>CM020030.1:6338911-7588911 GCA_009769605.1 Bucorvus abyssinicus
CTTGGTCAGTCTTTGTTGGGTTGGATGGTACTTATGAAGCTGGAGATACTCCCCCTGGTGGCTAATTTATCACTTAGCATATTTTAAATTTTTAAAAGCCGGTCTCTCTGTAGTCTGGTGGATAAAATACTGGCAAGCAGAACCTGTTGGTTCAAATGTAGGTTTTTCAATTTACATTCAGCAAAGAGTGATTAGCAGGTACTAACAGGGGTGGTTTGTGGAGCATGCACAAACTTCGTTATAAATTTACCTGCACATCTCAAACACGACCTTTGCCTCCTGAAAAATTAGTTTGGCCATTTCTTGACAGAGGTTTCTAACATTGCTGAAGTTTAGGAAAGCTGTAGGATATGCTAAATTCAAAGACCTTCTTGCCCAGCCTAAAGAGGTTGTATTTATTATATACATTTTATCATCTTTTAGCAAGAAGAAAGCACTATTTTTATGTTATTGTGTCAAAGAAAGGGAGAAAAGGCTTAATATCTTTTTAATCAGAGTATCTTTTATCACATCTTATGATGGGAGAAAAATACTGTTTCAAGAAGAAAAATAAACCCCCCTAGATTTCAGCAATAAGGACTCTGAACATCATCTCTGGGTTAGAGAGCTTTGGAGCTGGGGGTCCCTGGCAGGCAAGCCATTCTTACCAACTGGCTGCCTACATCAGTGACTGGCCATTTAGCAGTATACAGGGTTCGCAAGGAAATTATTCAATCTTTTGAAGTGGCAATAGCATTTTCCTTTCCCCATTCCAAACAGTTAGGTTCAAGGTAATTAATATACTCGCTTTATGAGGTGTAACTTTAAAAAGAAAGTGTAGCAGCTTAGAGAACTCATACAGGAGGGATATTTTCAAGGATGTTCGAGTTACTTTGAAAGAAGCTTTAATTTCATGTGGAAATGCAGGTGTTTGGGAAGAAATTTCAAGGATCAGTTTTCTCTGATAAGTGATATAAACACAATACCCAATGCTGTCCAGCTTTTGGCCTTTGCAATCAGTTCAGTCTGCCACTTGTGATTTGATTGCAATGCTGTTAAAGCTTTGATGGTATTCTCTTGTACTCGTGCTGCCTTTGTGGAAGCGTTTATAAAGCCAAGTATTTAAAAAAAAAAACCAAAACAAAATCCTAAAAACATTCTTTTCAGCATTGATGACAACTTGCATAAGTTTTGAGATTTGACCGTTTTCCAAACAGGCTCAACTACTGGAATCAATAAATTGCACTGAATTTGCTTTCATTAAAATTAAATATCATAAGAAAGTCTGAAGTCTGCCTTTGCAGAGGAATTCTTTAAATATTGAACTGATTGTAGTCTGTTGATTCAACAGTTGAAAAGCTGCAGCTGAATAATCACAAATTTCATGACATTGAAACTTGTCTAAGAGTTTTGGAAGCCAGGTTGCTGTTTTTCCTTGAATTTCAAAATAGTGAGATTTGGAACAACTAAACAACATCTGCTGAAAATAAAAATATGTTATGACTATAGTGAGCAAGAAAAGAACTGCTTCAGAAAACTACTCCAACTAGCTCAGAAACACTTGTTGACCAAAGAATTAATTTCTTTCTTGTTTTCTATGCAATTCCATGCCTTTGCTTTCATTCTTAATGAATGTGTATTTTTTCTTTTATCTGTCAAGCAATTGATAGTATTCCAAATTTAGGCTTTTCATGTGCTCACTATTGCTAAATACAGCATTCAAAAATTTGGTCTTCCTTCTGCCCTGTTTCCTGAGGGGAAATTGGTGTCTTGGTCGTTGTATCAGGATTTGAGAAACTAAAGAAATCTATTACTCATTAAATGGTAGTTTTTCTTTGCATTTCTCAGTGATAGAAATTTCCTTTTCAGGCAGCAAGAAACCAAAGATTCTTATGGTGGCTTCTGATTGAAACCTTTAAGTACTAAGAAGTAATTTCAATTTTGTTATTTAAAAAGTCATGCCAGGCAGCAGTGATGTGCAGTTTCAGACAGTAGTTAGATTGCCTCATTGTCCTGGCACAGCAGAATAAACTTTTACATCTTTTTGCACATAATAGTGCTAGCCTGATGCAACCTCTGCAATCCAGATGTTTATATGCTCCATCATGTCTGAGGCTTCCATATCATGTTTGTAGTCTCTTGGCTGATATTAACAAATTTTGACGAAGGGTCAGAGGTTTCAGGTACGTTTACAGTTCAAGTTTAGCTTAACCTTAAGAAAATTGTGGGCTGACCCTGGAAAGAACAGCCCATGTGTTGCTGCTTCCTCCCTGAGCTTGCTCTAGCAGTCCCGTGGCTGTGTGGTCACCAGAGCCACTTGGTGATCTGGGTCAGAATGAATCATTTCTAGGTCATGCCAACTCACAGCTGGATAACAAGTTGACCATGCAGCCATAAGGTTGCTGTCACTGGCCAAATGGCCACAGCGGGTCGTTGGGTGTTACAGGGAGGAGGACAGAGAGTTTGGGATTACCTAGGTCATTAGCAGCTGGTTGTTAGATTGAGCCACAAATCTTCAGAGAGTCAGGCCTCTTTGGTTCTGATTTATACACAGATCTACTTGTTTTTCAGAGCTTTATGCACCATAGTAGGAGCAAAGATTAAGACAAGGCTGGGGAAACTCTTCCTCATGGACTATAATGAGGAGATTCATTTTTATTGTTCTTTTTTTCTATTATCTTCACATTCTCCTGTGGGACCAGGCTCCTGTAGTAAAAGAATAAATTGCTCTGAACTGGTGGCTTGTTGTGGTTCAAGAAGGAAGGACAGGAGAGGCAAGGGATGAGGAGGGGAAATCTATAAAGGAATTGACACTTCTGCCTTGTCTGAAATTTCCTTTAAGCATTCTGTAGGCAGAATAGAAGAGACACATTTCCCTGTTGCTCAGTATTTAACTACAGGCATGAAAGCTGCCTAATTTAATTAAACAGGTTAACAAATTAATTCAGACTAACTCTTGGTGGTTTAAGCTTTTAGCTCACTGTTCCAGAAGGCTCTCAGAGCACTTGTGGAAATAGAGTAGTCTCTGTAGTCTCATAGATTTTAGAGATACTTCAGATTTGATTTTGTTTTAATAAATCTTTCAGCAAAACAATAGCAGTAGAGTAGCAGAAGGATAACCTTACAGGATGCCCTTCACTGATAACAAAGCACAAGTACTTCTGACTTGCCTTGTATAGGGACATTTTCAGTTATTTAAATTTCCTTGCCTTATGAAGAGTTCCAGATCTGCAGCCTTCATGGGAATGAATGTGTACTACCACTGACTGAGTGTTCCTGTGAAGGGAGACTTAAGGGGGTTAAAAAAAAAAGTTTCCTATTACACAATTGTTCCTTTTGTTTAAGCACCCAGAATCCATCTCAGAGCATTATGAGATGTTTCTCAGGATAAAAACAAGTCCAGACTGATCCATCGTGGAAATTTCCAGCCTAGAAGAGCGTTTCACTTCAGGGTCAGGTTGGCTTTTTTATAATGCTTCATCTTCCTTCATAGTTTTTCTTTTAAAAAAGTCAAACAAACAAACAATAAGTCCAATAGTTGAAGTGTTAGCATTCAGGTAGGTCACTGAAGGAATCCTGCTGAGTCATTGATATCTGTGACATTTTGAATTCGATGGTTTTATACTTATTGTGGGAAAATTTATGTGTATTTTCATGAGAGTCCCCAAGCAAATATCTACTAGCTTTGCCCATGATACCTGTGTTGTTTCGCTTTTTTTAAACCACACCTGAGCCTGCTGAGAGCAGATGCTTAAAAGTACAGGCATCTCCTGCGAAGATCAAGATTATTTCAATTCTATTGATTGGTTGTAGTTGAAGATGAGCTTGATAAAGTCAGCTTAGCAAGCCGACTTCTTTGCTTATGCACTGCTGATAAGTATTCACCCCAAACTGCTCCACTGAAAACAAATATTTCTATACGTTTGGACGTTGATTGCTGTTAACAAGGGCCACATACAGCTCCTTCTGCTTCTTGTAATCTCATTCAGAATCACCTGTACTCTCTTGTTCCCACAGTGCTTAATGCAGTTTCAAAACTTTCATAGGGAATTTATCACATTCATAGATATTTGTGGAAACTTTTAAATCTATTTATAGCTATGGGATGCTCTTAAAGGATTTAGAATTAATATCTGCTGTGTTTTAAATAGTGATTAACTCCAAAAACATTTTTACTGTTGCACATCTAAGTGTTGCAGAATAAGTGAAAGTTTACGTGTGTTGCCTAAAAGACAAATAAAAGAATTTCAAAAATTCTTTCCTACTACTGCAGATAAGTAACACGTGTTCTGTGTTCTCAAACCCCAGCACTTCAGAAAAATAATAGATCCGTGTCTTCTAAAAGTCCTGTGTTGTAATTTAATGAGTAAGCAGAATACACAGCACAAGTCAGTGAAAACCCAAGTGCTGAGAGAACATGCACTTGGTGAGGTGAAATACTGTCTGTGTAAGACTTGGACATGTAGTAGCAATTAGATGCTGCATCAGGTAGTTTACTGAGACCCTTCTTCCATACGTAATGTCCAAAAACAACGCGCTGAGTTGAGTCCTTGCATAAAACGTAGACGTGTGCATGTGTGAAGTTACGGAGAGCCTGTTCATTTGGTCTAGACATACACTTATGTGTTTTACTGGATAGGGATTTTGGTTTGTGAAGGTTCAGAAGTAATTGATTTTGTCTTTAAGCTGTATGAGGAGACACAAAATGAAGACTAAAAGAATAAGAACATGACAAATGTCTCAAGAAGTTAAATAATTATTCTTAATTATGAATATATGCTTAAACCCCTTTTCTACTGCTTCTAAGGCTTATCCATTATTAAGAGACATTTTTAAAGCACGTCTGTTACAGTAAATGTTCTTCTCATTTGACTTTGGATAAACTTGTCTGAAAGCACAAAGTGTGCTCAGGTCCTGCTAGGAAGCAGGATTGGTTTGCCAAAGCTCAAGCAACTGGAGTTTCCTGCCTTCCCAACTTCCTCTGAGTTGCTCTCAGCAGGGACTAGCAAATGAAGACTGTCACCATCATGAATTTCTCTGTAACAAGGGCACAAATAAAGTGGGGTCTTCTCTGGCAAAATGGAAGTCACCTAAAGGATACCTGTGGGATTTGGAGACTCTGAATCACAAATTGATGTTATGATGGTCCACTGAAGGTTGTAAATTATGAACCCAATCAAATAAAAGGGAAGCAGATATGATAATGGAAGTAACTGGGTCACTCTCTTGATTTCAGCATCTGTTACTCAGATTCTTCCTCTTAAAGCTGTGCATCCAAAATAAGCATTAGAAATTGCCTTTTTATTTTTAAATCAAAATTACTTTTCCAATCATGTTTCATGTTCCCATACTTTTTCCTAGTACAAAAGAGAGTCCAGTAAAAGGACGCTAAAATGTTGAAGGGATTGGAGCTTCTCTCATATGAGGAAAGGCTGAGAGAAATGGACTGTTCAGCCTGGAGAAGAGAAGGCATGGATGGAAATTTTATCCATGTTTTATACACTGATATTAATTATCCGAAGGGATGGTGTGAAGAAGGTGGAGTCAAGCTCTTTTCAGGGGTGCCCAGTGACAGGACAAGATGCAATGGGCACAAACTGAAACCCAGAAGATTTCTTCTGAATGTCAGGAGATATTTATTTGCTCTGAGGATGACTGAGCAGCGGCACACGTTGCTCAGAGAGGTTGTGGAGTCTCCATTCCTGGTGATATTCAAAAGCCATCTTGACATGGGCCTGGGCAACTGGGTCTCGGTAGCCCTGCTTAAGCAGGGGGCTTGGACAAAATGAACTCTAGACGTCCCTTCCAACCTTGACCATTCTGTGATACTTCTTCTTTACCTGTACTTTTATGCCCTAGTTATGTTTAAAAGCTAATCTTGCACCAATTCACATTTAAGCAGTGCCAGTTATGCAATTTCCTTGACTTCCTGCACAGTTACAAGCATATTGATAGGAAAAACTTTCAATTTTCTTTGTGGCATCTCTTGGACATGTGTGGCATGCCATTGAATATACTAGTAAGCTAGATAATAACAGGTTTTGAGACAGATCTCTGACACTGTCACCTAGATTTAAAAGTACTTGATTGCAAATGCAGCGAGTAATGGGACTCGCTTTTTCTAAATGGTTGCTGAGTAGAGCAAAACTACACCTGCAATTACTTGTGCATGTAAAACTGTGTATTATAAAATACCTATGCTGAAAGTGACACCTTTTAAAAAATACTGTGAATTGGCAGACCGTTACACTAGAAATGAGAGGTCCTTAATGCAGAGCGTTGTACAGGGAAGAGGGAGTATAACTCGCTCTAGCAAGTATTATAATTTGCAGGTTCCTGTGTTATTGTAATTTAGGGGTAGGAGTAATAAATGGAGATACAGCATTCCATGAAGGAAATCAGATGGAAGAATGAATGTATTGTTTTTACTTCCTCTATAGCTTCTCCTTTTATTTGTCATCTTTTTTGAGTGATTGTTAGTGTTGCTCTTCCCCTGGACCAGAGTTGATAAAGTAGTAAAGATAATATTGTTCTCTCAGGAGCTATTACTATTTCTGTATCTCAGACATCACTGAAGACTTACACCTCTCTTTTTCATAAATCAAGTTTAAGTCACAGGGATTTTGGAGGGGAGGGAGAGGTGAAATAGGGGAGGGGGAGGTTGGCCAGTGACTTTAAAATTAGCCATTTAGTACATCTGTAAAACACTTTCCTGTTTACAAGTCTTAGACGTAATTGAAGGAACTATGCAAAGAATGTTACAATCTGGCTTCGGTTTTAGGTTGAGTGTTCATTTCCCAGTCACACTTATTTGCTCTTTTTCCAGAATGCTGTGTTGAATGAAGGGGCACGAACTCTATAACAGGATTTGCTGCATCTGTTGAGAAGTGGGAACAGTTCGTAAATTCTCCAGGTAACGGGACTAAAGAATATACTTTCTGCAGATGTCCTTGTATTTGCACTTGTGCTATCTTGGCATTAGGTAGAAAGCAGTATAGTCAGACAAAACTGGTTTTTGATCTAAAATAAGTGAGGAGTCACTGGTCAGGTTTCATTGGCTTTTGGATCTTGACAACCAATGTATCTGCAAATTCTTTTTTTTTTTTTTTTTTTTGTGTAACCTGAAAACTGTAACATGGCATGGTATTCCACTGTTTAATGTTTTATAGCCTCTTGGGAGTAAGATGTTACCTTTTTCGTTTAAGCATTTTGGGTACACCCAGTTTGCTCAGAGATAACTGAGAGGAAAAGGTGTGAGAGAACGAGAGAACGAGGTCTGAGAGAAAAAGTAAAGACAGATACAATTTTCAGAGGGAGTGTGTGTGTGTTTATGAGTGAGAAGGCAGAGCAGGGATGATCTTAGAGGGTCTAAGATTTTTGATGAATGAATAAATTTGAGGCATCAAGGTTGATATTAAGTTATTCAAACATGCTGTGTATACAAGGACTTCACTATGTATTATTGAACCCCTCTCTTCATAAAAATAAAAGGTGAAATATTGTAGGATCCTTGTTTGTACTTAGTATCTTCAATCCAGTCATATAATTCACCAAATCCAATCTAATAATTTTTTCACTAACATTTTAACACACTGCAAGTCACATTACTATTTTCAGTTTTCAGCTGTAGGTCTTACCATGATGACAACTCTCTCAAACTATTCAGATACTGCATGTACTAAAACCAATGGGCTGTATTGGTAGTTATTCTCTCCCAGAAGAACAGACAGCATGCTGATAGCTACCTACTCCTGCTAAATGAGTAAGTTGAAATAATTGTATTCAAAATATGTTTCTTTCTTTCTAGAGTGCAATATCTCTTCCGCTCCCAAAACATTTACCTTGTTACTTGGCATATCAAGCTGTCGACCATATGGATGCCATTCAGCCATTTTTGTTTCCCAGAATACCATTGAATGGGGCCCACACAACCAAATGTCCATGCGTTCTGCAGTTCAGTGTGACTCAATAAAGATGAGAGAAAGACCACTGTTTTCTCAAGGGGCATCAGACACCTGTGTCTTTGCTTTAGTCATCTTCCTGTCCAAAAAAAAAAAAAAAAAAAATCCAAACCACCCTTGTGTATGTTAATTTAAGTTCTGCTTATTGGGCTGCAAAGTTGCATAGCTATCTGTCTGCTTTAATGACGTTGCTTTGTAGCTGTAACATGAGCAATGTGAGATGAGGTGGGTTCTTTTTAAAGAATAAAAGTATAGCAGTTTGCAATGACTTTGGTCAGGTTGCAACAGAAAGGTGGAAAAAACACATGAGAGTTGTCTGCTGATATGGAGAGGCTGTTATTAAAATAGTAATGCTGCAGAAAAAGCACGGCTCAGATGGACTCGTAAGAGATTTCTAAGCAGCCATAAAAACTTACATTAACTGTTAGTTTACCATTGCACTGCATAACAGTAATAGCTGCTAACCTGCAAAATCTTCCTATGAACGTTTTCCCAAATGTGTCGTATCATTGGCTTAGTTATGTAGGAACGCCCGGGAAGCCAACAGGCTGCCAGTGACAGCTATCTACTGCACCATGTTTAAAGAGGGGGCAAAGGGACCTGTGCTGTCTCCTTTTTGCTTTGATTTCATGACCCTGGCTGCCTAGAGTTTTAGAACCTGGAGATTAAAAAGAAAGGCATAATGTCTAAAAACTAAATATAATTTTGAATTTCTTCATTAGATGGAAATTTTCTGACAAGGCCCAATGCAAACAGAAATACTGCCCTCAGTTTGATCTCTAATCCTGAGTCACATAGTTGGTTTAAACCCTCTTTAGCCATCAGTTGGCCTCTCTAATGACAATAAGAATATTTTAAACCATTCAGAATTATCAAAGTTTTGCTTAGCTGCCTACACTTTGCCATGGTTACGTGAAGAATTAACTTCATGACACATGGCTGGCATTTCTTGCGTTTGTTTGTTTGTTCAAGCTCCAGGACTATCAGGGATATACATCTGAGAGAGGAGGTTTGAGTTTACATCCCTCTAGCCCCCAGACTGTTAATTTTAACAATATGAGCAAACTTGCTAGAGTTTCACATTCAGCGTGTTTGGGGCATGTCAGAATGGGGGTGTTACGGGGAGGGGGCCACTACAAAACAGCAGATTAAGGTAGTTTCATTTCCATGGGAACCAGATTACCTGTGGGGAAGGGAGCAGATCTGGTAAGCTGGGGAGAGGGCACAGAAGAGACACATTATTATGTAGCTCTATTTATTTTTAAAATTGTTTGTGGCATGGAAATGTCACTGATGCAGATTCTAACTTGGAGAGGACTAGCAGTGACCTTGGTTTAAAGTCTGCACCTTTAAAGTCTGCTCTGCAGCTGGTGAGATTATCCTCACAAATTTCCTGGCCGAAGTGTTTTCCTCTGATATATCAGTATATTTAAATTAGTGACCTTGTGGATATATGTTCCTATAACTGACAGCAGTTTCATCCATTGGGCATTTCATTGTGTGGATCCTGCCTGAAAAAGCAAGCAAATTTTTTTTTTTTTTTTGTGAAAACTACGATCACATCAAAGGCTGAGGATCTTTGGCACCCACAGACGTTGCTTGTGTTATCTGTGTAGCTCCAAACCAAAATGCCCTTCTGTCCATATTTTTAATAACCCTTTCAGTTTCTTGAGCATTGAGATTTTGCATAGATAAATACGACATCTTCACTGTGCAATATCTCAGTTGTGACTCAATCAGTGCTTTCATTGCAATGAAACCTGCGAAGATTTCACTTGAGCAATTAAGTCATCAATAGTATTTATGACTCTAATCAACAATCAGGAAGACTAAAACCAAATAATACTTCTGAACTTGCCTTGCACTTTGCTGATTTAATCTGTTTTCTGAAGGGGAGTTGATTTCTTCTTTTTGTCAACGGTTAAGGATGTCGATTGCAAGTGAGTACGAAGCTCAGTTCGTTTTGTCCACAGATTTCAAATGGCACTAGACTGGACCCTGTGTATTCCCTAAAGCAGACTTTGCAGTGAGTAAGGTATTAATTGTATCCATTGAAATACAAAGAAAATCCTTGTTAATAGGAGGAAATTCTTTTCAAGTTGTCAGCGTGGCTAATAAAACCAGTCTATTGCTTTCCAAGTTACAAGGAAGAATTCTTCAGCCAAGGACACGACTCATAGCCAAGGACCTGTGACAATTACCTAATTTTACTTGACATTTGTTTAACTGTTACGTAAATTGCTGAAGGCCACCTACTTTACCAACAAATGTAAAACAAACCAGCAATAAACCAAAACAGGAGATAGGGTACAGTTCTCTTTCCTTTTTGATACTTTGGCAAGGTAGGAGTGGTCTGTAGACTACTGAAATTCAAAGGGCTCATCGCGTATGGAAAAATATTTTTTTGTTAGGAAAATTCGGTAAGTTTAAGCATCTTAATGCATTATGAAAGTTGTTCTTACCAGTAGTATATACAGTCTGTAGTGTATATTCAGCATTAACTGTTTCTTTTCAAATTAACTTTTTTCCCCCTTCTCTACTTCTGTAAAATGTAAAACATTTGGCAAGAGGATATATATGTCCGATACATATGACTGTTATAATATAGTCCACTTTCTTGCTGTAGAGAGACCTTAACAATTAGATACAGGTCAGTTAGCATACTTGCATTTGTAAACCCTGAAGCTTATTGGTAGCTCCACTGGATTATGACCACTTTAGATCAAGGAGAATTAAATTTTTATTTACTAATTCAGGTTTTTTATTTACTGATTACCTTTTGTTCTCTTGCTTTCCTTTAGAAAAATAAATGTTTGTTGAATGACTGGATTAACTATTTAGAAGTTGACGTTGTTTCCAAAGAGGTAGGCAGAGATGGGTCCATGTTGGATCACCCCATCCAGCTCTCTTCTGAAATAACAACTATTTGGTATTATTATTAGTGTTATTTGGTGACCACTTCATAGAAGTCAAATCAGGGAAGTCTTCTGCTGCTTTGCACTTGATTGCACTCTCAGTTTTAAATAGAAAGTAGCCCACCAGATGTCAAAAAATTGACAGGCTTTGACAACAGTAAATGGCTTTTGGCACAACTGAATACATCTACAGAAGCTTCAGTGAAGCTTTCTCCTTTAAATCCTAGAGAGGTTAACGTATGATTTACAGAAATTCTGATTTTTGAAGGTGGCAGCACTTCCATGTATAAATTCAGTTGTAAAAATATTCTGGTGGATTGAAATAATGTGAAAAATACTTGTCACAAGCTTTTTACTGCCTCAGATTTTTGTAAGTAATCCCTCTTTACCAGTATGGCCCTGTGAGTACAGGATAATTTACTGTTTTCACAGTATTCATTTCGAAAAGACTAATTTCCATGTCAAATTAGGAAAGATGAAGGAAAATATGTGCCATAGTTTTCACAGTTTCTTAGAAATCATCAGAATTTTTAATTTGCAAATGAGATACTAAAATATTTAAAAACCATTAAGGGGAAGCATTAATGCTGATGGAATAGTTCAAACAGAGGTAAGAAGTTTTGTAATGTGAAAAGTAATCCTAATCTCTAAGCAGAGCAAAACAGCAGCTTTATTTAAAATGCAAGACTGAAGAGAATTCTTTAAAATGTATTGATGAAGTAAATCTCTGTGGGAGCTTTGACTCATTTGTGTGTGCATTTTAATGGTGTTCATTATTGTTTTGTGCCAAGAAAGGAGAAATGTACAGTAGTGTAATGTCATCATAGAATAGTTTGGGTTGGAAGGGACCTTAAAGATCACGTAGTTCCAAGCCCCCTGCCATGGAGTTTGAATATTGAAAGAAATAGTAAAATGAAGTTGTATTTAGCTAAATATAGAATAACAGACTCTGCAAATGTTAATTGACAATATAAGCTCAATTTTTATGTTGTGGTTTATTCCGTTCTTTTAACACTTTTCACTGAGCAAATCATCTGTTTTTACCTCAACTGTGTTATCTATTTTCATGTTGATTAATGTAGTCATCTAAATAATTTTAAAATTAAATCATTTTGGTTTAAAATTTCTGGTAAATATTGGGGGGAAAAAAAAAAAACCAAGAAAGCATTTTATTTCTAAACAGCCAGTTCTGTTAATACATTGTTTTCATAATATCTTTCCATTTGTTTTTAATTATTAAGTACATTTTTCCTGAAAATTGCGATCTTTCGTGGTTTAAGGGTTCCTCTGCTCCTGCTGCTTCTTTCTTTCATGCAGGCATATTTTACTGTGTCTGGCAACCAGATTATCTTTAAAGCAGCACATGGTCATGTTGCAAACAGTGAACATTGACTTCAAGTGAGAAATAAAGCAAGTTTTTGAGCAACACAAAACCTGGATCACATCTTGAGGAGGTGTAAACTGATACAGTTCTGACTTGAGCCAGACTTTCAGTTTTCTGCTATCTCTGAGGATCTTATCTGTGTATATATATCCTCAAGTTAAATGTCTTCAATAGCCATCAAGAGAGGAGAAAACTGAAGTGGCAGAACCTCTGTAAATAATAAAATTTCAAGCCTGCCATACAGCATTCCTTTGGCTTTTGTGGTTGGCTTTGTACATATAATATAAATATAATGAGCATATGAGATGGGTTTCAAGAGAGCATATCTGTTTTGTGTGAATTAACAGTAGTTATATCAGGGCTGGATGAAGTCTTGATGTAAATGCTAATGCTGCTCGGCTGCACAGATGAAATCCCACCGTGTGTGAGGGGAAGGTGCATTTTACTCAGTGGCACTAGTAAGGCCACTAGAAAGGAGAATTAAAGCGTCTTCATTCATCTATAAGTAATATTTTCCGCATAACTTTATTCATGCTTTGTCTTCTGTTTCAGACTTCAAGGTGTCCATGTTGCAGACAAAGCTTTCGCCCAAAACTTAAAAAAAAACAAAAACAAACCAACCAGCAAAAATATATTCTTCCCCAAATCTTTCTTTTGCATGTATTCCTTCCTTAGGAATTGTGCTAATTATGTGCTAACATAGCCATAATTTTTCAGTACAAAATCTTAGGTGGCATTAGGCAAGGTTAGGCAACTGGCTTCCCCAGCTCGTTTCCACTGCTGAACATACACTTTGTTCCTCTTTTCCAAGCTCTGCTGGCATGACTGTTTGTGGGACAATCCTGTGAACTAGACAGGGTGCTGTCTGCTTTAAAATAATGCAAAAGGCATGATTTGAAACTGTCACCTCACCAAATACTACCAGTGCCACAGACTGTCGGTGCTTCAACAGATATGGGAATCTCACTTAGCGAAATAGTCCTACTAAGGACAATTCCGTTGAGACCAGCCGCATCAAGCTGTTTTATTCTTTATCAGCATCATTTGTATTAAAAGCTGGCTAGATAGCTGGAAATGTTGGGAAGCCTGTATGCTAATTGCCTTTAAAAATAAATGCATGAGAGCCACTGGGGCATTTCTGTTGTGTTTTTAGATTATTCATATAAATTATGAGGTTATCAAATGTGAATGCGAAATTGTCAGGCATATGCTCAGATATCATCTTCCTAAGCAATTACTCAGGATGTCACTTAGTCTTCAAGCAACCAGAAACTTCTGCTTCTACATAAAACATCACCAAGGTATTAGAAAGCCTTTGGCAATAGAACACAATTAAAATACCTCAAGCAGTGAGATCCATTAATATAAAAGAGGCTAAGTTCAAGAGGAATAGTTAGGGCATGTCTACTTGATAGTGACAGCAGCACAGAGCCTTTGCAGATTAAATGACCCTGCTGAGAAGCTGGGGTCTCTGCTTTGTAATAATAGCTACAGTACAATGCTTGAGTTGCTACGCTTAAAGCTAATTTGGACATCTCTGTGCTGTGCTCCACTGGCAGACAGCAATGGTCCTTCTTTTGTGGGTGCAAATCATAGGCAGGAATACTACAACACAGTCCAGATGTTTATGTTACTCAGCTGTATTAGACTGAGTGTCCTGTTCTACTACTGACTCCCTCTGGTACCATTGCTGAGCCCTTACAGCACACCTGGATGTAAACGGTTTGAGCAGCTTGGATGCAAGCCACCTCTGTTTGGGAAGTCAATGAAACTGTGGTTATTATGGGGACAAACCTGCTCTAACATTTTTTGCAGCACCAGTAAAACCAAGGAAATGTTTCCCCAACTCACAATTAACCATATCCTTTGAGATCAAGAATTCTCTGTCAACATGCTGAGTTACAAAAACAAATTATGCAGGCCCCTTCTTAGCATTTATACATTACTTTTACAGTAACCCTATAGAGATAATGAAGTTTTTATCTTTTCAACATGAAAAGGATGAGATACACTGCGCTGAAGTAAAACAGCTTTACTTGTAGATGCTTTGCTAATCTGTCTCCAGAGATGATTTTTGAAAAGAATAGTTAAATGTTCAGAATGGCATCCAGACACTTAAAATTAACACACAAAACTATGTGCTGGAAACTTTCACTTCACTGTTACTTCATTTACACTATGCAGCATTTACATTCTACACATAAAGAAAACATCTGTATTTTCTAATTATAGAAGCTTTAATAAACGCCAGGTTCAAACCATGACTTTCTTTGTATCCGTAGAAGCACAGAATACACAACGGCAAGATATTTCCACATGTTACCTTTCTGATGCGTAAGGGACCTGACCCCAAACACGTATGTCTATGCAGATAAAGGGGGAGTCTGTACACACTTAATTCTTGAAATCTACTGAAATTGCCAGCTGTGAGGATTTCTGGAATGGCAACTCCGAAAGAGAACGATTTATTTCATGTAAATGTGTAAAGAGCTTACAGATGAAAATTGCTCTCAGTCATTACTTGCCTGGCCTTGAAAGAATCATCAATTTTCATTTCTTTCTACATCAGAACCGAATTAGTCGTCTCTCAATTAATGTACTGTGACCTTAAAAAAATGGTGGACCAGATCTTTCACTGTCATCCCACCTCATGAGGCTGTGCTTTTCAAGAAGGCAACATCTCTTCCCATCACAACAGCTACAAAAGAGTAGAGCTATCAATGGTGCTGTCCAGCTGTACGTTTTACGGTTTTGTCCAGGCAAACTAGAGGTATATATCCCTGTCTAGTGAAACTGTATCTTCTAACTTAGTATTTTGCCTTTCGTTTTTCTACCAGAGGGCCTGTCTGCTATGGACAATCAAGTTATTGTGGAAAATTATCAACCTACCAGTGATAGCTGTACACATAAAGCTTCCCTACGTTAGCCTTTGTCATTAACTGAAAAATATGTTTTTATATATAAAAGGTATGGATCTGTGTACCAGGTACTTTAATGAAATCTCCATATAATATGTGCTATTCTTACATTTCAGAAGTTTTTATGATTTTATCAAGTTACCTAGTCAGAGACTCTGCCATGGTTTATTAGCTGGTTAATAGTCATAACTGTAGTTTCCTTTACTTACAAACTTTCTGATGAATACCTGTACAACTATCACAATAGATATTACACAACAGATGACATTTGCCAAAATCATCTTGCCCCCTGTAATGTAGCCTGGAATCTTGCAGGTCTCCACGCTGTCTTTCATGGAGCTCAGAGCGCTGCCTCTTCCATCACGATTCTTTGTGTCCCTGCCTGAGAGCTCGTATCACCAGTCATACTCTGCAAACTGCTTTTTAGTGGTCACCATATAGATTTCGACTCTCTTAAATTCGTCAAGTAATTCCTACCCATCCATTTTATTTTGAGCTAAATAGAAGCTTTTTATTTGCAAAGTACGAAGACTGGCTTACTAAATAAGCAGTATTATAAATGAATGCTTGAAATAATGTGGCAGGCAATTATGTGAATGCTCAAAACTTGCTTCATTATTTGTATGTAATGGTATGTGAAATGACATCTTTAGCTTTGGGGAAGAAGGTTTCTGTTTGTTCAGAGGCTCTCACTGTTTGTCCTAAAATAAACTTGGGGAAAAACCCTCAGCTTTCATCACCTTTCTAGAAATTGGCATTTGTTATGCTTCTGCCTCTTTTTTATCCTGTACCACTTCTTTACAGAGTCCTTTTTCTTGCAGATTTCCATTTGAAATCTGGAGACCAGACTACCTGCAGCAATGGAATTCCCTGCGTCCCAACCTGAACAGGGGCAGGGGTAAGGAGAAGCGGGGGGGGGTGGAAATCCTGCTAGGTAACCTCTATGAATTATAACCTCATTAGTAAACATTCCGCTTTTGGATTGACTGAAATCCGCTGCTTTGGTTGGAATTTGTTTTACCTGTATAAATGACAATTATTATGATTCTTGGACTTGTGAAAGCGAACAGAAAACTGCTACACATGGTTTACAGTGTGTCATCTTAATTTTATGCTTGGATAATTCCAATTTGGTAGTAAGACTAATGCTTAGCAAGTACAGCAGCGAGTGGAGGATAGTGCACAGAGTGTGACTGTTTTGTCATTGCATTCCATAATCTACAGGGAGGGTGATTGCAAGCTCTGAATCACAGTTAGCTGGACAATAACTGTCGGGAAATGTGCTGGTGGCCGAACAGCTAATGCATGGTAGGGCTGCGTTAAACATGTTATCAAGGGAGAGCATTAAACACACAAGCATGTACTAGAGCTATGCTCTAGGAGGCCTCAGGGTGGAGGAATGTTTGGTGAAAGTAGCCCCTTCCCAGCTTTTTTTTGGGTGCTCTTCAGGCAGGCAGGGAGCAAGCTAGCAGCAGAACTGCTGTGCATATGATGTAAGCCATTGCTTCAGTCATAACCAGGCATATTCCAGTAGACCTGTTACATGGTACAATGTTACATATACTGAGTGTCTCCACAGTAAATCAGGATTTTCTATGTCTGCATGGTAGGCATGAAAGAATGGACGTAAGTGCCCCTGTGTTTGCAAAAGCCAGTCTGTAGAGGGCTGTCTGTGAGAGGTGTTAGTTACTTTATACTTCTTCCCATATAAAAAGACAGCTGTATTGTTGTGTTCCTAAAGGACAGCTGAGATCCTATGGATTGGAAAAACCAGCTGTGAAATGACTAAGAAAAATTTAATTGAATCTCTCAAAGCCAAAAATAGAAGCATGCCTATATAGTAAAGATAGACTAAATCCAGCACTGCCTTCTGCTATATATACCTAGCAGCAGTGTTGCATTGCGATGAGAAATTCTGTTATCTGACTTCAACATCCCACTGTGGAGAACCCTTTATTTCTTTAAAGGAATGTTTTCTTACAATTAGGTTATCATTGATTAGGTTATGATTAGCTGTATCAAAATACAGCTTGTTATATGGCATAAGTCAAACAAGGTAGACTTTTGCACCCTCTTCCTCACAAACAGGCAAGCCAAGTCACTGTCAGGGTAAATAAGGCACATGCACACCACAGTAAGGCAAGATTCCTGAGTTAGTCTTGAATCTGCAATTGATGTTCCAGTTTTTTGCATTTCAAGCTTCTTTGCATTTCTTGGATTCTGTAAAACTCAGAGTGATACTGTGATAGACTTTGATCTTGAGGATTTAAATGCTATTTGTTCCACCAAAAGCTTTGATATCTTCTTTGTTTTCATGCAGTAAATGTCTTAGCCATTTTCTTTAAAACCACAGCCAGCTGACTAGTTATATTCCTGTCAACGTTAGTCACTTGCCTGACTTTTAACGTGACTTACCACTCTTATAACTGATCTCCTATTATGTGCCACTTTACCTGAATTCCTCTTCTGAAATTGCCATTAGTGCTTAGGTAATAAAAGCGCAGCAACCTGTACATACTTCACATCACCCAAGAATCTAGCTGTCAGAGTTGTTATGCTTCTTAGAAGCTTTTCTACAGGTAAAAACAGCAGCATCTTAGAGGCTTTTATCAATGATTAGCCTGTTGTAGATAATATTTCATATACCGAGAAATGTGCTTGTGTACCATTTTGGAATGGTATTGTGGTTTCATAACATCCTATCAGCATATAGATACTGCAGTAAGAAGCACCTGATTCTGATTTTGCTCTAACTTTGTGCTGGCATAACTCCATTGCTTCAAATGGACAGAAGTGAAATCAGAGTCGGGTCCAGTAGAGTTGCATAGGTGAGCTGGTGGGCTAAGCAGGAACTTTGAGGCTTTCTTGGAAGGTACAAATATTCTTAATTCTGCAGGTAAATTTTAATTCATCTTCCTAGGCTTGTCCATAAATGTATTGCAGTTTCGGTGCTAGTAGGTCCCAAGTCTTTTGTCTGGCAGTTTTATTTGGTTCCAAGTGCCCTTTTAGCCAGCACCAGGAGAGTAATGAGTAGAACAGTACCAAGCATCACTCATAGTGGGACTTTGCTGCTTTCATGATGTTACTGCTGCTCACAAAGCTCTTCCCAAATTAGCTTTAAACTAGCTGCTTGGGTCCCTCTAAGAAAATAGCTGCAGCTGCACAGAATATAGTGCAGTTGCCAGAGAGGTTTGGTACCTATACAGCCCAGCAGTCTGTGCTGAGATCCATATTTCTGTAGCTACACACGTGTCAGCACCTGACCTGCTTAAATTAGTCGGTTTCAGCAGGGCTACCCAAGCTGCAGTGAACCCTTTCTGATCAGGGCAGATGAAGTCTCAGGTCCAAGCGTCTATTGTTGCCTTGCAAAGCACAATATTATCCATATGCTCGTACATTTCTGTGCCATTATTTACGTCATTTCATGTCTATATTACCACTAGTGTCTTAGTTAATGAGATAATTATATGTTGGCAGCTGTTGATGGATATGAATTTTTTAGAAATGTAAAAGTTTGCTTCCCTAAACAATTTTCTTGTTGTGCAAAACACATCAGAGGAACTCTGATGTTGCTCCTTTGTGGTGGCTAAGACTGTTTGTATATCCAATGTAAGTGCCCGAGTAATGCTTTGTGGAGCCGTATATCCAACCGAAGTTACAATATACAGATCGTTCTCATAAGGTCAAGAGTCAAAAAGATGCATCTGAAAGTATTTCCCTGAAACTACTCTGCACACCCAGCTTTAGATATTTTTTTCCCTTTCTCTACAGTCACAAATCTTTGCTTGCCTGTATCATGGAACAGTGGTACTGTGTTTGTACTGTGCTGTATTTCAGCCACTGTTTCTGCACAGGATGTCCTGATAATGACTTCCATGATTATCCTTAATTGGAAGCATTGCCATTTTAACGAGTTTCCTGCTGGCTATGTTGGCCTTCCAATCTACCCTCCTCCTTGCAGCTCCAGTGCTCATGGCTCTGTCCTCAACAGAATGAACAAGTAATGCTGCCATAAGGGTTTTGAAGTGTTAGAGATCCTCAGCTTTTCTCTGCCGTTATGAACAGTAACAGACTCTTGACTGAACCAGCGCAGCGGTATCTGCAGCACAATGTGTGGGGCTGAGATTGCTTGCTTGCTTCCATGTTCATCTCATTGTTCATGTTCACTTTACTCAGCATTCAAAGCATGTTAGAGAAAGCAGTAATACCTCAGGTCCCCTTCTCGTAATCGTTGTGGTGATAATTTAAGAAACTGCCTGCTGGCTCAGGCTAGCTGTGCATTGTGTCTGTGGCTGGGGGAATCGCAGAGGCTGTTTGGGGAGAACACGTGAGCCTGTCCACATCATGCTGTTCATTCCCTTCCTGCTGCTCTGAAGTCAAAATTTCTTGATTAGGGATAGCAAAGGAAGGTTCCTGTCTGCCCCTCTTAGTATCCATTTATAAATGTGTGCATCTGCTTTTTCAACTTACTGATATTCAGCTGCTTCCACAAACTCCCACAGTTGAGTCTGGAAGGGAAAAATTCAGCTTAAAATACCACAGTTACACAAAGATAAGCAAGCTTATTTAGTGTTTCATGAAAGGTAATTTCTGCCATAAATATCATGGGTCAATACTTTGACTTTTTACTCTAGCAGATAGCTGCACAAACCATGAAATCAGCAGAGCAAAGTGACACTTTTATCTGTGTCATAAGACACTGAAACAGAAGGAAGGCAGCGGTGGGTCAGATAAAGGTATGCCCAGTGATGGGTTTCATCCAGTCCTTTCCAGCACTGGCCTTGATGCTTAAGGTAGACCATAAGCAGAAGGAATACCTATAGTAATGCTTTCCCAGCACTTTTCCCAAGCTTCCAGTGATTTGCGACTCAAAGACATCCTGATCCAAAAGTGATGGTCTTTGAGTCTGATAGCAGCTTTCTGGATTTTTCTTTCACAAAATTATCTAGTTGCTTTTCAAATCCGTACAGCCTGATCATCCAAAACACTTCGTGGCAGTCTGTTCCCTCCACAGGAATTCTGAAGCTCTAGTATTTGCATTGAGTTGTGAACGCCTTATGTATGCATGGGGAATTGTATAGATAAACCCTTTATTATTTCAAATAGCAAATTCAGAGTGTGTTTGTGAGCTGTGACTAGAAAGAGAGAATTACTTGTTTTGACTTATTCATCTGAATTTTTTAGTAATGCTATTGACATGACATGCATGGACCTACTGCCTGATTCCTGACTATAATGATAAGGAAATGCAAACAGAAGAAAATGTGGCGTATGGTTCCCAGCATACGTGCAAGTTATATCAGCCATACAGCTATAGGCATACATAGTTTTACATATATGTGGAATCAAAGGTCCTTTTTGTAGGCACAGCAGCATGTTTGGGCGGATCCAAAGGCAGAGTAGCGGATTAAACTTCTGAAAACAACAGTCCTAATTCTGCCGGACACTTGAGAATATGCTGCATTTTGAACAAGGGTTCCTTGCTGCTGTGGCCGATTGTAGGGCTTATCCAAGAAACCCAGGCGTGAGCCTTCAGCCCCAGTGCTGAACTGGAGCCTGCAGACAAAACTGGGATGGTGGAGGAGTGTGGGGTAGGTTTGTAAACAGCTGAAGTGGAGCCTTCTGGGTTTAATGTGTTCCATAACTAGTTCAAACAGGTCAGCAACTGAAAACCCCAGATGTCAGAGTTACACAACAGCTTCTTCAGAAAAGCAGCTTTAAGTTTTCAGTGGGCTTTATAATAAAGAGCATGCATGAAATGTTCACCCACTGATAGTGAAGTGTTTGCTTTGCTAGCAGTACTCACCCACCATCAGCTCTCAGCTCATCCTTTCACGGGGGAGAGATGCATCTAATATTCTTCTTCATCCCTAATGCGTGTTTTTACATTACTCTTACGTTATTGTGTGTGGGTTGTGTATAGCAGACTTAATGCAGCAATTTGTAGACCTGCATCAATGTAGTGCTTTTTTTTTCTTCTTCTTAAAGAAATGCTATGTTGAGTGCAAAGTTTGAGGGGTTTTTTCCACCTGGTTTAAGGTTGAGGACTTTGAATGAAAGGAGGGTTTATTTTGAAACTAACTGAAGTTTGGTATTTTCTATTCATACCTGTAGTTTCCTATCCCAGCAGTGTTCAATAGCATCTGATCTATTTCAGCCACCTGCCGTGGGATGTGGTAAGCTACCTTCCATAAGTACCCATTTCTCCTCTCCTCTGAAGGGTCAAGACCGTGAGCTCAAACATCAACTCTTGTACTAAAGCTGTTTAAAGAATCTCACACCAGGCAACTTGGTTTTAAATTTTCAACATTTCTTAAAATTTCCCTATGAAGTTCTGCAAATTTAGTGTTTCTAGTGGACCGTGAGGTCTGGATTCTTCGATGTGACACTTGTATTTGGCAGGGTATTCTTTTCTACCGTGTTACGGGTGTATAACAGCACTGCTACTTGTTCTACTGCCCTGCAATGACTGATTTTAAAACTTGCAGTCTTTTTAAATAGAAGATTGTTTTGATCCTGAGGAATCCTTTAGAAGGACGAACACTGATCTGCGTATTCTTATTTTGGTTAAGACTAGTGCTTTGGTTTAGTTAAGAATATAAACCACAGCGAACTATCATTAATGTGGACTCGCATAGTCTCTGACATCGGTTTAGTTAACTAGCTTTACTTTAGTGCAGCCTTTTAATACAAGGTAAAAAGAAGGCTGTAGCTCCGCCATCTGTTCAAATCCAAGCTGCCATCTCAGATCTCACAGTGCTGGGCCTTCTTAAAAGTGGAGTCCTTCTGATTCTGCATACTGTAGGACAAAGCTCTTCACCTGATAGTCATTGCACTCTGTGTGCCTCTGCTGCATCAAAAATCTCTCATTATCATGCACAAGACCCTTCAGTTTGGATGTTTCCTGTCTGCTTAGACCACCTTCAGACTGCCTGGAAGGTTTTGGCACAATCAGGACTTAGCTGAGCACTGTGTGACCTGTTTTGCTTTGTATTTCTTGCTGCTTTTCCCTCTCCCTCTTTGACTCCTGTCATTTATCATCAGTATGCAGACTGTACCTATGCGTGCTGACGAATTTATCCCAGTGTTTTCATGGGACTATATTAAAAAGAGAGAAGTTTTTTTGGTGTCACAACTCCCCTCCTCACACCTCAGTATTTCCCTTACCTTACCTCTGCCTCACTAAAATAAGTACTAATGCCAACCTCTAAAAAACCTATCCACTAGTAAAAAACTTCTGCTGGGAACTGTTTGTAATTGCTGATCAGTCTCCACTGGGACACTATAAGAGGATTTTTATAGGGTTTTTTTTCCTATCAAGGATTGGTCAGGAAGGCTTGACACAATATTTTTATTAATGAGATGTCTGATCGTTCCATGTACTGTTTGTTTTTCATATTGTACTCATTGAACTGTGTAGTATTCTAAAAAATGAGAGAGCACATCAGATGCTGATTTGAATTTATTTTAAATCAGCTATCAGTAGTCCCATCACCTTATTTTGCTAGAGAACATGAAAAATATAACAGGAATACATGTTCTGTTTCCACAAGTGTGAGGAAACACTTCATTAAATGACAGTTTTCTAGATGACTTCTTCATCTTCCGTATTTGAACAGCTGTACAATGCACTGCTTACTCTTAAATGTCCCAGATTCAGGGAAGTAAGAGCAACCAGCTGTCCCTAGCTAGCAGCAAACCTTTACGTGACAGAACACGGGAAACACAATGAGCTGGGTTCTGTTTCTGCAGTGCTCAAGCAAGCAAGGTGCTCACAGTGGTTCCTTCAGAGGCTTTCTGCATGCAAGGTCTTGAACTGCTTTGTTAAGTGTATGAGGCTACTTGCCTGGTTCTTCACAGGTTACTGGGTCCCACTCCATGATCTCCATCAGGAGAAGCAATGTACCAGGGTGGAACCTACCCTGCAGACTTCAGGACACAAAGTCAGAATAAGTCTCTGTAGATCATTAAAACTTCCAATTTTTAATATATAGAAGTGCTTCCATATATTATGGGGTCAAACCTTCTATTGCATCATCAAAACAGTCCTATCCATTGACCTAAATTTGTCACTCCTTTGAGGACTGAATTTCAGCATGAATTGAATCTGTCAGTCATTTGGGGATGATGCAGAGATTGAGAACAGTTACTTACAGGGCGTATGATGCACTTCCACATGTCTATTGTCTCAATATGTTGTGTGCTTAGAACGAAATCAGCACCTTATACTAGCAGAGATTAAAAGGTATTAATCAGTATTTAGTGCAGCCAAAATTTGAGCCAGGGTGAGGGGTACCTATGCTATCCTGGCTACTGCTGGGTGAACCAAAGCTCTTTACCTATTTTCGAGAAACTTCTAGTTGTTCCATAATCTATGTTTCCTACTTCAAATTTGAGCTACTATACCACAGGTACTATTTTAAAGGCAAGATCATTTTGCTTCATAATAAGACAAATCTTTTTTCTGTAAAGAGTTCTTGTCAGTGTCCTTCATGCAGGAGTGTGAAATGTTTTGTTTTTAAACAGATGGGTTTAACTCATCGCTGTAGTATACTGACGGCTGCTGCTTTAGCCAGGTGGCCAGGACCCTCTTCACTGGAGGAGACTTATGACAGCAGATGATGCTGATGAAAGCCTAAAAAGATTGAAAAACATTATGATTGCCCATTCTGCTCCCTCCCTTATTGTGCCTTTTTCCCCAGACTCTTTTGGTGACGGAAAGGCTGTAGTGTAGGAAGGAATAGGCTAATTCATGACATTTTTTTCAATGGCCTCTGCTGGCAAGGTCCAAAGGGTCCCCGCTTGAAAACTAACATGATATTCTTGCTTTAACTACAGTGGCAGAATTTCTTTGCTGGAGCCGAGATGTTTGTAGGGTCTAGTTCACTTTCATTTGTGGACACCGAGTGCCTCTTCATGCTGGGGCAATGCAAATGTTCTCCCCCTTTTTGAGCACATAGTCCTTACACCGAGTGTATCCTCTACCAGTTCCCTTTAAAATGGGAGGACCCTACACTAGGGCAGATAATTACATTGAGTTTGTACTATTACTTAGCTTTCTATTGACTACATGATTTATCGTGACCTTTCTCTCCCAGTTTTTCTCTTATGGAGAGAGCAGCTTAATATAACTGCAAAAATTGTGGTAAGGAGCATGTAGATCTTGCACCGAAGGGTGTTTTGAAAGTGTTGACTTTTCCAAGAGCCCCTAAAGGTAGTGAGAGATTACTTGATTTTGACTCCAAATTATGTAATTCTTGTCTTTTGTACTAATTTTCTAATAAGCTACAGACTCATTCAGTTAGCATGGTAAGCAGTCCTATTTTGTGAACTGTGTTTTATTTTGAAGGTTCTACTTTCATCTAAATTATGAGAAATATATCAAAGTAGTATCCTCTACTTATCAGCATGTAGATTTTTTGCCATAATTCATGTGAAATAAAAATAGAAGTAAGGTAAAAGATATGACAGAATTAATGTAGTACATAACTCTGGAGGCATCGCTATCTGGCAGAACAAATCCTAATGAAATCATCATTCAAAGAAATCCTTGCTTCAAGTTACAGAATGAATACGAAAATGATAAATTAATATGCTTAAAATAAAAGTAGATAAATAGACAGAGGCATGATTGAATAAAATTCAGCTAACATTTTGTGCTTATAAATCTATTTCATAGATGCCTAGCAGAGACTTGGTATTTTCCTCTGGCTTTCCATCAGTAAGTCGTAACCGTGGATTTCTCTGCTGTACCCCTGATTGATGTCATATCCCTGACTATCCTGTGGCAACTACTCCCCAGCAAGCTGGCACATCCATATTTCTCACTTTTAATCAGATAAGATATTTTCTTCAGCACCTGCTCTCATCCTTAGTAGGCTTTCTTCAAATTTACATGAATGGTGCTAGGAACTGATTTAAGCCCAGTGTGGTGATAGAGGCACCCCCATTAAAAAAACAACAACAACAACCCCCCCCCCCAAAAAAAAAAAAGAGTAATTTTCTTGCAATGTAGAATAAAACCTTATTTACAGTTTTGATACTTTAAGTGATTGTTTTATGATCACATTTGATGAGTTTTATCAGGAAGTTAAATCCATTTCACTTGAAGTGGCATTATCTACCCACGTCCAAGGCGGCACAGCCTCATTCTTGAAGTCTGGCGCTTCCTGAAATCCAGGCTGTCCCAACAAGACTGCTATCAGACTATTTTCAGGAGTTTTCTGTAGCTGTTCAGAGAGGGATACTTTGCTGCCTTCCCGTTCAGTGATGCTTGTAGTTCCTGTGCTCCAAGAAAAACGCAGGTTTGACTTAGGAGACTGCTGGTGTGGTGCCTGAGGAGTTGGTATCAATTACTCCACAGCTCGGATGAACAACATGGGTTAGGGTCACCATCTGAATTTCTTCTCCTGTGATGAGCAACTTCCTCTCACCAAGCACCAAAAGGCGTAATTCAGTATGACTCTGGACTATAGGCAGCAGAGGTATTTTTATTTCCCTTGAGGAACAGTGGTCATATTCCCCAGTTAAAAGAGTTCAGGTTTTGATTTTGATTTTCCATTTGAGAAACAAAATTATTCATGGCTCACCTGAGCTATGAAAGATTTACTTTGAAGAACAATACAAATCTGCTGATGCAATTAAAATGAAAATATTATTCAGAGGTATGGGTATGGGAAGAACAAGGATATATAAAAGCAATTTAATTTCCCAGGTTTTGGAAGCTTTGCCTGTTGTCTATTTAAGATATATTTTTATTAAAATTTTGCAGCCTGGAGGTTAATTAATTTTTTAATGTGTGTTTGTCTTTCAGAAGCTTATTGATTTAAGCACTGGTTTGTATGGCAGTGGTCTAGAAATATTAATGTACATGCACTAAATCTATATTTCCTCTGCAAGCTGCACAAATGGTCTTTTATTAAAGCTTCTTTCACTTGGTCGCTTTTTTGGATAACTATGCTAAAGGCAGATTGGTCCACTACTGAATTGTTCCATGATCTTTAGGATAATGAAGTTTGTTTATACAGGTCTGTGCCCTATGTCCTTTACCTTTCCCACTAGAATCTTTCCTGTTCTCTTCCGTGCAATACCCTCTGATCTCTGCCTCCACTGTGCTCTTACTTGTCTCTCTTGTCCCACCAAACCACGAGGACTCACTACAGACCTTACCTTTCTTCTCTGGCTTGCTGGCTAATTCATACACAGAGGCAGCTCATAACTGTGAGCCAGTCTTTGATTGACAAAATCTTGGGTACTCTGGCTAACCAAGCTCTTTGTTAATTTAAACCAGAACCTAATCCTTAAAGTGGAAGTAGCAGTCATGTAAGAAACTGCTGGGTGATCTCATAAACTGAATTTATCACACCTCTGATCCTGCAGTTTTCTACAGGTTACTATACTAACTAATTCTTACTTCAAGCCTGCTCTGCATTTCGAAGCTGCTGTTGCAATACGCCTCTTTTGGAAGTTCAGTATGTTCCAGGATTTCTTGGCGAAATCCATTGATGAATTTAGTTCTGTTTTTGAAGCCAGGTGGCATTCAGATCCAGAAGAAGCCAAGGTTGTTTTGCAGATTATTTAAAAGGGCCTTTTATAGCTCAAGCCTTAGTTTAAAAGTACATACAGTTTCAAGCAGAGCTGTGTGTTTACCAAAGTGCCTGAATGTTTAATGCAAAGTATGAGCCTAAAATGGTAAGAAAAGGAAATTTGTGTCTTCCAGTTTTGCCAAAACTTGTGTCTTTGTGGCAAGCCACACGATATTTGCTGGGTTGACATCTCTATTCTGTGAGTCACATGATTATTATTTTTCACAATCCTTACCTCTCATTTAACATGCAAAACAACTTGTGTTCTCGCAGTTTCTGAGAAAACACCAGAATGGTGTTTTCCAGGACAATCCAAACCAAATAGAACCCAAGGCAGGGGAAAACCAGACTGTACCTAAAAGCTCGGATGCCCAAAGTCTAGCAAGAAATCCAGATGGGCTCATTCTTAAAGTCAATTTTTTTTAAGTTTTAAGTTATGATTTTAGAGGCACACTAACTCGTGATTTTTGATTGCAATAGACCAAAAGTAGCACCTTATAACGGAGTTATTAAAATGGAGGGAAAACCCAACATAACTTATCTCATGGGCAAGCTTCCAGAAATAGTCACGGTCAATGCTTGCGTTTGCTAAGACAGTGGTAATGTGGGGATGGACATACTGGATTATCAGTGGCGATGACTATATTCAGCTATCGCTACTCAAGCCTCTGGTAAGCGTTAAACAGGAAAGAAAGTGCACGGGATGGAGTTGTTAAACTGAGCGCCGGAGCCCGGTGCAGACCCAACCCTTCAACTTCTTGAAAATGATGTCCATCTAGTGGACACAAGTCGATATTACAGCAGCAAAACCCGACGGCTTCTTGTTAGCATTGTCAATTCCTACAAACGTGATTTTTTTTTTTTTTTTTTTTTTTTTTTTTGTTAAAGGAGATAAGTTTATTTGCAAATTCTTAAATCCTGTGACGAAGTTTCTTCAATGGACTACTTTCCTCAATTAGTCTATTGTTTTTGACGGAGATATATTCTCACATTTTTTTTTTTCCTCAGATTTCCAAGTACATCTTGATGAGGCTGCTGGCGTTTTCTTCAAGTTCATAGTCTGGACTTTGGCTGGTTCCCTGATGATAAATTTACCACCAGCGAACAAATGGGAATTTTGAAGAAGAATGATTGATCACTGTCTGAGAGTTCTAAACCATATAAATGACTTAAAGGCACATTTCTGCAATCCCTCTCCATTTCTTTCAGCAGACATTACTCCAGGAAGACTCCTAAGGGACTTAAATGAATCCTCGTACTTGTGCACTCTAGATCTTGCTGCCTAGGAGATGTACAACAAACATATGTAATAGCACAGTGTATCTGAACTGTGTTTAAAAATAGGAACGCTGAAACAGAAAGGTAAAATCTTTAATTACCATGATTAACAAACAGGTTTTCATATAAATTCTATTTATGAAGAATGATTGAGAATATCCCAAGTCCCTCATCGTCTTGACTACCATAAGCCATGGAAGTAATCGTACATCAGAGAACAAGAAGCAAATCACAAAACCCATTTGAAAATGTCATGTGATTTTGAGACCATCTAATTAAAATTATTCAAGAGTGAAGTGTTTTGAAGCACCAGACCATAGTGTTGGACTGAAAGAACTGGGAATCCTGCTGCATTTCACATCCCCTCTTCATGTCAACATGGAAGGTTAGCCCTGTTGCTTCCTATAGGCTGCAGTCATCTAATCTCCCTGCAGCTTCTCTACCAGTGCTGCCTGAGTGAAGTGAATAGCTGAGAGATCCACGTCTCTGAATCCCAGCAAACATGGTGATCATTTATGTCAGTTGTTTAACAGAAAGGTTGTTAACCACAGTGTAACTGGAAAGTGGTTGCAAGTCTTGCTGTGATGTCCCTGAGCATTGAGTGTCCTGCTGTGCATGCTCTTTTTCTCCTTCAAGTACTCGTATCAGGCTAATTAATTACCCAGTGTCCTGTGTTGTCCCTAATGCTTTGCAGAATGAGTAGGGCAGCATTCATGACCATTTTAAAAATTGATGTTTGCAATTTGACAAGACATTTTCTTCTTGTGATGCATTTTGTACACTTGTTACGGCAAAAAAGCTCCACTGAAATGGAATACCTCTAGTGAAGATCTTTGGGGTTACCAACTTAGCAACTCTGTAGGAAAAACACTTAAGCTTTCTCAACAAGTTTTAACTCTAACAGCCTTTTACTGCTGCTCTAAACAGAGAGAGTCAACAAAGCCCTACTTAAGCTCTCATTTGGACAATTCAAAATCATAATAAATAGTGAGACAATTGGTAAGTGATGTGATGGGGTATGTTGGTGCTTAACCGTATGCAATGGCTTAACTTTCTGATTTGACTAACTTAAAATTCACTATGTGCACTCAGCTTTCTTATTTTGAGAGGGAAAGCCATGAATGAATGCAAAAACTTTGTTCTACTTTGCACATAAAAAATGTTAGTTATTGTTGTTAATGCCAGTATTCATAGAACACCAATTCTATTCCTTGCATATAGCAATAGAAAAAACTACTGTAATATCTGAGCACCTTCCAGCGGTGCACAACAATGTTTACATTCTCTTCAGAGAGGTGCAGGTGTGAAGGGAAAGAGTTGGTTCAATTACTAAAACAGCTATACATGTCGCTGTGTATGTTTTAGAGAGAGCAATTCCTTATATCTGATGGAAGTTTGCAAGGATTCTGGGGGAGGCAGCCTCCTTTTTATCTGCAGAAAGTTCTGTCTTCTGTAGAGATTTGTGTCACCTTCTCTCTAGAGCTTTGGGAGCTCTGCCTTCTACCCTAAGAAACCTCGTGCCAAACAGGCTTTGTTTCCAATTAGTTTTTGCTATGGAGCATTAGCTAGTCTTTCCAATGTCTGGAATCATCTCCAGGCACTGACTATGACAGCAAGTGAAACCTAAATCAAAACTACTCCTGGACCTTAAGACCTATTTTGACATTGTTTTGCTATGTAGATGCTATTCAGAACAAGGGAAATATCTCTGCCAAGGTTAAATATTCCGAAGAAAGGACAATTACCTTTATAAATATTACAATATGCCTAAAGGTCATTTTTTTCTTACACAGCATTAATTTTTAAAATAAACAAATCTCCCAGGAGTGAAATGTCAAATGAAGTGCTTTTAAGTGTCAGAAGATGAACAGAAAAGTTAACACTACCGCTTTATCTTTACCTTTTTCTCTGCTATTCCCAACCTTTACAAAACGCAATAATGCATGTAAGAGGTCTGGCAGTCTGATGTCTGTCTGTCCTGAGGCATAATGGAGAGAATCAAGAATAGAGCAGCTGCCTGATTTCTGAACCATCTTGTTTTTATAGACTCTTACATAAGCCTTTTCTCTTCTGACCCTGTATTTACCAAGTCAAGGGTCTATCTCATTGTTCCATTAGTGCACTACCTGAATTCAGAGCAAACTAATGAAATATGGCAATAAATCTTATTAGATGTTGTATGTGGAACATAGCTCAGTCCCAAACACTCTCCTGCGACAGCCCCATCCCTCTCAAGCAGATATCAATGAGAGTAAGATTATATGCAGCAAAAGAGAACAACAAACTTTTTCAAAATTATGATATCTAAATTGCATGGCACAAATACGATTCTTTGGGAAAGCAAGATTTTTTCAAATGATCTGTGTCTAAAACCACTGATGGGATGTGTTAGTAGAGTGGATTAAATGCTCCTACCCTCATTCCTGTCTCTCTTTTCTTGCTCCTGTCAGGAGTCTAAGTGCGCAAGGCTACAGGGGCTGCCTCCTTGCTTTCAGTCGCTGCAGCTGATGAGCTTCACACGATAGTCTGACCTGGATGCAACTCATTTAAAGAATTAATTTTCATACTTTGGTCTGAAGGCAGAAGATGCATAGTTTTCTTCTTGCTGTGTGTGAGGTACCAGGCTTATTTGTCCTTCATAATTTGCACCTCTGAGTGCTTCTGAGAGCATCATGACTACCTCTCTGCTGTATTGCTTCCCATTGTGTAACTGCTGGATCCGTGACATGACTTTGAACAGGGCTGTTTTCTTGCCTTATTGTAATTTTTAATTAGGCTGACTTTATTTATAACCCATTGAAGAGATACAGGTAGGCTTTCAGATGCTTCTGTCCACAAGACAAACGTTCATCGTGGCTGAAGCCTCTCAAGTTTCTCCTGGCTCTCAAGAGGCTCAGCACTGGGCTGGCATGAGCTTCCTTGGCACTGTCAGGAATGAAGTGTTTCTTGGCACGTGCAGAAGCTGAATGGAAGCTGGGGAATTTTAAAATTGAAATAGGTACCTACTTAGATTTAAGAGCCTTCAGAGTTGGGCAGCAGCAGAGCAGAGGTTTTTAGTATCACTGTAATTGCAGCTAAATTCTGCCTAGCTGCCTGCTTAGATATCTAAATACCTTTTTGGGATCTGGCCCTAAGGATTTTTTTAACTTTCTTATGCATTAAATAATAAAGAACAGGCAATTAAGAAGTCTTGCTTAACTGGGATAGCCTCTTGAAGAGAGCTACAAATGAGCCTCATTTCCACCTCCTGAGGATCATTAGATCATTTGTTACAAGGGCGAAGGGAGCCTCTACAGCATTTCATGGTAGAATTGTGTAGGGCTGCTCTGTGGAGTGCTCTGTTCAGTTGTTTACAAACCATGTGTGCTAGATCGAGCATCCCAGTTGGATATTTAGTTTGAAAAGCAGTATGTCAGTTGCTTTTTAATTAGGATGCTGCAGCCCACCTTTCTCAGATGCTGCTGCTTATTAAAGTGTTCCCTGATTGGGAATATGCAGATGCTATTGGTGGAAGAAGTAGTTGCCTTTAGTCAGTGAAAGGACTTCGCCACCTCTAACTTGGAGTTATGGCAGCAGACTTGGACCCCTGGGCTTAGGTGTAAGGACCGAGGAAACAAACAGGCTTCTGTTCTTCTTCCAAGGAAAATGCTGTCAGCGACGGGTGCTGCTGTGTTCCCTGGCCCAAGAGAGGAAATGTTTCTCCATCGCTGCCTGTGTATCCTGTTTCTATTGCTTCTTGGGGTTTTTCTGCAAGAATTTCAAGAACAGGTGAGCAAATTCCCTCCGCTGCTTGCTTGTTTGGGCTGGGAAGTGAGGGCAATAGCAATCAAAAATTTTGGTGTTTAATGGCTCTGAGAGAGGCCTGCAAAGAATAAGCTGTTTAGAGTAAAAGAGGGTGGCTCACTCTCCAGTGATGCAGCTTTCTCTTATTTGGAAGTCAGTTAGTACTTCTTCACAAAATTAAAGGCTTTGAGACTGCATTTCTGCAGAGACTCTCCAGTATGCTCTACTGAAATTGTAAAGATACCTCTGAAATAACCTGTAGTGTGCTGTTCAAGTACCCTGCTTTAGTCTTAGTGAGTTTTTTGTTTATTGCTGCAAACTTAAATAAAACCCCTGAAACCTTAAACCCTCACCAAAACTGATGATGCTCATGGGAACTGTGGTATTGATATGCTTAGAGAATTAAGTTTTTCATTCATACTGAGCTATAGTAGCTATGCCAGTGCTCTTAGCCTATCTGGTTTGTTTGCCTCAAAAGTATCTTCCCAGAGGTGACAATTCTGTCTCACTTTGAAACATGAAAGGTGAGTTTAGAAGAAAGCATTTAATTTTTCTTATTTTTTTTTCTTAGAAAAGCTAACATTAATGAAACAAAACACTGAGTATTGTTGTGTTGGACCCACCTCCTCCAAAAAACTCGACTGCATTGTATGTGCTTTTAAGAGAGAAGCACAATATTTCTTCTAGATGCTAAGGATAATGCATGTGTGTGTATAGATAGGGGTAAGGACTGTTTAACAGCTGAGAAAATTCCATTATAGGGGAAAAAGATGGAGCTGAATCGTCAGCTCTCTTATCCCTGGCTTTGGGAATAGTATCTCTATTCAGAAGTCTGTTTTAGCTTTGGTGCAAGCAAAACCCGTTCTACTGTATTATTTCCCCCATCCTCTGGCTTTCTGAGAAGTGAAGAATCATCACCGTGAGCAATATCCTTTAAGTTGCATTTTCCAGACAGTTTCTCTTAAAGACGTCCTTTTTCATTAAGGCAAGCACATCCTATAGCACAGACATGCCCACAGAGTACAGAATAACCGTGTCAGTGAATCTTGCTCCCTACAGGAGACTAAACAAGCTGCATGACTTAAGCTAATGCCTGAATGGCAAAAATTCTGGCCAAGATCTAGAGCTGCTTAAGCCCACAGCATCTGTACCTCCAACTCTAAAAGAAATGGTGGTGGTAGCTCACATGGTCATTGTGGAAATTATTGCATTTATAGATAAATATTTTACACATTTTATTACGCAACATATTAATACACTAAGAGTTAACTACTTGCTTTCCCACTCATACAGAGTATTGTGGTTTTGTGATGGGAAAGGAACGATGCCACAGACAACTAAGAAGAGCTGGCTAAGTGTTATTGATAGTTGCATTTTATTTACCTAGAGACTGGTAATATTCTAGAAATATTTTCCTAGCCATTTCCATTACCATACGCACATGTTCTTTTGATGAGCAAAGAAAAGTTAATGAAAAGGCTATGATAATGAGATCACAAAAGCAATGTGAAAAGAAACTGGGAAATGCTGACAGTCTTCATTATATCATAATCTAGTATAGGAGCAAATTACATTAATATACACTCTTGGCAAAAGGAATGAAAAAAACCTAAACAAACCAAATCAGTTGTTGAATTGTTAAAGGCATTTATGAAACTGTGTGTTGCTGCAGCAAAATGACTTTTCACTTGCATTTAACATATATATTTAGCGTTGGGAAATGGTGCGTGGTATTAAAAACATGGCAATGTTTCTTGTAGTAAATGGTTTCTGCCACTCAAGTCAAAGAAAGGATTTGCATTGCTCCGCTTCTGCAAGCAAGAGTGTTTGTCAAATGCTCCTATAGTCACTAATCACACCCAATAAAACACAAGGAGAATTACTGGCTAGATTATTCTAGAAACCACTTATGTCAAGCAGAGGGAAAGGAGGAAGAAGTAAATTGAGTGCAGCTCAACTGGATGCAGTACTGAAATTACTTTGTTTAATGAGAAGTTATCTGAAGTAGCCTACCTGGGAACGATGGATTCGCTGTGTTCGTCCAAACTGTATGATTCTGATAGAGCTCTGAGGGTGAAACAGGAGTGTAAAATCATTCCTGTACTCCTGCAGATTGCAATATCTGAATGCAAGACTGTGGTGGGGGGGTGTGTTAGCTATGCCAAGAGGGATGGTTATAGAAAATCTAGGCATCGTTTGTGTGCAAGGAAGTCAGATTGTTAGATTTCTTTTTTTCCTTTTTTTTTTTTTTGTTTTTAAACTAAGAATTAATCCACTGATCTAAACTGATCGTTATGTTACTGAGTTAGTCCCAGTTTGGACTGGTGTCTCTGTCTTATTAACCTTATAGACACACGTCTGCGCTGACATGAGGCAAAGCAAAGGTAAGCAAGGAGATGGGAATTTTTTTTTTAATGGCAATTATGGCTTAAGTGTCATCACAAGCCTCAGCCCTACCTTAGGTCTTGGTGATCTGGATCAAACCCTTTGCAGTTAGCTAATGTAAACATGCTGTGCTACAAACTCACTTTGCTGGTTCACATTTGTTCTAAATATGCTGCTGGGCTAATGTTTTGGTATGAGCTTCATGCCAGACCAGGCATTGTCAGCTTGCCCCCGGCTGCATAAAACTGGCAGACAGTCTCTATTGTATTCTGGCTAGTTCATCATAAAAGTGATCATATGCGTGTCATTGAGCAGTTACAGGTGATGTATCGAAGACTGGAGGACCACTGTAATATTCTGTGAGTTGCCATGCTGGTAACAAAAGGACTGATTTTAGAGCAAAGTGTCAGACAGTGCTTATGAGCAGTCAGTGGTCCCCAGTCTGCAGAATGATAAACCCATATTCTCCCAGGTTTTTCAGTTGCCAGGAGCTGCTGGGTTTCATCCTCAGTTGCTCCATATTCACTGCTTTTGCTGCAGCCCCAGAGTTTTGCAGGGGCAGCAGGGAGTGAGTCTGTGCCAAATCTGTGGCCAGTTAGAGACCAAAGAAACCTTCAGGGTAACTGGGAACAGCATCAAAGCTACTCTGTGTTGGGCCAGCTGCTGCTACTGTACCAGCTGGAAGTCTGAAGGAGGACCCCAATGTGCTTTTTTCCTATGAGGTGGAGAACGGAAGAGAAAGACATCATCCAGCACCTGAAGGTTTTGATCACTTTTCTGCTTCTCCTATACAGTTACTCTCCAGCTGCTTTGCACTTTCCTCACAGATGCAACAGGGCTCCAAAATTCAACTGCTGATGTGGAAACATGTTTAATAATATATTATAAAAAAGACGTGGTGAAAAATTCCAATATAGATGGAGGATTTTAGTGCCAGATTGTGCCCTGGGATTCCAATGTGCATCTTCCATTAAAGCCACTAAAAATGCTTGAGTTTTGAGGAAGGATTTGGACTTTTGACACAATTATCTCTTTTTCTTTGGTAGCCTAACATTTTCTGTGGTAACAGAAAATTTATAACAAGAAAAAATACAATGTATTTAGGCATTAAAATGAATAACAGTTCTTGATCTGTTTGCTGAAGATTACAGGCATGAGATGTGAAAGCTTTAGTGGCTTGAAGAAAGATGTTTACTGTAATTGGCACTGCAGCCTTGCTTGTATTACAAACTCTGAAGGAGATGACTAGAGAGGTGACCAGATCCTCACATCATATAGAGAGGTTGCTATGCATCTCATGATATAACTTTGTCCTGTGGTTTGCTGCATTTCATTGTCTTTTGAATCGAGAGATCCTGAAATCTCAGGATCTCATCCTTCTCTCCCTCCCCAAATGTTTGGGGCAGTCTGTGTATGTTTCCGTTCCTTTTCTTCAGGAACGAAAGGCAGTGCCTGCCTGCCTCTATCTTGTACGTTGTCCCTGGGAATGGGGAGAGACTGAGCTCAACCAGGAGTTTTTGAGTTCTCCTTCGCCTGCTGTGTGTCTGGAACTTGCACTGTATCAGCTGGAAGAGTTAGATCACTGGTGGTGGTGGCACTGCGACTTTACAGGAACATACCTAGCAGTCCTTGGGTCCCTAGGTCAAGCTAAACTCCTTAGCTGGGCTATGCAGCATCATGTGAGTCGGTGTGAAACCTTTAGAAATTTGTGTAGCAAATTCCACCAGAAACCTGTATTGCTTTAGAGGGCGTTTGTCGAAATTCAGCTGTCTCCACAAAAATGCTTTTTCATCAAAACAGACTTTTTAAGAATTCTTTTTTTGTCCCTCTCATCAGAGAATTCCTAGACGGTTGTGAACAAACATTATTTTTACCCTTCCTCTTTCTTTGTATATAAGGCATAGATAACACCTGGTGCTTATTTGCTTGGGATGCTGTGCATATCTTCAGATTTGGTCTCCTCACTTGGGAAAAACTAATGTTACATTTTTGGCTGTTGAGCGGTCTGTAACAGCAAAGCCAAGGGTTTTGCCTGTAAATACTAGCCACAGCTAGCTAGGGTGTGGTTTCCAATGATTTAAATACTTACAGAATGCCAGCAGAGGGTGAAACAAAGAGGTTGGGGGAATAAAGGAGGGGATTTGTTTGTTGTGTTTGTTTTAATCTTTGTGGAATTGCTAATTGTACAGAGTTGTCTGCCCAAAGAAATAGTTGGAAATAATTGCATAGTAGTGAGAAAGGAGGAAGAGGGGACCCTTACTTTGTGGTGCTGTTTTTCAAAATGTGGAAAGGCTTGCAGCTGTTTTCCAGCATTTATTCAGACCTCTACGTAAATTTTCTCATCTGTGAAAGTGGTGAGCACCCCCAACTCTAACAGGAAAAGCTCATCTCAAAACAGACAAAAAAAAAAAAAATCTTGAGCCTGTGCAGACTGCTTCTACCACGTTGTTATGCTCTTCCTCTCTCTTCCAGTCCAGCGTACCAGACAAGTTGCGTTCCCTTGATGTTACAACACACATAGCTGCTGTACCAAATCGTGTTTGGCTGTGGTGCTTACCTAGTGCTCTGTGAGGATTTTCTGGTCTATGGTTGTCTTTAGCATCACCAAAGTTCAGCTAGTCCAAGAATCAGTGCAGCCTGACAGATTTAAGGAGCTTGAATACGCAGCAAAGATGAATGAACCTTACTTAAAATATAGCTCGTTGCTTCTTTTCCTCATTAAAGAAACAAACTGTGGCAGAAAGCCAGGATGATTCTCTTCTGTAAAGAAGATCTTGCATCAGTCATACCTTAGCCTGTTCCCTCCTCTCCTTTTGTCAGTGTGATGCATCTGCATTAGCAAGCTGTGCTTTTCATTAGGGAGTGATGAAAGGGACAACAATAAATTACAATGCCTTTTAAGAAATCTACAAATCTTATCAGATCTCACTTTTCATCCTGGCTGCTCTTTCATGCCACTCTTTTACTATCAGCCTAACTGCCACTGAAAAATTAGTTTGCTGCTGTTCTTGGGCACCCAGCGCTTGGAGTTGCTGTCATGAAATATTATGGAGGCAGAAAGCGGAGATCCTCTCTTCCTTCTCTGTAAATTCCGATTCCTTGTGAAATGCCCAAATTCACAACTTCCCATGCTTCTGAAAAGAGTGAGCCTCTATGTACTCTGAGATATTGTTATGCTGCTAAAAATGGAAATTTGATGCTGCTTCGTGTGGGTTGGAGGGGAAGGAGTTGAGAGAGGTGGCAGTTTTACCCCAACTGTCTTGTGATGCTTGAATGCTGGGAGCAGAAAGCAATATGAGAAATATCTGAAAGTGCAGCCACTTACCACTCTTTTATATAAATTCCAGATTGCGGGCCAAACTCACTGTTGACATAAGCAGATGCAAATCTAATGAAGTCACTGCAGTTACTTCTACTTGTGCCAGAGGTGGATTTGTCCCTATTTTTGGAGCATGCTAGTTTTGTGCTACAGCATTGGCACATTTGTGTCATGTCAAAATCCTTTCAGCCATGGCTGCGTGCCACTGGCTGACTGACATGATGCATCATGTCAAACATCTGCCCGATAATGGTCCCGTTCTGCCTTTTGACATGATGTATCATGCCACTGTATCGTGCCTTAAGGCATCTGATAGGAATTGTGGCAGTATCTGATAACAAGGAATGTGGGCTAACTGAATATCGGACCGTTTTGGCATCCTGTGGAAAACAGAGATATCTGTGTTAGCTCATCTATAAATCTCTTGCAAGTGCCTCGTGTACTTACTTGGGTGTAAAATGATCACTAATGTACTCCCACCTCAATGTATCGCGTTAGCATAGAAGTTGGTAAATAGTTCAGTTTTGGTCTGGTTCTGCTTTAAGCACTGGTAGTGGATTTTTTTCTCCAAAAAATGATCAATTGGATTGAAAGAACTTGTTACTGTAATTAAGCATAGGAGGGTGTCGTTTTTTTGTTTCGATAAACTAACATCAGGCCTTATTGCCGTTGCATCTGAAAGCGTTTTACCTCAGACAGAATGGTGCTAAACAACATCTAACCTAAAAGAGGAAACATGTTTCACAATCCTCTGCGGCAAGCAACGCAGCTTCCCTGAGAGGATCTGCGAGGGTGGATAGCAGCCAGTTGTCCAAATGTGAGGAGGCTGGATGCCAGGAGACAAGGCGGCCGGAGGAATGCCTGAAGGCAGCTTGGCCGTGCGCTTGCACTAAAAACCTCCAGGTCAGGATCAGGCGTGTGTCCAGGAACAGCGAACTTCAGAAGGTGGTACTCCTTATTGCTGAACGATGGCCTCCAGCTCCTGCAAACGTTGCCGTCGGCATAATGTTCTGCCTTAGGTTTGTTGTTGCAGTAGGAAAAACGGGGAAAGAGATTTCTGAAATTAATAGGGCCCAGATAGACTAGAGGTTTGTGGATAGCAGTCAGCACTTGGATTTTCTGTTTCCCTGAAGGAACTGTTCAGAAGCCCTTTGCTATACCAAATAAAAGTGTATGCTGTATGCGTATCGTACCGTTGTGGGAAGTTGTGAGTGGCTGCAAAGGTTAATGCTGAAGATTGAACCTGTTTAGGTAGGTATACACAATGCAACAGGAACAAATTACCAGAGGGCTATTTATAAAGTATATAGCTACCTTAAAATCTGTGTGCCCAAAGCTTAAAAAAGAGAAGAAAAAATTAATCATGTCTGCAGGAAATTGGACCTGTTTTTCAGTGTATTGATGTTGAATGTTTTGGAGAAATGCTTTGTGTAAACAGGGCATCCTATTGGGGTCAGACAGAGCTATTTTAACCTTGTGTATTCATCTAACTCTTCTGGCCAAGGAGATGTGTGTGTGTATATATATAAAAATATATATATATACACACACATACACAGAGTGAGTATACATTTAGAATTCTTGATGGAATACTTCAGGTTTTGGCCACTATTACATGTAGGTAAACTTCAAAACTTCAAATAATTCATTTTAGGCTAAATAAGAAGCAAACAAGAACAAACAAGTGCAGTCATTCCCAGACTCACGAGCTGGGAGAATGCTAACCAGCCATATGTGTAGTCTTTTCCATGTGAGGAATGGTATTGAAAGCCTTCGAGTGCGGAACTGCAGTAGGGCGGCTCGCTGGCAAAAATGTGCGTGCAGAGGTAGACCATGAATATATTTGAGTAGGACTGGAGCCATTACAATCAGATCCTGGGTTTCTGCATATTTTTCAAGTAGAGCAGTGCACTTAATTGATTTTTTTTAAATTATATTTTCTTTTAAACATCGTGGACCAAATGCAGGGAGGGAAGAAAGACTTCCCAGTCTAGGCAAAAATGCAGCCAACCTGCCACCTCCTATGGGACAAGTGGGTTCTTCCTTCTTCCCAGATGAATTTCCAGGATTAATCCCTCCGGAGGTGAAGCGTGGCTGATGCAGGTGACACTTGACTGTGCAGAGTCCTCGCCGCTTAGGCTTGGTCGAGCTCCTCATGGACTGAAACTCGGCACCGAGGCGCTTCCCTCTCCCAGCCAGAAGTGACCGCGACTCGCACCGAAAGCGAATAAATAAATACTCATGGGGGCCAGACCCGCCGCAGAGCGAAGGGCAGCCGCGGGACTCCCGGCACAGCCTCTCCGCGGGACGGGACGGGGGCAGGTGCTGCGCGTCCGCGGAGCAGCTGCGGGGGGCGAGGCGGGGGGGGTGGGGGGTGGCGGGGGGCGGTCCCCGCCCCCGCGGCCACGCCGCCGCCGCCGCCGCTGCTGCCGCCGCCGGGGCGCCCAGCGCTGCCGCCGCCGCCGCGCTATAAGTGCGAGCGCGGGGCGCGGCGGCTGCCGAAGATGCGCTGGCAGCCGGGGCTGCGCGGCGCCGCGCCGCGGCAGCCCTGCGCGGCGGAGAAGGAGGAAACAGGGGAAGGCGGCGGTGGCGCGGGGCGGCCGCGGTCGCGGCCATGAGCTGCTCGGACGTGGCCATGCAGCAGCCCGCCCCGGCGGCGTGCGGGGCACCCCGTTATCTGACCGACGCCGCGGCCGCGCCCGCGGCGGGCTGCCCGCAGGTGAGCCGCGCGGGGAGCGAAGGGGAAGGGTTGCGCGGGGTACCGCGCAAGTCGTGGCGGTGGGGCGGACTGGAAGGCGGGGGCGCTTTTTTGGGGAGATTCCTCCCGCCTCTTAGCGGGCTGCATGCGGCATCGCTGGCTGGCCGGGGCGGAGACCCCCGCTCTGGGCAGCCGGCGATGCGCTGTGCAGCCCTCGGGCTGATTCGGAGATGCGCGGAGCTCGTGAGGGTGTCCCAGACCAGTGGAGCCTGGTAAGACCCTCTTTTTAGGAGAAAAATATTTTCCCCTACGTTCTTGTACTTGTGGGGTGGGTGTTGGCTTGCTTGGCTGGAGAGGGGACGGGGGACAAAGTTATTTCTGGTCCTCTTCCCCCCACTTCGTCTCCGCCGTCGCTCCTTACTGGACGACCCTCCCCGCTCGCCCGCTTTGCCGGCGCGGAGCTGCGCCTTAGCTGTCCGCCGGTGCGGTGCGTTCCGCGGGCGCGCACACGGGCGGAACGTCCGCCCGCCGGCGGGAGGGGACCTGCACTGCTCCCCGCGGACGGGGCGCACGGCGCCATTCGCCCCGGCTCTCTTGGAAGATGGGTTCCGGCGAGTTTCCAGCTGAACTGGGCGATCAGATTTTTTTTTTTTAAAAGTGAATCAGGAAATTCTTATCAGGCTGACAGCATTTTTAGACTATGCAGTGCGTGGGTGAAGTGGGACTAATATTGACTTGGCCCTAATGTAGTCATCTGAGAATACATTTTTTGGTTGTTGCTGCATTCCATAAGGTTTTATCATTATTATCCATGAAGATTGTTTTCTCCGTACATGGGAAGTGACCCCTAATATCAACTTGCCTGGGAGACACAAATATGGGCTAAACCATTAAAATTCCTATTGCGTGTTATTGGTTTTTTTTGCTTTATTGTAGGGAGAGAGCATATTTGCAGAAATGATACCCCAGCAAACTTTTCCAGGTTACTCACGTTGTACACTGTAAACGCGGCCTCTGGAAATCTTTTGAGTTTTGTCTGTTGCAGCGTGCCTTCGTTATTATTCCTTCTCTATGCTAGGTCTAGCTTGCAGAACCTTCCATCTAGTCAGTAATTTTAGTTATGAACTTTATATTTGAATGTCTGGAGCTCCAGTGGTTAGCCTGAGTGATTTGGAGGGAAAAGAAATAAATAATCTAGAAGAACTTGACACTTTGACTAAGATGCCCAGAAGTAGAAAACTGCAACTGAAACTTTGATGAACTTTTTGGCGTTTAACTCTCTAGGTGTTTGGCCATATTGCTCTTCCCGATCTGGAGTGTAGAACACACAGTATGTGAAAATCTGTTAAATGGTCATTAGCAGCTCTGTCACGCTGAAGTGCGGTTGCTTTTTATCTTTAAACAGAATGAAGTTTTTCCATCAGCTGAAAGCAACACCATATATGAAGTGCCCCCAAGGCACCCTAATGAACGGCAAAGCTTCTTGAAATTTCATTTTAAATAAACTGGGTTCTGGGGTTCCGCTATTTAAGAAAAGCGGAGGTGGATACGCAAGGCAAGAAACATAGACAGCTCTGTTGAGCCAATGCAGCTCATGAGTCGTGGCCAGCACGGTATATCCCATTACCACCAAAAAACATTTTAAACCGTGCTATCCTACATGTTATTGACAATTTGTTTTAGTTAATCCTGCTTACACCAATTTTCCTGAAATGTTTGGAACTGAGGGGTCTTTACAAACAAGTCAAATGTCAGACTGGAAAACCAAGCAGTTGAGGGTGAACTAAGAATGTTGCACTCTCTAATTCTAGCAGCTGCAAACTTTAGAGCATTTTATGTATTTCCTCTGCATCCAATTAATTGAAAATAAAAATAATATAGAATGAACTCCTCATGAATCTGTAGTTGTAGTGGAAAGATTTATTGTTTGGGTAACATGTGACATTTTGCAAGTCTCTGTTTCTCTAGAATTGCCCTGTCAGGGACATTTAATCAATTGGTAAAGAGCATAAGAAAGAAGGGTGAAGAATCTGTTGCCAGGTTTTTGTTTCTTCTTACACATGTGTTCAACATGTAAAATGCTCCTGCGCTCTTCGTGAGGATGATGACCATTTTAAAGAATGTTCTTCTTTGCCGGAATTAAAACTGTGGTTTAAAAATAACAGCGAGGGAAGATGAATTAGTGGGATAGCTTAAAAAGAAAGCTCTGCTTTGGAGCTGATGAAGTGGAGCTCACTCTTAAAATATCCGAGGACTCCATTGAAGCATTTTTCAGTGTTGTTTTGCTACTCCATCATCTTTCGGTACCCAGTAAAATGATTTGTTTCCTGAGAGAGAAAGCTCCTCCGTCCTGCGCTTCTCTTGGCTTTCCTTTCCTTCTCAATGAGGGGCGGTGTGTAGGTGTGTTATTCTAACTAAAGCTTGTGCATCTTCTTAGGTATTTGTAGTAAATCTGTTACAAACATGCAATTGGTTATGTTGGCTTTCAGTATCAGTTTTGTATCCTTTAAAGAGCAGAGCAAGATCCTCCTTAGCTGTGGAGCTGCTGTTGCAATGTATAGGCTCAGGTTCCAGGCTGTGGTGTCTCTGGAGGGGTAACCTCATCACGTTTCTGCAGGTCGTGTGCTGCATACACGGATCAGGAGAAGTGTCTCCAGCAAGCAACTGGCATTGTGTCACTTCTCTGCAGTAAAAGGGGTTTGAATGGATGTCTCCTTTTTTTTCTTTTTCTTTTTTTTTTTTTTTTAATATCAAATCTTGGATTACTTTTAAGTGGTGGACAAGCATGCACCCTTTTTTTTGGTTTGGGGTTTTTTTTTTTTTTTTTTTTGGTAGGGCATGGTCCATCCTGCCTTTTTAAAGTTACCCCACTCTAAAGTTATTCCATGTTTCTGTTTCTATAGTTCTCACTCCCTTAAAACCAGCACAGAACTGATTTTTGCCTTGCACACAATGCAGAATTTCTGGAAGCTTAGCTTTCACCAATCCGTAGCCAAGAAAGGACTTGCTGGCAAATTAATTCAGATGGGATTTTTCTTAAAAAAGCACTTAATGGACTGAAGCCTGAATTCCTACTGAATGTTAATGGCAGTGGAGGCTTAGCAGCTTAGATCTTCGAGATTGCTGAAGTCCAGGGTGTTTGCTGGAGGGAAGTAAGAAGAGTACAGAAATACACATGCTCACACGGTGCCAGAAGGAACTGATGAAAATGGGGTGTGGCCCTAATTCTACAGATAAATCACCGTTTCCATATTCCTTTGCCAAAAGACAGAGCGAGTGTGTGCCGGTGTTACCATAAGAACACGTTCCTGTGGGTGATAAGGAGCCGTGCCTGCATGAGTGTAAACGCCTGCAGAATGGCAAAACTAGAAGTCTCTTCATGGTATGCTTTCCTGAGGAGCTCCGCAGCTGTGGTAGTAGGTTCCAGCTTTCCTATGGGTTGGGTGAGGAATGGGTGTAACAGAGCTGCTCATTCAAAGAGGCTCTGGAAACACATAATCGTTGAAGAATCCTGTTGTGTTCTTGGCACACAAGAAGTGCTGTGACGGCTTGCTGTGCCCTGGCAGTTTAGGTATAGCAAGCTGCAGAGCTGAGGCTAAGGTAGCACTCATCCTGGCTCACTTACAGCTCAGCTTACGACCTTTGAAATGGGAAGTTACAGTAAATGGTAGTTTTGGAATTTCTCCACGGTATGTAGATGTAGCGAGCTAAGCCAACACCGTCCCTGCTAAATCAAGTCTTGCATAAAGACTTGTGATATGCTCAAGTCAGACTTGCTGCTGGCAGTGCTGTAGACAGACTTTTTCCAGATAAGAGCTTGTCTCCATTAGCAAATTATGTCACTAACTCAACTCTTCTTTCCAAACTAACAACATTGCAGACAAGGACGAGTCGCATTTAACGTTGTGTCAGCTGAATGCAGCTGAACCCTAATTCATCTACTGTAACTTAGTGTTTCACTAAAGGTCTTCGTACCACATCCTTACAACTTTGAGGATGGGCTTCTTGTACCGCTTACACCCTGTGGCAGTCTGCAGTATCTAACACAGCACGTAACAGCAAAAGATGGCTTCACGTTTAGTTCTTGTAGTTCAGATGCTTTTTCAAGGCTTGTAATGAAACCTGGTGGTTGCCCGCCTACTGGCTTCGCTGGAAACTGGATCAGACATATATAACTCACCTTTGAAGGCTACTTTCAGAATTACAGGATGTAAAACCTGGATTAAGTCTTGCCCCATGTGGGGGCTTTCGTTGGTTTGTTTTGTTTAATCCCACGAGGCACTGCTGTTTGAAAAATTCAGTGTACTTCACTTTGCTGTTCTGATTGGGACCAAATCCTATCTGATCTTCCTCTATCTACATAGAAGTAGACCTTTAGACTTTAGTGGTACACTTCTGTTTAGATGTACAGCAAAAGATGTATAAATTTTTTTTCCCATCTCTTCCCTCCATCAGCAGAGCATAGGAGGAGCTCCAGGCTCTACTGCTGCAAATCCAGTGGCTCACCTGAGAGCAAGCGTGTGTCTTTGCTCTCTGCTCGCTCATTTGCCAGAGTGGACATTAGCATTTCATGTTTTCAGGGCATGCCGTAAATACCGCTTTTAGGCCCAGCATTCCATGCTCTGATTGCTTGAAATTGTCTTCTTCCTTGAATACTTTCTGTGTTGTCAATAGGAGCCTGCTTGGCAGACAGCTCCACAAATGGAGGACTGTCCGTGATTTGCCTCGAGTTTGTTGCTGAAATTCCTTCTCAGAAGCTTATGTCAAATGACAGCCTTTTTCTTGGGGTAGGGCCATATAGCGTTGCCTCAGTGCAGTTATTCTTTATTTTTGGTTCCTGTTCTCTCTCTCATAATGGAAAATCTGTAACAGGTGGTCACAGGCACACCAGACATTCGCGCTTGGGAACAACGTGAAAGACTATATGCTGTATGATGGCTTGTCTAAACTAAAACTTTCTACGTTTCCAGCTTGCGTTTGGTTGTTTTTCTGTTTTGCTGCCTACTAGCTGGTTTCAGCTGGAAGCGAATTGTTTTCAATTTGCAAAGAGGAATGTTCTGTCATGTTTACCAGACACCCTGGGTAAGATCTGGGACTCCTGAAGTCAATTGGACTTCTGCTGTTGGCTTTAACGTGGCCATAATTTCACTGCAAGAGAACCATTTTCCTTGGTTCTGGATAGGGTATGTTAGAAAATAACGGTGTCTTCAAGACGGGGTGTTTTTTTGTGAAATTTTGGACCACGTGCTTTCTTGGCCTAACAGTGGTCATTCTTCCTCCAGAAGACAGGATGATGCTTATCCAGCATAAACCTTCTCTTTAATATTGCTGTATTAGTGGTGATTTGCCATCGACCTCTAGACTCCTTTTGTTCGACAGCTTGCAGTAAGTCCCATGATGGTAGGACAGCTCAGTTAATGGTTTTACATACTTTCCACTTACCCAAGTGCAGACAGAAATGCTATGAGAAGGTTATTGTTCGGGTCACAACACGTAAGACAGAATTTGTGTGCAGGCAGGGTATTTTAAGGGAGTTGGGTGTACAGTGGAAAGGATGTATGTTTGTACTGCGTGTACAAGGAAAACTTCTTGAATCGCTTTATCTCACTGGAATCTCTTACTTAAAGAGTCTTGTAATTACAGGCTGATAATCTCTTCCTGAAATACAAATTAAATAGATCTGTTTCTGATCTCGAAGTTGATGCAGTTTTGAAAAATCTTTTAATTTAGAACTCTCATCCTTTGCAAAAAAACTCACCACAAAACACAACTTTTCACTGCAAATAACTGCAGTCCACATACACAAGGCCTTGTATTTGTTCATTAGTAATACCGTATCGTTTTTTTTTAAAAAAAAAAAAAAAGTCAGATTTGGTGTTTTCAAAACCTACAAGTGCTCAGAATATCATGTAACAATTGCCCATGCACTGGAGGGGAGGGAAGAGAGTTGAAATGGAAAATGAATTAGATTCTTAAGCTGTGGAAGGAGGAACATTCCTGCACAGAGAAGCGACTCTGGAGATAAGTTTTAATTTCCTGAGCTCCAGTCTCTATATAGGAACATTGAAAGACTTCCTTCCTGATAACCAAGTCGAGCCAGGGGCTATATTGAACAATGTGTTTCTGTAGGTAATTGTGTGCTTGTGTATGTATTTGCATACTAACAGTATAAACACAAATAGCATCCCTACAACGATACAAGTCAACTTTTAAATGCGTTACATGTATTAAAGGTCTAGCATATACACCGCACCTGTCACAATACATCGATATCTAGGTAGGTTACTGTAAAGGATATCTTTCATACTGTGGGGGGGGGAGGAAAAAAAAGCCTAACCCTAACCAAAAATAAAAAAACCAACCTGCCCAGCCACTTGTCCTGCATTTTTAAGCGGTTCTGGGTTATGGTGCACCTTTAAGAACGATCAGGTCACTGAGGTAGATGTGTTACAGATTTCTAGTGAGTGTATCTCCTGTATATGCAATATTGTTATAACCATTTCTGTCTTTCTAAGGTCTCGTCACTCCGTGATTACTTAGGCAGAATCATAAAGCTCACTGAGTGGTATCTTACTGTTTCAGGAACAAATGTTAGGAGACTTCCTCTGTTTGTTTACAGAAGTCACAAAGCATTTACAGAAAAGCATAGGTCACCCCAAATTCTGCATTTGCAGAGACTGCTTTCAGAGCCTCGGACTATTTTTTCCTTTTAGCAATTAGTGTCTAGTAAACCTAGTTTTAATTTGCTGTTTCCATCTTTGGTTCTTTCTTTTTTTAAAGTGAATTCCACAGTTTTTCTTTATGTTTTATGGGATTTGGGGATAAAACCGTGTGTCTAAATAAGTAATGTTGTGCTAAGCAGAGCCACGGTGTAACTTGCTTTGTGAAGCACAGATTTACTTGAATTCCAGACCATTGTCTAGATATCCCAAACTGCAAAATAAAATTACTTACATCCCTCATTGCATTTTGTGTAACAGCGTCAGAATTAAAGGTATTACTGAGCGGTTCTATGTTTATCAGTTAACTTACTCTAATGCCAGATTCCTTGCTTAATTTCTATGAGCTTTTAGTATTACAGGTTTTAGTTCCACTTGCCAATAGCTCTTTCTTGCAATTAATTTTTTTCATAACCATTCATAATTAAGAATGAGCCCTAGAGTATCCGTTTTGTTTCACAATGAGGGAATTTGTATCGGCTTATACGATTTCAGAGAGCATCGAATGTAAATATATTCATGGTGTACCAGATCGAAAAATGACTTTCAATTATTTCTAAATCAGATGAGACAATTTGTTGTATAAATGGAGCTTTATAGGCTGTGTAGCTGTTTAACTTTTTCTTTAGAAGAACTTTGGGAAAAGGGAAAAAAGCTGTAAACTTAAAGAGATTCTGATGATGCCAAAGTGTTGCCAAGCAAACCATAAAAGATAAGTGAAACTGTAATTCTATAGAAAAGCTATGAAATACTTCTACATATGTGCTGTAGTTGTTTTTGGCTTCCTGGAGCTCCTTGTGCGTAAAGTTGGCTGTGGAAATGGCTACCTAGCTAAAAGCTATGATTCCTGCAGCTTGACTGTTGTGGGGAGATTTTTTTTCTGTGAAAACAGTTGTAAAGTGGAACATCTGAAAAATATGTTCCATGCAAAATGGATCTTCACACACATTTATTTTGACATTTAGGTTCGCTTTTAGAGAGAGAGAGAATATTCTGAAATAGCTATTCACAGATGGTTTGTGCGGGTTTTATTTTTTACATGTTTCTCTCTGTTTTTGGTTTGGGGTGGATTTTTTTGCATGTGTTTGCAGACTTGTCAATCCCCCTTTTCCCTCAGATCACATGTTTAATTTTTTATTACTTGAATTTTTGTCCTTTTTTTCAGAAGCTGACGTTTGAAAAAGAAAGAAAGGAAAAGGGGGGAAAATATCCCAGCCCAAACCCAATAAAAACCCCACCCCAAATCAACCAACCAAACAAAAAACCCCCCTCACACCACACCCCTACTCCCTAAACCCTACTCATCAGCCTAAGGTATAGCTTCCTATGATGAAAAAATTCTTGGCAATGAGTGAGAATTTATGTACTTTGTGGACTTTGGTAATACGGCTGAAAATTTTTCAGGAAGCACCAAATTCTCCCATCTTTATGCCTTTAGCAACAAGTAGATATGGGGAATCCAGAGGGCCATGTGCTCTTGATTGGGGGAGCCTGGCCAGCAAAACATCTTGTGTGTCCAGCAAGATGGGTGAGATGTGGACCTTGTATATCTGGCCACCCTTTTGCAGGGCTGGGTTTGACCTCTGTCGCCTTTACTGAAGGGAATATCTTTTCCAGGTGGGAATCAGGAGTGAATTGTTAGTCTGTTTTCTTTTGAAGGTATTCAGTGAAAGCCGTTCCTGATAAGTTGTGGTTGTGAAATGTGCCTAAGAAGCCGGTCCATCTGTGCGTAAGGAATAAAAACTCTAAGTGGCGCTGGTAATCCCTCTTTTTTCGGTGAAATGTCAGTGCAAAATATCCCTGTATTCCAGCTGTAATTGTGAAATGAATATTCAAAGTATTCAGTTATTTTTCTTTATCAAAACCAGATGTTGAGCTTGTACTGAATGCCATCAGTGATACATCTCTTGTTTGTGTTTTTTTTTTTAATCTCAGAAGAAGTTAGCTGTATACAACAAGATGCAGGAGTCTCTGGAAGTGACCCTTCCCAGCAAGCAAGAGGACGATGAGAAAGACCAGCCTGCTGAGATGGAGTACCTTAACTCGCGCTGCGTCCTTTTCACTTACTTCCAGGGAGACATTGGTTCAGTAGTGGATGAACACTTCTCAAGAGCTTTGAGCCAAGCCAGTAGCTTCAATCCAGAAACTGCCCTTACCAAGAGCAAGGCAGGGCTAAGTCCTCTGTGGAGAGGTAAGAGGAGCAGTAACTTGCTCTCTGTGGTGTGGCTTACTCATTCCGTGTCACGGTAATGCATATTGCATTGCAGCTGGAATTCTGCTCCTCTGGGGAGGTGGAGAAATTTCCCAAATTTGAAAGAATTTGCTTCTTGGGGTTGAGTGATCTGAAGTGTTAAAAAGATGTGGAATAAGCAGGCATCTCCCTGTTGTGCCATTGCCCGTGGCTCTGCCGAGGCCTGGAAAGAACAGGGCAGAGCTCACATGGCTTCACAAATGTCTGCTGCAAGGTTGGAGGCTTATTTTTATGTGCCAAGTGTGAAACTTGGCATGTGAGGCGAGAGCAAAGCTGACTGGGATGGTGGACTTGAAGACGTACACTTGGAGACCCGTGCAGCCTTCTCGGTGACTTTGCTAAGCGGTTAAGATTAACCTGTGGCTGCTTTCTGGGTCGGAAGGGTCCAGCACAGGTTGGAACAGGCGCAGGTGCAAGCCCTGGCCCGCGTGGCTGCATCCACGTGGTGTGGTACATTGCAGCCTGGCCACGGGCAGACCTCATGGAAGAGATATGCCCTTACTGGCTACCCATATGTAAAATAGATAGGACGTTACTCTGCTTCTGAGCAGGGAGTAGGAACATGGTAGGTACTGCAAGACATTTGCATAGTGCCATAACACTTGTCTCTTTTAGTCATGAAAGGATGATCAATGTAACAAAGAGCAGATCTTGCCAGAAATACTAGGTAGACCTTTGAGATAAGATTTCAGAATTGGTTACTGGAGAAAGTGTGCCCCTAAGATGCTATTTCTGTTTTGTTGAATGTGGCAGTCTGGATAGTTTTTCATATCCACAGCTGCATTATTTCTGATCACATCCTTATGTGGACTGGCAAAGGGACACGAAAAAGTATCATGAGCAATGGCCTTGCATCAGGTTGAGTGAGAGAGTTACTGTGAGGATCCTTGCAGGAGTGGTGGTGTTCATAATCAGTGATGTTGAGGTGAGAATGTATTGATGAAAGTCAGAGATAGTAAGGAGAGACGTGATTTTTGGAAATTACTGTGAAAAGAAAAATAGTACAGAGGACTTGCTTTCCAGAAGGATGATGACAAATCTGAGGAAGTTTAAGCAAAGGTCAGCAGAAGTGGCTAGGGAGCTAGAGGAATTTATGGCTTGAGCTGGGACCATTAATGTTAATGGGAAATTTTCCATTGACTCGACTGAGAGCAGGATTGAATCTGTGCTTACTAAAAAGGAGACTGGAGCATTTATAAATGGCTCAGACAGACTATAAATGTTTGAGAGATGGGATCAAGGCAGTCTCCAGAGGCCCTGTGCCTACTTCAAGCCCTCTTCACTGAGCTCAGAGACATACCGTGGATGGGGTTGTGTGTCTTCTCTTTGGCCTCAGACGTACCCTGTTTTTCCCTGGCTCCCTCCATGGCTGCACAGCCCCCCCCAGAGGGCTCTGCAGGTGCCAGGGTGGCCTGGCATGAGGGTTCTCGGCCACGCTGCCTTCTGACCCTGCGTGCCCCATGCCGTCAGCAGAGAATGGAGGTCTGCGTGTCCTGAAAGTCTTCTGGGAATAAATTAAGAGGATATATACCCTCTGCTGTCGCTGCACCTGCTGAAGCGTTAAGGCTTGGTTCTGCAATGTGGATGCTGAGAAAGCTGAGGGTATTTGTTTCTCCAGGAAAGAGAAGCTGACAAGAGTTTTATCCGGCCCAGAGGAGTTTCTGAGACATGCCTGCTTGAAAAAAGTGGAGAAGGAATGATGCTAACACTTTGGTCTTCTGGTCATATCCAGTTGCCAAAGATGCTCAGTTACAGCAAATGGATGTGATTTTGTATCCTATTACCTGAAGAAATTAAAATATCATTAGTTTGAAGATCTTTTATTAATAACATTCATGGCTACTCAGAATTTTTGTCAATAAATTACTCAAAGATAAATGAAAAAAAAAAAAGCTTTTGCATTCTGGAAGGTTCAGATTTAAATGAAAATGTGGGCATAAACTGGCTGCTCAGCTCACTGTGTTATTTACCTGAAAGGAGAGGTTACTAATGCTTTCTGGGGTTTTTTCATCTCATTCTGGGATTTTTTTTTAGTGTCCTGATGGAAAACTGTAATTTTTTCATTAAGGCAATATAGTGGTTTTTTTTCTTTTGAGGAGGGATTTTGCTTATATGTAGAAAATAGAACCTGTTGTTCTAAAAAGAGCAAGTTTTCATCTTTTATATATTTAAAATATGGATCAGTTTAGGCTAAAATTAACTTATTTTTGTAAAATATATTTCCCTACAACAGGCTCTGGTAGCATGGGCTTTGAATATTCAATTGTAAGTGGAGCTACCTGAAATCTTTTGCAAGGGCTAATGAAACTAATGATACCTTGAAACTACTGTTACCTTAATGGTGCTTTTATCAACATGTTTTTCCTAGCTGGAAGTGTTGGTTGTTTTGTCTTGGGCTTTGGTTTTGGTTTTTTCTTTTTTTTTCCCCCTGCTTTAACTGAGAAGTAATGCGCTACAGAAAATTCCATACATTGTCATCTTTTCAGTGTGTGCGCTTTGGCATGTTTTCAGTGTGTGTTGGCCAGCCACCATGAACATTTGCATTAGTCACCACTTCGTGGTATCTGAGATGTTGCCATCTCCCTGCCTCCCTGTACTTAGAATAGGAAATTGTGGTAACTGCACTATCTTTCTTGGCAGCCAAGTTTTGTTAAGTGCCTCCTTCCCTGCCTCCTGAAAGCCCATGGAAGCTACTCAAGATTTTTTTTTTTTTTTTTTTCTTTCTCAAGGGCAGTGCTGAAACAGCTGTTTCTCCATTGCCATACCCACAGGGGCCAGGTATCTGACATGATGGTATCTGTAAAGATAATTGGTTGCGCTCGCTGTTTTAAAGGTGGGGAGGAAAGGAGACCCTTCAAACACAATGGAAATGTGTAGGGGTTGTGTTTCAACACAGACAGGTTTTTTGTTGAGGGGGTTGCTGCACTTTTTGTATTAGTAGCATCCTCTGTGAGCACGCAGGGTGGTTGAAGTTTTCTTGCATGTTCACATAACCTGGATGGATCCTTGAATCTCCAGTGACACGAGTTCACCTTGACCACTAAGGTTGGCCTCTGCAGTTACGCTCAATGGTGTCTCAGTGGGGGCTGGTCCGTGACAGTTTCTGACAGCAGTCATGGCTTTGTGAAATGTGCACTGGTTTGAAAAATGGAGATGACTAAACATGTTTTCTGTGGCTTAGACCTTCTGCATGATTGGTAAAGCCAAGCTGGTATGCAATCTGGAATGAATTCATATTGGCAAATCCAGTGGTTTAAAGTGCTCTCCCCTGGTATTCAAGTTGACTTGCAGATGCTTTTGTGGTTTTCCGTGCTTTCTTGAAGTGAGATGGTTTGGATTTAGGGCTTTTCAGTGCAGATAACAGCCAGATAGTTTCCAAAAACTCTCGATTACAGAGGTTGATTTTCCAGAATACTGGCAATGCATTGTCAAGCTGTGCTCCTCTCTTAAGAAGCAGTGAGGAAAACAACAGACTGGACATGAAGAAGCTTGGTTTTGCCTTTTTTTTGGGGGGGGGGTGCGGGGTGGGTCAGCTCTGCTGCCAACACTGTAAGCCATGTGCATTCTCCATCTCAGCCCTAATCCCTAACAAGGAGCAATTTACAAACAGGGAACGCTACCTGTTTCAGAGGGTTCCTGAGGCTTACGTAAAATGCTTGAAGCTCTCTGCAGTCTTCTAGCAGGAATTACAGTAGAAATACATTGCCCAAAAAAGCGCAACCTTTTGTCTATAGTGTGTTTTCAAAGTTTATTTCCAATATCAGAAATTAATCAGGCTTAATAAACTGCTTAAATCAAAGTCAAATCATGTGTGGAAAAATTTCTGTGATTTTAATAGGTTTTAAATCGATACATGAGTGTCCTAGTGATGCAGTCAGACAACACTTTTACAGTTTTTGTTTCCTAAATATTTTTGTGTAAGCAAAGTTCAGAGGCAGAAGTGTTTGAAGAATCTGTTCATTCTCAATGGCGTCTTCACCCAAGTCTCATTCCAGTTTCTTATTAAACAAAGCAAAACAAAAGGTCATTTAAAAAAAATACATATTTTTGTAAATGTTATATGAGGAACAGAGGATTCCTCGCCTCATCAGATATTAAACTTCACTGGCTTTATTTCTCCATAGGCTATTTTTATGACTGTTCTTTCACCAGAGGTGAAGTCCTGTATTTTTATGTTTCTGTCTTCGGCCAAAAAAACCCCTATTTGAACTGAGACACACTGCATGAAGTAGTACTTTCAGACATCAGCTGGCAAGAAGATTGTGAGAACGGAGAAGCCAATACTTCCCTACACATCAAAAACACTAACAGCTCCTTCAAAAGAGGAATTTTTAGAATGTGATTTCATTATGGAGAAATATTGGAACCAATTTAAATATAAGTTGAGCCCTAGCTGCAAGAAGCAGCGAGTCTTTTATTTCTGACAAAAACTTCTTTCAGTTACATAGATACTTCTGCTTGTCTGATCCTATTTGGTACAGAACAATATGATATATTCTATAAGGGACTAACATAAGATGCGTTAGCTCTGATCTTTATCCCTTCAAAGCATTAAATTAGTTGGAGAAGATCTGGTATTCTTCCTTTAGCCAAATGTCTCCTGTTCTGCAGTGTGATGTGGTTCTCTGTCCTCAGAAGCATTTCCAGCCACAACAGCTGGCTTTCTAAATTATGTGTTCTGGTCCAGTCAGCAGTTAGGCTCCCCTCCTAATTCCTGTACCAAGATCCTGAGAAGAGCTGCAACTCTTCAGCCTGAAGAAGAAAAGGTTTCTTGGGGAGAATCTTATTAATACGTGTAAATACCTGATGGGAGGGAATGAAGATGGGGGAGCTGACCTCAGGCTCTCCTCGGCAATACATTCTGACAGGACAAGAGGCAATAGGCATGAATTAGAAAACAAGAAATTCCATCTGAACACAAGAATGCACTTTTTTCTTTCTTTCCCCTTTTTTTTAATTTTTTAAATGGTCGAGGGTGGCTAAACAGAGGAACAGGTTGCCCAGAGAGGTTATGGAGTTTGGATCTCAGTCAAAATCTGGCTGGCCACAGTCCAGGACAGGCTGCTCCAGGTAACCCCACTTAAGCAGGGGGATTGGACTAGGTGGTCTGAAGAAGTCCCATCCCCACCTCAACTGTCCCGTGATTCTGTAATTGCTGAGAAAGCTTGAGTTCAGTGTTACAAAATTCAGAGGTCAGAAAATCATTGTCATTAAATTTGTTGTTCAGCTTCAGTCATACTTCATTTCTCTCCTCTCTACTAGAAAGCTCAACGATTTCAAGCCAAAGGAGCAATTTCCCAACTTCATTTTGGACCAGCTCTTATCAGCCTCCCCCTCCACCATGCTTAAGTGGAGTACACCCTGATTTCCCTGTTACTGCACCAGGCACCTTCCCAACACCAGATCCCAGCAGCTGGCCAGGACACAGCCTTCATCAGACTGCCCCACCTCCTCCCCCTGCTGCATCTGAATCCTGGCATTATCCTTTAGCATCTCAGGTGAGCCCTTCATATGCACACATGCATGATGTGTACATGCATCGCCATCACCCTCATCCACACATGCACCATCACCATCCCAGCTCACACCGTGACCCCCGGTACGGGTCCCTGCTGATGCCTTCAGTCCGCACAGCCAGGATTCCTGCTCCTCAGTGTGACGTGACAAAGACAGATCCCGCTGCTGTCACCAGCGCTACCTCAGCATGGGCTGGAGCCTTTCATGGAACGGTGGACATTGTGCCAAGTTTTGGGTTTGACACAGGTAAGATGGTTCAGTTGTGTCTGTGACTTGTTTTAGCAGGAAGAATTTGAGCAAAGAAGTGGAATCCTTGCAGCTGAAGCAGGGCTTGTTCTCAGAGCCTTCTCCAAATATATTTCCAGGTGGGAATCCCTCCTGAAATTGCTGTAAGGGCAGATGAGCTGTGAAACATCCAACTCTCACTGCCTTTTGCTGAGAGACCTTTGTTTGCCCTGGTCCCATTCAAGCCAAATGAGTGACATGATACGCATTTGGGGTTTTTTTGTTTAAATCTCGTGGGAATTGGTTAATTAAACTTCCATGTGGAAGCTTCCAGCTTGTTCAGCTAGTTCATACGTGCATTCACCAAAGATAGCTCCAATGAGGACTGAACTAATAACGTGTCAGTACATTAAGGCTGCATCTTACTCATCTCGATTGGAACAGATCAGCATTTCCTTCCTGTGTAGTATCCAGGGGTTACATAGAGAGTAGAGGTGCTGGCTGAGCTGTGCTTGCCATCAAACTAGAATTCTTTCAGTAGGGTCTAGGCAGAGGTCTGTGAATTAGATTAATTTTATGTCGGGGTCTGTGGCCGTAGGGCAATGAGCTATATTTGCATCTGTGAGCTTTGACCGGCAGGCTCTCATCTCAGTATTCAGGGCAGTCTAGCAGCCCTTACTGTTCGTAGTTGCTTGCAGTCAGGTGATGGGTGACCGACAGTTTCCAGTACATCCATCCTGGAGCTCATATGGAATATTGAGGTCTCCTTTTTCTGCTTGCTATTTATCTCACCAGCAGCAATCCTTTGAGTATAGTACATCTTAAACACATTATGTTATTTATTAAGGAAATACTAGGTTTGCATCTCTCTTCCATTTTCTTCAAAGTATCTGTTTCTCTTCCTGATAGATTTAGCTAACTGATTCAATGTGTGAGAAGCACTTCCTTGCTTTGATTAGTGTGCAGGGGAAGAAAGAATTGGTGGGGGAAAAAAAAAAATGCTTTTTCTTAAATATGAAATACTGTGACCCCAAAACCTAATTATAACTGAGCTAACCTAATACAAATCTCTCTCTCTCTTCCCTTAATAGCAACTAGGAACCAATAATCATCTCTTCTAAATACCATGCCACTTGCTGCCTCAAGAAATTAAGAAAAAGCATAATAGGATTCTTAACACTGGACAGTTTTATGTCTATTAATAACCGTTAATAATCTATTAATAACATTTCCAGCCATGCCAATGATACAATGATACATTTTATGCTTTTGGGTATAAAATGATAATCTGATGAGACTGGGATCTCAAGTTTTGCCCTTCTGACAAGTTCCATAATGGGAGTGAGCTGCCTTCTCTAAAGCGTGAGCAAATTGTCACTGCCACCAGTAGAGGGGACGAGCCCCCTGGTCTGGCAGTAGCCCCAGCAGGCCAGCTCCAGAAGGAACTCTGATATTTGACTTAGCTTTTGAGGATGGAGCCAAGAACTGCACAAAGGATTGTTAGTCAGGAGAAACCAGGACCTGACTTGGGATAAGTCCAGCCTAGACTGTGAGTTGTTTCAGTGCTGGGCAAGTTGGTTCACTTACTGCTATGTTGTTGGTGGTAGCACGTCTGATAAACCAGGTGCTTTTTCTCTTTTCTGTAAGAGCACAGTACCTCAAATGGGACTAAGCCCTGCCTTACAGGACTAATACAGCCTTTGTTTGGTACTGCCTGCTCCTTGTGAAAATCCTAACAGAGGGGTACAGTTGGATGCTAATGTTGTCAGGATCCTGATTTGGCAGTGCTCAGCAGTGGCTTGCATGCTGTGTACTTGTCTACTCATTGTGGGAGGCAGTGGAAAAGGCCTGAACTGGTAATTTCTGGCCCATGCCTAGTGTGTGGGTTTTAGTCCGTGAGTTCCTGTGGGGGGAAGAGAAAGAGGGGAAATGTGTGACTGGTTTGCAGGAACAGAGGATCTCAGCAGACCAATGTCTCATTTGTTTGTGACTATTCAAAACGGCCATACACAACAGCGAAACCTTATCAGGCAGCCCCATTTTGGCACGTAAGGCTTTGGAACAGGGGACCAAGCAACGAAACGCAGCAAGTAGTGGTAGCCTGTGACGTTACAATTATTTGCTCTATGACCCTGCACTCTCAAGTCTCCCATGCTCTCCAAGCAGAAGCTTGTTGGGAAGGGCAGGAAGGCTCTGAGCATCCTTTTCAACCTTGCCTGCATCTGGCACATTTGGGCAGGCATTTGGGGAGTGATCGTGGTGGAAAGAGGGAGCTTAACTGCCCCACTGTTCTGCATGCCTGTGGAATGGTGTCATCCCAGGGCAGTGTGTTGTGACGCAGGGAAGAGGAGGGGGCTGCTGAAGCACCACACTGAGTAGCATCCGGCACTCACCAGCACACGTGAAGCTGTTCTTGCTCCACGTCCACTCCAAAGGGGGGATTATACTGGATAAGTCTCTGCATCGCACAGAATTTCATTATGTTTAATGTGAAACTGCAATCTCAACAGAGATGCTAAAAACTGAAGGGCCTGGAAGAGTGTACTGGCTTTCTGTGGCATGGCCGTGGTTTCTCCAGAGTAGGGTAAGGCCATATTGGCAAGAAAACTTAAGTTCTGGATGTCTTTGTTCATATGTCCCTGGAGAATAAAAGACATCAACCTGTGGAGCTGTCAATATATCAGATTCCACGAGGTTCAGATGATTTATACAAAAAAGCTCATTTGGTGTATTTCTAGGTGTTGCTTTTCAGAGCCCTTCAGATACAAAAATGACCCCCCCCCCCTCACTGTGGGTCATATTTCTTGTGCTGCTGTCACATGCGATTATAGAAACATTTGCAAAATTCCTCACGCTGAATTAAATGGAATGATAGCGTTTGGGATCAGGGCAGGCTGGCTGTAATCTTACCCCCTTCCAGCTACATTGTTGCATCTCTGCCATACTAAGCCAAATATTTGATCTCATGAATGGATGATGCTGAATCACTTCAAAGGTTAAGAGGGGGTTCCCCTTGCATGCATGGTATACTCTGGGAATTCATGTTTCAGAAGAGATTGCGTGGGACATCAGCGTATCATTGTGCGTAGAGCTAACAAAGTATTGATCTGTCTTGCAACATCTGTTCGAACTTACACGGTCCCGTTTTAGAGGATGAAGAGGGATTTAGCTACCTGATTCTCATTAAATGTGGCTTAATCCTCACATTGTGTGCTGCAAATTAACCCTTTGAGAAGCTTCTTCGTTAGCACAAGTGGGATTAAAGAACATGCTGGTTCTACATCAAAATCTATTAAAACCTGTTATGTTTGTGGCTGCTGGCGTGCAGTTTTTCCAAAGCTGAAGTGCCTAAGCTGTAATGCTCAATATAAAAGTGTGTTTTATATCAAGCATTGGTATAGACTCCTTGACATAAGCACAGCATGTTTGTGCTTTAGGCCACAATTCTTTGCCCCTCGGATGTCAAGCAAAGCAAGGGCAGCTTCTAGCAGCATTGTCTGCGGTTCGTGGAGTATGTACAGAGAGCTTTGCTGCTGCAGCCGTTATCTCAGTGTCGGGGCTAAATCCCTCTGTGGACGTTAAGGGCGCACAAGCCAAGTGGAGGATTTAAGACCAAGCAGATGAGGAGGGGAATTGTTGTCTTGCAGTGGTGCTGGTGGTTACGGCCATCAGTATTTTCCTCAGGAGCAGGCCAGGAGGCTTCCCTGCACACTGAGCACTTGAGGTGGTCAATCGTACCCGGCTGTGCTGGCAGCTGCCACGGCTGCTGTGGGCAACCCCATGGGGAGGAGAGCAGAGCAACTTGCCCTTCTACTGCAGAGCTTAGGAGGATATCCTGTCCTGCTGTTGGACAGATGCTCTGGAGGAGGCTTTCTGTAGCCACAGGACACTAAAAGCAGAGCAGGATTTTGGCATCTCGAAGAGCTATAAGTCTATCTTAAAACTGAGGTGCACGTCCTTTATCATGTGAAGTTCTACACATTGAGGTGCATAACTTAAATTTAGGTGAATTAATCGACATCCTCTAGTTCTGGCTAACTGTGGAAAGTTCAGGTCTGGAAATGCCTGTTCATCGGTATGTCACATTGAATACGCAATTTGAGTGGTCAGTCTGATGCCTTCTGTAGAGTTGTCTCTGTTTACACACGCTCCACAGGTTTGTCACAACTCTTAAGTTCATTTCGATGTTCCCACAGAACCTGCATTCTGCATGTGTGGCCATTAGCTATGACATTGGTATCCCAGGGACGAGGAGTCGTGCTGGTGTGGCAATGTTCTTGCAGCAGGCTGCAATTGAAAGCTTTAAGTTAGTAGGAGGGTTGTGCTGGGATGACGTGTTAGGACTGCAGATAGCCTTGCTATGAAGCAGATGGTAATACAATGATGAAAAGCCATGGGAAGTGTTCCACATAACTAAGGCAACTTTAGCTTTTGGATTGTCTTCTCTAGCAGTTTAGACTTAATAGCTACACCTTAAACCTCCTTATTAGTTATTTCTGTCTGTCACAAAGACACCTAACTAGGAAGGTCTATTCAGCTGGTTGTTCCCCTTTTACCAGTTGCTGCTGTCAAGCGGACATCCTCTGAAACAGGCGTGTGTCTTTTTTTTTTTTTTTTTTTCAGCTGCTAGGTGCCATATAACCTGTTTCTCTTTTCATAGGCTTCCATTGCCTCTGGTGGCCTTTAGCGCTCCACTGGTGAACTTAAATGACTTTCTTATGCTCTGAAAGGTTTTTCCCTCTTTCTTTTTTTTTTTCATCTCTGTTTAAAAAAAAATGTAGCTAGCACAGGAAAAAATAACACAGAATTTTCATCGCTAACTTTGAGGAAGCTTCGAAGGAAACTAACAGCAGTAGTTTATGATGACTCTGCCTGTGAATGGTGCTGCCAGGAAAACAAGTAACTTTTAAGCAACAAGGAGACATCTTCATTGAGTAAAGAGCCTCTGAACATGTTTTTACAGGCATGCTTTAGTTGAGGGGTATGCCAGTCTTTCCAATCTAAAGAAACAGACGCAAGCGCCTGTGAAATGGGGCAGAAAGCCACTGAACTATACCTGTGTGCCCTGCTTTCCCTTTTTCACAAAGCGTTTGGACACTGCTTAGGAATCCTTAGAGGGATAGAGCCATATGCTGTCGTCTTTTATGTGACTGTTAACCGATTGCTTTGTAGCTCAACTCTGAAATGGTGTTGGTAGTCATTAAATATCTAACTCCTTGTATTCTTAACACAGGGACGTAGTGGTCAGGTCTGAACCCATCATGCCTGTTAGACTTTCTGAAAACATATGGGTCTTCCTTTGTTCTTTGCTATGTGATCAGGTACGGAAACGAGAGCTCCATGAACATGGAGCTTCATGGTTACAACATCATCGAAGTCTGGAGTTGCAACGACTTGCATTAGTGGTGAAACTGGCCCTAAGTTCTTGGCAGATCAGGTAGCTGCTGCATCGATCTTGGTACCCTGTGTAGAAGGGCAGTATATAGCATGACAGCGAGTGGAGCATTGCTGTATGTAATGATGATTTACAGTTGGAAGTGCACCTTCATTTCATGAAATGTGATTTACTTGGCTCAAAACGTCAAGGGGCAGGTTTTAAATCGATGAATTCTAAGTGCCTTACTACCTCTGAAAATATGTGCCTGCACCTCTCTCCTTTTTGATATCCCTATAAATGAACCAAGAATGTATCTTCTTTGGGACGTTTCATTCACACCTCTCCCTCTGTTGTATGGATTTTAGGTATATGCCGTGTTGGGTGTAAATCTAGCAAAGATTGAATCCCTCTGGAGCAGAGAAATCACAGATTCCAAGTCTATGATGCTAAAGCCACAACATAGCACCACATTTATTAGATAGTCCTTGCTTTTTATAAAGGGAAATGTTAAAGGAACTCGTAACAAATGCAAGACGAAAATCATTAATTTTACCCATGTGGAAGCACTAGCCGTTCTTTGCTAAAAATCTGACACTCTGTAGGTGAAATTATGTGGGTTTTATACATGCTGCAGAAAGATTTTTTTCCCTCTCTCCTCTGTAAGGTGAAGTGCCACAGAAACTGTGAGATCCTGAAGCGTCACAGGCCTTTTCTAAGACTCTTAGTGTCTGTGGCTGGCCCCATCAGGAATCATTACTCTGTTGTGTACTGGATTATCTATGCAGACCTTGCTGGAGGATTTTGTGACACCGTGCCGTGCTCCAAATGAGGTCAAAACAAGGAAACACGTGCAGGATGAGATCAGCATTCCAGAACGCTTGAGCCAGTCTAAAACTTAAGCATGGTTTAAGCTTATCCCATGTAAACTAAAAAATTAGGAACAATAGCAATGTTACTAACAAGTCCACTAGGCTGGTAAGTTGCGGGGTTTTTTTCTTCTTTTTCTTTTTATATCAAGATCAGTTTATCCTGACTCCAGTTGCTTGGAGAAGGGGAGGAAAAAGCTGTAAAAATTTTAATATTTTTTTTTCTTTTCTGAAATGTAGGTCTACAGCATCAGGACAAGAGCAAGGAAACTTCTTGGTTCTGAAGTTCATATAAATTAAGACCAGCTTGAGCTGGAGTCAGCGCAGCTGGGTGGGCGATGTAACAGTCGTTGACTCCTTCTGCACGGGGCAAAGGACACTCATGAAGATGAAGAGCCAACCATTCTGGTTTTGCTATTGAGCCTTTTGTTTGTAAGGCCATTTATGGGTCCCACAGTGTTGGAGAAAAACAAAAAACCCAACTTTTCTTTCTTTCCTCATCTGAGCCTGCTGCAGCTGGGCAACTTAACTCCTTTCTGCTCCTTTAACAGTGTTTTGTTTTGTTCAGCTTGGTATTTTTATGAACAGTCTCAATTGTCAGGAAAAAGACTCTCCCTTGACTACAGTGCGCCTCCTTTCAGGAATACCGTATTTTGTAGCTCTTTGTGCATCTATTTTTGTAGAAATACAGAAAGTTTGGGTAAGGATTGATGGGCTATTTTAGGATGACATATTTTTTTAAAAAAAAATTGTAAAATTGTTAAGTTCTGTTTAAAGAACTTGCTCTCAGAGAAGCACTGGCAAAAAAAAATGTATAAAATGCTATTTTTAGATGTCTGTGATGTGTTTGTGCATTTTGGGTTTTTTTGTTTGTTACCTCAAATGTCTGTCTTTCCTTTCCTTTTTAAAGAGCTAAACCTTCCTTGTTTCCACATTACTAGATTTTGATGTTTTTGTCCTTTTGTTCTAGCTTAAGCAAGTATAATTCGCACCTGAAGTTTCAGCTAAGTATTTTTCCTGGTGTCAGATTGTAGTAAGGATGCTCTTATTTTCTTGCTCCTAAAGGTGGCTTTGTGCTGTGGTGATTGTCAGAAATTTGCAAACACCTTTGCATGGAGCAAAGTTTGGGGTTACAGGAACTGCGTTTTCCAACCCGTTCATTCTTTCAAAATGGACCAAATACTCTTAGAGATTTAAATCAGACATGAGTTTGGGCCTCCTCTGAGATCCATGGAAGCTGTTGAACACAGTCTCCTATGGGTTATGTTTCAGGCCCTCATAGTGCTGATAAATATGAGTACACTCTCATTTTAACTCATGAGGCAGGACTTTTCAACTAAGCTATTTCACGGGTGGTAACTTAAAACATGAGTATTCAGGAAAGACACGTCAGTTTTCTAAAAACGTGTGAATTGTGGAAGCAAACTGTTTTCAACTGGCCTGATCTGTCTCCTGAGCACCTTGAGGAAAGTGCTGAAATTTTCAGCTCCTGTTGACTTCAAAATCAGTTTGTCTAACCTAAGATTTGCTGTGAGCCTTACGAGACCCCAGCTGCAGCTCTTGAATTTTGTAGGAACTTGCACATGCTCAGCGTGCACAAATTCAGGCTTGGCTTCTGTCCGGTGAGAAAGAAATGACTTGGAAATGACATGGCCACATCTAGGCGCTGCACTCTTCAAGGTGTTTGGGAAACCCTGTTTCTGGCCTGGACCTTGGGTCTGACTTGCGTAATAAGGACTTTAATTGAAGTCAAGGTGAGCACAATCCAGTCCTGACTAAGGGCTACAAGACTGCCCTTGACAGCCCCAGCCCTGCAATGGTCTGGAGCGGGGTCATTCTCCATGCCCAGCCCTTGGCGACTCCAGCGAGTGTCAGCACGTTCTTAGGTGGAGATGAGTGCGGGGTCGGGGCCGGGGTTGCCAGATCCTAGCTATTGCTTGGAGATGTTCCCTTCTGCTCTGTGCACTGAAAGTTCCTCAGTATTTCCTAAGGCTCTTATAACTCATTATACTTCTGTTACCACTGTTTTCAGACATCCCTGTCTGAAAGACAAACCAGCTAAGTGGAAACCAAGACTTAAACATGTGGCTGAAATAAGAAACAGTTTAATTTTGAGGCAACAAGCATTGCGAATGTCGGTTTGTCAGGTGGAGACCACATGGATCTGCATGTGAAAGGGGAGGGGGACTGCTGGGGTGGGCACGACACTCTGAGGTTCAGGCCTCCCTCCCTTCACTGCCGCTTCTCTGCAGGCTTTTTGAACTTGATCCTATGAGGTGTTGAGTGTTCCCCCTTCCTGCATGACAGGGCTTGACATGCTGGCACTGGAGGCGTTAGGATTATGTCACAATTTGGCAAGACCCTGAGGTGTGTACCGAAGTTTGAGACAGCATAGAAGTGCTGAACGGACTGTGTCTAAAAATTACTTTAAAACAGTAGAGTTGTAATTTCTGGGTTGGGTTGCTGAGTTGGATGGCGGGGGGTTCCTCATCTTTATAGTCCATCAGCATTTCTTTCTCTTAGTAAATTTCTCATGACAGTTCTATGTATTATTGCTGCTCTGGTGGAGCTAGCTCCTCAATTTGTCAATGAATTTGTAATGCAACGGGAAAACTGTATGGAAGGAAACAGTAATTAGCTGCCACGGTTCACCTTCCTATCAGGACAGTATAGTTCAGGAAATACCTCAAGAATAAAAATTCTGACTTAGGAATTCTGACAGTATTAGAAATACTGGGAGAAAAAAAAAACCCAAGTTTTTTTTTTGTTTTTTTTTTTTGTTTGTTTTTTTTTACATTTTTTCTGGGCTTGGCAAAGCTGGAAGGCAAAGAGGCTGTGTATCCTCTTTGAACTTCAAGGCTGGACAGTTGGGGTGGTGGTGGGAGCAAAAGAAAAGGTAGCATTTCTTTTGGAGGTGTAGTGTGTTTGAATTCCTGCAATATTTTTAAAGTCTAGCAAGAGCAGTGAGTTCGTTGCCTTCCTCTTTGCAAGTTCAAATGATGAGGGACCTCCTCCTGTTCCCTATGTATATCAAAGCAGAATGGGACAGGAAAAAACAGGCCCACAGTTTGCACTGGAATCCCTGTCTGGATTGTTTTATTGAGTCGATGGGTAGTGGGGATGAATATGTGGTGAAGCTATTGCCTCTTGCACCTCAAGGACTACTGTTAATGTGCCCAGTTTCCACTGCTGAACCCGTGACTGTGCTGAAGGAACTTCTCTGGCTCTGCAGGCTCTGAGAGACAAGTGCTAATAAAAACCTGCTGTGGTCTGTAGCCATTCATGCACCAGTCAGTCAACTTTGAAAGTCAAATAAATTAATTTTTTTTTCCGCAGTCACTAACCGTTCCCTAACAAGTGAGATGAAAGTAGGCACAAGTGCATAGCAGAAGCCCTACTGCTACAATTTGAAGGGTGGGAAAGAAAAAATCCTTCCCCGTGACAAACTTTTAAGTTAAATTCAGCAGATTTACTTCTCTCTCTCTCTCATACAGGCACATTTTTACACATGCACAAATGTGCTTATGAGAAGCAGATGCTGTGATGGTTTTGTTCTTGAAAGAGGAGGGAAGCACTTGCTTGCAGTGTTGCAGTTAGGGAGAATTGATGGCAGTGAGAAAGAAACAGAAATGTTAAGATTGCTCATGTTTCCACGGATAGGAGATAAAATCAGGTCACAGACAAGTTACGTGTCTTAATGCATTACTAAAGGAGTTGTTTCATTCTTTTTATGTGCGGTGAGTTCTGATGCTGTCCCAAGAACGTGGATGATTCATTTTGCAGGCACTTTATAAGACATGATGTACTCTGTCACTATTTCTGGGAGAACGTGGGGAAATTGCTGTTTTATTTTGTGAAATTCTACATACTAAACCCTAGGGTTGTCCAGGATTTGAGAAATCTGCTGTCAATCTTTGTGTCTTCACAAAGAGTCTTCTTGAAGGCTGGGAGGTTCAAGCTGTCTACCAGTTTCTGAAAAGCAGATAGCAGTTTGTTTCAATTGGGCATTTCCATCCCAGCAAGATGATGGAATAGTGCAGCTGTGGACTGCCCAGCAGGTTTGATTTCTGGAGAGCTGAACAAGCTATGCTTGACAATGGTAAAATGCACTTTGTTCTGACCAAACACGCAAATTCAGTTACCAGTTATCCGATATCTCTTCATAGTCTGAAGATCTTCAGTGAATGGCAGTTTTCTCTCCGTCATCTACTTCTGCCTCGAAGCATGCTGTCGAGAATGAATCTCTCATCACAGCTTTCAGAGAGAGCAGAGACTGTGGGAGGGGAGTGTCACGTTTGCCCCCACCTGCACTTAGGATCGACTTGCCTGTGCCCAGCCTTTCTGCTTCCAGGCTATAGCGCATGTCTTGTTCTCCTCCTCCCACATTTCCTTACGTGTACGTATATATTTATATGCATATATATATATATACATACACATGTAGCTATACCTGGTTCCCTCCATTTCACCTTCATGTTTCGAATGTGTGTTCTTCGGAAGTGAAGTGAGTGACGTCACTAAATCTCATCTGAGACTGAGAAAATGTAGGCATTTTATTGCATTCTCTATTAACTCGGGAGCGAATGGAATTTTTCCATACTTGTTAAATACAAAAACAAGCAACTACAACAAAACCACCACCACCACGACCACAACAATAACACTTTCAAAACCCCTGATTTGTTGTATCTGTAAAGGTGACCATGGAGTCAGCAGAGGTGTACAGAGAGGTGCAATATATTGCCTTTCAGCAGACGAGCATATCTTTTTGAATATGATTATTAACTTCAGGTACAGGCTTTTTCTCCATATCAATGGACCAGCAACATACATATATCTCTTATAAAGAATTTAGAATTTTATATATATATATATATATATTTAAAATTGACTTCCTGGCTTTAGTATGTCAGCCTTTGAGCTTTTAAAGGGTATTTGGATGATAAATATTGTTTGCGTGTGGGTTTTTTTAAAAAGTTGATGCTCGTTGTTTGGAACTAAAATCTCATGTAAAGCAGAAAGGTATTTAAAAATAAATACTGCTTTTATGTTTTAGCCCTGTGGGCACAATCTGACAGTTGTGATGCAGGAAGATGTCCCTTTAAAGACTAAGGGACTCTTGCCTGAGAAAGGTCAAAATCCAGTCCCTGTGACAGAAGAGGCAGGAGCAGTCTTCTTGCAGAGATTGAACTGGTAGAGCTGTGAGCAAAGATGATCCTCTCCAGCATTGTATGTAGATGGATGGACAGCCGCTGCTCAACACAGTAAAATTAGACTGTGTTGGCAGGTTTACACTTGCCTCATCTTACGGGGTGAGCTGATTGTCAAGGGAAGTTAGAGGTGTCCCTGGAAACCTGTGTTTTAGCTACCCTTGGTCTGCACAGTGCTCATGACCCTCTCCCTGTTCTTGCTCTGCAGTCTCCATGACACCCCGGTGGACCTGTGAAAACTGGGCTGGAGTTCCCTGGGAAATGCAGGATGTTTTTAGCTCCCAATAAAGATAGTTTATGGATGGGGGTAATTAAAACATTACAGTTATGCACCTGCTCAAGCAGGTTTGAGCCTTCAAGATGGATCAGCTGTGCATTATTGATGATGGCTGTTTGCATACAGGAGCCAGAATACTGCCTCCTCCCATCAGTGTCTTTGGAAATCTTCAATGGCATTGAGATCATTGGGAACAGCCTCCAATGCCTAAATTATAGTCCAGTGTTCACTGGCACAGTGTGCCTGGGGTCTGGTCCAACATTAGTGGAGCAGTTGGAATCAGCATTGATTCCGATGAGCTTGGGCTCAGGTAACTAGTACCTATAGACAACCAATATTTATAACAGTTGAGGTTTACAGTGATCTAGTAAAGTATCTGCAGAACTATGCTGCACTTTCTCTGCTAGCTGTTTGTAGCTGTCGATTAATACCATCAGTCAAATCAGGGTCCCTTGCCTCCCCCAATCTGTTTTCCAACCCTGCTTCCCTTAAAACTCCATTGAACTTTTTCACCCCTTTCATCAAAACTGATGGGGAAACTCTGTAGAAAGTAAAGTGTCACTGTTTTAATTACTGAATAAATAATTTAATGTGAATTTTATTGTTCTATTTTTATGTAGCATTTTTGGTTTGATCTGTATTTCTGAACAATTAGCTAATGCTTTCTTTTTATTCTTATACAACTGAAGATTTCATAAATCTCTATAAATTACAGCACCTTGAGTTTCTACTTTTTTTTCATGAGATTAATTTTTAGAGCTAAGGGTTGTCTTCTGTTGAAAATGTTCAAGTGTTCTAAACTGATTCTTTACTAAAATTGCATGGAGTGAAAGCCGAGCATCAAAGGGATTTCAAACAAGGCTCTCATAGAGGCACTAGCTTTCCGTTTCAGAGACTGTCAATTGTTTCTGCTACAATGTTGGGGTTTTTTTAATATCTTTTTAAATTACATTAACGATAGAGGCTATTTTACAAGCAGACCTAGTAGAATCACAACCTGACACTTCTTAATGCAAGACCTTTTTATTATTTTCTGGCAGTTTTAGTAATCATCAAGTAGAGACTTTCGATGAGAATTATTTATTTCAAATTTACTTTTTGGGGGCAAAGTTCAGTGATTCCCATTAAGGAGGTAACTTTCCCCTTGCTAAAATTATTTTACAACTGTTTAATTACGAAATGTTTGCATGTCTGTGTTCTGGCTCGAGGGCTGAAGGTGTGGTGTTTTGGTCACAGATAACATCATTTACTGTTCCAACAGAGTGGAAAAGAATTCCCAAAAAACCCTCCAAACTTTGGCCAAGCAATCAGCTTTTGAAAAGTTGCCACTTGCACGCTATCAGCAGGGAGCTGTTAAGAGCTTAGTTGCAAAATCCTCTGAAGATCTTGACCATATGGGATGTACACTGTTTCAGAGCATCAGGAGATGAGCAGGATTTTCCCCATATGTCCAGGCCCTGCTTCCAGGACCAAACAGCAAGCAGGACACTTTTTCTCTGTGTAAAATCACCGTGTTCTTTCTTAGTCCGTGAGGAAGAGATGGAGGGAGCTGCCAGCCAGAAACTCAAGGAGAGGAAGGCCAGGAAAGGAGGAGACTGGTTTCAAAAGCTTGCTGTAAGAGAGAATGGGGTTGAGAGCTACTGGGAAAGAAACAGTCTCCATGGACAGTGGGGATGAAGATAGGATGTGAACTGCTGAAAAATAAGTAAATAATGCCTAACGTTCGCTTGGCTAATACATGAAAGACATAGAGTGGGATGTGACAGCCATCAAAACATACCAGAATAATGTGAGGACTTAGAAATTTGGTATAAACTGAGTGTCAAGGAAACCTTAGGATAAACATTGCAGTCAATTCCTTTCTTTGAAGTAAGCTGTGTGCACTGCCATTTAGTCTGTGAGAAGAGAAGTGGGAGCCCTGTGGCTTTAGGACAATCACAATTGTCCTCAGTGAAGCAAATGTACTTTAGGAAGCAAGAATGTGGTAAGCTAGGGCATGAGCTAGCTGAAGTGCTTTTTCTTCTCCCTGTAACTTCTGCTGCTCTCACCAGAGCAGGGCTCCAGCTCTGTTGCCCCACACCTGGGTTTACAGGTGCTTGTGGGGGTTATTTCTGTGTGTTCTCATTGCATGAAGAAATGAGAGGAGAGGAAGTGATTCTCAAGAGTAAGCATTCTTTTGTGACTGATTTTATTCGTAATGATCCATGTCCTATGTTAATGTAAATCAGTGTCACTCAGTTGCTTTAGTGCCCTTAACGCCCATGGAGGATCTCATCGGTTATATCCAGATAAATCTCGTTTTGGGTGTTATCAGCTGGAAACTGGGTCCCAGCCTTGTGCCTGTGGGAGATGCTTCCTTTGGAGCCAGAATCCAGCCAGGTGACCTCAGCAAGTCCTCAGCCTGCCTGACACCGGGTAAATGCTGTGAAAAATGTGAGGGGTGGGGCTGGCAACCTCTGTGCTGGCGAGGGAGGCAAGCATGGCCGGTGGCCAGCTGCTGGGGCTGGATGGCCCAGTGGGACAGGGGTGCCATCAGCCCTTCATGTAGACCCCAGGCACAGTGGGACCAGTTGTCCTGGCAGCACCTTGGACTCTAAGGGGTTATGCTGCCTGCATGATGTGGGAGGGCGGGTGGGGACCAAGACATCTGGTGAGAATTCCTCACAGCTGAGCTGTGTGTTGGGCTGGGATGCTGATTAATTTAGATGATTTCTTTTTTGGGGTTGTTGAGAGGAGGAGGGGGGGATAGATGCCGCAGCCTTCAAGTAATTGTCTCTCGTTCAGAATATCACTTTTGCTTTCTTTGAAGACAAGTGAGAAATGATATTTTTAAAAAACAAAACAACAAACCAACACCACTGCCTTTGTCTTGACAATAAATGTACATCTGCAACGGTTTATCACTATGGGAAAATGAGTGGGTAATAAAATCTTGATGCTGGCCGTTGCATGTACAGAGGTATCACAGGCTTTGAAAATGATTTGTTATGTGAATGCCCATAGTGGCACCAAGGTTCAAAGGAAAGTGGTTTGTTTTTCATGCCCATTTAATTATGAATAACACCAGCTCTAATTTCCTCCTCCCACCAGTAAGCTGAGTCCTACACTGGAAGCCAAATATAGCAACAAAGATTTCTATATCTGGCCAAAACCAAAAAATCTGTTCCCTTTTACGAATAACACTCTATTATTTTCTGATGGAGACAGATAAAGAGAAAATTCAACTTTAAGGAAGCCACTTTCTTAGTGGGAAACTCCCTAGTCTGTTGAATGCCCAGTGTAAAAGGTATGAACTTGGGTTTTGGCATCTGTGTAGAAGCCAGTGGGGAGACTTCTGTAGAGCCCCATCAGTAAAGCACTTCTGGAGTGGCAATCTGGATAAATCTTCCCCACTCGCTGTTGTGCTTTTTCTGCTCTGCTTTGACTGACTTCTGAGCAACAGAGCCAATACTGAATGGGAACACCGTAAGTTGCACAACTACCCCTGCTTTTTTCTTCACCCTTTTCTTTCTGGTTTGCTTTTGTGGAGAAGTTAATTCTTTGGCTTTGAGGGGCAAACCCCCTGCTGCACTCATCAGGTAAGCTCAGTGAGGCAGCATGGAGCAGCAGCGTTGCCCCCTCCTTGGCCTTCTCATTGGGGGAGTATGTGGGAAGCCAGCCCTGTGCTCTTTCCAATGGCCAGACTTTCAAGTGTGCGGTGCCTGCAGAGGGTGACCAGGGATGGTGAGGCTGCCCAGTTCCCTGCCTGGCTGGTTGAGCTAGAAGAGAAGGGATGTCTTCCAAATAAAAACCAGAAATTCTCATGGCCAAATACTTCCTTGGGTAATCATTTGACCTTTTCTGAATTGGAGCTAATGCCACATGAAGATGAGCATGTACACAGGTATCACTCTACCTGTTTTTAAGCTAGAATATGTTTTTAGGAGGGGGCAAGACCCCCCCACTCCTCTACGTCTTTCAGATCTTGAGCAGTTTCTTTGACTTCTCCACACCATCTGAGGAAAGCCTTTCCTTTGAAGGATTTATTCCTATTCCAACCTACCAGCCACCCATAAAGAACTGTATCTGTGACCTGTCTCTAATGACCCTGTTGTCCTGGTTTCAGAAGTGTTGCCTCATTCATTTTCAGACTGTTTGGCTGAAGTCCTTTGCTGTAAGGTGAATACTTCAGGATTACCGAGTTAGCTCGAAAGATTTTTTTTGTTTTCAGTAGAAGCAGCCTTGGACCCCTGATGCACTTTAAAACCAATGCAGGGAAGTGTCATCCAGTGAATATATTTGCACTACATCTGTTCTGCCAGACATGTTACTGATGGAGTTTTAAATAAACACAGGCATGTTTGGAAATATTTTGTGTATGAAAATATGTAAAATATGCAAAACAAAGCTAACAGCTGTGGGGTGTACTCGTTGCTCACGTGAGGAGGCTTTGTGTAATGGTTTTTTTCCATCATCCCCTCTTTATTTTTAAGCATCTGTGTATGTTCCAAGGTAATAGCTACTCTGTGATTCCCACTGGACAAATTGGGAGGAGGCTGGGTGGGCCTATGTGATGCCCTGAAGTCTGCCTGAACTTCTGTAAAGAATCTCCAACTGCATGATGAATGTGCTTTCCACAGAGCGCAAGGAGCACATGTCCTGAGGACAGCACACAGCAATCGCTTTTCAGTACAGGTGGGATGGTACCTGGGTCTGATTGAACTTGGCCTTTCAAGAGCTGGAACGCAAGCCACAACCCAGCTTACACACAGCATTCCGGACACCCTTGGGTGCTCCGTAACTAGCCTGACAAAAGCGTTAGTCACCAGTGTAGAAGTCTTATTTTCCTGAACTGAATCTGTTGGTTTTGCAGCCTCAAGTCCTTTGTTTAGCCAGGAAGAGACGAAGTCTACGTACCCATGTGATCCTACTGAAGACTTTGGGAGAGGTGCAGTAAGAGGAACAGAAAGTCATCAATAACAAGTTCAGTCTATAGCACTACTGGGCTTTTAATGTTGTGGTTTTCTTTTTAATTAAACAGTGTGCTGCTTTTTAGACATCCTTTCAGAGAGGGTAATTCATCCTCTATGCACAGTAAGTCTCTGCACCGCTTCTGAACTCTACAGGATATTTTGTGTGACTTAGCCACCTGTTGTTTTTAATGATTTTTTCCACCCTTATCCTCACTCTTGTTTTCCAGTTCCACTGCCAAACCCCTGGCTGTCTGGCAATACAGACATCCAGGGACATGGCACAGCAGCCCTGTGTCACAGAGTTAGCATCTGAGTGCCTGGTGAGTTTGACCTGTCCATAAACTGTGACACTTGGACTCGTGAAGGTGCAATACAAATGCAAGCTCCATTTGTCTGGTGGTTTCAGTCACAGCAAATGGAAGTGCTTGGCAGGAACAGCAGCCCTGAGTAAAGGGCAAAAGGGAAGTGGAGCATCATTCAGACATTCTGGCTCCATCAGAAAAAGCTACATTTACTCTGGCAAGAGAAATAGTTTAAGTGCATCCTATGTAGACCTGCTGATGCTTATTCTCCCCGCTCCCAGTTAGCCTAGCTGGCCTTTTTGCTGTGCTGCCAATGACATTTCTGTGAGAATAGGCTTGAAGGGATCTTTATGAGATCTAGTATTGTTAGAACCTCATCCCCACCTTACCTGTGTCCTAATGCGAAAGAACACCACCATGGGGTCAGGCCACTCTGGCAGTCTATAGCATTTTGCAGTGCCTTAACGCTATATCCTCCTAGTTTACCAAGTGACAGGTTCTTTAACCCTTGTTTCCTCAGCTCTTGTCCCACATGACATCTTCCAGTGATGGTGCATATTCTACCACCAGTTTTCCCTTGCAGTGACTGGAAATTGCTATGAGCCTGGATGATGTGGTAAAGCCTTAGAGATCACTGTTAAAGCCCATGACTTGAAAAAAATTTACTGTTTTTTGGCTCACATGTAGCCTGGTTAATTTTCTGTTTTCTGTGGTGGAGAAATAGTTGCCTTTTGTATGAAAGTACGTACCAAAAGACCAGAACACCCTGCTTGTGCAGAGAGTCCCAGACATGGGTGAGACAAGCGGAGACTCAGGCAGGAACAACTCAAGAGCAGAGCACTGAACTTCTCATCTGCCCCCTCACTGCAGTGTCTGCATGTTTTCCTGAAGAGATCAGCACAAGAGATGCCACTTCATTCTTCCCTCCCATATCTCTAGGCTGACAGTAATTTATTTTTTTGCTTTGTATTTATACTTTGCAGCATGTGCTGGTCTCATCAAACATGGACAGCAAGCATGGCTAGTGATTTACCTGCAATAGCTGATGTTCTCCATGAACAAAGTCATCAATCACACGATGCGCTTGCAAAGCAGCGTTTGCAATGCAGGGGTTTGGTAACAAATGAAATGACATAATTTTTTTTTTTTTTTTTTAATTTTGATTTGAAACATAGAGAAGCTTAGAGGAACACTGAAACTAAGTAGGATCATCAGGTGTCAAAGCTGCCCCTTCAGAAGTTATTCCCTTCTAATATTTTGGACTGTATTTCAGCGATTCTTAACAAAGGTTCTCCTTAATAAAGGACAAAAAGTAGCTGTCATCTCTGCAGACATTGCTGATTATTTTTCATGGGGCTGTTTGCTGATTTGAAGAGATCCAAGAGGAAGTACAGAGAACCCAGAAGAACTGGTAAACCCTCCAGTTCTGCCATGCACAGTTTAATTTATCATTGCAAGGACTCTTCTGCAAATCTCAGAATTTTCTTTATGTAAAATAAGCAATCGTTATAATTTCATCTCAGCTGGAATATTATTTTTCTGGTTTTTTTTTTTTTCCCTTCTCTGTTTGATGGGTCAGATTTAAACCATCTGCAGGCAGATGGAAAGGAAAAGTGGAATTATTGTTTTCACCAAAAAATTTTGCAGCTGTCAGGGTGTGTTTGACAAAAGCCTGATGGCTGAAAACAAAGACAGGACACATTGTCCCGGCTGGATATCAGCGAGCGTTAAGAACTCTTCATGGCCAGCTCTTACTTGGAGAACTTGGGGCTAAATGAGGTAAACAAGATCATTATTTAGCCATACTCATGGGCTTTTCAGAGAGAATTCTTCACTGAATTATGTATTGCTTTTCCTGGGCCTCAGTGAGACCCTGTTGGTTTCGGCGCAAAGCAGGGGACTCTCTCAGTGGTAGTCACAGCAGATCATATAGACCACTCTCTTGTGACTGACCTCCCACATGGCAGAGGCTGCAGCCATTGCTTCCAGTACCTGTCATGACATACTGCTTTTATAATTCAGTTTAACTGATGGCCCCATCATTAGCAACTGCAGAAGCAGAGCTTTCAAGGAGGGACACCAGGATCTGTGACTCAAAGCCTTCAGTGTGGACTAGAAGATTTCTTCACTGCTTTGTGTCTGAACACTAGTGCTCCTTGGTGATGCCAACACTACTTTTCAAAGCAGGTCTTTTTGCAGAAGCTTAGTCGGTGTGAAAGCCAAATCCCCAACTGGGAGCTGATGTGTCTTGCTTGCTGCTGCTGGTGGTGGTGTTAGGGTTTGTAAAAGTAACTGTTCCTTCTGCTTGCACCAAGCTAGGCATCTTGAAGAAACAAATGAGTTTCCAAAAGGGACTAAAACTCAAATCTTCGTACTCCCTTGTAGGTGGCTTTGCCTGAGGAAGTGTGATTTTTTATTGGTAACGTGAAGTTTACAACTGCAAGTCCTTCCTGATAATTTTTCCCTTTATTGGCAGGCTTCTGCTGTGGTTTTGTGTGTTTTCAGTGGTTTGGTCTTTTTTTTTAACTACTTCAGTATTAGCACCGGCAACGTGGGCTAAGACATTTAACAATAAAATCTTTGTCCTTTTCGTCGTGAGTTTTGAGAGTGATAATCCTATGAAGTCATTGGGAGGTGCATTTTTCTGCTCTGAAGTGACAACCATGTATCATTTCCATCTCCCAGGGCTGACACCGTTGTGCTGGTATTTATTCATGTGGTGGTTTTTCCCCCAAATAATATGTCTGTATATACCTGTAGACAGAATGTGCTTGAGCTAAGCTAAAACTAAGCGAATAAGACATTCATGAACTGTGAGCTGTTATCTGTCATTAAGGGATCTGAACCCTTGCAGTGCGCTAATTTTGATTGGCACTCTGGTTATTCCGTGGTGACCGAATGTGTTGTACAACAGCTCAAACTGAAAGCAATTTTGGAAATAGTTCATAAGGTAGGTGGTCTTCTGAAATAGCTCAGAAGATCCAGCTTCACACCGGTCTTGGATCAAGGTAAGATGGGACCATGCTGCTGCCGTTGTCATAATTCAGCTAGTCTGTAAGGAAGGGAGAGCCCTGAAGATGTTTCAGTTCTTTTATTTCACCAAGAACACCAAGAAATCAGAGATCTATTGGCAACATCATCACAGGGAGCCCAGAAAAGGTAGATCCCATAGATTAGAGGCCAAATCCTATTCACGTCACTCTCATTAATCCATTAAGTATAAACCTGTTGGAAAAAGTAAAGAGATTTAGCATTAAGTGCATCAAAACTGACTTTCACAAAGGGAATATTTTCTTCTACCTCTATGCTTGATATACAGTGCCTGGACATGTACTATTTACAGCCTTAGCAGGAAGTTGTATGTCGGGCCATGTTCCCGACTATGTCCTTTGCCTAGTTATTTACACCTGCACAAAGTGGGTGTGAAATGTTCAACACCAGTGATGCTCATTCACACCCACTTAACACTGATGTCAAGGAGCACTGGAAGAGGGCGAACAGTAGAAAACCATCCCTAGCATTCTGCTGTCCCAGTCTCAACGAGAGTCCTAGGACAAGCTTGGCATTGCTGGGGTCCGATCTCCACCACTTCCCACAGCGAGTGCTGCGAGAGCGAGGCAAAGGAGCCACATCCAGCCAGCCCACCTCTGCTGCCCTGTCAGCCGTGCTGCTACAGGAGATCTGGTTTCTACATTGTTTTCTTTGAAGGTCTGGAAAAAGAAGCCAATATTCGCTTGTACATTTATTCCTTTGCTGCCCATTGCTATCTTTGTAAATGATAAAAGGAGGGGGTACAAAATGCTCTCAAGGAGCTGAGGCTATCCTGGTCTCTCAGAGTCATTCATTCTCATGTGGCTTTCTGCTCTTTGTAGGTTTAGGAGATTAATTCCCTTTTGGCAGATCCAGTTGCAAGTGCCTCACTGTGATCTCTGAGCAGGTGCATCTGTGGCAACCCCGTCTCTCTTTGAGAGAAAGAGAACAGGCTCAAATAACAAGAGAACCAACTAAGAACAAAGGTGGCATAAGGGATGCTAACTTACTGAGCTCTGAACTCATCTGTGGGATGTTTTAAGGACAGAAAATCCTGAGGCCATCCAAAAGCATTTAGTAGAGAAAGCATCGAGGTATACAAATGCAACTCGTAGCTGCTGCAGGCAGCACTCAATCTCAGCCTCTCAGGAACAAGACACGGATTTACACAATCCCTGCAAACAGCCAGGTGTATAGGTGTGCAGTTCTGTCACAGCTCTACTCCTTAATGATATATGTTCAACTCCATACTGCTACTCTAGCCATGGTCTTTTAAAGTTCAAATGAGAACAAGAAAACAGTTTTCAGATTCTGATTTTCCCCCTCTGCCTACAAGCTGACTTACTAGGGGGAAATAGTCTGTAACAGTTTCCCAATAGCTCAACAAAACAATTCCTCCCTTCTTTCTGTCCTATGACAGAAGCGTTTAATACCAAGACGTTGTCCAAAAGCAGTACCATCATTGATCCTGGTTGGGTTTTGCCCATCAGAGTCGTTTAACAGGTGCCGCCTTTCTCAGTACACAGCTGAATATGGTCAGCCATATATAGCAACCGGAGGGGTGAAACACTGATGAGAAAACACAGTGTGATGGATACTGCTCTGTTTTTATAGGTGTGGATTCACTGAATGGGCGTCAGTAAAGGAGACTTCACTTCTAGGATGGTGATGAACATTATACTTTGTGATCAGTGTATTCCTATAGAAAGTAAAGTAGCTTGATTGACTAAATAAAGGTGAGGGTAACAGCACAGAAATTCACAGCTGAGCACAGCACGCTGCTGACCAAGCTGAAGGAAGAGGTAAGAAGTTTTGTTGTATATAAACTCAGTTAGACTATTGTCTCACAATGTAGTTTTACACTAAGTGTTCTAGGATGACCAGAGGTCCGTTCTGTGTTAACCTTTGCGTGTAAATACAGTTCTTTATGTTGGAATAATTGCCTCCTGCCTCTAAGTGTAGCTCAGAGGTGTTCAGAGAACAGGGAGGTCCCCCTGCTGTCAGGAGGCAAGTGAATGCTGACAGGGATGGTATTGTGGAACAGTACATTATAGGACCCTGTGAAACAAATGCCTTGTTGACATACAATGATGAACAATGTTATTTATGAAGGGAGGAGATTTAAACAAAACAAGCATATTGAAATCCTAAGAAAGCATTAGTCAGAATTTACCTCTGTCAGCTTTTGTGTAGATGGTTATAATTGTAACCACGAGGCATGGCCTGTGCAAGAGCTTGGCTATTAAAATTTACAAGCAATTATTAATAACACTGTTTAATTGCAAGCTAATTTCCTCTAAGGTGGTTTATGCTTGAAGCTTCTGTGATTTAAATGTGAAATGACCCCATTATTCCTTTACTTAATTGATCTTAACTGACACTAATTAACTTACAACAGTTAAATCAGCTTTAATTAGAGAACCATTACTGGCACTTCTCTAATTAGTATTGGAGGCAGTAGCGTTTTCAGTGGTGCCAACCTGTTAACACTAGAAGTAGCTGTGAAAGCCAATGGCTGTGGACCGAATATACTTACAGAGGATTTGTCTTCACTTTTTTAAGAGATGGAGATTTAAACTGTAAGCCTACCCGTAAAGATTTTCGTATTTATAAACCACTTTGAAGACACCTGCATGTGTGTTTAGCTTTCAGGGAGCACTGTTACAGCATGTTGCTTTTCTGTCCTTAACAGAGAAGTTAAGATTGAGCTAATTTTCCCCAGTTATACAAAATCTCCTTCACAGCAGGGAAAATTTCTCCAGCTGTTTATGGGCTGGATATGAACAACTGATCTTATCTAAAGAAGTCAAGCTGGGAAAGAAGGGAGGGGGAAAAGCTGTTGAGCAGGAGGCAAATTGGGTAATGGATGTAACTTATTATGAAATCGGTCATTCAAGAAATCTGGGTGCTTCACCTGTACCTGCTTTTCCAGTACCATTTTGTTTGCTTTTTGGTTTTATTTTTTTTTTAACATGATCATTTTACCGGCTCAGAATAAATTTGTGCTGCTATAACCACCGTGATATGCCATCAGACTCACACAGCATGGTTTCAGATGTGGCCTTAGAAAGGAAAGTTTTTACATTGGTTAAAAATTGAGTGCATGGTCAGGAAGAGGAATGCAGTGGGGAAAAAAGAATGGAAGTTGCATAGCTTTTGAAGTGAAAAAAGAGCTTACAACATGGGAGAGCTTCTCTAAGTTAGAACCGTAGCACCAGGAAGGGTTGTATTTGTGAGCAGCCTGTCCACAGCTGTCAACCAAAAACCTTCCAGCTCTGCCTTTGGGGAAAGGGTCCCAGCAGAGGCAGGGCAGAGGACGAAGGCTAAAGCACAGTCTGATGTTGCCATTGGTACCGTGATTTTGGGGCTATGGATCGCAGCCACCATTTCCTCCCACTAGTGTTCGCTGAGTTGTCAGCCTTTTCTGGTGATGGTTTCACTGAATGCGTTCAGACTCTCCCTACACTGGCATTTCTGCAAGCAGCATTGTTTATCATTGTTAGTTTTTTCTGTATAAAACTTTTTGTGTGTGCTGGAAAGATCCTATCTGAATCTCTTTTGAATGGCTGCAGCGCTCGGTGGAAGCCGCAGACCAGATTCCCTCTCTTGACACTGTAGTGGAAAGATACAGTCTTACGTGTGTATATGAAAAGAGGAAAAACTACCTTGTGCATATTTGTCTCTTTTGTCCCGTTTATTTTGTTCGTGTTAGAGAGTAACCTCTTAGGCAGGGTTGGATGTGAAGCTTTAAAAGTGCCGTATGTCATTAGAAGGGTGTGTTGCTCCAGATTATTAGTTAGTAGATAAGCCCAGTTAAAGGGACATCGGTGGCTCAGTGGGTACACGGCGCATCTTTGGTGATAACCAGGCGAGCAGTGGCAAGTGGCAGCTGGTTAAGCCGCAGGAGCTGTCTGGCCATGGGGCTCCACCCTCGGGCTCCCAGTGGCTCTATGTAATTTTGCCTTTTAGCTGCTGTGGGTTTAACTTTTTCTGTTTCATTTTTTAAACACTGCATCGTTTTTAAATTGAAATTATATGTATTGTGAATATCAACTTCAGAAGCCAGCCCGGTACATCTTCCTTTGCGGTCAAGGCCTTAAGACCAAGATATCTTTTGGTAAAGAAAAGGATTTTGCTCTTGTGCCCTGCAAACCTTAGCATGTGAATCACTGTCTCGGTACCGCTCAAGAGCGGAAAAGAAGCAAGAGAGCGTGCAAGAAGACAATGTTGTTCTTTTGAGAGCAATTTCAGTCTGTTTCACTGAAGTAATTGATGGAGAAACTATAATAGCTTATTAACTATATTCACAAACTAGGCTTGCGAAACGAGATAGACTTGGACTTCACATCAGGAACTGGAAATAATGTTACGATATAGGAACACATTTTGATAAGCTTTAAGATTTTTGAAAAGACTTCTGGATTCCTGTTACAAAATTTGAAATAATAGGAAATACCTGTTAGAGCAATTCAAGGATGCATCCTCCAAATGCCTGTTACTAAGATGTTAAAACCTATTTGAATCATTAAAACTGTGTATCATAAACCTGTTTCAAATTTCTGTGAATCCTCTCAGTCAATGTCTTCCATCACTATAGTTGCAGAAATAAATACGAGAATTTTGGTGCCCAAAGGAATGCCATGAAGAGTAATGGAGCAACTGAACATCTGTTTCATGCTAATAACTGATGGGCCGATGAGACAATCTGACTGATTATACAACTGATGTAACTTTTATAGTGCATTATAAATTGTAGCAGGTGCGTCAGATGACATTCTCATTTCTTGTGTACGTTCTCTTTTTTAATGCGTGCATCGGAAGTACTGACAACAATTTTGTATACCTTTGAAAGGACGTTACTTTTCCATTTTCATCCTAAGGCATTTGAAGACGTGTGGTTGTTATTGTATCTAGACAAAATGGAGAAGCAAGTTCCATGGAAAGTGAAAGTGTTAAAGCACCAATAAGCAGAAAAAGTTAATAGAAAGATCTTAATGGAAGATCAGTTCAGTGATGCCTATAAGCTGTGTTTTTTGAAAAGTATTTGAGTATAAACTATAAATGTATTATTATTTTTCAAGTCAACATCTTTTCAGCTCATCATCTAAACTTGGAGAAAGTGTAGAGCTAGTAAGAGTGTTTGTATTTAGGGACAAGGCCTTGGCTGAATCAGGGTCATTGCTTTTAAGTAAAGTAGGGTTAAGCTACAGAACAAACAACTAACAACCCAACCAATAAAAAGGAACCTCCCCTATCAACACTCATGTTTGTAAATGCTAAATTAAAAGGAGTCCTTTGGATATGGAGCCCAAATTACTTGTATGCCAGATGTTAACATGGATAAATGGTTCTTGCTTGAACCATCTGAATCTCCAATTATGCAGCTGTCATTGAGCAGAGCTTCTGGGTATGAATAACCTCAATACAGGGATTTTAAAAATAAAAAATATCTGTGCAAACTTGGCTTTCTTTGACTTTGAACTGAACTATCTAGGCTACTCTTCTCTGTGGAAATTCTGTGCTAATTCAAACCAGAAAATTGAATTGCTAAGTACAAGCACCAAAAGTGAGGTTTGAAAATTTTTGAAAAGCTTTATTTACCCTCGCCTAAATGAGATTTGAATTCACATACTATTATGCTTATACAGTGGACATGTAGTTCTATTTTAAAATGTGAACGAGAGCATGGTGGAAAAGATAATGGATGGCATAGTTGCAACGGTGAAGGAAATGTAGCAGAGGCAAAAACCTGATTTCTTTTCATTACAGAGAAAATAGTTTAGGCCAAATCCAATTCCACTGGAGTGAGGGAAAAGATCCCCATTAATCTCTGTGCAGCTGGATTAAACCTTCAACTGGTGTAACTGACTTCCTCAGTGGATCATATTCTACATTTCATCCTGCATGTTGTTAAGCTTTTTCAGCTGCATGCTGCTTTAAATAACACTGGTAGTGCTCAGCATTCTGTCTATTTTTTTTTTTTCTTAAGTGTGGGAGATGTCACTGAGTTCAAGAAGAAATCCATCGCCAGTGGACAGAGCTTGGATCAGTGCACTGGAAACCTGTTCTCTGAATGCTGTGGAAATTAGATCCTTTTTTATTTTTTTGGCAAATGTACATACATCCACTGACTTAAACTCTTCTGATCGTGAACTTCTGCAAATTAGAATATCTTCATCCGTTATCATGAATTTACGTTAAGATTCATGACAGGTTTTGCATGTTTATAGAAACCAGGGGGTATAATTGAGAAAACGGAAGAGAAGCGCCGACTGACAAAAAGATCTTTATTTTTGTTTCTATATCATTAATATGATGTGAAGCTGCTTTAGCTAAAGAAGGCTAGATTTCTTGTAGGAAAAAAAAAAAGTACTTTTATGACAAAATTAGCTCTATATCCCATTGCTGAGCAGTCATTAGTTTTTACAAGTTCCTTCCTTTTCCCACATTTTAATTGGTGGTCTGTTGGGAGCCCTGAGCCCAGAGCTGTCAAAGCAACCCCCTCTTTTACTTTTTTTGTCACATTCCAGTATAATTAGGCAGATGATTATAGTAACAAACAGAGTACCAGCTGTTTGACGCTTAATACTATTTCAGTATTACCATGCCTTTACTTTAAAGGTACCAAAACATATGGGAATCATAAGTTCATTTCTCTCTCTCCTTTCTCAGCTAAGCTAGACTCTTGTATTCAGATGTTAAGCCTGTGTTTGAAGAAATGGGAAAAAGAAATTATATTTTTTAAATGTCTTGTGATAACTTCACCTCATTTGTGCAATTCCAATTCCCCTTTCTACTGCATCTCTTTACTGACATTATTTCCCTGGGCACAGGAGAGTGACAATAATGCAGAAACAGGTTGGTGTAGCTTTAGCAGCCTAAGACTCAATTAATGTCAATAAAAAGAGTAATAACAGTAATAAATATATATTTTTTTTTTCAATGCTCTTTTACTTGAAAAAACCCTTGAGGCAGCAGATGTATCCTTTCTAGATGGGGCTACATCACTTCTTGGGTGGCTACTGGAACTAATTTTTCTCCCAGGATTCAAATTTTCTACAGTGGAAGTTGCCGTCTGATTTCGGATAGATACATATTTTTCTCACTTCTCCTGTATGTTTTAAAAGGAAAGCTTATATAAAGTCTGAGAAGACAGGAAAGGAAAATAGAGCAGTAAGTAATTTAAAGACACAAAAAAATTTCAGTCGAACTCACCCTGTGCGATATTACTCAGAAATCTGCAGGGCTCTTCCAGGGATTGAGCTAACCACAGAGCTTGCATCCTTAGTTACACAGAGCGAGCTTTCTGCCAAAGTACTTTAAGACTTTGGCATATTTGCTTTCATGTAACCAGGAATCGGGTCCTGTAGCTTTATCCCCTCCACTCGGAGCTCTGTTCAGTGAAATCCCGGGGCTTTGCTTGCCATGTTTATGATGGGTGGGAGGAATGTCTGGCGGGAGGCTTGAGGGAAGCGTGAAGCCAAGGATAATAGCGGACTTGGTACTGCAGTACGTAACCAGGTTCCTGTGCTGTGCCTGTCGCCGGGGCATCTTGGTGTCTTACGGTGTGTTGAAAAGAGGTGTACTTAGTGCCTGTCTGGCATGAGTCCTACTATTCCCATCGTTCATAACAATATGTTTTCTGCTGCAGAAGGCGGCTGTGGGTCTTGGTGATTTAGTCTCTTTAAATACTGCGTATGTTCACATATATGTATTCACAAGCCGGCAAACCGTGCCTCTGCTTGGAACCAAATGTCTGGGGTTGTCAGCGGAGGTTTTGTGGTGCAGGTTTGGCTAGAAAAACTGCACCCCCTCCACCCCCACCCCCCCACCCCCCAAGCCTGGGCAGCAGCACGGGGCTGCTGGTGGCTCAGCTTGCCGGGGCTGCCCGTTCTGAGAACACGCAGCAGGTGCAGTCGCCCTGTGTCAGCTGGATGCCCTGCGGGGTCTCCAAAACAGTTCATGCTTTGGCTTGAACTGGAGATTAAATCTCATTGAATGAACTCTGTGTTTTGGTTTCTTTTAAAGGATTCCGAGGCTATGGCGGGTCTCCATTTGAATATGGAATGAAAATAAGCATAAAAACTTCTGCTACCCTAGCCAACTGCAGAAAGTAGCGACCGCTCCTTCTTGGAGGTACCTGAATTCAGACTGTATGGGGATTACTTTCTGTAGGTTCTAATTAAGGATGTTTGTTTCAACAAATGCTTTATGAATATTTGTAGCAAAGCTGAAAGGAAAGATAAATTCAAGACGGCAGAAAAATATTCTGGTTAATTTTGGGGAAAAGAAGTTGTTTATCATGCATGTCAATGCTCTCAACAGGGCACTATTAATGGATACTCAGCTGCATAAAGGATAAAGGGCTTTTTTTCCTTTTTTTTTTTTGCCTTCCCTTTCTCCCCCTCTCCTCACCTCCTTACTTCTTTAAGTTTTGAAAATGAATCCTTTCCAACAGGCTGATCTTTTTTGGATGTTGAGTCAGTGGACAACAACTGAGCTATTTCACACATGGGGAGCCAAATTTTATCTGCTGTTGCACATATTCAAGCCTAAATTTGGGCCTCAGGTGTTTCAACAGAGGCAAGATTCCTGCAGGCACGGGGTATAGAAATTTCTGCTGAAGCTCACGTAGGTGTGCTAGAGATACGGCACTTTCCAGGGTGGGAAATCATTTCACCTGCAGTGAGCAATGTTGGAGACATAAATCAGCTTAAAAAACCCCAACAGAATTAGAGAACGGAATATGTGGTTTAATATCTCAAGGAAAGGCTGGAGGGAACTTTAAAGCCATCGTCTTCCTTTTACAAGTCCCACCAAGCCTCTGGCAGAAATCAAAGGAGCTTAAAGAGTGCTCGAGGCAGTGTTGTGGGTCACCACTGCCCTGACGGCACGCCTTTGCTCCGGGCTGACCCTCCCTCACCTGCAAAAGAGGGTGACACAGTGATCTTAGTACCGTTTCAGGATGAAAAATCCAACCCTTGCTCCACTGAGACAGCAGTGAGGGAAGACGGGATTGACTGTGTCCAGAGCAAGGGCGGTACAGACACCCAATAAACTGGACGCGAGCCCTGTGAGGCTGAGAGAACTCTCTGAAAACACGTGTTTATTTTATATGTATATATGCTATTGGATTTGAGCTGTGAACTGAAGGCCTTTAATTTGTAGTTTGGCTCAAAGCAGTCTCTTTAACGGTGGTGCTGGTGGTACTGCCGTGAGACCATATAAACAAACACAGCTGTCACTTTACGCTTAGCAGTTGCTCATGCACAGCCCTAAGGAAAACCGTTCTCTTGAGACGCTGTGAAGGATGCTGAGGTTCTCTCTCTGCATAAACTCTGACTCCCACAAGACAGTGTCAGCAATGGATGAGTAGATGGATTTCAGTGTAAAACTTTATCAGCTCAGTATTTCTCGCTCTCTCTCTTTTTCTTTTTTTTTTTTTTTTTAAATTTAAACTTCTCTGCTAGGAATAAGATGGTCTTCTACTGGAATGATTAAAGCCAGTTGGCTGACTCTGAAGTGAGTGCACTATGTAGTACAGCACAAGACATGAGATGCTAGATGCTCCAAGAAGGCTTTTTCTTGTCTATCTGCTCTGCTATTGCACCAATGAAAGAGCAAGCAAACAGAAAAAGAAATGTATCTCTCCCTCCCCAACCACGTTTATCTTGAGAAAGCCATACTGAATACTGAAGAACTTGAATTATTTTGCCATCAGTCTTAAAGCTGAACTGTGGTCATTTTGGTTTTTAATTTTCTTTTAATTGTGCTAAAAGATACACTGTGCATGGAGTTTTGTTATTAAGAATTGCTAATTTAAAGCAAAACACGTAGATTGCTGACAGAGGATAGTTTTTGCTTCAAGTGGACTGGAAAGACGGTGGTACCAGATAAGTACAACAATTGATATTCAGACTTTATTTACTTCCTTAAAGGAAAAAAAAAAAAAATTCTTATTCTGAAGATATGCAAATACAGTACTGCACGAGTCCACGAAGGGCAGTACTTGGAGTGTGTAATATCTGCCTATTAAAAACAAGCAGACTGTACGTTCTCCCTAGTGCTTCCTTCTAGAGTTATATTCTGGCCCCTTTTAGTGTGGAATCAAAAATCATAACCAGCTATTCAACACTACGAATGCAAGGAGGTGAGATGCCCAGACAGGAGCATAAGGCCGTAAGATTTGTGCAACCACTTTAATTGAGCTGCCCAATGACTCCTTATGAGGGAGCCTACAAAATAGGACCTCTGCGTACAGAAGTGGTAAAGCAAGTGGCTTGCGGCATACCTGCTCCTCGGGGGGAAACAAATTGTTTCCAGCTGGATGCATGATACAGAAGTTATTCATACTTACTGAGCACTTGGCTGCATTTAGGTGTCACAGATTGTCTTATGGACGATAGCTGGAAACTTAGTACTCTCCAGGCCATTTTCATAACCGAGGTTGCTATTTACCAACATGAGTTGCTTAGCACTTTTCTTACTAGAAGATAGCTGCTTTTATGTCAGGACGATAAACCAGACAGATTGAGTTTAGATCAAAAAGATGTGCCTAAGGCATTACAGTGTCCCTGTCTGGAGGTTGATCACACTGGGGGACCGGACACACCGGCTTGTACTACTGGGGCCAGGTGGAAAATACAAGTGGGTTATGGCCTGCTTTGAGTTCTGTGCTGTTTAAATATTTGTACCTGAAACAATCTGGTTAGGTTCAGTACCAACACAACCTGCAGCAGCACCTGTTTATTGATGGGTAACAGTTGATTGGAGACTGAAAATTCAATTTTTAATTTTGCTTGGAATATGTTCCCGTCAGAGTTCAGAGAAGTTGTTTTCCTGTCTCCCTGTCTCTGAGTGCCACCAGAAACATGTTATGGTCTTGGTGATTAAATCTAGCATAAGGCATTTGTCAGACTTCTGAAGAAAGGCAGCAACGTAACTCTTCCTTTTCAAAGGTATTCAGAATTTTCTGTAGGTTAGCTTTGGTCCCACAACTGCCTATTTAAAAGACCAGTATGGTTTCTTCTCTGTGCTTCTTAGCGTGAGACTGGCTCATAACACAATATATTTTAACCATGAGAGGAAAGAAAGAGACCACTTCTGCTAAGCCACAAGCATTTTGTACAGAGAAATGTTTTGATTCAGCTTCCTTCATCCACCCCAGACTATAATTTGCTTTGCTGCAAGCTCTGTAGGACTATGCGCAACATGTGGATATTTTTGGCTAGTTATTTCAAAACAATCTTTAAAGCTTATAGAAGACAACTTGGGGAGGAGAGAGAAGATGACAATGACTTTACTTGGAAATAATCACAGTACGTGCCCAGTTAATGTTTCTGTTCAAAGTATTAGGGATGGCTAAGTTCAGCTCTACCCATGTAGACTTGTTGTGTGTGTGGAACATTGGTATTCACTTTTTCACAGAATGGTTGAGATTGGAAGGGACCTCTGGGGTCATCCAGTCCAACCCTCCTGCTCAAACAGCGTCACCTAGAGGTGGTTGCCCAGGGCTATGTTCAGACAGCTTTTGAAGTCTCCAAGGTGGGAGACTTCACAACCTCTCTGGGTAGCCTGTGCCAGTGCTCAGCCACACTCCCAGTAAAAAAGTGTTTTCTGATTCACATCCTTTTTGGCTTGTAATTATTCCATGAGGCATCGGTAAAAAATTTGATAGACTTTAGTGGCGTCTGTTGGGTGGACAGTAGGAGGGAGGCAGTCAAACCCTTGTACCCAAGGCTGCCGAGAGTGAGAGCTCAACACCCTGAATTGCTTACCCTTTCCTTAGGCTGCTGCGTGGACTGAGAGCCAGCAGCGACCTCCTCAGTGAGCAAGGCTGTCTTGGCAGCCCTGGCTCCCTGCTCTTTCCCCACCTGTTTTCCTCTCCTATTATCAGGAAACAATGCTGACACTTCTGTGCGTATATCCAGTGGCTATTACCCGTTTGCAAACTTCCCTTAGTTTAAAAATAAATTTGACATAAACGTGATGTGAGACCAATGGTGTGTGTGCGTGTGACCGCGTAGGCAGGTAGAGAGCAGCGGTAATAAGTGTCTCTGCTCCTTGTACTCACTGCATTCATTTCTCTCTGTGCAGAAGGCAGCAGGGGAGAGGGAGTGAGGAAGTGATTTGTACTCTAGTTTCACAAGCATAAGTAGTTAGAAGGCTTAAGGCTTAAACCTTATCAAAATATGCCCACCCTTGCAAAGCAAGGGGAACACCTGTAAGAGTGGGTAACTTTAAATTTATACCTGCTTTAAGTCTCTGTGCAACTAAAAGGAGCAAAATGCTCTTAGTGTCAGAGTGGGGCTGGAGGTGGCAAGCAGCTGGGAATCGAGCTTTGATCAGAGCTCAGCTGGCCAAGGTTTTTTCATGGGTTGTTTTTGGTTTTTAAAATGTGTTCTTCTGTTAGGCACTCAAACCCTTACTTTTACGGAATCTGTCTGAGATGCCCATTGCGAAGCATGCAGTGCATATCCAGAAGCAGCAGCAGCAGTTCAAGTCTATGCAAAATATTTTGGCTACTTGCCATTTTTTTTCCCCCCCGCCTCATGTATTTAATAGCTTTCTTAATGTCCTGGCTTTCTGGGTTAGCAGAGGGACCTAGCGAATGGAAGCCAAAGAGCTCTGTGTGCATGCTTATGGGTGATAGGCACAAATTAGAAAGGCTGTGGGAAAGAAGCCCCCTGAAGAACAGCTGTTGTGCCATGTGCATGACCATGGTGGAGAGGGGGAAGGCAGGTGTTTTTCTGATCAATGATGTTATCCTGGTTAGAGCCATCTTGTGGACACAGTTATGGATTATGTCCGTGTCACATAATATGAATTTATGCCTCTATCCCCCTAGGAGGATTGGACTGCAGTGAATTATACTTGCATAGCTACAGTATGGTTCAAATTATGTGAGTAGACAAGACTTATTTCCAGTTTTTAAGGGAACAATAGGGAAAGACCCGAAGACTGTCAAAATTAACAGCAAGGTTTCTGTGGGCTGCTTTCCATTTATTCAAGAGACACCTAAGAGGGCACTTTACCCTCTAGAAAGAATTTAAAATATCATTTTCTATGACTTGTGGTCTTATTTTCCCTCCCAGGCTAGTGGAGAGGACCCCTATTATTGCTTTTGGGAGGTGGCTCAGACTCTGATATTGGATGTGAATTCTTTGAGAATGTAATTAGGAAATGCATCACTTCAGCATTTTTTATTATAAACATCCATCACCGTAATACACCATTGTTATGAAATAGATATCTGATATTCTGGAAATACGGAACAATCCCATTTGTTTTAAGAAGAGAAGGAAGGCAACTTTTATTCAAGATCGCAAAAATATGCCTCTTGTTGCTTAAAGCATGCTTCGCAGTAAATTCTAGAGTCACTGGGTCTTGGCCCGTGTGTATGTTGGCAAGAGCGTGCCTGACCGTTGGGTGTATAGTGCATGCAGATGGCAGCAATTCCATGAGGTTGATTAATGAAGACGGGTACAACTGCTGGCTCTCCTTGAGAAGTAAAACCATCCTTTTCCCTGCCAGGCTTGTAGATTTTTTGAAAGGTATCCGTGGAGCTCCCCTACGTGTGGTGTTTTATGTTGTGTGTTTGCACCTTTAGAAATACCCTTCCTTCTTGTGTCCCAGTGAAAACAAGTACCTGATACTGTTGCTGGTGCTCTATTTTCCTTTCAGAAACTGGTCTTCTGTTTCAAATCCTTCCAGTGCAAAAGAAATCATTGCCCCATTTGGAAAACAATGGCACTTTGTACAGGCATAAAGGTTTACATATGCAAAACTCCATGTACTTCCATGAGTTGGAAGTTTGAACTTCCATTTCCCTGATCCAAGCCACAGACTACTTGAACCCATGTGTTTGTAGCAGTTTTACTTGAGCTAGTGTTCCTCTTTAGTCATTTGCTACTTTTAATTTCCTGCTTTTTGCTCATTTCAGTGCTAGCTACTGATGTACCTGTTATTTTTGAGAAGCGGGTCCCGTGGAGATGACTGCCTTATGCTGGCACAGTTTGTGTCTGATCTTCCCCTAGAAAATGGTGATTTGACAAAATAAAAACATTTAGTGTAGATGAGTGTGAGGCATTGTTGTTTTTTGTAGGATTTTTTAACTAAAATACTGTTTGTTTGCCCAAAATATATGTTCTTGGTTTCTTCTTTCCTTCTACTTTTTATAAATCTGTGTCTACTTGAAAAAATAGTCTCATCTCAGGCAGAAGTGGACCTTGGTTTGTCCAACCAGATACTTAAGTTGAGGCCAGAGGAATTATTTTCAGAATTTCCTTTTATAAGAGATCCACACAAATGGCCAATGTCAAAACAGTTGAATTGGCATGCATGCCAACTTCTAGACACTTTTCTCTGAAAGTCATTTGTCTGCTGCCATGGTGATATAACTTTAGCTGAGGCAATGGTTGAGCTGAAATTATGCAGAGCCCAAGGTTTGAGGTAAATGGTACCTTCCACGTGCAGGTGTTGCCATGGCAATACAACTATTGTATTGCCAAAGCTGCTCCTGCAGCATTGACAAGGACCACTCAGAAGATGCACTCCTGTCCAGCCTGGAGCAGAGGTGAACTTAAGGATGGCCATGGTCCTAGAAAGGTGATGTTTCAGGCCATCTTACAACAACTGCTATACAGCTTTCTGATCTTCTGCATCTTGCTCGTTGGGGAGGCTGTGCTGCAAAACTGCGTTGTCAATGGAGTGCAAGACCCAGCTAAAAAAACCCCATGTGGTGTCTTGTGGTAAAGCTATGATCAGGACACAGTTTTCTGCTGAGCAATAGCAGATTACGGCAAAAAATGGAGCTTTCCTGTCCTGGGCTGTACCCCAGCTGACTGTGGCCCTGGCTCCTGCGTGATGTCCAAGTACTGGCATTTCTGGTTTGGCTCTGGGTCTACCTCCATTACTCCCTCTGTATTTTACCTTACACAGCTCTATTAGAGGAGTAGGATGAGGTTCAAAAATGAGGAAAGAAGTCAAATTTATCCCTGTTTTAAACTGACCCCAGACATAGCGCCCTGGTGAAGGGCATACACAGTGGCAGTGGCCTTTGGCCAAGAAAAGGGTTTAAATGTAACCACGCCTTTTCCCACGCGCTTTAAAATCACATTTGGAGTGACGGTTATCACTAACAGTGTCAAGAACTCCCAGGCCTTCACGCTGCCCTGTGAATTAGAAACAAGTTCTGCAGCCCATCTCCTTCTCCCGTTCTTGCTGTGCAAACACGGGCAGATCGCGGTGAACAGAAGCAAGAACTAAATGTTCACAATGCTTCTTCCTCTGAGGGGTCACATGTGGAGGAAAGGTACCATGCTGAGGTTTTTTTTCTGCAGCAGGAGGAGTTCATCTGCACCCTACCAGGAATCCACTGTACTACTTGCTCCGGGGCAGATTCCACGTTCCCTCAGAAACCTCACCAAGAGAAAGGCCCTTCTGCTGTTCCACTGTGTTCAGAGAGCAATATGGAAAAAGAAAACCACATAAGAAAATGCCCCCCTCTGAAGTGACAGCTCAGAAATGAGCTGTTCTATAAAACAATTACTCAGGCACCTCGAAATGGTATTTGGTTATAGTGGGAGTAGTTTATTTTTAGATCAGTCAGTCCCTCACTTGGTCTATCTGTATGCCTTCCCATTAGCTCAGCTTTTACAGGAAGAAGTAGTCCCTAATTAGTTGTTTCCAATTAATTTTGGATATAATTTTTGTACTGAATTTACCAGTTCACAGTTAAGTTTCTTGATGTGTAGGCTTGGAGCTCATTGCTTTGTGTTGTTGTTTCCTTAGCAACCATGTTTATTAAAGCAGCCCATTGGGAATGGGATATTAATCTTTCATATTTACAAACAAAACCTCTTGGAATCACAAGGAAACTCTTTCCTGGAAGCATCCCGACTGTGTGTTTTAAGATGTATTCTTATCTTCCTGAGGCCCACACTTCAGGGTGGGAGCAGAACCTGCATGAAGACTATATTATATTCTTATCTCACACGCATTCTGAAAGTACACATATGCGGCTTCACTGCATACAACATTCATCACTTTGCCTGGCAAGTCTGGCTTTCCTCAGCAGTTCCTTTGTGCTCTTAAATCTCAGCAAGTGAGTATGCATCAAGATAAGCATGGGAGTTCTAGGGTCCTTCCTCCACTTGTTATGGGCTTTGACTTCATCAGAACAACCACAGGGTGTGTTACAAAGAACGTAATTCAACCTGACAGCCAAGCGCCTGAAGTTGTTAAAAATCCTATTCTGTACAGCGTCTTTATCGTGGCAGCATCGAGTTCTCTCCACGGCTAGAAATGAACTAGATAACTAATTCTGTTATTCAATATAAAGTCGATATAGTCAGTAAAGTTTTGTTACCATCTCTTTCCAGAAAAATGTTATGAGATAGGTATTTACCTGATTGCTTGTTTTTTAAGGTCCGAGTGTGCATACAGAACACCAAAAGTTTGAGTGCCTTCGGGTTCTTGTCCGTCTGAGTTCAGCTGACACTGAATTGCATGGGTTTTGGCTTGAACCTGAGAAAGACGAAGCACCTATATTCAAGAGGTGTTGGTGCCAAACAGAGCTAATGATTGCAAATAGGAACACAGCGCAAGACTTAAACGCAGAGGTAAACTCAATGCTAACCTTGAAGGCTGTTGCTGAGGGGTGGACTTAAACCTCAGGACTCCTGTAGGAGAAACTTGAGAGTCTCATTTTTTGTTGAGATTGCCGTTTCCCAAATCAGATTATCTCCAGATCTGTAATCTTGTATGGAAAGGACAAGAACTAGTGTAATTGGAGTCAGATCATTGGCAGTAAGGAGCTAGCGGAGTCTCTGACCTGCCACGGTCTATTACAGACAGTGCTGCCTGCGAGTCAGTGAGGAATGCAGGTCTCGAACTTGTGGCCTCTCTTTGAGGATCTCTTGCTTCCTGCCCTTAACCACTGGAGACAGCTCTGCAGCAACTGCCTCCCAGAAATGATTTTTTTTTTTTTTTTTTCCCCTGCTTGCAAACGTAACTCTTCTTGCGTGGGTTTCATTCTGGCCAAGTTTCTGTGCTGTGTGATGAGGTCGACCTGGTATCCATGGGTAATGATGATTAAGCTCTGACCCAAGTTACTGAAGAATTCCAGTAATATCCTTGAATCATCATGCAACCTCTTCTCCCATTTCCCTGGAGAGAGCAGTAAAGTAGTTGAGGAAACCAAGAAGGGCTTGAGGTTTCATTCCATAGCTCTTTTGTGAAGCTGAACCAGAGTAAGGTGGACATACAACTGACTATCTCCTCCTCCTGCCGAGGAAGCGATGTTGTTACACAATACTCAGCCGTCCTCAGTGGTGCAGGTGTAGGGAAACCAGAGCCGCTCAAAAACTGACACTTGATTTAAACCTTTTGGTTGCAGTCATTATCATTGCCCTTGGCGGTTTGTCCCAGTGATTAATTCCTCTATGGGTGCCCAAATTGCAGTCTATGTTTAGATGGCAATCCTGCTGCTGCAGAGATTACGCCAGCTCTAGGCGCCTGTCCCTGCCACCTTTGCTGATGTTGACTCATATTTTGTAATACATAGGAACTACTCAGGAGGAGGAAATTCGTCAAAAACAGGCCTGGCTCTATATTCACAGTAATCTCTGTAAGATATTTGGCTTCTGACGTTCTCTCTATGCCAGAGAAGTGAAGAAAATATTTGCTTTCGTTAAAATGAAAAGCAAGTTTATTAATTACTTCAGTTTAAAGTGAGTCGTTAACTTTCCCTGAGATCACAAAGGTCTAGCAGCTTTCCCTGGACTGGTTTTATGGGAAGATGGGAACTATGAAAATCATATCCACAGAGCTGGAATCCAGAGGTCGGAGGTGGTTCTGCTTTTACTGGGTTAGTTCCTGGATGCTGATTTTTATACTGATACTCTTGGATGACATTGCTTCTTGTTCAGGGATGTGTAAAATATTAATAGAATACAGTAAAATATTCGTATTTCAATGATAACGAACCCCCTCTAAATTTTGAGGTTTCTAGGCTCAAGCACCTGGCACAACTCACAAATCCTGCTTAATAGAAACAACTTGTTTTACTAGCAGCCAGTCCTTGGTAGGTTCATCAAAGAATAACTTTTTTTTCTTCCCTGATTCACTGTAACCACACAGGCAGAAAGATGATTCGAGGTTCTGATAGTGCCATCTTGAACAAATTACAGATCTTTCCCTGCTCCCTAAGAAAAGACCACAGTGGTATTAGTGAAACACCATATGGACCAAAAACTGCTTTGACTGGGTCTAAAGTCTGATACGTTTTGGCAAACCAGACATCTGTCTCAAGGAACTGCAGAATTTATCTGTGTATCTGCTCCACAGGATAAGTGGAAAAGCCCTTTGCAATAACTTTTCCTTTTTTGAGTGATTTAAGATAACTAAGAAAAATATCCTCTGGAGAGCATTTATTAATATTGGAAAGAGTGTCTGAAAGTCTTCAGAATGTAGTATACGCTTGCACTTTGATAACAGGTTCTTCCTTGGCTGCATAGAAATAGTATTGACTAAAAAAAGTAATTCTGAATTTTGAGGCTAGTAAAGATCATTACAGCGGTTCAACAAAAAATGGGTTTACCTAGAAACTATATTATTCTAGACAACAAATCTACCAAATTAATAAAGGATTTGTAAAATCATGTGAAATTACGGATTTTTCAGGGAAAAAAAAGTCTTAGTTGATGGAATTATAAAGTAAAGAATTTATTATCACTTTAATACTCTGTGAAAGTAATATCAAGATTTACAGTAGGCTAAAATTTTTGTTTATAAAACACTTGCAGATATATATTTTAAAAAATGGGGACATTGATGTTTGGAGCTTTTCAGTCAATTAATGCGTATTTAGGATTGATGTGGGATTGAGCATGTATGTGTGTGTACATGTGTATATATATATATTTAAAAAAACAAACAAAACTATTATCCTGAAAGGCATTTTTGAATTACATTGATATTAACAACTGATTTTCTGACTTCAGGAATAGTTTTGATTGCATCATTGCTGAGAGTTACAGAAGCTGGAAGTTGTGGAAACTTCTCTGGAAGACAGCTAAAGACATGAGTTCATAATTCTTTAATGTCACCAAATTACATATACCAGAAGCTTAGAGTTAGAGCAATAGTATAGCAATAGTATACAAGGACCTTCTGACAAGAGTCTAATTCACCATGATTTGATATGGTGTATCTTGACAAATGGGAATTCTATGTTTTAGTCACCCAATCTTTATACACACTATTCTTTAATTATCTTACTTTGAAGATATTTAACCTTTTGAATGTTTTAAGATAAACACTCATGTATTTAGGTTACTCTCCGATCAGATGAACTATTAAATAGCATATATATTCAAGTCAACTGAAGCATTTTAAGCAATTTGTACCCTCACAGCGTTCATCATCTCATTCGTCATCTACAGGGATTTATTTTTCATTTCTCCTTTATACAGATCACCTCTTCGATCACCTACTTTACAAGTACAGTAGGTTCAGTGGCTTTTTTAGTTAAAATGAGTCAAACCAGAAGACAAATGGGAAAACAAGAATTTGCGGTGGCTTCTTTTGTGCTTATGAGGATCTGGGACTTCTATACATGCGCGACTCAGAATAGGTCACTTGATGTTACCAAATGTGTTAAAATAACAATCTCAAAGATGTTTATTTAAGAATCAAAGTTAGTTCATTATTTTGGGTTTGCTTCAGTAAGTAGACCTTTAAGCAAGCCAGTCTGCTTATTTAACTGAAGTACCCAACTTTCCCCTCTCCTTGTGAGAGAACGGAGGGTAATCACGCTGGAGCAATTGCCAAGCAAGGTCACCAATACACTTTCAGAAGCACTTTGCTATTTAGAATATTTTGGAATACGGGCTGAGCCAATGTTTACTTTCTACTTTAAAAGTGCCTGTCCTCAAACACCAGATACTTACACAGATGATTATAAATACGGGAAAATATAAATAATGACAAAGCCTTTCAGATTAAGCCAGATTCCAAAACATAAGTAACCAGCATGAGGGCAAATGTCTTCCAGCAGTTGTATGATTTGACTTGTTTCCACGCAGTTTTCTCCTTACCAAGGATTTTAGTAGGTAAAGTTGTTTTACAGGGTTCCTTGAAAGTTAACAGATTTTGGTGTGGGCCTGAAACGGGTGTGGAGGGGATGAGTAGTGGGTAACCCTGAAGGGAAACATCACCCCCATCAGTCCCCACTCTGCAACTGGGAACCTGATAGCGTTAGTAATCCTGCCAGTTTGAACTGCAGCAGGAACTCAAAGATCTTTCACAGGCTACTAAGTTTCAGACCACACAGGTCACGGAAAACAGAACTGGCAAATTGCATGTTCAGATTATGCTTTCGTCCCCTAGAATTTCTGCCTTCATCAGCCCTGCCTTCCTGTGTGACTTGAAGCATCTATACTGGGAGGTTACCTCTTGCTACTGTCATAGGAGAGAGCAAACGCTCAGGCAACCAAGTTAAAAGGTCCAGCAAGAGCCTTCAGTATGAAGCAGCAACCCCAGTGTGAACTACTTGATGCAAACCATATGAAATATATCCTTCAGCACTGACCTTTTTTACCAGTTTCCATGGAGATGGATGATCTGGCTTCTCATTTTTAGCTACACTTCTGGAGAGGAAGGAACACAAAAGAAAATGTGCAATAACTTTGAGCAATATGTTTTTTACTTAATAAAAGAGATATATCCTGTTCCTAAGACAAAGTCAAGAGATCCCATTGATGATAAGCCAATTTTGACAATGCTTGTTTTCTATAATTCTGAAGTTGCAGCTAACTCTGTATATCTTCTTTTCATGAAATAGAGTTTATGCTTGGCTCTGCTGCAGTCAATGGCAATGCCCGCAATGGAGCACGCAAACTCCACTGACATCAGAGCAGCCAGGTTTTGCCCAAACTACGGCCAAGGGGATTTCTTGCAATGAACCAGAGGACGAAAATAAACATTGCCCTAGTGTGTCTTAGACCTCAAGAAAACGATAACACAACCAGTTTGACTTAAGTTGGATAAGCTGTGATCGGACTCTGAAAGCCCTCTCAGTTGTCCAAGCACTGAAATAATAGAAAATCTCTCTCTCACTTCCTCAGCAGTTGACTTGCTGTGTATTAGTGCACATACCGTTGTATTCCGTAACAACGCATAGCAAAAAGATCCGTCATGATTGACAGCTGAATGAAACGATTTTGTACACTGTAGTTAGTCTTTTGATTCTGGCTTTCTTATTCCTTCTGAATAAGTGTCCCTTACCTTTCTGAAACAGGTAAGTCATGAAGAGTTATTGTCACTGTATTTGGAGTGGGCGTAATTTTGGACAGCAATGAATGTGTAATATAAACAATATCATACCATTGCCAGTAAGACAGTCTTAGTCTTTTGTGTCACTTGTGACAATCAAAATGGATCTATTAGGCTCAGAGTTTTAGGATGTAGCTCTTTTGGAGTCATTTTTCTCTTTCTCTAAAATCTGGTACTCAGTTACCACAAATCTACTGGAATTTGCAGCATTGGAAGTGTACGTGCTCCTGGCTTTTCTCAGTACCCTGACAACATTGAGAAGCTTTGTTAAAAATGGTGGTTTTCTGATGTGTGCTCCTGGTCTTAGAATACAAGAATTAGACATGTAGAAAATGGATTAACAGGCTGAATTCAAGCAAATAGCTAACACACAATGAAATTTTCTTTTTAATAAACTAAAGTACAACAAAAACAAACCGGGGACAAAACGTGCACTAAGTTTTTGCCAAAATTTCTCCTAACAACAAACCAGCCAGTTTGACTTGTGAAGTCTGGAGGAGAGCCAAGGCTCTGCAACCTTATTGCATAGTGCTACAACTTTTTCACCCTGCCATCACCTGTAGCAATGTGGCATGTTCATTCATGCCTGTAAAGCTGGCAGGCTAGGTTGTCTATTTTTACAGTTATGTCATGTTAGCCTAGATGTAAGCATCTTCACCTAACTTTTTTTTTCTTGTTTCATTCTGAGCATGAATGTGGGACTGTTTCGTGAGGTGGAGGAAGGAGATCAAAACAGGGGGAAAGCAAGGGTGTTTTTAACTGCATCAGGAAGATGAGTTGGAGGAGCGGGGGGAAAAAATCTCAATCGCCTGGGACAGAGAGAGAAAAATTTTCTTTGCCAGCCAGTGAGATCATTTGTCTACTGTGAGCCTGTATATACTTGGAGACATGTGCCTTGCTCTGTTTCAATAAGGTTCAGAAAAAAAGAAAAACTAGTTGCATACTTAATTTTCACTATTCCTGACACACTCTTCCTATGTTCTGTGAAATCAAAGTTTTTCTACTGGAGCAAGGCATGAGTTCAGCATTATGCCAAATCTGAAGCCTTAAAAAAGAGAGTGAGCAAGAGAGAAGGGGAGTTGATTCATTCCAGCTCAATAAAGAGTTTGACTGTAACAGGTGGACAACCTGTTATTTTTCACATGTGGAGAGCTTCAGAAGTGTCCAGAAATAATAATGCAGCTTGGGTATTCAAAGAATAGGAGAACTTTTTGCCCAAAACAGTAAAGAAGGAGGGGAAGCTAGAAGTGATCTTAAATGAGGTTTCACATGAAAATATTGTCACAAATATCATTGCTGCCATGCAGTAGCTAAACTAGTGCTAGGGGACAGCAATTATGAACATCACAGTGACCTCTGGCAGGTGCCAAATGAAATCTCTACATCAACATCTGCCTTCAGAGGCTGAATACTCCCAAAGGGAATATTCCCTCTTCTGCTCTTATCTCCTGCTCCATCCTCTTTTACCTGCCAACAGCTCTGAAGGCTGGCGAGCTGCTTGGAAGGCTCTATGCAGTCTAAATTAAAGAGGCATGTTAATTTAGGAAGTCTTCTTCAAACCTCTACTAGGTGGTGGATACACCATAGTTCTCCCTCATTCATGCTGATCTTGTGAAGAAATCCTCTTTCAAACATACATATATTGAGACACATCTGGACCAAGGTTGATTTTTCTGTTCTCCAGATTAACTCTCTATTCTCTGATCAGATGCTGGCAATATTGCACCCAGGATTGTACCCATGCGGTGATTTTATTTTATTTATTTTCCTGGCACATGATTCTATTGGGAGTATTAGTACAAAGTAGTTTTTCAAAGGCAGGGATAGCTGCTCTTATTTTGGAGAATAAGTCTGGAGCCAGAGAAGATACAGCCAGGATGGGAGTGACAGTCCTCAGTGAGCAAGAAGTCCTGTGAGCACTATTCTGAGCAGCCTTGATGCTATTTTAACCTGTAGTATGGGAAGGTAAAATGTCTTCCAGCTGCCTCTGGATCTGGAACAAGAAACATCAGCAGCTTGCCCCTGTGAGGCCCTGCAGAAACTATGTGCAGTAGCAGAGAGAGCTGCCTAATTTTAAAGGAAGAAAATCTGGGAAATTTTAGAAAAATTTCAGAAATTAATTGCTTTGGGTTTTGAGGTTCAGAAGAAAGCAAGAGATGGAAACTCTTTGGAAAAAAAAAGGAAAAGAGATCATGCGAGGCTCAGTTTAGCTTTCCAAAATTTCACAGTCTGCCAGGGAGGTCTATGCAGGATTGCAGACCCAAGGGAACAACAAAACCTGTTGGCTTAAACTGGCTTTCCTGCCGGTTCACCAAGACAAGTGGGAAGTCCTAGGTTTGTAATGTCCTTTTAAGTTTTTTCTGGACTTAAGTTGCTTCGAGTTTGTTTGCTTGTTCCCTTCCTCTCCATCTCACCATCATTTCATATGAAAACCCAGAAGAAAAAGTTAAGTCTCTCCTCTCTTATTAAAACACTCCAAAACAAGTACAGAACAGAGTGGAGAGAAATAACCCCAAAGACCACTAGCCAAAACTCACAAGTAGTATGCGCATATCTGAAATAGTTGGTACACTCGCATAGGAAATCGCTGGATATTTTACACCTCTTGCAGCGGTTTAGTAACTGGCTGTGGAAGCTCATTCCCCACTTGAGAAAGTCATGAATTATACAGTTTTTACATCTGTTGAGCATGTTGTGCTTCTCAATCATCCAACTATACTGAGCCCTAAGTTTTCAGCCTTCACAATGAGATCACTGTTTTCGAGCACGTTCTAGTGGCATTTTGTCAAGCCATGTGTGTTTTCAGGATGGGGGCAGGGAGGGAGGAACAAAAGTATTTCACAGGATTACAATCTACTTTTCAGCCTACATAAAACTGCGACTGACCCATCAACATCAAATTTTCTTTGTTTACTACTTCTCTGCTTTGAAATGGTGTGACTGTTGTTAGGAAGAAGAGCATAAATAGGAGGAATATATGTTTTTCACTTTGGATTTCAATACCTGATAATCTAAAAAAAAAAAAAGAAACCCAACCAAAAACCCCTAAAACCAAGAAAACCAAGACAAAGGCCACAAAACTTCAGTCATCCTTAATCCTCTTCTTAACGTATTTGTTTCACTGTGTAAAGATTCATTTTTACTTCAGCTGCATAGTGTTTTGAGTGAAACTGTGCTATTAAACAAAGGCTGACCATGTAAGCCCCATCACAGACATTAAGAGAGATACAGTATTTTAATTTTGCTGAGGCACAGGTATAAGGAAATTGCATATACTAACTATCAGATTTTAAATCAAAGTACTCCAGGTTCATAATAACAAGAGGTAGGTTCCACAGAAGTAAGGAAAAAAAGGGAAGGGGCAAGAAGGGGAAACCTTTGTAGAAATTATCCACGGATAATCTATTGCAGTGAAGACAGAGAAATTAAGCTGTTTATCTTGAGTCACCCAGGACTCCTTGAGAGCCCTCCAGGCTGAGCAGTTCACAGACAGATCGTAATTCCTTACACTGAATGGGTTTGATCAGTGCTATATAAAGATTTTTTTCTTTTCTGGAGAGGGTCACTTATCACGTAAACAATGGTCAGCCATGGTAACACTTCCAGTGGTCAAAATTCAGATGCGGAGAACACAAAAGCAATACATGTGTTGAAAGTTGACTAGTCAATGCACAGGGGCAGCTGAAGGTTTTATGCATCTTTTGTACTAGCTTATTGATTTTGGACTAAAATCCACTTGCTTGTATAGTTTACATTATTTGAAAAAGAGGAATGGGCATTCCCATCTAAGCAGACGATAACAAGCATGGCACTGATGGAAAGATACTGAAAATTATAGCCTCATGGAAAATAAGCTGGACTAGCAGCTGGATCAAACCCATTTCTGTATTCTTGCAGAGAAAACCGCTTAAAGGCAAAACTCTTCTAAAGCATTTAGACCCTCAGTGCTTAATTCAGGTAGTCTAAGGGACTCTAAGTCACACGTTTCCCCAGTCCTGTGAATGCTTAGGGCCAGCTGGGGCCAGCTGGTCTGTGAGTGTGCAAGGAGGGAAAAGCTCGTGCCCTGGGAGAGATATCAGACTTGGCTGAAGCATATGCTTTTGCCACTGCCATGCAGAGGAACGGGCAGGGAAGCAAGTGGGTCAGTCAGAAGCCAAGGATACTGCCACACAGCCCCTGCTTATCCACGGAGCCGGAGTGCCCACCACTTCTTGCTGGTTCCTCAGCATGCACTAAGCCCCCTCCTGAAGCACCCAGACTGGCTGCAGCTGCTGCTTTGTGGCTGTATTGACAGGCCCATAGAAGTGTCTCGGCTTGAGGACTGATCTTGATAGGGAGCTCTAGCTTAAGTTAGGCTGACTGGAGTTCACACCCACCAGCCAAACCTGACTATTTCAGCATTTTTTTCCATTAAGCTCAGCATAAGCCTGAGCCCTATGTGTAGACCGGAGAAATCAAACTGCCATCTCTTAGCCCATGTCTACAATGCTCTTCTTTTTTCCTTTTTTTTTTTAATATTTTTTAATATTTTTTCTCTTTTCCCCCCTCTTTTTTCAATCTCTTTCCTCCCACCTCTATTTTTTCTTCTCTCTCTCTCTTTTTTTTTCCTCACTAGCATATTCTAGCTAAGCTCAGCAATATCTCAGTAAAATTTTTAAGAGGATCAAAGAAAAGTTGTCTTTATCCTGCTCAGGGATGAGATTGTAGCAGTTCTGGTGGCAATCAGCGCTGTACATCTGACAAGGCCCTTCAGCAGGCTGGGCACTGTGTTTTGTCACCACAATCGGCAGTTCCTAGTGGGGGCTCTGGGCTGCATGGCTCCCACACGGTTCCCACGTGGGGTTCATTCTAATATCAGGGCACCTCAATATACATAGGGTGATAGTAACCCTGTTGTTGATCCATGGCTATAAACTAGCTCTGCCTACAGAGCGAGACATTCCATGCCAGCAGTTTTGACAGACGTACTGGAGAGTGGTGACATGTTACCACCCAGTAACGTGACTGTGGAAGCAAGAGCTAGGCCAAAGTGTAGGGAAAAATCCCTCTTTGGGCACAGTATGGTTGTGGTTGAAGTTCATAAAAATGCTTGTCTACCTGCAGCTAAACACAAGCCGTATGATTTTTATATTTTATTTAAATAAGCAAATCCCTTTCCATATAGAAGGAGACAAGGCTGAGGTCTCTGTTGGTTCCAACAGCTACTGCTACGTGTCTTCATACTGTATTTAGGTTTTGGCTACGTAAGCTCGCTATGGGATTCTGATTAAATTTTAACATCTGCAGTCCCTCTGACTTTTCTGTTTAGATCATAACATTCAGTGTTTCTGTTATACGTATGGACAATACCCCGATCTGGGTATGATTTCTTTATTCTACCGCAAAACATCCTATGTACCCAGTTTTGCCAGGATGCAGAAATGCCACTAAAAATAGGGGAAAAAATAGTGTGTGACTGGTATTCTACTTGGCACATAACAACTGAACGTAAACTGTTGTGTAAAAATCAAAGCTAGCTGGAAAAAAAAATCTGAAAGGGGAGGAAGCTCATCAAAGAAATAGTTCATTGTAAATAACTAAGCTACCTTTGATTTTATGGTATTTACGTTGAGCTCAGTCATGACAGAAGAAAAAGGATGAAGACTCGTTGGGCTATGGGCTAATATTAGCTGCACTGTTTTGTTTCAGGTCACTGTCACAAAGAGGATGAGAAGCTAAAGCATCTTTGTTATTACCACGTGCATGTTAAATGGGATTCCCTTCTTGAATATATTTTCTGCATTGTCAGAGGCAGGAAAAACAGCAGCTGTGAAGTCAGGCTCCTCTCATGCTGACCACAGAGCTCCCCCAGGAAATCTATGCCAGATGCAGGAAAGAATGAGCAAGGTTTTCAAAGTGGGCACTCAGAGTATGGGAGGGAATATTTCAGCGACTAAAAAGACTGGGATAACTCAATAACTCTCAGTACTTAAGCAGTTCTTTTAGAAAATCTGCTCCGAGGTGTAAAATAAAGAACTATATGTCTTCTTCCCATCTGTGTGGAAACGAGTTTAAAACCAGCCTGCTGAAAGCCTCTTTCTATATGTTGTCTGCACGCTTGCTATGAAGTAGAGGAGGAACAGTAAGGTGAGGTAGGGAGGTATCTATGAGAAAGCATCTTGGAGCAGCCTCTGAGACAACTAGGCTTTTTCTAGCTCTCTGCCTCTGGAAGGTACCTCAACCCCTTGGCCCAAAGCCATAGCTATTATAACTGGGGTTGATTAGAGAATGGTAAGCATCTTCCATGTAACAGAAAAACTCAAGAAATGTTTTGTTTAAAGATATTAACAGAAAGTTTCAACTTAAACAGCTGGATGACCAGAAGTCCAGCTTCATTTTCCAATTTTTTGAAATGTTTTCATAAAAACTTGGCTTTTAGAAGCACAGATGAAGTATTCTGGGCTCACATACTATAGACAATAAAGAAAAACCTGAACAAAACACAGTGTCTCCAAAAGTATCCATTTCAGAAGAGGCATTTTCCTTCTTTTGATGAAAAATGTTTTGATTGAAAAAAAAATACGACCATCTACATTTATTGCCCTAAGTACAGAAAGTTAATACCGGACACCTTGGCTTTGCCCTGAGCACTCCTGGTGACTGGGCTCACTCCATCCCTCGCTTTGGAACAAACCCACCAAGTGAATGTAGCTTTTGGTGTGCTGCACAGCCAGGAGTAGATATAAGCAGAAGAAAAAGAAATGAAACAGGTGTATAAGGAGCAGAGGAAAGAAGAATGAGGGCAGACACTGGGACAAGATTAGATCTGCTGAGAAAGAAGATTATTCTTCAGCTAGGAAGTAAATTACAGGTAGAAAGAAGAGAGATAAAACAAGGTCACATACTAAAAAGAAAATGTGAGCTTGCCGATTCCTGAGTTTCAGTAATAGACTTGTGTTGTCTAGTCCTCCAACACAGCCATCTTTTTAGTGCCCTAATTTCTTGACTCACAAACTGATAAACAATTTTAATGACATGGTACTAGGGATGTTTTCTGAAGAGCTTTTCATATTTTCTATCTTCCAGTGTTGTAGCAAATTGCAGTTATTTAGGCGCAGCTGCTGCCTGCTCCAAGCATGCTTATGGTGTCAAGGTAGGCTGTATGTTCAAATCCGAAGGTCGGGTCACAGAGATCCTGCCATCAGTTACACTTGTTTTTCTCTTGTACAATGTGCACCTTATTATTCTTCATGAACAATGGATTGAAGCTATACCCTTATTTCAATTTACGTCAGCAATGGATGTAAGTGGAAATATTATAGCTCATTGTAAGTGGGGACATTTATTCTTATATTTGGTGTTGTCTGTCTATCATGGATATACTCAATATCTGAGCTGCACACAATACAGGAAATTATGTGAGGAATAACTCCTTTCTTGGGTTTCCCAGCTGGAGGCAATAAATCTTTTTCTATAGCCATACCCAGGCATTCCTTGGCACTCGGTATAGGGAGGGTGCTGCGTCTCTCTGGTAGCAGAATAGGTCTTGGTAAAAAAGATCAGCTTTGCCCACCATATTGGGCAAAGACAAGGACTGCCTTTTTGTAAACTACCCAAGCTGAACTGTGTGTTAGAAACTCTCGCTCAAATAGTTCATAGCAGAGTTCAAACAGTGTGTTCAACAAACATCGGCTTTGGTGCTGTAGCCTGCTGACTGACAATTACACTTCCAACAGTCATTTAAACACAAGTTTAAATACAGATGTCCTTCAGTCCAATAAAAAGACGCTTAGTCCATTATCATAATGATAGAAAACGATGCGTAGTCAGGGAAAAATTGTTATGATTGTCCTTGGTTAGAGTACCTATTTAAATGAATTAGCGAGCATTAAGCATTCAGACTGGTCTGCTAAGTCATATCCTTCTCTGTTGCTATAGGTCATCTCTAATTTGGGTTGTACTCAACACAAGACTTTTCAGCACCTTCTGGGATGTGGATCATTCCTGTTACTTGGAAAGGCTTCATTCTATGATGTGAGTACAATAGTACTGGTAACTAATCTACAAACAGCATATTTCTTAATATATTGGTCAAACTTGCATCACATGCAGGATTCTGCTTCTAGCAATGTCTGCTTTGAGTTGATCCTATTCTTTTAAAGTCTCGTTTCTTCCATATCTTTTGAAATCCCCACTTGGTAGCCATAGAGTCATGGATGTGATGGAATACTGAATAAAAGGGTTGAAAGAAACTTTTTTTTCTGAAAGATTTTCAGCCCGCAATGTCTGGACACTGGAAGAAGACCTAGCAAATCTCTTCTATAAATAGTGCAGTAGCATGGCAGTAAAGTTGTTGTAACACTATATTTCATTAAGTCTTGCTTACTTGACCCTCAGATTTGGAGGACAAGGCACATAACGGCATTAAAATTTAAGCTAGGTGAGGTATAGAAATAAAGATTACTTTGACCAATGTCATCTAAATATAGATGATTCCATTAAAAAGGAAAAATAAACCCAGAGAAAATAGATGTTTATTTTTAGTTCTTTGAGTTTTTTCTTTTTTCCCCTTAGCAATTTTAAGTTCAAAAACCTAATACCTTTTGCAGAAAAAACCCCACAGTATTACAACAGCAAAAACACCATGTCCTTTATAATGGAACACCTATTCAGGATGTCAATGGGTTAGATGAACCTTTCATAAAACCATAAAAAAAAAAAAAAAAAAAAAGAGAACTGTGCTTATCACTTACAGGAACACCTCCTAGATACATTGCAAACAAGAGCAGCCCTGATACTGCATTCCATTTCAGTCACTTCTACCAAATATATAGAAGAGGACGCTGAGCATGCTCATGATCTGGATTAAATCAGGAAGGACATCTAAAGATAGATTTCGATCTAAGAAGAACTAAGAGTTAGTAAATTCACTTTAATCTGGCCTGTGATACAGCAACAGCTTTATAAAGAATTTCATTTGAGGGACTTCTGAGTGCTGCTGCTGCTCAGAAAATAAAGCTCTTTGGGGTTTCTTCTTCCTTCTGAGGGGAGTGACCCCCCCTTCTTTTTATCAGATGATTTAAAAGAAAGCTGGCATTGCAAATGAAATGTTTATGGGAGTAGACTGTTGCCACTATTCATGGAAAAACAACCATTTCCATAGTTGTCTTCCATCTTCTGCCTTCAAAAGAAAAACAAAATCCCACTAACACAATATGACTAAAGCAATTCTCCATGACAGAAGAGCTTCTGTATGAAATGTGGCCTTGCATGGTTTTCAATATGAAATTGCATGTAGTCACGGCAGGGATGGAGGAGAGACAGTGCTTTTAGCGGATTTTATCCTTGCATTGGCCTGTAGTGGCATTTGCCGTAAAGCGAAAGGGCTGGAAGCTCTTCTGTGTGGTAGTACAGAACTGAGAACATATTCAAGTAAAACCAAATTAGAACCAAACCCCAAACCCCAGAACAGACAAAAAAGGGTCCTTTTAGTCATTGATAGGGAGAATGCTGAGCACCGTAATCTCTTCGGAGATTTTACCCAACTTATGTGTAATTTCTCCCCTCTGCACCTCCCCCCAAGACTCTATTCCCAGGATTCTTGAAGAACACGAAGAATCAGGCCAGGTGGAAGGCAAACTTCTTCACACTCTGCATGCAGAGCTACTCCTTTGTGTAACTCCTTTGTGAGTTAGTTAGAAAATTAACCTTCAGGTAGTGAAGAGAGCTCTATCTATAATCCCTTCATGTCACTGAAATAATTGACCAGATGGAGCTGTGTAGGGGCCAAGATCTTGGTATCAACTAGTTCCTCTTACTTCAAAATACTTCTAGCATTCTCATTTCTACATCTGTATTAATGCCCCAGGTATAATTTCTGGGTGAAATCTAGTGCTCGGTTCTCCATTACTATGAGAACTGTTCTTCAGTGCTTTAGCTTCACTGTGACATAAGCATAAACAAAAGAGCTCCTATGTAAAAGGCCCTTTTCCAGAATAAGGGCTTTCCATTAACATTCAGAACAGACTTTCTAACTGGCCTCTGTAATTACTCTCTAAATAGAAATAGATTGTCTTATAAAATTGCCGAAATCATGGCTACCATGAGTTTTTGTCACCTACTACGCTGTTAAATTGGTCATACAATTGAAAATGAAGTTCTGCGTGCAGACCTGTATGATGTTTGGAGCACAAACTGGACCAAGCATACTTACTTGGATTTAGGTTTTCTTCACATATGCCATAAGAGTATGGTAAATCAGAGACAAAAATTAAAGTGGTAGTTATTCTGCCATTTTTTCTGCAAGAATTAAAACTGTTCAGTCATACACATGCTTACACAAGGTGTTACTACTTTTAGTTTAGGCCTCCATTGTAGTAATACCTTATCTCTGATAGATAATTAATGCTTGAGGGTGTGGAAACTAAGGCTTGCTAACAAGAGATGGTCTCAGTCAGCTAAAAGTTATAGGGTTGATTTAGGAATTAGGTGACGCAAACCTACATCCTCTGCTATTCAAGGCATGTGAAGAGTTGCTCACTGTTATCCTTTCTCGCTTAAGGAGCAGTGAATCTATGAACAGTAATAATATTAAGCATTCACTCTGGCTTCAGCTGTGTTTCTAACTTTGTCTGCAAGCAAACTCATCTACACTTATCTTTTAGATGTGTCAGTCTTTGCATTTTCCCTGCCTACGAGCTGTAGACATCTGCATAACTAAAAGCTAGCATTCTGTTGTTAGAAATGAAACTTCTTCATCAATCTTCTGGCATATTCTGCTGTCACATTTTGCTTGTAATCACACTGATAGCTCTTCTGAGGAAGACCCCTCCAGGGAGAACAAGGGAACACCAATACCTCACAGAGAATACTCACATCCTCTCTGTCGAAGTCCTAAGTGATAGTCACCTGGAAGAGCATCGAGTACTGATAAGTAATGGCCTTAAACCAAGCTTATAGATCGAGCCATTACCCAAAACCCTCTGAGGCTACCAGAGGGTTTCCATAGGCTTCATCAGGCTCTAGATCATGTCTAAGTAGGCTTTGGTCTACTTAGATTGATACCAGTAAAAAGAGTACTGTACCACCCAGCTATTCTTCAGCTAGCTATAGCAATATTCTTGATGTGTGTTGGTGGGCAGGGAAAGGGACATTACAGCTGTCTACTTCTTGGGCCAACTGAAAGCCGTAGTAAGATAATTTTCTGAAGTCTACTGAAAAGATGTGCTTTTAAAACCCTTGTTGACATTAAACACATTAAAATATGTTTTAATTAGGCATCAGATAGGTTGCTGTTTGCTCCCAGTGTATTCACCTGTCCACGATATCTCAACAGCAGCAGCTGCATCAAGCTGATTTTATTTTCATGGCAAAGGTGTATTGAAAAGAAGAAGAAGAAAAAACCAAACCAAAATCATCACAGAACCTTTGCTAAGACTGGATTTGCTGAAGGATGAAACCCGATAATCAATAGCAACACAAAAATGCCGGGTGGAGGAAAAGCATGACACATATCCTGAGAGGAATAATAAAATATGCCCAGTTTATATGGTTAATCTTCTCTGTAGGCTTGCTCTGCAAATTTAAGGAAGATTAAATTTCAGATATGCTGTTTCTTGTTTTTTCTGGCAACAATAAACTTCAGTTTGGGGGAGATGGGGGAGGGAGAGGCTGAGTGAGGAGAAAGAGCCACAGTAAAGTGTCTGCTGTCCGTGTAGTTTTGCCAGACTGCTGTCTCAATTGAGAGCTGTGATCGAGATTTATTGGGCTTAAAATATGAAACAGACCTTTCATGTTGGAATTCTAAATATCTTCTTAAGCAGTAGTGAGTACCACCAAATGCTTAAAGGCAACACACCAGAGTTCAAACCCACACAATAGTTTCTTCTCTCTTGTGAACCAGCGGATTGTAGGAATCTTGTTCCATCTTCTCATTTTTGAAATGGGGAAGGAGTATGTTGGATGTTATCATCTGAAAATACCTTTTTTTTTTTTATATTAGATTTTAGCTCAGATGGTCAAGATTGCTAGTATTTGAACATGTGCATTGAATGGGCAGGCTTATCACTTAAGTTAATAAAGAAAATGCTTGAATGTGAGCAAGATGTTTGCATCTTGGTAGCACTTTTTATTAAGCTCTTAGTTATGTAGTGGCAGCAGGAACAGCTTTGAAAAGATCTCAACTATTTGTTTCATGCCATTTTGCCAGCCTTCTGTTCTTCTGTTATGCCAACAGCTACATTCTACAGGAAAAATAAAGCTGTCTGCCAAAGAAATAAAACCAGAGCCAAAGTTTTCTCTGTGGACCTCAGGGGTTAGAGAGCAAAATGCAAAACCTGCCTCCTTTCACTACTTTTCCATCATTATGTTTTAAAAGTATATTCGGAAGAGCTCGCCATCTCCTTCAACTTAATTAGGAGGTGCAGCAATGAGAATATATTAGGACTGCTAGACTGTGCAGTACATATTTTATGCTGAGATCTGACTGGGCTGCGGGTCTGGTGGCCGTTACACTGCATTTTTGGTATGAAATCAGCAGATTTGATTATGGCAGATTTTAATTATTGAATGGCGTTCCAACTGACAACTGGAGTCTGGATGATTGTTTTTTAGTAGCTTACATGAAATAGGTCTTCATAGCAGTTCTATCAATCATATGTGGACCAAGCGACCTATTGAATGCCCATTGCACATGTGCTCCAGGACTGTGTTTTCACCAGCTGTCCCAGCGCACTACGTAAGCGACAATAAAAGTACTACGAGCCATAGGAATAAGAGAGCGCAATTTACCATATTTTTCTTCCCTTCACAATGTCACTCACAAAGAATGAAAGAGATTGAGATGAGTACAAAAGTCATTTTTTCCACTAACTGGTAGGTACATAACATCTGATACACAAGATTCACCACCTGAATTGAATTTCTTCGTTGAAGATGCTGTATTTCAGCTACACTCATACGATTTTTACATCGCTTTTCATTGCCAAGTACATATTTTTCAGTTCTATAGTCTGGGAAACTAGACCTTGGCTCATGATTAGTCCAAGTTAGTCTCCCATAGTAGACTAACACAGACACAGAATCCCAGTGGTTTTGTCATTTGTAATTCTGTTACTAGCTCCTGAAGTAAACAATCTTGACGCGTCTCTTTGGGTTGAAAAATATGTCACTAACATCTTGGGGGTGTTATCCAGACCATTTCTAGCTTGAGCTTGGAGCATGCATGTGACTGAAGGACAATTCAGAAGTGCTGTTCTCCTCTTATGCATTAGAATTTTGCAGCAAGAATGTAGGACACTGGTGCTCTGCAGTTCGCTCTGCCTGTGGAAAAATGGTGAGCTGAATTTAGATTTGTTTAAAATGGCTTGAGATGTTTTTAGCTGAAGGATGATGATACTTCTGAAGCTCACTAAAATCCTGTGAAGTATCCTTCACTCTGAAGTTCACTTGCCACCACTGCTCCAGAGCCCAGATTTGTTAACATTCCAGGCATGCTGCAGAGCTCATAATTTACACAGTCTTCTGACTTGGAGTGGGTTGAAGAGTGATGAAGATTGAATGGGTTCATTATAATTGTTGTTTATTTTAAGCAGTTATACATCTCTTCTAGTTTGGATAATCTTCATTGGGCAGGTCATTTATAGTTTTGCATTGTGAGTTTTATTCCTTTTTTTTTTTTTTTTTGCAGTTTTTGGGCCAGATTTAGAGTGAAAAACATTGCCCTTATTAATTGGACAAAATATTCTCCTTGCAGCATGTACTTCAGATTCAGTAACTGGTATTTGAAGTCCTTAGAAAAAATTATCTGGTTTCTCCAGAATGAGTGTATAGTTTTCTTCAAACCCTATTTTATATGCTGTTTCTCTCAGACTACAAAAAGCACTGTTTAAGAGTTAGCAAGTTTGATGTGAATGAAGAGACCATGAAAATCCAAAGCTTCTAATGATTCTTCTATGAATGCTGTAAGAATGGGGAAATGTGCGTGTTCTATGCATAGTAAGTGCTGTAGATGTGCCACCTTATTCACGCGCCATCACTGGAGGAAGGCTTAAGGTTTGCTGCAAAATAAATAATAAGTAAATTACAAGAAAAAGAAAAAAAGTGAAAAAACTCCAAGTGTGTTTGATTAACTCTCAAATTAGACATGCAACAGAATCACTAGTGGTCCAATTATTGGTCCAAAATCTTAGGTCTGTAATAGCAAACTTACTCTGGAGTCATTGCATTCCCCTATACAATGACCCTGAACCACTTTTAATTTCTTGTATAATGTATGCTTCGTGGCACTATAGCTCCACAGTGGTCTGACATTTGCATTGGCAGCAGTAGAATTCCTGGATATAGGAAGAATGACAATAGCTAGTGTGGGAAGGAATGGGTGACAGTCAAGACACTAAACAGATGTAAAATGTCTTGTCATTCTTCTTAACAGCTGTCAATCACAGGGTCTTACTAAACAAGACACCCCTGAGGGTAAGAGCCAGCTACTCTTGTTGTCTTCACAGAAGCTTCCCAGCAGGAAGCATGGTGGGACAACTTACCTGGGAAACACAGGCTTCTGCAACCTATATTCCCTGTATGGGGGTTAGACTAGATGACTTTTAAAGATCCCTTCCAACCCAAAGCCTTCTATGGTTCTATGATTCTATGATCTTTCATACAAGTCTTAAACCAAACAAGAATGGAAAGCAGGAGCTCCTTTTCCTGGGAATGCTTCTTGGCACAGATGGCCTCGCTGAAGAACTAGACACAATGGAACTAGCCTCCAATTTGTATCAATTCCCATTAGGGTCAGATCAACCCATGTTATCCTATTAGTTTGGAGCAGTTAGAGAAACACACAGATGTGTCTCTGTTCTGAAGAGCAAGACAAAGCCTTGTTATGCTTTTTTTTCCCCTTTTCCCTCCAATGGGATTACAATGGTCCCTGTTGTCTGTCTTTGTCTCAGTACTCCTTGATTGACAATACCCTGGGAGATGTCACTGTCCTTGCTCTGTGCATTGTAATAGCCTAGTGTACCAAGGGTGCTTTAGGACCTTCGTCCCCTCTGGTTTTTTTCAGGTGTTACAAACATCTGTCACTGCACTACAATGACGACCTCTTGTCGAGCTTACATGTCTAATGCTCTATCAGTCAGTGTCTGAGGGAGATGCAAGAGAAAACTTTAGGTAGTGACATGAATAGAGGGCAAAGAAATAGGGCAACTTTATTATGGACTGTCATCAGAAAGTAGCATGTGTGGAATGTCAATTTAATAATAGAATTGACAGCTTTTCTCTGGTTTCCGCAATGCCACAAGTGTTTCTTTGACAGTTTAAAAAATAGGCCCTTTGTAGCAGTCACTGAGTGGCACTATATACATTTGTGAATGCCCTGCATAACTGAGATTCCCCCAAATGCCACTGTCCCAAGAATCTTTCTGCATTGACTAAGGGTAGTGGTGTATGGAGACCTGGTGAACCTAAGCAATGGAAAATATGGTGTACAGTAGCCAGGAGGATGCAAGCACAACTCAAAAGATGCTGATTTACCATTCTGTCAGAAGGGAGTTTCTAAGTCAAAGAGGATGCATGTGTCATGGTAAAAGTTGCTACATAACTGGCCATAAATTTTCAGATTTCCAGTGAAAATTATTTTTCTATTTTTTTTTCAAAAGCATTCCCAGAGAGCTTCCACTTGCTCACCACAGAAAAGTGCTAGCATTTAGTGAAAAATTAGAGGTCCATACCTTCTCCATTTTTCAACCAAAAAGTGAAAGAAATAATAAAGCAGAAGTTTACATGTTTTTCCCTGATTTCTTTTTCTCTGGAGAAGGAATTCTAACTAGTTTCTCTGCTTTTGTGATCATGAGTACAGCTGTTTTAGAAAGCACAACACACAGTCTGCGGAATAGTACTGCTCCTCTACAAGCGGCAAACACAAGAATAAATTAGAGATGTCTCTCTTTTTTAATGTGTTCTTTTCAGTGTTGAATTTGACATGAATTATCTTAGCAGAGGGCAAGGCATATTTCATAATCTCTTTGCAATTCTAAAACCATAAACTTCAAGACTTTTTTTATTACACCTCTGAAACGACAACATATGCCACACCTTGGATTAGGTGTAATCAGAGTATTTTTTCTTCCCCTTTTGAGAAACAGAATCATTCTAGTACAGAAAAGATGACTAAGGAGAGTGGAAAATAGAATAAAATGAAAATTGTAAAGAAGTCTGTGTGTTGGAAAGTGATTTTTATTCCTTTTTCAAATAATCATATGCTAGGTAGTTCATTTTAAACATTGGGCTTTTCCTCCATGGCTAAAAATAAAATCCCCACCCAACCACCAAGGATTTCCAAATGGAAGCAGGAAACTTCACAACCATTAAATATATAGATATATATATAGGGAGAGAGAGGGGACCTGAGAGAAAGACAAGGAAAACACAAAGCATCATTTTATGGCAATAAACCAGTAGTTATACTATTGAAGCAGACAATCTAGTCTAAAGGGTATGTAAGTGATGATGACGATAGAAGCTTACAGTGCGCTGTAAATAGCCATCTACATAGATGATGCCTCATAGCATAATTTACTTTTTTCTATGGGCTTGGGCTTTTTAATTAATTTTGGTTTATAAGTTTGGACAGCTTATTTGCCTGGAAAGCTAAGGAGAGAGCCATCCAATTAACTTTTACTAATTTTCCTGTAACAGTTTTCTAATAAATGCTGACAAATACATGGTAAATATATTACTAAATGAAAAAGAAAAAACACATTTCCTTGGCATTTGTGGCTTTAGTAAAATTGGTTCCACTTCATAGATGCAATTTACAGTCATTTGTAGAATTTGAAAAGAACTGAAGTCAAGGAAAATGTATCAAGGTTGAGATCTCTTATCCCTCCATATGACAAAGCTAAACAAGCAATCTTTCTTTATTCCCAGTAGTGTGTTCAGAAAAAAAGCAATAATTGAGTCTGAAACATTTTTATTTTTATTTGTAACGAAAATTCATTTGTTGGCAAGATCTGCAAAATAGCCTGAAGTTTTCCTTGTGTGACTCTTTCATGAGGAAAACAGTTACTTGTCGCTGTTGTGAGATAGTCCCATTTCTCAAATGCCAGATGTACAATCTCTAAATGAGACCACTTGGTAACTTTTTAAATTTTGAATTGAGTAACGTTTGGACTTAAGACAGAAAAATAACTGCTTAAGGGATTTCTTCACTGTTACGGAAGGAAGGAATCTTTCAAGGCCCCTGAGGTGTCACAAGTTACTGATAGGCGCAGTCTCTCTTCTTGTATCGAGGTTACATACATTATGAAAGAGAAGCCATCCATTACCTGGTTCTCAGAGGTTAACGTGAATGTTTTTCTTTCTCTGATTCTTTCACTTATTAGAGTGTAGAATTAGAACTTTAGTATGCTTGTCAAATGTAAACTACATCATTTGTTTCCCTTTAAAACACTCAGTATCTTTGAACTGAGAGCTTCGGTCAGACAAGCTTAGCTCAGGAAAAAAAGGCATAGCATTACAGTGCTGTCACTACTAGGAGATGAAGCATGGCCAGTTTAGGCAGTATTATATCATTGGAATTAACTGGTTTCCTGTCCCCTTGAGAGAAAGTCTTTAAAAAAGAGAGGGAACAAGAAAACAATATTCTTCTTGTTTGACTTTTCAGATTTATGGCCTTGTGCAGTCCCCCTGTCCCTTCCATTGTGCAAAGAAGTCTGTTTCTTTGTTTGGTCATTATAGGGCTTCTAATTGGATGTCGTCTCCAGCGTGGTCTTTATGGGCTGCCTGAGGTAGTCTTGTTCTGTTTAACGAGAAACCCATGCCCACAGTAGTTGCAGGAGAGGTTTTTTCACTGGGGGAAGCAAACTCCCTCCCTCAGAACAAATTTTTATTGTTCAACAGCTGCCGTTGGAGAGGAGGAGCACAGCATTACACCCTTCAGGGCTATATCCAATAAGCAAAAATTTATGCCACCAGGAACATATAGGCCCTTGACAGGCTTTTTCCTGGGCCATAAAAGTGGGTACAGAGTGTGCTTGTAAGCCCAACCTGCACATACTGCCATCTACTCCTCCCCAAAAGCTGAGATCAAAATGCCCTGTACTGTCTGCATGGATACAAATGCTCTCCAATTTTTTTTTTTTTTAACTGAGTCTAAAATGACAGAGAAATCATGAATTAACTTTTGGATCCGCTCACCTTTGGGGACCTGAAATACAAAACAAAACAGATAGTCTAGACTTTACTTATGCCTCTGTGATCACAAACAAAAATGGTTCAGCGAACAACTAAGAACGCATTTCTGAGAGTTTTAGCCTGCTTCCTGCCTGTAAACAGAAGAAAAAGAAGACTATATCAGAAATGTTGCTCACAAAACAGTTTGTCCGTATCTAGCTGGGAGACCAGGTTTCAGCTTGACCTCACAGTTAAGAAAGACTCGTGGTCTCAACATGACACCTAATTAGTATTTCCTCACCTTGCCATTATACTGTCTGCAGTTTGGCATGATCTGCAACTTCTCCTCGGTAGACCCCAAGTTGTGCAATGCTGAGGCTAATACGGTCAGGAGAAGAACCTCCGCTGAGGTCCAAAGGGACGTTTATAGAGACATCATCCACACTCAGCCACCATTATCAGTCCTATATTTTTGCCATTAAACTCAAAACTAACTAATGAAAGCTTAGAAACTATGTTCAGTGAAACAGAACACAGTATGCAAGATTTGTGGTGCCTTGTGGAGGCTGAACTCCAAACGAACTGTGAAAAACTTCCATGGTATAGCTGTTCCCCCACTGCCCAATTGATCTGTGACTAGAAGGTTGCTGGACTCCTAGCAACCACTAATTGGTAATGATAGTACAATAAGCATAGTAGAGAGACTATGCATTTGTAAAGCTCTTCGTAAGTGCCAATAAAGGCACTACAGAGAAAAGTGAAGAACATCTCAATTCACAGAATTAATTTTTGCACATTTTATCTATGGGGAGAAAGTGAGTTTTTCCAGACTAAAAATATTTTTCATATCGCCATTCTTTAGTTTTGGGGGGGGGTGTGTGTTTAATTTTATTTTAACATTCTCATTATACTTTAAACTCTTCAGGGTACAGTCAGAGCTTTTGCTGAAGAGTAAAAACTATTTTCAAATATTTAAAAGTCGTATGTGGCCAAAATGTTAGCAGTTTTTACTTCATGATATAAATTTCATACATTGAATGAAAGCTAAAAAAAAAATTAATGCCTTTCAAATAGAGAAATTTCTGTAATCTAACACTTAGGATGTGTACAGTACATACTTCAGGCACAGGATGAGGTGTTGATGATTTTAAAGTCATTGGAAAATAGGAGAAAGACTTGTCTGAACCAGCACAATAAGCAAAACAGTCCACAGAAGGATGGCAATTCTAGCCACTGACTAGCAGAATCCCTGATTCATCCAGTCTTAGTTCTTGGTTCCCCACAAGACCACGTAAGAATCACTCCTGTTGGCTGGAGTCAAAGTCATCAATTTATCTTAGGAAAAAACATTTGGTCTTCTCTTTTACCCTCAAGGAAATTTTACTGTCTTTGTTCTGCACTCCCTCTGCCTTGAGGAAAGCCGTGCTCAATTCCTCCTTTATCTTCAAGGCCAACCTGGATTCGGTTCTTCCTAACCTTGCAAAATACACCCTTCCTGTGCAGATTCTGCCATTATATCCCTCACATCCTCCTTCTCTCCCATATACTTAATCTTCTACTCTCTTGCCAATAATATAGAATCATAAAATCATGGAATCATTTAGGTTGAAAAAGACCTTTAAGATCGTCTAATCCAAAGGTTAAGCTAATGCTGCCAAATCCACCACTAAACAATGTCCCTAAGTGCCACAAGTCTTGTAAATACCTCCAGGGATGGTGAATCAACCACCTCCCTGGGCAGCCTGTTCTAATGCTTGATAACCCTTTCAGTGGAGGATTTTTTCCTAATGTCCAAGTTAAACCTTCCCTGGAGCAACTTGAGGCCATTTCCTCTTGTCCTGTTGATCGTTACTTGGGAGAAGAGACTGACCCCCACCTTGCTACAACCTCCTTTCACGTAGTTGCAGAGAGCAATAAAGTCTCCCCTCAGCCTCCTTTTCTCCAGGCTGAACAACCTGTTCTCTCAGCCGCTTCTCATATGACTTGTTCTCTAGACTCTTCACCAGCTTTGTTGACCTTTGGACAAGCTCCAGCACCTCAATGTCCTTCTCGTAGTGAGGGGCCCAAAACTGAACACAGTACTCGAGGTGCAGCCTCACCAGTGTGAGTACAGGGGGACAATCACTTCCCTCCTCCTGCTGGCCACACTATGTCTGATAGAAGCCAGGATGCCTTTGGCTTCTTGGCCACCTGGGCACACTACCGGCTCATATTCAGCTGGCTGTTGACCAACACCCCCAGATCCTTTTTCATGAGGAAAAGATCAGGTCTGCCAACATAGACCAGGTCTGCGAATTTCTAGTAGATGTCATACAGAGACAGCTGATTAAAGGTCCAGCATGCCTACCAGGTCACTAAACCTGGTTGGCTTGACTTCTCCTACAAGGTCCGTGAGAGAGGAACAGGCTGGGGTCACACAGCACTATCCTTACACCAGCAAATGGCTTGGGTAAGGGCAATCAGCTCTCATGGAGAGGCTTCTTGAACAGAGAACGCTCACCAGTCCTGTACTCCCACTCAGTTCCCCTACACATTTCAAATTTCTCAGGTTAAACTATTCTAGCATTTGCAGTCACAGAGTGCTGTTGGCAGCTAGTAATCACCACGTGCAGGGCTCCTACTGTCATCAAAATCACTGCTCAGCTTGGTGTGGACACAGAATCATGCTGGCATATATTGAATTATTGCTGCCTGGTTTGGTGTAGTCTTTGCAGAGCTCTCAGATGCTTTGTCCCTCTGCAACGGATACCCTGGGTACTAGAGCACACTGGGGGCGCTTCCAGCTTCACTGGAGTGGGGGAACTCACTTGATATGAAGGCCAGGCCTTGGTTCAACCCTTGCCATGGACATGCTCCAGAGCTCTGTGCCTCCTCCCTAGGGCTCTGCTGTACCAGGAGCAGCTGGTGAGCAGATCACGGATGAGAGCAATCAGCATTAACACATGAGGTTACAGAGCAGGAGGGTGTCTGCTTTGCTGCACCACAAATGCTAAACACCAGGATGAGTTTTGTGGGGAGGAGGGAGGGTATGCTTAAGGTGGTGCTAGCTGAGAAGGTCTTCGGCACAACACGTACAATTTGACAGAGACTTTCCTTGCACCAGATTCTTTAGTCAGAGGTGCTTGCCATCTCTGAAAATTGAACCCTGAGCAGTGGTACACGTGTAAGCCCCTCCCTTGTTATAATTGCTAATTCTTTTGGGTCTTCCATGTAGTCCAACTGGGGTTGAACTAGATGACCTTTAAAGGTCCCTTCCAACCCAAATTATTCTATGATTCCTAGCAAAAATACATAGAGATGAAATACCAGCGATGTTGCAATAAGGTATTTTCACAGAATCACAGACTCACAGAATCATCTGGTTGGAAGAGACCTTTAAGATGATCAAGTCCAACCATTCACCCTGCACTGCCAGAGTCCCTAAACCAAGTCCCTCAGCACCACATCTACACATCTTTTAAACACTTCCAGGGATGGGGACTCCACCACTCCCCTGGGCAACCTGTTCCAATGCTTAATGATCCTCTGTGTAAAGAAATTTTTCCTGATACCCAACCTAAATTTCCCCTGATGGAACTTAAGGCCATTTCCTTAATTTTAACAGAGGTGAGTTTCCATTTTAAGACACTTAGGGACACACTCTGCCTCTGTAGAATAAAACATCTGCAGTGAACAGGTTTCCCCACTGCTTACATAAGGCCCTTGTAGTTATAATACATGTTTTGTAACACTTGGTGTGTTTACCCTCAGAACTTCCCCACGAAGAAATGAGTGCTGTCATGCTTATTTTGACAGGGGGTGATAGGAGGCTTAGAGAGTCAAAAAGGGGTACCAAAGCTGGTCTTCTCATGGCTTCCTGCTCCCAAAAGATCATGTCCCAGATTGTCTTGATCTGGCACTGGTATTCATCCCACACCCTGATGGGTGCAGGTGGTTCTGCTCTCTAAAATGATAGAAGCCTATTCTTCTTGTTTGCTGATTAATTTTCTGCCAGTGTAGTGGGTTCAAAAAATAGCCAGAGTGAGGACAAGAGGGGTGGTGGCATCTTGAAGCAAAAAATATGCATGAAGTGGGGCTATTTCTATTACAAAAGGACATTCTTAATAAGAGAGAATTACTTTCTGAAGCTGACCTTTTCTTAGTAATACTGCCACTTGTTGAAAGGCAAAAGGAAAGCATCCATGTTGTAAAACTTCACCTTTAGTGCCTTAACTCAGGTTACAGCAGGGCACCAGCGGCCAAACACATTGAATTTTAGGCTGAATTCAAGTCCTCAAGGGTGAGTATGGCACCATACCTGTGGGGTCATCCTTCCTCCCTCTCCTAAGCTTTTTTCCTGTTTTGTTGTCCTGAATTCCATAAAAGGATACTACAGGAAAAGAGAATTTTCTCGACTTGAGTATAGTGCTATTAAACATATACGCTCACAAACATGCTCCCTTTCTTCTATAGTGAGACTCATCAAGCGTTACAGTAGAAAACAGTTACGTATCGCATAGGGCTGCTGTGGAAAGCAGGGAAGAACGCGATTGTGCAATTAAAGTCTGTGTATTAAAGCACTTGAAATGGAGAACTAAGCTAAAATTACATATGCAACATTAGTTTGTCCATTTCCTGACTGTAATTCTTCGACTATCCAAGCAGACGGTGGCATTAACACAGGGTGGGTGGGTGGGGTTTTTGCATGTAAAATAGCAGATTGCAAGTCGTTCCTATTAATTTAATTACTACTGAACCCCTAACCATATATCATTACATTCATTAACTCCAGTCTCGGCTTTCCCTAGGGTATGATTATTACTAAGTAGATCACATTTTAATCTAATAAAATGTTCTGTATATTAGAAAAACGGATTTTCACAAATAATAAAAATTATGGGCTTGGGTCAAGTTTAAAGCTACTTATTCAAAGTTTCACATTTGGGTGAGATATCTGTACCTTAGGAAGGAGGGAATCTGGTTTGAGTCCAGCTGTTTGAAAATAAACACCCTCAGAAGTTGTTTTTAGTAACTAAAAATCAAATATTTCTGCTATAAGAGAGGCTTCTTTCTCACTAACAGAAAAATGTTGTCTGAGATAGAAGTTTCCCTAGCAATATTGCCATTTGTTTAAAAGCAGAACAAAAATATTTAAGTGATTTTAAATGAATCTCACGTTTACCTAAAGAAAAACCTCAGCTCAACCATCTGCAGGAAAAAGCCATTATAATTCAGGTTTCTATAAACATGCTGGTGATGACAGGATTTTTAATACCGCACCTGAAGGAAAAAGATAGTGTACAAATGTAGTGCACCTGCTGGCTTGGGCGTTTCTATGATCAGCTAAGCAGGAGCTCTGAATACTGCCCAGCAGATCCCTGCCAGTGCGCCTTCTATAAATCCCTCCACAGCCAGACAAGTTGGCCTTTATTTTTTCGTATTGCTCTGGGCATCTCACATGACATTCCCAAATAAGGAATTGTACTACAAGCCTGCTCTGATTGCTAGTAATGACTTAACTTCAGAGGAATTATAACAGTATGAATAACAGTGGTTTGCACTGCGAATGCCTGAGCTACTCCGAAAATGCCAGAGCAACCAGTGTAATGTGCTCCTCACCCGTAACTTTGAAATGGAAGAGAAAGTCGGGGCACTTTACAACTGCTGCTAATCTGTAAACACCGATTGTTCATTCAACAGCGGGAAGCAAGACCGAATGGACGTCAAATAATACTATTAGCTGTTACTGGGTGTTATGGAAGCAAAATCATTCAATTAAAAATACAGGAAGAGACACCTTTAAACGCTCTTGTTTAAAAAGGGTAATTTGAATGAACATTTTGTCAGCAAAAGATTCCTCTGTATGCGCATGTCTTCTGAAACAGCATTAGGGTTCTGACTTTTAGCGAGAAATAAACCAACCCTGTTTGTATATGAATTAGACTGAAGACTCCCTGGGGACAGAATCTTCCTAATTGTTTTGCCTTACAGCTTGTTTAAACTGGACTGTTCAGTTTGGCTTGTGCTTGTAAACTGTTGGTAGAGAGAGGAGATACAGAACATCTATCTAATAGATACCTAATAAAACACCAAAAAAAAAAAAAAAAGGAAAAAAAAAGAAAAAAAAAGACTACAGGTTTGAAATGTTTAAAAAGGCAACACTTGTATTTTGACAATGTAATTCACCAGGTAGGGCTCTTCAGCAAGTCTGTTGGATTACATATTGATCAGGGTCGTGCTTACAAACGGGCACTGGCTCCCTGCACTCATTAATGGAAAAAGCTACGAATCGCTGATGTATGTACAGGGCACGTGTGGGGAGGGGAAATGAAGATGAAAGGCAAATTTTAAATCAAGCACAGGCAAGTAAGGAAAGCCTGCACTTACACTCAGCAAATCACAACCGATTTCAGCCGCTCTCCAGGCGTGATTTAAGGAAATTCTTTGGAAAGATTTCACCTTGCAATGGCTACTGTGCTACTAACGAGTGCAGCAATTTTCTCAGGTGTTGCTGGTGCTGGCTGGCAGCGCTGGGGAACGAGAGGCCGGTGCCTAGAAAGGCTGTTTAATACGTACTGCGGGCAGAGAGTGGGGTTGTTAGAAAGGCTGTAGGAGTCTAAGGGACTTGAGAGCTTGTTGTAGCAGTACTTGCCCTGAGCCCCCTGCCGGCTGGGAATTGTGATGGGCTTTGCTAGGCTCTGCCTCAAAAACAGATCACTGAGGGACAAACTTGACCTTTTTGTCAGGGAACCCTGTGCAGGAACCTATAGAGCCTGCAGATGTTTCTCTGCAGCATAGGGCAGGGGTGCATCACTTGACTAAGTGAGCTGCTGTGCTGGTGTGCTAAGTTGACTAAGTTAGGTGTGTAGCACTGAGAAGCAACAAGTCTGTCACTGAAAGGCTAATGCACCCGGAGGAAATCTTCAGTGCTGCTTCTTCTGTGGGTAGCTTATGATGTTGCAGCACCCTGAAAGCCTTGATGTTGCCTGCTGTGTCACCGTGGAGCACCCTTCAGGGCAGTCCCTTGCCACAGACAGCTTTTGTATTTGGAGCTACAGTGAGAGACCAGAAGAATTCCTCCTCTATGCTATAAAAACCTGCATTCCTTCCTTTGGTCAAAGCAGCCTGGATTTCTCCTAGTCTGAATTCTCTGACTTAGTAGTGGAATTTGCCAAGAAGTCTGCCTCCGTGGAAAAGAGCAGTTACCACTAATTGTTTTGCCTGAGAATCACTCTTTTGAATTGTCAACCAAAGCTGCCTTCTGGCAGCTGCCCAGGTTGCCATAGTTCTAGACAAAATGAAAATGTTATTCAGCGAGGCATCTGCATCAAAGGGAGAAGCAATGGAAATATCAGTCAGCAAAACTTGTGATGTTCTGCCTAGGAGGAGCTGTGTCTCAGTACTTTGCACCATTGCAAGAACGGTGCTTGCAAAGAGGATGAAACTGAGAGCTGGCCATGGATTCATAATTCCATATAAGGAAGAATTCCATTTTTCAGATTCAATTTTTGTCAAGATAAAGTGTGCTGTGGACTAGAATCGCTGTTTTCACATCTACTTGGCTACCTGAACAGAAACATAAGGGAAGAAAGATCAGTGTTTTTGTAAATTACTCATTAGCCTTCAAAAACTTATTTCTTTTGAGATCTTTTCAAATCCAGTAAAACAAGGTTTATCGTTGTGGGGGGCGGGAAATCTGGGACACTCTCTTCTCTGGGGTGACAATGTGCCCCAGTGGTCAGTACTCATTTGGACTGTAAGAGTAGGAAAATGCCCTGAGAGCCAGATGTGCTGGCTTATCTTTTGATCTTGAAGAGGAAAGGACTGGGGGCAGTTTGTCTGAAATAACAGAAGTGGGCACTCTTGCTCTTTCTCTTTGGTTTGACAAAAGATGGCCTTTCTCTGCTACCCCTGTGTTTTTGAAGCAGTAGCGAGGCACTGCACGCAAAGCATTTGTGAACTGAGAGGAAAGCCAGAATTTAGGAAAAGAAATAACTGGGAAAAATGGCGGCAAAAATGGTGGCGTGGAGAGAAAGCTCTGTTGGTATTGTCTGTGAGAACTCCAACAGCAAGTGGAGTCAAACGGCAGATGGAGACGATACTGCAAATCTTTCGGTGTAATCTCCAGACCTGCACCATGAGAAAAAATCTCACTCACTGGCGACAGATTGGAGTCTCACAAGTATGGAAAGGTGTCCTGTTTTATGTATGTGTGGCTTTTTTAATCAAAAATTGGTTTTGATAGCTGTGTTCTAATACAGGATGGAAATAGCTCTTTGCCTGTGATACAGTGTACACACCATTAAACCAGTACTCTTTGTGTAAAAGTTTATTAATAGGGTTCTCTAATGTACAGAAACTCCAAACATATCAGCTTGGGCCTTGGCTTCAGAAATTTCTTCTGTCTGGGATGTAGGCTTTTTAAAAATTCCCAATTAATTGCTAAGAATTTTTAAAAACTTTTGCCACGATATGGTAGGATATTTAGTAATTTGATAATTTTTCCTGTCAGTAAAGAAAATGACTGGAAAAGAATGGCTGAAATGCTGGAAATATTTTCAACATTAAAAAGCCGTTTAGAAAGGTGAAGCAGAGGTTGGATTTAAATTAAAAATTCATTTTTTTTTAACCACAGAGGAAGATCAATAGATGCTCCTATTTTCCTCTGTGGTGATCCAGTTTCTAACGGCTCACATGCAAAGCATTTTTCCAAGTATTTTTGCTCTTAGGAAAAATGATGAGTGATATAGTGTAGGTTGACTCCTGATACAACTGGTCATAACCAGAAGAGAGAAGGACAGCCTGACCTTGCCTCTGAGTCCTGTCCAGGATTCTCCTGCAGCATATATGTGGCTACATTTCTGAGCTTTTTGCAAGGCAGACTTGGTGTTTCTAGTCACCTGCTTAACCCTCAGGATTAAGGGATTCTTGGCACCTGTGATAGGGGTGCGGAAGAGAGAAGTGAAAGCTCCTGGTGAGGTTAAGGAAGGCAGTCCTTGCACTTACTGAGAGAGGAGGTTGTGTCCTGCCTGAGCAGGGTGCGTTCCTGGCGTGCCCCATGGCAGGGATGTTCCTCAAACGGCAGCGCTGCGTGACTCTAGTAAAGCCCTGGGTATGGCTCCAGGCTTCCTGCTGACTTGGTTGGATCTAACTTTGAGGTGAGCTCAGATCACTCAGGGTCTTGACCGGGTGTGTTGTGAATATCTTCAGTGTTGGAAATCCCTCCATATCTCTAGGCAATCTGTTCTTGTGTTTAATCAACCTTGATGACTTCAAAGTGTGTCTAAGTCTGTATGCGTGGAACACGCTAAAAAACCCATAAAAATGGGGGTGTAAGGGGTGGGTGTTGTTTGTACTTTTGCCTTTTTAAAAAATTCAGTTTGGTACTCCATGATTTTGGTGTCTTCTTGATTCTTACATCTTACTTATGCCACCTCCCAAACATGAAGTAATTAACAATTGATCTTATGCCTCACAAATATATTTTACTATCAGCTTCAGCCCTGCACGGGACCGTCCCTTCTGCTGGGACCTACCATTTGAGTCATGTGGCGATATCTCAGAGAATTTGACTAGAGGGCAGACCATATAGAGAATATGATGATGTCTATTTGAATGTTTGCATGAAGAGGTAAGCCTTCTAACACACAATTCCTAGAGCCTAAGACAGCTCCATTGTGTCTTTGCAGGCTATGAGGATAAAGTGATATAAATACTTCTGATCATATTCACTTATATAGAAAACCGAATTAAAAAAAAAAATGTACTATTCTGTCAGTTTCTTTTTGTGCATCGCTCTCACTAATTTGATAAGCATTTCTGTCTATCTCTGGAATTTTACTGATTATTTTCTTTTAACAATAGCAATTGTGTGGAGCGCAGTCACAGATACTTTGCATTTGAATTTTTCAATGTGCATTCTTCAGAGTCTCAAGGCAATAGTGGGATGCAAAGTCTTGTTAGACTATTGGCTTCATTATCCAGCCCATGATTCACAGGAAAACGTTGTAATGACCTCTTGCACCAGCAACAAATTTTTTTAAAGATGAAAGGTATTTCTTCTCTTGGCACAGATATCAGAATCTGCCTACAAAGAATGATATGGCATTAACAGTACAAGCTACCCAACACTTCTAAGGGAGTAAAAATGGCAAGACCATTTTTTTTTTTTTCCCAAGTGTATACCCAAGCCAGCTGTACTTTTTTTTTTTAATCATGTGCTTTAGAGGAAGAACTGTTTCCTCCTGCTACTCAGACACAGCACATGTTCGCAATAAGTGAGTCACATTTAAGATGGAGAAGAAAAACAAGTCTGACCAGAAGATTGACCCAGGTCCCAAATAAAAACTAACCTATAAAACTTGGATTCACTCAGACAACCTTTCACAGCTATGCTTGCTGCTCTTAGTACAAAAGTGCACAAGTTCTTATTCCAGTCTGGAGCCTGTACCCTAAATGACCAATTAGATAGAGGTGCAGTTTTTGCTGCCACGAGCAATTCTTGTCATTTCTCTCTCTCCTAAGCTATACTATAGTGATTTCTTGACCTGGTTGCTTTTGGTAAGTACTTCCTTCAGAATATCACTTTCTTTGTGTTTTGACCTTTCTAAAATTTCTGGTCAAAATTACTTGGTGGTCTACTAAAACTCATTGCGTGATGTTGTCCCTTAGCTTAAATTACCCTTCTACATCCCTGGTGTTTTTACTTCACCAGGATAGGCACAATCATCTCATCCCAGCAGGCCTAACGAACCACTCTCTTCTACAGATTTTCTGTTTATAATGCTAGTGGGCTGAGTGGTTTACAGCCGTGTTTTGTTTTGGATTAATTTACTCATGGTTCAGGCGTCTCGTATCTCCAGTGAAGAGCTTACCAGTGTTTTGTACTTTCCTATTTCTGTGAAAAATGTAGCTTGATATGTCACATTCGTCCTTTCACAGCGATGCATCGCCGGTAGATTCACCATTCTGCAGGGCAACTGTATCTTCCTTCCTCTCTATTTTGATTCATGAGCATGGATTTCTAGGAAAAATTCTTATCAAATATTAAGTGAATGATTTTTAATTTCATACTCTATTTCATTTCTCTCAATTCAGTCCTCAAGTTTCTTCAGACGTCTTTGCATGATGTTTCCATTCCTTCCAATTTGCCTGTGAAAAACCACTTCATCCGTACCCCTTATTCAGTATACTGTTGCATATTCGTGCCACCAACTCATAACTTTCCTCCACATCAACAGTTTCCCTGTCAGAAAATGCTATTCTCATTTTTCCTTTAGCCAGTTCTTAACATGCTTTACAATTTTCTATTTTTAATAAATGGTAGGGAAAATGTATTTATTATACATTTTGTGCATGTTAGGCTAGATCAAATGGGCTAAACGTATTCTGGATTAAAGCAACTCTATCTGGTAAACTCCTATCTGAAATAAAAATAAGTTGCTTATGTAAGATATCTTCAGTGAATGCATGCTGCATTTTTTCCCTTTTTCTTATTATGTCTGTTTCTAATTACTTCCTCCAGAAGTTGTTCATAGCTCTTGGATATTACTGAATGCAGATTAATGGGTAACTCTTCTCTCCTTTCAATGTACATGTATTACAGCTCCTTGCTATTCTTCAGCTACCTTAGAGTGACATCTTTGAAGCTAAAAAACCCATCCCTCAAACTCTCCTTAAAGAACCTGCGATTTCTAGTATAAAATCTGCCAGTGTTGCGGGAAAGAAAAGACCCAACTCTTCCGACTTGAATGAATTGGATGTAAATTTTTGGCAATTTGTTTTTATATTACATGTAATGACTCCTCATTTCGCTAGCTACTTGTCGTGGCTAACTGGTGAGGTCTGAGTCAATTGGAAGTTAGCAAATGGGATGCCTATCTACCAGAAGAGCTGGAAGGAGGATCCAGGGAACTACAGGCCTGTCAGCCTGACCTTGGTGTCGGGCAAGATTATGGAGCAGATCATCTTGAGTGCCATCATGTGGCACATACAGGACAACCAGGCGATCAGGCCAGGGGTTTATAAGAGGCAGGTCCTGCTTGACTAACCTGATCATCTTCTATGACAAGGTGACTCTCCTAATGGATGAGGGAAGGGCTGTGGCTGTTGTCTACCTGGACTTTAGTAAAGCCTTTGACACTGTTTCCCACAGCATTCTTTTTGTTAAGCATTGGAATAGTCTGTCCGGGGAAGTGGTTGAGTCCGTCCCTAGAGGTATTTAGATGTGTTGCTTAGTGACATGGGTTAGTGGTGGACTTGGCAGTGTTAGGCTAATGGTTGAACTCAATGATCTTAAAGGTCTTTTCTAACCTAAATGATTCCATGATTTCATTCTGCGTTCGAAATTGCTTTCTTGAAAATGAAGGCAGAATATTAATCTAGCCTTAGAATTTAAGTGGATTAATTTTTACCTTAATTTCACCACTTCAGCTACATTATAAACTAACTTCTGTTTTATTCTTTTACATTTTTCCCCAGTATTTACCTACGGAACCATTTGTTACTTCTATTAATTTGCTTTATAAGTTCTAGCAATGCTTTTGTTGTTCCTACGCTTGATGACCAATCCCATGAATCTCTTCCTAGTGACTAGTGCCTTTGCCAATCTTTGTAAGCATATCCTTATTTCCCCTATCTTAATCCTTTTCTCTTTTTAGAGGTAAGTATGTTTGATCCTGTGTTGTGTTCACAGGAGGATGTGGCAACAACACTGATCTCCTACCTTCAGATGGTACTTGGTTAAATTCCAGTGTAGATGTTTGAGTTTTCAGTACAGGTGAATTCCCTGCCTTTCTAGATTTGCCTTTTTGAAATCATAAGCCTCATTTGCAGATCTCTTATGCTGTAAACTTGTGATAGCTCTGTTCAGAACCATTTTTTATGGTCAGTTTTTCTCAAAGGTCCATGCTACCTTTTGAAATTTTGTCTAAACCAACATTATCTTAACCTAAAACATGATTGCCTTAGTGAGTGTCTGAAGATAACTTTCTACTCTGCTCAAGTGCTTCTAAGCATTTTACTACTTACATTTGCTCTCCATTCCACATATAGGAAGCTAATGTCTTTTAATAACAGACTTTTGATTACTGTCTCTGAAGTGCATCTCTAATTATGGGGAAAGTTTGTAACAGACCCTTACCTATGTTGACTTAGATATCTAATGCATTTCTGACCTAGCACAAGGGATCCGTATTTTCCTGATTCCTTGTTCCCAGAATGCCTCAGTGTGCAAAAGAACATTGCTAAAACCATTCTGTATCTGAAGATTTCATTAGCTGCTCTAAAGGGGAGATTTAAGGAAAAGTGACAATCTTTCTTCATAAATCATGTATTCCGTACCGGTAATAAATGTCAGACCTCTTCCTTATGAAAATCTATTGTTTAAGTGTGATGCTGAAAACTGCATATTCCAACTAAGGCTTTATCAGTTCAGAATAAAATTGAAGGATTACTGTATGAGACAATTAGCCTTCCTGTTTGTCTACCCCAGGGTTTATTTGTTTTCAGGGTGTTTTTGTTTTATTAGGTAATCTGCTCTAATCCCAGGTCTTCTTCATCAAAGTTGATTCTTGAGCAGTTTCCCATCCTGTTTTGTGCACTTGCTTATCCTTGCCCAAACAGAAACCCTTGTGTTTATCATTTGAAGGAATTTTTGCACTGTATCTTGAAGTTTGGGTTTTTTGGGTTTTTTTTCAGTCTGCTTCTTACTGTTACTTGTATCTTTTTGCATTTGGAGTCCTTGCTAGGGTGGTCCCATTTCCAAACTAAGGACACTGTCCCAGCTCATTCAAGTCTCTATAGAAAACTTGTAGCAGAACCAAATTCAAAACAGGCCCCTGCGCATCCCTCCCCCTTTCCCTTCCAATTAGAAAACAAATCACTGATAACTCCTTTAAATGATTTTTTTTTTTTAATATACAACTTTGAACCTGCCACACAACCTTCCTTCCTAATAAGAATGTGACTCAGACACTAAACATCAAGATATAAAGTTTACTTCTCTTTTAGTCCCAAGGCTTGATACGCTGTCTGAGAGGGGAAAGTAGATGGGCTTGATATGGTTTGTTCTGTAACGATCCAAGAAGCACCTGCGGAGAGGTCTCTAATGAACACAGGAGCCAGGAGGACTTCAGACGAGGCCATCACTCCTCTGCTGAACACAGGTTAATTTATAGCCTCTCTGCTGTGGTGGAGAACTAAAATTGCATGCTTTTAAAGTTAATGGCAAAGCAAAACAATTTACCTTTTAGTACTCAATACTGATGCAAGTGAAGAAAATCTTAAAAAGACAATATTTTCATTCTGGTTTTGAAAAATAAGTTAATATGTCATGACTCTCCTTCTCTTTGGAACTGAAATTAGCCCACTGGTGTCCTTAGGAGACCAAAGCAGTATAGTATGAGGCTGAACTCTTGCCTTCCTAAATGTCCTCGTTTGTCAGAACAGAACTCATTCTGTGCAGAGATTTTACTTTCCAGCTCAGTCTCTGCTAAGTGGCTTTCTGCACTTTCTGAAGTTAACAGCATGTTTGTGCAGACAGTGTCTGCTTCTAGAAGTGATAGAGCTTGATGTTTACAGTCACTGCCAGGGACTGGGCTGCAGAAAGGCTCTTGTTTATACTTGCTCCTGTGCAGACCAAGGTCACTGCTAAATCCTGTGTGCCATGGTGGGGGTGCAGGAAGTGAGAGGCTGCACCTGCAGAGAGGAGCAGACAGGGCAGGTGACCCTGAACTGACCAGCCAGGGATTCCATCCCATAGACGTCATATTCGGTATAAAGCTGAGGGGTCGCAAGTGTCTCGCTCTCTTGCTCTCTTCTTCAACGGCTGACATCTGAGGAGGACTCTGTCCGTTCTGCCTTCAATCCCAATCTGTACATTGCTGAATCCAGTTCTGGAATCCAGCTCCTGCATCCAGTTCCCGTCTGCTGCTGAGCCCAGCCTGGGCCTTCCCCAGTGTTTGCCCTGCAGCATCATTGATGATGGTGACTTGGTTGCCATTGGTGGTGGTGGGCAGGGGTTGGAGGTTGGGTTCCAGGTTTTTGTTAGTATTGTATGTATTTGTATATATACTTATTTGATTATTATTATTCTCATTAAAGCAGTTTCAGTTTTCTTTTCTAGTCCATAAGTCTCTCTCCCTTATATCCTTTCTCTTCCCCTTGAGGGAGGGAGGGGGGTAATAGAGAGCGTCTGTCATTTGTCTAGTGGCTGGCTCAGCTCTAACCTGTGACACTAAGGCTCCTCAGTAAATCTGTGAAAGGGAAAAACTCAAGATCCTCGCATTTACAGAAGTGGTGGGTTTGTCTTTGGTTAGGATCACAAGCCCGCACTATAAGCAGTCAGTAAATGGCAAACACATCTTGGTGCAGTGCTCCGTAACTGCAAATCTGGCACTTCCAGCGCTTCATAGCAGCACTCCTCAAAGTAGTGCTAATGAGAGAATTAAATTCGTGTGATTAGAAGCAAAGAATGAATGATGTAATAAAGTGCTGGTGAGTATCCAATGATCTGACGATGGGAGTGGGCTAGGGAAGGAAATAGTTAGATCTTGTGCTCTGGGTGTGAGACTTGCCACCATCTCTGGCTTCCCAACCCCTGCTTTTTTTGCTCTCACACATGCTCAGCACTCAGCTTTCTCTCTGGCTGAGGAACATTCACAGAGTTGAGGAATGGGGAAGATATCCGGATGCTCTGCTTTAGTTAGAGTTGTGCCTCCTGCCTTCATGACCTTGTCACACCTAGTGACTCTGCCCAAGTATCCATACATGATGACCCTGACTGAGCAGGTCTTTTCTCCTGCTCCCAGTATGAATTGCCGATATTGAATGAGATAAAGTCTGATTTCAGGGCTGTTGTGCCCACGGCTGCCTTGATGTTGTTCAAGTTGCATTTTGCCTGCTGGCTTTCTGTTGTTTTATGGAGAAAATTGACTTTCTCCTGTCACTTCCATTGGTATGGTCTCTCACATTGCATGCCATGTTAGAGCTATTCTGCACTGTCAGATATGACTGTTCATTAACAGTCCAGTGGAGGATTGGGAAACTATACTAGAGAGAACCAAGCTGAAAAAGAGAGGTGAAAGTTTGAGGAAGTTTGGTGCAGACTGATTCTCCATTGCACTTAGAACTTTTATTTAACTTGGGTGAAAGTTCCTAATTACTGAGACACCATCATCTAAGAGTTTTCCTGTTAGAGCACACATGAATCTGCAGCAGAGCTCTGTCACAGGCTGCCTGTGGCAATTTTTTAATCTGTTATTGTAGAAGCTTGATACTTGCTAAGGTTTTTGGCTTCCTAAACTGCTTACTTCATGTTGGGGGTAGTTTTCTGTGCTGCATATAACGAAAGAGAGCTTGTTTACTTCATGCCTCTTCTCCAGATATAAGTTGCATTCTGTGGTAGTTGTGCTTCTAGAAACAAAAAAAATGATCATTATCACTTAAACATCTGAATAAGTAATAGGATTAGGCATTCTTGCCCCAGACTGTCCATTTACACGAAATTACTGTTAAGTTACTTTTGAAAAACATTTTTTGGATCTTTTTTCTTAAGGCTGGTATTTTGCCTACATTTGAATAATATCTCTAAATTTATTTTGTGTTCTAATGAAGCAAAATTAGAGCGAATGCCATTTAGTAGTTGCTATAAAGACAGAAAACTTTGATTAGTTTCAGTTAATGGCTGTGCCTAACCAATATGTAGTCCCCGAGAGACCGCTGCTTCTTCCTCTGCACAGAGATTGTGAAAGAAAAGGAAAACGTACTGAGTGGCAAATACAATTTGAAATAATTAAAAGAAGATGAACAAAACACGAATTCTAGGAAATATGGGCAGAGGCTGATTTATTCATTACTCATTCTTTTTATTTTTAACTCGAATTAGGGACTGACTTGTCATGTACAAAATCTAGTGTTGTGGCCTGGGCTCTCTTGTTGTTGCAATAGGGATAAATATGAAAGTACTAATGAGATTTCTCTGTAAAAATACTTGATACTCCAATGTTTCAGTTATGAAGTATGAGCATCCGTGATGGATGGTTTTCAGCTGGGTCACTGATATTTTTTTTTTTTTTTTTTCTCTTTCTTCACCACCCCCCCACTGGATTCCATGAAGTTGATGCCTTTTGGATAAATTCAGTGTTGCAAAACTACTTTCTATAAAACGAAGTTGAAATCAAGCGGGAACAGAAGTGAGATGGGACTCTAGATATTCATTACAGTGCTGGAATGCTGTTGAAGATTGGATTTCCTTAAAAATGGCATGTTTTTATAACTGCACGTATCACACATGCATAGACATTTGATGTCTTCAGGCCTCTTCAAAGCCTTTTCAGCTTTTCTATTTTTCAGTAAGGCACGCATGATCCAGACTTGGTCACCTTTACTTATGGCAATTCATGTGTCCCCCAGCTCAGAACGGGTTTATTAATGAGCAGAAGCAGTTCCTGCCCCTGCATTACAACTTGATAGGAAGGGTCCAGCGAGGCTTTTGTTATCTTCTCCTGCCACCTCGTGGAAAACGTTATAAATAGCTTTTCCCACTATATTCATCAAACCTGCGGACGTAACAGCACTCACACACATCAGTCACTGACTCGCGAAATCATCTTGGCCTCCCCGCTAGCTCGTTGTCAACATACTAGTGTTGAATACTAATAAGCAGGATGACACAAGTTGAATTTCTTCCCCAGGAAGGTCCTCTCACGCCCCAGAGTTAAACCCCCAAAACTTTTATGTTTTTACTCCTGCAAAAGTAAAATCCCTCAGCACAAAGCTTTTGAGTCCTAAACAGCAAATGACCTCGCTGAGATAGTGCTGCCTTTCACTGATACCAGAGTAAGAGAACAGTAACGTAGATCTTGAACTTCAATGTGTGGATGCTTAGATTTGAAAGCACATCAAAGGACATCCTTGTCCGAACGTTGGACATAGCTGTTCTTAATGGCTAGGTTTTATAGTGAATTGCCCTAAAGTGAGCTGAAAATGCTGCAGAGGGTTAAACGGCAGCATGGATTTAACGACAGTCTTTACAGATCTAGCCTTGCAGTTAGTGTCACTCACACGCGCTGAGGTGCAGGGATCCATTCTGTTCTAAGTATGACCACCGTGTCTGAATGCTGGCTCCTGAAGCGGCATTCAGGAAGATTGTAGTACTCTGCCAGTGGTAAAAAGCAACTTAGTTTGCCTCCTAAGTGTCCTGAGTGGCTGTAAACACTACCACTGACCTTATTTGCAACTGTTATAATCAGAGATGCTCTATGTTCTAAAGTCACAAGAGTAAATAAATAAGCACTCTATCATGGACCTACTCAATGCATTAATCTTATTGTTTTGAATCTACTCTAATGAATTTATCTCACTGGATTATTATAAATCTTTTCCTTTAAAATTTCACATTCCTTAGCATGATGCTTTAGTTTGATTGAATTGTCTTGGTGTGTCTCTCTAGCGCTGTTATATTCCAGAAAGACGATGTAATGGTTCATACCTGCCAAAGGGTTTTCATATTCACCAGTATGTTGCCACGTAGTTTAACGTTCATGCTTTCTAGTACTTGTCTTCCACTAGCTAAAGAAACTAAAACAGTGGCTTTCTTATCTTGTAGACTATTTCCCCGGCATGGATATTCTTCATTTTCATTGGTTATGGCATTGCCTTTTGGGAAAGACTCAATCAACAGAAACTTTGAGATGGAAACACAAAGGAATCGATATAACTGTGTTTTATCTTATGTGTAACTCAGGCCATAACATCCCTTCTCGTAATTCCTTCATCAAGTTTGTAATTTATATTTGAACTGTACTCTATCTCAGAGGAAAATAGCTGATCTTGAATGTTTAGCTTTCCTTGGTGCTGTGTCCCAGTGATTGAGTAGCTTTGCTTCAGAGTTACTGTCTCGGTTTGAGTCAGAACAGAACTCATTCTGTGCAGAGATTTCACTTTCCAGCTCAGTCTCTGCTCAGTGATGGCACTTTCTGAAGTTATCAGCATATTTGTGCAGACAGTGTCTGCTTCTAGCAGTGATAGAGCTTGATGTTTACAGTCGCTGCCAGGGATTGGGGTGCAGAAAGGATCTTGCTTGTCCTCACGCCTGTGCAGACCAAGGTCACTGCCAAATCCTGTGTGCCACGGTGGGGGTGCAGGAAGTGAGAGGCTGCAGCTGCGGGGAGGAGCGGGCAGGACAGGTGACCCTACACTGACCAACAAGGTGTTCCATCCCATAGATGTCATCTTAGGTATAAAGCTGAGGGATCACAAGGGTCAAGCTCTCTTCTTCAATGGCTGGCATCCGAGGAGAACTCTGTCCATTTTGCCTTTGATCCCAATCCGTGCATCCCTGAACCCAGTTTCTGTCTGTGTCAGAGTCCATTCTGGGACTTCCCCAGCACCTGCCCGCAGCATCAGTGGTGAGGAGTGATGTGATATTGCCATCAAGGGGGTTGGATTCGATACTGTTTTTTTGTATATTTATATATATTTCATGTTATTGTTATTACTTTTGTTAAAGCAGTTTTAGTTTTCTTTTCCAACCACTAAGTGTCTCTCCCTTATACCCTTTCTCTTCGTTTTTGGGGAGGAAGGTGGGTAATAGAGAGCATCTGTCATTTGTCTGGTGGACGGCCCAGCCCTAACCCTTGACAGTTGCTGACTGAGCAGTTGACTCACTCTTAGGCCAATGCATCTACTGCTGACATGGAAATCGAATGGTAGAAACTGAGGTACATACTAATGGTAGATTTACCACATAATATTGCTGCACTTGGAGGAATTAAGAACTATGTCAGCTCAGATTAAACTTGGCAAACTGTTCAATGCTAAAGAAAAGTCAGAAATTATTTTTATGTGATATTGCTGTTACTACTCTTCTCATAGATTTTCAAAGAGCTAGAATAAAACTGTGTCTGGTTTTAAATTAACCTAACATTTTGATTTCTTTTTCAGTAAGCAGAAAAGGGAAATAACCTCTCTCTCATCTATTCCTCTTTAGACGTGTGACGTCACATTTTTCCAGTTTCCATAGCATGTAACAGTCATAGATGTGGAACCTACATGATCAGCCAACTGGGAGGTATTTTGCAGTTTCAGAGATAGTACATTAGGTAACATTCCACTTCTTATGCCTTCTTCACCTAATGGATCGGCGAACAAGCTTTTGTGTCAAGGACTCTCTTAAAAGAGAGAGTTTGGCCTGTAGTTTTATAGATCATGTAATGAAAATACATTTGAAGAAACATGTGTAAGGATATGTGCTAAACAGAAACTACCCTCTTTATAAAGCAATTCTAAAAGAAAAACAATTTGGAAACACAAAACGGAAGTATTGAATCCGTTTTTCTCAGCAGGAGACAGAGATGGGTAGTGTGGCAGGAAAAAAATCATAAAAAACTACTGATTGTCACAAAATCGGAAAGGAGTCTGAATGAGCTGAAAATCAATCTCAGATCTTGATTTCTGGTCTCGTGGTTCAGCATCAGAATCTTCCTGTCTGTCATGAGAGGGTTCAGATACAGCATTATAGCACATACCTTGCCACACCATTCTTCAACGCGCTTTTCTTCTTCCTAAGGTTGACATTTGTGTGAACCAAGCCTTGATGTAGACAAGAGAAAAGGTCCTTTTCTGGCCTTGACAGGGCTTTGAGCTCACAAGTACGCTGCTGAGAAGTCTTCAATTCTGTACTTTGAAATTTGAATTGTAGACTCAAAATCTAGAATTCTCTCTACATTAATACACTGAGGTTAAAGAGTAGCAATATCATTGTAAGGGATTAATACCAAATGAACCTGAGTATGTTGGAATGGAGCAGGTTCTTAAGATCCCCTGTCAAACTGTGGAGTTACGGGGCCAGAACTGTACCTGAGGGGCTGAGACATACCTTGAATTCTTTGTAGTTCTTTTTAAAGAAGCTTCCCCCTCCCCCCATAAGTTATAATTGTATTTTTGTAAGAAACTGGTATTACATTGTGCAGAAGAGTTCTTTTTGGTTTATGGTCTGTTTATGTTAAGTCTTTTGTAACAATAATACAGAAATAAATAGAACAAGTATTTAAAACATGCTAGGTTATTGGAGATTTCTGGGTGACAACTTAGGGCAAGAGGGAAATAAACTCAAGAGTTCTCAGTCTGAGGGTTGTTAAAATTTTAAAAAGATTTTTTTTTTTCATTTTTATCAAGTGAAAGTTGCTTTTCTCTTTGGCAAAATTAATTTTTGCAGAGACAAGATGTGAAAATGGCACACATCACTGCTGTTTCCAGCTCTTTCTCTGAATCTGCAGTCCGACTATCTGCAAACTTCATGCTTAAAAGTTAAATTATTGAGCTGCATTTAAGGACTCTGGATTTGAAAACTGATTCTGGTTTCCGCTGAGGCTGGCATCCTTATTCACTTCCACGTTCCAGACCTTAAGTTTTCTCACCTCAGATGAAATGTATTGCTTTGAAGTTTTACATCCCAAAAGCCTACAGTTTCAGTGCTCAAGTGTCATGAGGGAGCACGCACACTCTTCTAGCATGTAGCATAATGCTGTAGTGTTTGTGGCATTATTCTGTCACTACATAAAATCTTTATTAGCCCGTAAAGAGGGAAATAGGGAAAATGTTATGTGTAGTCGAGTATTTCAAACATTTTATTAGACAGGTTTAGAATCCTTGTCTCCTAGCAAGAGCCACTTGAAATTAATGCTATGAGAAGTGAGATTTGCAGCATTTCATTAATATTGAAAGCATAGAAACCAAGAGGTATTTCTTTGAAAACACTCTGATATGTGACTCGAAAAAAGCACTTAATGTTCAAATGAGGGAGCATTCCAGATTAGGTCTTACCTTGTGAATACTAGGTTGCTATCTGCAGTTACTAAAAGTGATGGAAAAGAAAATTACTGCAGATTTCCATTTAAATATATCACTAATATTGTCTGCATTTGCTTCATCCTTCTCTTTTGCAAATATATTTGTAATGTTCTGTGTGTGTCACTGGAAAGAAAATACAAGGAAAACTTTCCATTGTTCAGCAAACAGTATATTTGCACATTTCCTGTGATAATATGGTATGTTGTGTTGGTTACCAAAGCGTATAGCTTTGTTTAGAAGAATTCCAAAGGAGTTTATGTATGGCTTAGTGCTGTCAGTCAGTTACGGGGTTTTTTTGCTAATACAGCTAAACCAATGCAATATCAAAGGGATGTTTAATTATATCAGTTTAGAAATCATAGAATCATAGAGTGGTTTGGGTTGGAAGGGACTTTGAAGATCATCTAGCTCCATTCCCACTTCCATGGGCAGGGATGCATTCCACTAGACCAGGTTGCTCAAAGCCCCATTCAACCTGGCCTTGAACATCTGCCTTATCATTGTTGTTACTGCGTTCCTGTAAGGCACAAAGATATATTGATAAAGAGATACATTGATACCAGGATAACAGCATTATAGGGTCTCTATTGCTTTAGTGTAGTTAAAATTGCATACATTTTACGTGAGAATAAACTCCAAGATACCTTGGTTTTCAAACCCTTCTGCATGCAAGTGAAATCTCTTACACTCGTTAGTACACCTTTGCCGAAAGAGCATTAGAAGAGTAGCCACGATGGAGCTGAGCATTTTCTTCATGATGAGGATCAATGGACAGGAAAGAGAAAAAAAACGTCAGCTGAAAGGAAAGGAGAGTACAAGCTCAAACCATGCTACAACCTTCCTCCCTCTGTATTAGTAGGTGTACAAGCTCATGTTGAGGAGACGGCTTGAAAAGAGGCCCTATCGCTCTAAGGAAGCTTTTAGGAAGTACACATGGGGGTGCAAAAAAAATCCCCCCATTCAAAAGACTCCTCTGATAAGTATTGAAGGAAGAGACTCATGACAGCCAAATATAGTAAGTTTATTTCTATTGCTCTTAACAGAATGGCTATATTTTACTGCTTTGGTTCCGGAAGTCATCCGGATCAGGTGTTGACAAATACAATTTATCTGGGCACCACCAAAATGGTCAGGTGCCCGACACAGCCCCAGGATTGGCTGAGTTGCAGCCTGCACCTACAAGCGTGAGGCAAGGCTTTTTCCACTTTTTCCTTCCCTGCTGTCGAGTTCATCTCTCGGGTTCATCAGCCACGCCAAAGCAAAAGCCCTTCAGAAGACTGGCAAGGATGGCTTCAAAACCTAGCTGTAAATGCATGCCTCTGGGGTGTGTTTCTTGGGGGAATAAAGAGCAGTGTTGAATGAGAAGCAGTAAAAAGAGAAAGATTTTACTTTGAAACGCTGGTTTAGCATGGAGCGTGCTGAAACACTGCCATCCAGATGGCTGTTCTTCAGCCCCTTGGCCCACGACCGCTCTCCTCAGGGGGCGCCAGCTGGCCCTCAGGGGCTGCAGTTTTGAGGGTTGCCAAGTTCTCTGCGTCCCGCAGACATGGCAACGCGGGTGGAGAAGGAAAGACCTGGTCCGCGATTCTTCCAGGCAGGCACCGTGAAAACAAAAGTGCGCCCACAGGGGTGGGAGGAGATTTCAGGAAGAGGTTAACTGCTTTTAAGAAGGACCCCTTGGAGCTGTTCTAGCCCAGGACCTGTGGTGATGCTGGGGAACAGGCAGGTTGTGGCTGACCCTGGTGACCATCCCTGGTCTGGCCTGGCTCCCCACTGTGGCCCCTGCCTGTGCTCTGGTGGTCATTTGGTCAACTTTTTTTGTGTAAGGAATTATCTTTAAACAAAAGCGTGTTTTTCCTAGGGTCTGTAAGCATAAAAGTGAGGCTTGATTTGCCATGGATGGAAGAAGAGCAAAACCCACTTTTGTTTGGTTTTCATCATTTGCTTAAATGTTTCTTTTTCCTAGTCTACTTGCTGCAAATTTAAAGTGTAATATGCCTCCAACTTCCTTTTTTTTTTCCTTTTCTTTTCATTAAGGGCAGAAAGAGTTTCTCTGTATTGTTCCTAACAATAAGATCTATAATAGAAATGATCAAGTTGTTGAGCAATCGGCCTCCAGCTTCATTTATTCTTTCATCCCCACCTGAGCCTGAGCAATACAAATATCCTGCCTTTTCAGTACAATTTAATGAAAAAAACCTTGGTGTATTATGGATAGAGCCAAGAAAACTTACAGGAGCAGAAGAGGGAGGGAAGGATAGATAAATACAGAGAAGCTGGAAAAGGGAGAGGAGAGCCAGAGGATAAGGGCCACCGAAATCCAACTGCCTCCCGTATCCCTCCCTGCTGGCCAGATAAAGCAATGCAGCAGGCAGAGGTGGAGGGGCAGCATCACCAGGACCCCTTGGCAGTTGCAGCTCAAACAGCCAAATGGTTTTGCTTCATTTTTTCACTATGAGGTGATCCAGCTGCTCCCTTGTCTTCCATCACGGACTCCAGTGCAGACCATGGTAGCAGGGAAGCCTCCCCTTCTCTGTGAGTTTCCAAATGATGGCTCTACCGCTGCTTTTCAAGATTTTCACCTGCAGTGTGGTCGCTGTCCTCACTGTTGCCACCTCCTTTTGTAGCAGGTTGACTTTATGCCTGCATTTCTGAAATCCTCTTAAATTAGATCCCTCTCTTTCGGGGGCGCTGTTGTTGTAGTGACTGGCGGACCGAGAGGTCAGGTTGCTTTCTCCTTTTAAGTGTCACTTGGTGAGGGATCCCCCATCGGAATGGGTTGTAGCTCAGATGCCTTGATTGCCAACTAAAAGGCTCTTGGAAGCTTCCTCTCTGTTTAGTGAACTTGTAAGTCAGTGCATGCAGCATGCGACTTTATTTCTTTTCTTTCTGAGGCCTCACAGAATCAAATGGGGAGAGACAGATTTTCTAATTAAAGAGAGCCTGTATATTTATCTGTTGCCAGATTGCTCGATGAATATGTTCTGCATACTGATAGTCTCTTATATCAGCAGAACTTGATGAATCCCAGTTTTCACTAGCTATCTTGAGAGAGGATGGATTATTGCACATTTTCTGTAAGCAGATTAATTTTATTGTTATACGACATTTCTTACTTAGCATAAAAATTGAGTAGCTGAATGGCATTAAAAAAGCTGAGAACTTTCATCAACGGCTGTGGGGGAGTATTTTCGATCCTAACATGACAAAGATGCCATATATATGAAATCACGTGTAAATTTTCAGATTTTTTCCATGAAGCAAACTTTCTTCTACCCACTAGCTTCAAGAGCCACTATACTTTATTAAAGGAGAAAAATCCTAAAGGCATAGTGATTTCACAGACAGACAATACATGACTTCTCTACTAATATAATGAGCCATTTAGTAAAAGCAAATCATCAACAGCTTGCTATTCTGCAGCAAAGGGAAGCATAACATAACCTTTGTGGCATCAATTTGCTGTTCTGAATCAGCCTAGAAGGGAAAATAATTTCTGTTAAGGCTCTTAAAGTATCTGTCCTTGTCTATAAAATTTGATCTAAGATTACAGATGTCCCAGAAGTTTTCTAACGTGCTGCTAAATATTAAACAAATAATTTGTTTTGGGCAAAGTGTAATTATTAGATAAGAAAACCATCTGTAAATAATTTCATCTCTTGAAAAAGTTTTAGATGTAACCAAATACTTTAGGATGAATAATGACTAATTTTGGCTGTTATTTTTCTGCTTGTGGAATGCAAATGGCCAGATTCCAGGTTAATTTAGTTAACAGCATCTGATGAAGTTCATGAATTATTTTAGCTGCCCTTAGTTTGCTGTTTTTTAAAAAACAATTCAGGGGAAGGGAGGGAGTTGTCATCTCTAGATATCCCCTGCTTGTTGCTATCAGAAAGTGTATGCTGAGCACAAGGATCTTTGATCTGGCCTGGTATGACTGTCCTTCTGTTCTTCTTTGGCTGTGAACACTGTGCGTTATACAGTGGTTAGATAAATGTGCCGGCATTTCTGACTCAAATAATCATGCGTAAGAATTTCCAGTTTTGTGTGCAGGATTTCTTCTGCACAGGACATTGAGAGTTGCCTTTTGTGGATTCTAGTAGTAAAAATAAATATAGAGACTTTTCTTGCTTTAAATTTCCTTTCTTTTAGTAGCTAGCTTCATAGATCCAATAGACCCAGCAGAAGAACTGCAGTTCTTAAGGAGGCTTTAACCATGAGGTACCCCTTACCCTTCTACTTCTAAGCATTCTGGCGGGGAAAAAAAAAAAAAAAGAAAAAAAAGTGTTTGGATGGATGTGACATTTTAAGCTTGTCTCACAATGGTAATCCTCATGCCGTGAGCTGGATCTGTGGGTTTTCCCACTCAAAGAAAATCCATTTTCAGATGAGATGAATTTCCTTTCTTTGCAGGGAGTGTCTGAGAAGCTATTAAATAAAGTGTCCAATAGCAACTTGTCACCAGGGAGAAAAGATGAATAAGAAATATGTTTGTCTTTGAAATATCTCACTTCTTGGAAGAGCAGAAAATGGCGATTCCACCTTTTAATGAGCAATCCCTTACACCCATGTTGATTTTACTGATGTTAATAAAGCTCTGTTTGGCATTAAAAAAAAATCCATTTGCACATATTCCTTTGCAAAGAATCTGCTTTAGAGCTGATTATTTCTGTAGAAAAGGGAGAAAAAGGGGAAAAAAGAGTTATTGGTGCCTTTTGGACCAGACCTGCTGTTCAGATATTATCAGATTTGCAAAGTCTAATTTGAACAGATGTTGTCTGGCGAGGGGTGTGAGGAAATGCTGTCAATTACTCCTTTTTCCATGACTATCTTTTCTTTTTTTTCTTTCCTTTTTTTCTTTTTTTTTTTTTTTTTTAACGCAAATCCTCCAAGGGCCGTACATTACTCTAATTACTCTCACAGTCCCATTACTGGGGCATGTGGAGTAAGTCACTCTGCCATATGCAACCTTCCAGATTAACATGTAATGAAATTCCTAGACAGTAATTCACAACTGAGGAAGGTTAAAAGACATGGGATAGAAGTGTCCTTGGAGGCTATATATTCCAAGCAGTGTGTCAGGAATAACTATCACAATCTGTACTTCTTTGCTGGCATAGGCAGTCTGTGATTGACTCAAATTAACACAGAATTAAAGGTTGTCATTGTAGTGGCAATAAACAACAAGAACAACCAAATTATAGTAAGTTTTTTATACCTAGTACCTATAGTACCTTTTTGATAGTACATTTTTTATATTTTTTTTGTGCCAATGGGAGGGAGGTAGTGTTGTCTGTGGTGCAGGAGAGTCCAGCGGTGTAGTATGTGACCAGAGGAAACACCACCCTTGTGTAACATCTGCTTATGGATTTATTTTCATCAGTCTCCGGACACATTGGCTAAACTGCATCTCAGACGGGCGGTCTGTGGGTGCCAATGCTTGGGAATCCTGGGTTTGTTTTTTAATGCCAAGAAGGTGACTACCTCCTGCTGTGTGGGGCATATGAAGCTACCTCCAGGCAGAGAGCAGAGCCTCTCCTCAGCAAAGCGCCTTTACCGCTCGGCTACCACATATTACTACTGGCTATCCACTTGGTGAATAGTCCAGCTCCTCAAAGCACCAGCACTTCAGGAGGACTTACGTCTAAGCCCTTCTCTAGGGAGGCAGCTGGCACAGTTGTGAACATGTCTAGGGCTGAGGATGACAGAGAATTTGGAACTGCAAGAGGTGAAGCCTCCCACACTTCTGAACATTTGTTTTTAACCGGAAGATGCCTGTAGATGCTGTGCGGTTGGTTTAGGGGCTCTCAGCAAGTTGTAGCCCAAGAGGAGTGGATTTCCAGAGCGAAACAGTTTCTGCAGAGGAGGCAGCAGTCACACAGTTTGAGGGGTTTTCCTCTGGACTAGCACTAGTCTGGGCCTGTGTGCAGAGAGCTCAGCAGCAACTAGAGAGCATCAGATGCACATCTGGTCCTCACCTTCTGGGGCAGATTCACCTGAAAGCCCGTATGTGTGTGTGTGCGTGCACACATGCTGTGACCACTCCACTATGTGAAGTACCGTAAGTTGGGATAATTTCAAAAGTTATTCCTGGTCCAGACTGCAGCATTGATGTTGACACAGATAGAAGTGTGGCCATCAGATAGTATCGCCTAGGCAGAACATAAGGTGGCTGCATGACTCCACCCGTGCGTGAAGATGCTTAGAGTATCCTAGGTCCTTGAGCATTTAAGCTGCATGCCTGGATTTCACATCAGAAGCGCTTGGCATAAGCGGAATTTTCTGTGCTTCTGTGGGACGTAGTCCTTACCTTCTTCATACTTTGGTTCACTTCTCTATAAAGTGTACCTACAGTGGTATTCTGGGATCCTGGAGAGGAGAGTAAGAGGAGCAGCTGTCTTGGAGGGATATCAATATTATATAGATGATTTTTTTGGTTTTTTCCTCCCCCCCATCTCCCCTCCTCTCAGAAAAATACCAGCGTTAGAGTTAGCCTTTTCTTAAGGTTCAGTGTAGGAGGTGAGCATCCTTCCAGCAGGAAAATCTGAACGACTGGTGTAACCAGTTTTCAACTCTGCAGTTTCTGATGTGGCAGATCGCCAGTAAGTGATGACATTGGGTTGGCATGGTACTACTGGCTTTGTCCTTTTCCCAGACCTGAATGCATGCTGGGAAGACTGTTTCTTTGCTGAGAACTCAACAGTTAGGAAAGCATATCCTGCTTTACTCCAACAGCTTAAAAAAGGGTGAAGGAACACTGTCAATATTTCTTCTATCACAGATTCCCTCTTCTACACTGCAAACAAAAGGTTTAAATCTAATCACTACACGATTAAACCAGAAAAATCTTAAACCAGAGATTCAGAAAAGTAGGAGACAGGAACTCAGCTTTGTTGTTGCTGCATAGGGCACTGAAGGCAGTTGCTCTGTGCTGTACTGTCTATAAATGAAGAAGGAGGAATCCCTTTATACCCTCGTCCCCAGCTCTTTGCAGCACATCTCCCTGCACTTACCTCCATGAGTGGGATTTAAGCTCTATGACCTCAAGCCAAACTCTTCACCTCCACAGTCTAAGGCTTCCTTTACCCAGATACATACTATTAGCTCCCTTACATTATGCCCCATCTGCATCCCTCACCTGCAGTACAGTTCGCCAGCCCTGTGCTCCCTTGTTCCTGATCCAATATCTGGATTAAGAAGTGGGAGGTGCCAACATTGGCCCGCTTCCTTTAGTTTGCTCTTTACTGGAAAAACCTGGGGAAAAAGGAACTCAGATATACACAGACATAGGTGGTATGGTACCTCCATTTGTCTGGAGCTATGGCTCAAGTAGCTTTCCCATACTCCCGGCTACCCAGGAACTGTCTGGATGGAAGCATGCAGCTGAGCTGTGAAGGTAAGTGCTTGAAGACAAATACCTCCCATAACAGCAACAGCTGTCATTTAAGCAAGCATCTCTAAATAGTCAGGATTAGGACCTGTCACTATTACTTCCCATCACTCTGAAATCATGTACGCACCAGTCTGTCCATCACACATTAAATAAACACAGCTAGTATTGAGTTGTAGGACACCTCTAAAGAAGTGAATAAACACGAATGTTGATGAAAACACAAAGGAACGATCTCGTAACTTTTTCAAAGTTTGAGTTATCATTTCTTTAAAGTAGACCTAGTCCTCCTTTATAATTTAAGCAATTGCTTAATTTAAGTATTTTAAGTTGGCCCTCCTTAATTGCCTCTCAGCTGTTCTGACTCAGAATCCAGGGGATAATTGCATCGCTCACATGAGGAAGATGCAACTGCAGATACTTTATCCTATGAACACAAGTGCAGGTACCTCCTCCCCTCATGTTCATTTTGGCTCCAATACAGCAAAAAGCTTGGCACGAGGACGGTGCATTTTGATGGGGTGGATGTCAATATCTTTCTCAGAAGCTGACATGTGCACTGTGCTGTGGATTATTGCTCATGAGCTGCTGCAAAACTCAGTTGGTCTGCACTCTGAGCAAATAATTCCTTTTATTTGGCAGACTTTAAAAAATAAAGAGAGAAAGAGAGGGAAATAGAGGCCATCAGACTGTTCCCAAACAAGAACATCCAGAATGGTAACAAAAAATGTTGCTGCTGTGTTACACAACCATTAGAATTGCTTATCATCAAAGGTCAAAAGCATTAACCACATGTTGGCAACGTTTATAAATAGACTCTCTATGGAGCTTTACCTAAAGTGGAATGAGTAAAACACTTTGACTCAGGAAAACCAATTAGAACCAGTAGGATCTTTTAATTTAATAGCTGCATTAGGCAAGATGCATGAATGTTGCCATGCACAGATGTAGAAAACTAGACAGTTTTGCTGCTCATGGAGTCTGAAATAGAATACAATTACAAGTTGACTCAGAAGACCACGGTACAGCTGGCCCTTGTGTAACTATGTAAGACAAGGAAATCACAGAAAGTTTTTTCTACCCCCATAGGGACACGTGATGGGTAATGGCACCTCTTGCCATCCTTAATATGTGGAGGCACACTCTTTATGTCTGTGGGGCTAGTGACCCCCAAAGTGACTGGGAGCTTAGACCCACTGTATGGCAGCCATCAGTGCAGTCCAGACTGCGTTATCCCAGGAGCTTAGATAGGGTGCAGGTAGTTCTAATGCACCATTTGTAATGTTTACCAGTTAAAGAGGATTGTGAAATATTCAAAAACTAGGAAATGCTAGAATTAAGTGTGCTTTGGGCATCTTAATTAGTTCCACTTTGTCCTTGCCTAGCATGCGTCTCTTGCATGAGTACACGCAATCTTTTCTACAGGCACGTGGGATGGTCTGGGTTTGAACTGGCTGTTGTCTAGTGGGAAAAGGCTAACAGGTAAAAGCTGGTCACTGAGATGGATTGCTTTCAAATCCAGGTAGTGCAAGACTCTCTTGACTGTCCAAGCTGATTTGTTGTAATGGGAGCGGAGGTGCCAGCCCTTTCAGGAAATCAGATGCCAGTATCTCCTTATTCAGAGCAGACAGGAGGTGAATGGCTCCATCCTGTGATAGGAAGACCATTCCGTCACTTACCGCATTGTCAGGTGGAAGGCAAGGATCAGCTCTACCTCTATAAAAGCATCATAACTTTGGTTCCATTTTCTTTGCTGTGGCGAGAAAATGTAATATGAATTTATGCTCCTAAATGTTCCTATTTTCAGTTCTTCTCCTTAAAGTTCTTGGTGAGAAATCCCGTGCTGAAGATGTGCAGTCATTCCTGGCTCTGCATTCTCCCCACCTCTGCTAGATGCTGAGATGGTAGGAGGGAGCTATTGAGAGAGTCATGCTTGAAGGCACTGGAGGTTTTTGGCACTGTGGAGAACAGGAAATATGCCCTGAATACAAAGGTAACCTTGTAACAATTCAAATACTTCGAGTCAGGCGCTTTTAAAAAACAAGAAACTGATTCAGAAATCATTGTTCCTCTACTTTTTCAGTTTGGGGGAGGCTACGGGTTCTTCCTTTAAGCTCTTTTGCTGGGCAGAAGGCAGATTCCTGAGTATGGCGTGGCTGAGATGTTGTGCATGTGGAAATTGAAAGTGTCCTGGTACTGGACATTTTGAAATTTTCAGGTTTTTCCTTTGTTCTTCTATTTTCAGTAACATGGTTCAGGTGGGTGAAAAGGATCAGAATGAGAAGATGACAGAAGAATGCAGACATTGGCTTGATGCCAGCAGATGCTTGCTTTAATTTGCTTAAACATTCCTCTTGTTGACAAGTAATTGCAAATAGAATTTAAAAATAATCCTAATGATGCCAGGAGCATAGTGTTTACCTTTTGATTAGTGGGGAGGAAGCACAGTGGGTTATCAGGTGTGATACCTATCAAGCTTATTCATGAAGCAGGTGTTTTCTAGCATTTGTACACATGCCTGCATCTCCCTTAGGGGCTGCGTTTTGATTTACTCATAGCCATCAGGTATCTTTTCTATCCTTTGCTGTCCCCCCTCCACCCCAAAACCAAGGACTTTAGTCCCCTCAGGAACACTTTGTAGACTGCCAGTTGTGCTTCACACCTCCTGAGGTGTGTGTGGGATGGGGAGCTATGTGCTAGACTGCATATTCATCTCAAAGTCTACCTGCTTGTAGTACACTCTTTCAGTTTCGCCGCTTCTCACTGTGTTCTTCTAATTTTAGGTAACCTTATCAACGAAACAAAGGCAAGAGTAAACGTTTGGAGAAACAAAAGTTACAGGTAAATAAAAACAAAAGGTTTTAAGCAACAATGTGTTCTCTTAATCGTCCTAAGAGAATCGCACACACAGGACGGTTTTTCAGATGCCAAATGGTCTTGAGAGCTGATGATCAGTTTGTAAAAATGTACCTGAAACTTCGAAATCTGCTTCATCTCAGGATAGCTCTACTGCATTATTTTTTCTTCTACTTTGTATCATATTCCACTTCAACTGTCACTTTGATGGATGGTGTTTTTGCCATTCAGAATGTTTTCTGGTTTTCGCTACCCTCTCTTTCTAGTCACTTTTTTCTTGTACTTTCATTTAATTTCTCTCAACTCCTTCCTGCCCAGATGGCCTCATCCAATTTTTTGGTGTTATTAAAGCTACCTTGGGTTTATAATATTTTGCTTTTCTCACATTTGTATACGAGAGTAAGTTCCCCTTCTCTTGCACTTCACCTCTCCTTTGAAGGTTCTTGAGTGACCGGGGTGGTGTGCCATATTCTCGTAGCCAAATCATGTTAGTTTGTTCATCTGTTCTGATGCAATTGCAAAATTAAAATAGACAGGACATGACCAAACATCCCTATTCCTTTTTCATCTGTAGGTTATAGACAGACTTTAAATGTAGATAACGAAGCACAGCCTAGGGCCAATGTTTCCAAGTGTGTAAGCCATTTTAAGAAAGATGATAAATTTTGAGAATTTCTGTTTTAATCACTTTTTAGCCTAAGCTTTCAAAACGGCAAATTATTTTGTCTGACAAACTTCAGAAACCAAAGAGGACTGTGATTTCCTAGAAAATGTGAAGCACCTCTGTTATGAAAACAAGGCTTGTTTACGTGTTTTTGAAGGCAGATTTTAGAAGAATTGAATTGGTATTTGGATCACCAGTCCCTTTGGATAATACAGGCGCCACCACAGCATCTCGCAGCTGTCCTTGTTCAGATTTCAGAAGTGACTTACTGAGAGTTACTTGGTTACTTACCTTGCTAAGACAAGAGATGAAATACTGAACTCAAACTGATGAGCCTAAACTTATCTCCTAAACAACGAGGAGAATGAATTGGAGAGTAACATAATCATTTAAATTACATCTATTTTGATATAATAATGCAATATGCCAGAAGGAGCATGAAACTCTCATAAAGGCTTTTAATTTAAAATTGCTTTGAATCGGCAAAACACGCACAAAACCAACATACTCAGTTTAACTCATTTTAACAGTGTCAGCATTTAATTAGAATATGAGGATAAAGCGATGGGATGTTACAGTTCAGATTTCCATGAAATTTTGCTAATCTAGGTGCAAGAACTTACAGCACTCCGTACATAAAATATGGTACTAAACATAAAATATAACCCCATGCACATTAGCATAATTAAAATGCCAAGTTTAAAATGCAATTATCAAGTAATAGGAACGCCATGCATCCGTAATGCTAGAATTTCCTTAAAGCACATTAAGGACGTGCAACACTCAGCAGATTTCTAACTACTACTTAATTACCCTTGCCACTTATTGCCGCAGAGATGCAGAGTATGGAAGACATAGACATTTGCCTAACCAAAAGAAGCATTAAGGTATTTTCTTCTGTGATTCTAGTTCAGATAGCCTTTTATAATCTACTGTATACCTTGCTCAGTGAGCAACTAATGAAATCATCTGCAAATCTGAATTTTAAGACTGTCACTTGAATACTTCTATTATCATCAAGCGCACCCTATTGCCTGAATCTCTGTTGCCCTGTACAAAGCTCAGTGGTGTAAGAATTTTAGAGTGCTCCTTAAAAGATCCTTTGTCCTCATAGTCACCAACCTGTTGCCTTTCAAATGAAAGGATTACCTTTAATACTTTTGTCTTTTTGATAGGATCTTCTTTATAATCAGTTTTATAGTTCTTAAGACAGTTCGGGTTTTCAGAACACTCTAGTCCCCTTCATGTAACTCTTGTAGGGCTTCGAGTTAGGGGCTGGCTCCCTCTCTCTTATGTAAAGCTTTTAAAACCAATTGTATGTGGTTCTCTTTTCCTCTCAGTGAAAACAAATGGAAATTTGATGCTTTGCTTGTACAGCCTTTAAGATTAGCAATAGCTTCCTAAGCTAAGCACAGTTTAAGCTGTCTTTCTGCTCTGAGGTACTTCCCACTGTCAAATACTTATTTCACACAGAATAGCTGTGCCACACTACTCCAGAGATAGGGGAAAAGAAAAAGGTGTCCCAAGCAACTGCATCTGCAAGTATTTTGTGCAGTTCCTTCCCCGTTTGGTCTCCTTGGGCAGTTTACAGAATACCTGTGGATAGCTTGCTTGAGTGTGCCTGGTGGTGCTACCACATCAGGAGTGTTTGGGTCTCATACTCTGCACAGGGAGCTCCCTGGTTGAATTCAAGTGTGAGCTTTCAGGGTCCCCTGGTGATGGTAGCTGAGTCTTGTCTCGAGGGAAGCCCTTTAGTAATCGCTGAAGACATAACTTGGTTTCAGGTTCTCTTATTCTCAATTTGGATGTCTTCACATCTGTGCTGTTTGTAAGGGAAACAAGGCCAATCTTGATAGGATTAGGAAAAGATTATGAAGTGCTTACACAAGGAAGATTAAAGAGAAATAAAAGAGAATAGGAAAAAAAGAAAAAGAAAGAAAGGGAAAAAGAAAGAAAGGAAGAAAACCTTTGCAAAGGAGCAACACACCACAAACACCGATAGAGGAATATTTTTGAAGGGAAAGTTTTTTTGAAGAAAAGGATAAATAGCACCTGGAGAATGGGGTTTGCCACAAAACAGAGCTCCCCCTGAACACTTCTTAAACAAGCTGTGTGTCTCTTCTACACTGTCTCCACTTTGAATAGAGGAGGCAAGAGTAGGAGGCTGAGTTATTTCTTTCGGCACAAGCCCAGAGACTCTCTCAGTTGTGTTGGTCCCAGCCCCTGGAATGCTCTCCGTGCTCTCAGGTAAGGCATGAGGCATTACTTTCAAGAGACAGGGAGCTTGGTGCTGGGTTTTTTTCCTTTATCACAAATCCTGTGGAGAAGAAGCGTTGAGAAGCTTATGCAGGTCCAAATAGGAGTGATGGTATAAAGGCTCAGAGCCTGCCATGAGCATGCCATTTCAGTGCAGGCACCCAGAACTGGCTTGATGAATGAGAGTGGAGGAAGATACTTCTCCAAAGAGCAGTCAGTCAGGAGTTCATGTGATTTTTCTCTACATTCACTGGACTGATAAGCACTATTAACAGCTGCTTCACTGGAAAGAGTTTTCACTCAGTTATTCCTTTCCTCTCAGACTTGGACTCATTCAATAATTATTTTTACACGCAGACTTTCACATCATCAACTGGTCTTCCTAACCTTGCACAGTAGTGACAAAGGAATTGTAGTAAAGGCAAGTAATTGATTTTTACTCTTTCTTTGCTATGTGCCTACTTTTCTTATAAGTGCAGTAATTTCCCCTGCCATGCTAAGACGTGTACTATATCTTTCTTAGGAGAATGTATGTGTCTGATCAAATATGCCAGCCAGGTAAGCCAGATGACACGTTTACTGCTGTTCAGAAAATAGATTCTGCATTGAATTTACTAGAAGAACAAACCTCCATTATTTCAAAGAGCAGTAAGATTGCCCTCATCACTTATTTCCTGTCGGTATGGGATGGCTGAAGAATTGACGTGGAAGTCAGAATTCTATCAAACGACTTGTTGGCCTTGGACAACTTAGATTGTTTATCCTTGTGTTTCTTGACTGTGTGTCTACTTCTGTACCTTACCCATTTTGTGGAGGAGAAACCATTTCTGTACTTGTTTGTACAACCTCTGTTTTGCTTGGGGTCTCCAGGTAATATGGCTCATTTGAAAACAAAGCTGTGGAGCAGTGTAGCTCCACCTGTTTCTTTCCAAATTTCACAGGAGTAAATATCTTTGCCTGATAGCAAGTGCAGTTCTGCAGTTTGGATTAAAATGACTTGTAGTTCCAGTAGTCATATCATGTGGCCTCAGGAGGTGTTTCCTTGGGAACTGCTGCTCTAAACCTTCTAAACCAAAAAATGCTTCAGTTCAGCCTATGGGCTGAAAGTCAACAAATGTACATGTGAATTAGTACAGTCAAAATGGGCTATCCAAATGTAGTGCTATCAAGGTGGGTAAATACCTGGCTCGTAGACAAAAATTAATGGAGTAATATTAGAATGCTTAAATAGTAAACAGAGTAATGAAAGTTAAGCTATTCTGTCCATCATCCTTTCTTCATGTCCAGAAAGCAACATTGCTTCCAGAGAGTACCAGAGGACAGTGAGCTCTTACATCGGAAATACAGCACCACTGGGCATATCATCATCCTTTTGAACCATGTCCCTATTGCACTGGGTAGCTGAAAGGGACCCATGTGTCATGACCATCTCCATTGGCTTCAACAAAATCCTAGTAACTGCCAGACTATGAGACCTTAAGTCCCGCTCTCACTTTCCCCCATCCTTTTCTTTTTTCTATTCCCCAGTGTATTGTGTATTTCTTCCCTTCTCTTCCTTTCCTTTTCGTTCAAGAGTTGGGCTTTGGTAGATAAGATTGTTTTGTAGCGTGTCAGAAAGCCTGTAATCACAAAGGCTGCTCAAGCAAAGTTTTAAATAGCCTGACTTGTAGAGGTTTGTCAGATCTAAGCACAACGGGTAAGACCTTGTGCTGGGGACGTGCCGTTCTCTGATAGCAAGGGAGAGAAAGCCTTGGAAACAGAAGCTGCGTTTTTTTAAACTCCATCGTTCTTATTTCCTGCTCTTTTCAAGCTTTCTTTGTCTTTGAGGAAAGAGGCTCAAGCTACAACAGAAACAGCAGTAGCAACAATAATTCCAGCTCACTTCAGCATCTTTTTTTCTTTACCTTGAAATGGCCCGTCGTTTCCCTTGTTAGCACCCTCTCATAGATTTTCCAAACTGCATGCTTTGAGTGTTAAAACTCTGGTGGCAAAAGAGAAAGGGAATAACGGAGTCTGAATAATAAATGAAAGTTTTATCTAATTCTGTAACTTTCATGTACTTTCCCTTCTTTTCTTTATTTTTGTTCTCCCCCTATAATAATTAGTTGTGAAAACTATTATTCTGTGGCTGTTTTCCATGTGATTAAGGAGGCCAAATTCTTTGCTCTTGGAACCCCAGATCGATACAAGAATTAAATGTTGTCCGAAAGATGGATCACACAAATACCTTTGACTTGCTTGGACCATTTCTCTAGCCAAACACAGCAAAGCAGATGTTAGTTGCAGGTCTCATAAAAAAGTTTCTCCAACACAGCACTAGAAAATAGGTTTTAAAATGAAACCCTCTGTATATAATAGGGTTGGTTTTTGCTACAGAAACAAGGCCACTTTCTCTCAGCAGGACTGTGATTACAAATAATATAAAAAATAAAAAAACGTGGTTCTATTTGGCCTTTGGAAGAGAGTTTGAGAAGGGACAAGTAATTTTGGGACACATTTAAATCATGCAGAACATTTTGTAATTTTTAGACTCCACCTCATGATATCGGTCTAGATCCGTCAAGGCTTCTAAATGCATTTGAAAAGAGAAACCTATTGAGATTAAAATGTCTTATTCTAAGTCTATGGGAAAGAAATAAAAGGGAGACAGTGGGCTTTATAACCACTGCGAGTTTTATGACAAACCAAGATCAACTCGGTTTTGATGTTTGTGAATAAGCTGGTGTCTTTTACGAAAAGATGAGGTGAAATGACCCAAAAGTATCATGCTTGAAGAGTCCTGGTACAGTGGACCCCACCTGGTTGTGGTCTTCAGGCATGACCCGTGTCTCTAGCTGCAGCAATAGCATCTGTCTTTGAGGTGCAGCTTCCCAGGGAACAGGTTGTTAGCCTATGACTGCTTATCGAACGGAGGAGGAGGCTTTCTTCAGCATCTGAAGGGGCTTGCTTTTTATGAACCCTTCAGCCCATTTTGGAGTGACAAGAAGCTCATCCTTTCTCAAGGGCTTTTTATGCAAATTATATAGCGAGTTTAATTAACATGTAAGGAGTAATTTGCACAGAATAGTAAATACATGTTTTTAACCTTCCTTGTTCTGAGCACTAGGGTTGAATATGGAGCTGAGCAGAATTTGTTACATGTCTTTGCGGTACACATTTGAAAATGTCACTGTTGCTGGTGATTAGGGTAAGGCATAATAAAGATTTATGGCTTCCTCAGAGATAGAGAATTCCTTTGGGATTTGGGGGAATAAGTGCACTGTGAATATATGCTGAACACATGAATTCATGAGGGATGATAGCCACATCAGAGGAAGTACAAATCTAGTAGAAAGTGGGACAGCAGGGTATCCCTGAAATAATTTAAGAACCAAATATATCATAACAATGTTATAAGCCTCCATCTGAATGAAAATGCTATACAACAGTAACAAGCGGGTGCGTGGAGCTGTTTTTCCCCCACATGCAATGTTTCCAGTGTTACAACACTGGGAACAGTTTTAGTATTCATATTTTGAAAAAGTTATTTGGAAGCCAGTGGGAATATGGAAAAAGCCAACAAAATCATTTGAGGGCCAGAGAAAAATTTCTTTGTTTAGTTTCCCAAGAAAAGCCAACTGCATCACGATATGATTACAGTAGCTGAAAGTCAAATGAGAAACAATGCCTAGAAGAAGGAGCTAGAGAATATCCAGGAAGACACACAGCATCGCAAGCAGTGTAACAGAGACTCCATCCATCCTGGCAAATGGATGGGGTTTTGGGGGGGGTATGTAGAGTCAAACCATCTCTTAATGGCAAAAACTCAGAGGCCATGAGCAGATAAACTCAAAAACATCACTGAAGATCAATGGTATTGGGCATCATGCAGATCAAAATGTTGAACAGTGTATTCATGGTCCAGAGGCACAATTACCCATTAGCATCAAGCCCATCATCCTCAAAATGCTCTTTTTTTTTTTTCTTTTTAAAGAACCAGATTTATTAAAGAAATATGTAACTTCCAGCTGTTTCTAAACAGGAGCAGCACACAAGCTTAAAGTTTTAATTTTTGAAGTGATGTTGACAGTATTTCCGACATTGCATCTTAACTTTAAACAGTGACTATTGAAATTTCTGAAAGAACATAATTCTGAGTCTGAAGAAAAAACATTTGTTGCTCTTTTTATGTTTTTTTTTTTTTTCTTTTTTCTGTTTATGTCAGTGTTGGAAATTATGACTATTGAGTGACATCTAGTGGATATGATGCTGAATACCAATAGCTCAAAGGCAAAAAACCTTTTGAAAAGTCAAACTTGTAGTACTCCTAAAGGGACCACACAATTAAAATATTATGCATTGTAGCAACATATAGGGACGAAGCCAGGAAGATAGAATCCAACTCTTCAAGAAAAACAAAACTTTAGCAAATCTAAACGTGTCAGATTCCTCATTTTTAGATCCCTGTAATTGTCATGTATGAAAACCCCCCATACTACTTGCTGCACATTTTGGTTCTTTTACTGTATTTTTATATATTCTACATTTTAACCTACATATATATATATCCTTTACCAGCCCACTCACTGTAAATCACAATCTGTCACATAGTAGCACTCGTATGGTGAAGAGGGGCTTCTGCTGCGTTTTGGGTTAATATTTTTCCTTTTTCATTTCCATTTTTCACTTTTCAATATGAACTTATCCTTGAGGCTTTCTGGCTGCAGTAAGTCTGGAGTTGACTTTCCAGGTTCCTTTACAGTGAGTTGATGACAGGAAAATTGTAAATTTTTTCCAAAGAGATTGCTGAAAAAGAATACCTGAAATGCTTGTCTGCCTTAATTCCCTTTTTGGGAAAATGTATTTCTGGGAAGATCATATTTCAGAAATTGAGATACAAACACTTCAATTTTTGAAGGTGAAAGAAAAAAGTATCACTGAAAGCTTTTATATCCTCAGAGCATGATTCATTAGTTGCCTTAGCGTTTGCTTGACTTTACTGATCATTAAACATGTAATTTTGAACTCTGGATTTTTCACCTTGGCCACTTTTTGAGCTCCCACTTATTATTTCTATTTTACCCAAGTTCATAAAAGTAAATTCATTTTTTTAAATGTATTTATCATATACAATTTAAACAAGACTCTAGATATGACAAAACACGGCTATTCCATTGATAAGCTAAATCCAAAAGTCACTATCACGGGAATTAAGGGGGAAGAGGTAGAGAATAATACAATTACTCCTGGATTATTATAGGGAAATATAAATGTTATGTAGTCAGAATGTTGAGACAAATCTTTTAATCTATTGTGTCTATTCTACAGATAAATGAAATCTAGATTAGACAGATATGGTCAGTGAAGAATACACTGAAAGTAGAGAATAGAATGCAATGAAGTCAGTGATGTTACACTGACTCTTGTACTTGATACGGTTTTTAAATTAATAGTTTAGGTTTTAGAGACATATGCTGCTTTGGTCTAAATGTCGTTTTGAGAATTGGCATGCTGCACCCTCACCTGTACCCACCCACTGATCTCCCACCCCAACTCCCCACCTAAGTCTAGTAAGACGTTGGGTGCACGGACTGCAGACGTTCCAAGGTATGTCCCTACTGGAGATGCTGCTCCACGTCCTTCACGCTCCCATACTTAGCTGCAATCTCATGCTTCTTGCTGCAGTCAGAAGGGGAAGGTGGAGCTGCCGCAGTTACTGGTCCTGCTCAAATCAGAGCCAGAATGGCTCAGTCTTGTGGCAGGTGGTTTGCAAAGCTGCAGCCATCTGGTAGCAAAATTTCAAATAACTGTTCACAAGCCACTGCACATTCCTAGCAATGAGCATGTCAGAGTGCAGCAGTGCTTCATCCATAATGGTCTATTAAGACTGGGAAATCAATACCAAATACCCATAAGAGGTGGAGGGGTGGACTGCAGCCTGCAAAAAAGGATTTAGAGGTTATTCAGGTTTTAACTTTATTGCCCCCTCCCCCTCCACTCGCCTCCCCAGCTGGAATACAGTGACAGTTTACCTTTAAAAGGATTTTTTTTATTTATTTATTCTTGTCTTTCTATAGAACCTGCACCGTATTTGCATGCAGATATGCTGCTTCATAATAACTGCTTCTCTTTCTTTGACATCTTGTACTTGCACGTAGGCTGGAGCTAAGCTTCTATTTTAGAAGAAATGACATTTTAACAATACAAGTCTAATTTCTCTTTCTTTGTATATGATGTTCAGATTCACTAAATGAACTAGGTAGCCTAATCTTTATAAAAGTTATGTGTTACAGGTAAACTAACTCCGTCGATACCAAATTTACTTTTGTAACACAGGGTCAAATTTTAAAAAGTAAAACAAAAAAATCTTGATTCAGAGGATCTTGCTTGTAAGTCAAAGTTTTCTTTCCCACAAATATTTCCAGTGTCCAGCGATAAGGACTTGAAAGTGAGCTGCTTCCTCATTAGTGACATGCTTGATTTTATTAAAAAGGTGTACCAAAATCATACTCAATTTCTGCCAACTCTGAAAATGTTATCTTCTGTTTTGTGATGCCTTGCGTTTGTATTCAACCCACTTGTAAAGATAACATTTTCTCAGACCTTTGCTTTTTTTGAAGAGGAAATTTGTGGCCGTTTTAGAGGAAGGCTTTAAAAACCTGCGAGCCTCCTGATACTCATAAATGAAAAAGCTAGCAAGCAGGACCCAAAGTTCTGACCCTGCCTGAGGAGAGCTGGGCGGACAACATTATATATATACATACAACTCCTGAGTTAGGAGGTGCTTCGCCTCACACCACTGAGAAACAGCTGAGACCCAAAGCTGCCGCAGGAGCCACCGCTGCCCCAGAAAGGCAGACGGGACATTTCGTGCTATAGCACTGCTAGTGCCGGACAGCGGAGAGCTTTGCGGGAGCCCGTGCAAGAGACGAGTCCCCGTCCAGTGCTTGCTGTTGCTGTAGCTGAAACACTCCTGCACCCTTTTAGTGAAATAAACTTTGGAGAATTAATATAACCTTTTGACTCAGCTACATGACATGTCCCTAGTAGGTTACTGAGCATTATATACAGTTTCTTTCCCTTTCTCTCTTTTTAACCCCAGCCCTCAACTCTGATCTGTAAACTGGCACATATCAGGAGACATTGCTACAGATGTGCTTGCAGTTTGCTGACCCCTTCTGTGGAGCTAAGAAACAATACTCTGCCTTGCAGAGCTGGGGCAAGCTATGACCTACAGGACCCTTGGCTCATGGGTTTCAACTCAGTGCTGCTCCTGATTTCAGATCACTGCTTAGCTGCAAGCTGAGCCGTCGCACACAAGTGGGGTGTCCTCTACATGAACAGTAGGACCTTGCTGGGGAACAATAAAAAATGCTAACAAAACTGCTGCTGCCACACGCCAGGGCAGCTGAATGCTAACAGCTTCTTTTGAGCCTCACAACCCGAGGACGTGGACCCAAAATGCAGCTGAAAGGCAAGGTACCCTGGCTTAGGACCTGGAGCCCTGCTTACGTGGCTTGTGGACCGGAGCCGATTCACAGCTGGAGGAGTGGGATTGTGCAGCACTGTTTACACCTGCTGTTAGTCTGAAGATGTCTCTTTGTGGCTCTGGACAAGTGTATGCTACCCATTAACAGTATTCAGTTCCCAGGAGCAGCCCAGGGAAAAAGACAGAGCTGCAACCCTAAATGAGGTTTGCTGGAGAGCTGAGATTTTTTTGGTGGTGTTGCTATTTTAATAGCCAGTCGGGACACTGACTGTTTGGGTTTTTTTTTTTTTTATAATCTTTATCAAATTGGACCACCAGGACCACAAAGTCTATTAACCACTCCTGAGATTGTGCACTTTTCCTCCTGTCACATGCAAATACAGGCACATTTTCCTCAGAAAGGCAAGGCAAGAGAAGTCCTGTTTCATGGTAATTTTACAGATGGATGGGGAATTTTTAAAATCAGCTTTCTGAATGTGAGGTTGTTAACAGCACAGATACTCGATGTTTAAAAGGTTTGGGCATTTGTATTTATTTATTTATTTTAGGGATCAATATCTTATCTGCTTCAAATACTGTTAGACTTGTACTTGCCAAAAAAGTTTCCACTCCAAATCTATTTTTTTCTCTGCACGCAGATAAAGAATTTCTGCTTTCAGCTATTTAGCTATTGACGGTTCAGAGTAAAAATAGAAAAACAATTTTTTTTTTTTTTTTTTTACTGCTACTAAGCCTGGAATACCTGTGGTTTTAAGTTTTGTCTCAGACAGTGACTTGAAACATTACTTGGATACTCATTCACAGTGTAAATTTGTGAAGATAAAAGACTCTTGATGTCACAACTTCCTGTTTTCAGAACGGGAATAACTGACATCTTTCTTTTCTTGTTAAACACAGTTTAGGAAACAAAAAAAGACGAGCTATAAAATCATTTCCCCAATGTAATTTTTTTTTTTTCCCTTTTATGATTGGGAAGCTCTGATCCTGCAAATCAACTCTTGATTGATAATTCCTTTTGCTGTGCCAGATCCTACTATCCTTAAAGCCAGACAGTCATCAAGATGTTGGTCATCCATTTCTGAGTTCACCTTTTGCTGAAAATGTCTTGATGAGAGTAACTTGGCTAAAACTCCGGAGCACTGTGGCATTGCTTTGCAATGCATCGCTTTACAGCTATCCAGCCACAGACAAAAGGAGCCCCATTGAGAAAAATGTTTCACACCAAAAATGCAACAGGGCTAGATGATGCAGTGCTGAGATTGTGGTGTTGTGCTGCTTTCTTTATTAGCATCATCTCGACCCACACCTGTGATTCCAACAAGCACCTGGAGGAAGGGACCACTCCTGAAAAGAGGAAAACCTGACTAATTCACTTTTGAGGCATTACAGGAAGTCAAACACTTCCTCCCTTTCATCCTCAGTGACCGGAGGAAGTCTGCTCTTGTACAGGGTGGAGAATTCTTGCAAAAGTTTGATACTGAACGTCAAGTGAAAGCCATGCTGTTCACCGGCACAAGGGAATGTTAAAAAACATAAATATAATTCTCCTTGTGCAGGTCAGAAATATCTTTCTTATTAGCTAGTAAAAGGTGTCTTCTAGAGCATATGTGTGTGTTTTATGGTACGTTTTGTCTTTCAGCGGTTGCCAGAATGAAATCTTTCCCTTTTAATTATGTTTTACAACAATCGTAGAATCATAGAATGGTTTGGGTTGGAAGGGACCTCAAAGATCATCTAGTTCCAAACCCCTGCCAGGGGCAGGAAGGTCTTCCACTAGACGGGGTTGCTCAAAGCTCCATCCATCCAGGGAGGGAGCATCCATAACCTCCCTGGGCAACCTGTTCCAGTGCCTCACCACCCTCATAACGAGGAAATACTATGATCATTTTTATTTACTGAAGGTACAAGTGAAACAAGACAGGCCTCTAAGACCTGAAAAAGAGACAGAGATAGAAGTTGGTAATGCTTTTGTGGCTTCATCATTGGTCGTTAGTTTGCCTTTGGCATATCCTGTGGGTTTTTTACAAAAACGCTGTCTAAAACGTCTACGTTTCCACACAAAGTCCAACCATGAAACCAGTGATTTGAAAGTATAACCAGACAGAACTGCTTTTGAGAATAGTGCCCTGAAAGTTTACAAGCTGTCAAGGCCAAATTACAAAGGTACAATAAATGAATATAAGACTGAAGTAGACATTGTTTTGTGGAGGGCGAATACTTGTACGTCTAAATCCTATCAATAGATAGTCTTCTGGTATTGACAATAGCTCTCCATGTCTCTGCTTTTCCTGGATGGCAGTTGGTTCCCACTGCGATCTCCAGAAGACTGTAAGAATTTATTGCCACAGTAGAAGATGATCACGTGAAAAATCCATGGGCAAACCTCTGGCTGCTGTCATACCTTCCTCCTCCATATGTTGGCAATTTTCAGGGTGACTGGAAAAGTTTTATTATTTATTTATAATCAAGATTTTTAAAAATAAAATAAAATAAAATAAGCATTTTGCTTGCCTGGTTGTGCTTACCTTTTGTCGTTTTCCCTTTCTTCTTCCCTTTCCATTCCCTTCCATTTCATTTTCTTTCTCCTTTGTCTCTTTTCCCCTCATTCTTTTCCCCTTTTCCTTTACCTTTCCCTTTTTTTCCTTTCCTTTTTTTTTTTTGTTTTTTTTTGCTTTTACCAGAGCAAAGGAGAAATCAAGTTTTGAGGGAAAGGTTGTAGAGTCTTGGGCTCTTGTGGAGATGATCATCATGGAGCCTCAGGGAATGTTTACTGTAAGAACTCACACTGTCATTGATGGTTGTTGTTGAGCTATTGGTAAGGACAATCTTTATCTTCAGCGTTCGTTATTCAGTGAAGTTAAACACGTTTTAATAATATCAAGCAAAAGGCTTTGTCCAAGGTTAGAAAAAGTGGACAAGACATATTAAAGGCAAGGGAGTCCCCCTTAGCAAACTCACATCTAACCACGAGGACTTCATAGTCCAGCCAAAACACATGGTTTTAAACAAACAACATTTTATTTATTTTATTTTATTTTATTTTATTTTATTTTATTTTATTTTATTTATGTTGCTTTGTTCAGGTTCTTGTAACTTCTTTATCAGCATTGTTTCTAGAGTGCAGAAAGTCACTGCATGTATATTGCTGGGATTTTTTTTCTCTCATTATCTTCCCAGGGGAAAAAAAAACCTGGTATTTATTCAAGTACTTTTTTTTGGAAAGGACTTGAGTTCTATCTGTATTTATTTTAAAACGTATACATGATTGTAGATCTGTCAAAGAAAATTGTGGCTTGCGTAAGTAGCACTAGATGGTGCTGTGAAGAAAAATATCTAAGGCAGCTCTCATCAGTCTATCTTGGGTGCTGAAATTTGGATAGCCACATTCATTAGCTGTATAAAGTAGATATACATTGCTGTGTAGGATTGCACTGCATTAGTTCCTTTAGGACTGGAAAGTGAAGAGCATCATCATCTGACCAGTGCTCAGGAGAGGTCAGGTCCCCCAGCCAAATAGCAGAAAAATGTAGATGTCATGAATGACTTTTACCTCGGAGTCACAGATGGCTGCTGAGACATATGCTCAGATGAGAACAAAAAGGTGGGACAGTATTTTAAAATCTGCGGAAAATCACCATAAAGAGCGGAACACGTCTCACAGGTCTGTTGTCAGCCCCAAAAGATATCTGTACTCAACCTCTCTGTAACCATGTAAGACATTTCCAGAGGCATTTTTGTCTCCCTCTTCACCATCAATTCATTCAGAACAAGATGATTTTACACTTCTTCACCCTAGCTGCTTGGGTCTACTGCTTGAGTATCTATGAAAAATGGATTCATGCCATTTTGTTTTTGTTGGTGTAATTTTGAAACATCAAGAGGCATAATTTATTTTGCCGTCTTTATGGTGTTCCCACTTATTCTTAAAACGCTTCTAAACACAGAGGGTGTACAGAAAGGCACTTAAATGTCTGTTGAGTGGGGTTTCTAAGTCAAAATTATAGTATTTTAATACTTCACATGCAATGATCTCTCTGTAAAGTTTTCATAATGTCAGAGAAGTTTATAGGGTAAATTAGTTTGACTTCACTCAGAGTGCTAACATTTATAAATCTAGGGCGCTGCCTTTCTGAATATAGGTACTGCTGCAGAGAGGAAGGGGGGATCAAAGGGCTCTAACACTCATTTCTGCCACCTTTTCTCATCTTCAGCACAGTTTTGTATACTTAGCAGTTGCCTGCTTCAGAGATGTCAGAAATTATCTGGATTTCATTTATAGGACATTAGGACACACCTGCAAAAGAGTAGGCGTTATTAATATATTATTAATGGCCCACAGAAGTCACGAATCCAGATTCACTTGCAGATTTATTGTACGCTGTGTTTTTCAGTGTGTGTGTGGGAATAAAACTAGAATCTGTCTTTTCTGAGCGCATTTCTCCTCTACATATTATTTTAGCCTTGACAGATATAAAAGGAGAGAAATAGTGCAATATTAGTGATCAAAAGCATCAAAACACAAGGAAAATGTCTAATTGTAAAAGATCACCAAAGTAACAGCAACAGTAATTTCTGGTTCTGCATGGCTTGATGCCTCAAGAAGTTAAATTCTGAGAGCTCTGCAAGAGTTTGTGTTCTTAGCATATCACAGCCATGAAAAGCCAAACCACCCAACAAAGTGCCCCTTTTCCCCCTCAGCAAGAAGAGAATCTATTTTTTAATTTGTCAGGAGCATTGCCCACTCTAGGATACCGCTGTTTGAAAAGCTCCACCAGACTGAGTCATATGATCTCAGGAGAACTCAATGGTTTTGACAAAAAAGTTCACATGGCCCCTAGAAGTTCAGAACACCCTCCCCCCCCAAAAAAAAACTAATAAAGAGAACCAACAATTTTTCAGCCGTTGTTTGTTGGTATATAGTTCATAATTTTTTAGTATTTGGGGATAGTAGTACCATGAAGACCACATCCTGCCCTTATTGTCTCAGTAATTTCCCATGTGATTGAATGAACCACCACCACCACAGCAATTTGAAGAATCACAGATGCTATATTTTTGGGTAAGAGGTGGGTGGAGTGAAGAATTTGCCCTCCTCCCCCCTTATGTTTGGTTTTGGGCAATATGAAGTACATCTGTAGTTAAACAATGAAGAAAAAAAATGCTGTGATATATTCCATGAATTTGGAATTGTTGGGGATCATTGCAACCATCGGGCTGGACATTTTCTGCAGCACAGAGTAAGAGTCTCCTCGCTCATCTCTTCTTGGAGCCCAACATACGTGAAGCACAGCATGCCTTCTGAAAGATACCTGGTCTTGAGTACTTCCCGTGTTTGCAGAAAAAGGACAAGTCTGTTAGTGCAAGGGTTACTGAACGCGAATGACCTCTGCGCCGTTCTCTTGTTCAAGCTTAGCTACTCCTGCCTATGTCACTCCAGGTAACTCTGTCTAACCTGGTTTTGAAAGACTTCCAGTGCTGGAGTTTCCAGAGCTTCTCTAGGAAGGCTTGGGCCCTGGGACCATATTAAGGCCAGTGATACAAAACAAACCTACCTTTTTTTTTTTTTTTTTTTAAACATGAGAAGACAGTTTCACCTGGCAAACTGTGGAAAGTTTCAGACTGGCGCATTTTCTACAGATGTTGTCCATTTCTACATTTTACAACCTTGCCACTGTTGATTGAAACTCCCAGGTTCTGCCAAATTGGCTGGCTGGCTGCGATTTGAGAAGGATTTTTTTTTTTTTTAGGAAGCAGTACTTTCAGTGGCTGTGGACTTTTGTGGGAATCAGAACTTCTCCATCATCAATGGCACAGACTTTGCTATTCCTTCCAAGCCGGGGAAGGGGTGTTCTAAAGTGATTTTAAGGCTCTGTCTTCTTTTGTGAGAGTTACAGAATAGGAGCAACGTAATGACCCGCTTATCAGCTAAAATTTTGCTACCACCGGTAAGTGTTAAATAAAAGTTATATGCTTGCTTCTGATTTTCTTCTACCCTTACAGTTCTGTACTGCCAGTTTCATGCCTTCAGTTGGAAGAGGGCATTAAGAAGGTAAACGAAAAAAAGAGTGGATACTTGTGAAAAACAGTCATGTTTCAGAAAGTCACTGCATAAATTTGGGGAGGTGGGAATTTCATTTTCCAGCACAGCTCCCTAGGCAGCTTCCCGCACAATCTGGCATTGTCAGAGAGCAGAAAGACATTTTAGGGACTGTCTCCCACAACTGCTACATTTCTTTAGTCATAGAAGCATCCACAAATCAACAAGCCCATGGCATTTGCAAGCATCACGCCACCTTCAGAAGAGCTGTCAATGTTAGCATCGAAGGCAGAAGTGAAGTTATTAATCCTCATAAAATGGGGGAGAAACAGCTTTGCAATAGAAAGGTGCAATGTGAGGAAAAAAGCAGATACACTTTTAAAACTACGGCACAGCGGGGTTTTGTTCCTTCCTCTTTTTAATTACTCTTTTTCTTGAGTGAGTTAAATTTTAACAAGTAATTGAGTAGAGCATTGTGGTATTTTATTCATTACTAAATTATGATCCTACCAATAGCGTTACATGTGCTATTATTGTTATTACTGATATTATTATTCTGTTCCTGTATCTTCATGACCACCCAACACTGCTTCTGGAAAATAAGTTAATGCTGGCATTGCACCACCGGCAAAATATATACATTGAAATGTGACTAATATTTAAACACATTCACCTCTATGCCATGCAACACATTAATACCATTTGCTTTTCTACTTTATGTGGTAATTTAGTAGCTGTCCACTGATAATTTAGAATTGCTTTCTACTTACATCATTACACTCATCCTGAATTATGCAACTGGTGTCTGAGATCACCTCCATTCTCACTTTACACTTTCTCTGACTCTCCTTGGAACATCAACATGTTTCCAAGAAGGACTGTAAAATATTTACTTGTAAACTCACTTTGCATCTTCTAGGAAAGGAAAGAAAGTAAAAAAGTATGTGCATGCCACATAAGACTGTGACCAATAGTATTGCTGTAGCTGGACAGCAATACAGACTGAAACCACTGAAATGCAAGACGACTTATCAGAATGGGAATTTAGTTTTGAAAAAGTGTTTTTCAATCTCCTAGTATCAGAAAATAGTTACCAAGCAACACTGTAGATATAGGAAATGCAGGCAGATCTATTAAAATAAAAAATATTCAAACTGTTGTAATTATCAGGGGAGCTATGTTATTGCTGGATTCATACCATTTGCTATCTGGACATTTTCATGTTATACTCCCTGAGCAAAAAACTGCTTTTCCCGAAGAAGGTGCCCTGAGTGTTACTTCTGTTAGATTAAGCTTGCAGGGATATGACACCATCTGCTGTAGTTCCACCTGTATTTTGCTGGGCTGATATAGTAACTGATGCCAGCCACTGAAGGGCAAATAGTGAGTACATACACAGTACGTGTGAGAAGAAGTAAAGGAACAGATTTTTCCTAAGAACACTTTTGCAGTGATTGGAATGGGATTTCAGCAAGAGCCTTTGTGCTGAATTGTTCAGCTATTGCTCAGAAAAATAGAAAATAAATGAGGTAGATCCAGAATTATCTCCTTGTTACCTAGAATCAGTCTACATTTTAGAAGAAGCAGAGCTGACAGTAAAATTGCTAAGAGTATGTCTTGCAAGCTGTCTGAAGTACGGAAAAGAGTCACGTTGCTGAGCCAAGGATTAGTATTCCTTTGCCATGTGACTTTGGGTAGATGCACCTAGGAAGTTGTTGCAGATTGGGTCAAAATGTTGGGAAAAATTGTAGTCCTTCAGGTTGGCTGCAAGAAGTTCTAGAGTCCCTGAAGGCACACAGCTGAATTAATGGTCATCTCCAAACCCCAGAAAACAGTCCTTCTCTTGGTTCGATTCAAAGATGTGTGCAGTTGGAGCCCCACTGATCAGAACAATGGAATTCCATCTCAATGCATTATTGAGCTGGAGTGTGTAGGTGACACACAATCATGCACTATAGGCAGACAGTGATGATTGTTCCAGCACAACCCAAGTATATAAGGGAAGTCTAGCCCAACGAAAGGTCCTGGGAGGCACTTTCAGAAAGGACGTTTGATTCTGACAGCCATGGAAGGAAAGTATGTTTTTCGATTCCTCATGAAGTAAGAAAAAGAGAGGCTTTGTCTGTTCTTGAGAAGGAGCACAATTATCTACAAGTTATCCGGTGTCCTCACCAAGTTCTCCTTGATGACACAGTAAGACCCTTCATCTTTTGCTTGACTGCTTGGGCCAAGTGAGGAAACGGTCCCGAGGCCTGGGATAGAAGGAAGTTAAACTGGCGAGAATTCAGGTCTGATTTACAGTAATAACATCCAATCCTCTCAACCTGTGTGTTGAACAAGTTGCTGTAAATTCTCCCAAAGCTTCAGAAGAGGATCCCTTGTGCTGTGCCTTTAGCTGTATGAAACAGCACAAGGAGAATATTTACCTGTGGGTTTGGGGCATCCCATTTTCAGCTGGCATCTGACTCTGTAAATAAACTGTCAATATCTGGAGCAAGTTATAAAAGCTTCAGTTTGGGCTGTATCAGCAGCTTGTAATTGTCAGCTTCTGCGAACAGTTCCGGGGCCAGCAGCCATGGAAGGCTGGGGCAGACGGAGGGGGCGGTGTCTGCTTTTGCTGTTATCAGTCTCCCAATTCAAGGAAAACAAATGAAGCAGCCAGGGCTGCTCTACTCGCCTCAGTGGTGCAAAAAAGCAGAAAACAGCAACAGCCAGCAGCAAGGGGATATTTGCTCTCTAGTTCCTCACTCCTGTAAGGGCAGAGGAAGCTGGGAAAGCCAGCAAACCCTCTGTTCTCCTTTTAAATTTGGGCTGAAGGAGATGCATCCCTTTTAACAGGGAACATCTTTTCGAAGGATGGCAACACCTTTCTTAATGCAAATTCTTGTAAGGGCTGCAGTTTAGATCCTCAAGGGACACATGCTGTGGGCAATTAAAAGGTTCTGATAAACATAAAGGTGATATTTTATCACAGCCATCTCTCTTCATGGGCACTGGTAAGAGTATCCTCTTACAGGATGATAAACATGCTAAGCTGATGATTACAATTCTTAAAGGCAAACCCTGTGACGGAAAGCCACACCGCTGATCTGATCTTGTAAAGATGCTACAGGCTGTATGTGTCTGAACTTCGGTCTGTGCCTATCTCACGGTGTAGAGAGAAAATTATTTGTTAGAGTATTTGTATCCAATTTAATTTAAGATGAGAAATCAGTGAGTAGGAGGAGAGGGTGGAAGAGGGGAGGGGGGCAGGACCTGTTCCATTTACAGGTCTTAAAAATAGCATGCGAAGCCAGAAACTCATACAGAACTGAACCAGCCATCATCCACGCGCAATGCATTTCCAAACAGAGGATATCCACACTACTTCCCAATTATGGTCAGTTCACTGCAGCAAGTGACCCCAATTTCTTTGAAAAATCTTTATAACAGTTCTTTTCAGAAAACTTGCATGGGGTGCTGGGAATAAAAGTCAAGGCCATGGAGTTTCACTTACTTGGGCTTCCTTCAAATAAAAGTGTATGTATGACATGACCAGGAAGACAGCTGGAGAACAGAGATGTGACACCTGCACATGGGCATTCAAAGCCAGTGGCAAGACTAGTTGAAGATAATAAAAATGAAAATTTGAGACATCTGTTGTATTCACCACCTAAGGGCCTATGCTTTGCCTCAAGTTCTTTCTCTTAGTGCTCTCATATGCCTTGTGGCTGCTGTGGGTTGCCCCTGCTCTTGGCAGTCTGGTGGGGTCGATGCTGCTGGGGGCCCCCACCAGTGGTGACATTGCCCTGATGGCTACTGCACGCAAGGGTACGTCACGGCCCCAGGGCTCGGGAGGGACTCGGCAGCCCTGGCGCAGCAGCAAGGCCCATGCTTGCCCCAACAGCACACAGCCATGTCCTATGGTTGTTCTCCTGCTGCCTGGCATGTCCATGCAGTGGGCTGCATGGTGTGTAACCCGCTTGGAAAGTGCCTCCAATGGAGCTCTTTGGTGAGGTCTTTAATATGGATGGAGCTATAAAGGCATGGGGCAGGGGGGCAGGGGGCAAAGGGAGTTGGCGGGGGTGGCCTTTGTAGGGTTGTCTGTACTTGGCTAAGCACTTTTCTAGCTGTATCTCTGTGCCCTTGTCAAAAGAATGGGCTCACTTTAGTCTCATGGGTGTTTTCAGAACAATGACACTAAGAGCACATGACTGTTCTTACTTAATATTTATTTTAGTGGTGTTGGCGTGCGAATGATGCAATGTAAACATACAGGGCACAAATGAAATTTGCTGATGACACCATGAGGAGGCATCAGTGTGAAGATCATCAGGCTGTCTTGGGGGAGAACCTCAGGGAAAAAAGTAATAGAAGTGGAATTAAATTTTATAGTACAGACTGTAAATGGGATTGGGTTTGGCAACTATTAACACTTTTTTGATTTATACTGGGAGCGCAATAGCTAGGGATGGCTGACGCTGAAGGATCTGGGTGTATTGGCCATGGGAGAACTGAGAGCCACCAGTGCTGTGAAAAGGCAATGGAAATCCAAAAATGCCTCTGACAGCATATTTTCAGTGGAGATGAGGGAGAGTTCTTGCCATTTTACAAGGTACTGCTGAGACCTCATCTGCAATACTGTCCCCAATTTTAATCAGCCATATCTAAAAAAAAGATGAATTCAAATAGAAGCAGTTTGCAATGAAAGGCTAGGAGATATCTGAAAATGGAGAAAAAAAGGTTGAAAATCATCATGCTGGAGGAAAACGTCAAACTGAGCTGGAATTCGTCTTATTCATTACTTCAGCACTTTTTTTTTTTTTTTTTTTTGTATTGCTTTAGCACCGGTCATTTAAATGGTAGATAAACAAAATACAATTTGTTTTACAACAGAGAATGTCTCCTCTATCAATTTGCAATAAAAAAAAAAAAAAAATGCGTGCAGCTATGTGCTAAAATGGCCAATTTAAATTGGATTCCAAAGTTATAGTTCAGCCATAAGCTTGAACTTTGTTGCAACATGGGCCTGAATATCTAAAACATTTCCAGTGGTCCATAAATCACTTTATGGAATTTGGAAGTGTGTACAGGAATGGCTCCCAAGCCAGCAGACGTTAATGAAAATGAAAAAAATAAGAAAAAGGAAAATGTATGTATTTTCATAACAGCCTTAATTCATTGTTATACCTACTAGAACATATACTATTCTTATACAACTATGATTGTACTTCATCATGCTTATTATGCCACCACACACTTTCTGGCTAATTTATCCTCTCCACACAGATGCCATCTGCTCATGCTCTGTGACCTGAAGCTGGAACAGGACATCTTGGTCATAAACTGAATACAAGCAGCAGCCAAAAGACACAGCTGTCTCCTCCTTGCCCTTTGCCCTGGGTCCCTCTGGAGGCCTGGAGCACAGGGGTGGCAGGGTGTAGGGGCTCAGCGGTGCTCAAACCTCTCTCCAGCTGCCCTGCAGTCAGTGCAGCACCTAGGCAGCTCACGATGGTGCAATCCCTCCTCAGCCTGATGGTGCTCGGCTCCTGCAGAGCCAGTTTGAAGACACGTATGACTCCGAGCTGGGTGACTCTGGGTGACTTGGAGCTTCTGCTCTGTTATGTCCAGGGGGCTGGAGGGAGTGGAACAGTTGCTGTTGACTGAGCACTATTTCCCAAAATTTTTGTCCATTTTCCACGGACTGGTTGAGGAGGGGAAGTCTCTGAGGATGGTCTCTCTAGCTTTCTTCTCCACAGCTTTTCATGTGAAGAGTGAATTTTACTCTTGGCACAGAGATCCAGTTCCTAATTCTGAAAACCAATGCACACCCTCATTTTTGGTGTTGGTCATATTTTACAATAAGAAAGGTAATGGCTGTTAAATTGAAGTACACTGACATTTTCTCAGAAGCTGCTTGGTTTCCCCAGCTTTGCATCCACCCTTTCTCCTCACAAGTTTTGAAGATAAGTGATGGTTCCTGTGAGATATGCATCACAGTTACCCTCTCTTTTCATTTACTGCCTAAATTCTCAGTGTTTAAAGGGATTCCAGGGAATTTTGATGGAAATTTTAAAAGAATGAAAGATCTGAAGTACTGTATTACTAAATAAACAATAGGCAAGCAAACATTTTCCTAAAGGCATCTTAGGGCAGGCAGCAGGCTGCAGCCCACATGAGTAACCCTGTGTCCTACTCTCCTCTGCCCTTTTCCTGAGGGACCTCACAGTCTCTCCCACCTCACATGACCTGAGGTGAATCTGCTGCTTGACTAAAATTTGGGTAAACCAGTTGTGTGATAGGTGAAAGTGTGGTCATGTTCAAAGAGCGCCCAAAATTACTGGATGCGTTTATGGTTTAGGAGTACCTTCATTTTGACCAGCTAGCAGCTGATGTCCTGTCCTATAATAGAGGATGGGAATGGTCAGACAGCCTTCCCATACCTTCATATCAGGTGGAAGCTGTGTCTCAGTCAAAAGGTTGGACTCCACTGGCCGAACTCAACAGCACTTCTGCTTGTTTAAGACAGAAGAAAATTTCAAGGCATTAGTTAGGTGATGCGGAGAAATATTTGCATTGAGCACCACTACGCACAGTCTACAAACCACCTGCTGCAACATTTTGTAAAATATGTTTTGAGACTGAAATGCCAAATGGTATACAGATGCTAATCAGCTAAAACCATCAATATCTGTTTTCTGAGCATGGATCAGAGAACAGTATCTTGGATACTGCACAAACCAACAAGGAATATTATTGTCAAGCAGAGAAACTATCAGGTCATACTTTAATTCTTTTCAGCTGTCCAGGGAGTTTATTTAATCTCCAGCGCAAAGGGAGGATTCACAGATATATCTAGCTGAGGCAGAAGGGATGTTGTAAAGGCGTATTTAATGGCATGTTGTTAAGATTTTATCATGCCCACATGTGAGCTTGGAAATGTGGAAGGTGCAGCCGTTCTTCTGCTGTAGCAAAGAACATACTTTCTTTAACATAGTTTGTGATCTGTAATACATAATCTTTACTGCAGATAGCATCCTGAAGATTACAGGTTTTATCTATTTCTTGGTCAATTTGAACTCTTATTTTATAGCCTGAGAAAGAACCTGTATGTACTTTTGTTCACGTCAGCCAAGGGTGTTTACAATGCGCAGGGGAGCTCTCTCTTTTGCTCCATTGCTTCAGGAGCATTAGGGACCTTTCTGTGCTGGAAGATGAGTCTGAAATAGTTCTATCTGAAGCACCCCCTGTATAAACCAGCCTCAGATCTGATACATGCCTTTCCTCCTCAGTATCAAAAGCCAATTTGGATTGTGAACAGTTTAGTTGTCTTCTCTAGCTTCATGAAGTTCAGACATCTTCCTGGAGACGAGCTATGATGTTTTGCAAGGTTCAGCCTCAAACTGCAGAACCTGGCTATTGGCATAAAGAAAAGTGAAGGTTCATTTGGGGGATAGCACCAACTACTCAAAAGCCAGTTAGTTTTTACTATCGAGTTTTGTAGAAAGCCCCTGCAGGAATGACAGCAGTCCCTTTTCTTTAAGAAGTCACTCTCAGTATTAAGTATTAAGAATGGACGCCCCTTTTGTGTGGATCTGTTGTTCTGCACAGAAAGAGAGTTATATCTGGTGCAATTTCAAGCTACTTGGAAGCAGGCTTTTTGCAGTGGCTGTGTGTTATCCTGGTCCATGACTAGAAGATTCTGGGCATTGCTACACTAAAACTAAGCTAATTACAAATATAAAAATATCCTTCGAAAACCTGTTTCAGCAGTGTTTTATGCTGGCTCAATCGTTTCTTTTTCCTCAAATCTCTTTCAGATGTCTGACACCATGCTAAAAAGAGGTTGTTGTTTTTCCTTTTAGCTACAAGCTGTTTCAAATTCTTCTGTTATATCAGTCATAGAGTTTTACCCTCTCCTTCACAGTGAAAATAGAGATTATTTGGCAGGAACAAAAGAGGTACCAGAGTCTGGACAAAATGATGCATCAATCATGCAAGTTGCAGCAATTTGATTCAGATATGAGCCGTGAGTGAAACTTGGTGTTCAAACTTATGTTATAGATCTTACAGGGTTTCTCTTCTGATTAAATGCCAATCATATCCTACTAGAGGTGGACAAATCCAGTGTGTCTTTGTGGTACTGCCTATTGCTTTTCCTGTAGGTCATCAACTTGATTAAGACTGAGATGTTCAGTCTTGCACGTTCCTGTTCTACCAATCCACTTACGACTTGCACAAAAACCTCTCTGATGACAACCAACCAAAATGAAACCCACGGATGACATAGGCGCACTGCATATCATTTTCCCTTTGGATGAGCTAGGCACCGGAGGTGGGTACGCTCTCTTCTGAATGAATGTGATGCATTCGGGCTTGATCTTTCCAGCACCCCTCTGCCTAGAGAAACTTCTTGCACGTCAAAAGCCTCATTCAGTTTAACGGGACAGCTCGTGTTTGTAGGACCAAGGCCTTGAAGTGCGTGGGTGACTTTCATTGACAGTGATTGCAGTTATTTATCTAAATCCTTTGGGCAAAGGAAAAACATCGGTACACTGAAAAAATGAATATTGAATATGTTTCTAATTAAAGTGACAGCTAATAAAATATCAAATAATAAAAAACCACATAGAACCTGAACAGTCACTTTAAATTCAAAAAGGCTCATTTAACTATGAAATAATATCATTAATATCAATTGACATACATCACTGCTTGACTTTGTGACCATAACACTTTTCACAGTGAAGAAAGTTTCCATGTAACTTTAAAAGACAAATTGGAGTTTTGATGTTTTAAGAGACTTCGGTGGAACAAAAAAGCCAATGTTAATATTACTGCTTGGTTCATTATTTCAGGCACTGCTAAATGATACATTTTGAGTGAATCTCTTTATTTTCTTGGGGATTTTCCCTTAAAAATCTGCAAGTTCAGATACTCATACAAAAAGGGGTAGAATTTAAAGTGTAGTCTTTTGGATGTCAGTCTGATTTGGACTTCTCCACCCACATCCAAACTATGGCAGCTGTAGCACACCCTAAAGTAGTTCTAAAAGTGATGAGTTAGCATTTTTTATTTCAAAATTTCCAAAGGGCAGAGCTTGCTAGGCATTTCTTTGTTGAGCTTGTCTAAGAATGCGTACTTTCTAAAACCTTTAATATAGCATTAAATGTAGGATGGGTGAATTGCTGTCACTGCTCCTCACCCACATCAGTACAATGCCATCACAAACATTTCTTTATTATGTTAACATCTCCTTCTAAGTCACTTGCATCACGTCACATTTATCGCAGCACTCAGTAGCACAGTTACCGCTGTTATTGCTACTTAACCTTTCAGGCACCTAGCCAAAATTTCAACTACCAAACCTAGATGTGTCAAAGAAACGTTAGCCAATCTCATACTTGGTTCCCAAGCATCACAGTTTCTTCCTGGCTGAAAGACACCCCCTCCCTGTGGGAAAACGATGGATAATGGGGAGGTGAGGGAAACTCTATTCCCCAGAGTTTAGCTCACACCTTGACACGAAAAACAACCATGAAGCGGCTATGAAGCAGTTTGCTGATCCCAAGAATGGAATGTGGTTACCATGGCTAAGGCCTACTGCAGCCGAGTGCAACGTACCGTACCTCCGAATGAGGACAGGAGTGATGCAGAGGCAATATGGTCTGTCCCTGTTCCTGGAGGTGACAATGGGCTGCTGTAGTTAACTGCATCAACCGCCATCAAGAAAGATGGATCGCTACTGCCGTGCCAGCAAAAATGGTGAAGTCGTGTCCTCTAGGTGATCTTTGGTCATTATAATGTCATTATAATACCAAAACACACCTCCATCCCAAAGGCTACCCGCCTCCAAGGTGCGACCACTCCCCACTGGGCATATGCCCTGTGTTTTATCACCTGGACCTTTAAATGTGAAGCGAGAGATTGTTAATCCAATCAGAATAAAAAGAATGTATGACTAAAGTCACTCAAGCTCCACCTAAAAGTATAGAAACAATACAAAAAGTGGCGAATAAAAGGGGGATTTGGGGAACAGAAGACCACCATCGAAACTTTGGGATCGGTCGAGGGCTGAACCTATCTTCTCCCCCCCCTTGGGGACACCTATTGGGTAAGAGCTCTGTGTTTTGCACGCTTAAATATTAACATCAGGCTAGCTATTAATAATCATTAGTGTTTAGGTTTGCTTGTGTGTTTAGCTTTGTGTGTGTGTGTTTAGTGTTTGCTCTAAATCCATTTCGCAGTCAATACCCTCTCACTGGTATTATTTGAACCTGCATTTAGTCATGAATCTACACAATAAATTATTATCATCGATTTAATACTGAAGGGATTTGTCTTTGTGTAACTGCTAGCGAGGGTCCCTGAGTAGGTTAGGCGAACATCCTCCAATCCTGTGGGCTACCAAGAGGGACTTTGGTCTCAGTGACGCTGCCAGTGTGCCTGGCAGGCTGGCCCAGTTGTAAAGAACCCGAGGAGGTTCCCCTTCTCCCTGACAGGAGTGTGGTGGACAGGTGGGGTGACAGGAGTTTGTCTTTCTTGGGAAGATAGTGGGCTGGACAAATTGTAAAGGGTTTGGGAAACCCCCCTTCTGGGCCAGGAATTTTCTTTGTCTATCCTCCTGGCCCCTCTTTTGGTGACATCCCCAAAAAATAAAAAAAAAAAAAAAATCACCTCATGTTCACAATGATTTTATCTTTGTCAAGTCATCTTCTCAGGCACAAACTGCTCTGCTTGAATGTCTGAAAAGTCACCTATCTCAAGAATTAGGTGTCAACCAGGTGAAAATTCAGTATCTGCAGACAGCACTCTTGTCCGGAAGCCAAGGCCAACAAAAGCCATGGGTATTTGATGAGTATTCTCAGACTATCAGAACGAGCTGGGTTAAAGCTGGGTGGGTCAACGTTGTTTCTGCTTCTGCATTTCTTAGGATATCTGCTGTGCAGAGAAAAAGAAGGACTACAACTGATGGTGCTATCGTGCTGGCTTGTTTCTCAAAACCTTGTGCTTGGGGAAAGAAGAAAGCACAGAGAATACTGTTGACACTTCTGTTGCATAATTCTGCAAAAGCTGTCCCTAGCTTTTCCGTAATCACTTTTGCCTTTAAACATATATGATTTAGCTAGAAATTATCACCCTAGCCATGAGCACTCCCTTCATAAACTCACTGAAATGCAAATTAACCTTTTCTCTCTAGAATGAGCTCTCCTACCAATATGAAAAAAACTACCCAATAATATAGTAAGTGATATTCTGGAAAGCTTTTCATTACTTCGTCTGTGGTTTCTAATTGCAAAACCTGTCTAATTATTGCCCTGATTCTTCCATCCCGACCTTGGACCAGATCCACAGTGGCTGAGCACCAGTGCGGGTTGATAGCAGTCTGTGTCACATAGACACACTTTTCAACTGGCTGCAGATCCAGCCTCTGCAAGATCCTCGGCATATCTTTAAGGTCATTTTCCCAATTGATGCGTTTATCAGGATCAAACTTCCCTTTTCAGGTTGTAAACATTATTTAGCACCTGTTCTCAAGTGGCGGGCATAAAATATCACTCTCAGAAACACGTGGACTTTTTATCACCCAAGGAAAAATTCATCCAAAGAACTGAAGTCTACCAGGATCAAAGGAACAAAGTCTACGTGCAGCGAAGAAAGAGCTGTAATAGAATCCAAGTGTTGTATGGGTGCAGGCATACAGGGTAATGGGAAAGGTTACACAGGATTTTCCTTTGTTCTCACTTTCCTGCAGTCATAGCAGATGCTAAGGAGCATTTTTTCCGCTGCTTGTCAGGCTTTGTATCCTTATACAAAGAATTTCATCACCCTACTTTACACTATCATCTCTCTCACTGACAGGCAAATATGGTTAGTAGAAAGCCATTTCTTCTCTCTATGCTCTCACCTTTTTTTCTAGACTAAGTGATATAGCTTTGATTCTCCTAACCCCCAGCAATCAATGAATCCCTCTTTCGCAGGGAAGAAAGCAGAGCAAGATGCAGCTGTATCCAGTCTCACTAAGGAATGGTCCCTAAAAAATTAAGATACGTGTAGACTTCTGGTAGCAGCAAAATAATTAAATCTGCAGTAAAACACTGACTCATGTGGTACCTTAGCAAAATGTCAAATTTCATGGTGGCACAGCATCAGTTCTGTCCCCAGGACTCAGCAGTGCAGTTTTAGGCTCTTTGATGACTCAAAGCAGATTGAAGGCATATGTTTTTAGGACATTTCCAGATGCATATAAAAGAAAAAAAAAAAAAAGGAAAGCTGAGATTCTGTGGCAAAGATTCCTGCAGTGAGAAATGCTGAGGAGAGAGACGTCGCACAACTCCTGACTACCTGCAGGCTCAGGGACAGAATCCAAAGCCACATCCCAAACCACTGATGCAATCTTGGAACACCCCCACTGATTAGGGTCCTAATTTTGGTATTGCCCAAACACCACGGGTGACTTTTTCGTGTCCCTGGAGGTATAGGAAGAACTGCTCCATTTCTCAATGTCTCCCAGCAAAGCTTGTGTCAACCGGGACCTAGAAACAAAAACTTCCTCCAGATGAGGGCTGATCTGTAGGGTTGTTGGAGGACGTGTAGAGGATACAGAGGCAACAGATGTTTTCTTTTTGAACATGGCCAAAGGAGGAGGAGGGTCTACTTTTCACACAACAGCTCTGCTGTCTGGGCAGTCACCCAACTGACAAGAAAACAAGGGCTGCTCCCAGGACGGTTTCAGTGTTTTATATATAGTTTGGAATGGGCCAGCATTGGATAAAAATCCTTGGAAGTGAGTGACCTTCCCTCTCTTTTCTGGTCCAGTGCATCTTGGGTTCATTTCTGCAGCACGTTCACTTTCTCTCTGCAACCCAGCAGGCATTTAACTATTTCTTGCAAAGGGAAATGCGGGACCTCTCTCATTTTCCGGAGAATAATTGCCACGTTGCAAACGCCGCAAAATTCCTCGCACTGCAAAAAAGGGAATGGTGAGAGCTCTCCCGGTTGCTGGGGTGGTGGAACTGCACACCACAGCGCACACATGGGCTCAGGCTGGCTGCCAGCACACGTTGCTGCTGCCAGGGACGTGCAGCATTTCTACGGCAAGTCAAGAATGCATGTAGGGCTGGATCACTTTGCTCAGTGGTTGGGAAAAGGAGAGCAAACCCAGTTACAGAATGGAAAATTAACAAAGAGGCGGGGGGGGGGGAAAGGAGAGGATGGGTCTTTCTCCCGTCTCTAATAGTTGCTGCATGCTGCTGAGTTTCAGGCACAAATATTACTAAAAAAGGTCCTTTTTATTTTAATTGTCTCCTGAAAAAAAGCAGCCTATCAATTCCCTGCTTTGAAAGAAGTGATTACCTTTCTGTCAATGGGTACATTTATAGAGGGAACACATCATTCTTTCCATAAGCAGAATTTCAGTGTCTGTAAGTATATCGCTGGCCTCTTTATCTCCTTGTTTTACCACTTGGCATATGCCCCGGGCCAATGTTGCTCTAACAGCCACACTGAGTAGTACAAGCTGAGCATGAGCTTGGAGGTGTTCTCATGTCCGTTCACTTGCTAAACATGTACTCTGTTTTTTCTAAAGGTGTTACGTTGAACTCCTGAGATTAAGCAGTTAATACAGGTCAAAATTAGTCCTTTGGGCATGGGCCATTCTCTGCCCACTATTCCTGTTAGCTGAAGGGTTGAACTGCGGTATCCGTCTCCTTGTTTCAATGCTATGGCGTTGTCAGGAACTTTCCAGGATTTTCAAATACCAGCAATAACTTCGCTAAAATCAGCTCTCTCCAAACCTTCTCTTTAATATGCTGCTGCTTCGTTTCTAATTTTTTTATGCTGATTCAGACCAACATTATTAAGGAATGCCTACACATCACCTTTGCCCTCATAAATAGAAAGATCTCCTTAAAGCTTTTAAAGTACTTAGCTGCCCTGCAAAGTGTGGTAAAGAGGGTGAAATGGAATATATTATGAAATGTCATACCCAGTCCAAATTGGATGAGCAATTAGTGAACTAATAAGAAGGTTGCAGCACTGTTTCATCAGAAACCTTTAATTTTGACATCAATAGGCATCGTATGTATCTCAGTGTGAAATAACTTTATAGATTTGGTTGGGCTTATGATAGCAATGCTTAGGAAACAAAATAAAGGCATCTATGACACTGTTAATGGAATGATTAAAGCTGCATATGAAAATGCACAGAAGTCAGGATAAGAACTGTAACATTAGCTAATTTACTTTGTACTTTTATACTGTGTGCCATGGGAGATTGTTGAAACCGAGGTCTGACTGCAGAAGTACTTAATGGCTGCTAGCTTGGCACCAGTCGTATTAATCTCCCTAGGACGCCTCTACAGTCAGTTAAGAGGCAGAAGCCTTGTTTTGCCACTCTGAATTGCCCTGTCTCACTGGGAAAAGTTACCCTTTGTGGATTAACCCTTCTGCCTCCCTGCATACTAGGTAACTGGTGAAAGTTATTACAACTAACCCTCACCATTTCAATTCCTGATACTTGCATGTGGAAATTGGAAAGCCTTGTTTTGCACTAACATGAGCTCTTGCATATAACTCCCTAGGTTCATTTTTTTGAAAGAAAAAGAAAGGGAACATGGTCCAAGTTTAATGGCAGTTTAGCTTTATAGGCCTCACTACAGGATCCATCCTTAAAATTAAGCATGTGCTTAATTGCTTTTCTGAATATGGATGGATTTAAGCACGTGCTTAAATGCCTTGCTCACTTGAGGCCCTAATAGAGCATGAAAACTTAAAAGTTCACACCTCATTGAGATAAATGGAGTGGATAATAATAAATTTATCAGAGCAGAAGCTGCTCCTAGCTGTATATGTACACAGCTCCTTGTAGTACTGTCCTCTCTTTCTGGCTGAGACACCTAGATCCTGCTGAAATAAAACAGCACCAGCAGAATAAGAACTGTTATTTCTCCTCTAGATCAGTATAGCAGTACAACAGTCGACAGTATGATGCCTGCACATTTGCCACAAAGAAATATTTTTCTATGAAATCTTACAAGTTACAAAATTAGTAGAAATTAGGTGGAAGCAAACCCCAACAGACAGAAGGGATACTTAGAATCAATGAATCCAATAGCTTCTTTGCGGCTGTACAGTCTTTCCCAGATATGAATTTAAAATAGATTTTTTTTTGTGTGTGTTTCAAATAGACAACTGCTGTCTCTCACAGTCTTGCCTGTACTAAGGGACTTTGCAAAATGTTATACTTTTGGTAATAACAGCAAAACCCTAAAGATATTTCTACTGTAGACTGGGTGCATGGTAATGCTAGCATTTTCAGCACTAGTCCTTTGTGTTCTGAACTGATCATTAAGTGGTATAAATCTCCATTTTCATTCCTATTCATGGTTCTGTTGTTTGCAACTCTCTCCCCACTTGTGCTATGTGCTACTGGTAGGAACAAATGGAAAGTTATCAGAAAGCTCCCAGTATAGATACCAGAGTGAGCACAGCGTTGATATAGGTGGTTGAGGAGCACTACATTGCCTCTTCTTTTCCCTCATCCCTGTTACAGTTTCTGTGTGACAGAGTGACAGGAGCAGACTTGTAGCATGGGGCTGTTGATGCAGAAGGGTCCATTTCAGCTGTTCTACCTCCAGCTCTTATACAGTGCAACAGCTCTTCTGCACCTCCTGGGTTGATCCATGGGGAATCAAGGGAAAACTATGGTCTTCTCTTGGGAGTGCTGTGGCAAGAAGGTTGAAGATAGAAACTTCTAAGGGTCTTAAAGCCCCCTTATCTTATTCCTGTTCTCATTTATCTAGCCAAATTTTTTTCAGCTGCACAAGAGTTGTTGCAATAGTGAGCACTGAACGCTCTGCCCAGCAAGTCATTAACTGGTCAGCAAGCTCTTCCATGAGCAGTAGTCCAGCAAAGACCAGTGAGATGCAGATTTGTGAATGGGATTTTCTTGCATTTGGTAGTGTTTCAACTCATGTTTCCCTCAGTAAGAAATTTTCTGAGATGATTTATGCCTGTTTAAATTAGACAAACTTGTGGCAAGTGGTACAACAATTTTTTTGAAAGAAGGGGAAACAGACCAAAAAAATATATACTCATATAGATACCAAGATCTTAAATGTCATTCCTTAGGAAAAAAGGCCATGAGATTTCACTAAAGCTAATTGCGGTGGACATGTGCTTGATAATCCAGTGATAAGGTCTGGACATGTGATGCTTTTTTAAATAAAGCATACAGAACAGTCCCAACAATGGTTGCCTTTGCTTATACAAGGCTCTGCACCTACCTGCTTTTTATTTTTCTCTATATGTTACAACTTATAGGTTTGTTTTGAGCCATATTAGATGATAGAATTAAAAATGCTGGAGGCTAAATGACCATGAAGCACTGGCTGGACAGATAACGGCCAGAAAATTCAACACCTTGTCTTTATGAGAAATTTCACTAACCTATACACATTACGTTATACAACTATATTTTGTTATCACTGTCATATAAACATTATTCCGAAAATCACAAAAGGAAGTGAGATACTTAAAAAAACCTACAGAATTACCTGGGGAGTGAAATTTATGTTTTACAGTAAAAGCCTAAAGAAGATAAATGTGTTTCACATCTCTAAGACAGATCAAAAGCTATCATACAAGAACTCACTGTGATTATGTTGATCTGTAATACAGTATTGCCGTGGCTAGTAACATGCCATAAGCTTTGCACTGAGTTTGCAAGGTGTCAGGACTTCTCTGTCTGAACTTTCCTTGACCTGCCTGAAGCCTTGTTTTAGTTGGTTTAGTCATGACAGCAATTTCTCTAACTCTTTCGAACTTTATGGCTGATTGGCTTTACTTTTGTTTACCCTTATGTGGTACCACCATGGTTTTAGCAGTACAGACAAGAAACAGGCTGGGCAGGATAAGAGAGACACAGGGGTACAGGATTGGGTGATAAGTTATGGGGCACAAGACTGACACTGGAGTCTTCACATCTAAAGAAATGCAGACCTAGAGCTGTCAAAACTGTTTTTTAGGATAGGAAAGTGAACAAAAAAATAGTATCTAACATGTAAATCCACCATAAGTTATTGGCTACAACGTGGAGGTGCAGATCAGTTAAATAAAGGCTAGATGCAAAAGGATATTAGGAGACATATAAAAGTGACCTTGAGTGAATCCAAGACAGAGAATGAGAAAAACATCCATGTGAACATTTTATTCATCCTGGCAGAGGGCTTTATATCCTGACAACTCACCCTTAACACCACCAGCACCGGAAGGAAACCTTAGAACTGAAACCAGAATGACCTTAGGACTAAGAGGAACACCAGAAGGGTGAGTTAACATCAGGAGAAGAGGTAGAAACTAAGTGCACGTGTAAAAATTTAACTGTATTATTATTACTATTACCAAATATTTTCTGCATAGGCAATTTTTTTTTCTCTTTCCATAATAATATCCGCACTAACAACAATTTTTGGATTAGACTGTTAGGATTTCAATTGTACTAATGATAATTTTTTTACTTAATGTGTAAGGTATGTTTACTTTTTGCCTGTAAACAAGATTTTTAACTACCTCAAGAAGAAATTTTGAAAACGTACAGCTCCTTTACACTAGGAGAAAATAGTATACTAAGATCCAGTGGTCAGAAATAGGTGTGGATGAAACACTGAAATTATATTTGCTATATGCTGCCAGCAATAATAAATATATATCGAAATAAGAAGAAAACTGTGCAAAATAGGAAAATGGTCTTAATCAGGAATGTGCATTTCACCATAGGAGTTTGTTTCAGCTTTGTGTTTTTGCCAATGGCAAGCTTTAGGCAAGAGGGAAATAATGTACGGCCACAGCTCATGGAAATAGTCTGCCTTCCATTCTACATTTGCAGGGCGTTGCTGTTGCGCTGGCTGTTAGTGCTGTCAGACTCCTTGCTTATGCTCCCGTAAGCTCTTTGAAAGAAGTGGCACTTGTTTAGGCTCAGGGAGGTTTTCCATTAGGAGAGGAGAGGAGGAGATCATCTACATGCTTCTTCATTCTCACTTGAGCTTAGAAAAAAAATGTTCTGTGCAATGTTCACTGAAAGACCTTGGCTTTTCGGGGGCTCCAAAAGCTGTACATAAAACGAATTTTTACTCCCCAAATGGATCTTATTATTTGGAGTGTTTTAAGCTACATTTGTACAAAGCAGCAAGTAACCGTTCTTTGGAGAGCTACGGCGAGGCATTATAAGAACATGGAATGGAAGCAAAGAGGTCGCATTAATTTATGCTTTCATAATATCGAGACTGTAAGGAAATATATTTTAAATAAGAATTGGCATAGGAGACCTCCATGATAACAGCTTATATTGAAGGAAATCATTCTTATACAATGTATTTCTCAAGGCTCATAAAAGATAGCAATAACAAACAACATTATACAGTATCTGGGAAATTCTATTTACTTAAAATGCTTTCTGCTTTTATTATTATCCAGGCTCATTCCTTCAGTGGAAGTTCTGATTGCATCTTGAGCAATGTGTATGATCTCATTACAACAGGGCTGTATTAGAAAATCTGATACTGATAGTTTCAACAATGGCACCTTTCTCTTATTATCTGTCACTTGGCTACAAGAGCCCTGCAAATTTCCTGCCATCAGATTCTGGCAGGTGGCTGGAAACCAATCTAATATGCTGTACATATCGCATATATACCCTATTGTGCTGGGGGAAAAAAAATGTTCAATATCCTGACTGTGGCCCTTTTGGAGCACAGGCTGCTGCACAGGCAGTGTTGGGTAGGGGACAGGTTTATGCTTTGCTGGGGAGCGTAGAAAACCACCACCTAGGCTGTAATATGGATACATGTCAACATTAATCTTTTGACTGTTCACCCTCAAGTAAGCAAAAGGCAGTTTTCAGGGCAGTCATTCATTGATTTCTAAGAACCAATTCCTTATTTCCTCATCATCACTTTTCTACTGCATGTTTATGTCCACGGCCATCTAGATTTTCCCTCTGAAAGGTCCAAGAGGCTAAGCAGTGTCACTTAGCTCCAAGGGATCCAAAATACTCCAGATATATACGCCCAGATTTTGGTGCTGTTATGAGAGAGGGAAAGAGGAAGAGCTACTTCTCTTGGTCCCTGTGCAGCTCTCCTAAGGTATTTCAATATTATTCCTTGGCTATCCTCTCCTTTCGCAGGGTTTGTCAGCATGGACAGCTGCAACTGGTGGTGTAGGGTTACCTGCTCACAATCCCTGCACCAGAAGGGCCATGAAACAGAAAGCAAATCCTTCCCTGTCAACCCAAAGTTAATGGTTTTGGAGCCTTTTACATTAAGATTTGTTAGGAAAGGGAAAAAAAATCCCTAAATCTCACACAGAGTAAAACAAGATAAGCTGAAAAACCAATATCCCTCTTGAGAAGGATGGGTTCCTTTCTTCGGGCTTTATTTCAAATTTAGCAACTGTCACTGTTTCTGTGGTTGATAGAAAGTGTCCTCTCCCTTGACTTCTCTTTGGAGTCCTTAAGGAGGTCACTTTCTGGCATTTCTGAAGCTGGGTGTACGTCTGCACTCCACTGCAGGTCGCCTCTTGCTCCCTTCAACAGTCCTTCAATCCTCACTCCTTCAGGCTTTTTCCTGCTTGCTTCTCCCACCACTTGTCCTGCCCTGACCTCCAGCGGGCTTGGCATCTGGCTTGCTTGGATGCTCTTATGGAAGCTGCGGTTTCCCTTCCTCCCTGCTTTCTAGGGTGCTCCCCTTCAAACCACAGTACACTTACCAGGACCAGCCTTCCCCCTCGCTGCCCCTCTTCACAGCATTCCCGTAATGATCCCGTAATGATTTAAATACAATATGCCATTGTGTAAGTACTTGCTCAGGAACTACAATCACATTAATCAGCCTGGCCTGCTCTAAAATCTGCTTGTGGCAGGGGCAATGCAAATCACTGGCTGAAGGAAGAACACCACCAGCTTTTCTGCACCTTTCTTGCCTCTTTCTGAGTCCATAACTTGGGGGGGGGTGTTGTTACTCCGTTGTTGATAAGTCTTTAGGGAAGCCTCATGCTGGCCGTTTTGAAGACATTTGCTGACAATCTGGTAGACAGACCTGCTGAAATAGAAAATTTTCATTTTGAGAATGTTACATTTTTTCTGAAAGAGTAAAGATATCAGAGCAAAGTTGCTAAAGAAAAGCTAATGCCTTCCCTTTGTTTATGAATACACATAGTGGTGGAATCCTGTGACTACTTAGCTGCTAAAAACTTTTAACATAATGAATTAATAAACCCAGGAATTTTGTATAAGATGTTTCCTGTAAGGTCCTTTATGTCGCTGATTGCCGTCTTTCTTAGTGGAATAAATCCCGCTTGGGGTTGTTTCAGTCTTCACAGATGACATCTCAAAGTAGCTCATTTATTTGGGGAGTAAAACAGATTTAATGAACCATGGGAAACACATGATTTTTCAGAAGTGACCATAATGACAACGGTTCATTGATAATAACAGGCTATTTACCTGTGCCTGAATTGCTTCAAATTTATTTCCTTCAGACAGTTTCCTCACCTTGGCTACAGTAAAAATATGATAGAGCTATAGGTCCACAAGGAATTTGTTAATTAAAATTAATGTGGCATATTGGGCTGCACATGGGTCTTCTCAAAGAAGCATGATCAACTAACCAAACACTTCTTTGCGTCTGACCATCTTAAGAGATGAAGGATTTCTCTCTTCAGCTGACTACAGCTGTCCGGGCCATTGTATACACTGACAATCGGCATATCCTTGGGATTATTGATTCCCCTCTGTAAAGTGTAAAGCCTGTTTCTGTTGATGTCTAGGTTATTGGACTGATGTGCTTACCAAAGGGAGAAAGAAACTCTTTTACATTCCTATGTGAGATAATCACATTTACATATGAACTGGTCAAGTATGATGGATTAGATGGATGGGTGATTACTGGAGACAGAGTCAACACTAGAGCTTTTCCTGAATGCTAAGTGCTTCCCATCTAGAGTTTACTGAGCTCGGGGAGCGAAGAAAAAAAAAGAGAAGAAATCAGTCTCACCAGTGTCATACATAACATGGCAGCAGTTGCAGGGGTAACATGCATCCATATATAAGACATATATAGCTATATATAACTAGGAGAAACACTGGCAAACAAAAACCATTCAGCAGAGGCAGTTAGATATCCCAGGTAGGTTTTTTGTGACATTCAGAGACTCGAAACCAAGAATACAACTCACAAAACCCCTACTTAACCTCCCTAGCATCCGAAAGGCTAAGGATATTTGGCGGTTCACCAGCAAGTTCCCTGGTACAGCCTATCTTGCACCTGGTCCTGCTCAGACGCCACAAAAAGCAATATCTCTCTCCTGATATTCCATTCTGTACAAGAAGGAGCTAAAGCTTCTCTTTTTTATTTTGGGGACCATTTTGTAAATTCCTTTAATGTCCAAAAATCCAAGATCATCCTCAATGGGCTACAGGACTGTGCTCCATCTTCTCTCCCTCCACTTTGACCCCAAATCATATGTGTTTGTAAAAAAAAAATAGAGAGAAATTATCCATCCTCATTTAGTAGATTTAGATACCTAAATCTGTGAGACCAGCTGGGTACTAAGGTCCTCTGAGAATCTAAGAGTTGGAGGAGCCCACTGTCATGGGCTTTCTTTGGCCAGGCAGGATTTGGTCTTAGGGATCACTCAAGTGGGCTTGAATTTACTTTATGTTAGTATTTTTATGTAGTATGAATACCAAAATACATAATATAGCTTTCACAGACAAGCTTGCATTTCAAAATAAACTCCAGGATGTATATGACCAAATATGAATTATAAACATTTTTAAGAGTCAATTTTGGTATTTGTGTAAAGGAAAGGGGAGGTAGCGAAAAGAGCTGCAGTGATCGTTTCTAATGAGCCAAGTAATCCTGATACCTTTTTTCACATGCATCCCACATCTTTGAAAGGGTGTGTACTGTACCTTCTATAAGTGAGGAGTTTTGAGATGTGCAATATTTCCTGCTAAAAACATATCAGTTTCAGGCTGCGATGAGAAAAAATTGCTTTCAAGTATCAGGGGTTCAAAAGTGCAGCTGAAATTTTCAAGTATTAGTTTCACATTCTGCTTAAGAAAAAACTGGGAAAAGAGAAGCAGAGAGGAGAATGAGGATAAAATTCCAACAAAAATAAGATATCTTTATCTAGCCAGACAGCCGGTATTGTATGTTTCTATGTAATACTGTGTGCATGACGAATATGGTAACAGAGCATTAGGGCTGCATGGTTAGGCAGTCAAAAGTTTGGAAACAGCCTAGTTAAGGTTGCTCTCTGTGCCGCTCTGCTCCCTCGCATGTGAACACATTATGTCTTTTTTTAACTGCAATGTTTCTCTGCATACTCTTTCTCATGTAGAACAAATATTTCTTCTATATAACCTCAGGAAACTTGCAATGTTGTTTATTCCTCTAAGCATTTGTGGATTTTCATTATCATAGTGGTGCAGACAGTAACACAGATGCTCAAGCTGGTTTTTAGCCTTTTGTACCACTCAGATGGCACAGAAGGGCTATAAACCAGACACCACCAACCCACCTCTCCACCCTCCTCACACATTTCCTTCTGCTGTGTCTGATGTGGATGCTTTTCTCCTGCCTCCCACCTTCTGCCATTTTTGCATGGTTAAGTGAAATGAAACACATCAGTACAGCTTTTAAATGAGGAAAAAGAGCTGGCGAGACCCCTCCTCCATCATCACTCCTGTGCATAAACAAAGGTGCAAGGCATCTCCTGCAAGTCTTCAGGTGATTTGTCCTTATTTGTCTCTAAGGCCTGGGTGAAGACTCTCCAAGCCTAGGGGATCTAGGTCTAACTTATACCAGTCATGGTCATGTTTTACCCCGCACCTTCCTCCCACGGACACTTGTCCCTAAGTCCTCTGTTTGAAAGGAGTACTGAGCCTACAGAGAGCAACTTTTTCCCACCTGACTTCTGAGGTGGCCTTCTCAACTCAATGCGGTCAGTCAACAGAAAAGATCCCCAACTATAGTGTAGCTAGGAGTCAGTTCACCTGCGAGTTCAACTGACTGATAAATAAGCAAGCTTTAAATGTCACTCTCTGGAGTTTTTTCTTGACATGGAATAGGGTCTCCAAATATGATTCCTTTAATTTTTCATGCTGGTGACTTGCATGGCTTCTAACCTTGAAACAGGCTTCTAATTCTTGAAACGGTGCATAGCATCACAAATCCTGTACTCACCAAAAAAGGGACCAGCCTATTGCCTCTTTGAAATGAAGGAACATAATTAAAACCACAGCATCTACTCCAATCCCTTTGACACTCATCCAAACCTGTTGATATCGATGGTCTCACGACAGAGTTGTCCTGATGCAGACCTAGACAACGACTTCTAAGGACAATCTAACTTTGAGGGTCCAAATAATTGCTGGATGTCATGGTTTGACTTAGAACAGAAAATCTTCAGTGATTTTAATTTCCAGCTCAGTCTCTGCTCAGTGACGGCACTCACTGAAGTTATCAGCATATTTGTGCAGACAGTGTCTGCTTCTAGAAGTGATAGAGCTTGATGTTTACAGTCACTGCCAGGGATTGGGGTGCAGAAAGGCTCTGGCTTGTCCTCACTCCTGTGCAGACCAAGGTCACTGCTAAATCCTGTGTGCCACGGTGGGGGTGCAGGAAGTGAGAGGCTGCATCTGCGGGGAGGAGCGGACAGGACAGGTGACCCTACACTGACCAACAAGGTGTTCCATCCCATAGACGTCATCTTAGGTATAAAGCTGAGGGATCACAAGCAATTCTTCAACAGCGGGCATCTGAGAAGTATTCTGGCCATTCTGCCTTTGATCCCTATCCGTGCATTCCTGAATCTAGTTCCTGAATCCACTTCCCATCTGCCACCAAGTCCAGTCTGGGCCTTCCCCAGTGTCTGCCCCGTAGCATCAGTGGTGACGGTGACGTGGTTGCCATCAGTGGGTTGGGTTCATTGTTGGTGTTTTTTATATTTGTATATGTTTCATTTTATTGTTATTATTTTCATTAACGCAGTTTTAGTTTTCTTTTCCAATCCATAAGTCTCTCTCCCTTATTCACTTTCTCTTCCCCTTTGAGGAGGGAGGGCGGTAATTGAGACCATCTATCATTCATCTAGTGGCCGGCCCAGCCCTAACCCTTGACACTGGAGCATCCTACAGAAAGAGGAAAATATTTGTAATAAATTTAAAGACATCCAGTACATCCATCTTCTAAGTTGTTGGACAGCTGCATGCATTTCCCTTCCCTTTCCAGTTAGGGTGTGGGCAAACAATCTGTTTGGGATGCGGTTAATAACTTCCCTAGCTCCAGATGATTATCAGCACTCATCTGTTAGAGATCACTGCTCTCATTTCTGAAATTGCAGAACATGGGTGCTCTTTCATTTGTTTTTGTGTTAAATCTGCAAGGCTATCTTACGTCATCTTCATCACTAATTTAAGCTAAGCTGGAAGTCTTGGCACTGAGGGAGATGAGGAGTAGCCAGCTGCCGGTAGCTTTCTACCAGGACTTCTGTATGTGCACAACCCCCTGTGGAGAAGCACAGACAAATGGAGAGGAGTGCATACGCTTGCAAAGCAAAGGCATTTGTATGCCTTTATTGTATCTGCTGGAAGCTTCTTATTCCCATATTTGTTTCCTCAGAGCTGAGGCTTCAGCATTAGCTTGATTCTTACATGTCCTCTGTAATGAGTGTGCAGGGGATACAAACGCACTTTACTGCACGGCTGACTAAGAGACTAAGGTAAAAGGGCCAAAACATAGACTGTTAGTATGAGGTGGAAGCAACAAAATAATTTCTCATCTTTTCAACTTCTATTTTGTTTTGGAGAATAGCATAAAATTCTCACCTGCACTGATGGTTTTAAAGCTTCAGGAATGCGACATGATTCTGTAATGAGACTCCACAATAATTTTCTTCTTTTATAAACCTGAGCTTAGTTAATAGATTTCTATTCCAAAGTTATGTTAGGACAAAAAAACCCAAACAAACAAACAAACAAAAAACCCATGGTGTGTTAAAAATTTGTATCAAGATCAGCAGGTTGTATGAAAAAAATAAAAAAGAATAAAAATTTTTAACTGGGAAGGTCAGCAATGCTTTAGCAATTTAATTATAAATAACTCAATTATACTGTATAATTCCTACGACTGCCAGAGACCTCATTGATTACTCACAATGGTACTGCATTAGGATGCTCATAATAAGATGTTTATTTTAATAACTACTTTCTATGTAAATGTACTAGTTTGCAGAAGCACTAGGTTAAGGATACTTCAGTTAAGTGACTCCTGAATGAGTTTAACATAATAAGGAGGAGAGATGGATCCGTAGCAACAGTAAAGAAAACCAAACATCACTGGAGCATAGAAACTTCTACACCGTTCTTTCTGCAAATACAGAGCACTACCTTTTGGCACACTAGCTGTTCCTGCTTAGGATGGTTATAGCATATAAGAACTCAGAATCTGAATCAATAAAAGCTAAACACTTCCGACACTTATGTTAAGCAGCATCTTATCCTGGGAAGAACAATTTTCCATGATTCTTTGACACACGCTGTGATAAATGGAATTGCACTGGAGACAAGGTAATGGGTACCTTCAGCAAGAGTTGCAGATCCTGGCCTAAAATCAGTGGTTAATATAATGGGGTTTGATTTTTGCCAGAACTTCCATGAGGAATTAGATTCTTTCTACCTGTTCCTGTTTCTCATCTCCACTTTGCAGGCAAATCTTCGTTCCCTTTACCGCCCCCATTGTACCTCTTTGACGAGCACATTTCAGTACATGAGCTATTACTCAGAGTAGAAAGCTCTTCTGGGAATCCAGCTAAAAGTCCATTTCTAATGCTCAAAGCCATTATCACTCTGTCTGGATCCAAAGGCATTCGTAACATCTACAGATAATCAAGGAACAACAAAGGATGCACTTCCAGCAATCGGAATTTAAAAATCCATTTCAAACACAGAGGTACTGTAATCTGTACAAAATGAGTAGAGTTCACAGAACTACTGGACGGTTTTGTCAATTTAGTCCTTAAAAATCTGTACCAATAACTATATTGCAAAACACAGAGGCATCAGCACAGCATGATGCAAGTCTCTGATCTCAAGTTAATCTTTAAAAATAAAATGACCTAGAAAGAATCTATTTCATTTCTTATGTAGCTGAGAGTTTTGTGTTATACTCTACAGACAGGAAAGGCCTGGAGAGGATTTCATTTGCTACTTCTCATTGTCATTTCTGTTGAGCCATCAGTTACTCTCATTAATCTTACAACAGACTCTGCCCAGCATCTTCCCATGTAAGCAAGACTCCCCTGTTGGGAAGCCTGAGCAGGATGCTCGGTATAACTTCCATCACTGCGGCCAATACATCATACGTGATGTATGAAAGTTTTTGTAGACTGCTTTCAGAGCTGCAGCTGCAGCCACCCTCTCCCACTGAGGCTTTGCAAAAGCCTTTTGGAGAGAGTGCCCAGTCTTCTGTTATTCTTGCTTAGTCTGTGTTGGGGTTTGAAGAAACCCATGACTTTCCCTGCCCAACACTTCAAGCTCTGTCGGCATCATCCATGGACCCTCTGCTTTCCATATTTGATGCAGTGGTGGTGTGTGGGTGAATCCAAAGGGAGGCTCTCAAACGATGGGCCCATGAGTCTCCATCAGTATTAAGCAGTGTCTCATTCGTCACAGCTGCCCTTTAAACAATACAACCCCATCCCTACTCTGTATAGATCTGTTTATAATGCAGATGTAATATTACTTCCCAGCAGCAGAAGGAAACAAATTCATTGCCATATATAAAAGGAAAAAGTTGGGTAGGGCCATAGGAAAAAGGAAAAAGTTGGGTAGGGCCATAGGAATGTCTTTTTGAAGTAAAATTCATGCATATGTACGTGTATACCTGTGTAGGCATGGATACGGATGTATAGAGACAGGAATTAGAGAAGGTGCTGCTTTTATATACTCTCATGTCTGACAAATAAAGGAACTCTCACACGTATGCCTGTCCTTTTAATAGGAAAGGGGTTATGAGGGGTCTCTGCTGATTATTGCAATCTGTCATACTTTCATATAAAAAAAATACATCAAACATACAATGAAAAAATTTAGTGGATGCTCAGTCACTTTGAACAAAGTTATCCATCATGCTTTGGAAATACGAACTGTAATAGAGGGGAATTTTCTCATCTTTTCTCCAGAACAGAAAACAAAGTATCGAACCAAAGTTTATGGTAGTTCGTTGTCTTGCACAAAGACAAACTGTACAAGGACCAATTCAGGTTCATGACACCTGTTTTAATAACCGTGAGATATATATATTTCATGCTCAGTTTTATTAATTTTAACTAAAAATAATTGTCCATGCTTAAAATTTTCCCTACCTATTATGTTAGAGAACAGCATTAAATCTATTTTCTGTATAATTCTTTCTAATCTCATCTGGTTTTTTACTTTCTAAGATTAAGAATCCTATGGGAAGACTGGAAGTCTTCTCTGATTTAATCCCATACACAGATTTGTCTTTGGCCCTACTTAAATTGCTCTTTTGTTTGCCAGTAGAGATTGCAATGATAATTCTCAGGCAAAGGCACTATCTGAAAAATAAAGCCAGTTTCAGTCAAGTCTAAAGGACAAGACATCACAATAATATATGTTCCTATGATTTATTAAAAGAGCAATTCTTAAAAAAAAAAACCAAACCAAAAAGGTGTGAAACTAAGCAAAATCAACAACAGCAGAAGATCCATACATAAACCAGGGCAAAGAGTATTTAAAGAAAAGAAAACTCATCACTATTTCACTTAATCCCACATTTTCAAATGGTGGTGTCTAGCCCTTTCACCATATTTTCTCACAAATTTAAGCTGGTTAGATATCTCTCTCTGCCTTCAATTATTTGACCTGTAGGTTCCTTAGCAGTGAAATGAGGACCACAACACTTCTCTGCTTCACCAACCTGCCCGATTTTTAATTGCTAAGGTTCAGAAAAAGACTTTCTACCTTTACGCCCAGTATAAGTCTCATTTTTATAATCTGTAAGCATTGCTTCCCTCAAGTTCCTCTTCACCTGAATAAAGCAGTTGGCTCCTTGAATGTTTTCCTCAGCCCTTCTGTCCGCCGTCTTCTGTTTTATGGTCTCTGCAGCCAGTATTTAAACAAACACTTTAACACAGAAAAATCATTCTCCGTGCCCACAAATACATAAACCAAAAAGATGGATGAAATCTATATTTCCTTCGCATCCTGCTTTCAGTATACCACAGCAAGTATGCGACTGGATGAATGTGCGCAAGGAAAGGCAGAAAGGGAGGCAACACTGCGAAATAAAACGCCCCTTGAAAAGCAGGAAAAGCTGCTGTTTGGTGTTCACAGAATATCAGAGAGCTAAATGTAAATTTACCCTTGAAGAAAGGAACGAAAGGGAGAAAGACACTGGAAGGAAATCAGGAGGTTCAAGTTTTCTTCTAAGTTTCAAGTTTGTCTGAAACAAGAGTTTGACTGTCAGTGCTGCTGACATTGCATAAAGTGAACCCACCAGCGAGGTTTAGATGAAACCTCGGTAAACAGCAGCAGATTTCATGCTGTTCTAATACAGACCCCTGTGAAAGCACAACTGTTCAGAAAAATATGTAACATACTTCAAGTACGTGGGCCTATGAACCTCAGGAGGCACCACTGCAATGGTTCTAGCCGAATGACTTCTAATTTGACGCTGAAGAGGCAACCTACCAAGTAATGACTACGAAAACTGCACAGGGACAATAATTCAGCTTACCATAGCTGTGTTTTAAGCACAAGGAGATCTGCTATATATTAGTGCTAACCTTAACACAAAGCTTACCTTGCTGTCAGATGATTGTTCTGGGTTTTAATGTGTGTGATCCAAACAGAAAAAAAAAAAATCACAGAATGTGTTGTAAACGCAGACTGCACCGTATTGTATATACTAAAAGAAAAAATAGAAGCAGTTGTAGCGGCTGCAGCAGCAGAACGTGAAAACTACAACAATTCCCCGACTGAGTTCACTGTCGTGATTTCACTTCAGTCCCATGATTTCACTGGACAGGGCGGGTGAAGTCTCTTCTAGATGTCTCATCTCAGACAAGGATCATTACTGACCCCCACCCCTTGCTTCATTACAAACATAATCCTCCCTTCCCACACAGCACTTTCTCACTCAAAGAACTGCTTGAGCAGTAGCTGATGAGCACAACAGCTCACGGGTAACTGCAAGTATTATGTCTGTTTTCCAGAGACACAGTGCAGTTCAGTAACACTAATCCAGGCTCAAACAGGAATTAAAAATCATGAATTCTGGCCTGGCACTAGTTCCTTCTAGCCCTCATGAATCTAAAAGTAAACATTAAGGGGGAGAATAGTCATGTATTGATGCTGTTCTGCACTAATGTGCACAAGATGCATACTTAATTCCCAGCCCCTTGCTCTGCAGAAGCCACGAGTACTTAAACCAGAACGTCTCATCACTTCAGTAATGACATCTCCAGGGATCTCCTCTGTAGGACGGATGGGCTGCAAAATCGGAGAGGGTGACTGATTCTGTCTTTCTCGGTGCAAATGCTGATTCCCTAAAATACGAACATGTGAAGCTGCTGCAACACTGTGATATTAAAAATCTTAATATATATGTTTAGTAATGAGTGCCTGAGTTTTATTAATCAGCTAGACCCCTCTGGTTTTGAGAAATCCTTTTTAAAAAGTGTGACACAGGGGTGAAAAATCAAGATGCAGAAAAAAATTGTGCATGCTTTGTGTAAAGAAAGTGCAAGACGTCAAGCACAGAAACGCACTGCAGAGACACAGCAAAACCCGTAGATACCTCGCTACATAATCAGTTTAGTAATCCAGTCATCAGTCAGGACTAATAGGAGCTGCACAGTTTTATTCCGCAGTGCTTCAAAATCTGGGTCAGCCAAACCACCCCCCTCCCCGCCGCGGCTGCCTGCCGGAGCCCGCTGCACGCCTGGCAGAGGGAGGCATTGCCGACGCCGACCGCACCGAGGAGCCAGAAGGCAGCGAACAGCTGCCCAAAAACGTAAAAGCCAACGGGTGGAGATGTCCGTTCTGTTTATAACACAACCTCTCTGGGATTATGGAACTTCGGAAATGCTGCCCACCTTCTGGACGTCAAGCAAGATCGTATTTATCATGTCTCAGTAGTAAAACGTCTGACCTATCCTGAATGAAGGTAGGGAATTATGCGGGTGTTCGCAGAAGGTTTAAAGCAATGAATTGAAACATGGGCAAGCTATTTGCAGGCAATAGTGTGAGCACCCCTTAGGGCAGTCACGCACAGGCGGGCAGAGGGGTGAGATCCGTGCCCTTTCCCATCTGGAGCCCAGACCTCAGCTGGACCTTCAGCATTCACCAGTTATCGGAAAAACCCCCAGAAAGGTGGGGCATGCTGCTGCCTCTCAGAGCTGAGGGCTGAAGAGACAAGAAAGGAGGCAAGGGCTAGCAGACCAAGCAAACAGAGGGTGGTGCGTGGGGACAGGGAGCAGTGACCAGTTCTGCAACCTCCTTCCCCTCCAAGCACTGGGTTGGGGCCGGCTCTCACCCACGCCGAGGGTCCCTGGGTCAGGCAGCCAAGCCATTCAGCCTGAACATAAAAGCATATACCGTTGTATATGCAAGACACATAAAACCCCTGTGACTAAACAGAGAGCCAGAGGCAGCAACGCCTGCCTTCCCCTGGAGAAGAGGAGTAGAAAGGGGAAGGGAGAAGATGCAGCTGTGGCATTGCCCTGGGAGCATGTGCAAGCCCTTCAGCGACTCCTGTGTCAAAACTCATCTCACGGCTGTGGGTTTCCTTGAAACAGCCTTTTCTCTGAGGAAGGTTTGTCCAGCTCATATAGGAGTTTTCCCAGACCTCTGAGGTGTTTAGCTGTGCAAAGGCTCTACCACGTGCCTGGGTCTGTCAGGGGCGTTATGTCTCTGCTTTGGCTGTGGTCCAGGCATGCATCGAAATGCTCAGGGTTTCTGTAGCTGTGCTGCGTAGCAGTGCTCAGGGAGGCTGATGCTTCCAGGATGCTTGCTGGATGTGCTGAGAACAAGCTCCGTGTAAGACACATCCCTGAAACATCACCTTTACTGCTGGAGCACAGAGCAGTTGTTCGGCCCATAGGTACCTGCTTCTGCCTGGGAAATCCCTTGTTGATATAGATGTGTGGAAAGGAGAGAGTGAGCAGGGTAGCAGATATAGGAGGGAAAAGAAGGCTTTGAGGGCAATTTATCCCAGAGGAATGACTCAAGTGCCGAGACTTCCTCATGTTTTTGCAAATACTGTGCTTAAAGACATAAACTTGGGCATTGGAGTGCAAGCCCCTCTTCCACAGATGCCTGCATGTCTTTAGCATTGCATACTTTCTATTATGAGTAACAGCAACACCTTGCTCTTGTGGCAGGGCTGCGAATAAAATCTCTTGTAATATCAGCCAGCACTGTGCAGACAGCTTCAGCTCCCTGCAATCAATACTTTATGGGTAAATTTATGTGTGTACGCTGAAGAAAATGAAATGAAATGTATCATGTCAGTTTACATAATCCAAGAGCCAATAGCCTTCATTTTCTGAGACAGAAAAACAAAGACATAAAATAAGGAAATTTGGAGGGTGGAGTTTAATCTCTGAATATTTTGCATTTTTTTTTTTTCCCAAAAAGTCTCAAAACCTTTTTAAGAGGGGAAGAAGCAACTAAGAGTGGCATAGCATTTCAGACATAGGCTGAAAAAATGGTGTAAGCTAGGAAAAATGCTGCATAAATACCCTTTATTCTGTATTATGCTGGCTGCCTGACACATTAGATAAGTCAGTGAAAGGCAAAAGCTTTCAGTGTCTGTCGTCTGAATTGACCTCAGGACTTCAGTTTTCAGCTTTATTTAATTTCCTGTAACATCCAAGAACAATGCGAGGAGAATACTCCTGGGACCGTGGACAACCAGAGCCCGGCCCATGCTGTAAGAGTGTGGTCTCACAGTCCCCTGCTCTCCATGAGTTTGTAGCTTTGTGCCTTTTAGATTAACGTGCATGTGCAGTTGTAAAAGGTTGTTTCCATGATTAGAGCTCTTCCACATCCTTTGTTGAAACACCATGACTTTCACATTTAGGTGATGGCTTCTGCAAGTTCTGTCAGCTTCAGGTAGTGATTATTCATCCAAATATGGACCTAAGCACTCTTTCTGTATGGCTGGATGTACACAAAATTCATAGCTACATCGAAATATATCAGCTTAGATTAAAGATGGAACCATTCCCTATTCATGTGCATCCTCTCATTGACATAGATTACATATAAGGGTCAATTTCTTTCCGTAGAATGATTTCAGACAGTTACTCTGATAATATGACTTATCAGATGTATTTATTCAAGAGAGATACTCGGTAGTTACATGAAAATGAAAAAAACAAGTATTTTCTATTATTTTGAACAAATACAATGACAACAAATATATAAATGCTAAAATACAGACACAGCCTTGTGTCTCCCAAGTTGGCGTTTAAGTGCCTCAACACCCTTACAAATCCGGAACAGTGGAATGAGCTACAGCTGGTCCTACCTCTCCAAGTTACCCTTGCGTTATTTTCAGGAGGAAAAAACCAAAATGGCCAAGGAGTTTGGAATATTGGCATATACACCTTTAGTTTGCAGATTTTTACATTTACTTTCTGCATTCCTGCACAGTTCTGTCAATTGACATTATTTACAAGACGAAATAAAAGGTTGAAAAGGTAAGGATAAAGCAAACACTACAAAATCCCTTAGTCTGGACAATTTATACGTTTTATTTGAATCTAGTTCTTTTTGGGCGATATTTATGTTCCATTTAAACAGGTAAGGTCTCAAGAGAACAAGCAGTTACTGACTAGTCTCTTTCTAACCAGCTTTTCTGCAATGTGCAGTTGGAAACCACTTCATGGTAACTGCCCAAGACATTTAAGAGATGGACCCTGAGGGCAGTGGACCTGCTGGCATGTAAGGTTCGCCTTCCAACTCAGTTGAACCAAGGGCTGAGGAAGAAGAAAGTGTTTTAGTGTAAACGGAGATGTCAAAACTGACAAGGAAAAGTCAAAACAAAGCCATCCCCAGCAATCAACGTAGTACCAATTACTCAAGAACAGAATCTATTGCTAGTTGCTGGTCAAGAAGAAAATACATGCACTGTCTTCCCTGTTTCCATCTCCCTTGTCAGCTTGCCCCACTAAGCTGTTTCTGTTCTACTTTGTCTCCTCACTTTAGTCTTCCTTCCCGCGTGGTTCATCACGGTGTCTCCCTGGAGCCTTTTCCTCATCCTGCTAGTAATCCGTGGGATGATAAACCCAGGAGATGAAGCTTTTTACTGCTGTTGCAGTCAGCTATTTTTTTCCTGTTGTTCTCGATCCGTCTTTTCTCCCGTTCTTACTAATCTCTGAAACACACAGGGCAGAGGACAGTAAAGAAGCACAGAAAGAGGGGAGAAGTATAAGTGAAGTTATTGCCCGATGCAGAAGGCTCAAGTTGCAACGTCTTTAGATGGAAAAAACTATCAGAAATAAGGTTTTAGAAGAAGAAACAGCTTCCCTGCTGACAGCACCGTGAGGGATAGCTTGAGGGCAGAATTTTAAAAACAGAGTTTGTCTTGACCTCTCTCCAGCCTTGCATGGTGTCAGCATGATAGAGCAGGGAAAACAAATTATACTGGGTCAGACACAAAGACACATCACATTGCAGCAGAGATGCAACAGCCCCCCTGTTTTTTCTGTGGCTCTGGATGGTAAAACTGGGATACTGCATTCAGTACGACCACAAGAAAGATTTGAAAACGGAGAGTTCAGAAAAAAGCAACAAAATAATTAAGGGGCTGGAGGGATTTACCTACGAGGAAGATTAAAAAAAACTGAATAAATATGTGGAATTTGGCTAAGAGATAACTAAGGAAAGGCACGCTAATGATCTACAAATATTTGACTGGTGTACACGCTAAGGAGGGAAAGGAATTACGTAGCATGAAACAAGCAGGTATATCATGGAGTAATGGAATGAAATTAAGAAATGGAAAATTGAAGCAGAATTTAAGGCAAATCCTCCTGACAATGAATTCTAATAGTCTGTGGAAAACATGCCAGCATACGTGCAACAGGGAACGGTTCTGCATTGATAGGAAGGGGGACTTAAATGACTTGCTGGGTCTTTCCAATCTCAAATATTTATGATTCTATAATTAAGTATTATTAAATTTAATGACATGTGCCATTTTTTTTTTCCCCAGCAAATTGTGACTGTTGCCTCAGGTCAGAAGTGTGCAATTACATCCTAACTAAAGGTCTTACATTTTAATTCATGAATTCTCCTAAAATTAACTAGGTAGGTCTCATCTCTTCTTTTTTTTTCTTTTTTTTTCTTTTTTTTTCTTCTACCTAAATTGAATTTCTATTAATGCATTTTCTCTCATTTTCAAATAACAGCTATCTGCCCCTACGAGTGACTCAGAAATCCCTCTTTATGCAAGGCAAGCATGCATAGTTAAGGTTGCATGGCTCAGTGCCTGAACCTAGTTAGCCTCAGGTTGAATGCTGGCTGTGTTCAAGGGACCCACTGTTCTACAGCCCAGATGAGCACAGAGGCTTTTCTTACTCTGAGGCTGAACTGCATGCAACAACGAAAAAAAACCGCTACACGGTATTGCCAACTCAGAGCTGCTTATGGAGCTTTGAACCTAGATGGTGTCCATATGAAGAGCTTCAAGTCACTGCTTAACCCTGTACCACAACACCATTCACAAAATACAAACAGGTGTTTATGTGGTAGCTGTCCAAACCCCATCCCCTATCACAGCTGGTAGATAGCAAGTTTCCTCTATTCGGCGTTGGCCAACTCCTTCATTTTGGCGTATATGCCTGCTTCTGCCAACATACGCTTCAAAATGTCTCCTGAAACGTGCACAGGTCTAGGAAGTGATCAGAGGGTTGTGGTCTCATGTGAGCAGTTCGTTCTGGGGATCCAAGTGATTTGTTCTGATCTGTCAGCCAGTGTTGTAGTTCTTGATGATATTTTACCATTGGATGTGTTACATGCTCAGGCCCCTGAGAGTACACAGTCTAATTATTTTTGAATTAGTACATAAATATGTCTTTTGTCCAGGTAACAGTGCTGTCACCTCCTACTGTGGAAGGTCATCTGTGACGCCTAATGTTTTTGTGATATATTCTTTTGTTTTCCCATGGACTGCAGCTGCAGACTGGATAATTTACCAACACTGTACCAACAATTTTTGACATTCATATTCACTTCATTCTTGACTACTTGCTTAAAACTCCTTTTTTCATGCGTGCTGGACTTAGCCTCACCCAAGGCAGTAAATGACAGCAGAGTTTCATCTGGAATTAGTATGTGGTGACAGTAATGCTTACAAACACGCTGTTGCAGCACAGCTAGCGTGGGCTTTGTCATGAAGGATGAAACAAATCTCTCTCCAGCCCCGACATAAAGCCCCCTCTTCGTTACCTGCCACAGGAGTGCCTCTGATCCGTGAGGCATCCGTGATGCCTGCCTGCATGTCCAATAGCTGGTCCACTGAGGAGCTCGGAGAATGTGAGAGGCTGGTGAAAGACCCCAGGTGCTAGCATTACAATATTTGAATGCTAATTGCCAGAAATCTATTTGCCAAATCTTTGTACTTTTAAGAGAACGCTGTAACAATCAAGCTGGAGTAGGATAATTAAAGAAAACTCCCCCTCCTCCCCTCCCTTCTCCCAATAACTCTGCAGCCCTGTCTGTCATTTCTCAGCGTTGATTTGCTAAGATGCGGGTAGCTGATAGGAAAGCTCAATTTGCTGTGTGCGTTTTACAGGAGGCGTGGCTTCAGCACAACTTCCTCCCAAGGAAATAGCCCCAGGAGCCCTGGATGCTTGTGTGGATAGTTTAGCACTGGGCTGTGTCTAGCCAGAAGTAGGAGAAAAAGCTGTAGGCAAGGGAAGGGAAGAGAGAATGAAAAGATTATTCCTCTTTCCCAAAGCACGAACAGACACAATCTTGCTCGTTATTTGAAACAAAAGGATTGTGAATCCAGTGTTGGCAGCAATGCTAAATGTCCTGAAGGATCTCGACTTTTGGGGTGCAAGAATTGGATTGCTGCTTGTCCGAGCTTGTCTCTCTCTCTCATGTTCTGTCCAAAGCCGTAAGCAAGTCAGTTATAACGTGCTATGGACATCTCTTCGTTAAGGCGCATCAAGCTTTGGCCATCGGTCTAGTACACAGTCCTCTCTTTGCCTCCACAGATTCTATTAAAATCGCTCCTGAGAGCCTTTATATGTTGCAGTTTTGGTCTTAAACCCAGGAGAAGAGGGATTGTCCTTTCATTTCTAGCCGCCGGACACAAAGTCCTTCTCCAGCTCTGGATTTTTCAAGAACCTCTAGCTTTCCCATTCTGGAAAGTCTTTTGGAGTAAGTTCTTACCGTGAACATAATTTTAACCTTTGTATTACCTAATAAGGGGAAGAAAAGATCTTATGTTTATATATTTAAAAGCATCAAACAAGACCTGTGGCTTCTGAATATGTGTTGTTCAGGGTTTTCTATAGAATCCATCTTAATTTTGAGTGCATTTTCACCTTTGATAGCTAGGTATTTTTTTACTTCCCTAACAGACTTCATGGTTACAAAATGCCTTCCACTGGGTAATCTTCAATTTTACTTTCTCAATTTTAGGCCATAGTTGCTTTTGCATGTGCCCAGTCCCCGGGAAAACAAAACAGAACAAACACCCAAACCCCACACTTTTTACATCTTTCTGCTTATCACTCATAGAAAACAAAGAGAAAACAATTTACGGCTTCCTTGTTGTCTTTTCTGTAGGCTGTTTCCTTAACTCTTTCATCAGTTAGATTTTTCTAGCCTTCTCTGTGGTGACTCAAACCAGGACGCTGTTGTTGCTTGTCTCTTCAGTTTATTGATTAATTCCATAGCCCTCAGCACAGATGCTGTTCAGGAATAAATACTATTATAAAATGAAGAGGCTTCTTTTTCAGACTTCTGAACTGTAATTCAGGCACTCTACATAGTTACCATATGGAGCTAGAAGTCATCTATAAATTTCGTTTCACATAGAGTTTCTGTTGAGTGGGAAACAACATAAATGCTTCTGGAGATGCACAAAACAAAACAGCAGTTTACTCATGCATAGAGAGCAAATTACGTTTGAGTAGAATGAGAATGTTACCATTCGGAATTGATGTGGTTTTCATGTTATTTTCAAGAATAACGTGAAATCTTTCCTCACTGCATTTTTTTTTTTAAATGAAAACGAGAAGTAACTTTGCACCACTGAGGTGCTCTTGGATTCAGGACATTCCCACACTCTATGACTCCTAGCAGAGCTCCTGTCTTAGTTCCATGAAGGTAATTTCACTGTGACAGCTGTGAGATAGCATCTTTAGATTGTTCTGCAAAATGCAATGTTCCATTAGGAGCCGGGGTGACTATTCTTTAGCAATCAGAACTCTTTGATAAACATTTATTTTTGTCTTCTTCACTTAGACAAGGCTCTGCTACAGTGTTTGGAACATCTGCTGGGGTAGATCTAGCTATATTTCTTGTAGGTACTGGAAATCCATATCATGAGAGTTGCTAGCAGTGCTCACAGTGGTCAGACAAGCATCACCACTTTTTAAAGTATCCTGTTTAATATATCCCATCTCACAGTGAAGATCTTGTCTCCTTATCACTCAGGCATAGCTGGGAAGGTGCTGGTGAAGGACAACAGAACACACTATAATTGTACCGAAAGCTGTGCTTTTGGTACATTCTTTATACGTCAGAGCAATTCCTATCTATCGTGACTTTCTGATCACTGTGACCTAATGGTGGCAGCGGGCTGAAATTTCAACTTACTTCTACATTAATCCCTCTCCTGAAAGAGGCCAAAGGAGCTGGCTTTATCACCTCCATCGGTTTCATCTCAGCAAACAGCTCACCTTGGGTGGCGGAAGTTCTGGACCAGACATTTGCAACAACTTCAGATCCATAGGGTACCACTTGGGGAATGCATGGGCAATGGAAGAGTGAAACTGCTATTTACTTCTTCTAATGAAATACTCATTTGACCTGAATGGATGTGCTTTTATCATAACCGACTTAACTCTTCTCCTTTGGCAAGATAGGAGGCACTTCGTTTCACAGAGCCAGCAGTCAGTTTGGGGTTTTGCACAACTTCCTTGTTAATCCTCAGGTTTACCACGACAGCGATACCCTGCTTAAAAATCACATATGGGTGTGGGGTTTCAAACTCCATAACTTCTATTCTTTCTCTGCTGTTGCTTTTTGCGAAGCAGCTAATTTTCTTTCCAGGGATGGTGTACAGAGCAGCCCACTAGTTAACACAAGAGGCAGCCATCTGACAAAGACTGGGAAAAGACTTGGGCTTTCTGTTCTAATAATCACAAGTGCCAGTAACAGGACAGGAGGACAGACTCAAACACAAATAAATTAATTAGCAAGGACATTATTTATACACTGGGAATTCCTAGTGTATCTGGTGTCTGCACTAATAACCCATGGACAAATCACCTGCCCTTGCTTTAACACCTTAGGGAGAGAGCCAGCAGAGAAAGACAATTGTAAGTTCCCATCTAAAGGGGAGAGGCTAAGAAGCAGCTTGAAAATCTGCAGGGAAAGACTTTGCTTATGCATAAAGAGCAGAGTGATCCATGTGGACACCTGCCTCCCACAACAGCTCCTCTTGCTCCTGGCTAGACGTGTTACAGAGTGATCTGCTGTTAATATCAACAGGATTGTGGTGCACGGGGATTTGAGCACTCCAAGCTTGCTTTTCCTAATGCAATGAAACACAGGTGAATGTGGAGCTTTTAGGAGAAAAGGCAGCCTTCCGTGAAGGTCAAGAAACACTGAGAATCACCTCCTTGCTTATGTATCCTTTGTGAAAACGACCTAGCTTTCACGTACAGTATGAAAATGAATGAAAATAAGTCTGTGTTAAGGACCCTTTCCCCTTTACAACACAATGCGTTTGATTATTAACTGTTAAGAGGAAAAATGCCGATGTTGTCAGGGGAGCCCAAATTCTTATTTCTGGTCCATAGTGATGGATCTTCTTTATCGGGCAGTTTAGCTGGCTACTTTATAAAAGCAGAAGAATGACAAAGATAAACTCTTTGGTTCCTTTACTGTAGGTCTGTACATGATGGATCATAAGATTCTGACCTTTAGGCCTTACTTAAGAAAAATACAAAAATAAGGTATTCATTAAACTTCTGACTTTTATGACACCCTTACTTATGAACCATGCGTTCCTCCTGTATTGCTGCGTCACTCCGGTGCTCTGCACTGTTCAGAACTATTCAGAATAGCACCTGAACTTTTACTGGGACTTAAATTCATCTACTATTTAAAAGAAAAAGTTTTTTTACACATATTTTTGTTTTCTCTAATTGGCCAGTGAACATGTGGGAGCTGGGTATTTAGTTATACGATGTAATTTGTTACATTTGTTGCTGCAATAGTGATAGCCCAGGATGGTATGAAACCACGATATTTAAGACAGAAAAGAGTGATGGTATTGAAATCCACAGTACTTTAGAGCATCTGAAGTTCAAAAAAGGAAAGAAAAAAAGAAAAATGAAACCTTTGCACAGCATTTTTGAAAGACAAACATAACCGTATAATTTATGGTACATGGTAATTACTTCTCTGTTGGAGATGTTCACTATTTTATCCCATTGTAATTTCACGTACTGGATAATGAGTATCCTCTGCAGAGAAACAACAGTAATGGCTGTGAGGCAGGAGGACGGTTACTTGATCATTCTGCAATAAAATGTCTCAATTCTCCTCAGTGCATGACTCAAATACAGGTGTACAGAGGAGTAAAACTGAAAAGCTCGAATATTAAGTTAAAAAAAAAAGGATACTTTGCTGAACAGTCCATCAGAGCAAAGCAGAGTCATACTGTATAAAATTCATATGAACATGAACATCAGTTCATGAACTGATACGAGCATGAGCATGAAATTTGTGTTTTCAAAAAATCCGCTGCAGGTGACCCATAAAATATAGCCATTGACTCCATACAGTGGTAAAAGTCTGTCTCTTTTTGTTTCTGATGGATCAGACACAAAACTTGAAACAACAAATCTATGTAGAGTTTTGCCGGAAATACAGAATTTTAAGAACCATCTAATGATTCAGTGCAAGAATACCAGAGTTGTATCCAAGCTTCCTTTGAGTTCTATGGGAGCAGAGTATGATCTGCCAGGAAATAAACAGGCAGTTTTCTTTCTAAAATAAATATATTGATGGAGGACTATATAATGGAAATTTTAGGCTGTGCAGGGAATACCTAGATATTAAGTTAGTGTTGTGCTGTTTTGGTTTTTTTTTTAAAGCATTTGCTAAACTATTCCTTGTATCAGACTTTAAATATATCTCATCAAACCTTGGACTGAAAGCTGTTAAACATATTCTTTGAAAACATTGTATTTTTTTAGTTTGAAATATGTTCGGTAATGGATAAGGAATTTAACTTTATTACTATGCCACCGGATACCTGTGTTACAGAATTCATCTAAATGTATAGACTGTAAACATGGCAAGCATTGCCAACACGAGGTAAAACCTAACGCTTCAACAGAGCATGAGGTTACTATGATGGAATAGTGGATGCAAAGACATTCTTGGGGTGTGGGGTGGGGAGGGTGGGGGAAGTAGTGTTTCCATAACTTCTGAATGATCTTCACAAAGATCTGATTGGATACTTCAATCCTTTAACAAAGACGTCTTTCACTTAGGTTGTTACAGTGCTATTTTGTATTTTAAACAGGGGCAAATGATTTTCCTCATAGAGATGGTGACTTGTCTGATGAAAAATGGAGGGGAACACAGAAGGAACATTCCTAAACAACATTATTGGTAGGTACAGAACTACTCTTACCGTCAGTTTTCCAAAGGTAAATACACAAGCCAGTCACAGTGAGGCAACAGCCTAGGACAGTAACTATGCCTGATCTCAACCAAACCTGAGGAATAATTTCCTGCATATAGCCAAGAGGAAATAAAAATCCCCCAAACCATACCAGCTGAAAAAGGGTACAACACAGTCTCATATAGTGCAGAATGCAAAGAATAATATTTAAATACAATGCCATCATCCTATTTCTACAAAAGTATAATTTCTATAATCCATTAGGATGTTAAAAATGTCAGTACATTGAAAGTCAGTTTGAATTTAAACTATAAACTAATTCTCAATAGAAAGATAAAACTTAAAAAAGAAAAACAAATCTTATAGAATCCTCTCAGAATTAGCATTGTATTTCTCCAAGTTCAAATTACAATAATACCATCATCAAGTGAGTCCTCAATTAACCTCATCTGACATTCCAAGCAGATTATTTTAAGGGTTGTCAAGCATGCAAATAGAAGCTTCAATGTGAAAAATTATGTAACCAGACTGGTGCTTCAAAAAACATCTACAGATGATGGAGAGGAGTCTGACAAAGTTGAGGATCAGCATCCTAATTCCTTTCTCAGGTAGAGCCTAAAAGATTAAGAATTTGTTTACGTGGGGGAGCAGGAGCTCCCTTCACGTTCACTCTGAGCTTGGTTTCTGCACGTTCAGATGGCCTGCATTCACACAGCACAAATCTTATAATGAATTAATGCTGGTGTAAAACACATTCTGTGTTCCTTTTGAAACCGTAGTGGATTCAGAGTGCATTAACTGAAAGCATACTAATGTTCATTGGGTGCATCTGGAGCATGCACTCTCCTGGAGAGCTGCCAAATGCTCTGGCAGGGGACAGCCCCGTATGGCTGTTCCTGCCCTTGACTCTCACCATCAAGTGTTGCTGCCCAGTTAAACGCTGGCATGCAGCTGAGCTCTTCACTGGTGGCGAACACAGCCCAGAGGTTGCACTGGTGATACACCCTAATGAATATAACCACGCTCTGGCATAAGAGCATTGCCTGCCTGCAGTGGGACAGACATCCTTGAAGAGAAAAGGCGGAGGTTTGGGCTGCTGTGCGCTGAAATGTGGCAAGAGGGATATCTCTTCAGATGGGCGATTTGCCAACGGGTCAGAGCTGAGGTTTTCTGCACTTCTGCACTGAAATGAGGGGCCCACATGAATCTTTATACACCCCTGGTGTAAACCCTGTCAGCACTTTGTGTAGGCAGCTTGTTAGTACGAAGAATGTGATCTGACCTTGTGATTATTTTTTTCTTGACCTTTCTGATTTTTACCATTTCTTTTGCTTTCATTAGACGTAACCAATATCATCTCAATTGATACACCTTCAGGATTGTTTTTTTCCACGTTACTCCTTGTAGCTGTTCGAATTTTTAACCTTTCCTCATGTGCTGAACACAGTGACTGTGGCAGAGAAAGAGCTACTCAGGCTCCCTGCTTGTTGTGTACATTTAAAATTCCCTGCTCCCAACCGGACTATCAAATAAAGATTTGTATGTATTTGCACAAGCCCTGATTTTCTTCCTGCATGCTGATACCCCTTTGCCCTAAATGTTCATAAGGGTGACTGTTTTTCCCTGTTAAATCACAGGAATCCTCATTAAAAAGGAAGTTGTGAGAATGTAGCATTTCCCTGCATCTCAGCTCTCCATTCCTAACGGTTCTCCCTTTCCCTTCTGCCATCTGACACATAACATTTCTTCCTTCCACTCTTCTTCGGCTCCTCCCAGCAGGAAAGCTCCTCTTCCCATAGCACGCTCAAAATGGTGACTGCCAGCTCCTGCCTTTTGATGCAAAAACCCAGAAAGATAAACACAAACACCGTCCCCCTACTCCCCCAAAAACCCTATTAATAGAAATTTAATTACAGTGCACAGTGCAAACTTAGAATAGCATTAAGTACTCTATCCCAATTAATAGGGCACAGTAATGCTCTCATTTTAACCAATGGGTTTTGAAGTTTCAGGTTTTGTGGTATGTAACAAAGTACATTTTGAGGTGCGGTATCATGGAGCTCTATAGCATATTTTATAGGCATTTTCTTCCCTAACTACAAAGGGTAGAATTTCTGTAGCAGGAACATATTTTTGAGGCTTTTTCCCAGGATAAAACTTAGCAGTGCAGCTGTAAATCAGCTCTGCATAAAAAATACACAGACCTCATAGTGGTGAGGCAGGAGGCTGTGGACATTGTTAACCCTTGAAGTTCTGGACAGCTGTTTCAAAACACTGTTGCTGCATCTGTATACTTTTTGCCTGTCCTCAAGAGGTGTGACATTGATTTTATGGTACAGCAAATCCAAGGTGGGAAGCAGGACAAAAAGAATTTATGGCAACATGAGGCTTAGAGACTGCAAGCTTTTCCCTCTGTCTTTTTATGAACTAATAATTTCAAACTGTTGCACCCTTATGGCCCTTGCTATTTCTTTCTTACCTTCGACTTGGCTGGTTTTCTTCAGAAATGAGGCTTGTACAAGAGAGATTTCCACGTACCTGTATGTCTGTCTTTCCTCCTTCCCTTTCAATAACTTTTGAACTGAGAGGAGCGTTTCAGCCACTTTCGAGAAAGAACATCAGGTTACAAATATGCAGTGCTCCAGGAAACTTTGGGAAGGTGTGGGGCTGGGTGGAAGACAGAAACATGCTCAAGAACAGGCAGGGATGGCTCAGCCCACAGCCTTTCTGCTTGGCTCTCCCAGCAGCCAAGGGCCATGGCTGGCTGGGCAGGCTCCCTGTGCACAGCTCCAGACTGGTGATGGCGTATAGCGCTTCTTGCATACCACACATGCTAGAGGAGAGGACTCATTGCAGCCAGGAATAGGTGGGACACAAAGGAGAAGTAAGGGTCTGCGAGGGATCTAGGGAAGATGAAGGGATACTGCTGTGATGTGGTGTGTGTGGGAGGGGTAATTGTGGGAGGAGCGATGGGTTTATTGCAGGTGTGGGGGCTGTGAGGTAAAGGGATGTAAGGCACAGATCTGTGGGGAACCTAGCTTCATTTCTACCCATGGATACGGAACAACATGTTGGTGGCAACGTGTAATTTCACACAGTTTCTTGAAGCAGTAATTAAATAGTTATATCTTCTTACTTGTTTTTTTCAAAAATAAAGATTTGCTTTATTCATCTGAGATATGTTTTTATGAGGCTCATAATACTAGCCTCATAAAAGAGTATATTTCTTATAATTAAGATTTTTTCATGGTTCGATAGGCTAAGTTTAAAACAAAATGGAATAACAGTGGGAGCATATCCACACCACACGAGAGCAGCGTTTCCCCACTTTAAAAGGTCTTTGTTCAATTCCTCTGCACATTCACATAATAGTCTGTGAAGCCCTTTAGAAATAATCTAGTAAATGTTCATGAAATACACAAGAAAATGCTCACCAAAAAAAAAAAAAAAAAAAAAAAAAAAAGGGGGGGGGAACCGTATAGCCCCTAAACTCTGAATTTTAAACCATGACTCTTTATCTTCCATATAGAACACAAAAGGCTTTTCTGATTAAGCCTCCAGTTCAAATGGATTTTAGGGAGGTAGTTTCTCTTCATTTCTCTGCTCTCTTTTAGCTGTACAAATTGTAGCATGCAATCATGTGAGATGAACTGGTACTGCCCAGCAGCTTATAGCTACAGTGTCATCTCCCCTCAGTTTCCAGAATCTTCTCTCATCCTTCAGTAGCTTAGGCAATAGTTAATTTGCCTTTTCTTGTGATTTTTATTACTTAGAAAAAACCAGGAGAGAGTTACCAGGGTCTCCCAGGATAAAAGTTCTGTCATCTCTATTAATGTCAACAAGGTGGTGGGAACTGAGCTATCTGTTTCACTAAAGAAAATAGGTATGGCTTACCGACAAGCAGTGCATCTTGTGCTTTTGCTAATCATGCTACGGCGATGCTGATAAAGCTGCCATAATAGCCTACAAGGCTAGAAGTATTACAGAAGCTGGTCTGACTCTGAGCTCTGACTTAAAGAGCCAAGGCCAGCAGACGGCAAGATACTGAATTCATCCCCTCCTCCAAACCTGATACGTATTGGTAAAGACCAGCCATGCAACACTGGGCATTTTTTTATCCAAAGCAGTTTGAAAAGGTACCAGACTCTCAAAAGGGTTTGAACTAGGAATGGGTATGTGTGAGTTTGGTCCCAGAATTTCAGTTGCAGAGAGGTAACTGTCATAGCACATACACAAAAAAAAAAAAAAAAAAAAAAAAAAAGAATTCAAAATGCTTATCACCTACACACGCAAAAAATAGACCAGAGTGGGTAGGGAGGAGGAAGCAAACTCACTGAGATGGATATAGTGCAGTACTGAATATAGAACTGCTAAAGTGGTCATGGTTTTGTGCAAACCAAACAGGTCACATAGACGGGTCTGGGAGAAGCTATTTCTGCCAATATTCAAAGCCAACTGTCCATTTCGAAGAGTCATTCCCTTGCCATTCTGTACTTGTAATTTTTTTTTTTGTTTGATATCATCACCTACTCACTAGAAATAATAATAAATAGAAAACATTGATTAAAAAAGCAAGTCGCTTAAACTTGTCAATTTAAATTAGGTTAAGAAGTGTTCAAGATAAGCTAAAAGCAAATTAAATGAAAGCCAAGCCCTCCCCAAGAGATTGCCTCTACACACTAGAGAAAGGAAAGCTAATTCGCTTCCCCAAACGAGGAATCAGCTCTTATGCTGTGGCCAGTATCACGAAATTTCTTTTTTCTGTCTACTCGTTAGGAAGATCCTCACCACATCCCACCAGGCACAGATATATTCAGAGAAGTTTTAATCTTTTCTCGCAAGTCAGTCCCCTCAGCCATCACTAGCATCACATTTCTTTGAATTCCTGTCCAACTGCTCTGCGACACTATGTTAAGAGACTGTCCAGCCCTGTACACTCCCAGGCCAGCTCTCTTCTGCATCAGAAGGACCCAAGGGTATTTAGTAGGAGACATTAAGCGTCTTGCGAGATCAACCAAGGTTTTCCATTTCACCATTCTCAAACAGAACAGGATTATTGTTCCTTCCTGATTAAAGGTGTGATGGTTCTTCATCTGCAGACTGAAAAAATAAAAAGAAAATAAAATTCAAAAATGTCTCTTCTGCTGTGATACTGCATTGCAGATCCGCACCTAATTTCCTGCCAGTATTATCCACTCAGTCTCTTTCTACATTGCTGTTTTCCAATTTTTTTCCTCCCACTGAATCTGTATGTTTGATTAATGTTTTCCTAGATGTCTGAACCTGGGGAAAAAAAGCACTTTCAGTCTCATTTTGCTAAGTGCTAGGAATCTCTTTGATGATCCATAACTAATTTTACTGTACTTGTCACAAAGCAGATGTGTGGCAATATTCCCCGAAGCATGCTGCATTCAGTCATTACAAACTCTAGTGTTCTCTTTTCTTTTCTCCCCTCTTTTGTTTATTTTTCAATAGCAATTAACCTTTGCAGTTTATCCTATTCTCTTTCACTGGTTTAATGAACACATCTGACACATTTTTAGTTTTATTCCTTTGTAGAATATAGGATTAGGATGCAGCTTCAGGAATATTACATAGTCTTCTTTTGGCTGTTTTGTCTCAATCAATTAGTGCAATAAGTATCCTTGGTTCTAATTTACCTGAAAATTTTTGCATTCAAAGGATGGAGAGTCTTTAAACATTAATAAGAGGAACTATTAAAATGAAAGTCCGTAAATAATTCCTACTTAAAGAAGGTGTACTATGTTATCTATAGCTCAGCATCCGTAATTTGCAATAGCTTTAAAGCTCACTTTTGTTTCGGCCCTCTCTTCTGGAAAGGTAGAAATAGCCTCTGAAATGTCCCTCTTATAAGCTTCAGCTATTACAAGAACAGAGAGATGGCTGATGCCTTTGAATCTGACAACGGAGGAATTCATGGAACTATCTAAAAAGAAACAACCCCTTTGTGACTGTACAGAAAACACAACTATTTAGAATCACAGAGTAGCTGAGGCTGGAAGGCATGTCTGGAAAACACGGGGTTCAACCCCCTCTGCTCAAAGCAGTGTCACCTACAGCGGGTTGCCCAGGGCCATGCCCAGCTGGAGTTTGAATATTTCCAATGGTGGAGACTTAATAGCCTCTCTGGGCAACCTGTGCCGGTGTTTAATCACACGCACAGTAAAAGCAGAGGTTTTGCTTTTTGTTTGAAAAGACTTCTTATATTTTGATTTGTGCCCATTTACTACTTTTGAAAGTCACATCTCATTACACTGACAAAACAAGTTTCTTCGCAGGATATTTTCTGCAGGAAAAATAAATCAGCCACAAATGTGCATCCATTTTTCTGCAGAAGTTATCAAAGTGCAATCATAATACCAACCTAGATATTTGTGTTAGGAGACATACCGAAGTCCTTATGAAACACAAATAGTATCTTATTCATTGTAATGCATATGACAAATACATTGGCTACATCCAGAAGCAGAGGAATTATTTGTCAGCGAGTGTTGGAATAGAAGCCACAGAACAATTTTTATCATAGCAGTATCAGTAGGTATTAAGCCAGAAATTACAATATTGTTCTTGTCCCTCCTTCTAGAACTATAGGAAAATTAGCTTGTTTGGTTTTTTCTATTCCTTTTCTTGTTAGTGTAAGAGGTGTGCATGTGGTTGTGTGTGGTTGTATGCTAACCTGGGGAGCACTGCAGTCTTTCCAGCTCTTGGGTCTGACCAGTCATAGCCCCATATTCGGGTAATCCAACAGCCCCATCCTCTACACAGCAATACTTTGTCGGAAGGGAGCCAAGGAGTGCTGGCTGTGTTCCCCTATCTGGATGACAAGGCAGGAGCCAGACTTTGAAGTATGCTATTGTGTATACCTGTTACTCAACCCAGACATGGCAAATGGCTGGAAATGAGTAATCGGTGTAATGGACGATTTAATTTTGGCATATAAAGTTAGTGCTCTGACGGAGACCAAGGTATCATGTTCAGTTTGGAGGTTTGTCAGGTGCAGGATGAAATGTCTCTTCCAAAGAACAAAGACGCAAGTGGCTAGCTAAAAGACAGTACTTTTTGTTGGAAAGGGACTTGAATTGTACATCTCTCAAATCATAGATAATTTCCTTGAACTGGCTATTTGTAGCCGTGTTTATCCTTATTTCTGCCCTGGTTAATACCCTTTATCCTCCTGATATAAAATGTGATTCTTCGTGATATCTCAGAAACTGAGGTCCAGGATGCAAAAAACCTGTTTCCTGCACAGTTGTTCTCTGAACCTTTCTAACAAAAAGACTTCAGAGGACACGTTGGAAAGGGAAAGCATTACCACATTTTGCCGTTTTTCTTCTTATTTTTTTAACAGTGGATTTGACAGTGGGTGTGAAGTGGTGGCTTAGACATTGTCACACTGCTGAAGCTCATCCCGCTGGAAAGGTGCTCTGTGCTGTGCTCTGAAAGAAGGGAATCGCATGAGGAAGGGAAGAGGAGGGAACAAGGTGCCGCCTCTTGGATTAGAGCTTTTGCAAGCTTCCAGAAGAGAGGAAATTCAGATGTTTAGTTGGCAGCAGTTGGTGATGAGGGAAGAGCCCTGGCTCAAATCCCCGTTGGGCACAGGGAGCAGTTTCCCTCCATCTGTTAGAGGCTTCTGATTAGATGAGGTAGGTTAAATCTTTTTTCCCTCTGCTCCCCCTTTCCCAAGGTTGTGAAATCACTTTGTTTTTGTTGCTGGGAGCAAACAGAAGAGAAATGAAACCACAAAGCCAGTGCAGGGCTTTTTACACTCTTCGCAGAGGCTGAAAGGGGATGATTAGAGTGATTGAAGATTGATGGTAGTGGTAAGATGGGTGAAAGGGTACTGAAGGGAACAGGGAATGATGCATTTACTTAATGGCATACCTTGAGTTTCTCTGTCAGGCTGCCTTGTTTGCAATCTGTTTAATACTTGCTCTTACCTTATAAAGAATAACGGTGGCTCATTGTACGTTTTCTAAAATTGTTTTCAGAAAGGATAAATTTGTATCTGCAAGTGTGTGAATTGCTACCGGGAAAGAGGAGTTACTACCCACTTTCCATGTGCCAGTATGGTCATGCTGAAGTACAATCAACTGCATCATGGTATAGTGATGTTTTCTACCTATAGGCATCTCTCAGCTGACTGACGTGGTGATTCAACTGGGATTGTACAGGGTTGGAAATAGAGGCCAGTACAAGGTCTTCAGGCAGCAACTCACTGACATCAAGCTCTGGCAGATTTTAGAGGAACAAAACAGACGCACGATTACAAAAATTTTAAAAAAGAAAAAATAAAAAGAGCCCCTGGGAAAAGCCTTCCAGCAAACCCCAAATATATACAGACAGACCAAATCTGAAAGAAAAAAATAAAGAACAGGAGAAGTTTCTTCCTTCCTCTTCTAGCCTCTTCTCTCTCTTCACTCTTCACCTTCTGTGACTAATCTCCTCGGATTCCTTACCTCTCCTGCTGTGATATTGAACCATCTCCTGTGAGGGCATTAAATTGCATAACTCAGCAATATGACAGGCTGCTCTATTTGTGTAGCAGCCCCCTGTTAATTCTTCAATAGCTGCCTGGCCTGGCACAGAATAGTAAAAAAAGACAGCCACAAGAATCCCACAGTTCAGGGCAGCATCGTTTCACTGCGCGTTGCCTCTCTGCCTCCCTCCGCTTTGTCAGTCATGCAGTCTGCCTTGCTGGGTCTGCCTGCTTTATCCAGGTGTCATCACGGGAGCGTAAATGACACCAGCCTCTTTTCTGTAGGAAGGAAAATGAATTTTGTGATGTGGATTCTGCATCAACCACTAAACCAGCAGCTTTCTCTTTGGGGGTTGTCCAGTAGATTGGACTGAGATTATCCAAGGCCCAGTGAAAGGTGGTTGATTTTCCTAAATTCAAATCCGTAAGGTCACAAAAAAATCACAAGTTTACTTAACCAGAAATCAAAAGGTGCATTTTTTCATCTTAGTGAGTGGAAAGAGGCACTTCTGCAAAGCCAAAAACTGTTTTCGTACGGTCATAGAATCACAGAATGGTTTGGGCAGGTATGGACCTTAAAAGTCATCTGGTTCCAACCCCCCTGACAATGGCAGGGACACCTTCCCCCTAGACCAGGTTGCTCAAAGCCCCATCCAACCTCTTGTTCTACACTTCCAGGAAGGGGCCATCCACAGCTTCTCTTGGCAACCTGTTTCAGAACCTCACCATCCTCACAGTAAAGAATTTCTTCCTAGTATCTAATCTAAATCTTTCAGTTTGAAACCGTTACCCCTCATCCTATCACTCCACTCCCTGACATAGAGTCCCTCCCCATCTTTCTTGTAGGCCCCCTTTAATTACTAGAAGGCCAGTATGAAGTCTCATAAGGTTTTCATAGTATAACCGTCCTCTCACCCCAGGAACGGAAAAGCAAGATGGCCTAGAAAGATCCCATAAAGCATTTTTCAAGCATGCTCATTTATAACCCAAACTAGTTAATTTACGTATCAATTTACATATATCCCACAGTACTTTATTCCATTGATTAGACATCAGTATATTTACATTTCCATCACTTCCACATTAACAGCAGTGGTAGGTCACAGTGACCTTACAAATATCTTGTCAAAGCCTTTTGTGTCAAAACAGCCCAAACTCAGAAATGCACTATCAAAACATCCCCATCATCCACTGTCAAAACAGCTTCATCACAGAGCCTGAACACATTCAGATCCAGCAAATTAACATATCAAGGCTTTATTGCTTTAATATCTAAAGTAAAAAACAAAAACCTAATGCCTTCTCTGTGAAAAGAAAATTGTTCTTACTCCCATTTCCCATTGCTAATTAACAAAGTTCCTATCTACTGGGTTGTCTCAGGAGTGATTTTTTTCTGACAGTGTCACTACAGTGACCGACATTTTCATTTAGTCAGACTTGCAAAAGTGGCTGGAAGATGCTTCTGCAGACTTAGGCTCCGTGATGAACAAGTCAAAAATTCCTGGCTAGATACAAGACTATTCTCCAAAGTGAACAGCACAACTGAAAAATTTCATAGACAAAACAAATACACAGTTCTGGTCCACCCCCCATTGCATTTTAATTATCTTATTGCTCAATTTTCAAGCCAAACCTATCGTAATGCTTTGCTTCACTACAAGTGGCTGTTTGAATGGGGAAGGGACGAAGTATGCACTACGCTTTTTTTTTTTTTTCCTTTTTTTTTCCCCTAAGTTAAAGAAAGTAAGATAAATAATCCCCAAATATGGACTCTAACTGTATATAAATCCTGGTCTCAGCGGTTCCGTTGCTCTCCTGCCTAGCTGCCTGCAAGGCAGAAAAAGTACCTCACTCTTATGCATACTTGTACAGTTTCACACCAGTGCAGCTGAATCCGTCTGAATCTCATAATTTGGATTGTAGTATCTCTCCACCTCTGCCTAGTGAGTGGAGTGTTTAAAAGGGAGGTTTCCAGGGACAGATCCCATCAGAGGACGGTGTACTTGAATGTAAACATACATGACATCCAGATAAAAATGCAGTCAGGACAGCAATGTTTAGTATATTCTTGAATAAGAACATGTATCATCTGATAATACAACAATATAGTAAACTATTCTGGAATGTCAGCACTGCAAATATTCATGTTCAGTACAACACTCACAATTTCAGGCAATGAGTTTCCTGATAGGTAAAACTTTCAAATATAGAATACGTAAATATAAACCAGCCTGTAACATTCTTTCAATTGTTAGGGTTTTTTTCAGGATATTAGCTACCAACCAAAGCAATTAAATTTACAAGCAAGAAGAAGGTCCTAGGCAATCTGCTCTTAACTGACCTTGTAGTACAGACATTGTGTCACACCCATTTGTCCTAGGGCAGGATCTGTTGTGTTTTGCTCTGTTTCCCATGAGTCATTTCTGTGGCAGCCCAGGGTGATATCATCAATTCAGATTGATTACATCAAGGTGGAACAAATCAGAAGCAGCATTTGCAATTTGTAGAAACAGACCTGACTAGTGAGTTACTGTTATCCCCAGGAAAAGCCATTGGGGACATGACCACATACCTTGTTCTTGTATAAATCCTTTCTATTTAATTTTTTATATGTGGTTCACTCTGAAAGTAATTCTTTTAAAATTCATGGGGTTTTTCTTAAAAGATGTACAGCAGCTCAGATGTAAACTCTCTCTTTAAAAATGGTGTCTCAGTATAAGACATATTCCCTCTATTTTAAATGAGAAGACTGTTGCAGAATTCATGATTTTAAGTGTGACTGATGCGAAGAGATCGAAAAAGAATTCACTTTGCTGTAATTGTGGCTTTTAGTTTATACTTAACTATGCTTTAATGGATTGTTACATTTATTCATACTTTCTTTCATTTTCTAAAAAGTAGTGATTTCCAATCTGTAGTTTGAGAACTAATCTCAGGATTGCAATGACCAGCTTCACAGTAGTAAAGTCTCTTAATGTTAGTGCTTCTTATTTTTATCTACTTCTCCAAGTTCTTCACTGAAAACAAGACATACAAAACCAATTTAAAGTCGGGGGGAAAGTACTTTAGATCTCTCTGGTAGAAACTTCTGTCACCTAAGGGCTGAAGAGGAAACAGGAGCTGTTTTCATAGGTTGATGTGACCTAGGGGAATTAGATGAAGTGACACACGCACGTGAAACAAAAATATATGGAGAAAGAAGAGCACCATGGGGTGCTACAATTACAGAAGGGACTAGAAAAAAAGAAGTGAAGTGGTAGAGTGAAGAGTCAGAAGAGAGACATCTATACGAAGGACTAAAAAGACCTCATGAAATGGAAAGTGGGGCCAATTTGTTCCTACATAACTTTGATTCCACTCTATTTCTGCCACGCAAAGCAGCAAGGACTGCTGAGGGACTTGAGCAGGCTTAACATGAAGGACAGCAGGAGGGGCAGCTGCTGCAATAGAGCTGCATCTGTAGAGGGACTTCCAATGAAGACGGGTAAAATGGTTGCTAATAGCGAAATGGTAAAAAGCTGCTAATAATCCTCTGGGATGTCCCAGAGGAGTACTGAGAGAAAGGCTGCCTCAACTAGACAAAAGCTCAGTTATTAATAGATCCAAGGGAGCAAGAATATTCAGGACGGTAGAGGAAGAAACCAACTTAAAATTTACTTGATCACCTAAATAGCCATGCCAGTGCCCCTCTAGAGCTGCAGCCCTTGGGCCTAAGTTTTCAGCACTGTAGGAGTCATTCTGGGATAGCGCTGAGATTGCTGTGCGTTGTGGTTTAACCCCAGCTGGCAACTAAGCACCAGGCAGCCACTCGCTCACTCCTCCCCACTCCCCACCCCACAGCGGGAAAGGGAAGAGAACCAAAATCAAGTAAAACTTACGGATTGAGATAAAAACAGTTTAACAATTGGAATAAAATTTTTAAAATAATAATTGTAATAATAATAATAATTGTAATGAAAAGAAAGGTAACAGAAAAAGAGTGAAATAAAACTCAAGAAAGACAAGTGATGTGCAATGCAATTGCTCACCACCACTGACTGATGCAGCAATCCAAATGCAGTCCCCAAGCAGTGATCTGCTCCTCCCAGCCAACTCCCCCCGGTTTATATACTGGGCAGGGTTTTCTGTGGTACGGAATATTCTTTTGGCTAGTTTGGGTCAGCTGTCCTGGCTGTGTCCCCTCCCAGCCTCTTGTGCCCCTCCAGCCTTCTCTCTGGCAGGGCATGAAAAGCTGGATAATCCTTGACTTAATATACACACTACTTAGCAACAAATAGAAGCATCAATGTGTTATCAACGTTACTTTCATATTAAATTCAAACACAGCACTGTACCAGCTACCAGGAAGAAAATTAACTCCATCCCAGCTGAAACCAGGACACTGTAGTAACACCAGCCTCACAATGATGTGCTAGAGCAGACAATCAGTCCTCGACATAAGAAAACTTCTTGGCAGCAAGGAGTCTGGCAAATTGAAGAGACATTTCTGGCATTCTGGTAATTCATGGTACAAATTACTTCTACCAGAATTTATTCCAAGCAGTTGAGGGGCTCTATACACACAGCACCTCTGTGTTGCCCACCATGTATACCAATACTGGCACTAAACACCTTAAGATTCGCTTTCCAACTAGAGTTTGCTTGCCTCCATGGAACTCAATAATCACCATGGCTGAGAAAGCGGGAAATGACTCTCAGAATAAACAAGCTTCCAAGATCCAGTTTAGACACATCGTTGCAAATTACAGTTGCTCCTTGATTTCATCATTAAACTGATAAAATAACTGAGAAACTTAGTGAAATCTTTCTGATCAGCTCCTCTGGATTGATAACAAAGTAAAGCAGCAGCCACAAACTTCTCAGGAATATAATCCTGTATCAAAGACTTCTCTGTCATGGGAAATAATTGGAATAAAAAGATGGGTGGTATTTAAGATGACTAACTTGTGACAGTAAAATATAGTCCCCTTGTTTAAATTTGTTGGGTTCACACTGTACATAGCATTATTATACAATGATCTCTTTGTTATTGCCGCTAGTGAGACTCAGTTTGAAGAAGCACTAATATTACATTATTTCCACGTGGCAGTCCCTAGCAGAGCGAACTGTGTCTGTGCATGCCACTCTTCAAGGGCCAGCCGCACCGCCACCTCTTTACAGAGCCAGATTGTCCCAAAATACTGGCAATGGCGGCAGGGTGCAGGGGTAAACAGCTTGGACTAAAGTAACAAGAAGAAAAAAAATCCACAAAATCTTGAATACAGAACAAGTTTCAGTAACATTCAGCCGTTATTGCTTTTGCAGGCAACTCCTCTTTTAGTTCAACATTCTAGCGTAACCTGGTTAAGTCTTCAGAGGCTGCACTGACAAGCAAAATATCTAATTGCCATGTTTAGTTTGCTCTTTTTTAGCATGCTCTGCAGACCTAGTCATCATTTCACTGTGAAAAGAAGTTGGGGTTTTTTTTTTTCCTTTTAGCAAATTCTTCACTACTATTCTTGTTGAAGTAATACTGCACCAGCGATTCCTTTGATTGTTTGGTTATGTTTAAATTGGCATTAATGCTGTCCTCCTTTGAAACTTCTTCCTAGGAGTATACTTTTATACATCTGGCGGATACCTTTATTTGGTTTTTTGTTTGTTTACTATCACACTCAAGAAAAGTATAAATAAATCTGTAATAATTTCTTCTTGTTGCCACAAAAGAGATATCTTGACAAACACTGACACTTGCCCTGGCAGCAGACAAAGATCATCAAAAGACAGAAGTCTTACTCCAAAAATTGGAGAAAAGGATCACCTAATGGTATATTATTGCAGGTTGATCATCAGTGGGGTAGGCAAAATATTGTTCATGGAGAAAGGTATGATAAAGAGTATTGTGAAGGGAAGGAATTAAAAAAAATCCTAAACTTTTAAAGATATGAAGTGAGAGAGGTGAGAAATATGAAGCACTGAAATAACTTTGCTTTTTCTTCTCTGAAATCAGAAGACCAAAAGCCTGATCACGTTGTCAGGCATTAACCAGTCTAGTGCAACAGGAGAAAAGCTGAGATAAGAAGGGAAATTTTAACAATGGCATAATGTCTTACAATTTTATGAATCCTTTAAATTCATCCAACTTTCATCTGGCCCTGTTCCTTTCAGTCTCTCTACTTCTGTGGGTGTTTTGTGAGTGTATGCATGGCTTTTTCTTGTCCCGAGCATTTTTGACTGAAATTCAACATGGCTTTTCTGCTCTTGTTTTCTCCTCCATCTAACGCATGTTTCCAGTCCCAAACCAATTCATTTTCAACCTTCAGACAGCACTGTGGCAACAAAAGGCCAAGAATCACAGAGCAGATATGGCAATAGTGACACTACTGTTTTCATTTGGGATAACAGTAATAGACCTTGCAGAGTCACTACAGATAGAATAGGTTGGGTTTTGTGACATTAAAACCACACGTAGCTGATCACCTAGTTCCTCTTTATCTCCGTGGTCAGAGATTAAGAACTGATGCACAGGCATTAAACACTATACAGGAAATTAGGAGAACAGTGTTTTTTCATTCCAGCCATGCCTTTGATCAAAACACTTATGTTTGCCTCATTGTAAAAGCTTATTGCAAGCCACCCATCTATTGCTTCACTGTCCTTTGAGAAAAGGACTGGGATATCCAACCAAAAAAAAGTGTTGCATTAAAATATGTTGCAATAAATACATACACAAGGTAAATGCAATGAGAAGCTTCTAACGGAAGTCAAAGCACTGAATAATCAGCAGTCATGGCTAAAAAGTTTTTGCAAAGTTTCACTCAGATATTTGCAATGAGTTTCACTGCTTTGTGTATACTTCTCTTCTTCTTCTCAATAGCAGGCAGGTGATGTGTGGGTGACTTTCAGGAGCAACAAGCCTTGTTGCTGTCAGACTTTTAATATGGACTGTGGCTGAAGGCTGTGTCCCGAGGCCACAGAAGATAAAAGTCAGAATGACTCAGCAGAAGAGACAAGAATGAGGAAGTAAAATGAAGAATAACGTGTACACAAGGAAAAGATAACTAGCCAATAGGCGCGTGAACTTCACTAACAAGCCGATTAGATGTAACCTTGAAGCACGTGAACAGCCTCGTAGACTATAAAACCACTGATAGAAGCTGCAATAAACCTCTGCATTATCACTTTCATAAAGTGTGTGCAGGCTGTCATTATCGTCCCCGACAGTGATGTCTTTTTTGGTTTTGGTTTTTTTTTTTTTTAACTAGTAGGCATGTCTGCAGATAGGAGAACTCCCAAGTCCTCTCTGCACCGTTTGCCATGTTTATTTATCAGTTTGCTGAATTGGATGTTTGTGCTTGGTGCCCTTGGTTGGTCATCCAGTTGTCACCAACAATGCACCATGAAGTGTCAAATTCTCGGAAAGACTCATGTGCCTGTGTACATTTTTTTAAATGGCTGAAATCTTTTTTGAAAGCATTCAGCTTCAAAGGCCACTTACCATTCAATGATTGCATTCATATGAGCAGTTTTAAGCAAAAGAGATAATTCTTTATTTTGATGTAGGATCAGTCCTGCTGTTTCATCTAAACCTTATCCCTCGTCACGTAGTAAAACTGACAGGATGACAAGAAGACTTTAGGGCTAACAAACTTTGTCTGTCCCCCCTTTTGACTTCCGAGAAAACATCTGGCAAGCGTCACTGGTATTTATTTAGAAGTGGAAGAGATCAAACACATATAGGATGTTTTGAAATAACAAGCCATTAGGGAAAACAAAACAAAACAAAACAAAACAAAGCAATCCCAAAAGTAGTATCTACAGCATTTCTAAAGAACAGGGATTAAGGTTTGGGTGACCCTGTGCTGTTTGCAGACACTTTTACCCCGCAAGCTATGTGACCTGGTCTCAAACCAGAGCAAGAAGTCGTGCTGCTGTGAATCCTTTCGCTCTCTGCCGTTGAGAAACAGAAAACTAAATGTTAAAGAGACCAACAAATAAAAGCAATAGACAGAATGCTCCGCAGATCTTGCCCTCTTCTCCCTTCCCCATCTTCCAGCTTGGTCCCAGGGGAAGAAGCTCTTGTGCGCATTTGCTCCTGCCACCCTGAATGCTGTGGCTGCAGTCCTGGCTTTGGCTGCAGTGATCGCACCAGCCTAGCCAAAGAGCAGCCCTCAGCAGCTCCACGGGCCCTCTGGAAAGATGACACAAAAGTCAGGAGACACAGCAGTTCTGTCAGCCATAGAGAGCAGCACGACTTGCCTCCTTGCTGGGGCTAAATGCCTGATGCTTGACCTCAGGAGACCGGAGGTCAGAGGACAGTTTTTGAAAGTTTGAAGGTGTTTTAAACGGTTCACGTAGACCAAGAGAGTGAAATGGAAAAGAGGCAATGTTCATAACATCAATAGTGTACTACATCTGATAGCTGTAAGCTCAATGACATGCAGTGCATCCATCTAAAGCTTTGATGGCAATCCTCCCTCATATTCACCAAGGAAAATGTGGGGGGAAAAAGTGCAAAATGTGACTGATAAACTGCAAGGAGAAATTTCCTTGCCAGCACAAAGTACAGTCATGGTGACATATCTGAAAGGAATTAATCCCTGTTTCACCTCATCACTGAAGACTGGTGGGTGACTTTGGGAGCATTTGCTTTACTCTGTTCTAAGTTGTTTCAAGCTGTGCAGGCAGAGAATACAAAGGCAGATAGTTTTAACAGAAGGATATGTTTTTCCTTCCGTACATCATTTGTAATGTTACCTGCAATCTTAGGCATTGCTTTCAAACAGGAAGGTTGATGTCAGGAGCTAATGGATCCAAGTGACTGCCCTTAAAGGGGAATGGAGGATATTCCAGCTGCTGGCTCTTCCTATCTGGCTGGCAGACCAATTTCTCAGGCTCCATTTTTCTGCACTCTACACTATTTGAAATTAGAATATAAATACTAGCTTCTCTGAAGTTAACAGAAGTTTTGCCGCTGCCTTCAGTGAGGTCAAGATTTCATAAATTTTTCTTTTTTCTGTTGACTAAAGTGTTATTATTGTTTTCAACATGGCACCTTAAGGTTGATGCCTGCACCCCGTAGGATTAAACGGGCCTCTGCACTGCTCAGATGATAAGTTCTCATTGCTAGCCACGCTGCCTGTGCAAGTTCTTTTGCCCGCAATACAAATGCATTCAACATGGCAGGATCTTATAGGAGAGGGAATGTTTTATTGGGAAAACTGCCATAGCTGAAAACTGACCAGTTCTGCTCTGACAAGAGCACACACTTCTCGTATTCTTAGACTAACATCACAACTATGTACAAATTCATAGCATGTAGGACTACACTCAGGAGGAATATGGTTCTATTAAAAAGTAACAAAATCAAATCTCTGTAGATCTGTTGGAAGAATAAAGGATGCAAAATAAGCTTAAGATTGTGCAATAGCTTTGCAGTCAGCAAAGTGTTAGACTTAAACCTGTGAGCTGAAATTTGGTGATGATCTTAAAAAGAAGCAATAATAAAGGAGATTAACCATTAAATTATTGGTTGCTGAGAGGAGCAGTCTGCAGATCAATGGCTTCAAGTTGTTGGAAAATAACTTTCTTTTGCAAACAGAGAATGAGAGAGAGGTGAGTTGCTACCGGCCCTAGTTAGCTCCAATCCCCCAAGAAAATTGTCCAGAGTCCTAAAGACTGAGAGGCACTTGTTAGTAGTAATCAATATGATGCAGTGGTACTTTGATTGCTAGACAAAAGTTCAACAATTAAACTCCACTGCAGAATCTCAGAGAAAATATTTTAGAAATCTAGATCATGTTAAAAAAGGATTAACTAGAAATACTGTATTAAATTTAAAAAGCACAAGGACATAGAATAAGGCTGGAATGTAAGTCAATTTTATTAAAACTGCACTTACCAGCAACTCATTTACTTGTAAGGACTTTTGGGTGGGGAACAAATATTTTAAGAGCCACAATTTAGTTACTAAGCCACAATCCACTTAAGAATTCAGTTTGGTTTTCTCTACTATTAATTATGTTGCATGTAGAACATGAACTCGTTTGGCATCAGTATCAGCTCCTGGAAAGGCTCGAATTCCCAATTGCATTTAAATTTGTTAAGTGGTCAATTTATTACACTACCTATGGTTTGGCTTGGAAGATACCTTAAGGATCATCTAGTCTCAATCCCCCTGCCATGGGCACGGCACCTTCCACTAGACCAGGTTGCTCAAAGCTCCATCCAACCTGGCCTTCAACACTTCCAGGGAGGGGGCATCCACAGCTTCTCTGGGTAACTTGTTCCCAATATTAGGAATATCAGGATATTAGGACTGTAGCCATTTGAAAACCCAAGTAGCCCAGGTGACAATTGTTCCTGAAGAAGTTTTATCTCTTCCATGAGAAAAACAACACAAACTAAAGTGCTCGAGGTGAGGATGAATGGAGGGCTTAACACACCTATTATAGCTGCAGACAAAGAAGCAGGCTCAACTAGGGGGAACGAAATTAAGTTAATTCAAAGCCACAAACCCCACAAATCATCAATTAAATCAGGGTAGGACAGAGAGAAAGAGGGAACAGTGAGATCTTCAATACATATATACATATAACTTTCCTCCACTCTCCACTACCTGGAGCCCTCACATACGCGGTCAGTGCTGGAGGTGGGGGGAGAATATGGGGAGCAGGGGTGGTGGTGGTGGTGCGGGCACAGTCCTTTTAATCTCTGCCATGATGTTCCAGGCTGGTCTGTGGGACACACTTCCTCTGCACTCGTGGCCCTCTCACCCCACAGGAGACAGCTCAGCACGGCCACCTTCACTCCATGTGGTGGGGGTGTCCATCGCCTGGGCCAACTTCCCCAGCACTGCGCCGGCACGGTTCCAAAGCTCGAAGTCACCGGGTTTCCAGGGGGTACCCGGGTCTCCACATTCCAATGGTGCCTCCATTCTCGGCTCTTCAACCCGTCCTCTCTTCCCCCACCGGTGATCCATCATTTCTCAGTATGGGGGGGTGGGGGGACGCCAGGTCCCTGCATCCCAGCCTCTCTGCTCTTGCCCTGCCAGAGATCAACACAGTTCAAAGTTTGCTTGCCACAGGGAAGATCTTGACTGTCCTGGCATATACTTGAAGCGAAGCTCTTGTTGCCAAGGTGACTGCTCAGGGGTTCTCTCTTCTCTCTTGTCCTTCCAAACCAAAGAGTGCGCCCAGCAAAAAATATTCATCCCCTCCTTATATAGTGTTATTCAAAGAGGCATTGATTGAAACGGCTTGGGTCAGGGGTGGGCGCAAAATTGGAGCCAGGGCTGTGTTTTGCAATGGGAATGACAGGGGCCTGTAGCCCCTTCCCCTCACCAAAACGAAAGGAGGCAAACTTCATTTTGTGCCCAAATAAGGGGGGTGGGGGGGTTGGTGCAGCGTCCCTTGCCCTGGAGCCGAAATCCTAAACTGTGACAAGGATATTAGGAATTTCCTTCTAATACTGAATCTAAACTTACCCTCTTTCAGTTTGAAACTGTTACCCCTTGTTCTATGACTCTGCTTCCTGATAAAAAAGTCCCATCCCATCTCTCCTGTAGGCCCCCTTTAAGTACTGGAAGGCTGCTATAAAGTCCCCTGGAGACTTCTCTTCTCCAGGCTGAATAACCCCAACTTTCTCAACCTGTCCTCATAGGGGAGGTGCTTTAGCCCGTTGATCATCTTCATGGCCCTCCTCTACTTCTACTTAAGCAGGTCAATGTCTTTCTTACACTGGGGGCCCCAGAGCTGAATGCAGTACTCCAGGTGGGGTCTCACCAGAGATAAGCAGAATGGCAGAATCACCTCTCTCAACCTGCTGGCCATGCTTCTCTTGATGCAGTCCAGGATGCAACTGGCTTTCTGGGCTGCGAGCAGATATTGCTGGCTCAGATTCAGTTTTTTATCCACCGCCAACCCCAAGTCCTTCTCCACAGGGCTCCTCTCAATCCACTCATCACCCAGCCTGCATTTGTGCTTGGGATTGCCCCGACCTAGGTACAAGACCTTGCACATGGCCTTGTTGAACTTCATGAGGTTTGCACAGGCCCACCTCTCAAGTCTGTCAGGTCCCTCTGGATGGCATCTCATCCCTCAGGTGTGTTGACTGCACCACACAGCTTATTGTCATCAGCAAACTTGCTGAGGGTGCACTCAATGCCACTGTCGATGTCACCAACAGAGACATTTGTCTTCTAAAGATGACTGTCTACCAGAGGATGTCCTATCTTTTGTTCATTATACTTCACTGGGGTCTCAATTATTTTAATGTATGTTCTTAACTTCTAATAAATCAAAGACAATTGTCTACAATCACTAAATCCAGAACAAAGTAATTTAACTTGGCAGTTTCATCACCCGTCCTGCACATTTCAGCTCTGTTTACTTCACATTTGTTTCCCCTGGAACTCTCCCATAAGGAGAATGAAAATTTCAAGGAAACAAAAAAGTAATAATCTTATCAACAGCAAAAATTAAAATTTCTGTCTGTGACACTGCATTTCATACAGGCATTATAACGCCCCATAGTATAATTTGATTATATTGTGAAGTATTTATACTAAAAACTTTTCCTCTTTTTTACTATCCTAACACGCTGTTGATATCTATCCTGTTCATGACAAGACATTTATGGCAGAAGTGATGGCCGTTGTAACTGATAATGGTGCCAGCACAAAATTAAACATGACTTCTTGCAAACTCAGGCTGAAATCCACAGCTGGAACTGTGCAAATGTTTCTGCTGGAAATTGATAACAACTTTTATGATACACATATCCACGGACAGAGTTTAGCCCTGGTATCAGCAGCTATGTTGTTTTCACTACCTAGATCCTAATTACAAGTCCTGCCTTTATTTTCAGGCAAACTTAAAGCTGCACAGCACTTCTCATTTTAGGATGTTGTTTTCATAGTCATTAACTTTAAATCTCCCAAGCTTTTGTCATTTAATGTGGAAATTTCCCAGCTTCTGACATCTCCTTTGAACTAATTTTTGGGGTGTGTTGGGTTTTTGGAATGAGGAGGAGAGGATTTTCAGGAAAATTGTTTTAGCTGTTTCCAGGGGCAGGATAAGGTTTTCTTACTGTTGGGTTGGAAAGCTTTAACTTTCATTTGCTCTGCAGAAAACATTTGGCAAAGTGGCAGTAGTAGCAGATGGTATAGAGTGGGACAAGAGAAACTGTCACCTTCATGTCATGGACATTTTCTTATTATTCCCATAGAAAGACTCATAACCAGACAGATTTTAAGATCTGAAAAATCTCAGTTTTATATGCTCAGTGAACAGTTTTTAAGGGGAGACAAGGAATAAAGGTGGGCACAGAAAAGAAGACAGCAATGGAGATTAAAAAGCATAGAAAGCCTTCAGAAGGGACAGCAGTTGTTGGGTAACAGTGGAAGACAGCAGAGGAGGCTAACAACCTGGTACTTTAACGCAACAAAGAACTACATATGCATATTGAGGGTTATCTAATAATTTCCCTTAAAATCTCTTTCACAGGTAATGGGAAAGAGGAAACCAGAGAGGCAAGTCATGAAAGAATCTATTGAGTGAACTATCTGATGGAGGGAGGCATGAGTGAGTTCATGTTTTATGGCCAAAACCATTTTATCCTTCACTGATAAACTAAGTGATGCAGAAGCTCTCACCATGGCAAAAGTAATGGCCTAAACTATCACACAACATCTTAGAAAAAAGCAAGCTGGCTTATCTCAGCAGGAGGGAGATCTCTTCTGGTGTGCTTGAGTGACTGTTGACTGTCCTCAGTTTGCCTGATGAATCCCCATGCCTACCAACACACTTCCTTGAAGCATCTTTACTCTATACTCTAGACACGAAGGGACTGGGAGCTCCTGAAGAGGAGCCGGGGGCCAGCTCAAATGCCTCTCTTTTCTGGTCTATGAACTTCTGTCCAGTGAGCTCTCATCAGGAGCCCACGCATCTTACCTGGGTTGAACACTCTCAGAGGGGAGCTCTGAAAAACAAGGCCAGAAAGGAGTTGGAAAGAGACTCTGAAAGGGTTTTGCCAGCTTCTACAGGGAATACAAGCTCTCAGTCCTATGTTAACAAAAATGATGATGCAGGGACCAACCTTGGCAGCTTGATAACATGCTGTACAGCAGTGGAGAACTATTGCATGGGAGAACAGAGCAGCTCCTATCAACATCTGACCAGCTTCTCTTCAAGCTGTTTGTAGCACTGGAAATCAAGCCACTGAAAGACACAAGCAGTAATGCAATTCTTTTCCTACTTCATTTCCCTCAGTATCCCAGAAGACATCCTAGGATGTTCTCACATACACAGACACCTGTGTCTCCCTAGGAAAGCTTGCTGAAGACACAGATGTAGCCACATGAGATCAAATGGCACAGATGAAGTTAGGCTGAAGGTTCTTCTGTGACTCCTGTTCTTGAAGTCAAGACTTGTAGTCTGTCGGCAAGAGTATCTGGTGTGTGTGCATTATTGTTTCATCTTGAATTACACAAATTTTGTTGTTTTCTATCAGTTGTTCATGTGAAGGCTTTTTGATTACATAAACTACTAAGATCATGCTAAAACTGGATATCTGACTCAATCAAATAAAATGTTCTGCCTTGAGCTAGAGGTTTTCCATTGCTAATTTTTGCCATTTCTTTTCTCTGTCATGTTAATTTCCCCAAAAGCTAGTTACTAGTAAATTCTTTGAAAGTGTGGTTCTTTGAGGTTTTTGGTGTGGGACTCACCGTTAGCAATATTACAGTCACAGGCCTTACAATAATATTTTTCAATATTATGGCTGTCACACAGATTCAAGTAGGCTGAAGTGGCTCCAAAAGAGACTAATTGGCTACCAAAAGCAGTTTAAAGTATGTTTTAAAAGGATTATCTGTGATTTTGTTACTAGAAGATAGCATTAAAACCATACAATAATAATAATAATAAAAGACACATGAAAATGCATCATTTAATATGATTTATGTGTGAAACATACAACTTTGCAATTCTTTAATACACAAGATAGGTCTGAGTCCCCACAGTCTAGAATGGTCCACAATGAACTAAGGCAGTTTTTAAGATGATTACACTGAATTTCTACCTGACTTTGAGTCCCAAACATGTCTCTGTGTCATAACTTTGATAACTCATATCCATGGTCTGATTGTCATATTTTGATAAAATATTAGTGCTGTATTGTCATCACTGCTCTGTGGCAAGCAATCACATGTTGAAAGAGAGAGTGAAAAGGCATTTTCAGGACCCAGTCTCACAGAATCTGTTTCAAATTTGTATACAAAGCCATTTTGAGACCCTGCTCTGACTGATGCAGTGATGTGTTACAGTACAATTTCATCTACAGATGTTGCCAAGGGACAATATTCCACTACATTGACTAATGCGTCTCTCTGGAAATAACCTGCTGATTTTAGTGGGACTTCATGCTGCATAAGATGCCACTCAGCATGAATAAAGGTGTCAAAATATGGCCTGGAGTTATTATCTGTATAACCTAAACTTCAGTAAAACAATGAGATACCCAGATTAATGGCTAACGACTGGGATGACATTCCTATCCCAACCCATGCTGTCTGACTGAAGGTTAATAATAATATGTGCATAGTATGTCTTCAGACTCTGAAATACAGTCACAGCAGTATGAAATTTCAGAATAAATTTCTGCCTTCATTCTCTTTCATTCCCCTTGTAAGTTTAAGTCAGTTCCTTAAAATATTGTTTAATATTATTTTAGTGATTTAATAACCACCTATTGACCTAGAGAACAAATGTCAGTTCCCTCCCCAGACTGTTCTCTGTGACATAAGTTTGTTTCTGAATGCTTTTTCTTTTTAGTCTTACATTAAGAAACACCTTCTCAGTTATCTTTGAAGCCATCAAATAGCTTTCGCAGTTAATGGGAGGTCTTTAATAATAACTAACAACAGTATGTTCTACAAAGTATTTTGGAATGCCTTGAATATAAAAAGCATTAAATCAAGCTGGATTCTATTTTTATGTTGACTTCTAGCATTTTCCACACCAGCTGAATTGCTAATAATAGCAAACTCTAACTCACATATGCAGAACATATGGGCATAAAATAAGACTGTATTTTACTGATTCCATAAGGTACTCCAGCACTATGAACTTCCTCTCATAGCATATTTCTGAATATTTTAATAGAAAAGAGAATTAAATTAGTTATCATTCCTTTGGTACTTCAAAGTCTTTCACTATTGTCTCTACAGCAACCTTTTCATGCTTGCACCATTACTTAATACAACACAAGCAAGTCTGGTAGAATTGATGGTCATGTCCATAGCTCAGCGATCTGGGTTCCTATTGCATTTCCAGTGAATATGTACAAATAAAAAGCTAGAGCAATCTAGTGCCAATTTTTGTATTTATAAATCCGGATTAGTTCCAAAATTCTCCCTACATGAACAGAGAAAACAAGACTTCCAATTAAGAGTGAGATTCGTAACCCACACAGTGCAAATGTTCTCAAATGCACATTTGAAATCTTATCTTTGACTCAGGGCTATGATCTGTATAGGACTGGGGTATCCATAAAATGTATTCCTGCATTTAGGCACAAAGTGAGTTTTAGAGGATGACTGGGTTTTAGGATTTTAAGATAGTAGGACAAGAAAGTGGCACATCATCACTACCCTACAGTTATGCCAAGATAAATTTACCTGAGATTAGAAGTACAATGCTTGACCTTCCTTAGCCAGACATAGTTTAAGTTCATAGCTTCAACCTTCCTGTATGATATCCTAAGCAGATGGCTATCCACTAGACTGAGGCAGAGAAGCTCTTCATTCCCACTATGCTGGTGGGTAAAAAAAAAAAAAAAAAAAAACAAAAAAAAAACAGGATTCAGAGGGCCAAACAGACAATAGAAGGAAATGAAGAAAATTGTGATCCTGATCATTAATGAGGATGCTCATCTCGTAAGAAAGTAATACAGGTCTGAACTTGCTGATATTTAAGACAGCAAGTCTTCCACTTCCCAGATAGGAGTCATGTTATTAACTTGTTCAAAAATTAGAGGATGACATCATCTCCTCTGGTTGCAGTTTTGATGGAAGTGCTCATCACTGCTGTGATTGCAAAGGCAATACATTGAATTTGTCCGGCAGAACAGACTTCTCAAAGCATAGAAAATGGTCTTAAGGTGTGAAATTGTTGCCATTAGCTCAGGCATGATGGCTGTGCTACTGGGTATAGACATTAGCAGAACTTGAACAGCTTAGAAGGTAAAAGTTTAGGTGCCAAGGGGATCTCACAGACTGAAATGGACATTTGGGGATTTATGGTTCAGATTGTACCTTGCAAGTGTTTTTCTCACATTTGTACTTTAGAGTGTCCAGCAGAGTACATATCACAAAGGCAAAAGTATTTTTAAAAAATTGTGAAGAACTTAAGAGAGAAAAAATAAAATTAACTCAGCTTTGAAGAAAAGCACATGTTGACACCTTTTCTTCTGCCATAACTTTATGACAGGAGCGTAGCTCATGCAAATACACTGGGATGTTTCCTTTAAACTGGCTTCAGCTGTGGGAGAGTTTCACTCAAAAACAAAAGGTCGTCCTTCTTTAAATGTGTCAAAATATGCACAGCAATGAACAAAGGTATATTTTAATAAGCATTTGGTTTGTACACATGTGCATGTGTGTGCTTTACTAATGTGTATGTGTGTGTGTACTGACACACAGTTAAAACTGAAATACAGTAAGGGAATTGGTATGTCCAGTAAACAGAGGTGTTGGCAGTAGAACTGCAAACCTCGCAGATAAATAAATGTCCTCCATAATTACAAAATGCAAGCAACTCCATAAAAAAGAGTTTAATTCCTGCTAAGGTACCTTTGGGATGAGATGCGAGTGTACTTTGCTGAATGTTTTTGAAGTTGACAACAAAACAATTGAAGTCGCTCTTCAGATGAACATCACAGTATAGGAGAAAAAACGCTCTTATGTTGCAGATCTTAGCTGCATCTGATATGATCTATAAAGCCTGAGGTATATTGACAACTCAATACCCTTAATTTGGTGGGAAAGTAGCTTGAGGCAGTCCTCATTGACTTTTGCTGCAGCACATTAGTCACAGTAGTCACAGAAGGGATTATTTTGTGTATCTGGGATCAAGCCTGATGACTAGTCCAACGAGCTGGGATCACTGATTTGTTAGGGTATATTGCAAGAGTTTGGCTCCTTTTTGGTTCGGAGTTTTGTTTTGTTTCGTTTTGTTTTGTTTCTTAATTGACTGACTGACTGACAAGGTACAGAATGAGCTTTGATGTGTAGAACGTGATCATGAAGCTCTGAGGTCTTGTTTTAAAAGTAATTATTTAGCTTTTCCTTGAGTGGCATTTTGTGAGGAATTATGGAAGAAAATCATTATACGGTTGCACATCAACCAGTATACTTTCTGCCCCTTCTCTTTGATTTAGGTATAAACTGCCAAACAAATCAAAGATAGCACTTGGGAGCTGCATATTGTTGTGATGGATTTCTGGAGAGGAAGAGAGAAAAATGAAGTAAAAAAAAAAATAGAGTGTGTGTTTGTGTGCGTGTTTGTGTGTGTGTGATGAGAAACACAAGGAACCAAAAAAAAGTTTCAGCAAGCGTTGGCTCTACTGTCAGCCAAATGAAAGAGAAGGGACAATTTGATCTATTGCAACCTCATAGCCAAGGATGAAGAAATAGAAGTTCTCCCTCACAGAAACAAAGAAACACACATTAATTTTGATTCACTCGTTTGTGTTTTATTGTTCTTTTATAGACAACAGCCTTCTCCCTGTTCTGGTGATATGCCAATGCACTAGCACAGTCTCTTGATCATACCTAATGCACACATTCCATGACACCAAATTATGTCCTGAACTTGTAAAGGCTGAGAAATAAGAAGCAAATAAGGATGTTTTCCATTCATTTCGGAGCTGTTAAAGTATATACTCTCCTGATGCCTCAAAAGATCTGACTGTTGAACAGAACAAGCATTACTTCAAGCTGTGTGTGCTCTTGGAATTAGCTGATTTGATTGCACAAAACTGTTTTTATCTGTGACTGTACACAGCATAACTTGTACAAGCTTCACCACAAAATGTTTTATGCTGGGGTGAAGTGGCTGAGGGTAATATGTGGGAGAGGTACACTACAAGTCATTACAATAGAATGTAGACCAAAAACAGTGTTTTCTTCAAGATACCTAAATAACATTTACAAGATCAAAAAAATTGTCATTAAATGCCCTCCAAAACCAATGCAAAACTAAAATTGATATTCAAAAAAGATATTTCTAACTTTATTTTGCCCTGGTAGGGTTGTGATATTATAGCATGCCAAGATTGATGGTGGAAGCATCTCAATTCCATTTTTAATAGGCTAACTTATAGAAATCTGTATTTAAGTGAGAGAACTCATTAAAAAGTGTAGCAGAGGAAAGTGTTGGATTAATCTATGAACTTCACAACTATCTGGCCTAGGAAGGTTATTTGACATTGCATATGGGTGTCAAATAGTTGCAGACTGAACTCTGTTGCATATAACTATCAGTCCCAGCTTGCAGCTATGATGGGCTTATGCTTGAATACTATCCTAACTATACGTATATCTTAACCATACTTCTATATGTGTAAACCCTGCATGCAGAAATAACACTATTACATCTTTATGAAAGTGCATGTACATTTTAATTGAGTACATTTTTTCTGCATTTGAACATGTATCCCCTCCTCAAAAGCAGAACATATGCTTTGAAGTTGAAAGTGGTGTTCTCTATGTGTCCAGTGATAGAATACATAAATTCTAGTATTTTGTGTATGTGTGGGAATGCACAACTAAGTGCATTTTTAGGTAAGATTATTACAGCTGGTTTAATGAAATCCCAGATTTGTATTCAGTACAACGGTCCCTGGTAACAGCTTAGTGCAAGAAGTGCCTTTTTTTTTTTAAACCTTTGAACCGAACTTGAGTGTTGGATTCAGCTCTCCTGACTGAAGCAAGATTAAAACTGATTGCCTATTGCACTTTCAGGATTTGTTCATTACCTCTAACATCCCTGAAAAATAACATAAGCTTAAAATAATGTGCTGCAAGTAAAACTGTATATGTGTTTTCCTTAACCTGAAAATTTAACTCCTTTCAGTGAGACCAGGGATCTGTAGGATCCTTGTACACAAATCTGCAGGATTCTTTGCCTGTAAAACCTAAAAAGTAGAGAAGGGTAAGACTACGGGTGCTTATGAGACCTTCTGCATGGCTGCCTTCTTTTCATCTTGCTCCCTCAGAAGTCTCCCACCAGCTGTACTCTCTGACCAGTAGTAGGAACTCATGCTGTTGTACGTCCTCTGAGAGATGCAGGAGGTGAATTCGCTCTTGAAACTGTCCTTGCTGGTGTTATTGTCATCTCAGAGCTGGATGCCTACTTAAATTTTACCAAACTTTATTTTCTTGGACACAGAAAGTTTATTTTTCCTTTTAAACAAAATGAAATAAAATTTTTAAAGTTTTCCTTAACATCAGCTTGCAACATTTTCCCACCCACCATTTTTTATACCTTAAAGAAGCAAAGATTTCAAGAAGAATTTATGATCTTAGGTGAACATGCACTTTTATCAGAAGAAAAAAAAACAAACCTCCATTTTCTTAGTTCTAGTCCACGTTCCTTGTCTCTTCAGAAGAATTGTGTAGTAAAAGCATGGATCCGCTTCCTTCTGACTTTAATGATTTACAAAACTGAAATAAGGATGGTAGGAGGCTTCTAGGAACTTGATCAGGATTTTCAAAGGAGGTTTACTAAATGGCTTGTGTTTTATTTACATTTGTAAAAAGTATATGGAGAAATAAAATCTAAGGATTTCTCCTCCATCTAAAAGCATGAAACTTTGAGGTATATGTGGACTTAACCTTCTATTTGTTCCAACTATATGTTGGCAATGTACAATCTGGGAATAATGTTCATTCACACACATGTTGTCTTATCTCTAAGAATACATTTTTGTGTGAATGATTTCTTTCTTTAATCTAGTTTGCATGAAATAAAAAAGAGCATAAACTAATAATAAACAGAGATTCAATTCACATAAAGATATCCTCTAAAAAAGCAGATATTTGAGAGCATTTTATTTAGCCAGCATCCCTATATGGCTTCACAAGTAAAAGAAAACATATTTTTCTAAAGATAACTGCATTGATTTTAATTATATCAGATCACCATAAACCAGTTCATTTTCAATAGATACTTACATTCCAATATTCCACAACAATTGATTCTAAATTGTTGTTTGAGCAGTTATAAAGATAAAAGAAAATGCAACAGAGGCATGCAACACAGTCTGCTCTATGGAATCAGGTAAATCACAGTTTACGAATTCATTTTCTCCTCTAATAGAGTCAAAAATGGTTATTATACTTTAAGGTTGCTGCACATCATCTAATTTATTCTTCCATTCCCTAACTGCCTAAGCAGTTTTCTCAAACATTGCACAGTCCGTCATACATTGCAACTCTTTTCTGTGTGAGAGAAATTGTCTTGATTTCCATAACAAAATAATAACACTTTGTACTATTGGGATAACAATACTGCAACAATCTGAGATATCCACCAGCATTTCCATGTCTGCTTTAGTGCCCAGTAAACTGAGATTTCATCAGCACCATCCTAATCCAATAAACTAGAGCTGAAGCACCGGTCAAACAGTATTTTACATATTAACAATGCTATTCATATGCTAATAACTCTTCTGTATAGAAGGACCTCTTTTCTTCTTGCATCAATAATATATTAGATCAGAAAGATGTGACAACTGATCTTGTAGAATGTGGCTACTACTCAACTAGCCATGAATAACCTAAGCAATTTGTTCAGACAAAAAGTTCAGGTGTCCTTCCCAGAATTGCAAAGAGTGAGTACCAAAAGTACTTGATGGGCTAGCAAAGTATTTTTCTGGTTTTGTAATCCAGTAAATCTTGAGCTTTTTGTTGTGAACTGCACTTCCTAAAATGGCCATCTCTGTCTCCCAACCCAGACCTCTCCTTTGTATGCTATCTGCCAGGCAGATGTTTTCCCTCTTTCACTTCCATTTCTGTCTATGACAAGTTCCAACCTCCAAAACTTCAGTACCTTCTTAGGAGCATCAAGTCACTTGGCAGGCTAATTGCTTTTTGGCTAGAAGCAGCTATCAAGTGAATACAGTTTTTTCTATAGTAATTACAGAATGACCTTAGGGCAGAATGTGTACAACAATAAACCTCAGAAAGAAGGCATATCCCTGCTATTGTAAATGGAAGAAACTGCTCTAATGTCAATGGGGTTGTATCTATTTCTATGGGCAGATAATTTGGTTTGCATTGGTAGGCCATTGGCAGATACTTCCCTTGTCTTTTTAGGAAGTATTCCTATACGAACTCGACCTGTCATTGCAGGAAGGCAATTACACCTTTCTTACCTCCAAGGTTATGTTGACCAATACTCCGTTAGAACCCACAGTAACAAATTTAATTCAAATCATTCCCTCCTTTGCCAGCACATGAATCAGACTGCTCACTTTCATTTTAAGAATATTTCAAACTGCTGCTCGATAAAATCCTCAGATGGCAGAGAATTTAGGTTTCCTTCCTCAGTCAGTAACAAATAAATGCTCCTTTTATTGTCTCTTTTAAAAAGCTCGGGTGCAATTACATTAGTGAAAATTTTGTTCTCTTTTTCATATCTTCAATTAAAGGTGAAATCTCTCTGCATCCGTTGCTACTAGAAAAAGAACTTTAATGGTACGAGGGATGTATCAGTCTGTCCTTTGTTCAGACCTGACTAACTGTACCACTGTGAAGCAGTAGCTATTGTTGGTCGTGTGAGGTCATGAACATAGAAGGATCAAACAACAAAAACAAGCCTGTTACCCTAATACAGTCCATAATTTATACATTGCATAGTGAATAAAAAGTAATTTTTGAAAATTTTCTGAAATGACAGCAGCCCTGAGAGCTTCCAACCTTGCCCTTCTTTCTTTCACACGAACAAAGTCTCAGTTCTTTCATAGCTATTACCTCGTATGTAGCATGCCTTGTTTAAAGATGTTTGTTTAATCATTTAATTCATAGCTTCATTTTTCACCTTGTAGTTATTTTGTTCACAAAACAATGCTGCATTTTATGAAGGCTGCCATTAACTCCGTCAGTGCCCTGAGAGACGACAGCAACTGCAAACAGTAGTCTAAAGATGGCATTGTTAAGCTGATTATGGCAAGGGACTTAATCCACAAACCCGTCTTCATGGCTGTCACCGGTTTGGCCGAGGCGGGGCCAAACCACGGGACAAATTCTCTCTCTCCAATCAGCCCCTTCTCCATTCCGGGAGGAAAGGGTTAAAGAGAGAGAAAAGGAAAGATAAAGTAAGTGGACGAGGCCTCAGCTGAGTTCTGGACACTAAAACTACTTTAATAACAACAAAAATGGTATTATATGAACAAATAACAGCAAGGGATTAACCAATCTGTACAAGGTTTGGGGATCTGGTGTGGCGAGGGTTGAACCATGGGCAAACCACCAGGCACGCAGCCGCCGGGCAGGGACCGGAGACGGGGCCAGCTCCTGCTGGGCCAGGGCCAGGGTGCAGCAGCAGCGACAGTGGAGCTAACAGTCACGGCAGGCGCTCACAGCGTGATATGGCCCACCCCGGGGCAAAGCGACAGGAGGAATTTGTGGCAGGCAGCAGCAACAGGCGGTGTCTTTCACCCCAGAGCTCTCGTCGAGCAGCCACTAGCAGCAGCTGGCCAGATCCTGCCGTCTCCTCAGAAGGGTTAGCACAGCCCTCAGGGCAGACAAAATGGCTGCCGTGGGGCAGCTGCTGCTGCTGTCACACCATCTGCAGCAGGGGCAGGGTAGGGAAAGGCCAGGGCAGGAGCTCTGTCACCCTCTGTACGCAGCTCCTGAAAGAGACGTCGTCCCTCCAAGGAGCGCCACACGGAGCCAGTGAGGGGCAGGGACGTGCAGGGGGAGGAACACCTTGACTGGCTGGTTTGTTTGTTTCAGATGTCAATCAAACGGGTGTTAATTACAGCAGGACACCAGTAGTGGGTGAGGGCCGCCGCCGGGATGAAGGTGATTGCTGGTGGTCATATGCCTGAGGCACCTCAGAAAAAGCCCTGCAGGCTGCTAAAAGTAGAGTTAACCCTGAACACGCAAAAGGCTTTTCTTCTCTGGTCTGGCCTTACTTTTTAAAAATCCTGGAAAAAATCACCACTGGCAAGATAAATGACAGAGCTGGATCTCCAAATCTGTGTCATAGTAAATCATCAAATTAACCTACAGGTATACATCTAGTTTATCTCCAGACAACAGGAATGTTTCAAAATCCCATAAGCAGAAACAGAGGAAGATCTGTCTTCTGAGCTCCTGGACTTATAAACAATCAAATCAACCCTTTGAAGAAATAGTCACCAAGGTCCTTAAAGGGGATCCGTGTGGACTGAAATGCATGGCCTGGCGGTACTATCCCATCTCATTGGCAAGCCTTTTTACAAAGTTTGTAACGCTGCCAAGGCAGGTCCCAGTATTCATCATCAGAACCTTGACACATTTTGAAACTTTTATTTTTTTTCGGTGGTAAAGGTACTAAATATTTCCCAGGAACACCCATAGCAACTTGCTAAAGTTAAACCAAAAGGTAAACGAACCTTGGGTACATGTAGTAGAAGAAATATTAAAACTGAACCTGTACACATGTTCAAACCCACATTCTTCCAAATTCTAGATTCAATATTATAACTTCCACTGTTTAAATTGAAGTTCAAAATTTGCCCTATATCAAAGAAGAGGAAATATTACTCCTGGCTGCTTCTCTCTCTCCCTTAATATTAAAAAAAAAAAAAACAAACAAAAAAACCCCAGTTGTTTCTAATTATCAAGATTAATGTGGGTAACCATTGCTTCTGAATACATCTGTTGTAGTCAGCTGTCTGAATTTCTACTTCTCTAACAACAGTCCAAAAGTAGAGCCTGTCAGTTACATTCCTTTATGTCCAAACAGATTTTTTTCTGCTCCTCAAGTCAGGTGATACTTGGTTAGTTTTGTCTAAATTTTGTGTGATAGGCTTTGAAAAATGACTTCAAGCATACTAGGTCTTTGTCTTCAGTTTTGAATCTGGATTTTTGTTTTTAAGTGTCAAAATTATGGTATGCTTTATTGTGCTGTCTCTTATAATCTTAAAGGTTCTCATGTCATTTCAGATACTCTAATGGCCGTTTCCCTCAAAGAAAGAAGGAATTTACTTGGACAGAATTAAGACACTGTCAGCTACCTGGAATACAAGTATGAATCTGCCATGACTCTGATCAGACCTGTTTATTTGTTTACATTTTGATTTCTGTCTGTAGTTCTAGATAAAATTGCAGTAGAAACACTAACAGGGTCACCAGAAACCAAAGGGTGTTGATGAACACAGCTGGCTAGCATTAGCGAACACCAACAGCAAACGTGGCCGCAATCTGAGAAAAAAGTAAACACGAGGTGAGAAAAGAAACTTGGCAGGTTACACAGTGAGGCAAATCCATACAGGAAGACAATTCGGGCTAGAAGCCCTTGAGCTCTCCATGAGAATGACTGGTCTTTTCCCTCCAAGTGTAGTTACCTCAAGATGCCAGCCCCTTGTAGTTGTGAAGTTAAAACTTGGGGAATGATTTGTTCGTCAACACCAAAATTTACAGCAGAAAAAAGAAGCCTGAAAAGGTGCTCAGCAGAAATCCTGATGAACCATCTTAGAAAGTGTGTTTCCAGCATTTTTACATTACCATTAACAGTAATGTTTATAACATCTGGATCAAATTAATCTGTTCAACATGCACATTGATCCATTGTTCGTTATCCCAAGATCACCTTTTAATATCTGAGTACTTCACAGTTCTGACTGTTCTGCGATGACAATATGTTTTGAAAGAAAGACAGCAGAGTACTTACCATTTCCATTTTGATTTGCTAAGAGAATTCAATGATAAATAATAACCCTGTTCTCTATGGTATAAGTATATGACTATTAAAACATATCTCACGTTGAAGCAAGTAAAGATTTCAATCTTGCTAATAATCTTCCAAGATTTCCAGCACGCTAGGTAGCAGTTTTCTCAAATACTTCACTGTGCAGAATGTGTATCTCTAGGCATTACCTGAATTTCTGAGCAGACTTTTTTTTCCCTCAGGGCACTGAATTTTCACTTCAGAACAGCAATAAGTCCTTCAATCTTCATAAACAAAGTTAAAAAATCTAAATGGTTGCCTGCTATTTACATTAACCTTTTAAAAGGTCTCCTATGTTCTATTTTATTCAAGACAATTTTTACTCTTACCCTTTATCTGAAAAATTCAGATTGATACTAAAAGCTGCATGTTTCCAAAATGGTATCACTAGTCATAAATTATCCTTTTCTACCAAAATAGCTGTGTTGAGAGAACCGAGATAACAGGAACCTTGTCATTTACAGAAAACAAAAAAAACCAAAAAAAAAAAACCCCAACCAAACAACATAAAAAATGAAAGTTACATTGAGACACTATGGTTACCAATATGTACTTATCAGCACATTATAAATGAATCTTTGTTCGAACATCTACATTTAAATACAAAAACGCCCTTGCGCATCACCTGCTTTTAGAGTCCTGGGTTTAAAAAGTGGCTGAGAGCAGATATTCCGGGGGGTGGGTGTAAATTTCAATTCAGCGAAGTCTGGCATTTCTGAACCTGGGAATAAGATGCTTTTGAAAATTTTATTCATACATTTTTGTTTGCATACTTTCCATACTATTGTATCCTTAATTTTTTGTTAACATACTTGCCATATTTTTGTGTCATACTTTTTTTTTGTCAGATTCTTCATTCATACATTTCTTGCTCTTCATCTATGTTCTTTCTTTTTTTATATTCTTCCTGTTTTGTGTGGTTAGATTCAGTTTTCAGTAGAGGCTTTAGGAAGAGCCCATTTGAATACCAGGTAACTCACCGTTGCCAGTTCTTATGTGTTATGTAAGGTGATGCCCCAGTACAAGCACGTAAAGTAGTTAATGTTGCCTCATTATTGATTAGCTTAACGGCTTCTCAGAGAGTGGAATCCTGACATATCAAGAACTTGTAAAGAACTTAATCTGTATTCTAGTGGTTTTCCTCGATGTCTAGAAGAGATTTCTACTTTCCCCCCTTATATTAAGAACGACTTTTTGAGCTGGTAAGTGAAGAGTGTTCAGACTAAGAGGCATTACATTAAACATCACTTTTAGAATGTTACCCATGCAGTGAAAATGTAGCTTACAGACAGAATGCATGCTTTGAACAATTATAGCTGTGAGATTTTTTTCAGCTAGCACACTCTTTGTGATGTCTCATTAAATTGACAGCTACTTAGACAATATAAGGAAGTTTATACCTAAAGAGAATGGATTCACTGAATCTGTTGGAGTACTGGGAAGAAACATGGTTGTTACTTACCAGAGTGGTTTATTTACAGCAACTTGAGCTACCCAGAAATGAAAGTTTATGAAAAGGCCCAGAGGGCTCAAGAGGATCACAAAATGATGATGCTTCCAAAAACCTGTGTATCAGTTGTCTTTTAGTCTCAAAATGATAAAGGCGTAAGGTAAGATACGCGCATGTTTATAAAAAGAAGCTCAGCTGCATTATCCTTACACCCCTATAGTCTCCTAACATGGAAATATTTCTAAATATCTCTAGACAAACCTAATGTCCTTTTTAGGGGGGAAAGTTAATTGGTGCTTTTTCCTTTGTCAGTTGTGCTGTTTTTACCAATGCTCTTTTTTACAAGAGAGATTCCTCAGTAAAACGTTGCAAGTCATTGCTGAGTGGGCCCAGCACACCAGGAATTCCCAGAAATTGTATGGGAAGTCACAGAAATTTTTGAAGTTCTTTCCCTTTTTCAAAATACTATTTTCTCCATCTGGCTACAACTAAATGAAGTATTTTCACTCTGGTCTCTTCTTGTCTCCTCAGTTCTTTTCTTTTCCATTCTTCCACCGTATTTTTCAGTGATACGGCTCCACTTTCTGCCCGTCCCTCCCTTTCTTTTTTCTCACTTTTCCCATTTATTCAAAACCAAGGCAAGGGCTACATAACCCCACAGGAGTATATTTCTCACCCTCCCTGAGTTCTCTTATAGCTACTTCTACCACTGCCTTATTTTTTTGCTGAACTTTGCCTATGTCAACAGTCCAACTGAGTTTAGTACATCTATACTCCCAAGTGAAGGTACTGAAAAACATTTTGAAGCATTTACTGGAAAAGAACCTGCAACCAGATCTATATTTTTTGTATTTCTACAAAAAACTCAGCACTCACTCTGTTTCACTCGTTGCTTAAATTCCAGCAGAGTTTGTTGGACTGAAGTGATGCACAGACCTATCTTCAGCCCTCTATCTTTGCTGAGAAAAATGACAGGAAGAGCTGAGCTCTGACCTATGCTCAACAGTGTTGGAGTGAGAATGATAACGACTCAAACATCCTTGGGCAAAAATTGTGAAGACTAATTCAGAAAATTGAACACTTATTTATTAAAATTCTGAAAAGTAAAGAAAATTACAGAAGTACCTGGTATTTCTCAGTTCTGTGCGCTTCTGGCACATAGTGCTATAACAGAAAAGTGAAAAAAAAGAGGGATAGGAAAGGTTTTGCCCTTGAGAGTAAAAATATGATTACAGAAAGACAGTTTCAAATCTATTGAATATTTTAATCTATTCACTTTAATGTGCGTTTCATTAACTTGGGGGTGGGAATGAAAAGAAGGCTTCTTCATGTTGTTTTTCATACTGTTCCACTTCATTATTAAAGCAATGATGCCAAGCTGTTCACCAGTATTGCTGCTAGCAGGCTTGAACATCTTCTGCCAAGTGTGATTAATGCAGATCAAACCGAGTTTATTCAGCAGAAGAGATTGGCAGATAACATTTATCATCGCCTAAGAAAGTTGGGATTTCCAGACTAACATCACGCTGGTGATAAACTTAGAGGCTGAAGGATGCTTGACCAAGTACTTTGCATATTCTTTAGAAGAAAGTTGCATCCATTTTGATTAGATTTGAAACCTGAAGAGAATCTTGTTTACATGCAAAGCCTCTTCCAGTGGTTAACATTGTTTTTAAAAGGACGAGGCATATGGAGACTCTTATCAGGGGTTTAAATTTTTTTCATAAGCATAAGACGTATGTGTTAGCCTATGTGTCACTTGCTAGTACAGAGTAGCCTGCTACTAACCAAAACAGCATCCTCAGGCTGCATGTAGGATGAGGTATAAGGCAGCCTGGATTTAATTCCTGGATTTGCTTTGTTTCCTTGGGCAATCAAGTCCTACCTTTTTTTGCTCTTTCTGTCTGGTTGACAGTATAAACTTTTCAGAGGCACAGGCTCAGAGGACAGCTGAAATAAAAAATAGCAACCTGCTTTCTTAGGTGAGCATCTTTTTAAATAACAAGAAGATTTTAATGAGGAAACCAGAAGATGTTTAGTCTTTACTTTTCTCAAAAGTCATTATCTTCAGGTCAGTTTCCTGGGTGCTGAGCAACACAAAAGCTTTGGTGAGAAACTCATTCTGTTTCTTAGACCTGTTGCTTGGCCTTGAACCTCTACAACAACCTCTGCACAAAGATCTTCCTGGAATAAGTTTACACTTCCTCCTCCTCCCTCGACCAAACAAAAACCTAACAGCAGTCAGCATAATAAAAAATCTCCAACACATAAAAGCAACTTACTAACTGCAGTCAGCTAATCTCTGAGACACCTTGTGTTGTCTCACCTATTCTGAGGTAGGAAAAAGCTCGTTAGTACCAGATGAATCATGTCCCAAGTTCAGCCCATCTAAAGCTGTCTCCCTCCCATTTTGGCAGTGCACTGACATAACCTATTCTGCATTTCTCTGCAATGACAAAAGCCCTTTAGGATATCACTGTGAACTAAGACCTCTGTTTCTCACCACTGATTTCCATAGACTTACTCACTTGAAAGTGTCTCAGTTCCCAAGGCTTCAAATGATAAAGTTTGTTTAGTTTGTCTTTTTACAAAAAAGATATTTCAGAAAAACTATAATAGTTTAGAACAAGCACAGTTTCTTTTCTATATAGGAAGAATAAACGGAAGCCAATTTTCTCACATACAGGCATTATTAGCTGTCGCAGGTAGTATTTTTGGTAGTGGTTTCCTCAGTATAGCTGAGGCAATGGCTTAGACTTTCCATTCCTAAATGAGAACCTTTTAAAGGTGCCCTTCTATTTATTTGTTTATTTTCTGAAGCATTCTGAACATCTCAGTACATTTAAGAAACACTTATTTGCTATTGATAACTCACTTTCACATTGATTACACAAGTTTAGAAATATGTTGTCTCAGATATGCTGTGCTAGTCCTAATTGCTTTCTTTGGAGTCTCACCCTCAGCAGTAGCTTTGGCAAAGAGGCATTGTTTTATCTGAGACCAAACATCAATTTAAGAAGAAAATAACAACAAAACCGAACTGCCCAACACATATAATCTAACACTGGAGTTTATGGCATGGCTCATCTGGCAGATGTTCTGAAGTATATCCCTTTGACTATCAGAGCTTCGGTTTCTGTTCTGTTCACAAATCATCATTTCTGCTTTCGGTGGTGGTTGTGTGCCAGATCCCTCAGAGCAATGGCAATATGTTCCACTTAGTTTCGGCCTTCACTAGCCCAATACTTTTTTAAAGTAATAGTAATTTAGAGTTATGAGCAGAATGCTAATACGGCTGTCCCCAATCTATCCTTGGGGTTGTTTCCAGACAGCTTAGTCTAGCACTTAGTGCTAGAGAACCTTAGCTCCGAGTCCTCAGCATCTTTCTCCACGCCATACTGGAGATTTGCAATCCTTGTCCTTTGCCTGCCCCTGTACAGCAGCAACTTTAGGTTGATGCCTCAGGTAGCAGCATGGTTACGCAAGTTGCTGTGCAAAGTTCATCATTCTGTTTTACTTCTTCAGATATCCTCCAGAGCCAGAAGGTGTGACACTGGTCTGCTTCAGGAGCTCAGAAGAGAATAATGCCGGACCCATGCAATAGAAAATACATTTCTAGCTGTCTTTTGTGAGGTCTTTTTAAAGCTTCCAAATTAAATTTACTCCTCTTCAAATCCCTGCAATGCCACTCTGAGAGCTGCTGCAGCTCATCTCTCCTCTGGCAAATGTCTACTGCTTCACTGTCCCCTTGTATTGTAGTCAGCTACAGTAAAGCAGCTATAGGATCTTCTGATATACATTTCAAGATACAACTTGAATGAGCCAGTTCAAGGCTTTCCAGTAGTACAGGCAAAGTCACTTTTGTCATCTGAAGAATAAGGGGCATGAGCCACATCAAGCAGTTCCTGTTCTTGCTAAGGACAACTCAGAAGATGGCATGGGGCTTGGTCAGTGAGGTAGAGTTTTTGTCCCTATCATCTCCAGAGCTGAGACCGTGCCTGCCCTCCAGTCACCATCCCCACTCTGCCCACTACACCACTGCAGCAGCTATGCTGGCGGCTGCTGTAGCTCCACCTTCCTCCAAAGAGGAAGCTGAGGCCTCAGACAACCATTTGCCCCTTTCCTTCACACACCCACCCTAAAAATCTGCCTGGCTTCCCTGTGACTACAACTAAGTCAAGGAACGAGCCCCTCACTTTCATCACTAAGCCTGCCTTTGGCAAGGAATGGCTGCAGACACCCGTAATGATAAACCAGCTCTGAAACACAATTTGAATGTTCATAATCTCCTATATCAGGTTCTCATACCATTAATGCCACCAGTGCTGTGACCTTTCAGCAAGATATCAGGTACTAGCAGCAGGCTCAGAATTGCAAACTTTAATTAAAAACTGTATTTTAAAATAAAACTCAGTTTAGATACACTTATATGTGATTTTCACCGTGTGAAATTTCAGAGTGCTTTACTGTGAAAAAAAATCATTGCAAGCTTCCTATTAGTTTCTGGTCTAGCTGGGTCTCAAGGACAATTTTATTAAAAATGAGCAAAACCTTATATAATAAACTTTTTGCAGTTGTTATGACCACCCATACTACCTCCTACCCTGATCCACCACATGACATAGCACAGCTAATTTTCCCACTTCCTAGCAAGGAAATTGAGCTGATATAATTTTAGACTCTGAGGCTCACATAGACATATTGTAGACTTCATTATTTTTCTGTAAGGCGAGGCTGGAGCTGGCAGAGGTTGTATCTAAACAGCTTTAAGAGCTCTTTCTCTGTGCAGAACAGTATAAAAGTTCAGATAAAATGATTAAATTTTCTGAATGGGAGTGAAAGCAAGAAACAAGAGGAAAATAAAACTGGGTTCCTTGTTGATGTGCAAAGTACTGACTGTACAGAAAAGGTCTCGAAGGAGACAATCTTAACAGATTACTGTTAATAAACATTACAGTTTATTAAACAGTTTATAAAACAAACAACAGGATGGCACTCTGAACCAAAACTCAAACAGGGAAATTATCTCTTGAGGCTTACTCACCACAGACAAATTACTTCCTGCTCTCTTCTAAGCCCTAGGTCTAAGTTTTATGAAAACACTAATTGCTACCCACTGTCATTCTTAACCTCCAATGACCCAGTGAAAAAGAAAAAAAAAAAAAGTCAAAAAAGCATACACCAGCTTGATCAGGTCCCTGTGGATCAGCTTTTTTGGGTTGTGCCCATCTCTTTTTAATTTCACGGGGAAAATCCCTTAGTCTTAGCCACAATCAAACACCAGATGACTGCTCCTTTTTCACTCAGGAAGAGCAGGACAATTCAGTTAGGGGAGAAACTTGGCAAGCTGAAAAATGGAAGGTAGGGGAGGGGATTATAATTAATGCATATGGGTAGTTCACATGCTGTCTTCTCTCCATAGTGAGAATGTAGCAAGCTGTCTAATTGGAGCCAGGGTTTTGGCTCCTCTTAAATTCCTCAGAAAACACAGCAATTCACAGTGTGCATAGTTAGATTTTGTAGGTTTTGGGCACAGGAGAAGCCTAATAAAAATACAGGGATGAAGAGGGCAAGCTATTTCAGGCATAACATTCTGGAGCAATGCAAAAAGGTCACAACTAGTGAGAATCTGCATGAAATTGCATTAGGCACAGATGAAGTGCCCGATCATCTTTAGGCCAAAACTCATAAATACTAGTACACAACCGTCACAGTCACATCCTAATTTTATACCCAGCAACTGTCCTCTTCACTGGTCCCTGACAGTTGCTGCCTTTCAGAAGAATTTTTGATGTTGATGTGTTGCCAGTGGATTTGTGTCTAAAAAGGTGCAGTGACACTCTGGCAGGAGAGTGGATGGAGATCTTTCTTGCCTTTGATCACAGCCTGTGCAAGACCTACAAGTGAAAGCTTGATTACCTAAATACTTGCAGTTGAATTAGTTATTTGGGTTTGAAAAAAAATCCTTAAAATTTAATTCCCAATATGCAAACCCTAATGTTAAAACAGCAAAAATGCCTAATAGTTTAGTCAAATTTAGTGGACGGATCCATATCCATACAAATTTAGTGGATACATATCCACTAAATTATGCAGCAATCTTCAGGCTTTGTGAGGCAGATGTTAAAGATGAAAGCCTGGAAGCCCTTAAAGTTTCATAGCTGACATTCAGGGAAGTGAAGAGATTGGGTGAGAACAACACAGTCACCTGGCAGGGAAACGGAAATACCAGTCAGAAATGATAACATGAGCTGTGTCACTGTGGGCACCATCCCCAGCTTCATGATTCTCTGTGCCTAAGTGCTTGTGCTCTTGTGGCTTATAGCCAATGAATAAGAAGAATTTAAGTAAAGTATAGTCAAGAAGAAACCTGTGTCTTTTAGGAAAACGTAGTTATGTATCTGACATTTCAATTTCAACCTGGTGTTTTAGCAAAGGGATGCAAGTGACCACTTTTGAGTGAAGAAAGTGCAGCTACTAATGAGGTTTAGAAAAGATCACTCAAAGAATACGGGGCACACAGAAGGGCAAAGCTACAACTTCAAACACTTACATGGAAGTATCCCTTCTCTGAAACTGTTTACTGAGATCACAACCTTTATTAAGACAGAATTCAACTATAAATTATTTGGAAAGGCCAGAATCTCCTCATTAATTTACTGAGGCTTTCATCCTTCTACACAGCAGTGTATTTTTTAATACTGCTCGAAATACATCAAGTACCTTCTTTCCAACCTATTCACTAGCTCTAAATGGGACTTGACATTACGAGGTCAGCTTTGCTTTGCCTCACAGATGACTAACAAATTTGCCGAGACATAGGTTCACTGTTTTCACACGGATCACTGCTCAACAGACCACCAGTTTTTGATGACAAACATTTAACTTTCAGCCATTAAGTAGAAGAGGAAATTCAGGTTGCAACAAATTACCTGGCATCTAAACAACGTTAAAGTTGCCCATTAGGAGTGCCTTTAGACAGTGGAACAGCACATTAGTTTTAAATTGCAAAGTTCAGTCAATGGAGTGATAGAGTTCAGATCTGAAATGTTTTGCCGAGCTATTGAAAGGCCTTAACAGTGAAATGTATTTATAGTGAACAAGAGTAGAATGAAAATCCATTTATATAGCCAGAAGATTACAATCCCCCATGTCCTCTCTTACCCACCCCTCACCAAAAGCAAACAATAATACTGAAATGCGTTGTAAAGTATAATGGTAGTTATAACTGATTTGTCTGCAAAGTTGTCATATTAAACTGATTTGACTGTGCTTTAAACTGTGTGGGCATCCTGAACAAAATATGTTTTCACCGTGATATTACAATATGTTATTCCTACCTGCTATGAATTACTCTTTTCTCCTTTATAATCATGTTGCCTATGTGGCTGTTCAAAACAGCTTTCCAGTTAGGAGTGTTTCCCGTCTTGAATAAGACTGGGAACCTATATAAGGGAGAGGAATACAAAGAAGGAATATATAAAGAACCAATACAGATAGTGGTCCTGTTTGGGACAGGCGTTTAGAGATGAAATCATTTAACAATTTGCACTTTAAAAAAAAGCCCAACTGAAAAATTTTTTGGAATATTTGGCTTTTTTTACTTTATAGTTGCTTTTTACTACATCATGGGTGATGGAGCAAAAAATATATATCTCTTATGGAACGTTAGTGCAGAAAAAGTTAAAGATGCTGATGAGAACAAGATGGGAAGTGTGGATTTGTTAGTGAAACATCTGGAAATGCAGCTACAAGCATGAATCAGGGAGCTCTTGAACAGACCATTAACAAGTTGCTCCTTTGTGTTTTCCTCCTCAAGCTTTACTCCCTGCTTTGAATTTCTCTACTCCATACTTTCTTGGTTCTCAACAGAAATCTCTTGTATTCATATCCATTTTTAATCTGTATTGTAGTTTTTGAATAATCACATCCTTCTGCTGTACCAGAGATCCTAAAAGGAAGAGACCTTAATGGAGAAGAATCTGAGGTTTTCTTGAAAAATAAACAGTAATATAAAAAATTAATTAATATTGCCTGCAGAGATAATGAGAGTAAATTATAGTTTTCTGTTTGCTAATGCATGTGTTGAGAATGTTTGCCTTGAAAAGAGGATGGCTAAATATAGGGAGACTGTCTTTGGAGCAAACCTGAGAGACCCAAAGGAGAAGAGAGACCAATGGAGAAGGGAACAAATAAATGTAAGAAAAAGGAACATCAAGAATGATGTGGAAAGAGCCTCAAGAAACTGGAAGAAGTGCATCAGCAGGAAGGGAAAAGAAATTAAGGAAGTTATGCAATTTATAATTTTATTCAGCTTATCTGATTAGCCCATCTAAGGTCTCTTTAAATGATTCCACTTTGTTCACAGTGATAGCTGGAAATTCACCAGTTTAACTAGGCAATATTTGGCATAATAGGGCTCATCACAGAGTTGTATATAAATCTATCAGAGACGTGGGTTGTAAATGTATCAGAGACCTCTGTATTTTTCCTACTCAAGAAAATTGCATAATTTAAAAGATACTTCATTCACTAATCAGTGAATGGATGATCAAATATCAGGCAGAAAACTGCAAGGTTGTTGTTACTTGCTAAGACTGTTACTTCACAAGAACGCAGGAAGCTATTGCCACTTGGAACTCAGTGAAGAAATTTACTCAGCTTCACAAGTCTAATAGCCAAAGGAAATTAGTACCATAAATACCACTTCTCATTCTCCTTGTATAAGGATTGGATAATTTATAGACCTCCTGATCCTTTTTTGTAATTATTGTGGCAATCAATCCATTAACACTGAAGAGAGCCGATCACCTTTCCTATCCAGTATAAATGTTTATCTTTCCAGAAGTCAATTACAAGAAAATGGCATAAGTAAAAAAAATTCTTAAAAAATCCCCAGATGAGCAAAAACCACACCTGTAATGAAAATTCAAAATATTAGAATTGAGCACTGTATAACAACTTTTGAAATGAGCCAAAATAATGCCAAAATTGGGGGGGGAAATGCAGCTACTACTCGCTGTGGTTACTTGATCTATCATCTTGGAGTAGGAAACATTTCACAGCTGAAGGCCATAAAAATGTTGATGAGGTGACACACATGGTGGATAAGGGAAGAGCTGTGGCTGTTGTCTACAAAGCTTTCGGCACTGTTTCCCACAGTATTCTCCTGGAGAAACTGGTCGCTCATGGCCTGGATGGGTGGACACTTCACTGGATCAAAAACTGGCTGGATGGCCGGGCCCAGAGAGTGGTGGTAAATGGAGTTAAATCCAGCTGGCAGCCGGTCACCAGGGGTGTTCCTCAGGGCTCAGTATTGGGGCCTGTTCACTTTAACACCTTTATCAATGATCTGGATGAGGGGATTGAGTGCACCCTCAGTAAGTTCACAGATGACACCGAGTTAGGTGGGTATGTTGATCTGCTTGAAGGTCAGGAGGCTTTATAGAGGGATCTGGATGGGTTGGATCAATGGGCCGAGGCCAATTGCATGAGGTTCAACAAGGCCAAGTGCCAGGTCCCGCACTTGCGTCAAAACAATCCTGTGCAAGGCTAAAGGCTTGGGGAAGTGTGGCTGGAAAGCTGCCCAGAGGAAAAGGACCTGAGGATGCTGGTTGACAACCAGCTGGATATGAGCCAGCAGTGTGCCCAGGTGGCCAAGAAGGCCAATGGCATCCTGGCTTGTATCAGCAATAGTGTGGCCAGCAGGAGGAGGGGAGTGATTGTCCCCCTCTACATGGCACTGGTGAGGCTGCACCTCAAATACTGTATCCAGTTTTGGGCCCGTCCCTACAAGGACACTGAGGTGCTGGAGCATGTCCAGAGAAGGGCAACGAAGCTGGTGAAGGGTTTAGCGGGCAAGTCTTGTGAGAAGCAGCTGAGGGAACTGGGATTGTTTAGCCTGGAGAAAAGGAGGCTTAGGGAAGACCTAACCACTCCCTATAACTACCTCAAAGGAGGTTGTAGCGAGGTGGAGGTTGGCCTCTTCTCCCATGTAGTAAGTGACAGGACAAGAGGTAACAGCCTCAAGTTCCATTAGGGGAATTTTAGGTTGGACGTTAGGAAAAATGTCTTTACAGAGAGGGTTGTGAAGCATTGGAACAGGCTGCCCAGGGAGGTGGTGGAGTCTTCATCCCTGGAGGTGTTTAAGAGACAGGTAGATGTGGTGCTGAGGGACATGGTTTAGGGACCCTGGCAGAGCAGGGTGAATGGTTGGACTCAATGATCTTAAAGGTCTCTTCCAACCAGATGATTCTGTGGTTCTGTGATTCTATGAAATGTACTCAGAAGCATATACTTACAGGAAATGTTCTGGTTCCTCACTGTTGTTTGTGTGGGAATTATGACAGACAGTTCTGCTCTTTGCTTGTAACTACTGTGACAGCCAGTACTGCTCAATTAGTGTTCCTACTTTTATGAAAAGAAAGATACTGTTTCAACATTTCTTCAGGACTGAGGACACAATTTCAAATCCATGGGAAAGAAAACTGTCAGTTTAAACTCTGATGTCCAATTAATGGCGTTAGAAGAAGAGGAGAATATACACCCTAAAGATCACAGAAAATTGTTATACATCAAGTCATTATTATTTTACATTATTTTTGAAAGTAAAAGAGGATTAAGACATCTTTATTAAAATTATTCTGTGCAATTAGAATAAAACCCATCTAGCTTGAATGAGGCATTTCAAAGACTTTAGAATTATTAGTACAATCATGCCTAAGAACAACATAGTCATACCATGGACCAAATCAATGATCTGCCTGTTTTTCTATTCTATTCTATATATCAAGTATTTTGAATTAAGGCAGAAAATTTTTTCTCTTAAAGGATGAAGCCAAAGTAGAAAGTATAAGTAGAAAACAACAATATGCTCTGTAAATAGAGAACTGCCAGTTTCTTTTTATACTTCCTTCTACATCAATATCTCTCTGTTTATTCATCCTGTGGCAATGAAAGCCAAGGTCAGTTTAGCACTATGGAAAAAAAAAAACCTGTATAAATTTAGGATATCTTGTACTTCTACCTTACTGTGTGTGACACTTGTTTACTCCCCAATGAACATGTTTTTTTCTACATCCATTTTTTAAAAGGTAGTATAAAAAGTACACAGTGTTCGAGGTGAAAGTCCACATTCATTCAGAGCATTAAATACTCTTTTTCTATGTTAACAGTTCTGTTTTGCTTTCCATACTGCCTAAGTCTTGTTACTGACTGAGTTGCTCAGAATAGTACCAAGGTCTATTTTCTTAATGGCTACAGTGGCACAAGAAGGCTTTAAAAAGTTCTTGACAATATTAGGATGTTCAGCAGAAAACAGAGCATCTTGGTAAGATCTGTAGCAGTTCTTCCTCAACCGTTTAACACTTGTCAAGATCAACTCTTCAATTTCCTAGTTTTCAGTGTCTTCTTATCCTTGACATCTTCAGGCTATACTTCTGCCTTCACAATCATATCATGCTAGATAAATTTTTCAAAAAATACCCCATCAAGGAATGGGAAAGCACCCAGTCTCACTACTTTGAGGTTTTTCTCCATCTCTCCCTGCTCTGCAATGAGAATTTCCATTAGTTCTGTGCAGAGGGTGGGAGCAATGAAGTTCTGCACTGTTTTCCCAAGTGATATCAGCAAAGAAGAAGAATTATGGTAACAGATGTGGCAGGGTGATATTCTTCCTATGCTGTTTTCCAGTAAACCTGGTTGCATAAATTAGAGTTGTTTGACTGTGTTGTTGGAACTGGGTAGCTGAAAGCCTGGGTACTGGATCTGCTTTTATCTGGCATTGTAATTCTAAAACCAGTCTACTGGAAAATGTTGCCCTAGTGGTAGAGAAATGACAGTTGAGATAAGCATAAAAAAAAAGAAACAATTCCTGTATACATAGAAAAATGAGAGGGAAAAAAGGTAGGAGTAGTCAACCAACATCCAGGGCGGGTTAGAGAAATACCATATTCTCAATATTACCTCAAGGTGATCTTATTTTTGGCAAAGGCAAGGATGTCTCACCTGAACACCCATCCCATTAAAAGTGTTACCCGCTAGGCTCAGAAGAAATAAGTGCTAAAGTCACCTCTGGTGTCTTTGGTATTTGCATTTTAAAAAGAAAACTTTTGTCAAATAAGAAACCAGTTTTCTTCCTTTTTTTATAACTTTATTTCCCTAGTGGAAGCATTTCAACAAAACCCATTTTGACCAAAAGTTTTCACAAATTACAGATATTTCAGCAAAATATCAAACTCCAAAATATTTCAGTGAAAAGTGGCAAGGTGTCAGTTTGCAAAAGACAAGGCACAAGCAACTTATTGAATAACACCAGTAAAAACCAAATCTCTCCATGACCCCAGGAAAAATGCCCCTACTCCAATTTCTTTGAGGGCTTTCTCATTTAAGCCAGTTCTTAATACATTTCATGAAAGTTGCAGCAAGTTTTGTACAGAGCTAAGTTTTACACATAACATAAGGCCGTATGTCAACTGCTATAGCAGCCCATTGGGAAATGCTACTTTTAAGAAACCTGCTCTGTAATACATACATTTCCCATGGATTTAGAGTCAACTGACTTATATAAAGCACTGGAGAATGTAATTTACTGCCTAGGTCTTTAGGGGTCAAAACTAACCACATTATTAACTGTACTACTAAAAACCCCCCTCTATAAGCAATGTAAACGTCACCTAGCGCCGAGTGAGGAATAAGGTTTACAGACAATATCTATTCATCATGTGTCTTCTTGATAGGACAGGTGATGCTCCCAGAAAAGCCCGCCAGGCCATCACCTGTGTTTATAACAGTCTTGATTTCTTCACATATGCATTTTAGCATGATGCATTAAAGTTTTCCTGTTCAGCTTTAGAGAAACTCATTTAGTACACAGTGGTGCTGTCTCATCCGAGTTAAAGCCATATGGTGTTTCCTTACAGATAATAAGTTGTACTGCCAGGAAGATAATTGTATGTAGAGTGGTGATACACACCCATTCTGTGAAGTCTCTTAAAACTTACTTGGATACCAATTTAAACCCGCCAGGTTAAAACATCTGTGAGAAAATACAGTTGTAATCGACTGTCTGGGACAACGCGCTGTTATCATGAAATCCTAATGCTACATTCCAGTAGAGTAATGCTTCCCAAAGAGAAGCAGAGTGTTGAATGATGTAAGAAAACTACCATTGTTAAAAAAAAGAATCCAGAAAGTCATAATTTTTAACTTCTTCAGGTAGAAATGCAGCAAGTTAAACCTATATACCAATATACTAGGAGAATATGTACAAAAGGAACATTTGACATGCATGTCTAATATGCATTTTTGTCCTTTTGAAAGATATTCATGTTCAGAGACACAGAATAGTTTTATTTGTACTGAATGTTAATCCAATCAAAAATGTCAGAAAAAAGTATAGTCTGCCTCTCACTCTTTAAACCAGGGACCTATACTTCATTGCAAAGTCAGCTGCAGTTTTAAGTTAAATTCATAGAATAATACATCTTTGAATTTGAACTTTTTTCCAGGTTCTGAATAAGTTTTTGAAAAGAATAATTCCTTAAACTGATTAAGTCCCTTGTCAAAGAAACATCAATGCCAATATTTTTGTGTCAATTACTGTTCATGTTTGATACTGGCATATTTGCCAAACTTGAAATGTAATAGTGAAAAAATAACTTCTAAAAAACACTTAGATGGATTGTCCTGCTTCAACCTGTAACAAAATAAATATTTTTCCATAATGTCTCAGAGATTTGTAAGAAAACTAGCCTAGATATCATATCTTACTGGATACTGGCAAATGGTCTTGGTAACCTCCCAGGTTGTCAAATCTTAGGCTGCATGAGTCTAATAGCTCTTTCACAAAACATCTCTCTTAGCAACACTCCTCAAGCCCAAAGGCTCAGAACATCAGCTTTTTAAGGGAAAAGCTATAAAGGTTCACTAACATTGATAAGCTACATTTTGATCCAGAATCAACTCACAGAACTCATTAGCAGGTAGAATTACAAAGATAATGGACTAGGACTCCTATGGCTTGGTCATACAGAAGCTTAAAGTATTTCAGTTCATTTTGCATTATTACAGGGTTTATGGTAATTCGCAGTCATGATCTGCAGATTTCTTCTAAACTCTGTATCTCTGCAAAGAACCCAAAGGAAGCACAAAGAGCCACAGAATTTATTTTGGTTCTCTAAGTTTAAAGACAGAGTGGCCACTCTATGGCTCATGCACCACAAGGGAGGTTATATACTCTCCACTGTGACAGAATTCATATCTCAAAGAGAAAGAAATATAAAGCAGTGTGGCACTACTAGGAAACAAACTTGTAAAGTAACAAAATTCAAGTAGCAAATAGCCAAAAATGAACAATATGCAGTCAAGAAGACCCAGTGCAGAAAAGTTCTTCATGTAGTCACCAGCAGCACAAATTCTCAACAGCTGTCTGAGGGCCTGGTGTTACACAGTACAAGGTTTGCTTCATCTGTGACTGATGATGCTTCAGAAAAACAAAATTATAAAGAGCAGAAAGCCCTCAGAGAATGCAGCCAGGGTCTCACCTATCTCTTTATGAAAAAAACTTTAAAATTTAAATTTTAATTTTTTCCTAAGTGGGCATATTGTGAATCAATGACAGGAAGACCAAAACATCACCCAAAAAAGGAAAAAAAAAAAAAAAAAAAAAAAGGATGATGGCTCAGCAAGAAGAAAAATTAATACAGTAAGGGAAAGCCATGTCTTATTTACAGACTGATTTTCAGCCTGTTTGACTGTAAGACTATACCTGCAAAGTTCAATATAGGGTAACATTTCATGGAAACCACAAAGAAATTTTTCCACAGTATCTTGACAAATGTGTTATGTAACTCTCAGAAAGCACAACCACAACCCAATAAAATATTCATTTGAAGTTCATTCATTCTGTACACATGCACACCAGCACAGGGATGTGTATATCTCTCTCTCTCTCTATATATATATGTATACATTTACACACGTATATATATGGATGTAGATATATAATAGCATAGGATATGTGCACACAAAGACATACCTATAAATATACTATATAATAAAATAAAATGTAATCTATGATGATTACATGAAGTAAACATAATTCCAATATAAAGGAAGCAGTAAAGAATTTAAAGATTCAGCCAGCACTGATGTGCACAGCAGTGACCCAGAAAAAGCAGGTAACTATTGATGGGACTGTACGTTCACAAAATATAATGATGAAAAGGATTAGAGGAGGTGCCCAGTGATAGACCAACCCAAAAATTACTCTTTAAACAGCTGCATATTAATAATTTTCACTTGGAAGTCATGAGAGTTGTGATGCTACTGTTTCTATACAGCTGAGTGTTTTTGCTCAGGATATGCATGAACACTGCTGTAATTGAAGAACTTCTTCTACCAACACTGCCTAAAGTTTATCCAAAGAGTCAAAAAAATGTTCTAAAAGTGTGACATGTATTGGAAATGGTAGGCTTCATTAGAGAGTGTGTGCTCAGATGGGGCACGTAACTTGACTTGTGAGGACAACTGTTGTGCTGACTTGCTAAAACATGCAAGAAGGAAGATTTGTGCTGCCAACGAAAGTTTTTTAGATACTATGGCAGTATTCACCTAAAAGCTCCATAGTGGTCAAAGACTTGACATCATTTGTTCATGTTAAAAATTCTGCTTTTTGCTGCATCAACTAGGTATATGTCCATTAAATCACCAAAGCACTCGTAAGTTTTCCAATGAAGAGGCATGAGACAATATGCTGTTGAAGTGCTCATTGGCCGCAAAAAAGTAAAGCCTTCCAGAGGTTTAGAAACTATCAGGCTAAAGTTTGTAAGAGATGTATGAAGACTTGTTCATTAAGACTGCAACCCATTCAAAGACAAGACAAGGACTAGTTGAGTGACCTAGCTTTCTTGCAAACTCATATTTCATCTCAGCATCTTTACTGCAGTTTAAATATAACCAGAAATACTTACAAAATTCCTTTACTGTATTGCTTTGTCTCTACTCTAAAGTCCTTAGGTGAAGAAGACCTGAATAATTTTTACTTTCCCTTCTAATTTGGTGGATTCCATGATGGTTACTTTGTCTTTGGAAATATCATTGCTTTTGTTTCCTTCACTGCTCTGGATTTTTAAAGCAAATTGCTTTCATACCTTAGTCTTTTTTTTTTTTTTTTTTTTGACAGTAATAAAGAAAATAAAACCCCTCAAATCAGTGTATCTTTCCTTCTCTAAGGTGAGAGATGCCTGGACATTGTAAAACCAAAAATAGGGAAGATAATGAGAGTAGTAATTTTGGAAGGAATTCCAGACCTGTATCATGGGTTACCTCTCCCCAATATATAGAAGTTAGGTTGTTTAACTCTGACTTAAAATCTTGATGGCTGAAATAAGAGTTTACCTAAACTGCTATCCAGGCTCTGAATGACTTGGAATATATTTCACAGAACGCTTCTACATCAGCATTTCAGTTCATACCAGCAATTAAATTTTGGTTGTTCCTATTCACCATGCTTTTGGATCAAGCTAAACCGAAGGATGCCCTTTGTGAGCTCTCTGTACGTGCTTCAGCCATGATGGGATGTCCAGTCTGTGGGATCAGTCTAGAGCCAGACCAAGGGAAAATGCAGGAATGCCTACTGTGCATTGTGTAACATATCCTGCTAAGATATACACAACTTTGGGAAGGCCTGTAATTTTCTGCTGTGCCTAAATATATTTGGAGAGAAATATAATCAGCTCACAGCTGTACCTTGAAAACAATCCAGACTGTAACTACAAATAAGTTAGATAGCACTGGCTAGAAGAGTTCAGGATTACCAAGGAAAAGATGAAATTATAGATCTAATTCTGAAATAATATTTAATTCTGAAGTAATTGATGGATTAAAAAAGGACAGCACAATAGAAATCAGTGGAGTTAAAGTTGACTATGCCATCTGTGATCTTGGCTCACAGACTCACATTGATAGTTGATTTTGGAAATAAAATTGCAATGAGCATATTATCTGCTTCTTCGGATTCCTGTAAATACACTGAATACAGCAACAATATGCCTAAGCACTTAGCTAGACCATAGATATTATTAAGATAAACTGTTTTCAGTCAGTTCTGGCCCATTATGTGTGTAAAATAGTGTTCAACCCTGACAACCATGCTACAATAAAAGCTCTTGCCAAGTGGCACGTAATTTAACAATGCATGGAATTTCTTAATATGACCCATTTCAGACTATTACTAATAAAATAGACCTAATAGAACCTAATAGAAGACCTAATAAAACTATTTAATCAACAAAGTTTGGGCTCATTAAAATATTTTTTCCTCAGTGATATTTTTCGTAAACTTTGTAATTTAATTGTATTTTGTATTTTAATCATGTAAGTTACAGAAAAAACATAAGATACATTTTTTGCTCAAAAGTTCCAAGACTGATAACTGTAGAGTTAAAAAAGAGTATTTTCCTACCCGTTATTTTATTGATAGTACAGAAAAAACATGCTACAGTTCCCATTACAATGTTTGCAATGTCACTGAAAAACAATTAGTGTTACTTTAGCATTCATGGAATTCAAGACTCCTGAAGTTATGTTTGTTGCTTGCACTGAAAAATTATGAGCTTTGTGACTCACCCTGTACAACTGAAGGGTCTCACATTATCTTGTGAATCCAGATAGCTCTTTCCTCCCTTCCTAGCCAGAAGGCTCACAGACTTTTGCATATTTGGTCTCCAAACCCTTACAGTGCCTGTGATGTTTCAAATGCGTAGTTTCCATTCCATGGGTCCAGGTTGCTCTGCCAGGCTGAAGGGCCAGGGTAAACACATTTCCAGTTTCAAAGCTGATCGTTTTGGTAATTCTAGATAGAGAGTGTCTGAAATCGGTATATGCTTTGTTTCAGATCAGAATTATTCCTATAGCTCTCAACTCACCCGAGTCCACAGGTGTAGCATAATGTCTAAGAAAGAACCAGAATGAGGGACTCCAAATACTTATATATATATATAAAAAAAAATAGCACCCCAAACTCAACATCCTTAAAACACCACAGACTTCATTCCATATAAGAAACACCTCTTGCTGTATCATCATTTCTTGGGTGCGAGGGTGAAAGTGTTGTCTCAAAGGTAATTTTAACAAGAAAATTGAGAGGAAACGGAGCTTTTAAACTATGTAGAATGGTGATGACTTTAATTATCTTTTATATGAAGAGAGCCTTCAAACTGAAAGACATTTGAGAAACGTGGTGGTTTAACGTTATTGTGGTAAACTAACCTGCAATCGAGAAGATGCCTAGGGTTAGATATTTTGGTTACAAAATTGCAGTGCCTTTTCACAAGTTCTCTGATGTTATTTACATCATTATTGTCTTATCTGTATAAGAGTGGTGCCTTGATCCCAGATAAGATCAAATCTGTATCACTGCAGGTATTTTACAAGTCATCTTGTACTCACTCTCACATAAATACCAATGAAATACCAATGAATGAAAAAACTAAAATGGCAAAGAATTGGAAAACTAGTTGCTCTGAGTCTAATAGGGCATTTCTATCCTGCTCTGCACTAGTCTGAGAGTGGACTTGGTCATCCTGAATCCCCTATATCCCACATATCACACAGTCAGAAAGACCATACTGCTAATTCACTTCTTATCCATCTCCTACAACACTACACACTGTGTTTGTGTAGAACAACTCAACAGGAGATTTATCAAGTCCCCCAGTTGGTGGCAAAGGTACGGAGTTCACACTACAAGCATTTTATTGGGGTTTGCTTTGAGGTAACTTGTATAGCCCTATGGGCTGTGTTCTTGACAGCATGCTGGAGGGCATATTCCTGCTTAATTTCATGTCAGAGGAATTCAGTTTCTGTGTCCTGAGGCTGCTTCATGGTACAAACTGAAGCTCATCACGGAAGTGAGTAAGTGAAAATAACTGGGGGATTTGATTCAAAAGCACACTCCTGACCCGAACTGCAGTACTAATGTACACACGTGGGTAAGTGTTGTGCCGCTTTAGGAGGAGTCTTGCCTGCTCTGTCAGTCAGCCCTACAGCATTATGGGACAGGGAGAGGTAGATTCAGCCAGACACAGCCCATTCACACTGCAAGAGGTGGCACACTTTGGGCAACTGATCAGAACTTTGCTCTCACCAAGCTCTAGGACATCAACAAGTTCTGCATCTTAAAATGGGCTTGTATCCAAACACCTTGTCTTTGAGTGTCTTCTGGCTTAACCATATATTCCTGGGAGAATGGCCAGAATGAATAAACCCAGATACCCTCTCAGTCCAATGGCTTACCATCCAGAGCATGTCTTTTTTCCTCACTCAATACATATGCCACAGAAATGGTTGCCATAGCTCACTAACTTTACCACTATAAAGGAGTGAATTCACTCCCTGTCATGGTTTAGACCCAGCTGGTGACGAAGTGCCACGCAGCTTACTCCAGTAGGAGAAAATGCAACAAACAGCTTGAGGGTTGAGACAAGGGACAGGGAAGGCTCACTCTCCAGTTACGGTCAACTTGACTTGGGGAAACAAAATCAATTTAATTTAAACCACAAAACCGCGACAAAATCACCAATTGAATGAGTAGGACAGTAAGAGAAACAACAGGATCTTAAATACACCTTTCGCCCCATCCCACCCTTTGGACAGAGTTTTGCTAACCCCTCCTCGCCACTCGGCGCGGGGCAGGCGGAGGATTGGGGGCTGCAGTCAGTCCCAGTCCGCCACATGCTGCTTCTGCTGCTCGCTCTCCTTCAAGGGAAACACTCCTCGCAGTTCTGCCTTGTGGCAAGGTAGCGTCCCTCCCACAGGAGACAGTTCTCCATGGACTCCTCCAGCTACCGTGGGGGTCTTCCACAGGCAGAGGTTCTTCCAGTGATGAACAGCCCCAGCACAAACCTTCCTCAGAGTCACGGCCTTTTTCAGGATCAACTGCCTGCTATTTATATATGCTTATATGTATGTGTACATGCATATTTATGTATACTCATACATGCATACCTACCTGAAGTTACTTAACATGCCTATGCTGAATATTACATATATTCATAAATGTACAAAGCTGGGGCCAAAATGACAAACTGTTATTTAAGTGTTTTGTTTCAAAACACATCATTTTAGGCTGTACTCTCTTGCTGATTTGAGAAAGGCACGTCATCTTTAATTCATTTGAATGAACGCAGCAGGAGATAAACACTTTTTACTTTTACTGAGAACTTTATGACTTGTGTCACTTCTGCCCTAACCTTAACAACACTTAAGAAGCATTTATAATAATATTTAAAACATTTAATGAATTCACAAATATGACATCTCCTCAGAAATGTGAAAAAGCAATCACGGAAAACAGAATGGAAATTAGAATATTTATCTGCTTTAACCCAAGCAAGTTCAGTAAGCAGCCAGAGGTGGTAAAATGGCCCATACTTGGCTTCAGCAGCCCTTGTGTTGCAGAATAGGGTGGAAAAATGGTTTCTAGAGCACGGCAATTATTAGAGTAACAAAAACCAGGAAACTATCAATAAAAAAAGTATTTCTGCATAAAGATACTATATCTCAGTGCATAAAATTGCAGAAATAATTTCTATTTTGTTCTTGAAAAATAAAAATGGAACTCTTTAGAACTTGTAAGTATGCATTTAGACAAATGTTAGTGAATAAAAAAACCATATCAATCTAAAATGACTAATGAGAGTACACGGTCTTGTTTATGTTTGACTTCAGCACAATGCTGTTTAGATGGAAAAAGCCCCATTTGGTATGTGGAAATCAAGGCACATATAGAAGCACACACATTTGCATGATGTACATGACTGCTCAACTTTTCTGAGGGTATCCAGTTCAGCCAATAGATACTGCTGTTGTCATTGAGTTCTCTAATTGTGATCAACTCATAGTGCAAAATTTAATGGTGCTGCACTCCAGAATCCTAACACACTATCTTGTCTGAAATATTTTATCTAGTTCAGATAAAATAATCTAGCTAAATTTGTCTACAATACTTACATCGTCTCCATAATTGGAACACCTGAGCTCTCACTGATGTGTGGGCATCCATTAAGAAAAGTCATTTCTGCTTGTGATTTAGAGACTGAACCTCAGAGCAGAGCTGCACAAGAAATTTGGTGAGCTGCTCTGAAAGACCTCTCCTACCAAAAGAAAAAAGTCAGAGCACAACTTCCTAAAGCATTTGACAAGTACCAAAGTGTGTATGAAAGAGGAAAATGTGAGCTTGCTTCCTTTTGGATGAAAAGCACAAGTTCAGCTCCGTCACCAATAATACTGCAGCTTCCACCCCTTGCTTCTGTTCCCAGCCTTTAGATTTTTTGCTCTCTACTGCAATTCCTTGCTCAGTGTGAGGAGTGCATACAGCATGTTGGAAGACATCAGTGCCTATGTATGGGTTTTCACCATCCTCAGCTTGCTGAAGAAGTTACCTAACCTAAATTACCCAAGAGACACAGTTACTTTTCTCCAAGATGTGCAGATCCTTTATGATGAGCTGCAGGGAGGTCTTTGATCTCCATTCAGGATTAAGACCCTCTCCACCATCCTGGGATTTAGGTGTCCAGGTCTGCTGTTTGGTAGAGGCTGTGGTAATGACTACCCTGTGTTAAATGACTGCATGGCTAACTGCCAAAGTCCACCACGCAGGCTTTCACAGTCTTCTGCATACTTAACCCCTTGCATGTGCGAAGTCAGGCTTTTGGCATGCCAGGAATACCTTGTCCTTTGAGCCAAAATATCCAGGTTTTCTTCAGAAAGATTATTTCTCCAGCCAGGAGAACCTGAGGATTTTGACCATCTGACCAGGAAGCCTGGATGCCCCAAAATGTAAGACAAATGCCACTGTAGATTCGGGATCGACTTAAAGAAAATGTGCTCTGAGTTCATCATGCCTTGGATGTGCTGGATACCACACAGATTAAACCTGACACATTCTGGAATTGCTGGGCTCAGCAGATTCACAATCTGGTAGGTCTGCAGACATTTTGAAGTTTGTAGACAGAAACAGGGAAAGTGTAATTTAAGGTTATTTGAACCTATATATTCTATCTTCTAAGGAAGGTGTTCTAGCAATGAGTGACAGGTATTCGGGAGTGATCAAAAGCCTCTTTCAATGCTAGAAATAGTTCAGTTTGTGTTGAATAATTGCCTAGTATCTGGATCAGAAAAAGGGAGGGTAGAAGCCAGAAGGGATGTTGCTCTTTAGCCTGGTAGTAAGGAAAAATAGGAAGGGGACCGTATGCGTGCCATGATCTGCCCTCTTTTGTGTAAGGAATTGTCAGGTAGATTTGCTTTGACACGCAGTGGATTTGGTCATACAGGTGAAACAGGGGAGGAAACCTTTTTTTTACAGGTTGCAACACAGCTGATCAGAGCTAAATCCTTATCAGAATTAAATATTGTGAAGCACACTCACAAATAGGTCTTGTCTGAGTAGTTTTACTCGTAATAACAAAGATCTCCAATGAGCTAAGCAATGTTTTTTTGAGATGTCCAGGCACCTTGCTTTTACAAAAATAAATGCGAATTCGTGATGCCCATATCATAGTGATTCTAGCCACTCACTTGAAAGCATACAAGATGTCTGCAGCTGGGACAGAGCATTGACCTGAAGTGTTTTGAATACCTTAAACAACAGAACCGAATCTTTAGCTTTGTAGACAGAGAAATAAAAACACTTCAACAATCTGGGTTTATAAAAATCACAAAAATTATGTCAAGTGACTGCTATCTTTTTATATTAAATATTAACTGAATTGGATAACTCCCTGGATTCCCTGCAGATATACTTTGAGCATTTTAAGACAAAAGAAATGAAATTTGAACTAGGTGCTTATTATGATCTTAGTCTCTGATCCATAAAAGCACTGAAGCACCTGCTCCTATCCATATTTATTTTGACATAAACATAAGTATTTGTCTAAATATTATATTGAATAAATATATTCTCCTAGAATGAGGATTGGGTTCCCAGGGACACTCTGAAGCTGCCCAAAACTTCCAACTGTATTTGGTTGTATGTAACTTACATCTTTTCAGTTGAATCCTATATTGGAAACAAATGACTGTTCAAGAAATATTAGGAATACCAGTGGGGGGAAAAAAAGGCAAGTCAAAGAGAAACAGGTTAAGCCAGTTATCCTTCCAGTTTTCCAGTCATGTGAAAGTTGAGACGCATATGCCTGCCCACCACACTCTGTGTATTTAGTAAAAACAGAGACCCTCAAGTCCTAAATCCAAGGAGGAAATTATAGCAACAAAAAAGGGCATTTTCAGTTCCTTTTTCCTGTCACACTGCTTCTCTGTGAACTGACCATAAATTTCTGCCACCAGAAAAATAGTTTGAGGATTAAGTTCCAGATTGTATTTCTGCCTCTGATGAGACATCTCTCGAACTGGAAGAGGTAGGTAGGTTTTTTGCAAGGGAATTTAACAGGTCGTGCTTTATCCTTTTGACTTTGAGCTATTAGCTGAGGTCTTCAGGTTTTATGCCATACTCTATTTAAGATATTTCTGTAAACCACATTTCACATGTGAATCACTACGTGCTGGATTTTGAATTTGACTCTTCCCCACCTTCTTTTACAGATGAGGAGGCTTAAGGCTTCTCAGATACAAATTCAGTTTTGTCCTTCCAAAAATCCTTCAAGCAAATTCAATTTAGCAGCATAAGAACCAGGCCAGATTTGAAGGAGTCATCTGCTGGCAGGTGTGCCTGGCAGAGTGATGGGAATTGCTGAAGGGTCAGGAGGGGCACAAGGAGTTGTAAACTGCTATTTGTGTGGTAACGGGGAGGTAGTAAAATTTTGAGGCTCTTGTGCGGCAGAAAGGACTACAGCTGAATGAGATAGAGTTGTAGTGTTATTGGGTAAATGAGAGGGATTTGGGGTCCACAGCAGGTGGGGAGGAAAGGTGAAGCTGGGCCTCTTGGGCTTGGAGAAAAGGACGTAGAGTGGGAAAGGGATAGAGACTCATTGGTGGAATAACCAGATAAGCGAGGGGAGAAGAAAGCCCTGCTTGGGAATTTCACCTTTGTCTTCTGTTGTGCTCCCTTCTGCTCTGCTGCTCTTTACTCATGATCCAAAACAACCCTATCCCAATCCCTTGCTTACTGCTTCTGTTGCCACTGGTCCAGGGAGGCAGTGCAGAACAGAAGCTTCAGGGTAATAAAGCAATAGCTGCCCTCATACCTCATGCAAGTTAGTGCCACCAGAAAGCAAGACTATAAGACTACATCCATGCTGACCTACACATCCTCCAACAGAGGCAGAACAGCCTTTCCCTGCTACAGCCTGCCTCCCTAAACTGGTGCCTATGTTTCCTAAGCTGTTTGCTGGCTCTGCTCCCAGGCATAAGCTCCAGCTTCCTCAAATAGATCCACTGCAATCAGTGTGACTACTCATGTGAGTAATGGCTCACAGCTGGATGCAAACAGAGTCATGAGCTCCCTACATTTTCATTTTTTGAATTTCAGTATTTTTCTTGCGCCTTTTTTTTCCCTGAGAAATTGGATAAGTAAGTTGCTTTTCCTAAGCTCCTCTACATTTAGGATCATAAATATTAGCACAGTAAGACAAATAAAAAGGAATCTTATTAAGCAAAGTTATCCCAATGCTGCTGCAACTCATAGCTTTCTTCCTTCTATCATGCTCTTTTGCTGATGTGGTCTTCAAGAGTACCGAATGACTCTCCTCTGATTTCAAAGCATCACCAATTCTACTAAATCCAGCTGAGGTGTTCAGAGTTCATCAGTTCAGGTGTCTTTTGTGAGATCACACTGCATTGATTTTTCCCCAGACATCCCATTACTGGTAGTATGTGGATTTGGGTATGTAGTATTAGTCCCTATTGGTAGTGATCTCATCAGAAGTGACTAGAAGAAATTGATGACATTTTCTTAGATTCTTTTATTTTACTAAATCTATAGAAAAGCAAAAAAACCCCAAAACCCCCAAATGTCAGGACAAAAGGTGATTTTTTTTCTTGAGAGCTGATTTTTAAATATTTGTGATTATAGCAGAACACACTTTCAAAAAGTGTTCAGTGACCAACCATTACTTCTGCAAAAATGATGTCTGGATTTTTTGAGAATTCAAACAGTGTGCCATTGTCTACTTCACTGACGCCATAAAATGCTTCAGGTTATCTTGAAAGCTTGACTGTAAATAGACAATGCTATCTTCTGAAAATTCTTGTACTTCCTAGCAAATGTCATAAAACTGCTGCCTCAGAAGGACACACTCTTTTTTTTGTACATAATTATCCCTCCACCTTCCTCACCTCTGTCTCTGGGCTGTATATCTGATCATTCCTCATTATTCCTACTGCTAAGCCTGTTCTTTCCTTTCAAATGACTGAAATTCCTAGTCTCACTTTCCCTGCTCTTCTCCCTGCCTCTAGGCCAAGTTCATCTTCTTTTCTTGCTGTAACTACAGCAAGGTCATGCTCCTTTTTTCATGTTTTCCCTCTCACCCCATACAGTTCATAGACTCTGCTCTCACATTATCTATAAAACTATTCCTCTGACCAGAGCTGACCTCTTCTTTCCCTATAGTCTCTTACTACACTTGAAGTTCAGTGAAGGACAAATATCTCCCCAAAAGATGAGTTAGGAAAGCCACAAAGGCTGCGCAAGACAGTCTCACTCCAATTTTCAACATTATCGAGCGTATCTGCTGGTGTCTCCTACTTCAGTGATTCCCTAATTCTACCCAAACTGTGTTTATGACAGAAATTTTATTTGTAAAATTTTTAGCACTGAAGCCCACATGAACAATTACATGGGAAATTTTAAGTCAATAAAGCTTATAAAACCTGAAAAGCATAGACACATTTTTCAGCTATATTCTCTTGCCATAGATGTCTAAGCAAATGGGCTTTGTGGAAGAGCATTTATAAGACAGTGAGTTTTAAGCCAATAAGGCAGAAGGATGACTATTTGAAACACCTGCGCCCTACTCACCTGAAGACGAAACAATGTTGAAGGAAGTTATGTCCATCCAGCTGGAGGCAGAGGCATGCCACAAGTTTTAAACTTTCATTTGCAAAACATATCAGTCTTGCAACATAACAAATAGGTAAGGGTAGGCACATCAGCAGGACAGTATCTTCCTTCTTTCAGAATTTGTCAGTACCTATCAGGACTGTACTTTTGATGAAGTGATAAGGAAGCACAGGCTGCAAAGATCTGCCCACTGCCTCAGCTGAAAATAACTTCATCTACCACTCCTGGAGGCACCTCAAAAAACCCACACTGAGAATATTAACGCACACACGCAAACATCAATTGTACTTGCAAACTTAAGTCATTTTCTCTAGGCTGTTGGCTTATTCTTCATTTTGTTCAGACATGGCAAATAGATGTGTCAGCTTTTTGTTGGTTCAGTAATAGAGAAAAATCTCTAGAATCTGATTATCCCAATTCGTAAATAGTCTGCAGTTATTTAAAAATAAGTAGTCTGGAGATTTAGCTTTGCTTCAGAAATCAAAGTAATCTTATTGTTCCCCAATAAGTATGGCATGAGTCACTCCACTGCAACAGTCCCTCCACATTGTGGTCTTAATTTTCTCCAAATTAAGAAAAGCATTAGGTGCACCTTACTGTGAGGAAATGAATATTTCTGATTCCTGCTGCTAAGTACCATGGCAGAGAATTCCTCTGAATGTACACTAGATCAGTTTGCTAATAGGAAAACTGTCCCTTGAATGATTATTCAATCATTTTTCATTTCAGCAATTATTTATAATTTATTAAACCCATTGACTAATTTAACAGAAAAAAAGGTGAATGTTACTTCTTTATCAAGAGGGCTCCCTGTGAACTCCCAGCCTTTCTCAACCCGTGACAGAAACTTGATTTCAATAATTAAGGATTATAGCTACAGCTCTAATAAAAAACACTGCTTTTGTTTTTGAACTAAGTTGCCTCCCATTTGAATCAATTTTACACAGGCCTTACCACAATTTTTTACTCTGTGGTTATTATCACCTGAGCGCTCAGTGACTCCCATCACTATGGAGGACTCGTCCAGCTGATAGCAATGTACAAATTAATAGACAAGCAGCCTTCGCTCCAAAGCGTTTGCAGTCAAGAGTCCAGAACATGCCACACGTGGTGACAAAAGGATCTCCACCACCTGCCCACACAGCACCCAAGGGGGACATCAAGGCCAAAGGTGATGGTACAACCCTGCCAGTGACAAGTGCTCTGGTTTTGATCCAGAAGTGTGCAAAGGCAAGAGTGTTTACATTGAGCATGAGCCCATTTAAACCAGCACCTCATAGTCAGCTAAGTGGTTGGGTAAGGCAGGCAAGCCTGGCAAGAATGAATTACCTCACTGGAAGCAAGATCTCCACCTCCACGCGTGCATAAGGTCAGACTCAGATGCATAAAGGTTTTCACTTGTTTAAATGGTTGCAGAAGGGAGACCTAGATGTTTATGCAAATAGTTCACTTCAAAGAACCCTGTTTTCAAAAGGTTTTAAGGAAAAGACATGTTTGTCTTTTATTAATGCAGTTTTCACCTCAGTACATCAATGTAGTTTAGGAAACATCTTATTAAAAACAGGTTCTAGTTTTGAATATCTAAGAAACCCTGCCTAACAAACGCGAGCTATATGCAGTTTCTTGTTTTCTCAGCTTATTCTGCATTATCTAACTTGCAAAATGTTTCAGGAAGAATGTTTTTGTATAAAACCTGCCAACAAAAATCAATATATAAGAGGTAGAAAAATAATTTTTACTACTGCCTGCATTACCTCCAACACATGAAACTTAACCAGCAAAGCTTGAATTCAATGAAAAAAAAGCATATTAAAAATTAAAAATAGTAAGCACAGAGGATTGCATTGAATCAGGATTCTCCTACCACTTAGGAAAGCATGCAAAAAATGTTTTATTGCACAAGAGAGTCCAGATACATTGACCAAGCCCTTCTTGACTTTCTCTAAAACATTTGTTGCATTAAAAAATAACCCCTAGGAGCAGTGGTTTATTTCTGAATTCCCTGGGTGTGCAGAGAGACACAAAGGTCCTAAATCTGCTGACAAAGATAAATTGCAGGTTGGAATGTATTTAACAAATGATAATGCAAAATGCAGGAAAATATACACAGAAACAGCAGATAGCAGTTGAACGAAGTACATGACCTGCCTGAGAAGTTGCTACACACAACCAAAGAGCAGATATAACTGCAGACGAATTCCCTCCGTTTTCAATCCCTACAGAAATAAACTACTACTAAGAGAACACATATTTCTCCCTGGGAGTGAATTGTTCAACTGCCTAGCAAAGATGACTGGGAAACTTCAGTAGGAGAAACAAACCTTTTTTTGAAGCAAAGGAAAGGTTAGGAGAAAGGAATGTGCTGAAATTCATTCAATGAGTTAAGCTTCCAAGGCTAAAAAGAGCAGAAATTTAAAACAAAATATAAGCAAGTGATTATTAATAGACACACCTTCTGCTACTATGGCTGACTGCTGCACAGTGAGTGCCTTGTTTCATGGTTTGAAGCATCTGGTGTTGGCCAGAATTTCAGTTAGGACACAAGGTTTAATGGACCAGTGGTCTAATAGGGCATGGCAATTCCTGTGGTCTTGTTTTGTAGACTCTGCTTTTGGTTTGTTTGGTTGGTTCTTTTTAATCTCCTCCCCTGCTTCTCTCTGCACATAATGACTGAAGAAGCATCTCATCAAGCTGCCACTGCAAGCCTCTGGCAGACCAGGTCCTACCTTGGGCCAGTGCTCAGCAGCCAAGTAGCATGTACAGTTACAAGAGCAGCTCATGAAGCAATACAGGTGAGAGAAAACATCACCTTGCACTCACTTGCCATCAGTCTTCTCACTTCCCCTGCTTCCAGGCACTCAAGAGAGGAACGACATACACCAAAGCATCCCTCTGTCCTCTTAAGAAAAGCTAAGCAAAGACCTTGGAGTTAATATCAGAGAACTCCAAGCTGAAAATTGACATAGGGAATTAAAAGGGGATATTGGAAGGGGAGATTGTCACTGGTAGCTAGGAAATAAGATAGCTGAATAAAAAAAAAATTGTCATGCTTATAAGTGAATCATCTTCTACTGAGATTCCTTCATATGCTTATTGTTGCATTGTTTGTACAGCACTACCACAGTGTGGTGCTCAAACACTGGACATGGAAATAATGCCACAGGAGTTAAGCAATTTTTCTGGAATACAGAGCTCAATTCACCTCCATGGTAAGGTAGGGATAACACCATTAAAAAAAAAAAAAAAAGAGACAGGAATAGAATTTTATCTCGAACTGAGAACTGGTTTCACCAACTGGACTGAAAGGAAAAGGGAGGACACAACTAATTCCGTGATGAGTGGATCTTTCCAGAGCCAGATTTCAATATCCCTCCACTACTAGAATACTCCTAATTCTGCATATGACTTAAACCCCTATTCTCTGTGTCAACAGAGTCTTACCTTTTTCCTTCTTTAGAAAGCCAGCCTTAGCACTTCTCCTAAGCTCTGGATTTACTTAGAGAAGAGGCCAGTGGGGCAATCAGCTGTTGACATGATGCTGTGGATTTTCCTTCAAAGAAGCAAGAACTCCGGTTTTCCTCCTGAATGAGTTTTCACAAAATAGGACTTTCACCTGTGAGATCTAATCCATCTAAGTCTTGGCTGAGTTGGAGAACAATTTCAGAAGTAAGTGAAACCAGGACTGAGACACAACAGGATCATATCCTCTTGCTTGCCTGGAAAATCAGGTCTAAATCATGAGACTTCAAGCAAAATAAATATTCTGAAATAGAATAATTTAGCCAAATAGAAATGTATTTATTTGTCCTTTCATTTTTCTATTTTTCTCACTTTAATAAAATATATAATCTGTTTTCTTACCCTTGGAAGGTCTGCTTCCGCCAAGAAAATGCAGAGAAGGAGGCTTCCAGACAGCTCATCATGGAAAAAAAAATCCCCAAACCTAGTTTCTGTAACTAGCTGGATATTCTCACAGACTCATAGGAATGTGTTCCATTAATCCTCCTCTTTTATCTTTCACCAGCTCATCTAGTGTTTTATTGTGCTAAAATAACTATTATTTTTAGCTACTTAAAGTTTAGTGAGGTCCCCATTTAGACAAGTGTCTGTCGTCAGATGAGAATATTCACTCCCACCACGCGATTCATATTTGCAAGGCTATTCACCCACTCATTGGACTGCTACCTGTGCAGCCTGCCACAAAAACATGTATTGCAATTTCTTACATGTTCTTTGCTGTAAATGACCTACTACACTTCTGAAACACAACAACAACAGAAACTCTCCTGGTACCCATCATAGGACAACTCCACCCCTGTGACATGTAAGCATACAGAAACATTAAAGGGCAAGCTTCATACATACCTTGATTCTGGCACACAGCTGCATTTAGCAGAGCATTTAGGCATTTAGCCACATTTATCTTTCAGCACTAAATATTTTGTGGTATAGACCCCTCATATTGCTCCATTTAAGCTGGGCTTATTATGAGCGGTCACCGCTTGGAAGTCCCACCAGTGACATTAAGCTTTGCTTTTCAGGGGCATGACTAACAGCAATGTCTACCAACCCTTGGCTATGCAATCCACAGTGGTGATGCTGTGGCTCACCTGAAGTCTCCAAATGGATTTGTCAGGGTGCCTGGCAAGGACAGCAGACACAAGTTGAGATATGTTTGGGGAAAGAGAGGAAACTTTGCAAAGATGCAAGGTCTGCTCTCAGTCCTCAGTAAGTTCTTCCATTCACTTCATGAGTCCTTTTGGGGGGGTTTAAAAATCCTGTATTTCAAATCATGTCTCAGTTTTGGAAGAGGCGGGGAACAGGTTGCTCACAGTTACTCGGGACAGCTATAAGAGCACTACATGCTCAGATGTGAACTACAGAAAAAGCTGCTGACCTGCTAAAGATGTGATACCTGAAAGTAACAAGTTGAAGAAAAGCAACTGCAACACTTCAGAAAATTCTGAGTAACAAGAAAAAATGAGAGGTCTGCATTGAGAGTGCTGCTGAGTTTTTTTTTTTTTTACTTGAGCTGTACAGCCAGACAGATTTCTCTGCTGCTTGTATCTTGTTTATAGACTAGTCATCTTCGGGCTGTCACTGCTCTCAGCTCCTTCCTTCCCAGTCTGTCGCATTTCTTTCATCCTTGCCAATATCTGCTATAAGGTCTGACCAGTCCCAAAACCTGATCAAATAACAGATTGTGGAAAATAATCTACAGTCAAGAGAAGATGCTAAAACCTTCTGTTTTACTTTTTCCTCCTCATTTCCTCAAGCATGTTAACCCAGCACCTACACCAACTCTTCTTGTGCTTTATGCAAAAGACCAGATCCTGGCTACCTTTAGCATCATGCTAAAGAAACAGTCATTATTTATTGGATATGACATAGCATTTTCTACATTCATGATCATTCTTTGATCTCTCCTGACAATTTATTTCAAAGAATTTTGCTATCTTACGTGTTTATAATTGGTACATGTTTTCCTTTCGAAAAGAAATTAAAAAAAAAAAAAGAAAGAAAAGAAATGCCTGAAACATCATTTATGTTCTTCCTACTTTTAAAAAGTTCAACCAAGTTCACATTTACCAGACAGTTAAGAAATATTTGTATTTGTTTTTTTCCCTTCAGCAGCAAACCACTAACACCTTATGACACCTTTACTACAGCATTCTCCTGTGAACAGCTCCTTTCAATTCTTTGATCAGGAGCCAGCAAAGACCCTCAATGTGTCACCCTGGTGTCACTGCAAGTCGTGATCGCAGAGCAGACTGGCATTCTTTTGCTCTTATGCACATGTAGTAACTTGTCTTCACTGAAAAAAAAAATATTTAAAAGCCTTGCCATCGGTTGGGTGCGTTTCTTTTGTTAGTTTTCTTTCCTGGTTGTCTTTTGATTCTTTTTCTTTTTTTTTTATGCTACTGTTTAATAACAAGAAAGAAAAGTTTGATCAATGCTCCTTTACAGGATGCTAAAGCACGAGTTAGCACTCTCTTCTGTATTTAGATCTACATCTCTCCAAGATCAGCCAAAATTACTTCTGGAAACAACTTCCAGAAAATTTATTAGTCAACAATACTGCATTTTTAATTGTGCCTGTGCACTTTGGGTGTTCACAATGGCAGCCCTGTTTCACTACTGCCAGCTAATAAGCATGACAAAGATTCTGTGCCCCATGGCCAGTATCTCTCTGTTTCCCATCTCTTGGATGGCTCCATGCACCAGGATGGACAGGGATATAGCTGCAGTGTATAATGAGATGCCAGCTGAATGTCAGATACTTTTTTTTTTCTCTAGCTTATAAGGTTTTCTGAATATTCCTAAAATATTCACCCTTTTGAAAACATCCTAGCATTCCTTTCTACTTTTAGTCTTCCTGCCACCTGCATGCCACTGAACAGATCTCCAGCATTCTTGTATCTGAGCTACAAACATCCCGGGCATTTCTTCTGCATATGCATAAATTAAAAAAAGTAACTAAAACAACATTTGAAGACGTCTGGAAGAGGATATAGAGTTTGCTGAAGTGAATGAGCTGCCTAGTGAAGGTATCTGTCAGCTACACAAGGAGGAACAATACTTCAGGGTCTAAGAAACAAACACTAACTGATAGGACCACTCTATCATGCAAATCTGGGACTATTGGGAGGGGTTGCCGATAGTTTTGGCCAGGAAGGGTTCAATCTAGACTACAACCCAACAGCTCAGAAGCAGAAAGCAAGTTAACTTTGCTATGCAAAAGAGAGTGCTGAACGTCACCAGAATACTGCAAGTCTGGCTTGAGCCAGGCAGGTGCCAGTCACTGGGGAATCAGATTCAGGTCAGAAAATACACAGATAAAAGGGCTGTCACTCACGTATGCAACACCACTTCTTGAATTTTCTTGCACAAAGTCAGAAGGAAATAGCTTCCTGAAGAGCAGTACAGTCAGATAGGGTCCATATCCTTATAAGATTTTTTTTTTCCTATGACTACAGAAAAGCTGTTAATTTTCTTCAGTTATATAAGCACCTGTCTCATGTGGGAACATTTCACTGAATATCTGTGCGGGCTGGTCAAAGGTGGTGTGTGACATAATATTTAACGTTGTTAGAAACATAAGTCTTTTTCTGAAGTTGCAAGCACGACTCTTTTTTTCTTGATCAAGCCCTCTACATTTCTGGAATTGCAATATCAAGGATAATTTTATCCTTTGCTTCTCTTATTTTGGACCCATAAAAGAGATATCTGACAAGTACCACAAAGATTTGGCTAACATTTGGGAACATGCACAGATTAAATTTAATATACTTTTAGTTTTCTGAAAGGATATGAATATGTATCATGGGTCAGACTGGTATTAGCAAAGTTAATGTTTCTATTAGTATTACTGTGTACCGTGTACTGAGTCATCTGTGTAAGCTAAGTCAACTATTAGCAGCCGAGGTTAAAAGCACATTAAAATTAGAAAATTTGCTTGCTAATTTGCAACATCTGGACACAAAGACAGTTATGAAAATCTACCAAAACCCTGCTCAGACTAAAATGGCCCTACAAGATCTTAACAGTGTGTTTGAGTACTGAATTGCCTGCTTTTCTTACTTTGTGTTGGCTGGAATATTGCAATTAAGTGCCATATAAACAAATGATATGAACAGCTTTGGAAAGAAGAGCACTGTTTGGGCATCTCCATTCTTCTAATAAATTTCATAATAAATGTACACATTTCATCAAATGCAAGCATCAGAAAAGAAGGCGGTGTAAACCCAGCAAATAGGAAAAGAGCAGTACATTCTGCAGATACTCTTTCATGACATTACTGGGGAGAGCACAGTGCTTGTATACAGGGAATGTCACAGATCTTCCTGATTTATCACTGACATCCATCCGAAATAGAGAAGGATGCTGGCCACTTGTGTCTGTCATAGAAGGTGTAGCACCTGGTCTCCAAAAAGAGATAATGGCTTTTGCTGATTCTAGCCCATAATAATTTGCAGCACTACTATCCAATGCTTAGGATTTAGTTAAGTGTTTTGGTACCTTGCTATCCTTCTCTCTCAGGCCTGCAAAACACTTTTTCATAAGCAACCTGTGGGCAGCGTAGGTCCTCTGACTCCTGGTGAGTCTTCCAGTAAATACAGAGGTTACTTTTCTGCCAGCCATGTCTGCTAGAGAGAACACAAATTTTTAGGTAACTGTGGAAAGAAAAAAAGTCAATCTTAAACTTCCTAAAGTCTTTTCCAAGAAATTATTTGAAGAATAGAGAATGTGTTTCAGGAAATGGACCTCAGGAGCCCTGCCACATCACAGTGAGCCCACAAGGCCAAATCTGCAGAGAAAGAGAAACCTTCTCAAGGGGTCTGCTGTTCGCGGGCTGGGAACTGAAGAGTGGATGGCACTAAATTACTGCAGGTCTGTTGACTATAGCTAACGTATTGCTCTGGAGGTTGAAAAGCGCTTGGGTAATGCAGAAGATACAAGCAGCTAATGGCATGAGGGCCTCACTGCTGCGCGGTTGTTTGCGTGAAGGCCCACAGGAGCTAGGGGAAGGATACAGGGTATTTGATCAGGATGGAAGAAATAAAACCTTTATACCTAGAAACCTCAGGAAAAGACTTTCGAGCTATTCCTGGAAAATGCTGTTGTTTAACGTGAAGCGTAAAAAGGACATCTCTGAACAGATCAACATATCTACCTCACAAGGAAAGATGAGTCGTCCTTGGCACGTAACGCTGCAAGACAAAAGAAAGCAGAAGTCGCGGATCAAGTGCATTGCTGTTGTAACTGCCTTTTCAGCCTTGTGAAAGTACAGTGCAGGTGTGAGACATTTGAAACAGGAAAAATTGGATTTCTATATGGGACTACAGCCTTCTACATTATTTACATTTCCTGTGTGCTAGAGGTTTATCAGAACTTTATTCTTAAAAGCTGGGACCTTGGACTGAATCGCCACTGCTGTTTGTGAAGCGTGTCTTAATGCAGTCCGTTTTATTTGAGTTACATACCGAGATCTGTAGATTTTTCTTTGTTCCCATGATCTGCATTTTCTGATGTTATTGCATTTTCTGATGTTATTGCCTTATTTTGACAGCTGAAATTGTACCACTGATATTAAGATGTGGTAGATAACTAATGGCTCTTCTATTCTCTTTGTTTATTGCTAGGTCTTTGAATAAAAAAGTTGTTTTCAAAAACTATTCTTATGTCTTTTGGCCATGAAATGAACACTATTTTTTGAAGAGTGTTTCCAAATTATTTTTTCTTTTTTTAGAAAAATAATCATATGTATTACCTTTACCTTAACTTCTTCCTTTATTGGGCTTTTTCTGGCTTCCCTATGTCTGATCCTGCTAAATTTCAGAACACTACAAATGCCTAACAGAGCTTGGAGTGCATCCCATGTACCTCTTCTTCCTTGCCGCTGGTGAAGTCATCTTTCTGTGGTACATTAATGTATTTACAGCTACACCCAAGCAAAAGCATGCTCCTCATTTTGCATGTGCAAGTGTATATACAGTTATACATAACTTGCTGTACATATGCAAACATGCTTGTTCACCTCTTCCTTCATATATATATTTAGGTAGGAAGGAACCCATGGGGAATTAGCAGATGCTGTTCTGTCCTTGCCTGTCCTAAACCTTTCATCATGGCTTGGCTTCGCGGACGAAGATTTGGGAAGGGCTTTGCCCACGCTTATTGCAAGCGCGTTGATGGCTGAAAAGGCCAATGCGGGATAGGCAAGACCGGTTGCAAAGAGCACACCGGAGGGTCTCCTTGGGTGGTATAGTCGAGGCACGGTTCTTTCTGCGCTGTCTTTTCTCCTCAAGCTTGATTCTACGCGTGCTCTCAAAGGAGACAGCAGCGTTATGTATGGTGTGTCTCCAAATCTCCCGATTGGAGGCCAGGGTGGACCACTGATGGTGGTCAATATGGCCTAGGCTGAGGTGTTGTTTCAGGGAGTCCTTATATCTCCTCTTTGGAGCTCTTCTCTTGCGGCAGCCGCTGGCAAGTTCACCATAGAACACGATCTTAGGGAGGCGGTGATCCGCCATCCTGGAGACGTGCCCTGCCCAACGCAGCTGCGTTTTCAGCAACATGGCCTCAATACTGGTGACGTCTGCCTGTTCAAGGACAGCAACGTTAGTCACGTAGTCAGTCCAGTGGATGTTTAGGATTGTGCGGAGGCAGCGCTGATGGAAGCGTTCGAGGAGTCGCAGATGGTGGCGGTAGATGACCCATGATTCAGACCCGTACAGAAGAGTAGGCAGTACCACGGCTCTGTAGACACTGATCTTTGTACTTTTCTTCAGGTGTTTATTGCACCAGACTCTTTTATGGAGTTTTCCGAAAGCTCTGTTTGCCTTTGCTATTCTGTTGTCGATCTCTTTGTCGATCGTGGCATCTGAGGAGATGATGCTACCCAGATAGCTGAACTGCTGGACTGGCTGAAGCTCTGACTCGCCAATGGTGATGTGGGGATGATGGTAATCATCTTGTGGTGCTGGTTGGTAGAGAACTACTGTCTTCTTCAAGCTGACTTCCAGCCCAAAAAGCTCAGCCGCCTCTGCAAAGCAGGATGTTAAGCGCTGCAGAGCTGCTTGTGTGTGGGCAACAAGGGCGGCATCGTCAGCAAAAAGCAGCTCGCGGACAAGGTGATTCAGGGTCTTGGTGTGGGCCTTCAGTCGCCTTAGGTTGAAAAGGCTCCCATCGGTACGATATCGGATATAAATGCCGTCTTGTTCGTCGAGGTCTGCCGTGGCCCTTTGGAGCATCATGCTGAAGAAAATTGTGAATAAAGTTGGTGCGAGAACGCAACCTTGTTTCACACCATTGGCTATTGGGAAGGGCTCAGAGAGTGCATCGCCGTATCTGACTTGGCCGCGCTGCCCCTCATGTAACAGGATAATCATTTTGAGGAACTTGGGGGGACATCCTAATCGTTCCAAGATCTGCCACAGACCTTTTCTGCTAACAGTGTCAAAGGCTTTGGTGAGATCAACGAAAGTTACATAGAGACCCTTGTTCTGTTCCCTACACTTCTCTTGCAGTTGTCTGAGAACAAATACCATGTCTGTGGTACTTCTGTTGGCTCTGAAACCACACTGACTTTCAGGTAGAAGTTCTTCTGCGATAGCGGGTACCAATCTGTTCAATAGTATTCTTGCGAGAATTTTTCCAGCAATGGAGAGCAGAGTTATGCCTCGGTAGTTTGAGCAGTCTGACTTTACTCCTTTTTTCTTGTACAGGGTGATGATGATTGCATCACGGAGATCTGGTGGTAGTTCACTTTGTTCCCAACAGCGCACAACTAGCTCGTGAAATTTAGCATGGAGCGTTTGGCCTCCATGTTTCCAGATTTCAGGCGGGATTCCGTCGACCCCAGCTGCCTTGCCGGTTTTCATCTGTTGTATGGCCTTAAGGGTCTCTCCCATAGTAGGGGCTATATCCAATTCATTTTTCACCGTTTGTTTTGGGATGAGCTGGATTCCTGAGTCTTGGACTACACGGTTGGCACTGAAGAGAGTTTGAAAGTGTTCAGACCATCGATTCAGGATGGAGGTTTTATCTGTGAGAAGCGTTTGGCCATCTGCGCTGAGTAGGGGGCTTTGAACTTGGTGTGTGGGTCCGTACGCTGCTTTCAGAGCCTCATAGAATCCTCTGTGGTCACCCAAATCTGCGCATAGTTGAGTCTTTTTTGCTAGGTTGAGCCACCACTTGTTCTGGATGTCTCGAAGTTTCTGTTGGAGTTTACTGCATGCAAGACGAAAGGCTGCTTTTCTTACATGGCAAGATGGTTGAGCGAGGTGTGCTTGGTGAGCAGATCTCTTCTTTGCCAGCAATTCCTGGATCTCTGGATTGTTTTCATCAAACCAGTCTTTGTTCTTCTTTGTGGAGAACCCTAAAAATTCTTCGGAGGACTGCAGGATGCTATTTTTAATATGTTGCCAAAGCGCTTCAGGAGAAGAGTCTAAGGGACAGTCTTCAAGCCTAGTTTGAAGGTTTGCCTGGAAGCTGTCTCTCAGTGCAGCTGTTTGAAGATTGTTAACTTGGAGCCTCCTCCTCAGAATGCCGCCCCTCTTAGGTTTGGGCTTAAAATGGAGGTTAAGTTTGCAGCGCACAAGGCGGTGGTCTGTTTGACATTCTGCACTAGGCATCACTCGGGTGTGACAGACATCGCGAACATTTCTCTGGCGCACTAAGATATAGTCAATGAGGTGCCAGTGTTTAGATCGAGGATGCATCCAGGTTGTCTTCAGGCTGTCTTTCTGCTGGAAGAGAGTGTTGGTGATGGTAAGCTGCTGCTCAGCACAAAACTCTAGCAAGAGGCGACCGTTGTCATTGCAGTTTCCAACTCCATGCTTGCCTAGTACTCCTTTCCAGGCTTCAGAGTTCTTACCTACTCGGGCGTTGAAGTCACCAAGGATTATGATCTTATCATCCGCAGGAACCTTTTGAGTAAGGCGGCGCAGATCGGTGTAGAATTTGTCTTTTTCTGTAGGGTCAGCTTGGAGAGTTGGGGCATATACGCTGAAGAGAACAACATGTTGCTTGTTGTGTAGCGGGAGGCGTAAGGAGATAATGCGATCGGAGTGACCTGTTGGCAAATTTTCAAGTTTAGAGGCGATGGAGTTTTTAATCATGAAGCCAACTCCGGAATGATGACTTTCGGTTTTGGGTTTGCCTGACCAATACAGTGTGTAGCCGGCACCATGTTCTTTAAGGCTGCCTTCCTCATGAAGGCGAACTTCACTGAGAGCAGCAATGTCGATGTTGAGTCGTGACAGTTCGTGAGCAATTATAGCAGAACGGCGTTCAGGACGCCCACTGTCTGCTGTATCGAGCATGGTTCTGATGTTCCAACATGCGAGTGTCAATCTGGACACACCTTTGGAGGCAGGTGTATGTCTTTGTCTCTTTGTCTTTGGTTGACCGCAGAAGAAGATGTCCGTTGGCCGCGGCTAGCCAACCGGATTGGAAGGGAGATGAGCTTTGGTTAGGCCACCTTTTCTAGGCCCCTCTCCATGTGGAGCAAGCAGTGCTCTCCTTGAAAAAGGCTGCTTGGTCATTCAGGATGCTGCCGAACGAGACTGTCATCTCCCGGGTCAGTCTCAAGCGACCAATGTCCTGAACCGCCTGCATGCAGGGTTGGGTCTGCGGCTTCCAGTGACATCTTTCCACCTGCCGTTTCGTCCCTTGCCTGTCGCTACAGGGCTTTGCAAACGTGAGTACACCCTTCAAGCCTGCGCAGTGGATTTTTTAGGTGAGGCGCAGCGTGCGCGAGACTGGCCCCACCCTTTACACCTGAGGTTCATCTGCCAGGGCCTAGCGAGCTTGGACGGTGACAGCGAAGTCCTCAGGTCGTAGGTTTGGTTAGAGTATCCTTCTCTTAGACGGATGGCCTTACAGGGCTAAACGAGCTCCATCTGCCCGGGTTTGGAGTTAGAGTTGTCCTTCTCCTAGGATGGTTGCCCGAAGGCTAGTGAGCCCATCCTGCCCGTGGACACACTTTGTCTGACCCTTCAGTTGAGACCTGTCAGGCTTGGGAGACCCTACCGGAGGCATATGCCACCACCAGCATAGCTCTCAACTTCGCAAGGGCACGCAAGCTCTTTCCCCACGGCAAGGGGGTGCCCATGAAAGAGCCTAAACCTTTAATTTGCTACTATATCTCATGCTTTTTTGGCCCTTGACTACTGTCTCTGCAATGCTGTTGACCTGTTTTCATTTCTGCCTTGTAGAAGCATCTGCTCAGGCCCTTAAACCATGCAGGGGTAGGGTTTTATTCAGGAGTCAGAAAGGCAGCAGGATTAAACCACTTCAAATTAGCACATGGGTGCATGCAAGCCTAAAGAGATAAACTGACAACTTCTTGTAGAAGGAGGAGGGAATAGGAATTAGTGCTTGGATCATAATGCTTTCAGTGCAGGCAACCATAGACCTCACCACCAAAAGAAAAGTAATTTGATATTGGACATCAACGGCGCATTCAGAATAGAAAAGGCAGCAGGCCTTCTCTTGATGAGTTTAAGCATTCAGGGACACATTCTGCCTCCTTCTGTTCTCATTCTGATTAGTCTCTTACTCCCTTTATATCCCTGCTGTAGCTGGGAGGGCTGAATGTGAGCTATACAGTAGTGAGTTGGATGGCAGAATGCAGTCTGCAATAAACCACAAAAAATACAATACCCAAAAAGGAAACAATATTATGAGTATGGCAGTGAAGAAAACGGATGCTGCATAATCAAGTGACAGGACATAGGTTGGGAGAGGAGAGGAGAAAGGAGAGGAGAGGGAGAGGAGAGGGAGAGGAGAGGGAGAGGAGAGGGCCAAATTAGATTATCATATTTATCATTTATTTGCACTCCGTTATTTTACTGCACCAGTCTGATATATGCTTTATTTCTTAGGATTTGTGGTCAAAAGATTGGATAAATAATCTGGATTTTATCACTATATGATCAAGCCCTGAATGCCTCTTTCCTGACTTCAGCAGTATTAAGAATTTCCAAAGCTTCTCTCCTCCTCACTTTCCAGTGTATTTTCAATGTTAAATGTTTGTTTTAAGCACTCAGAATTATATTGCCCATCTCCTGCACTATGAGATTTAACATGCTTTAGCTTTTATGGAGAAAGAATTCTCCAGAATTACTTAAGCTGAAAAGCCGCTTGCCTGAGCCTTCCCCAAATCTGTTATGACGTCAGTAGATCCAAATGGCTGAGTGTGAATGTGAATATTCAGGTCATGGGATGAGTTCAAATAATTTTTAAAGTTCACTCCAAAGTCGTAAGAGCAATCATATTTAAAAGTGTGTGTAAAACTAGGTTACTCTTACAGTGACTAAAGCTATGAAATAGTGCTGTCTTTTCAAGCACCATAGGAGATAAATGCCAGCATGGCATCCCAAGGAATGGTAAATTCTTAACGTGAAGAATTGGATAACACAGAATTTCCAAAGGTTGGGGGGAGGGATATGGAAGATTGAAAAGCCTTAAAGGACACAGCTGCAAAGCCAGCTACTGCATATCCTTGAGATGTTCATACAAGGACTCTGTGATGTACAATGCCAAAGGAAGAGAGATCTGTGGAGTCTTTTGAGACAAGGTGCCTCTGTCAACGTTAATAAGAAGCAAGGTTATCTCACTGCTATGTTTGGGTCAGAAAAACACTGAAGTTTCTCAGAAGACACATGGCTAAAGAGATAATGAAGTAACTGAAGAGCTACCACTTTTCCCATAATCTTTCCCCAGTATGAGAAGATTAATGATAGAATGATAAATGGCCTCTTCATCTAAAGGAAGTGAGGGATTCTTTTCTTCTTTTTCCTTTCTGTTTTACTTGCTTAGAATTCAGAGACTATTTTAGGAGACTGTAGAGCTTTCTTGATCTCACTGCGAATGTCATTTTTATGGATATGTGCAGTCCAGGCTCTTTAAAGTAGCACACTTTTTTAAAAATCTAAGTAAAGAAAGAACAAACAACTCATCTCGGAAGGTATGTGGCTATAGAGATGAACTAAAATTAGCTCAGGACTGAGTACTCTGAGTGGGTCAGAACCATTTAACTCAGGTCTCCATAAAAATGACATACTGATGGTCTCATATGGGTTGTTTTGTTCTGTTTTGTTTCTACCCATCCTCACCTGGCCTGACTGTGATTTCTTTTTCTTTGAGTCATACAGATAGCAGCATGGGACACAGAACAGTGGTAGATTGACACATCGGTGGCTGGATTATCAATAATTGAATAACAAAGATGGTCCCTTCCCCTCGCAAAAGGCAGCAGTGAAGAGATCTCACAAGCAAGCATGCCTGATGCAGTGAAACAGCCCTTTTCTACAGCCACAATTCAAGTCCTCTTACTTACCATCTTTGCTGGTTTTACCTGGGTTAGAGTCAATTTTTTTCATAGTAGCTGGTACAGGGCAGTGTTTTGGATTTGTGCTGGAGAGAGTGTTGATAATTCAGGGATGTTTTTGTTATTGCTGAGCAGTGCTTGCACAGTGCCAAAGCCTTTTCTGTTTCTCACACCACCCCACCAGCGAGTGGGCTGGGGATAGACAAGAAGCTGGAAGGGGACACAGCTGGGACAGCTGACCCCAACTGACCAAAGGGATATTCCAGACCATATGATGTCATGCTCAGCATATAGAGCTGGGGGAAGAAGGAGGAAGGGGAATACATTTGGAGTGATGGTATTTGTCTTCCCAAGTAACTGTTCCATGTGTTGGGGCCCTGCTGTCCTGGAGGTGGCTGAACACCTGCCTGCTGATGGGAAGTGGTGAATTAATTCCTCATTTTGATTTGCTTGTGTGCACAGCTTTTGCTTTACCTATTAAACTGTCTTTATCTCCACCCAGGTGTTTTCTCACTTACCCGTTCAATTCTCTCCCCCACCCCACTGGAGGGGCAATGAGCAAGTGGCTGTGTAGTGCTTAGATGTTGTCTGAGATTAAACCATGACACCATCTTAGCCAAAGCCCACAATGGATAAAGATGGTATATCCCCTGCTTGCTCTTCCATCTCCCCTCCTGGCCCTTCTTTTTAATATTTTTTTCTGTCCAGTCAGCCAAAGGGTCAGAAATGTTTTGTTGCATTAGTCAGATCCAGTTTTGCTTTGGGGTTGGTTTTGGTTTTTTAGTCCCTGAAGAGTAGAAATTTTCTTATTTGTTTTGACAGTATAACCTGAGGTTTTGACTTCACTGACTTACATATTTGCTTTACTACAAACCAAGACACAGATGATGGTTTTTGTGGGGGATCTAAATTAACGATGACATTTGACTGGTGCTTCCTTTCTGCCCACAGGAGCTGGCCTTGTCCTGCAAAGCCCATGAGAGCCCTATAAGGACAACTACAAAGCAGAGGCAAAGGTGTAATTGTAGTAAGTGACAATATACTCCTTGCTAGTTGCATCTGGCTAGTATAGTGATAGTTACTCAGCAACGATGATGTGCATTTCACCATGCAGTGGCACCCAAAGTAGGTACAGAATATTTTCCGGAATGTTTAAAAGTACATACTCTTGTACATTGACTATTTTTGGTAGAGTAAGGGCTGTCAGAGACTGCCCCTCCTGAGTGTCTTCAATCTCCTAAAGCTTCAAAAGAAGCACCTTAATTCATTGTCTTTTAAAGCAGGGAGAAATATAAAGGAAGTTTGCTTGTAAACCTTTGGCGTATACAATATAACAATATTCCTTCCTTAGCAAAGTCTCTTCTTCTTCTTCCATAAATAATCTGTCCTTTATTGCTGTCTTCCAGGTCAGCTTGACCTAGCAGGTTGTTTCTTGTCACATTTTCCTTCCTGTCACACTCTGAATTGCCCATACCCGTTTTCTACACATCAGCAGAACTATATCTGGAACATTTATATATCTGGGAAAGACAAGATTAACCAACCCAACTTCTTACTTGCCTACCAGTGACATTATACCACCTTTTGCCTGATAATCCAAACAACTCCTAATCCTCATTTACACAGTTAGTCAAGAAATTCTGAACTCTTCCCCTTTTCAAAGCACTCCTGATATTCCTGCACCTTCCAATAAACTGTATTCAACCTGCTACAATTATAACCCACTACAGACTGTGGGTTTTACCCCATAAGCAGGGCAAAGAGATCCATTTTTCCTTCTTTTCAGAAACTTTTGTGGTTCCAAAAAATATCATGCGCTCCTCCCCATTGTTTTTTTTTGTTTTTTGGCAATTCCAGTTTGATCTCAGGAGATGGTTTCTTGGTCTCTAATAATTCTTGCAACTTCCTTTTAAAGTGTCTTCACCTGATGTAGATCTTTAAGTGAGGGCCCCAAATTCAGTATAGCCCTTTAGCATTGAAGCCCTTGAGTCTTTATAAAAGTTGAGCAGAAGGGAAATATTACCTCAAGTGCCTTGCTGCCTCCCAGTATAGTATTTTGATTCACCACAGCAGTACAACATTTTTAACTCATGACTCATATATTAGTTATGGTTCAGTACAACCCCTGACCCTTTTCTGTATAACAGCCAGTAGCTTCTCATTCTTTTTTTATGCAGGTGACTCAGCTTGCCTACGTGAAGTACCATTCACTTCCCCCTATTCTATTTCAGCTCATCTTCCCCAGGTTGTTAAGACCATTTTGAATTCTGCTCCTGTCGTCCAGTGCATCTAGCCTCCTCCCTCTCAACTTGCTAATATCTTGAGAGTGGTGATCATCAATGAACAATAAGCACTACAGGGCAGCTCTGTCTATCACTTTATTTTGATAGGGAAACTGATAATTACCTTCTGTGTAGGAGTTTCAAATGATTTTGTGCACATATTGTCACAAATTTTTGCAGATTATGTTTTCTTTAGTTTTGAGGATATCAGGAGTGCCAGGGTCAGAAGACTTCCCAAATTCAAGACACAAAGGATTCAGTGCTGCTTCTCTGGCATGCTGTAGAACAGAAGTAGGTTGGTTTGACCTAACTGTTTCCCCCCCCAAAAAAAACCCATTCTGGAACCATTTGTCTCCACATTAACTTCTGAGCGCTTAGAATGGTTGGGAGAGCTTTGGCCTAGCATCATTCTAAAAATTTGGATTACCCGATATAGCCATACTTCCCTGTCTCCTTCAATTTTTAGATAGGCATCTTGGTATCCCTCATGTCAACCACCATCTCTGACAATCCCACACTGACCTCACTTCCCACAATGGGGTTCAGATCTTGGATATTCAATGTGTATTTACTAAGAGAGAGATTACTGGTAACATTGACTTGAATTATTTAGCAGAACAAAATAAACAAGTCACCAAATTATGATTCCGCCTTGGTAGAAATATTAGGAAAAGGTGGGGGAAAAAAATTTCTGGCCATGTTCCCTTATGATTTATATCTTTGAATAAAAACTCCTCAATTTCAGCTGTAGAAATCATCCCCATTTTTCTAAATTTCTCCCAAATTCATTATTATTTCCCCTGAAAAGAAAAGGTATTTTTCTGAAAATCTCCCTTTAAGAAAAGGAAAAGAAGTAGCCATTTTTACTCTGGACAGCATATCTCAGCCCACAGATAACTTAATGCAGCATAGATACACAGTACATTCCAGGCCTATCAAGAAAACTTTGTTCATAACGTGATTTTTCAGAGTTTGTGAGAATAGGTTATTGGTTAAACAGATGGGGGAAGAGGGGAGCAAAGAGAGCTTTTGAAGTTATGAGATCATAGAAAATTTATTCTGATGGTCAAATCAAGGTTCCTGAAAACTGGTGATAAAAAAAAACGGATTTTGCAATTTCTTGTGTCTAGTTAAATTTGTATCTACTCAGGGCATTGCTCTTATACTGCAGCTGAAAAACCTGTAAGACATCCAAGGTTATGCTGCAGCAGGGTAACTTCCCCAGCTTCTAATAAACCAACAGGCCCCCTAAAACACTGAGACTGAAATAGTCTTCTGTTGACAGGTTAAGGAAAAGCAAATGATCGTATTAAAAAGGGTGCATTTTTCTGAATGAGCACTCGGAAGTCACTCTGCTAAGGTGTATTGAAGGCCATGACAAAACACACATTCTTATTTGTGTCTGCAATTATGATTTCTACTCAGTATAAAGCATCACATACAACAAAAGAAAAATTAACTTTAAAAGGTGGGATACCCAGAAACTGCAGCACCAAAAGATAGCTAAAAGGTTCAAGTTAGTTAGCAGATGGCTACAAAAGAAGAGCTTAATTTTTTGAGTTTGACTCAGCCGGGTGGCATTATGGTTTACTGTAGGCTATCATCAGAGGTCCTTGCATCTAAAAGCCTTTGCAGCGGTCAGCCCCGAGCTCTGCATCCCAGGGCAGAGGCAAAATGCCCAGAGCGAGGGGCAGAGACATCACCACCTCCTCCCAAAATATTTTCATTTCAGTTCTTCCTCTGACTGGCTACCCACCAGAAACTACAGCTCTCTTCCCCTAAAAGAGGTCCTTTCTCCCTCAAAAGCTGCAGTGGTGGACAAATTGCCTGCCCTCCCACTGCAAGGATTTCCCTTCCTTGCTCGGCACAAGGGACATGACTCATATAATTCTGCATCTGCAGAAGTGTTTATTAAAACTTGTGGAGCACAAGTTTTAATGATTACCCCGCTTTTCTAAAATTGAAGACACTCTTCAAGGAAAGTAAAGACCGTTCATAGCTTTCGCAGAGTGATAAATACATATGTGAATAAACAGACAAGACTCCCTTAGTTTCCTTAGGGAATTTCCATCCATCCATGGGTACAATACTGCTTGCTTGCCTCTGATTAGAAGCATAATACCCCACTTTTGTCACACGTTCCTCATGTTAGTGCCTGTTGTCATGATTGTTATCCAGAAACAGAGGTATTAAAAATGGTCTAGTTCTGAAAGTGCTGCATGGGCCATTAAATTTGTGTGTCAAAAGTGACAAGTGAGGGACTTTGTAAGAGCTATAGAAGTTTAGTATTCAAATACTGCTACAGGTATTTACATAAGTAAATGTGAAGATGCATCTCTCCCTTTTATCAATTACTTTAACAGTTTTGATGTCAGCTATTTCACTCCACTTATAAAGTCACCTGCAATTTGTTTAGCCTCACACATCACATATCCCTACCAACATCAACATGGACACACGTGTAGCCTGGGCTTGTATCTGCTCCAAAGCCCACAGACAAAACTCCTGCTTCTGTCAAAGGGACTGACACTTCTGTCAGTCTAGTGGTTTGGGTTTTTTTTTTTTTTTTCAGACAAAGAATTCTCACTTCTAACCACAGCTTCAGTAGGCCACACAAATGGTAAAGCAACAATAATAATCATGATAAAATTCAGCAACACATAAAAACTTGTAGAACAGGAATAGTGGTGCTTTTGCCATTTTTATGAGGCACTAATTTAGTTGCCTCATAAGGAAGAAGATTACGGTCTCATAAAACAGCACAATGGCGCTATGGTATAATGGCTTTAGTAGGTACAGCAGCAGCTTTACTACAGCTCCTCTCTTGACAAATTGCATGATGTAGAATGATAGGTATAAATATAAAATCAATCTAAATTTTATTTGATTGTAATTTCCACCTTATCAGGACAGAAAGAGATCACAAAAGAGCAAGAAGTAGCAAAGACAAATGCAAAACCCCAACCTATAATAAAAGACAAGCTAACACTTCCAGCTGCCTAACTGCAAAAATATTTCAGCAGATGCCCAGAACACTAAAAGTGTTTATAAAATTCAAAGTAACAGCTTTAAAAGCAAGTTCCCAGCTATACAATAGCAAAGATGAAAAAGGTAGAATCAGGTAAATGGAAGTACCCCTTCAGAATCTGTCATTTACATCACATCATTTTATTTAATTTCTCCGTGTGGAAGAAAATTAAAAATATACCTTTTAAATGACTATATCACACATTTTATGCTAGCCTAGAAAAAAAAAGTAAAATAAGAATTTTACTTGCCTATATATTTTTTCTGCTTTGTGATATTGCAAAGGAGTAATTATACATATGTCATTTTATCTATTCATACATAACGAATGCTAACAGAATAAGACTCAGTATCCCCATCATTTACAGTAAACACATGCAGGATAAACTGACACAGAAGCAAAGTTATCTTACTTTTATGTAAAATCCATCTTTGACCTGCATGCAGCTGGCAATGCATATTTTATTGGGTTCACTGGGTTTTCATTACACTTGTTGTCATTTACTGAAAGGTATTTTAACTTCATTTAAATCTCCTTGTGTCTCAGAAATGTCAATAAATGCCATTGTTATCATCAGTTTTGTTCTCTGTTGGATTTTTTAAAGTTTTCTCCCCTTAGATTTCATTAAAATTGGGAAATAAATAGCAAATAACATATCGATTGTGGACTGGGAAAGGTTGCAGATAATTTATTATCTGGTAAGCATGATACCGAGGTATTTTCTATCAAAATCTTCAGACTAACAAAATTCATTCTGATGGGAAAGAGGGTTTTGTAACTATTCTTTAGTGCAAAGTAGTCTTGCAAGTCTTTGTTTGGTCATCTATAGACCCTAAATCAAGTTAAGATCAATGTAGTTACTCCATACTGTTAGTTTAGTAGACCTTAAAAAAGAGGCTATTAGAGATTATTAAATATGAAGTCAAAATGTCTTGCTTACAAGGGAAAAAAAAAAGTCAACAGACATCGTCTGTGGACACTAATCTAAACCACAATTCATTGTATTAGAAGTAATTTCATTATATTGCTTTATCCAGCCTTACAGAACAGTGACTCTTTGGAGCTTTATGCCCTAAACTGACACTCTTTCATTCTCCAGTACTGCATCACTAGGCAAGAGAATGACACCTTAGCCCACCAGCATAAGCTTCTGCACTTTTCATCGTATCAACAAACCCTCAAGAATCTTCCTGCTTTCAAATCTTTCCATGACTGGGAAAATTTAAGCATAACAACGGTGATGATTTAAAGGAAAAGAAAAAAGAGAGATAAAACCAGGTAAGATATCAGTCAGTTCTTCAGTCTTTCCTGTTTACCTCTCAAAGAGTACCTGAGCTAATGCCCATTTAGTCTAGAGAAGGTCATTTGCAGTTTCAGTTGTAACTACGGTTAGAGTCATTGCCTCTAAATGCTGTCACAAGAGTCCATCTCCTCGTGTGATCTGACTCTCTTGTCACCAAGGGCAGTGGGAACCACCCTCTGTGACAATCCTGCTCTGATGGCTTCAGGGCCAGTATTTTCAACCCATAGTATTGGGCAAGGGGGCTGCCTTCCACTTGTGTTAGCTCAGGACGGTGCCTGATTCATAAGGAGACTCGAAGTATTACTGCAACCCAAACAGTAATCAGAAAATACCTTAATATGTCCGGTGGTCTGAAGAATCACAATTATCTCTTATTCCCCTAAATATTAACAGTGTTGCTGTTTATTAAAAATACAGGACAGCTCAACTGTTCTACCACGCAGAAAGAAATTGCAGAATGCCAGCAAACCCAAGAGGAGCATTATCAGTAATGGAGCTGTCAGTGGAAGCTGGTCCACAACCACAAACCCTCTCCCCACCTTCAGCCCCCCAGAATCACAGCAAACTGTTCTGTGACTCAAATGGGCTTACAGACTGGATGCCAATGCATGCCATAGCTGTTAACACCCAGCAGCACAGGGGAAATATACGACACTTCCCAAAATACCTGAGGCACCCCATTTCCACCACCTCTGAGTACCTGACAATCTTTAATCTGCTCATTCTCACTCCACTGAAGGTAAGGAACAGTCACCATCCACATCTTCAGATTTTGCATCATATCGGATCATTTGCTGAGCAGGTGAAAACAGGTTTTGTGATTACTATAGCATCACATTCAAGAGACCTGAATGATTCAAACAGTTCTCCAGAGTGGGTAGCCCTGGCTCCCTGTACAGCAAGTGCAGAGTAGCAGCAATACATAAGCAACAAACATACTACAATGCACCAGTTTAGGCATGTTACTCCATGTGAAGCATACATAAAGTCCATTGTTCTTGCCTTGCGATTTGTAGAAGGCAGCAATAATACATATTAATAATTCCATTTGAGACATAGATGAACAATACTCAGCAACACTAATATACCCAAGCAATATCCATGCAATAGCAGCTACTACATACTACCTATCCCTAGCTGATGCTCAGATTTTGCATGCATCTCCACAGTCAGGAAGGCTGCCACTCTAAAGTGACCCTATCAGCCAAAGAGCGTATTGACAGATGATTTGAAGTAATACACTACACTACAATACAAGCCATTTTAGTTGTATTGGAAGGCCTGAATTCAGGATCTTTGGAACGTTTAGGAAAAGACCAGTATGTGGTAAAATATAAGAGGATTAAACTTAAGATAATATTATCTTCTGGACATGTATAAAAAATAAAAACCCCAACCTGTTGAGAAGAAACATGTAGTTGAGTTGCCTCACACATACCCTCTCCTGTGGCCCTTGAAGGATAAAATTTATGCTCTTTCAGACACTCCTGCGCCCAGCATCGGCAGAGAATTGATCGGGAATGCACAGCCTCCCTGTTTCTCTTGGCCCATTTGCCCATTGCCAGTGGAAATAACCAGAGCATGGAGGGGTAGCTCCTGCCCTTTAAGCAAGAGTGGAGTCATCAGGGGAGGAGAGCTGTGTCATTAATCTATTTGCTTGGCTGAGTAACACGAAGTCACAGTTTAGTTCCTTGAGACTATCTGAAACTTGAAGTTCATATCAGAAAAAGGTATCAGGAAAGTCCATCATCAGGCAGAATGTTTTCTGAGGTCCGGATGTGTCAGCAAGCAGAACAACTTTCCTTACACATTTTTTTACAATTAAATATCTGGTTCTAAATTCTTCTTTGCCTTCCAGACCCCTGTATCTTTTTATTGTTCATTTCACTAAACCACCTTCTTTTTTAGATAAGTTGTAGTTCAGCAAACCCTTATATGAGCATTGCAAAGTTTCCTGAATTAATCCAACTCATTAATCAAGTAGAGAAAAATGCATCATATCTGTACTGTCTTAGTGAATGTCACCGAGCATATAACAAAAGAAATGTTTAATTACACTGTCACTAAGGCTTATTCAGACCCCCACCATCCTCCTCATCCCAGTCCCATGGCAATAATCAAGCTAATCAGGCAGTTGGTGTTTATAAATCAATTAATACACTGCTTAATGTGCTGCCTAGAGTAGCTATTATTGGCAGTACATGTCAGTTAATTGTTTCATTCCTACCCTACTGGTTCAGTGGGAAAGTATTGGCAGAAGGCATCACTTATGTTTGTTTTGCTGATATTGAGAAAGATGATGGACTCTCGCATTTGTGGCTGGTGGGATGTAATAACCAATATGCCTCCCTGTCTCACTGCCTGAAGAAAAAAAATAAAACTTGCCCCCTGACAACCTTATCATAAATCAAGTGTGAAATGCATTCCTTTGCAACACAAGACATGTAATCAAGGATGCTGCATTTCAGCCTGCATCACACCCAGCCTCTTCTCCCCTGGCATCACCATCAAGGCTGCTGAGGGTCTACATAAGTCACAATACCAGCCTAACAATTGATGCTGTAGGATGTATCTGACATATCAGTAGGGACCCTAAACCTTTCAGGAACGGTTAAATGAGTATTCTGTAAAGTAGCTGTGAATAATCACAACGTGTTTTCCCTCGCCACAGCACACCAGAAATCAGAAATTAGCCTCAGAGGTGTAGTCACAGAAGACAGAGAAGTTAATGTCACAGTAAGGTAAAGGACCTTATATGGACTTCTGTCCATCAGTCTCTTATTTCAGCCCACTGCTTTTCCTGAGGTTCACTTCCTTTAAATGTTGGTACATAAAACATAGACTTACCAATCAAGAGCAAGCTTGATTGCTAGTGAAACCTGACAATACACCTTGTGTCACTGGTATAAGACGTTGTCTTGCCTTTTCTCCTCTGATGCAAAGTACAATAACGACCTACAATTTTGAACAAAATGGTAACAAGTTTTGCACAATACATTTTTTTGCACCACCACATGCTTGATTCTTCAGCATTAGTTAGTGCAGCTGTCAGTACCTATTAAGTACAGACTTACATTAATATGGCGTATGAGGTGAATTATCCATTCAGGTTACAGAAGAGATTTTTGGAGGGACAAGGTTAGGGTTTGGTTCCATCTTGGGCTTGAATTACAATATTGTGAAAAAAAGACTTTCTTCTTTTTCTTTTCCTTTTCAGTTTTTGTTTTGTTTGGGGTTTTTGTTTTTTTGTTATCTGTCCATATATACAGGGAAAAGAAACAACACTGGATACAACAGATTTGTTCTGTTCCAATCTCCATCTTGCTTTCATCTTTCTTTCCTCTGCCTTCCCTTCCTGAAGCGTGAAGGCACAATCTTAATTTTCATTATTGCTTAAAAAAAGGATAAATAAGAACTTTTTCTGCTATGAGAAGTTATTATAGACTAGCAATCAAGTTCTGATTCTACTTAGCTACATAATTGTTCTAGTTAAATTTTATTAGTTTGAGCATATGACATATCAATTCGTGGGCTTTCTATACAATTAGTGTGTAATAAATCAAAGTAATCTGCTGCTATATTATGTGCAGACACTTATGTGAAGGCTCATTATCTTCAACTTGTCACAAAATGTAAGCATATAAGCCTCTGGGGTTTGCCAGGATCATGGGCACAATGCCAATGGAGGGTAGTTTCACCATTACAGGTTGGCCCACAAGCATCTGTGAACCGCACTCCTCCGGTATTTGAGCCTGCTGTCAGTTCAGGTGCCTCTTTAATAGGGGAAGGTCTATAGGCCTGACCCAACAAAACTGGATCTGGATTCACAGGCTGTTGTAACTTAGAGACCTTGACTGGGCCCTCTTTTAGTTGCAGTAACTGGCCAATCCCTTCCAGGTAGGAGTACCACTTCTGTACAGTGGCCTTCTGGGCTACCCCCTCAGGAGGATTGAATTTAGCAGAGGGAAAGGACCTTGCACTATGATATCTTGCAAAGTACGTAACCTCTCTGCTTCCTTGACTGCCCTGGTAAGGGAGAGAAGTCCCTTCTCCCACTCTGAGTACCGTTGTTCGGTCTCCTTGAACGAGGTAGATGAAAACACTAAGGGCCCAGCTGGTCCCTTTGGAAAACGCCGCAGTAAGAGGCATGTCCTGCAAATCCCCGTTCTACCCTCAGTGGGTCTTGTGGATGTAGAGGGCCTGGCCTCTGGTAAGCCTTAAGCTCATCCTTCAGGACATTAAGGGCTTCTCTATGTTGTGGAGTCCAATGCCATGCCCTATTTTTCCAGAGCAGATCATACAAAGGGCGGGCGATCACTGAGAACCCAGGGATGTGCTTCCTCCAACAGCCCCACGTACCCAGTAGCTGCTGGAATTCTCTCTTGTTCCTCAGGGTTTGCCCCCTCCCAACAGCTGACGGTGTATCTTCAGGTACCGCAACTGCACCAGCCACCCACCAAGCTCCTCAGAACTTCAGCTCTTGCCCAGGACCCTGACATTCAGAAGCCGGGACATCTAACCCAGCTTTAGTCAGAGAATTCCAGACAGCTCCTGCTGCCAGCCCGACCTGTTCCCTGTTGTCTCCACCCACCAGAAGGTCACCTCTGTACTGGTGGATGCCAATGCCTGCTGGGACTGTCACAGTGTCAAGCCCTGTAGCCAAGGCCCTGTGGGCAATAGTGGGGGAGTGTCTGGACCCTGGTGGAAGCCGGTTAAAGGTGTATCGTGTTCCCTCCCAGGTGACGGCAAATTGGGGTTTGTCCTCCTCCCTTAGGGGAATCAGAAAAAGCATCTCCTTGACACCTCCAGTGGCCATCCACGGGTGGGCGGCTGCCTGGATCGCTGTCACTGTTGAAGTGATGCTGGGGACAGCAGCTGTCGGCGATGGGCTGTTCCTGTTCAATTTTCTACAGACAATGGTTAAACGCCTCCGCCCGTCGGCTTTACGGACTGGCCGGACCGAGAGTTGTCCGGGCGGGAGGTGCGTCTGACCTGCCTTTCCCCAGGTCGTTAATCGCTGCGCTGATGGCTCGTTTGGCTGCCGCAGAAACGCCCGTAGCTTTGGGCTGTGGCAGAGCGGGGGCGACCTGCAGGGTCCTGACTCCCACCCCGGGATGGCCAGAACTGCCCAAGCGGCCGCTGGGCAGGTTCTGTTCCTCTCGCAGGGGCGCGGAAGGGTTAACTGCGCTGTCCTGCAGAGGCGGGGGGCGGGCAGCCGCCTTTCCCCCGGCTCTCCCGATCTCCCTCTAACAATGACCAGCGATGGCATGTGGTCGGTGGGCGATCTGTGTAATACTGCCCGGGAGATGCCTAGCGCCACCGCTTTTCGCCACAGGTCATTCCTTCCCGGGTCGTAGGACCGACCAGGTTTACCTGGGGAGGGTTCAAACTCCCGGTGGGGGCGGGGGGGGGGGGGGGCAGGTCATTGGGGGTTTGTCACTGAGCTGTGGGACCCTTCTGTTCCCATCGGTGCTGCCACCCGTGTCAGTTCATCCCATTTCACGCCCGTAAGTGACTGTATCGCCTCGTATTTCTGCCCAGGTCACCACGTGTGCAGGGGGGTTCTGAGGGTTTTGCCGATTACGTTCGATCGCCTTCTGAATCTTTCCTCCAAGAGCCTGGACGTGGATCTTTAACGCGCCCGGCAGCCTTTCAGGAGCGGCCGGAGCGGCTCCGGGTCCACGGCGCGGTGATCGCACCCCGTACCGTCCTCTCTCGTACCCGGGCTGGACACGGGCAGCCCTGTGCGCTCCCACCGCCAGCTCCGTTAACTCTTTAACGCGGGTGGTGACCGGCTCCCCCCCGCTCTGGGGGTGCGCACCCCCAGCCCAACACGCCACTCGGGATGTGACCGACTGGTCTCCTGGCGGCCCATCGCTCAGAAACACCCCGGGACCCCAAACCCTGACGCTCCATCATCACTGACCAGGATCTGATCCACTCCAGTTAACGACACTCTCCAGACACTCAATCTCAGTTGCGTTGGGTCTCTGCGAAAACCCGTCCTGCAGCTCGTCCAGCCCGGACCCCGACCCGGGGGCGGTGCGGACAGAGCTCCGGGGGTTCTGCCACGGGCCCTGGGCCTTTCTCCATTTTAATAACGGGTCGCACCGCCTTTCCCTCTGACTTCTCCGTTTGGTCAGAACTATTTCCGCTGCTGTCTCCTCAGGTGTCCTCCTCCGAACCCTCGGGGTCCGCACCCCTGGGTAACTGGTTGGTTCGGGCGGCTCTGGGGGCTGTTTTTATCTGTGCCAGCAAGAGCTTGAACAGCACACGGGTCTGCTCCTCCTCACTGCTCCATCCTCTCCTCGAACAATACACCTCTGACTCCAGCACTTTTGTGTACTCCTGGGCCTGCACCAAACAAGCACCCAGGATGGCACACATGGCCCCTTTGTCTGTGCCACCCCAAAACCTCACCGGGCTTTGTTCCAGCCTTTCCACGGCCGCTGCGGGGTCGGACCACTTCTCCCTCACCCATGCTGTGTCTAAGGGAGAAGGGGCACAGTTGTGCCACCGGAATAATTCCTGTATCGACACACTGCTCGACTACACCAATTTGTCACAGAGGGACCCACAGAACAGACAGCAGCAGCTATCCAAAAAAACATGGATTTATTGCAAACAAATGTGCCTGGCACGCCGACTGTACAGGTTTGGATGACAGTCGGGAATTATTACTGCACAACAGATCCCTGAACACTAAAGAACACACTCTAAGGAAGGATGACCCAAAACGTGCACAGCTCTCTGATAGAAAGGGAGAATCTCTCACCTAGTGATACCGAGAGGGTCACTCACCTACACCAGGGTAAGGATCACTCCATCCCAGGGAGGTACACCCGGATGGCATCCTGACTCAAGGGGAGAGTCTCCAACCGCACTACCTGCTGCTCCAAGGAGAACCAACTCAAAGTGGTTCTTCGGCAGGGCTCCATTTATACCCTGGTCGAGTGTTACCTGTGGTCACTTTCAGGAAACACAGGCAGGATGCAGCTAAAGGAGGCACCAATATCCCCGGGGGGGGCAGCTCCTGATGCTTATCAGTTGCTGCTGCAAGGTCTGTCTTTTGTGCAAGCTCTGTGCTAGCAGTCAGGGTGGTTGCACTGCCACACAGGTGCATGCCCTTACTACGTTGGGGGCTCTAGAACAGTACTCCAGGTGGGGTATCATGAGAGCTGAGTAAAGGGACAGAATCATCTCCGTCGACCTGCTGGCCATGCTGCTTTTGATGCAGCCCAGGATGCCATTTGCTTTTTGGGCTACAAATGCAAATTGCTGGGTCATACTGAGTGTTTAGTTGCACTTCCACTATACAAAGTCCTGGATTTTCAGTACTGTTGAAGTTTGCAGCAGCACTCATGTTTTTAATGAGGGATACCTGCCAAGGAACCTTATTTGTGTCAAGTTAGCCGCATAAATGCAAAACTATTTGAAACATATGCAGCCTGTTCAATCTCAGTACTGGAAAGAGGGGCAATACTTCAAAACTGAAGAAGCATGTCATTTCCCAAGCAAAAATGAAGGTGTATAGGGGTGGTTTGAAGCACAATAGTTGGCTTCAGATTGCAGTAAGTGAAAATAGCTTCAAGGCTCCAACACCCACTCCCTGTTGGGGAAAACACCTCCAGGATTTTTTTTTTCCAGTTGCAAAAACACAAGGTTGCTTTTAAACTAAAAGGGAACTGTTTCACTGGAATGAACTGCTTTGTGTTGTGTAATTTAAAAAAAAAAAATTTAACTAAAAAAATTTCCACCCTTCTGAACTACACAAGATCCTTAAATTATGCCAAAAACATCCCTCTGTAGAAATTAATGCATAGCTATCCACACATGAAGTTCTTAAAGATAAGAGATGTAAAGTCTCAGGATTGAAACTATTTACTGTGCAGTACCAATAATTCACATGAAATCTATGTGGAGAGGAAATTTTGCATAGACATTTGCCTTTGATGTCTTGACCCTCCGACAAGGTTTAGAAAGAGTTCATTGTTCTTAGGGCCATGATTCAGCAAAGAAACACCATCAACTGGAGCATGATACTATACACAAAAGGAAATATTCTCCTCCTCTGTGAATTTTTCATTAGTGCATTTCATGGAAAAGAATTTCCCAACTCTGGAGATGCAGCTGATACTCAAATACACTGAAGAAGTATTGGAGGCGATATTGGGCATGATTCACTGATTGCCTCTGAGCCAAGACATAGAAGGCACATTTCTGGACAGGAATGTGAAAGAGTGAATGTGAAAAAGCAAGGCAACGTTGAAGAAGGAGAGCTAACAGAGGAGAAAACGAAGCTGCCATATTTAGGATGAGAAGCTGGAAGAGAACAAGAAAGAAAAAGCCAAAGAGAAATATAACTAATTCCAGCAAATGGAAAAAAGAGACAACTGTAACCAAGATTAAGGAAAGAAAATAACGAAAACAGACAAAGAATTGCCATACTTAACCTACTGTGACTATGGGGACATGTTCGTAAACCTGTCGTCAGTAGAAATTAAGAGAACAGCAGCATATATTTTGCCACTCTGGGGTTAAAATTGACACAAAACGCAAACCTAAAGAATTATTCAAACAGATTGTGGCCTTAAAATACTGCTGAATGCTCATAACTTTATAAATAACAAAGTAAAAAGAGATGGGATATGCAGTAAAAAAAGCAGACTGATTTATATGCTCCACTGAGAAAGCCTCTCACTGCTGAGGGCAAGAAAAAAAAGCACTAGACTGAAAATGGATGTGCCAGATCTATACTGAAAAGGTTTTCAGAGTCATGGACCATTGCAGTGCCTCCTATGAGAAGAAGCTGAAGTTAGACTTTCTTACCAAGCAGAAAAGGTACCAGTTGCCTGGCTGAACTAATAAATTACTTCTGAATAGCTCCAAATCTATCATAACACTCACCAAGCAGCTCCAAATCCATCACAAGTTACTACTGAAATGTGAAATGGTGAGAGAAGTTTGTTGGTAGAGCCCAGAAGACGGAAAGAAAAGAATGATAGTCTGCACTTTCCATTAGAAGGAACCAGTTGACATGTCCATATAGATGACTACTCAGAGATGCCATAGTCAAAAAATACTTCTGGTGAAATGGATCAAGATAATTACACATGGTCGCCTGTTGAAGAGATTGTAATTTTGCAGGGGAAAAAATTAACAAACACGCAAACAAAACAAAACACAAGAACAAGAAGGAAAATAGTATATATTAACACTATCCAGAAGGCCCATGGGGAGTTAAAAACACTTTCATAAATACAGATTGTTCAGTCTTTAATGCTTTAAGCCTGTAAAGTGCTATATAAATGCTAAGAATACAGACTGCTTGCTCTCCCTATGACACTACTTCTTTCTCCCTCAGTGCATAGTTATGCCTAAACATCGACTATACAAAATAACTTAGTTTTTTTCTCCCTCTCTCTTTTCTTGCACAGGTAACTATTTAGACATACTCTTCAAGGGGATCATCACCATCTCTTATGAAACATTCATTTAGTGTGTTTAAGTCACTAAACACTCAAAATTGCAATTATTGCAACTGGGGAAAAGACCTGGGTTTTGTTGATTTCATTCTTATTACTTTTATTTCTCCAAGTGTTCCTTCATACGGAGAAAAAGACAAATAGGAACTTTTTCTGTACTTTTGGTTATCTGTTGGGGCAACAAGTGCTCTGGGGATGTTAATTAAAAAACATTTGTAATGCCTTGGTCCCTGGCCAAGAGTTTTAAACTAGCAGAACACACATTATATTCTGAGTCTCAGAATAGGAAAAGCTGTGGTCATACAATTTTCACTCTTTCTGGTTTGTTTAATGTTATTTTTGACCGCAAGAAGTGAGTTATTGAAAGATTAAGGCCGATGACCTTCATATGTCTATTTTGTGAAGTTGAAAAAACTCCATGAAGGATCCTTGAGCACAACTCCCTTTGACATCTTAATGCATTCTTGACTGTTAAACTTGCTAGCTAATTTCCTATGCAAAAGATGTAAGATTTTCATTCAATTCCTAGCTTATTCCCTACCATACATGAATACAGCACATCTTAAGTGCTATGTCTGCAGAGTGCAAACCACAAAGTCTTTTTCAAGTAATCAGGAAATCTAAAGTGAGTTGCTTACCATGACTGAGTAATGTATTCTAGAGATATGAGTGCTTTTGTATATTTAAGATTGTGATTTTCTCTTTGATCTCAGCTATTGCATTTAAAAGTACCCTAACCTTGGAGTTTTACGGCTCCTCTTGAAACTTTATCAAGCAAAGCTTTCATGAAACATAGACATACACTTGGACATACCACATATTCTTATTTCTTTCTTTTGGTAATCATTAGCCTTTTCCTCTCCTTTATGACACTTTCTATCAACTGTCTCATCTCTTAACTGTGCTTCAGATAGCCCATTTTAAAAAGTCACTGTCCTCCTAAACTAGAGTTTTGCGGCTTATTTAAGAGAATTAGTAAATAGGAATGGAAAAAAGCATCTTTGATAATATTATATGTATCGCAATACTTTGCTTAAGCTATGTGACACTGCAGAAAAGATGTGTGCAACTGTTCCAAAATGAAATTGGCTCCCACAAAAGCAGATTAATTGTTTTTAATGAACAAGGAGCATGTCAAAAACACTGTAAATTCAGGGTAGCAGAATCCACATTTCAAACTTTTCTCTGTGCTTCTTTTTTTAATGATAATGAGTTGATTGACATGCTCCCCAGAGGGGCAGCCTTCTGACTACTGATAATATCACTCGCAGCTGAGCAGATTTTCTTTCACTAACTACTTGAAATTGCTGGAACATGTAGGGTATTCCTTTGCTAGTGCTGACAGTAATGAATACCTGGTTTTGCACAGCTTCAGCCACATGGGGGGAATCACATTTTGTGGTCTTCAATTTTCTGCTGGAAATCTCACACATGAGCGTATTTAATACTCTCTTGATTTGTACCAGAACACCCACTAATATCTTCTCAAGTGCACATTTTGGAACCCTTACACTTGAGGACTTCACAGGTAGAGGGTAAATTGCAAGGATTTGCCTTCTAAAGGTTTATCAGAAGTGCTGATGTGGTGTTACTCACTACATGTGTCTCTCTCTACCCATGCAATATTATAGACCTAGAATTACAGGATCTGTCAAAAAACTTAATTTTCTGGGCTTCCTCATGGGAACAGATCTTGCATCTGGAATACAATACACAGCTCTCCACAAAAAAATGAAAATCTTTTCCTCCCCATCACCAATCTGGGGGGTTGTGTGTGTCCTCCAAGAAATAAAACAACAAACCTCACAATATCTGTTGTGGTGGCTAAACCTAGATGTTTAGCTACTGAAGTTTTTACTGCTGTTAGCAATGAGCTGCCAATCCAGGCTTGGTAACTTCCAGTGATACATGCATTGTTTCACAACATGGATGGATCACCGAAACTGTAGGCTTGTCTTTGCCACAAAGAACTATAATGACAGTTTGCATAACTCTAGGATCTTGACGAGACTTTCAACTCCTGTCAAATCATCTTCAAAGAAGTCATGATGTCTTATTAATTTCTCCAGACCTGTTTTGACAATAATATGGCACTAATAGCTGATTGTTCCTCTAACTATCTAGATAAAATGTCATAACTTTGTTGGAACATCTGTTATTAATTTACATTGGGAAACAGCCAGGAGCAGCAGGAGCTGCTTTTTTTCCAGCACAGTACCTGTTGTGTGGATGCTTTGGAAAAATGATGAAAACACTGTTCACCTGGTGCACATTTAGGCCCTTTTCAGTGACTGAACTGAGAGTATGTAAAGCATCTAATATGAGAGGACAGCTCTGCTTCTTTAATTGCAGTCAACCTGTTAACCACGTTATCTGTGGTAGCAGATGGGTTCTGACAATACTTTCTCAAGTCTTACTGAAACGCAACACTAGCTAACACATGAGCAAGGTTGTGATCATTCAGCTATCAGAATGACCTGACTGATTCAACTATCTCTTTTGAAATACAAATTCTTACTTTGTTGTTAGCTGTTTTTGAAATACTTCGTTATTGACACCCAAGATAATGTGGTCCTAGAGGTTATAAAAGATACATCAGAAGCTTCTGATGTAATTTGGCCTTTGATTTCTACACAGACTTATAAAAACATTTGTGAATGGTTCCTCTTGGGAATGTAATGCTTGAACTGAATTTTAAAGATAAACATGTAAATGCTGTCTTTTAACCACTGAACACAAAAGCAAATAAAGGGTTTGTCTTCAGCCCTAAGTTCTGGTACCCTGCTTTTCCAAACTGTATAAAAGTTACTTCAGTTCTACGTTCTTTCTTTAAGTCAGCCAACCAGTTTCCACCAAACCAAAAGCGAGTTGTTACAAATACTTCACTTTAGGGTCAGATGCCTTTATATTGCATTGTGGATAACACTGTGCTGCTTTGGTTCTCTTCGCCGTGTCCTCCAATACTACTGCAGTGTCTTCTGCAACCCAAAAGCTCTCTCTACACTTTCCTGCTGTGTTCTAAAGCATGCAATGCAGACCCTTGGCTCTCATGTTAGAACAAAAATTCTTTTATAGGCTGCTTTAACATTATTTCAGACATTTTGACTTAGTCGAGAAACCGCACACATACATATAGCCTTGTTTAAGGTGGAACAGTGGGGCCCAGGGGAGGTCTGGACCAAGTGCTAAGCAGTGCTGAGGCCCCCTTAAAGGGTGCAGATGCAAGCCATTCTGTGCCATTTTGTCTAGAATCAGAGTTATTTGCTGGGATACAGGACTGTAGCAGTGCAAATGTAACCAAACACAGCAGTAGACTCTGTAATGTGGCCACATGATGTTTACACAGTTTACCTCACTCCAACATTAGAAGAGCTGCATATATGGCTTTGCACTATCTTTTTACTTTGAAATTCACCAGCTGACTCCAATCTGCCTTCCAAAGCAATTCCACATTTTTCTCTTCAGAGTCATCATCACTGTATTGCTGGCTTTAGAACTCATGTTGCTCAGAATCTCATATTGTCTCATTATTATTTGCAATTTGAATGCTTCCGTGTGGAATTATTTCAAAACTAAGGTATTAGCCTCCTTCAGACTGAAATGATGACATGGCTCTTTGAATAATGATCTCAGCATGTTTCAGCTAAACTAGTTTTTGCATACAGTGGTTGCTGGGATGCTCCTGTTGGCAAGATAGTTGCGGGTCATTTCTAGAGGAGTGAGATGGTGGCAACTGGGGCCTCCCAGGCTGCTTTTGACAAAGAACATGGCAGGAGATTTTGTCACCTATGAGAGACAGCAGGAAACCTCAGGATGCTGAACAGTTCAGCTAGTAGAAAAAAAACCCCACACAACAAGAGTATCCAGTTCAGCACACAAGTCAACCCTCCTTAACTCAGCAAGAGTGAATGAATTTAACAGGAGGTTAAGTACCTAATCAAGTGCATTATCATGTGCTGAATAAACTGTGAACAGTGAACAGTTTCTCTGAAGCTAGGAAAACTATACATATTTTAATAGCAGCAAACAAAGGAAGAAAAGGTTTTGTGCTTTAGGATTTCCCAACTTTAAAACTCCATAAAATTGCTCCTCTCTAGCAGAGAGCCTCAGGATCTGCCAATTCTTTGTAACAAAAAACATGGAAATGTGGAAACATCAGGCATTTTCACCTGTGTGTTACCCTCCCTTCCCCCAGAGAGATCTAATACTCATCTTTTCTCCATCTACTCAATATGCATGTATTATGTACCACAGAAAAGTAGAGTGGTCTTCTTATGTGAATGACAGCAAAAAACATTCAGTTCCTATTAACTGTGACATATGGAGCAGGAACACATCTTGGATCCAGCTTAGGTGTTATCTTCCAGGGTCAGACAATATCTTAGAGATGAACGCAAAACTAGGAAGCAACACCTTTTTTTCCAGTTCAGTGTTTTTGAAGGTGGTGTGGCATCTACATCAGCTTTAAATACAACCAATATTTTCACCAACAAGTAAAAATGAAAATGTATCAGCCTGAGCTTATGCCATGCATCATAGTAAAACCCTTTAGAGTATCTTAATTATTTTTGTTTCATTTCCAATATTTACTGTGGTGATTTTTCTACATATATTGAGTACAAAACCTATTTTTCAACCCTGGGTGTGGTTTAGAAAATATTATGATTGTAAAGAGCACCTTAAATTTGTATTTTAGCTGTTTGGCTGATGATCCCAGTTGTTTCTGGAGGGAAAATTTTTACACAATTTTGGAAGTGACCCATAAGAATTTCTGTGTCTATTAGGGAGTGACATGATCAAATAAAATTGCATTGACAGCTACATACAAATTCCTTTCTTTGCCTAAGAATGGATATATAAATGCCTGGGAGAGGTCTTTAGTCCACATTTATTAAAATAATCTAAATTCTTGTAGAACTCTTGTACAGAAAAAAAAAAAGGAAGCTGCTACTCACAACGACTAATCTGATTTCTGCACAAGCTGAGATTTGGTTTTATTTTCTTATTGTAAATAATTTCTTGTTAATATTACAATTTTAAAAAAAGATACCCTTGCGATGGAAACACAGTTGCTGGGAATTTTGAATGTACTGGAAAAGCTTTGGCTGCACTGTGATTACTGGAGTAGCCACAGAAAAATGGCCACATTGAAGGCTGGTACCTAACAGGAATAATCAAAGATGGACAAAATAAATAACTCCTTAGCACTGATAGATTATTTGTTTGCAAAATAGAAAACAAGAATATGGGAAGAAAATACAATTTTAATAGAAGGTTAGCTGAGTGCAATGCAGCAAGGAATTTGAGTATAATGCAAAATTGCATCTTGTTTCACTTGGCTTCCACATGCTTTTCTGCCATGCTAATGAGGAAAATATCTTTAAAAGATCAAGAGAGAAATATGAGTTTGTACCAGAGAATTAGAGTTTGGACGCAAGGTTGTAAAATTCAGGTCACACAGTCCAGTGCACAGAGCAGTGCTGATAAATTCTGACTGAGGTGGTAATCAGTTAAGATGAAAGGAAAATAAAGAATTAAGGAAAACCACAGTTTTCACATGGCTGTAGTGTACTAAACAACTTCTATACTCAGATGCAATACAAATAGTTTAAAGGAAAAGGCAGCCTGCAGCGTGATAGCCATTTAGCCAAATGCTCTGAAAGCTGAAGGGCAATGTTCAGATCTTTTCTATTTTAATAAATATCACTGGTATGAAACCTAGGAAAAAGAGAATAACCAAGTGAGACCTTTATACACTTAAAACAAAGAGCTCGGATACCATAATATAGACTGTAGAATTTTCAGAATTTAGAGGCTGCTATTTACCACTATCATGCCAGGGTCAACATAAGACTACCAATTTTCAGAAAATACATCTGGATTAAAATCCTGGGCAGTATCTAATACAATCCGTGTCCTGCTGATGTTTTCCTTCTTTGTACAAGTCGTCTTCTGTCTCACAGTATAACAGCCTGGGCCCTACAAGCTTAAACATAATTTAAAATAGGAGACATGATGCAACATTGGCCAAAGTTGCTGAAATTATTTTCTGCAAATAAAGATTTTATCAAATAGCAGAACGTCAACCAAAACAAATACTAAAAGCTTGTCATTTTCAGAATGAAATACTCACATATTCAAATCACACTAGTCTTTTAAGGTAATTCTTGTTTAAAAAGCCTTAAAAATAATTTTTTTATCTTAAGTTAAAAAGTGTATGTATGAAATTACTTCATTATTTTTTAAAAATCATATTATGTAAGAAATTGCTGTATGCTCACCATTGGCATGCTGGCAGTGTACATAAATAGAGAGTCTGTGCTGAAGGCAGAGGAGCAGCATGTCTGTTAAATCCTGATGTGATGTGATCTGAAAACTCAGCATTATGATAGGACTTAGTAAGATAAATAAGAAATGCTCTCAATCTGACTACAGGAACTTGCCCATTTTAGGGCTGGGTAATGCAGTAATTTCCTTCCTTGTCAAAAGAAGTTGAGTCGGCAGGCTCTATTAACTGTCTCTTTACACTTCCTTTTTCCCTACAAAGACTAACTACTTTTTATTTAAGTTTGAATGGGATTGCTTACTATTTCCAGGATCTTCTCTGTTTCTACAAAATAGTAGCTTATTTCAAAATCAACACCATTCAATATATATTCCTGTTTTCGTCAGCATCCAAGTGCCCCATGTTCAATAGTTCCTGTAGTCTTTACCAATCCTTCACAATCCCTGGCGAATCCTTTTCAAAAGCTACTGCAAATGCTTCACTCAGAGGAAAAAAAAAAAAGAAGAAATCTGTGTAGGACTTTTTTTGGCTTATGTTTCACTGTGACCCTTCCAAGTTCTGCATGAGGTTGGTATCTTCTACCTATGAATGCTCTAGGATCTCTTATTGTGCTAATGGCTAAAATATGATACAAACTTGTCTTGTGTACCTATATAGAGTCTGCCAGCATCATGAAACAGATTCTGTTCCCCCAGACATCTACATATTCCAGCCCAACTTTCTCTCATAAAACTATAGCTTGAGAGGCTGGCTGGTCCTCAACTCCCAGTGTTCCTAAGATGGACAAGCTCTTTGTTACAATAATTTGGTAAACATGCCACAGATCAAGCTACCAAAACCCCCACACTAAAAGAAGCTATATCACTGTCCCCATGTGCAAACACCATGAGGTGAGTTAAATATAATGCATCACCAGAGCACGGTAATAGAAATACAGAGGCCAAAGGCTTAGAGGTGTGTTGTAACAGGCAGTAAGCACTGGCCAAAGACACAGGCAGATTCTGCTGCCTCGCTCTGCCTCCTTCATTGCTCAGGGAGTAATTTTGACAGAAACAGTGCTATGACTCATTGCAGAAGGTGTTATTTATCATAACTATCTGTAGGAGACGGAGGACCCAGTTTGAATAAAAAAATCTGATTTGCATGTTTAATGTATGATAGTTTATATTTTAAGTTATTAATGAGTATGCTGATCTGAAGAAAGGAATTTGCTAAATATTTAATGTTAAACAAGCTTTGGTTAAACAAACTGGAACAGAAGAAATTTCTGAAGTTGCAATCGCAGCATTTTTAAGCCACGAGTTTATCGATATTCAAATACATGTAGGAGATGTTTGGTAATCTAAAACATGATCTTACACGATCTTACATGATTTTTATTATCAAAATCTTACATTTCTATAACACCTTTAATTCAATAAGTTGTCAAAGTGTTTCATAAACTGCAGGCAAGGATCATTTCACCTATCATTAAAATGCAGGCATGGCTGCATTGAGTGCTCTAGCAGCACAGACGATCACTGGACAACAATACAGGAAAAGAATAAAGAACGCTGCAGCTTCAGAGACTCTATATCAATAGGGGTTTATTCCTCAAGGTTTATGAACTCATATTGGCATGTCTGCAACTTTAGGTCCCCACACAATTAAAGAAAATACAACCCATAATAAACTGAGCACATTAAAAGCAACTAATCAAATAAGCAGAATACTGTGGTTAGCTTATGACAGTTTTGAAAAGTAGGATGAGAGTGAGCTCAATACTTCTTTATTGAAACACATCTTTTTCTCTCAGAAAAATGAGAGACAGCATCTTGGTAACATATTCTGTGGTTCTGGTGTAAAATCAGTAGTAATCCTCCAAACTAATGATGTTTATCAAGTCATCACCAGCACTTTGATTTGCTGGTCTCCCACCCATTTATTCACCCACCCAAAAATGCTTCTTTAGATTATGAGTCCAGATGGAACAACATCCCTAGAATACCGGTACGTAAACACTGTCATTGCTCAGTGGCACCCATGACCCTGAAGTGTTTTGAGCACAGTCCTTACAGTCAGCTGGAAAACAGAGACAGAAAGGGTAAAGCAGGGATGAATATTCACAAACCACTGCTCAGAAACAATTTTGCTGAATTCTACTGGGTTTGCTTCATTATCTAAGTTGGTTTGACCTTTTGCTCTTTGAGGTATTTTTGATCTTCACTGAATGGCACAACAGCTCTGTCTTCAATACTATATGGATTCCTGATTAAAACCACCCAAATAAACCAACAGCAACAGTGAAGTAGAAGAACCCACTTCTTTGGTCCTTGCCTCAAGGAAGGCTGATGGGAAACTAAGCAGAAAGTAGTCCTTCATAATGCACCCCTGATTCAGTTTTGTTTCTAGTCAGCCTATTTTTACCTCATTCAAAAGAGATTCATGCAGAGCTGTTCCCACTTCTCAGCACTGCAATCTGATCAACCTACACATTTCATTTAATGATGCTCAAACTGAAAAATACCAGTTAAACCCCCTGAGCACAAAGTACACCCTCAAACACACTTCTAAGGGACACTGGTCCTCACTGGGTCATAATGTCAGATTACCAACTTCTTAAGATCTTTTCCTAGCATCCTGAACTTTTCACTTTGTGGTGCACCCTGTGCCACCTCCCCCAGGAGGACAAAGTCCATGCTCCTGTCTCAGCCCAGCTACCTAACAGTGCTGCCTTTGCAGCACACTCAGAGGAACTAGATGGTGAAAATTCAACCTGTTCAGGCTGAATTTCTGATTCAAGTACTCTAACCACAACAATTCTACTAAAAGGACAGCTCTAGCAGAAATCTGCTGATAGCCCGGTTCTCAGCTCCCATCAGTAAAATGCAGATAACAGGGTTGCTCTACACTACTCAAGTTTTGTGAGTGTAGCTGTAGTAGAGAATAGGAATTGCTCAGACACCATAGTAATGAGGGGATCATATAGATATGTTAAAGAGAGAAAAACAGAGTTGTTCTTTTTTCCTGACTGTTTACCTTCCTATTCCAACTGAAAATCCTCAGGAAGAATAATCCATGAGAAAGGACAAAGAAAGTGGCTAGCCAAGCCGGAAATAGGCAGCCTCAGCCTGCGCACAGGTTTACAATTTTATAATAAATTGGCAGTTGGTCAGCCAACTGAAGAATTGATGAGTCAGTACTGTCTCTTAAACGTGCCCTCATACAAAGCCAGAGTGAAGTATACTGATACAGCTGGTGTTTTGGAAAAGTTAGATAGGAATGAAACAGCCTTTTACTCAGTCCTGTTGGGAAAGGGAAAAAAAACCAAGTGTCTAACAAACTGCCAAAATGGAAAACTCCTTCTCAGCTGTCAACATGACAATTATTTTGGCTTTTATACAAGAAAGGAGGGCCATGTTTAAGTGTGTAATACCATGTGTTGTTTCCAAGTGGCAAAGGCCAGGTCCTTCCTTATGTGAAGTTTTCTTAAGTGTGGGGGTACAGGCACATGCACACACGCACATTTCTGAGTGGCAGAGTGGCATTCATTATTAAAACTGAAGAACCCTCACAGGAGACACTTAAATTAAGCAGTCCACTTAGACAGCTGCTACTGGAATTTCACTGGAGGGCTTATTCTTCATGAAATGAAGGCCTCTGATGGTGATAGATGTTGGCTAGACTATTTGAAAGTAGAATTTTTACATCTTTTAATTAGCTGAATTGCTTTATGAGAACTATTTTATATCGGTCGTCTTGAGCAATTCTGTACACTGTGTATTAAAGTTAAAAATTAAGTAAAAACAATCAGAACTGAAAACACCAAAATATTTGCAATTGCTACCTGAATGGACTTCTTCTAGCTGTAGTTTTGAAAATCAGTACCTAACATAATTGACAGATCAGAAACAAGCCCTCTTCTCATAGTGAAAGTGTGAGACTTCAATTTCAAAAAGTGCTTACTGATGTTGGAGCTTGATCTTTAAGTAACATTTCTTCAGCATGCCAGTTATATGGTACAATTAGTTCCTCATCAAAAAGAAATACGGCATCTCCGAATTCAAATTTTATTATTGCAAGGGTTTGATTTAACATCCTGAATACCTAAGCACTGTCAGGCATCTGGGATGGAATACATTGCATCAAGATCTAGCCTTTTTATTAAAAGCATATTATACCTTAAGGGAAGTATGTTTTTCTATAGGGATTGCTCCACAATTTAATTAAAGGAGACTATCCTCTCATTTTATGAGATTCATTGGAGCTCAGGAACCACAGTGTGATTTATATCAGCATATCCTACCCTGTCAGAGCAGAATGGGTAGCTGTGCTCTGTTCAGAAAAATGGTATGGTTGGCAAAAATTCCTTGGACAAACTGCAGAAATGACAGTACACTGTTGCCTCCTCAAGGTAACATACATCATCCCGCTTACAAACTATTATCCACTGGAAACATCTCAGAAACCTGTGTTGGCTGGGGGAATATAGCACCTCACTATAACTCTTTTTCCTATACAAGTCAGGCAACAGCACTAAATTTCCAGGGTGGCTTTCTCTTTTATTTCCACCCCCCCCCACCCCAAGACCATATTTTACAGAAACAGAAATGCTGCAGAAACCCTCAGGAGAATAAACCATCCTTTAGACATCTTTAATATGTTTCTTGTTTTTAAATTTCTTTAAGCATTTGTAAGTAGTTCTATAATACATACTATTCTCTTTCTCTCTCAGACACACACAAAGGAGGTTTAGATATTGCTGAATAAACTGACCCAGTCAAGGAAGTCTCATTCTACTGCAGTCCTCAACTAAGGATAGAAAATAGAGAATTTAGTCTGGAGAGTACAGCAAAAACTGGATCAAAGCTTGTCATTGTGGAAAACATGCTTCTACTCAGCATGGCATCCCCATCTTACAACTGAGAACTGACTATGTAAGTCATAGGCTTATACGCAGAGTCGGGGGAAAGGGACTGACTGTGTGGTAAGAAAGATTTTATTACTGACATGCTATTTCAAACACTTGCTAGCTAAATAACTGCCATTCTTCTTTTACTGCTGGGCAACACTTTCATTAAATCAGCAAAAGGTTCCAGAAATATAAGCTGAGGGAGCTCAGTCAAGACTGCCAATCTTAGCACCTTGGATGTTTCACAGAGTCCTATTAGTCCTGTTCTTTTTGGCTGGTTGGTTTGTTGGTTTGCTTTTTATTCCTCCAAGTAGTCCTTGGTGTCAGAATTATCAAAATGTATGAATATATCAGCTATTTTGTTTTTTCTATAACACAAATTTCCAGTCTACACGTTTTTGAGAACAAAAAAAAAAATCATCATCAGGAAAACTAGAAACACAGAAATAAGGAGCAAAGGTAACAAAAGAAACAAACCTCAAAATATCATTTTTAAGAAATTGCATACATGTTTTAAGGTATTCTGAAGATTTTTTAATACTTGGGGTGTGTAAAATTGCTCATTTGTTACCTGCCTTCTTGCCTGCTGTTTTTTCTGTCACGCCTTCATCTGGTAGTTGTGTGCTAAGAAAGAATCACAAGTCCTTGTTCAGTACTCTGTAGCATATCATAACTGACAGATGATACTTGTTCTTCCCAGCAGCAGTACACAAGCAAATGCTCTCCCATGGTCTTGGTTTTCTCAAATGGGGCAGCAGGTTTGCAGGAAGGACTGTCTTTGCATGTCTTCCTTCTCCACACCGAACATCTCAGCTAGCATTTTAAGGATGAACCGAAAGGAAGAAGAGTGAATGCTAACTCCTCTGAAGCTGGTTTTCTGAAACAAGAAAGGATGTAGTAGGCTGCTGCATGGGTAGTCTTAGCACAGTCAGCAAACAAGTGCAGAAAAGCCATAGAGCCAGAGGGTGGGCTGAAGGGAAACCCTACTTATCCAGTCCCCCATGACCGTGGAGAACACATGCAGGGCATGAAGAGTCCCAATGTCCTTTGGCAATGGGACACTGTGTGGCTGGGAGAATTCCCGCTCTTTATCAAGCACGGAGGTTGTGACTGCCTTGACTTGAACAATGCATCAGTTAACGTTCCTTTCACCTGTATATACTTCCCCTAAAAAACATACATAAGGCCCAAAGGCAACCTGGCAAACTTTTAAAGCGATCCCAAAGAAGAGGAACAACCCTTGTGAGAAGCTCCCATGACTTCACTGTTGACTGGACGAGAGCTGACATTGTGCGCTCACAGCCTTCAGGTCTGTGCCAGTTTAGTGACAAAAAACAATTTCTCCTGTTTGGGAGGTTAGTTTTAAACTGACCAATTGGACTATTCCCTCCCACATCACATTTAGCACCTCTCGTTGGTTGTAAAAGTTCCTTGCGAGCGCTCCCGTCCCTTTAAGAGGTGTGTATCACCCACGCCTCGCACTCTTTGCACTCCGAGGCGTGAGGGGCGTCGCGGGCTCACAGCTTCTCTCCAGGAAAAGGCTTCCAGGCTTGTGGTTTGGCTCCGGGGACCTTACAGGCTGTGTCCCCTTGGCTCAAACCCTTCAGAGGAACTTGCTTGCCCGCCTGCCCGTGGCTACCGCACCCTGCGCTGCCGGAGCAGAGCCGTTGTCACAGAAACCCCTGCTCCGCCTGGGACAGACCCCGCCGCTGGAGACGCCGCGCCTCAGGGCTGCTCCTTCCCTGCTGCTAATGCCGCCGCTTCACTGTTTTCTTCCTTCAACCTGCACGCATCAATCGGCAGGGCAGCGCAGCCCGTGGTTCGCACGTGGAATCCTGGCGTTCGTAAGAGCCGCGGCTCCTTTGTTCCGCTCCACGAGAGTGAGCCCACGTAGCCAGCGCCATCTTGGACACTGCTGCGATACCGTTCCTTCCCTCACCCGCGTTTAACCCTCGCTGCTCCATCCCGTACAAACCCTCCAATACTGCATCGGTTTTTCCCTGCATATAATATATTCTGTTCAAGTATTATTACACTTTGTTTCAGTTTTCCAAACGTTCAGAGGTCTCACAAATTCTTCTTCCTTTCTCCTATCTCTCCTTTTTAACTCTTTCTCTCCCGAGGTCCGAAGCACCGAAGTCGATGACGCCGACGACGTCCGAAGCGCCGACGTCAACGTCGGAAGCGGCGACGCCGACGACGCCGACGACGTCCGAAGCGCCGACGTCGACGACGCCGACGACGTCCGACGCGCCGACGTAGACGACGCCGACGACGTGCGAAGTGCCGACGTGGACGTGGGAAGCGGCGACGCCGACGACGCCGACGACGTCCGAAGCGCCGACGCCGACGACGCCGTCGACGTCGCCGCTCGCGACGTCGCCGACGCCGACGGCGTCGCCGCTCGCGACGTCGGCGCTTCGGACGTCGTCGGCGTCGTCGATGTCGGCGCTCGCGACGTCGTCGGCGTCGTCGGCGTCGCCGCTCGCGACGTCGACGTCGGCGATTCAGAAGTCGTCGGCGTCGTCGACTTCGTCGGCGTCGTCGGCATCGCCGCTCGCGACGTCGACATCGGCGCTTCGGACGTCGTCGGCGTCGTCGATGTCGGCGCTCGCGACGTCGTCGGCGTCGTCGGCGTCGCCGCTCGCGACGTCGACGTCGGCGATTCAGAAGTCGTCGGCGTCGTCGACTTCGTCGGCGTCGTCGGCATCGCCGCTCGCGACGTCGACGTCGGCGCTTCGGACGTCGTCGGCGTCGTCGACGTCGGCGCTTCCGACGTCGTCGGCGTTGTCGGCGTAGCCGCTCGCGACGTCGACGTCGGCGCTTCGGACATCGTCGCCGTCGTCGCCGTTGGCGCTATGGACGTCGTCGGCGTCGTCGGCATCGCCGCTCGCGACGTCGGCGCTTCGGACGTCGTCGGCGTTGTCGGCGTAGCCGCTCGCGACGTCGACGTCGGCGCTTCGGACATCGTCGCCGTCGTCGCCGTTGGCGCTATGGACGTCGTCGGCGTCGTCGGCGTCGCCGCTCGCGACGTCGACGTCGGCGCTTTGGACGTCGTCAGCATCGTCGACATCGGCGCTCGCGACGTCGGCGTCGGCGTCGTCGCGTCGGACATCGTCGGCGTCGTCGGCGTCGGCGCGTCGGACGTCGCCGTCGGCGCGTCGGACGTCGTCGGCGTCGTGGGCGTCGGCGCGTCGGACGTCGTCGGCGTCGTCGGCGTCGGCGCGTCGGACGTCGCCGTCGGAGCGTCGGACGTCGGCGGCGGCGTCGTCGTCGGCGCATCGGACGTCGTCGGCGTCGTCGCCGTCGGCGCGTCGGACGTCGACGTCGGCGCGTCGGACGTCGTCGGCGTCGTCGGCGTCGGCGCGTCGGACGTCGACGTCGGCGCGTCGGACGTCGACGTCGGCGCGTCGGACGTCGTCGGCGTCGTCGGCGTCGGCGCGTCGGACGTCGACGTCGGCGCGTCAGACGTCGTCGGCGTCGTCGACGTCGGCGCGTCGGACGTCGTCGGCGTCGGCGTCGTCGGCGCATCGGACGTCGACGTCGGCGCGTCGGACGTTGTCGGCGTCGTCGGCGCGTCGGGACGTCGCCGTCGGCGCGTAGGACGTCGTCGGCGTCGTCGGCGTCGCCGCCGTCGGCGCGTCGGACGTCGCCGTCGGCGCGTCGGACGTCGTCGTCGTCGTCAGCGTCATCGGAGTCGTCGGCGTCGGCGCGTCGGACGTCGCCGTCGGCGCGTCGGACGGCGTCGGCGTCGGCGCCGTCGGCGCGTCGGACGTTGACGTCGGCGCGTCGCAAGTCGTCTGCGTCGTCGGCGTCGGCGGGTCGGACTCGCAGTCGTCGTCGGCGTCGGCGCGTCAGACGTCGTTGCCGTCGGCGCGTCGGACGTCGTCGGCGGAGGTGTCATCGGCGCGTCGGGAAGTCGATGTCGGCGCGTCGGGACGCGTCGGAGCGTCGGATGTCGTCGGCGTCGTCGGCGTCGGCGCGTCGGACGTCGACGTCGGCGCGTCGGACGTCGTCGGCGTCGTCGACGTCGGCGCGTCGGACGTCGTCGGCGTCGTCGCCGTCGGCGCGTCGGACGTCGACGTGGGCGCGTCGGACGTCGTCGGCGTCGTCGACGTCGGCGCGTCGGACGTCGTCGGCGTCGTCGGCGCGTCGGACGTCGGCGTCGGCGTCGGCGTCGGCGCGTCGGACGTCGACGTCGGCGCGTCGGACGTCGTCGGCGTCGGCGCGTAGGCGCGTCGGACGGTCGCGTCGGCGTCGGCGTCGGCGAGTCGGACGTCGACGTCGGCGCGTCGGACGTCGTCGGCGTCGTCGACGTCGGCGCGTCGGACGTCGGCGTCGGCGTCGACGTCGGCGCGTCGGATGTCTACGTCGGCGCGTCGGACGTCGTCGGCGTCGTCACCGTATGGGGCGTCGGACGTCGCCGTCGGCGCGTCGGACGTCGTCGGCGTCGTCGGTGCGTTCGAACGTCGTCGGCGTCGGCGTCGTCGGCGTGTCGGACGTCGCCGTCGTCGCATCGGACGTCGTCGGCGTCGTCGCGTCGGCGCGTCGGACGTCGACGTCAGCGCGTCGGACGTCGTCGGCGTCGTGGCCATCGGCGTGTCGGACGTCGTCGGCGTCGTCGCCGTCGGCGCGTCGGACGTCGCCGTCGGAGCGTCGGACGTCGCGGCTGTCGTCGGCGTCGTCGGCGTCGGCGCGTCGGACGTCGCCGTCGGCGCGTCGGACGTCGTCGGCGTCGTCGGCGTCGGCGCGTCGGACGTCGCCGTCGGCGCGTCGGACGTCGGCGGCGTCGTCGGCGTCGGCGCGTCGGACGTCGACGTCGGCGCGTCGGACGTCGGCGGCGTCGGCGGCGTCGGCGCGTCGGACGTCGGCGTCGGCGCGTCGGACGTCGACGGCGTCGTCGCCGTCGGCGCGTCGGACGTCGACATCGGCGCGTCGGATGTCGTCGGCGACGTCGCCGTCGGCGCGTCGGACGTCGACGTCGGCGCGTCGGACGTCGTCGTCGCCGTCGGCGCGTCGGACGTCGTCGGCGTCGTCGGCATCGGCGCGTCGGACGTCGACGTCGGCGCATCGGACGTCGTCGGCGTCGTCGACGTCGGCGCGTCGGACGTCGTCGGGGTCGTCGGCGTCGTCGGTGTCGGCGCGTCGGACGTCGACGTCGGCGCGTCGGACGTCGTCGGCGTCGTCGGCGTCGTCGGCGTCGGCGCGTCGGACGTCGTCGTCGGCGTCGGCGCGTCGGACGTCGACGTCGGCGCTGTGGACGTCGTCGGCGTCGGCGCGTCGGACGTCGACGTCGGCGCGTCGCACGTAGTCGGCATCGTCGGCGTCGGCGCGTCGGACGTCGGCGTCGGCGCGTCGGACGTCGACGTCGGCGCTGTGGACGTCATCGGCGTCAGCGCGTCGGACGTCGCCTTCGGCGCGTCGGACGTCGTCGGCGTCGTCGCCGTCGGCGCGTCGGACGTCGACGTCGGCGCTATGGACTCGTCAGCGTCGACGGCGTCGGCGCGTCGGACGTCGCCGGCGGCGCGTCGGACGTCGCCGGCGTCGTCGGCGTCGTCGGCGTCGTCGGCGTCGGCGCGTCGGACGTCGACGTCGGCGCGTCGGACGTCGTCGGCGTCGTCGGCGTCGGCGCGTCGGACGTCGCCGTCGGCGCGTCGGACGTCGGCGTCGGCGTCGGCGGCGGCGCGTCGGACGTCGACGTCGGCGCGTCGGACGTCGGCGTCGGCGTCGGCGTCGGCGCGTCGGACGTCGTCGGCGGCGCGTCGGACGTCGACTCGCGCGTCGGACGTCGTCGGCGTCGTCGGCGTCGTCGGTCGGCGTGTCGGACGTCGCCGTCGGCGCGTCGGACGTCGTCGGCGTCGTCGGCGCGTCGGACGTCGACGTCGGCGCGTCGGACGTCGTCGGCGTCGTCGGCGTCGGCGCGTCGGACGTCGTCGTCGGCGCGTCGGACGTCGTCGTCGGCGCGTCGGACGTCGTCGGCGTCGTCGACGTCGGCGCGTCGGACGTCGGCGGCGTCGGCGGCGGCGGCGCGTCGGACGTCGTCGGCGTCGGCGGCGTCGGCGCGTCGGACGTCGACGTCGGCGCGTCGGACGTCGTCGGCGTCGTCGGCGTCGCCGCGTCGGACGTCGTCGGCGTCGTCGCCGTCGGCGCGTCGGACGTCGACGTCGGCGCGTCGGACGTCGTCGGCGTCGGCGGCGTCGGCGCGTCGGACGTCGTCGGCGTCGTCGGCGTCGGCGCGTCGGACGTCGTCGGCGGCGTCGGCGTCGTCGTCGTCGTCGGCGCGTCGGACGTCGTCGGCGTCGTCGGCGTCGTCGCGTCGGACATCGTCGGCGTCGGCGCGTCGGACGTCGCCGTCGGCGCGTCGGACGTCGTCGGCGTCGTCGGCGTCGTCGCGTCGGACGTCGCCGTCGGCGCGTCGGACGTCGGCGTCGGCGTCGGCGTCGCCGCGTCGGACGTCGTCGGCGTCGTCGGCGTCGGCGCGTCGGACGTCGGCGTCGGCGCGTCGGACGTCGTCGGCGTCGTCGGCGTCGGCGCGTCGGACGTCGCCGTCGGCGCGTCGGACGTCGGCGGCGTCGTCGGCGTCGGCGTGTCGGACGTCGTCGGCGTCGTCAGCGTCGTCGGCGTCGTCGCCGTCGGCGCGTCTGACGTCGCCGTCGGCGCGTCTGACGTCGCCGGCGCCGTCGGCGCGTCGGACGTCGACGTCGGCGCGTAGGATGTCGTCTGCGTCGTCGACGTCGGCGCGTCGGACGTCATCGGCGTCGTCGACGTCGGCGCGTCGGACGTCGTCGGCGTCATCGGCGTCGCCGCTTCCGACGTCGACGTCGGCGCTTCGTCCATGGAGGCTATCTGATCTGAAATCTGGTCTCCAAGCAATTAAAGTGACAGAGGCGAAAATGATGGGGATATTGCTCACAAAAAAGAGGGAAAGCTTGAATCTTAGCCACAGTTTTGGCATCACAGGTATTGAGCTACAAGCTACTCTCAGTGAGGCTTTTGACACAGGATTTCTCTGGACAAAGACCATGACATGATTTATAATTTAGTTAAACATGCATTATTTAAAAGGACTCTGTCTCTTTTGAAAGATATTTTCGTCTTTCAGTTATTCTCTTGATTTTACAAGGTACTTGCCTAGTTGGGGACCAAGTTATTAAACAAAAATCTTTTTTGTTGTTGAAGTTATTGAACTGATGATATCAAAAGGATCAAAAGGATTTATAGCATGTGTCTCTAGGGAGGCTTTAGTCCATGTTTTTTTTTGTCTCTCCTCGTGAGGTACATTTAAAGTTGTCACTCAGTGAGATTCCATTTTTCTCCTTCGTTGTGTGGATGCAGATGCTTGGGCTACTCTTAACATTCACCCTATCTCAGTTTAAGATGGGTTTAGGCTGTGGTATATCTTTCTCTCCTGTTTGGAATTTTCTCTCAATCAGCACTTTGTCAACAATATTTCAACATGGAATTACTTACCAAAAACCCCCATTACTGGTTATGCAATCTTCTGTGTCTTCTAAAGCTTTGAAAGCTATATTTGAATGATCAGGGCTGTTATTCTGCCTTTTGCCACTAACTGAAAAGACCACATGTAGCATGCAGCAGAGCACGGTGTACACATAGCAGTGTTTGCACCAACCACTGCAAGGTCTGCAGTTTGAAACAGTGCAACTCTAGCAACACAGCACAGTTACCAGAACAACGAATCCTATGAATACGAAAGGTTTATTAGTCAGAGTGCCTATCATAGCAGCAGCCCATCCTGGCTCCCAGTTTCTGATGAGTTCCTGCACCTGGGGAGATGTTGCCTTTGCTAGCAAAATCTGTCATGTGCAGATTGTCTCCCGTGCAAGGCTGTGGTTCGCATTAAACTGGTAACTATACCCTCTCCCCTTTCCCCTGGACTGGAAGCATTGCTGGCTGGCCACATACTTACCAATCAAATGTGAAAACATAAGAAAAGGTCATAAAGCTTCTAGTTTCATTCTTAACTCACACTCCTTTCATACAGTATTGGAAACAGCAATCTCCTCCCACTGTCTTACAAGGGAATACATATGGATACATACGGACCACCAAGAGTTAAAAGGAGACTTCCTATATAATTTTAGCCACCCAAATAAACAGAGGTATGACATAAGGAGTGACTATTTTAGAAAATCAAAGATGAGAGTCAACATTCAGCTTATTTTTATGCAGCCATCCTGCCTGTGGACACTATGTTAAATTTTAGAGTCAATAATCAGTGACCGATTGGCTGATTGATATCATTATGCACTGTATTAGGCATACATTGATATCTCATTAACTAGTTCCCAAACCATTTAAGTTATTTTGCTGTGGTTTACATTTTAGAAGATCCTTGAAACTAATGAGTGCAACAGCAGGCATGCAACTAAGCCTGATATACATGCACAAAAACACAGCTATTTGGCAATGGACTGTACCTTGGTACAGGTCTAAATGGAGATGGAATATTCACAGTCAGTGTAGAGAAGCATTTACTTCTGGATAATGGCTCCTCTGATCCAGTTTCTGTCACCTAGAATGAATCAAATGATTTCTTATACTGACATTTCTCTCCCTTGATGATAAGTGGAATCTAGAAAACTAGCGTGTATCTAGGTGTTGTAGAAATCTGAAATTAGATTACACAAAACCCTAATCTTCCTCAGCTTCCTAGTCAGTGGAGAAAAAGTCATGCATCTTAAAAAAGAATCTCAAAGTTAGGCTTGCACACTGCCAAGCACAGTTAAATATTTCTATGGGAGGAAATAATCTAGGCCAGAGGAAAAAAAAAAAGGGAAGTAATACTTTTGGAAAGAAAACAGAAAGAAGTATTGCAGAAAGAAATACTGTAAAACTAACAGAGCACTGTGCCAAGCCTTAGGAAATTCCTCAGGAAACATTTTTCAAAGCAGTCTCATGCCTTTGCTGTAGACCCATACCTCTTTTAAGTGTTTCTGACTTAAACACAAGCCTAAGATATTAACATGAAGAGAAATCTCAGCAGTTCTTGCCACATCAACAATTAACCCTGTACATTATTAGGTTCAGACTTTCAAAGTCAATTATCTTGACTGGAAACAACTGATTCATCTCCAAGATTTGGTTTTTAATCTTTTTTCAGTATTGGGAAATACAGTAATATTCTGTGAAGTAGGGACCAAAACCTGTTTCTCTTTTCTGTCATGGAATGCCTAACCAATAGGCTGTCATTCTCTTACAATCTTTTCTGAAAATTGGATCAGCTTCACCATGAAGAGTGTAGGGTGGTTTCTTCCCACAGCAGCCCGTAATTGGCTCTCCTCAAGGAGATGGGAAATACGGAATTGAATTTGTTCAGGCTGAAAAGGAATTAAAATTCTTCCACATCTGGAACAAAAACTAGGAAAGAGGTTTCCCAACTTTCTTTGCTTGGGTATCACTGGCTGCAGCAAGTAGTACTACCATTGGCAGTGATCACTCCTAGCTCTGTGTAGATCTGCAAAAAAGGCCTTTTTTATCCCTCTATTCTCTCCTTCCTACCTTTTTTATACTTCCTGACAGGATAACCCCTCTCTCTCCCATTACACCTCAAACTGGGACCAGTCTCAAGCTCATGCTACCTCCTGCAGCTCAACCATATGCCATCCTCCCGAGAGGGATCCTTGAACCCGTCATGGGAGAAGCCATAAAGTGAGGTGCTACTGCAGCCCACAGCAGCAGCCAACCAGCAGACCAAAGAGAACTGCCACTAGCTGCTCCCAGTGGCAGCCTTCACTCCACAGCATAGATGAGAAACTGCACAATGGGCCTGTGCAACAGGGCCCTTTCTGAGTCATGAGGGAATGTCCTGCACCCAGGCAGGTGCTTCCACCCAGCAAAGGCAAAAAGAAGCTTCTCGATAATGTCTACAACTTAGGAAAGACAGAAAGTGTTAAAGTAACAAGGGGGAGGCTGAGAATGAAAACCTGGGTTTTGTCTTCATCACTGAGAAAACCCTTTTATCCAGCAAGTAAAATGGGTCCTGGGAACTCTTCTGTCTGTGGGGGTAGGAGAGCACACACAGAATGAGGGGCTGAGGGGGGGTGGGAAGGTGAATACTGCTGCCTTCCCTGCTGCGCTTTCTTCCACCCCATTCATACCTGAGGGAATGCTTCCATTAAAACATGCCTGTAGAACCTACCAGAGGAAGCAAGCCAGACTGTTCCTCAGCAGGAACTGTCTTTAACAAAGGGGCATCGTTTCCTTACGATACTTTGGCTTCAGGGTTATTTTAATCTGAAGCTCAACAGAATATAGGAGCTGTTTTGGTTAAAAAGGCTTAGTGGACTAGAAGCATGACAAAGGACATGAGAAAGATTTTTTTCTCCTCACTTCAACTAAAAACTTCTAAGTCTACTTTTCTACTTCAACATCCATTTTAGATACCGATGTCTATGTCTGAGCTATTAATAGCTGATGGGTTTGGGCTGGGACAAAAGCTATATTCCTTCTCCTTACCTAAGGTAACCAAGAATTCCTCTTCAATACCAATCACTTCACAGCAACGGCTTTAACGAGCTGATATCAAGCTATAATTAATTTAAATAATAAAATATTAATTTAACAAAACCTAATAGATTCTGTTACGAATTCTCAGAAAAGTCAATAAGTTGTTCAAAGACAATGTGGAAGAAAGGCTTCTTGGATCATAAAAATTACCTGCTGTGTCTAAAACACTTGCAAAATGAATCCAAATCTGATCTGTGATCTTCTTTACATTAGCACTGCCTCCATGATCTCCCTAAAGTGTATGTGTCTGAATGGGATAAGCATCAACTCCCCTTTCACAAATAATTCTTTAAGTTTCACTTTACTCGAATTACTACAGATATTCAGTATTGTGTAAAAATATTTCCTCACCTTGACATTCATGATAGCAGACAGAAATCAGAATGCCATCACCCACCTCAAACCATTATAATTAATTTTTTTGATCAAACAGTCTGATTTCTCTGCTTTCACTCACTGTATGAGCATGGCTGCATGCCAGGTGAACCATAACAATACCCAAGACCCAGAGAGATTATGTGGGTAAAGCACGTACTGCAGCTGTGATGATATACAGGAAGGGGCTGAATCATGCTGAGGGTCACTTCTGCTATACAGTAATTCAGCAGAACAAACAAATATCCCTTATCTTAAGCTCTGTATGCCCAGCACTTTCACAGAAGTTGGGGGGAGGGAGTTTGGGGTATATTTTTTCTTTGGTGGTATGGGGTGGTGCCTTCGCAAAAAGAGAAATAAATCAGTTCGTATAAAAGGCCTGTCTGTATCGTTTCTGGAAATGTCATGTGCAACAAAGAAACAAACTGTTCATTGCCAGAACAAACCTGCAAATCTGTTTCATACAAACAATCACTGTGTCTTTTAAAACTTCAAAGCTTTCTGATTTCCATTGCCTTTTCTCCACTATTACCTTTAGCAATGCATTCACACTGCTCTGAACATGCAGTGGCTACTACTGTAAATTTGTAAGCAAGTAATGGTAAGAGTCAACCCTATGGAACATATACATTACTCCATAGCTAATAAATGAAAGCAAGGGCATTCTGAATACAACAGCTGTAGCGTACAAAGGGGCTGATACATTGCTTATCTGAATCCAAGGCAACCTTTCTACCGACTACAAGTGACTGCTGGCACTTCTAAGCCAGTAGGCAAGAAGGAGGCTATCTGCAAAGCAACAATAGCATCAGAAATCAGTGCAAGATCCATCCACTAGTATTTAGGCTGAAAAAAAAAAAAAGACCATAACTGGAAAAAGTTTTCACAGTACGACATTTGTGTAAAAGTGGGACTGCTTTCAGAATTAGTGTTCACTGCATTCAAATGAAATGAGATATTCTTCTGAATAAAGCTGTGATAAGAATTATGTATTAATTAAATGACTAGTGCTGAGAAAACAGTCTAATTTAACTAAAATTAACAATTATTCTGAGGAGACGCTAATGGAAAAACGTAAAACTGAAAATACAATAAGACAATTTTTTTTTAAATGGAGATTAGGTAAAAAAATCATCCAGAAAGAATCTCAGTGTTGGGTGAACTATTAAGTTCTCATAAAAAGCCAAATCTCAATCTCTGTTTTCAGTAAGATTTGAAGAATGACTCTCATGTGATCATAGAATCACAGAATCACAGAATCATCTGGTTGGAAGAGACCTTTAAGATCATCGAGTCCAACCATTCACACTGCACTGTCAGGGTCCCTAAACCGTGTCCCTCAGCACCACATCTACACATCTTTTAAACACTTCCCGGGATAAGGAGTCCACCACTTCCCTGGGCAGCCTGTTCCACCACTTCACAACCCTCTCTGTAAAAAAGTTCTTCCTGATATCTAACCTAGATCTCCCCTGGTGCAACTTAAGGCCATTTCCTCTCGCTCTGTCACTTGTCAATGGGAGAAGAGACCAACCCCCACCTCTCTACAACCTCCTTTCAGGTAGTTGTAGAGAGTGATAAGGTCTCCCTCCAGCCTCTTTTTCTCCAGGCTAAACAACCCCAGTTCCTTCAGCCGCTCCTCATAAGACTTGCTCTCCAGACCCTTCACCAGCTTTGTTGCCCTTCTCTGAACACGCTCAAGCACCTCAATGTCTTCTTGAAGTGAGGGGTCCAAAACTGGATACAGTATTGGAGATGTGGCCTGACAAGTGCTGGATACAGGGGGACAATCACTTGCCTCCTCCTTCTGGTCACACTATTGCTGATACAAGCCAGGATGCCGTTTGCCTTCTTGGCCACCTGGGCACACTGCTGGCCAGTTGTCGACCAACACCCCCAGGTCCCTTTTCTGCCACACAGCTTTCCAGCCACTCCTCCCCAAGCCTGTAGCATTGCAGGGGGTTGTTTCGGCCCCAGTGCAGGACCCAGCATTTGGCCTTGTTCAACTTCATACTATTGGCCTTGGCCCATCGATCCAGCCTGTCCAGATCCCTCTGTAGAGCCTCCCGATCTTTGTCAATGCACTGGGCTGAAGGAGTGTCTCAGTAGGCACATACTTTGTGAGTCACAAACACAGGGAATATTCGAACTACTAGTAAGTACAGACCTTTTAGGGGAGAGAACTTATCTCTCTTTCAGATCTAAGTTTTGAAGTTCTCTGTTAAACCCAGCTTTGAACACTTGGGAGGATTAACATGCTGTACATGGAATACAAGGTTCCCACTTTACAATAAGAAACTAAATGGCTACAGTGTTGCTACAATATTAATAACTGTCCTGGTTACAGCTAGGATAGGGTTAATTTTCACAGCCAGGATAACTAGATCGAACCAGCCAATGGGATATTCAATACCACACTGATGTCATGCCAAGTTCATATAAGGAGCAGCTAGCCTGGAAGGGGGCGGTAGTTTCAAACAGTGACAGGGCGATGCAGCTCTGCTCGTCTCTGCTGCATTGTATATCACCTGCTTTATTATTGTTCCCTCTCTCTATGTGTTGTTTCAAGTAAACTCTCCTTATCTTAACCCACTCGGCTTTACCATTCATTCGCCTACCCCCAGGGGTAGGAGGGAGACAGTATCTTCATGGTGCTTTGTTGCCAGCTGGGTTTAAACAATGACAATAGCATCTATCCATGACTTGGACAAGGGAGAATCTGCAGAGCACAGACAAGTTCAAGGGTAGCAATGAGATGCAGCAGATTATTAGAGTAAATGAAGCTCTTGGTTCAATAATAGTGGTCCATCAGTATATATTTTACATCAGCCAAAAATTCAGGGTAATAGCTAGAGATCTGGATTGCTGGATATATGCCAGACATTGGGGGACACAGCCTTTAAAACAGTGAGTTGAGTGAAGATGAGATCAGAGATTGCCTGTTCATGAACTGAGAACACAATATTACTGTTAAAAGGCCTAATGAAGACCTTGGAGACAGACGGAGATGGGTGGTCTCAATGTGGGTGAGACAGCTATTGGAATTTATGCACCTAGTTCCAGTGCATACTTCATGGCAGATGTAGAAATGTTAGAGATAGCAAAAGGAAGATGTGTGGGATGCATGATAATCACATTAGTTGGCTAATTTATTTTCAAAAAGATTAAGTTTTTACAACTTCCATGAAAACAAGGAAGTAATGAATATGATCCTACTGAAGTTCTAGCTGAAAAGCTGCAATATGGGTTCAAGCCACAGCAGGCTTCCAAGAATACACATCACAAGACCCCCTTGTTTCATTACTTGGTGAAATGTTAAAATCAAGGGATATGCAGGTGGTCAGAGCAGATGATATAATGGGGTTTTAGCTTCTAATGCAGACCCCGAAGAAGATAGTTCAAGTGAAGCTGAATAAACCATTTGCTATCAGAACCTGTTCTCTGCTAAATTAATTAACTTTTGTAAAAATTACAAATTTCTAGTCATACCTCAAAGATTTTCCACAGAGTTCAGACATGACTGACAATAACTGACAGAGATAAAAATGGGTTGGATTTATAGGCTGCCTTGAACTGCATATTAGGATAAAATGAAAGCTTTCCTTGTTCTCTATTCAGTCAGAAAGTAACTGTTGCAAACAGTGTTAGTGGTTTTCCACCGCCTTTTTTTTATTTCTTCATGAACAAAACTTTGCTGGCCAAATAACAATAGCGGCAGTAGTAGTAATAGTTACAGTCCACTAAGATCCAGTTCTCAGGATGATAGTCAAACTTTTTAAGAACTGCAAAGATAATTTTTTTACTCCTCACTATTATTTATAAAAACATAACATTGCTTAAAGCTCTTTCCTGACAATAATTTGCTTTCTCATTTTGAATGCACAGGATGGCTAGTTACAAGAGAGCTGCTCATTAGTGCTGAACTGTTGGCAATGACTACAGGAGCATTTGAGTTTTTACTGAAATAAATAATTAGCAACTATGCTAAAGATATTCGATGTAGGGGAAAATGCAACAGAGAAGAATCAATATATTAAATCTTTGAGAAGCTCATAGGGTGATGAATGACCTTAGAGGTAGAACACTGTTAATTGTCTTGTAACGTAGCTTATACAGATTGGGGGTTACTTATTTCTTAGTGTCCACTTCATGGACAAGTCCTCTTCCATATTAGGCATGTCATTAATCCGACAGTGCTTATTTTTGTCATAAATATGTATGTCCTGTTTTCTGAGATGATAGTAGTGTGCTTGAACTTCTGTTTCTAAGATTAGTAAAACTTGTTTCATGGCTTCACTTTCCAGCCAAGCATCTGAAAAGCAAGTTGAAATCAGTGCTGAGCATAAGCATTGCTACACCCCAATCTAATTTTGTTTTTTTAGATCTCTTTGTTTGAAGTCCTTTTTCTAGACGTGCAGAAATGTAATGTCTTTTCTTCAGCTGAAGTCTAGACCCTCCAGCTCTTTCTTTTTTGCAACTGATAGGAAACAAAGTGTTCTCTAATCTTATTCTAATCACTGTGGTGATTTCCATCCACACCTCAGTTAGAAGAGGCTTAGAAGATTATTACTTAATGATAGCATGTGTAATCTCTACATGAAAAAGAATCACTGTTTTGGGGATAATCCAACCTTGTCCAATGATTCTTTGCCATTTTAAAGGGGAAGGAGGACAGCAGCTAAATAATCTGATATACAGAAGCAAAGAGGGCAAATAAAGTCCTCAAAGCAGCACAGCAAAACAGCTTAAAGAGGAGCAAAAGAGTGAAGGAGCGAAGCAGTGAAGTAGCGAAGAGAGATGGAACAAAAGAAAGAAGAGAGAAGTCAAAGCACCTTTGAAGCAGCTTTTAGTCCTTTATCGAATGGAAAACCAATATCCAGAAGCAAGTGAATCCCTCTTTTGTTGGCTTTAGGTTTCTTAAAATAAGATTCTAGTATTTTATGTGCAGCTCTAGTCACAGAATCAATATACTAGGTACATTAAACTTAGTAAAATTTTATGCAGGAAAGGTCAAAACAAGACAAGCAGATGTTTTGCTTCCATATGAAAAGAAGCACTTTCTAACTCTAGTTTGACACTGAAGATTTAAAAAAAAAAAAAAAAAGAAAGAAAGAAAATGTGAGGTGAAATATAAATACACAAGGTTTTCATCAAATCATCCTCCAGGAGAAACCAGTGGCGTTTCTTGGCAATGACTGGCCTATCCTTGTCAACAGATTGTGTGAAGGTGACATGAGAACCTTTTTTTCTCTCTTCCTCCTCTTCCTCTGCCATGTCTCCAAAAATTTATATTAGTATGAACATGAAATTTTGCTTTTTTGCTGGAGAAGTCAGTAAGCAGCTTCCTCTGAAGCTTATCAAGAGACCAGGCAGGAGACCACTTTTGAGCACTGAGCCAACACTGCCAGTGAAGCCTCAGAACTTGATTTTTGTAGCTGCAGGTCATCTCAACAGCATGTACATTCTGCCAGGAATGGGAGCAAGAGACTTGAGGCCATGCTTCAGCTGAGCATCCCTTCTCCACTAAAGCAGTGCTGTTTGCCAAGATGCAGTGCCAACAGAGAGTCCTTTTTAGAGGAACTGTAGTGTTATCTCTGTAAGCTGCCAATTCTCTGAATTCCTCATTATCTACGCATGAAATCTAATGGGTACCTAATGCCAGCTTAAACTACCAATCAACACATTACTAGCAACAGGGTAAGTAGGTGTCTTGAATGGATACAAACATGGCATTATAGGCAGGCATCTATTTATGCTAGTGTGCTGTTCTAATCTTGCAGTTACCTCTCTTACGTATAAAGTTAGAAATCCAGAGAAAACTGTTTTTCCAAGTAGAAATTGACAGCCTGCCTGCTGCTGACCCTGCATAAATGTCACCAGTTGCACTATTTTTCTTCCAGAAAGAAGCACCTTTCCCTAGTATTTTAATTAATTCTTATACTTCATATTCTTCAGGAGCTTTTGGAGTGCTGTATTAACTGGAATAAATGTGAAATGACCTCATTCTTTAACATAACCTTGCAAGAGGACTTTCCATTGAAATGGGACTCGTTCTTGCTCCTGTACATAAAGTTCCAATGCACGTTACTCCCCTGGGTCTCTCTCCAAGCTGCATTTCAGCTCTTATCTCTTGAATAGCAGAGGAGTGGGGTAGAATTACTCTCTATAAAAATCTATATTTCTTCTTACTTTATATCGTTCACAGATGCTCCCATTAATTATCTGTCTTAAAAATATGTGTCCGTAAGATTAATCTGCAGAAATGTAGTTTACGCACATACATGAGGCTTCCCTTTACCAATAAAATAAAATAAATAGAATGTTGTATCTTGTGCCATGTTGGCAGTTAACTAATGGGCACTTCACTGACTAACTGCCTTGAGAGTGTTTTTGCTTGTTTCTGCTTCTCTTGCTTCCTTCTGTGTTTTACCTCATTTAAAATTTGCCTCTCTTTCTAAGCAGATTAAATTTAATCCTCTTCTATTTGCGCCAGTGTGTGCATGAAGAGAGGCCCATAAACTGTTTTGCTCTTGTATACCCAGTTTTCTCTCTCCTTTTTTTTTACTGACAACTCTGTGCTGCTTCTTAGGCTTCTAAAAAACAGCATTGCAAATGGAGAAACCCGAGAATAATCTTTGCCTTCTCTTAAGAGAGCAGAAAATTCATGACCTTGTGACTGTAGCCAACAAATACCAATGCTTTTTAGGCCTTTTTCAGTGTTAATTTCCAAGTTTGATACTAATGCTGATAAGCTTTTCTTGTGAGAGCAGGAAAAAAAGATGCCCTGGTAGGAATTAAAGACTCTATAGCTCCATTTCCAAAACTCATAATGTTTGTGGTAGCCACTACACTCACATAAAAAAAAGAAAAGAAAAAAGAGAGCATCATGCTACTTAACCTATTCTACAGCTGAGTAGATATTAGCCTTGTCCATATTGCCATTGAGCGTGATAGCCACTGATGACCAATCTCCAACATGGGAATCTAATTTACTGCATGTCAAAAAGTAAGATAAATATGTCTAGTTTTCAAGGTGAAATTTTATTCTGTGCTTAACAGGACAGACCTGTGAGTGATCATCTTCATACCACAGCCAAGATTTTCACATACTTGGGTGCCCCAAAATCAACATATCAAAAATGAGTAATTGATGCCATTGTTTACTCAGTAAAAGTTTAGGAATTCACTTTTTATTGAGTAAATTTTCTATTCAGAAGTTTGTAAAGTATCTTTCCTCTATTCTGTTTAAGAGAACAAGCCAAGTAAATGAACAAACTAAGCAAACTAAGCAAATCTCGGGCTATAATTGTGGAAGCAGTTGTATCTGGACTGAAAAAAAAAATCTGGATTTCAGACTTAGCCATTCAGATTAGGTAAGGCTCATTAATTTGCTTCTGAGTCAAAGGATTCTCAACAATCAGCTACTGTTTGATGTGCTTTTCTGAGAGATGGCTGTAGATAATATGGGGTTGGTGCTGTTGCTACATACGCTCTCATCCCTTTCTTCATTAGTAATTCTGCTTTCAAGATCCTTGGCCTAGTTCTCTCTTTTTTCCCAGAAGAGGAAAATCTTCCTTCCCAATTCCCTTCTCTTAATCCATCTTCCTCTTAGCTCCAAGTCTTTCCAGATCCTTTGTTCCTCCAACCTCCTCTCATCTCTGGACTCCAGGACTTCTTCCCATCTCCCTTCTCTATTCTCTCTCCTGGAATCAAAGTCACAGATCAGAATTTCATTTTCACTCCTGAGAAATCTTGAATAATTTCTGTAACTGCCAAATTAATGTGATATTCCAATTCACTATAGCTGCCCAAAACAGTGGGAAAGACTTCAATACACCTTGCATATCTTAGAAAAAAACATATTGTGTAGAACTGTTAGAGGTGTTTGATAATTTTTCAGTCACGACAAAACAGGAATTTAAGCTTGACAATATTTATCCTCTTTTTATTGTTGTATTTGGTTTTTTTTTTTTTAATGTATAATGAGATGGGTAAGTAACAGAGAAAAAAATGGCTTCTTCATGCTACTGAATTTTTACAGAATCTGCACAATGTTCAAGTTTCCATACATTAGCTCCTGTGGGGGATACTGTCTGGAATCCCTCATGTTTATAGCACTCATAGAAGTCTCTGTGGATCTCCCTTGCTGAATAATTTCCATATCCCTTTTCATTTAAATCTTGTTTATATACAGATTCAAATTAAAAAGAAATCAGCTGATTAGAATTCGAGATACTTTTCACTAGCTCTACTACAAATGGATTAATTTGATAAAATCCATAAAAACCAGTTATAGACTACTCTACATATCTGATGTAAGAATTAACTGTTTGTTCAGAATTTGTCAACAGATTACTGGAAGAGTTATGGCACCTGGATTTCAAACAAGCTGAACATTCCAAATATCCTCAGCTAGTGGCAAAGTAAATACATATAGTTTTCTGAAAAACATATAATCCCTCTCTAGAAACACCTCTAAAATAGCAGGAAGAAGCCAGAATATTTAAACAGTAGGGTTTGCAGTATTGTAAGGTGTCCTTCAAATAGACAGAGCCCCACTAATGAAAACACACAGACACACACACAAACAAAAATCAAACTGACAGAATCAATATAAACATGCAACAGAAACTAATAATAAATCCTTCCTCCAACAGGGACAAGAAACCAACAAAAAGTCTGTATGACCAATAAATGATAAGACTACAAAAAGTACACTCAGAGGCGGTGCAAACATAGCAGAGAAACCAAATTAATTTTTTACACCACTGTTCACTATAGAAAGTACTATCAACTCCCATAATCCTGTAATCCCTTCGCCTGGGAGACTCATCAAAGGATCCATATGAAATTGAAATCACTGTAGAAAAAATCATGACACAAATGGATAAAATTAACAGTAGGAGCTCACTGGGACCAGATGGCATCCACTCAGGAGTTTCAAGTGAGCTTGAAGATGAAGCAGACAAATAGTGGGTCATAAATTCCTTCCTAAAACTGTTCCAGTACCTGAAGATAAAAAATATGTTGTCATTAAAAAATAAAATAAAACTAAGGCAGGAAAAAGATGCCAAAGGAACAAGATGGAAGTCTGATAACTGCACCAGGCCAGTCAATAAGAGCCTTAATAAAAGACAGGATGAATAGAAACTTGGACAAACATGATCTACTTGGAAAAATCCAACATGTCTTTCCAAAGGTGAAGAAATGCCCTAAAAACCTATTGGGGTTCTTGGTGTTTGATTTCACCAGAAATCTAGATACAGATTGTATATAACATATTTATTCTTCCCAAAAGTTCTCAACAAATTCTTTCACTACAAACTTTTGAGGAACTGGACAGCCATAAGCAAGAGAAAAAAAATAAAAAACATGCTGGCTAGTTAATTTGCTTACGAATGGGATACAGAAGATGTAATATGACCGGGTCTCAAGCAGTGAAAGAAAATAATCAGTGGACTTTCACTGGGACCCCTGCTATTCTATATGGTCATAAATACAAGCTCCCAAAGGGGGGGAGTGGTGAGCTGACAAAGTTTGCTGACGATACTGAGATATTAAAGTAGGAAGGACAAGAGTCATGAAAAATTGCAGAAGGATCTTATGAGACTAAGAGGCTAAGCAATAAAATGTCAGATGGTGTTCAATATAGGTAAAAGTGCAGTTAACCAGACGGAAGACAAATAACCTCAACTTCACATTTAAAGTGATAGCTGCTGAGCTGAATGTTACAGCTTCAAAGCGTGATCTTTTGATTGTGATCAACAGTTCCATGAAAATGCCTGTCCATTGCTCAACCACAGTCGAAAAAGACAAATCATAGCTAGAAACTACTTCCAAATGGAGAATAAAATGGACGACTTCATTACACCACTGTATAAATCCATAGTACACCCATATCTTGAATGTTGTGTATTATTTAATCTCAGAACAGATACAGTCACATGAAACACATGCAGAAAAAATCATCAGAAAATCAAAGGTGTAGGACAGCTTTTGTACAGGGCACAACTAAGCTAACATTCTCTGCCAGGGAAATGAAGGGACTGAGGGAAGTTATAAGAAAATTTCACAAAATCATGACTGTTATGAAAAGGGTGGATAGGGATTAACTGTTTGATTTCTCCTCTATAGTATCAGAACTAGGTGGCATCAAATTAAGATAGCAGGAGCCAGACTCCACACGCAAAAAAGGAATCGATTGTCTGTGCAGTATCTGGGACCTTCACAAGGCTGTGGAATGCAAAATCTGGGTTCAAGGGGAGACGGAACATAGAATCCACAGATGGCTGCTAAAGAGGGGGAGATCGGACTTGGCATATAGAGTTCTCTGAGAGAAAACAGTTCCCTGAATGAAACAGCTCTGACTGAAGACAGGTGGAGAACAGTAAAATACTGAAAGGAAGCATCCCACATCCTTACTCTGCTTTTACTCTTTCCTAAACATTTGCTTATAGAGTCCTACAGAGTCAGAATACAGCATTACACGGACCTTTGGTGTGACCCACTGCAATTGTCTTTATGTGTTTATAGCTTCAGGATATAAGACAAGTGTCACCTGCAACATATTAATGTTTTCCCCTGTGGATTAAATATATTACAAATGAAGAATGCAAAGTTATTTGGATCTTCCTCTTACACTCTTGGTACTAGAGTCTGTCCCATATCCAGTGCTCAACCAGAAGGAGCACTGGGGTCCTCTGCTGTGGTTGCTAATCTGCTATTTTTCCATCATATATAGCCCAGCAACCTTAAAGACAGATCTTTTTAGTTTTTACTAGCAGCAGAAGAAATATATGCTTAATCTGTTATTTTTGCATGTAGCATATCAGAACATTTTCCTTTGTTTTTGTTATACAATGCAATGGTCATTTAGTACACTGCAAAGAAAGAAAATGCTAGAGATTATGGCTGAACTAGTTTTCAAAAACAGTTGGACAGATAAAGTATTTTGATGGAATAGAATTCACATTGCAGAGCCGGGAATTTGGCAACAGACATTCCAAATCATGAGAAATATGGAGGATACAGAATTTAATTAACAAAGCTAAAGATGGAAAAGAAAGCACACTGATATATGTAGTATGGCTCTCAGCTTCAATATTCAGCAATAAAATAACAAGCCAATGCTTCTAAACCAATATGAAATGAGTCAAAAAACAAGACCTACATAGTTGGAAGGTTATATTTCAAAATGTAATTAGTGTCAGAATATTTCAGAACTACTAAAAGTAAATAAGTCACCAAGTTCAATACAAAGGGAAGTACATGTGACGAAGTAATTTAGAGAAGGAAACATGCTTCATTATTTTTATTATTTAAATCTAATCATCATCAGATTAATTTAGAGGAAATGAAGTGGAGGTAGAATACTACATCTTCATATTGCCAAATAATCGGTGTCAAAGAAATTCTAATTTACTGGAAACAATCCCTTCTGTGCAATTAAAGACAGAAAAACCTATTATGTAAGATCAGCTTTCACTGCAAAATATAGTGCTCCAAAGATTAGCCACAGTTTAAATGAATGGCCACAGAACATTATTTCCTATATTCTGTCTCCATGAAATTAAAGATGACTCTGAAAAAAGGCCTATGTGAGTATCTTTAATGAGAATACTGAACTGTTATTAATTTATTATTGCATATTAAGGGATCTTTTGGACAAAGGTTGTATTTTATTGTGTAAAATACTAAGATGCGCTTTCAAAAACAACGTTATAGCACAACTGCCAGGTGGATGCTCACTTTCAATCAGAATCCAAATATTTCCACAATGTTCCCACAAAACTGCAATGCTGATCATCGCCAAGATGTCATTTATATGACTGAGCAAGAAGTACAGCCTCCCTTTGGCTGTGATATACAAAGTGGTTATACCACCAAGCTTATGCAGACATCTGAGCATGGTGAGAAAACACTGGCAATGACTCACACGGCAATTTTCAGTGTTCCCAGACTAACCACCTCCACAGAAACATCACAGACAGTTGAAAAAAATTTTCAGGAATAGTGATGTTACTGGCAGTTTTCTCTTAGCTGCTACAGGTTAAATACTCAGAAATGGGCAAACATTCAGATTTTTGGATATGTGGATGGATTCAGAGAAAAATGGCTTTCCGAAAACATGTCGTGATAGGAAAAGAGACCAAGTGACCCCCTTCCTTTCCATGTAGCCAGGAAACGTGCCATCCTTGCACTGTCTTTCGGCTGTTTTGCTGCAACCATGAACTTCAGACAAGTGTTAATGTGCAAGAGTGAAAACAATAATATAAACTTCATATTGTTTTTCCCCTTCCATATTCAAGCTTAGCTTGAGGTCTGTGCATATTCAGAGCAGTTGTCCAACCTAATTCATCCATTCTTAATCAAGATGCTAGTAACCAGCCATGCTGATCCTCTTGAATTCAGTGCACAGCCTTTCTGTGCTCCGCAAAAAAAAAATCTCTCTTTAGACTATGCTCAGTCAAGAGTGTTTTTCCAACAGGAATCTGCAGGTGCAAGCTCTCCGGCTTTGGCTTTCCTCCACATGAAAGCTAATTGCATACCCCTTGGATGACCATTTAGACCTGCGCCTCTTAACCTCTGCACCATTGAGAATAAGCACCGTGTTCAGCACTACAGCAGAGAACAGGAGCAAACTCACCTAATTACCACTCCATGCTTCCTTCTATAATGACATCTTCTAGTGCACTGTTATCTCCTTGGGGCTCAGCCTACAGTCTTCCTACTAACTATTCTCTCTTACCTTGCCAGGGTGAAGGAGGTGCCTTTTGCCAGTCCAAAGGAGTCATTGCACAATCCTTTCCTCAGGGCTCTCTTCCTAAAACCTTGAGTGGCTTCCAGCATAAGAGTACTGGTTCCTGCCCCAAGTTTTCAGTTAAGTTATCTAAAGGAAAGGCATTAGCAGCTGGGAAGAAAAGGACACACCACCAGTAGGACTATGTAGCCAGCTGTGTGATTGTGTGAAGGGGTTCAGCTAAATGGAGCTTGGTATCTAACTGCAGAAACATGTAGCACACTGGGGCGGGGTAACAGCTATGCACCACGACATGTACTAGGGTCCTGGCCAATCATCAGGTAGGTGAGGACCTGAGCAAAGCACAGAGTGTCTATCATTCAGTCCAGATATCCATATTTCTCTACTGTTAATCAAGAGTCAAAAGACAAATGCTCTTAGACCCATGATGATGAAACTGTCCCTCCCCTTCACCCTTGAATTAGGCTTAGCTGAAGAGTCTGAATTTAATGGACTACCTGGTTACACCTAGCAGTAGAAGTCCATCATGAATTCCAGGTCCCTTTGTTGGAGGTATCAGGTTTTACTTTGATCTTACATACATGCAGTCCTCTACAGAAAAAGAAAATAAATAGTCTTTAAAGCACTGCTAAAAGGGTTCTTTGCTGGTTGGTGTTAGCAGGTACAACGAAGTAAAAGGTAACGGACTCCTCATCGCACTTCCCCTCACAAAAACCGAGGCAAAGGTTCACTACCAGGCCTTTGCAGTGAACCATGACACAGAAATTAAATACTTCTGCTTTGCATAGTTACACTGTTGTAAAATTTGTTAAAATAAGTGTACTCTTTCTTATCGCCTATTAAGAAAACGTGACTAACTAACAAGATGGTAACCAATGAGGGAGCTGGCCACAAGCATATGTGTGATGTACATGTTATGACATACATATATAATGCAGGCTATATTGCCAAGCCACAGTGGACTCAGTTCATCACTCTTTTTTTTTTAATATTAAAAAGCCAGCCGATAGCTTTCTTCAGGGAATTTGCTGATGAAGGGACTTCTTGCGGTTTTCACAGTATGGTGGGCTCTTTATGAAACACTGTGATAGCCCCAGCAAAAGGACGTATCATACATTAGTACAGTGAAGGTGGAAAGAATGAAAAACCAGGCAACCACAAAGTTGTTTTGGGGCTACAAACCCTCTGAAAGCAAAGACCTTTTTTTTTTATTATTTTTTCTGCAGAGCCTAGAGTGGCCTTACAGACGTGTTTGATTTACCTGAATTTCACTTAGACGTTACAAGCATCCACTGCCCTTGAACAAGGACCATGTCATGTGTAGAACTGACAGCTTCCATGGGAGTGTCTGAAGCATGTCTTGGAGCTGGGGTTCCTTCAGCAATTACATTGTGATAAGAAATCATATCTTGTAAACTTCAGGCCCAAGTAGCTGAGCATAGTCCATTTGTGACAGTGTTTGTTTTCCCCACTGTAATTTTTCAGACAGTGTCATACTTTATTTACTCAAATAGCTGCAGCTTTTGGAAGACTTAATGCTAATTGATATTGTACTATTCTAAGGTAATGCTACACCATTATTCAAATAATATATGTGCACATGGTTTTGTTGTAAATATATAGTCAGATGCATCTGTTACAATATTCACTCCTCTCAAATAAAGTTTTAGATATTTTTAATGGTAACATTACCGCTGACATGTATTTATGGACAGAAAGGCATTGTGCAGCCTCCACTCATCTGAAATAAGCCATTATTTATTCCTTAAAACCATCATTCCCCACAATTGCTGTTTAATTAATCACTCAGTACCTGTTCTCTGGGGATACTTTTATTTCCTTTATTTTATTGAGTGAGCTCTGATATCTCAGTCAGTTTAGCACAATACCAGTAGGTGGAGTAATGGTAAAGCAAATATCTGCTACAGCTATTTATATTTATCAACAGTCATTTTTAATATCTTTTGCCAAGATTTGCATAAATCAGTTGGATATATGTTGGAAACACCTATACATATATATTACTTACATGCACACACTTAAAAACATATAAAGAACATACTTAATACCTAATCGATGAAGCACTTTTTTATCTTAAATCTAACGTTCTATGCAGTTTTATTCAATTTCTATACATTGGGTGATATGTATTTTTCAAATTGTGCTAGAAGCCTGAAATCCACCATTCCCATCCACTTAAAAAGAACTGATCAGCGCCTGAAGTAAGTAAGGACTTCCTGCAAGTTCCACTTTGGTACTGAGGTTAGTTGAGATTTGAGAGGCAGCTTTGGTTAATAGTGTCATGCCCTTGCCAACCTGCAGTTGTGCGGGGTGCCCAAAGCCTTCAGTACTCTGGATAGCAGCAGCGTTAGCAGGACCTTTGTCCTGTGTCAGAGTGCCGGATGGCTGTCGTGGATGAATGCACTTACGCAAAGTAAAAGTTTCTACAAATGCAGCTGCTATTCTTCCTCCTCTTCATTGCACAAAATTCTCCTAGCTACTCATCTGGGCTTCTGATAAACGCTACCATCTTCCAAGCATTCAGGTAGGCAACAAAGCAGAGCCCTTATAAAGACATAACAGCCCAACATCACTGCAGCAGCTTAGCCTCCCGAAGCAGCAATTTTAAGCTCAAATTAAGTCACCGCCATATCCTATCAAAACACAGAAACTTCAGAAAATTAAACAGATATGCACTGAAAGAAATCTCATTTGGATTGCAGCCTGTAGTCTTTGCTCAGGCAAAATTCCTACCAAAGTCTGCTGCATGTGTTTTTTTCTTTCTTTCTCATAAAACAAGCAGGCACAAGCCCCTTGGTCATTGCTAGAAGAAAAATGATCCGTTAGTATTACTGTATTTATTGAGTCACTGCATTCAGATAAGGAGCAGTGCAGTACTCTTCTGTATAACTGTCTCAGACTGATGTCTGAACCATAATGAAGCCAATACATTCCCTAATACTAGTGTTAATTTTATAAGTAAGATGGTTGAAACTGAGCTCTGATTCTGTGCAAAAATAAAAAAACTTAGTCAGGTTATCGTCATCATTCTTTATCTATGAGATTTGCAAGAAAAAAATGTAAGCGTAGGAGCTTCAGTTTGCTCCTAGTGATCATATTAAATTGCAAATACGAACACAAAGGGAAAAAAAAGAGCCCAAGATTTCCTCCGTAAAATTAATTTAGGTCTAAAGAACTGTAAATATCTGTCTCAATATATGCACTACTGAGTATAGGTAAGGTTATTTCCCCTATCAGCATTTGTTTTATGAAGGCTATGTGGAGATTATTAATATTAAAGAAACTCATTCTCCCCACCGAATCCACAAGTTCAAAAAAATATTTTCTCATATTCATTTTGAAATACTGAGTCTGTCTATACTACCTTCTTTAGGATTGTTCAAGCCCATAATAATTTTACTATGATTTTGTTTGTAAATTACTTCTGATTCATTTGGGATTTTTTATCCTCTTTGTATGCAGTATTCAGTAAATCAAAAATATCTGTACTCTTTCCCCTGCCAATACAAGCATTACAGTATGATCAGCTTCTTCCACCTCCCTATTTTTCTCTAGGAGAAAGGGGGGCATGTGCAGAATAACAGATATTTCAAAATAACCACTTATTTTCTGTCAGACAAAATATAGTCATATCCCTGAAAACAAATATAACCTCAACTTGTACCAAAGAAAGCAAGTGAGCAAAAAATGAGTATAAAATATACCACAATCATTCAATAAAAAGAGCTGTAAGATTAAGAGAGTCATGAATTAGCATGATCTCAAGAGATCGCACTCATAATACCTGACATGTTTTGACACATATGGAAAGCATAAATGAGTTTTAAAGCTGAAGAAGAAAGGAACATTTTACAGAGCTGTTGCCTAATTAGGGTTGTATTCTTCGATCTGCTGTGCACCTCCAGCAGCCCCTGCAGCCTCTCCAGAGAGAGGAGTGACGGCTGGGGTGCGCCCCACACCAGAGATGAGGCAACCTCCAGCACCAGCCCTGTTTGGTGGTCTGTGAAGCATAAGATGAAGGCCCCCACAAAAGCTGGGGCAGCACAGGCGGGCGTGTGGCTGCGAGCAGGGGCCACGGTAGAGGTGGATGTGTCGCTCATGATCGGCATGCCCTTTTCACCCCAATTCACCCCCTGCACTCCCCCTCGCTGTACAGCAGCTGTACATTTCCTCTTGCCTTGATGCATTAAAAGTATGACTGTCTTGGGAAAAAAAAATACACCTTTTTTAACGCCTGATTGCATGAAATTCAATTCACATCCGAGCCTTTGGAAAATGGGGGTGTGGGAGGGATCAAGCTTTTATCTCACACACTAGCACCCATTCTTCTGCTCCCTCACATCTCATACATCTGGTGGAAGAGGAGCTACTACTTGAATCTCAGACTTGTCTTTTCGAAAGGAGACAAAAATGTCTCTCTTATCCTTCTTCAGTCCTTGTTTCTATCTTAATTGAGTCCAAAATTGTTTTCTGCAAGGGCTTTTATTCCCATCTCAGGAGGATTTAGACTGAACAGGAATTCTGCCAATTTTCAAAATGATTGCTTACTGTTATTCAAACGTTACAGATCAAGAGCTGAAGAAATAGAGATAATATTTTGGCAAAATCGTATTCTTTGCTCTAATTTTCTAATTAGTCAATGTACTTGTCCCCGTTTTTGGGTTGTTTTTTTTTTTTTTCTCCCCCATTCTTTTTAAGATAGCACAGTTTGGATTTTCACAGGTTGTTTGGGAGAACGACCCTTTACTGCAGTCTCCTTTCTGCTCACAAGGAATCCTGCCCATGGGAAAAAAAAATCCTGTAACATTTATGGCAAGAGCCTTCTCCACTGATGACAGAAAAGATGAAACAGGTCAGTTTTGCACTCATCCTTAATCTGACTACAGAGTTTTCAGATTAGGTATTAGCTTGTCATTCACAGTTATCCACAGTATAAGCTTAAGAGGTCTGACATGAGGGGTTAGGGGATGATTTAGTGTATGAATTTGCCTTTTGATATGTTTCTTGATGTTTCTGAGTCTAGAGAGCTCCTTTGCATCAATCTTAGCTGATGCTGCCTAGGAAGGTAAGTTTACCATCTAGTCCCTTTCTGCCGGAGTTATTTTGTAAAACTGCATCCCACTTCAGTGATTGCTAGGTGCTCTGTCTCTGTGTTATGGTTTGCAGCATTTTATACACTACTCCCTGGGCTCAGAGCCATGGCAAAGAGAGAGTTTGGAAAACAAAAGCAGAAAGGGAAGTAGGTCTTAGTGAGATTTGCTATGAGGCAGAAATCAAGGGCAAGTCTGGAAGCTCTTGATAGGAAATGAGACAAGACAAAGTAAAGTGGTTGCAGAGGGGCACAAATGAAAAACAGATCACTTCTAAGAACTTTAATATACTGCAGGTTTAGCTTAAATGTTTTGCTTCCCTGAAAGAACTGTAAAAAACTAACACAGAGACCTGCATGCAAATCTTAGACTTAGAGAGAAATTCAGGTCAGAAGTGACCTTGGGATGTCATCTACTCTGGCCTCCAGCTTAAAAGATGATCAGAGCTGAATCTCTTCCCACTATGCATTTGTGAACAGGTATGTAATGAATACTATGTCCTCAACCAAGTGTCCTGGACTAAGAAAAAAAAAAATTGGGTATCACCTCCTGAAATAGCTTGACATCTGAAAGGTGAAGAATGTATCCAGCAGTAGCTAACCTAGGTATTCATTACACTATCACTTCAAAGCACAGCTTTCACATGTTAGCAGCAGCCTTGTTACAGCTTTGCCTTATCTGCATTAGCACTAAATCTCAACTAACATGCAGAAAAATGAACTGCAGTAATGCTTCAGTGGTAGGGGGATCAGCAGAAACCTAAAGCGAGAGGTGAGGAAAACGTCTTTAGAGTCTTCCTACATATTCTATATAGAACTGCAAAACATGCTATAGCAAGAAATAAGATCCCCACAGAATTCATGTAAATGAGAGCTCTGAAAATGTGTGCTAGGTACCAGAGGATTTGTTCATTATTAAACTTGTATTGTGTTTACCTGTGTAGTGTAAGGTTGAGGAAGACTTAATTGCCTACTACGTCCTTGCCCTCTGACCTTCCCGTTAATTACATTTTGCTTTAGTAAGAATTAGATGCACCATTTTCTCTTATTTCCCTAAGACTGAGACAGTTATTAATTCCTAATAAGCTTGCTTTTTCCATCTGCAGAAGGCTGTATTTTCTTTTCATTGCATGCACAGTACTCCCAGCAGCTTTTAATTTGCATATATTGAAGATCACTTCTACGCATTTAACACTTTCAAAGTAAACTTGCTTAGGGCCACCATGTGGCTGTGCTCTGACTTTTAATCTCACAGTGTGTAATCGTAACACCCATAGAAATTAGCAAGATGAGGGGGAGATATATATATAGATACTTGTATAGATATTCTCATATACATATTGTGAGTGTGCACAAGGAGCATAGCTGCCTGGTAGCTTCACTGAGGTTCATTTTTTCAGGTGTAAATGTAAAGACTGATCTTCAACATACTTCCCTTGTTATTGCCATGTGGTACAGCTTAGTTTCCAACAAAGACAAGGTTCTTTCCTGAATCAGTGAAGACTTTTTTTAAATCTTTGAGAAAGTTCTTTTTATTTTAGATGGGATATTAATTGAAATTATATTCTACTCCCATCCTCACCTACTAGCTTAATAGTCATCACATTGCACAAATTATTTTTAATACCTTGAAAAATTCATTAAGTGAACAAAAGATCCTGACATAAGTCGTAAGATTTTTTTTCCTCAAATGTGAAGTTAATAAAAAAGGACTCTAGAATATTAAGGTCTACTTTTTAAGCCACCTTTTTTCCCTTTTTTAAAGAAGGACCTTTCCGCTTATTTCGAGCAAATTTAGACACTAAGCTCTGACCAAAGATAATCATTAAACCAGAGGATTTTAACATGTGTGAACCTACCAGCAAAAAAAATCAGATTTTTCAGAAAGAGACTTGTTCTATTTTTTAAGAGACTGAGCACGGAAGGCAGCAGTTAAGCCTCTTCTCAGATTTCAAGCAGGCTAAAACCTGCTATTTATAAGAGGTCTTCTGTCCTCAGAAAAGTCTCTGCCACATAGGCAATAAAAGTTGACTACTATGGTCAGAAATCAAGAGCGTTCTCCACCGATGGACATAAGTAAGTCATTACGTCATATCTACTATTTTTTAGGCTATTTTTCTCAAGTTGTTCTAGATTCATCCAGTCTAGTTGACCAGCATGTAAAATTATCCTTTTCAAGAAGTCATGGGCAACTGCAAGAGAAAACTGTTCATCTGTCCCAAAACCAATGTGGTCTCAGTACATGCTTGACTTGATGTCTAGTGGGATTGAAAGTGTGTTTAAGTACTGTTTTACGACGAGTGGCACCCTTAGCAGCTCTCAAAATTTCATAAGCATGTACTTGTCTGGCTGTGTAGGGCAGAAGTGGTGGGAAGACTAAATAAACCAAAACCATCTAAACTATTTTTCCTTTGTTGCATTTAACTGCAACAAAAACCCCCTCCACTTAGGTGTAAGTAAGCCTTTTGTAAAGAATCATTACTTGGCTGATTGCCATGAAAATCCTTCTACTGCTCATTTTAATAAAGCATCATCCATATTTGAGGCATTTATCCAGCTTTGCTAAACACCCCTTATTACCAACGTTGATTAACCAGAGCTGTTTGTAACATGGGAACATCCCAGGCATGCACTAAAGGTAAGGCAACACATAATGCATTGCAAGACCCTGTAGAAGAGTTAATGGCTGTTTCCAAGAGGCAGCAAAAATAGCAAGTGTTGGCAGTGAGAAGTTTTTAGACATATGGGAAGAAATGATGTGAAATATGGTAACCTCCCCAGGGTTTCTACAGGGTTTATTGAGTAAAATAATGCACTCCAGTAAAGAATGATACCTTTCCTTTGTTGACAACATCTTCCAGAATTTTTTAAAGCATGTATAATTTTCCATTTAAATCTACGAGTTGACAATAAATAAAAAAATTAAACCATTCTACAAGACTTCTTAAAACATATCACAAATGTTCAGGGATTTTAAACCCTACTTCAATGTTATATGTATATTCCACACTGTAGAGGAATATCTAGCAACCTAATGTGATAAGATCTTGAAAATAATTAAATCTTTGGCCTTTCTACTGTGATTTACGATTACTGTCTAATGTAGTGATCATATTCTGATATGTGACTGAAGGAATTCGTTGTTGTTTTCCACTAAAACAAGTTTCTGCATAGTTAATCAAACTCAAAGCTGCCAGTTCAAATAGGCAAGAGGATAACACAGTTTGGTATTTGGTGCAGCAGCATGGCGTTTAATGAACATACAATCCTTCTAGTACCATTATCTAAGCCCTCCAGGCTTTTAGTTTTGGTTTGGGGTTGTTCTTTTTTTTTAATTAATTCATGGGTGGCATCATAAACTTTGCAGCTGGAGGCCTCAGCACCAGGTTAAGAACTGCATAATGTCACCAAAATTGTCTCTACCTTTAGCATTAACTGCACAACAGTCCAAACAGGGTTGTTAAAGATTAAAAGTGAAACAAATGGTCTTTTAAAGGCAGATAAGATAAATTATTACAAATTATACATGTCTCAGTTCAAAATTGTTAATGGATCTCAGCGTAAGAGATTAAAAGACAAAAATAACCTAATTAGAAAGGATTTACAGTGGGAAGTTGAATTATTTGTGCTCAGAGCAAGGCAGGATTGGATCTGAAGCACAAGACACAATGTGTTGGCAGGGATGATGATGATCAGGAATGTTAACTAGTACAGCTCTGCCATAAACCAGTCACAATTGTGTGAAGAATTGCTGAAAACAATTTGGATACAATATCTTGGATACAATATCTGAAAGCTTAGCCCAATTTGCATTCTCTGAACAAAAGGGAGGGTTAATTATGATCTTTCAGGTATTGCTTTCCCTACGCCTGCAGTCTGTAAAGCAGTGAATTTCAACAGCAGTTTTAAACTAAAGCATGTATATTTATAAGCAACCCTCATGTTACATTTGTGAAGGGAATTCTGAATAAAGGGTATACTACTGGGTTTGTATGATTTCTTATCCATCAGCAGGGAAGCTGCAAAATAATTTTAAATGAACTGAGCACTCAAGGGTAAATTCAGCTTTCAGCTACCCATGCGTAATGCCAGTGATTTACATTCAAGAAACTGTGGGTGGAATTTGGCCTCGAGGAAGTAGCTTGTGTTAGTGCCATAACCTTTGTTTTACAGGGAGTACAATATTTGGCCCAGAGGAGAAATACACCTCTTGTAAACCAGGCAAGCAAATGGGCACAAACTTGCTCAAGACATCACCAGCTCAAATCAGAAATAATTTCATTTCCTTTTAAAAGGAAACTAACTATGTATGAAATGGAAATCTGCATGTTTGTTCTGATTCTGGTCTTACAGCGGGATTTTGGATTGTACTCCTTGGATGGGTGAACCAGGCAGGATTGTCTTCTTCATTCAGATTAATTTGTAATTTACCTATTAAATGCTGATGGTTGGAATCTAAAGAATTTATTGCTAGATTTCTTTAGAGATTACATTCTTCAGGAAACTGCTTCACCTACACATAGCTACAGCAATACTGCTCCATGATAATACCATCAATATCTCTGCCTTGGTTAAAAATCTGAGTGTGGTGCCAGAACTTGTCACCTTCTTGATCTTTTTCAGCTCTCTTGATGAAAGACAAGAAGTTACATATATTTCCAGAATAGTGTACTTGCATACCTGTTTGTAAAGTATACCTCATGTGTGGAGAACCTTGCTCCTGGTGCAGCTCTCACCAGCTGTGTGATACCTTGTGTTCCCACTGGAGCGCCAGAGCCCTTCATGCTCCCTCCACTTTCATTTCAGCCAAAGGGAAAAAAATAATGTGCCCCAGAGATATGCACGGGGTACTGTATAACATCCAGCTGTGGGTTTCAATTTTCATATTTTAAAAAAGTTTCATATTTAAAAAGAACCTATCTTGCCTGCTAAACTGCTATAGTAAACCACAAAACAAACTTTTGCTTGATTAGAATAGGATTTCCATGTGACTGACATCAGCCTACTAGTAATGTCCTTGCCTAAAAATTATTTAAATGTGACATAGTCAAATAGAAAAATATTGGGTAGTAGATAATCATAGCCTTAAGATTGATGTATTAAATTATCAATGCCAAAAATGTGTTTACAAACACATTTTAAAATTCTATTTTAGTGCAAGATTGCTTGCATTTCTGGTAGTGTCTATGTTTTCACCATTATTATTCTGTTCTGCATTTTCATAGGTTCAGTGGGTCATTTGCAGCCCAACTTATACCCACTGCATAACACTACGGCAACAGAAGGAAGGCTGAAGAAGCTTAGTGTACTCTTTGCCCCTGCCTATAGCCAACTAGCAGAACAACTTGCTGGTCAGAGGACAGTCAAGCAGCATTACATCTATTGTGTATTTTTATTGCTAGTTCTGGCCAGAAGCCTGTATGAAGATGACATCCATTGCCTTAACTAAGTGAAGCTCCATTAGCAATGAGTAACAGAAATATCCCTGTGGGCACACTTCCCCTTGCTAGCATGCTGCCTAAAATTCCAACTCAAAATTTAGCGGGTATCACTGTGTTTATCAGACGCTAACTACAACTGAAATACTTATCTAATTATGCTAGCTCTTCCTGCTTATTTCATCTAATTAAATCACTTGTAAAAAGAAGTTAAAAAAATCATTCACTAATCATTCTCTAATTTTTCTCTAATGCTGCTAATCTATAAAAGTATATGACTTAACTGTCACAAGGATTTTATGCAACCTTAAATGCTGCTGTGCATATTTGTCTTCCTTCCCAACCCCTACATCATTTACAAGTAAGGATTTTGATACCAACACAAGAAATTAGTTAGTAACCCATTACAAGCAGAGAGGAGTGTCAGTGTTCTAAAGAAGTGTTAATATACAAACCAGTTTGAAAACAGTGAAAACAGATCTACAATCATAATTATTTTTTGTTTTAGAAAAATCTTTGGGCAACAAACAAACAGACTTTCTATCTGAATAGAGCTGAGCAGCCATAATAATAATACAAAAAATTCAGAAACTTTGATTTTATTGGCATCTCTGGACTCACTACTGTAATTACAAAAAAAATCCCAATACTTCAGCCCTTCTACTATCATGCCAGAGAAATAACAATAGGGTATTTTCAAGTTACTCTGAGAAAGACCCCAAACTGACTCTGTTACAAGAACTTTAATACTTGTATCAGTATGTTCATGAATGACTGAACTCAAGGTAAACAGAAATGAAGTCTTCATTTTTAATTCAAAAGCAAAACTCACAAAACAAATTTTGCATAAAATTTCATCCTGAGAGGCTAAGTAGATGCATGTTCTCCTGCTAAGTTTCATTACCAAACCATGGCATATCTTGCTTTCAAACATAAAGTACAAATAAAATATGTTTTAATGAATTCAAAGCATAACCGTCCAGTCCCTGAGAACTGAGGAAGCATCAATTTGTCTTGATTCTATCCTAAAGCCATAATATTCCAATTTGAAGGAGATATGTCATTTGTGAAGAGACCATCTAGTCCCCATCTAGTTCATCATTCAAGAATATGAATGTTTTTCCGTTTTCACCAATTGCACAGTTTCTCACACATGCCATGTAATGCATTTCTGTGAAAGAAAAATCTACCATCAAGAATCCTGTCCTACTGAAACGGTCATCTGTTCTCCCCTAACAAGTTATTTTGCAAAGGAATATAATATAGTAGGTTTTCTCATTTATAACTAATGCAATCCCACATGTTCCACCACAAAGACTATGAAAAGCACAATTTCACCTGACAAGGTGGATCCAGCTTGCCAGGAGCACTCTGCACTGATCCCTGGGCAGTCAAGTGTAAATTTGGCTAAAGAAGTTTCTTCATATGTGAGGAAGCAAAAGCATGCACCCGCTTTTTCCAAAGCACAGTAAGCTAACCATTTACTGCTCAACTGCTACCTTTGAAGCCCAGCCCAGGGCGTGTTTCTAGCTGGGGGGCAACCTGGGCAGCTTCTGCTTATGATGGCACTGAGGGAATACGCTTTACCTCAGCAACTTCCTTACTCAGTAAGGCAGATTAGCCTGCATAGAGCACTGAAAGGTTGCAGGTACTGGAGCTGGCTAGCTTAAAGCTGGTGGGGGCACCTTTACCTTGCAGCCCACTCACTTGGTGCCTGCAGAACAGAAGTTCTCAGCAGCCAACTGTTTTGCAGGATGGCTGTTATTTATCTATTCTGGTCATTGATACTTAAATGATAATTAAGCATGCGACATATCACTTCAAGAACAAAAAAGAAAGCTGTATATCACTTTTATCCAATACAATAAATACAATTAAAAGGAACTATTGCTGTCTCTCTTAGTTTTCCCTCATATATATCAGCTGTCACTCCTTGAGCTTTAAAGTGCTTGAATAATAAACCTGCACAGAATTGAATTACTTCAGTAGCAAGCTGATTAGTTCCCACATCCAATAAAATGTCTGTGGTATCTCATATATTTGACATTTAATGTTGTAATTAATAAGTCTTGATCATGTGCCTCTTACAGCCACAGGTCAGTGACAACAGTGACATTCCCTTTCTCAGCAGGAAATTGAGCCTCCAAGACATTTTCCTAAGACACTTTCAATTATGATAAATTGTCAGATTTGCTTCAGTCATTTTGAAAACTACTTCAAGTATATCTTCCCAGGTAAAAGCAGTATAAAGATATAAAGTAGATTTTTTTTCCCCCCCCCCTTTGTGCAAATCACATTTTGGGGAGTATTTCAGATTTTTTAGGGTCATTATAGATTCCCAAGTGAAAGGTGTGCTTTGAAATGAACTGATTTCAAGTACATATCTTTCCACTTAATCTAGCATTTCCAATAGAGGGCCAGACACCAAATTGCTTTAAATCTGTGTAGCATCATTGATTTCATTGGGTACATGTTCAATTTATTCCACACAGGGATTTGTTCCTTTAATTTAGAATGCTTAAAAGGCAATGTTGCAAAAGCATTTATATTCCTTTTCTTTTTAATGTTGCGTGCAGGAGATTTTTTTTTAAACTTAGACTATTAAATATCAAGATCTTATTAGCTCCGTTTTTTCATAGTCATGTTGACAGTATGCAGGGCTGATGATGACAACACTAGGGGATATAAAAGTGTGGAACAGGTAGAGGCATTTTTCTGAGTTATCACCTAAAACATGTGAGCTTTGGTCTACACAAAATGTTGGGAAAAAAAGGAAAGCAAAGAGTAGCAATTCCATGAAGCCAACATTACTATAGCTACTTCTTTGGCACCTACAGTAAAGGTACACTGGGTTTTCCTATTTGCGAGGTTACTGAGGCCTCCTTATTTACATAAATGCAGTTTTAAAATAATGCTCCCTCATATGCAAAATTTTAAATATTTAAGGTAAACTAAGGCTATTAATTTGTAATTGCTAGTAAGAGTGAAAGTTTGCAATAAAAAGAGGTACAAAACTTTGGACTTAACCTCTCTGATACAACATGCCAAGGGGAGAGGCAGAGGGAGAGGAGGAAACAAAACATCCTTAATGTTTGCTTCCCTTGCCTGGAACTTTGTTCGGTTACACTCTCTGATCAAAAATATTTCCTCTGAATTGAAATCAAATGGTTGACAACTCTCTAATTATCAACTTGACTTCACATACTCAACGTTTACAGTTCCACCTTTCTGTTCATGTATGTAATGCTGCCAAACCTGACATTTATGCACCATGGCTTAGAGTGCAAGATATTCTTCATTTTAAGAAATAACATCGTTTAAGTCATATTCATTTCTGTCCTAGTTTTTCTTTTAGTCTTCAGGGATTGACTTTGTCAAGGTTTTCTTTCTTTACAAACACAAGAGCTAAAAACTTTTCTCAGTTAAAGCTGAAAATTTTATACAGTCATGAGTCTGCAAGAGCTGGGAAGTTAAGAGAAAAAGGAATATGAAATGTCATGAGACTTGCTATTACTGCAATAAACAGTAAGAATTTACAAGACAGTATGATACCACACAAAATAGTCATGCTTTCCTCAAAAAGAATCCCCCAAGCTTCATGAAGCAGGTTATTAGTCTAAGTTTTACAGACTAAAATCTTAGGATAGACAGCTTAGTGCTCTGCCCAAACACATAGAGTCAATAAAAAATATTAAAAACCCTTGGAACTAAGGGTCTTCAGGTTTGTCACCTGCTGATTGGGAGTAAAAATTTTGTCTCTAGCTCTAAAGCAAGAGGCTGAGACATGGAGTCAATATGCCCTGAGGAAATAATATTCATTACTTGTTTTGAGAGGCAACCATAGGTGCTGGAGACACCAAACCCTGAGAAATGGCAAGTGAGGAAATCCAAAGCTTTGCAGCACAGACTGAGTTACTGCACCCCAGCAGAATTTTGAGGCACCTTCACACCCCTCTATTTTCTTATGTCAACACTATGTAGCAGAGTGCAGTGCAAGGACCTTTCAGTTAGCACCCACTGATGCCGATAATGTCAAATGACACAAGCCAAGACTGGACACACCAGCTCAGGTTCAATTACAATCGACTATTGCCTCAGGCACTGTGCCTAAGTGAAAAAACCTCTGGATGTTGGATGAGAGATGTAGTAATCCCCACCTCTTCTGACTTTGGAGTTAGCTTGGGCAGAGCCACCTTAGTCTTGTATCTCAGAGATCACTAACATTTAACACAGAAACCCGTGTATCGCAACTAGGGTTCTTGCATTTTTGAAAAGACATTAAAAACTTATTTTAGATCAAAGTGTGTCACAAAAAATTTCTTCATGTGCTTAGTATGTACAAAGCAGTCACAAGTTCTTGCACCTTTTGCTGGTCTCAGAATCTCCTCTATATTTAAAATACTGCAAGTGAAGTTTGTTTTGTCATTGTTCTCTAATAAAAAATAATACCATTTGTGAGAGCATTTAAGATGGCCTCCCACCTCCTCCAAACTCCACAGTATATTTAGCATTGCTCCAGAGGGGTAGTCATTGTGCTTTATAAATGTGAACTGTAATTCATTTAGCAAATTAAACAACAACAACAAAAAAAGTAAATAAGCTGCCGAAACACTTTAAAAAGAATGATATTTGCATAACATATTAGTAGAAAGATTCAGAAAATTTGTAGGAGATTGAAACCAAATATCTCCTTGGAAACAAGAACAAGGACACCAACATTAAACAATTCCAAAGAAATTAAAACAACAAGAAGCATATTTAGAAGGACAATTGCTAAAATGATTAAAAAGGAAATGAGATAAATATCATAGACTGGATACAATATAGACAGAGCATAAAGAGATGAAAGGCAAATGAGGGAAAGAACAATAGCACAGAAAACATTCACTATAATAGCAGAAAAACATGAAGAAGCAGCAGTGAATCTCCGTTTTCCACCCTGATTCTTGTAGACAAACAACCTGAGTGTGATGCTAAGATCCCACAGCTCTGATCTGCAGGAACTGTGTGCAAAGGTGCAATTAAAGGAATTCCCTTCATTTGGCTTTATAATGTGTTGCTTTCTAATTTGTATGATTCTTATTAAAATCACATGATAATCTGAGTTTTTAATATCTCCTGTTTCTAATACACAGAACCTGGTAAACAATTTTTAATGTAACTGAGAGGGTCTCCATCTCCTAATTCTCTAAATATATTAGTTATTTGTCATTTTTAAAAAGTCATCCACAAATGAAATGATTTCTTGAAAATGAGGAAAGCAGAAACTATACACAGGTTTCTGTTCTGTCTAAACCAGAGATCTGACTGTTGCATCCAGCCAAGTTCATTATCTTAAAACTCATCAGGTTTAAAAGAAACGTGGGAAGGAGCTACTTAAAAATGTGAACAATCATAATTCTCGCTGGCTGTGCACAAGGACTGTCCTTTCTTATATAAAAAGTCATTTCTGTTGTCATTCAGACACATATACTTTGCACAACACACTTTGTCTATGCAAATTCATTTCGCACCCATTTCACCCACACGAGAGAGACCTTCATCACATTAGTCTTCACTCGCTGCTTTGTCATAAAAACTCTGACTCACCCCTATTCATCTCACTTGTCTGACTCACTGACTAGCAGGGACTGGGAATTTTACTGTGACAAGCATATTTAACAGAAAACTAAGTGTCTTACCTAACCCCGATGCTTTATACAGGAAAATCTCTATTAAGTCAATCTTTTATTCTTTTTCAGGATGGAAGGAAGAAAAATTTACTTTGGAGACCACTCGATCTGAAACAAAACAGTGTTGTCTTTTTAAACTAAACCATGCTTCCTCATTTTGGGTTGGATCCATCACTGCTCTGTTTTCCAGAGCTGTCATATGGCACCTCACAGGAGCAGGTAGTTTGCTCCCTCTGGAGCTCACCCTTTCCCCATAGGCACCTTTGAACTACAGCTACATTCACATGCCTCAGCATCCCCTCCAATTAAACTGTTAAACATACCATCTGAGTCACAAGACTACAATGCCTGATGGAGGATCCAGACTGAGCCCAAATCTGAGCCAAAGGAGACAGAGCTGAATTTCTCTGTTCGTTAGGCACTGCTCCCACTCAGGCAGGCACAGTGTAAAGTCCAGCCTAAAAACTTTTGAAAATTGAAGTGGTTTTAGATCTTTCCATTCTAAGAAATATTTTATTTTCTTCTCAATCCAGAGAAAAATGGATTGTTGAAATCACAGATTTTAAGTCTTTCACACCACCTCGGTTAATATCGAACTTTTATGCCCCTACTGCCATTCACAATGCTCCTTAACACACCCATCCTTTTCTGTCCCTTCTGCCCTCCCCAAATCCATCCATTCAGTTCTCCCACCCACCTTCTCACTCTTCCCAGCAGGGCTTCCTGGGGTCAAAGCAGCCACAGTCAGCAACTGCTACTGCCCCTTAGCCTGAGTTAGGGCTCTAAGTCAAAAATAGAGTTACAAGTCTTGGTCCCAGCCTGCCGGGAGAGAAGGGAAAGCTGTTCTCCCCTACAGATTCGGGAAGATGCCGAGAATGAAGGAGGCAGAGTACAAGGCAACCTATTAGAGGTACTCGAGCAGCAAGGAAGCAGATGTCCTATGAGCTGAACCTCAACTGGCTGCAGCACGAAGAAAAACCAACACAAAGAAGAGGCAGGAAGGATGAAGTAATTGCTGATCTTTACAAGCCTTATGTAAAATACCATTCATAATGGTGATGACAGTCACTTTCTGCACACAGGCACAAAGAGCTTTTTCTTCCATGGCACCCTGACAGTTTAGGCAGGAAGAGAGAGGTGGCTAGTGGAAGTAAATTGTCAGTGATCTGTCACCAAAGAGCAGATTGCTTTTCCTCTCCTGAATTTTCCCTCCTGACTTAAGATCAGTCCCTATTGAAACCTAGGGTTCTGTTCATCAGTAGCCAGCACCCACAGAGATGAAATGTCTTTATCAGATCTTTCTAAATAGTTGAAGCTCAAATTGTTCTGACCTTAGGAAGAGGAGGAATGGTTGTTGCCAAATACTAAAGAAAAAAGCACGCTGCAAAATAAAGCTCCATAAAGAAAAATCATTAAACCTATTTTTCTACATGCAGGCTGCTGTAGTACAAATTAAGCCAAATGCAATCACAAGGGAATTAAGGCCAATAAAATTATTGTAATAAATTAGTAGTCTTAAAACTACTTTGATTAGTCTATATTTAGCCACAGGTACAATAACAGAAGTTAATCTGAGAAGAAGAGATTCAGTTACACATGAAATGCTGCAGAAGACCAGGAGTTGCTGGAAGCGAGGGAAAGTTTCCTTTGTTTTATTTGACTTTGTTTTGATAATCACTTTTCTGTTTACCCAGGTATAATGTCATTTTCTTTGCAGAATACTAAGATCCATGTGCAAAACAGAAATGCCTGCTAATTATTTCCTTCTAAAAGCAAACAAGAGAATGAAATGTCCTGTATAATTGAATTTGAAAAATGCCAAGAAAGTTTGTTCTCTTTACAGACACAGTTAAAGCAGATTATTTTGGTAGGGTCTGAAAGGGGAGGAGTGGGGAGAACCCAAGTTTCCACTTAATTTCCAGTTGCACACACATTTTGTCTTCAGATGTCAAAAGGAAGCCTTTCCAAAACAGGCTACAACAAATAGATTTTAAACAGCAAAGCCTCTGTCACAGGGACTCTGCCTTTGTTCTGTATTTGTGCAATGCCCAAAACACTGAAGCTCTTGCTTCTACACTAGATATAAATAAACATGGAAGGAAGTGAAAGAATAACACAAGAGAAATCAAATAGATGGATAACTTGAAAGAAGAAATAAAACTGTATTTCTGCTGTTTAACCTTTACTTGTCTAGCTCTTTATGCTGCCTTAGAAAAAAAAGGTGTTTTCTTACAAGTCAGCAATATTTGCAATAGCCTTCTTTACAGCACTTCAAAGATAGCACCAATGGAACATTAAACACATATATTTATATAGCAATCATGCTCTGCAACATAATAGCTCAATTTTTTCCCTACAGAGCATGGCCCACATTTACGCAGCGGAGCCCAAGAGAAGCCCGAGTTACGTAGGTCAATGTACTGAATTTCTCTAAGTGTTGACAAGAAATCTTGTCATTTGTTCTTGCCATTGATAAATTGGTATCAATTTATAGTCTCTGGAAACCCAAGATGTCTACTTGCTCTCTAGGACAAGATGAGAGTAAGGTGCCAGCTCACCTGCAAGGGAGGTCCTCGCTGGTGGCTGATGAGCTGCTGCTCACCAGCCCCATCCCATCAGCCCCTGCAAATACTCTGCCTCACTGACTGGACCAGGCAAAGTTGAATCAGACCTGTGTAGTACAGTACAACCAAGATACACCTTTCTCCCACAAGTTGCTGTTCTTATTCCTTTGAACACAGGAACAACAACAACCAAAAAAAAAAACATTCACAATTTTCCTGAACTGGAAGACTCCAACAGCAACAATATCATTCTCTTATTCGTGATCCGCCATCCATGGAAACAGGACTTAACAAGTTTGGGTAGCTGGCTTCTTTGCAGAGGTATTTGTGTGGTACATAGGAACATGTGGCAATTAGATGCAATACTTAGGTACAGATCTGTGCAAACAGCGAATCACAATGTGTTGTAATGAGGGAGGGAAAAAGATGTTACACTAACTTCCTTTACATTTAAGAGGGAATATTATAAACTGATATGTAAGACAGAAGAGCTATACTGTCATACCAGAGCAGAGTTTGTCCTCCATGTCATGATCCTTGGATAGACATGTAAAAAATACTGTATTTATTGGATTAGTACTTTTAAATTGGAGATAGCAGAAAGAATTAATGGGATAGCTGTGGTCATCTGCATATTTTTTATCACAAAACTTAAGCAGCAGTCTCAGATTTTGCTGTGCTTTAGCTGCTTTAAAAAAAAAAAGATAACATGAAAATATAAAGAAGAGAATGAAAGACGGCTGCATTCAGAGGGCTGTGTAGATGTTTTTGTGTAAGTATGGCAAGAAAATTTTGCCAGGTAATTGTACCAATATTGCTAAGAAAGATCAGAGCTAGGGAGTGTAAAAACATTGGTATTGTGGTTTCACAATGTCATGTCCCTGACCGAGAAATGACAATATGCAGGAGAGGTGGGGGGAAAAAAAAAAAAAAGATGTAATAGCTCTGATTTCACCAGATGTCTCCAAACCTACAGAAAAGAAAGGTTAAAATGTCACAGTGGCATTTTTTTTCTGCAAAGGAATCTGGCAGAGGAACTTTTGCTGTTGGTGCAATTGCTGATGTGATCTGGAAAAACTGACATGAGGTTCCAAAGGAGTTATTCCCAAATCATCCATGTGCAAAGAAAGCATCTGTGTTCTGTTTTCACCAGACCACAGTGCTAGTAAGCTAGGCGCAAAAGAAAAGAAAAGCTCTAGCCTCATCACGTTGCATTGAAGACAAGGCTATTTCAGAAGACAACAAGCCTGATATTAGTTCATACTATAATCAAAACAAATCAACCATGGACAATTTGGATCACCTAACCAGGCTTTATACACGCAAGAGGAAAATTTGGTGGTAGCCAGCGGTAATATGATTCTGATGTGCTGTGCTGAATGGCTACATTCATCATTTAGTACTCAGCGTTCTCAGGCTCAAATTTTGCAATGTCCTGTGATTGCTGATTGTTTCTGTAGAAGTATTCAACAACTTTGCTAAATAAAGAGTTGATAATCCAGGAATTTTTCAGGCTACAGCTTGTATTGGATTTCAAACATTTGGGATGGAAATACCAACCTGCTTGCAGCTGTTGCACTTGTTGGAACACGGAGATAAACAAAGAATTAACACTGTCATTTGTAACCACACAGCAACAACAGAAAAGTGAATGTGTCCACCCAAGTGTCATGTTAAAAAAAAAAAAAAAAGAAATTTGTTGCAGAAATATAAAGAGCCTAAAAAGCCTGAATCATGGAACAGTTCTATATGCATAGTTACATAAACACAACCACAAAATCTGTTACGTAGGAAAAAAAACCCAACCCAACAGATACAAAATGTAGGTCTCTGCATTGATCTCAGATTAAAGGAAAGAGAATAACCCAGCTATTTTGTCCCTATGGCTAAAGGCGTGTAAAACAAATAACAACAAAATAATCCATACAAGAAAAAGAAATAGAACTAAGGATAGAAATTAAGATAAATGCCTAAGAGATTACAGAAGATGATGATAAATGAAAGGGCAAACCAAAAACCTGCACACGGACCTTTTAACTTAGCAAATGTAATTTATGTCTTTGGGTTTTCTGTATTTACCAAGGAAAAGCTGCTGAAAACCTGAGAGGAAAATACTTCTAATTTGAGCATGGGAAGTATATTAGAGGACTAAATAAGTCTGAAGAAAACAGTAGAGGAAGCCGTCAAAAATTCACCAAAATGCACCCAGAGTTCTGGTAGGAGCTGCTAAATGGAGCTGGAAGCTTGATCTGATGGTTGCAGCGGAAAGGCCGTGTCGCGGGTTACAACTATGAGGCTGTTCTATCCGAAAAGGTTTCCCGACCACACGGGTTTGGAGGCAAGGTAAACCCACCCAAACCTACACAAAAGAACTGAACGGCTCGTCAGGCTTTGTTTAGGCACAGGAAAAGGAATGTGATACACAGGGCTTCACTTAAGGGGGGTGAGAAACCGAAGCGTTTTAAAGTGAACGCAATCAAAACCACAAAGCGATCATTTAAATACAAATAGGGCTGGGAGGGGAGAGAGAGGGAGAGATTGATCAATACGTAAACAGGCATCTCCCGGTATAACACAGTCTCCCGTTCCGACCCCCATCTCCCGTTCACACACAAAGGACCCGCCACGCGGTCGCACCGCCGGGGCGGGGGGGCAGGAGGAAAGGAGTCATTGTCCGTCACCTGCAAAGTTTTCAGTCCGAGAAAACTTCTCCTGGAGCAAACCTCCATGCAGGAACGTGGTCCTTCTTCCTCCGGGGTGGCTGGGAGAAGACCTGAGTTCCGCGGGGGCAGGACCCCGCGGCTGCCGGCTCTGCCCCTCTGCGGAGCGGGGCACGGAGCGGACCCTCAGGGAACGCCTGTGGGTTTCCCGCGTGGCGCGCGGGAGCTCGAGCGGAGCCCTTAGAGCCCTCGTGCTTTTCCCTCGTCAGCGGTTTCTGTCCCCTCGGCGCAGGGTCTGGGGGCTTACAGCCGGTTTTACCCCTTACCGGGTGAAACTCAGTCCAAAGCCACCCCCGCCGGTGATGGGCAGAGCGGAAAGGTCTACCTGCTGCGCAGAAGGAGCCTTTTACTGCCCCGGGGGCACTGAGGTACCTGCGGGGGGGTTTCTCTCTCTCTGGTGAAGCTTCGCAGTCCTGCGGCACAGGGAATCGAAAGTGCCGCGGGCAGCCCGGGGCAGGGTCTTAAACTGCTTTTTATGCGCTCATTCGCGGAGGCGTGTCTGAGTATCTCGAGTCCCGATGAGGGAACCGAGAGGGCTGGCGCTGCTGTTCCAAAAGGCGCGAGAAAACTTTCCCGCGCTTCGGGGAGAAGGGGAAGGGGGAGAACAAAGGGCTCACCCTGCTAGAGCCAGCTTAAACCGTGACAGGCCATAATCCCATGTATTGACGGAAGTCTTAGATTCTGAGTGGTGGCTCAGATGATTTGTCTGGCTCTTCCGAAATTCGCGATGCCAGGCTGTGAGCCTCTGATCAATCAGGGAATGGCACTTTTCCCACTGAATCACTAAGCCAATGACCCGTCATCGTGTCAGGGGCAGGGAGGGGTTGGTGCTGACGGAAGGCATGTGTATTTGGATTAAGAAACCCGGCAATTTTCCCTCAAAATAGATAGATTGGCCCAAATGCTTTGGCTGAGTGCAAGTACTATTCCATTCTGCTTACCTCAGTTTTCCCTGTGGTTTTAATTGAAAGTTATATTGCTTACTGTCCATCCTAAAATGTTGACTAATTCTGCCCTGCCTTGCTAGATGGCTGCTGTGTTATGGCCAGAGGTAAGTAATGAAGAGATTCCTCTGTTTCCCACACTAGCTGCTTCACTGGGGTACAGAATGTCTTTCTTAATGCTTGCAAAACACTTGGAGATCCTTCAATGAAAGGCGTAAAGGCACAAATACCATCATTGTTAGCTATAAGGGCCACAGCAGAGCAATGCAAAATATTCCTCTTCCCTGCCCATCTGGGGTTTTTCACACTGCCTAAGCAGTGCTCCCATCCCCTGCCAGCTCAGAAAGCAAGAGATCAAATCTGTGCTTCTGGCATAATAGTTCAGAGTGCTAATTACAGAACTACCATAAAACATCTGCTGTAATGCATAACTGTAATACCTTGGCACGCACAAATACAGCACCTAGATGCTCAGAGCAGAGAGCTCTGTAAGCAAATCCTAGGAACCAGAGTGTAAGCAGCTCTCAAGTGAGTCTCATCCCAGATGAAGGGAGGCAGAAGAGCATGGAAAGACACCAACCTCTCCTACACTCCCTTCACGCAAAGGAGTTGCAGCTGCAGGCTCTGCACTCAGAGAAACACAGGAGCAAAGCCATTGCAGCTGCCGTCTATCTGCTCCCAGAGCAAGGTCAACTGCCTGAAAGGGAAGGAGGACTGGACTCGAGAGCATACAGATAGGCATCTTCCTTTCACAGTCCAGGGTAACCCAGAATTAATTGTCCGTGAGACACTGTGAAACCTTACCCCGTCATGGGATGCCTCGGAGAGGTTGTGTCTGAGAATTAGTCATCCCAAAGACACAACCTCTCCAAGACTTCCCATGGCCAGCCACAACTTCCCAGTGCTTCCTCACAGCCACTGCAGAGCTATGTATAAATGGGATTTCTTTGCTCCAAGAAAACACTGGCATGGACAGAGAGGACATTAAGAATTAAAATAAAGCTTCTGTTCATACTCACTTTGAAAGATCTCCTTCTCATTTATGCTTTGAGTCAACAACAGTTGACTGCAGGGACCAAAAGTATTCATGCACCAAATATTATGCTTTATTGCTTTTAGGACTGGAGGGATGATTCTATGATTCTGTGATGTAGACACTGCCCTTCCAACATGGTGCTCTGTCCTAAAAGACTTGGGATGGCCTGTTGAAAAACTAATTCAATACATCAGGCTTGTCAACTGGATAATAAACTCTATCAGGATAGAGTTTCAAGGAAAGTCCTCAAATGTTCCCTCATGCCCAGCTGATGTGCATGGACTCGAAAAAGTGACACAGAAGGTGCCTGTGCTCTGCACCAGGGTCACAGGGAGAAATTATCTGCTGGAAAGTTTTTGTTAGGGTGAAGCTTCTTTATGCTGCAGCCCTGATGTGTCAGAAATATGTGCTTCAGTGCCTGCAGGAAATACATATCCTAGCCTATTATATCTCTCTTTTCATCAAAGAGGAAACACATGTAGTAATCATTGCTGCAATTTTAAAATATTGTCACATTTTAAACATCAGTACTGAAGTAAACTTATACTAGGGATCAAACCCAGACCTTGCTTTGCCAGAGAGTAAGGGACAAAGGAAGCCATTAATTCCACAGTAATAATTTATGTGCTAATGTGACTAGCCCTGAACACAATCAGGCTGACATGAAAAAAAGGAAAAAATAGCCATAGAATGGCTTTGTAGCAGTTCTGCAAGCAAGTCCCATGGAAATGCAAAAGTGCACTGAGCTGTTCTGCTAATATCATTACAGTAAAACTGGAAATATAGACATTTCACTTACTTGCGCACAATGGTACTAGACGAAATATATAAGACTCTTCAAACTGGAATGGATAAATGGAGGTGAACCACTGCTTTTGATGCAAGGCTAATCAGAGAAATGTGAGGCTTTTTTGCTGTGTTGCTTGGATTTGTTTTGTCTGCATAGAAGCACTTCTAAAAATGTCAATATAAAAATAAGAAGCTTTCACAATGCCATAATTCAATTGAAAACAAGACCGGCACATATGTCCTAATCACTGTGCTGGCTGTATCATATTAATCTGTAAAATCTAACTACAAAAATTCTATCTACAAAATCTGAGGAGCATACCAGATATGTGAACAGACCTTTAATTGCAATGCACCATCAATGTACCTAAAGGAGAAGCAGTGTGGGGAAGACGGGAAAACTTCCGTAATAAGTTGAAACTATATTTGCAAGTCAATGAACAAACTAAAAATGAGCTTTCTGTAGTTGCTACAGAATGTTTATTATTTTCACTCATGTCTCATAAGTCTATTTTCAGTTAAGAAATGATATGTTCTCTCTTTGTATGAGGCAAAATAATATTCTTAAATAGGAGACCTTCATCCAAAAAGAAGTAAGCGTGGCTTTTCAAAGTTTCCACCTTCGAAATCAAAAGTGGAAGAAATTAGGCACTGTCTTTGTAACAACAACAAGAACAAAAAAGCTATAACATTAATGAAGGGAAGTAGGTAATGAGTATAGACAGAAAATAGTAAAATATAAATGCATTTTTCTGCTTTCCTGAGAGAGAATTACTGGTGCTTCCTGAACACTTCTCAGTTTGTTCTTCTGACACCAAAGTTCTTCCTTTTCGTCTTTTAATATTAGATTTTGGGAAATTCAGTATACCACTGTGCTCCATTGCCTGAATGAGTTAGCAACCTAGAATGAAAGAAGTCAAGAGAAAAAAAATTTTAAAATGCGTTGCTTCCATAAAAGCCAGAGATGAAGAGATTTATTGCTTCTGTCCTCACCACTGACCCGATTCTATCGAAGACAGGATATGGTGGTACATGTATGTACACAAGAAAAGCAGGAAAGAACAAAGATATTATCTTAGATAATTATATGTAGAAAATGCACTCGGAAATTGTCAGTTGGGACTGTATAGATTCACAGAGGTCACTATATTATTCTTTTTTAAATTAATGAGTGAAATTCAGTAACTTCTTCCAAATGAAAGAATATAGAGAAGAGAAAAAAATACCATGTAAGATGGCTGCATTAAAATAAAAAAAAATTGAAGTCATTGTTTAAAGTATCTCGTAGGATCTCTGCTTGGTAATATGATGTCAAAACATGAAGGCCACGACCATGCTTTGCTTGAGGCCTTTGGTAATCTTCCAGACACAAGGAATTTATCAAAGCCTGCAGAAACTGCATCTGAAGATTGACACTGAACCCTGTGAGCTGTTGAGTATTAAGGGAGATCAGGGCATTTCTTAAAATTACTTTTTCAATTTTTTAATTTTCTTTATAGAATACAGAGAAAACAACTACAGTGGTGAGTATTTTAAATACAACTCTATCTACCAAGGAAAAATAGGTAGAGAGTAATTTGGGACAGGATCAAATGGCAGGATTAACTGTTATCAGAAATGGAAGGATTGAGAGGAATGACAAAATAAAAATACTGAATTTCATGAAGGAGGATAATATATTCAGAGAACTGGTAGACCATAGCCTCACAGGGAAGACATAAGCCTAAAGAAATTCTGGAGAGCTAACAATTCCTTAAATAAATTATAACAACTCACAAAAGCAAACTAACCCAGTGTAAAGGAGTGACTGAAAAATTAATTAGACTCCTGTTGGCTAAATGACAAGTTCTTCATTGACTGCATTTTAGAGAAAGTCACACAAGATTACTAAGGATAGGCAGAAAAGAATAGCATTAGTATACGGGGGCAACATTGAAACACAGTTTACTAGCCCAGTCTGTAAAAGATAACAAGAAATGATCCTATAAGTACACAAATGTGAGTAAGACTAAAAAATTAAAATGTTGACCTCCTCTTCAGAGAGAGAGGATGCCCACAAAGTTGAAGTACTGCATGTCTTTGCTGTCAGTCTTCATTAGAAAAATGATGCACAACTGATGTCAGCAGCAAAATGCTAGGGTAGGGAACAAAAAGCTCAGAGACTTGTAATTTGTTTTCAGTCTCCATGAACCAGATAAACTTCATTTGGGGGAATTTAAAACATCTGAAAGTTCTTTCACATTAATTACTGGTTTTGAGAATCTCTGGGAAAGGTGTAAAACTCCAGAAAACTGGAGAAGATCAAATATATCATGTGCTTCTGAGACAGAAAAGTGGTAGAAATTATACATCAGTCACCTTATCCTAATACCTACAAACCAACCAGCACAATCAAACACCCTTTAAGAACTAACAAGGAAACAAGGACATGAATAATTGTGAAGAATGAGTTTTATCAAATCTATCCAGTGACTTTTTATGGTGGGATAACTAGTCTTCTGATCTTAACCGTTCTGTGATAGGGAAACTGGTAAACATCATGCACTTGACTGTGCTGCTTATGAGGAAGTCACAGGCAGCAATGAAGGGAAACAAAGTCTAGATCAACAACGTATATCATTTTTCTGGGCTGTCTTCAGAGTACTTACCAGGCGTTCACTCTTAAATATCAAATGATTCATCAGGATTAATCCAGTGGGTACCAGTCTTGAGTCAATACTTTTGTTAGTGGTTTGAGTGATGGAACAGAACTGCTCTGTTTGTTAAATACAAAGGTGACACCAATGTAAGACAGGCAGCAAGCACAGTACAAGAGACCGTGACTATTTTTTTCTTTTGAGAATGGTATTCCACACAGCCAGCTACAGTTAGGAAAAAACAAAAAAGGTTGCACAAATACAGACTGGAGAGCAACCTGCTACACCCAGACAAATACATGGTACTACGATGGATCACAGAAAGAACACGAATCAACAGTGTCATTCTCTGGCAAAAAATAAAAAGGTGGACATCAAAGCAGGATTATAGACAATAGAAAAACCATACTGCTTCTCTGTTTCCTGGCTTTCATCCATTTTGCTGTAGTAATGGATTCAGGTTTGGGTATTGCCCACCAAATACATGCAGGTTGCTTGCAGAAATTCCTGAGGATCAGAGATCTAAGATACATAATCTACAAGGAAAGGCTGAACAAATTGGGGTTGCTAACTGAAAAAGTCTTAAAGTATATTAAAGGCTTTTGCAGAGAGAGAGAAAGAATAATTCATCCTCCATGTCCATGAAGGAAAGAACAAGAAATAACACGCTGAAACTGCAGCCAGGGAAATCTGCTTTCCATCACCAGAAGTTTTAAAGAGCAGGCAAGACAATAATTTTTCAGGAAATGCAGACAAAGTTTGTCTTGTCATTTTCCTCAGTGTCTTCCCTCAGGGCATCCTGAAATCCCTTTAAATCCTATAATCTATGATTTGAAGTCAGTTCCCTGCCCATTCAAAATACTTAATAAGTCGCTATATTTCTTTTTGCTACTCTGAAAAAATGTGGTGGAAATATTTTTTAAAAGGTTATACTTTTTGGTAAGTACTCTAATTAGTGTGATAGCCAGATATGAATACGACAGTATTTCCTGGAAGTATGCCTTCGATCTGCTTGTGATGAGACTTCCCATTTCTACAGTGACATTTTCTAGCTGAGAGAAAACAAAATTCATAAAAAGGAAAAAAAAAGAAAAAGAAAAAGAAAAAAAGAAAGCCGCATCATCTTTCAAACATTGACCTCATTTGCCTCAGAATGCTTTTTCCTCCTTACAAAGGCAAAAGCTTTGGCCCTTTCAACCTCCTATAACCAAATAGCTATTCTCTGTTGCAGGAAGTCATTTACAATCAACAAAATTTATTATTTTTCTTATTATTTAAATAAATTCTCCTGTGTTCCATCCCATGGTAATCACCCCACAGTGTTGAATATTTCATGTAGTCACAGAAACACTGTCTAAATGGGAACATATTTTCTCTCTTATCATTTAGGTTGAAGTAATACCAAACTGTTTAATTTTTTCTTTTTTTTTTAATAATTTATGCATTTGCAGAAACCTAAGACAGGTCCACACTCAACACACCACTACTGGCTGTCTAGAGATGTGGTAAACAAAACAAAATCAAATTTACAAGAAATGGAGAAAAAGAATACACACCATGCCAAGCATTCTATTATATCACTTGCCACATGTCCTTGTTTGAAATTTTGCATTCATGGCTTTTAAATATTAATATTGTTTTTCATTACTAGCATATTGGTCTGTACCATTTTCTTCCTCCTTCACCAGGGGTTGTTGCAATACGTGTTGGTAAACATTTCAGAAGAGTTTATCCAAAAATATTTTTCATGTGAAAGACGAAAAACTAAAGGGTTCTAAAAAGAACAGAGTTAGCTCTCTGCACAAGAATGTCTTTCATACAAGAGCAGATACTGTATAAACATGATTTTAAAGAATACCTGAATTTAAATGTTCTGGACAAATTTCTCATGTGCAACGTTTCCTTAGAAGATGAAGAGAATATATGATCAGTAACATCAGCATGAAACTTCTTCCTGTCACCTCCTGTTCCAGATGTTCTGTTAACCAGATGACCTCTTTTACCACAGTTTATCTAGGAATACAAATTGTTCTTAAAAATTCATGTATTTATGTATGCGTAAAATTTACTTCTACAGTCTAAAATTCTTCAAAAACACTCGAACAACAAAAAGAATTCATTTAATTGTAATAAAATATTTTGTTCAACCCAAAAGAAGTGTACTATGATGAAACTGTCAATTACTTAAAAGCTTTGGCTTGAAGCTGGAGCATGTGCAAAACTACTGAAAAGAAAACTATATGCACTCTTCATATTTCCGGATATAGAGGTAGTAGATTGCAAATTCAGCAAATGTACCAGTGTCAAGCAGCTCTCAGGCAAGTATAGTAGCTGTCTTGAGCCATATAAGATGACTCCAGGATGGTGCTGACTATTGAAAAACTTCTTATCCTGCTTGTCATTGAAATACAGACATCTGGGGAAGAGGTCCTGAAAATGGTGCGCTTTTACAGTAAGAAGAGTTTCCACTCCCAGTTGTTAACTGAGCAGTTCTTCAGTTGGTCATTCCAGCCAGGGCAAAAGGATCATCAGGATCCAGAGGCTGTGCCTGCTGCCCGTGGTACTGCACTGAGGATGGCTCTTATCAGAAAGTCAACTCAACTTTTTTGATATTACTGTACCTCATTGCATCTTACAGGACACGAAGGATGCTGGAATACAAATACATGAAAAATCAGCAGGACAGCAAAGGTGATGACAACCGGACTGGGATGACATAATGTGAAACTTTGTGAAACCAGTGAGTGAGATGTGGTAGAACAACACTGGCAAATGCTGACAGAAGAATATATTTGTTGAAAGGATATGCTTGCTGAAAGAGTGGGTGACGGGATTGCCATGGAGAATTAGATGGCTGGGTCATTGACCAAACAACAGGAAAGTTTCATGGCTATAAGATTATGCATGACTAATGCTGAGACAGAAATGGAATTTGCTCAAGAGGAACAGTGTTAAACAAGCAGGAAATTAGGGAGGACAGCAATGGCACGCACCTGTTCAAGTTGCAGGCTCAGAAAAATATCAACCAAGAATTTATTACTTGTTTATAGAGAAGATGAAGCCAAATAATAACCCAGAGGTACTCTGATTAAAATCAATTTGAGATGAGCTTCTAGTCTCAAGAAACTGTAGACAAGAAGAAAGAGATGAAGATTAATCTGACTGCTTTAAGAATGTAAAAGTATTATATGGAAAAGGGAGATCAAGAAATATCAGATTTCAACTGAAATAGCCTACATCTATCTTTGGTATAAACCACTATCAGTTTTGCCACTAACATACACTGGCTGTGGTGTTCCATTGACTCTTACTGCCCTTTAAAGAGTACATCATTCAGGCTCTTCGGTTGGAGGCTTGATTCAAGAAAGAAGCTGAGGCTCTGGTTTAGCTGCAAAAAAAATAGGCATATTGGAGACAGCAAGTATATAAAGAACCTGTACTTGCTTTGAGACAAAGGAAACAAGAGGAAAGCTTTCAGCTAGGGACTGTGCTGGTGCTAGAGGTCATTTGCTTCATTAACCCCCCAGTGATGAAAATGGTAGGAGATAACAGAAAAAAAAGTAAGTTGAAACAGCTCAAGGAAAGATGACGAGAAATCAGAATTAAGATGAAATGTGACAGGGAAGATTTCAGAGAAAGGAAAAAACTAGGGAATGAGAAGATGCAAATAGGAACTGACAGCAAGGAGCTGCTTGGTATCGTAAATGATCTCAGTGGAAAGCAGTGTGCCACTCGCTGGGCTGGAACCACTGAATTACGGGATAACGCCCCCAGAACTAAGCACCACAGCCTCCTCTCCTAGCTGCCCAAGCAGCTCTAGATTTATTACACTGTACAGCTCTCTGCCTTTCTTAGCCTGTCCTTGTAAAAGCATTGAAGTCAATGCTGAATGGAAAATTAACCAACCCCACATTAAATTAGTGAGAAAATGTAAATGTTATTTTCTCCCTCTCCATCTCTCTCTTCACCAATTGTTGATGTGTCAGGAGCTAACAGTGAGAAAATTTAATTCAGAGCTTTGTGCTCTTTCTTCATAAGCTGGTGGCCTTCACAGGTGCTAGCGGGAACTAGTCAAACTGCATCACTTTTACTTTCAACTAGTGTTGTCACCCATGACCATAAAACATGAAGGAAGAACTTAAAATGAGAGGCAATGGGGTGCTTATGAAAGTATTTCTGTCCAGGATTTAGTGGTATTCTGTGCTAAGTTCATGAAAGGGCAAACCTTTCCTAGCACAATTTCGTAAAACTCCAACATGGAAACTCTGGAAATACAAATAGAAAATTCACAAGGCTGCAGATGGAGTTTGTTCCACATTATTCAAGGAAACCCTTGGTGAGCCCTTCTCTTTTTTAAGGTAGTGCAAAGAAGAGAGGCAGTTTGACATACTGAGCCTTCAGTGGGTTTCTTTGTTTCAGATTTCTGTTGCTAAGTGTTACTCTAAAAATACTGAAACTGCTCAAATACAGAAAGTAGTGGGGGTTTAGGTCTGGATATTGAACAGAAAAGATTCAAAGAAATACATTTTGTGAAAGACATAGACTGTGCTCACCTCTCCGTCATCTTGTTTCTATCATATTTCATCACATCTTTTCTCACAGCAACAAAAAGTATGGACACCACCTGGGTGGTTTTCCTGTTTTAGTATATTACTCAGCCAGGAAAAAATAAATGGTATGAGGCAGGACATTTCATTCAGCTGGCTACCTACATTTGCACGGAGGTGGGGTCATACATTTAGTCATGTAATTTTGGACCAAGCATTCTCACATCCATTTATCATTTTAGGCAATCTAGGATTTATTCAATGTCATTACTCTCAGCATCAGGACTGAGGTTTCTATGATGTCCTGACTCTTCTTCCTCCTTCCCCCAAAGGATCACATGCTGCAAGATGTTTTAAAACAGAAGTAAAAACCTCATCCTTCCCAAAGAAAAATTCAACTCTTACCAAAAAAATTACAGATTTGATTTATTGGAGTGCATTCTGAGACAACCACAAGGCACAGATTTCTATAGCAGCCGGCCTTTTAGCAGATAGGGTATTTCACTCATTTCTTGTCTCTCTTTCACTGTGCAGAGTACTTGAAGTAGTACCATACAGGCTATGGCAAATTATTCTTTTTGTTTTGCAGCTTTTCAGTGTGAAGCAACACCACTCAGAATTCAGCAGGAGCCTCGGTGCCACCATGACCCTGCAAACATAGCAAATCCAGAGCCACCACCATCCAGACCCTCTGTGGGGGCAGAGGATCCCAGCCCTGCCAGCGCAAGGCATGCTGTCTTATGCTGGGGCACATGGTTCCAGGTGAGATGCCTGACTCCCTACCTTCATGTCCCAACTCATCACTCTGTAAAACACTTGCCTTGGCAAAACACTCGGAGTCTGCCTTGCCCAGCATAGGGGTGCAATTTATGGCTCTATCAGGATGCTAAAAAATACTGCATGGAAGAGGCTAGATTCTCATAATCCAGCTCTCCAGCAGGGAATTTCCCAAGGTAATGGAGCTGGGAACATCTGGGTGCCACTCTGGTATGGGCAACCCCTAGAGTTGTGGTACCTGCCCTTGTCTAGGAACTATGTGGTTTTTCTCTCTTCTATATTTAGCACTAAATTTATAAAACTCCTCTTCCATCTGATTTCTCCTCATAGCTCTGAAAGGTCTGCTCCTGTGATGAAGCACACAGAATGACAGTTTGGTACCATGAAAGTCAACAGGCAAAACTCTCAGTGGCTAATTAGAATCGGCATTTAGTTTAACTTTTACTTTCCTTTTAGTAGAGAGTAACTCTGCTTTTTTAAGTGTGGGGATAGCAGGGAACACAAAATCCCATATTACAGATACTTACAGTACCCACATATTGTACAGTTTGGCACCAAGGAAAATCTAACTCCTATTTTTCTTCTGCTTGCATTCCCTTCAGATTTATTTAATCTTTTGTTGTTTGAGGGTTTGTGTTTTTTGGTTTTTTTTGGTTGGTTGGTTTTTTTGGTTGGGTTTGTTTTGGGTTTTTTTTCAGATTGAAAAACCTCTTTTAAGTAATCATAAAAGCTCTTGAAGAGTAACACCCTTTGCCTTTCCACAAAATTAGTATAGCACAGGTTACTTTCCTCCGCAGCAGGAGGCATCTATTTATAAGAGCGGCTCATACTCCTCAGACAGCCAGTTCTTGGCCAGGAATATAACAAAGGGAAATAATTTTTGTCTTTATTTGAAATGTTATTCCCCACATTTCGTCACATATTCACATTGCTGTATAGGACCAATAGAATCACAGAATCATTTTGGTTGGAAGAAACCTTTAAGATCATCAAGTCCAACCGTTAACCCAGCACTGCCAAGTCACAACTAAACCATGACCCTTAGCACCACATCTATAAGAGGGATAGAGGAGAAGACCACTTGTACTCTTGATCCCTTGACCAGTTGTCCCAAGGCCCTGAAGACTCTCTTGATTACCCTTGGTCTTCTTGTGGCTGGTTTGTAGTTGCCTACCTGAAAAGTCAATAATGGATGATAGTCTGAGGGCCCTACCAGGGTAGGAATCTCTCACCACATCCTTAACCCGGGCACCAGGGAGGCAGCAGACTTCCCTAAGAAGTGGGTCAGGTCTGCATATTGGGCATTCCGTTCTCTTCAGAAGGGAGTCACCTATGACAATGACCCGTCGCTTTTTCTTTGTGGAAGTGGTTTTGATGCAAGGCTTGGGCTGGCTTAACCTTGACGATGCTTCTGAGCTAGACAAATCACAGTCCTCATTGTCGATTGGTTCCACTTGAAGGACCTCATACCTGTTATGCACATATCTGTAGGTCACCTGGGAAGGTGGGGTTGTTGCTGAGGGGATGTGCCTGCTGTGCCAGGCAGGAACTTGTCACCATTGCCCCTGTCCTTCCAGTCACTATGTTCAGTCAGATGGAGAGGGAAAAGGGAGTCCTCCATGTTATGTATCTCATCTGACTGTTGGGCCTGTCTCAGGGAAGGCAGGATGTGGTCCCAGTGACCAATCTCCCTCCCACACTCCTCCCTGACACTCCTCAACCTGCTCACCTCCTCCTGGAGCTCTGTCACTAAATGGAGGAGTTCCTCTCCCTGGACTCACTCCCACAGGGGTGCTCATGGCTGTGTCCTGTACCCGTGTCACAACAGGGCACACCCTGCAGCCTGACGCCTGGGTGGGTGCCTGTCTCTGCTGGAGCTCCGTCTGGGAGGCTACCTCAGTCGTGGTGGGAGCAGCACTTAAAGAGACTGTGGCCTTCTGCTGTGTGGAAACCATCGCTCGCTGGTCAGAGCAGGCAGAGTTTTCACATCCTTCCCACCTGCCCTTCTGCACCATGCTCTGGCTGTTGTGCCATGCTTTGGTGGCAGGACTCCCCAAGGGCTTCTTTTATAGGCGTGGGTGTGGGTGTCTCTGCCCTGGCAATGCCCAGGCCTTGTCAGGCTCTGCCATGAGACCTGCCAGCTCCTGGTGGGTCTTTCCACTCCCCTGGCATTTCCTTGCCTCAGGAAAACCTCACAAAACCCCCTGTAAACTGGCTTCACTGAGGGCCGGCCTGGCTCTGGAGCAGTTCCCCTTGGCAACTGACAGGAGCTGGAAAAAAGTTTGTATTTCCTTACAATAGGCTAGCAGTAAATTCTTGCCTGCTCCAAACAAGAAGGATGAGCAATGATTCAGAGAACCATCTAGATCACAGTGATTTCTAGACCTTCTTAGACATACAGTATTTCAGGATACCCCTAAAATGTAGCTCTTGTTTGCTGAACATTTAGATGAATTCCATCGATACTCTCTTGAACTGAGATAGATGTGTTCTATCTAAGAAACGAGGCTGAGGTTGTTATTGAGACGCCAGAAGTAACTGAAGGTATTATTGAGTGGGCATGTATCTTTGCCTTATTTTGAAAAGTATTAGCAATTTTGTTACGCTGATTTGCGTAATAAATGAAAGCAAATGTGAAATGCAGTAATAAGTCTCATCTCTGCTACAAGGAATATTCACTCTTTTTTCTTTTGTTGAATTTTGGTAGCAGAGGGAGGAGGCTGCTGGCTTGTGCCTGGTGGGGTTTTGGTAGTGGGAGAAGGGCTGCTGGCACAGTCCCTGTAAGAAGCTTTGTGAAAGCTCCCTTGGCTCTGAGTTGGCCCCTCTTTTGGCCAAGCTTGAGCCAATCAGTGCCTCTGCAAATGAACATATTTAAGTGGGGAAACCTGTTTGGTAAGAGCCTTTGTTTTGGGAGCTCTCTTTTGTTTTGGAGGGTGGGTAGGACAGTGGGAGAGACAACCTCGCCGTCACCCAGGTTAGTGAAGAAAGGGTCAGGAAAGCAGTCTGGAGCAGCCATTTCCCTTTGGCCCATGGTGAGATGGTAGGCTGGGTCCTTGCAGTCTTCAGAGATCACCAGTGGAGAGAAAGTCCATTTGCAGCCTGTGGAGAAGCCCACACTGAATCAGGGGACTAATCCTGAAGAAGACTGTAAGTCTAAGGGAGGCCTTCATTGGGACAGCTCATTGCTGGGTGAACTGATGCCCGAAGAAGACTCCCATGTTAGCTGGAGGACTTCATGGAGGACTGTCTTCCATGGGAGGGAAGTCCTGTTGACACAGGGAACTGTAAGGATTGTTTCCCTTGAAGAGGAAAGAGTAGCAGAAGTAACATGGATTGGACTGGGACCGATGGCAACCTCCATCCACTGTCCCTGCTGCACCATATGGGAAGGGAAAAGTGTAGCTGGGCCCAGAAAAGAAGGGAGGAGTTGGGGGAAGATGTATTTAAAATCCTATTTTTTTCCACTATCCTACTCTGATTGGATTGATGATTTGGTAGTGATGTTGTTGTTTAAATTAAATTGATTTTGTTTCCCCAAGTCACTTCTATCTTTTGCCAGTGACCGTAATTGGTGAGTGAGACCTCCCTGACCTTTGTCTTGACCCTTAAGTTGTTTGTTATATTTTCTCTTGCTGGAGTGAGAGAATGACTGCATGGTGCTTGGTTGGCAGCTGGATGTAAACCATGACATTTCCGTATTTGTTTCAATCTGTGATTAAGACTTCTGTCTCAAATTTATATTTTTTTCTAGATGAAGTTTACTATCATCTGTATTAATAGAACATTCACTGTTACAGGTTACCTGGAGATATGAGGTTTTAAAAAAGTATTTATAGAGCTTTGGTGAATAAAAAGACAAATTACCTTATTAAAAAAAAAAAAAATCCTTCAAATCAACAATCAACTGCAATTAACTGCAATTAGAAATACTAACTAGAACCAAAGGAACAAGTCTTCACAGCCAGTTAATATATGCCCTGATGACTTTTTCACAATACTTTCAGTATGCAGTGCAATAGCTTGCTAATGCTGCATGATACTTTTAAATATGAAAATATATATTGAGTTGAGAGATAAAAGTTTACATGACATTTGTTCTTGGATTCAAGGCTCCTTGTTTGTTTGCAATAAGAAATTATAATGGCTCCTGAAAAACCGATATTGTTTGTCATGTCACAGGTCCATTGAGATTTTCCTTTTTTCTGCAACTTTTAATACCAAGGGAGATATAAAATTACATTAAATCAAATCTTAGAGGCTTAGCTTAAACCTTAAAATCAAAGAGTTGACATAGTTCTTGTTAAGTCTTTAGATGTGGGCGGAACAATGCATCATAAGAACAGGTTTGCATCTTGTTTTCAGCTTATAAATGACTTCACGATACAGTCCCGTATAGAGTGCATCATTAACATTTAACCTTCAAGTAGTAAAGGCATGAAGGCTTATTATTCAAAATCAGTTTGGAGAAAAAACATGGCAGTTGTCACGTTGCAAGGAAAATGTGGAAAAAGCGGTACATTTATCAGGCAAGCTTGCCCATTCTTAATCAGTAAAAATATATGCTTAAATTACCATTCACCTTTCTGTGAATAGCGTTAATGATGACGGGAAAGATGAAAGACTAGTAGTGTCTCACCTGGACGATCTATATGCTGCAAAAGTACTAGAGTCTAGTGTTTTCTCTTGGGTAGGAATATGACAATTCAAAAGGAAGTATTAGGCTACTGAATTTGAAGGCAACTGGACCAAATTAATCTAAACAAAAAGTTTTATTAATATACCTGGAAGACCCTGTGAACACTGTATCCAGTAACACAAAGAAATGTGAAATCAGAAATTATTAACCCAAATTCGGAACATTGCAAACACTGTCTCAAAGGCAAGTCATTTTGGCTTTCTGTCTTTTGTATTTTTTGTAGCTCACTCTTTGCTTTTCTGAACACCCACAAGACTTAGGGCAGACACGTGGAAATGCAGGACAATGTGCTTTGGCTCAGTTCCAGGAATTGTCTCCTCTGGTTGCAAGCCTCGGGAGTTACCCGAAACACGACCACAGTTCTCACATATAAACTTTTGGCTAATTGATAATCTCTTATCCAATCCCTCATCTGGAGACTATTTAACTCATTCTACTAGCCTAACTGCCACGACAACTTGCATGCTCTCATTCCATGCCTGCTCCTGAATGCTCCTACAGCATATACAACTCTAGCAAGAGATGTGTGTTCCACTCTAACTCCTTGAGAAGGGATTTTGGGAGAAAGGGTGAAGAGTGAACCTTGCTCACAGCTGCTTTTGGAGTAGGTAGTTTTGTAGTGGGGGAAAAAAAAAAGTCACCCACAAGCTATCCACAAATCTAAAGGAATTAGTGAAACATTTTAGTTTTGTCTCATAACTGTAAAGTTAACGAAACATGTCATTTTCCATGCATTTATAGGGCAGGGAAATAAAAGTAATTCAAAAGATGCCATCTTTGTCCAGGCAGAATCTTCTCAGTGATCTTCCACAAAAAAAAGAAAGAGATGTGACAGAGGGAAAGTTTGCCAGATTATCAGCACTGAGGCCTGGACCTCATAACAGGTTTTTTTAAGACTTATTGGTTAATAGTACTCTGTGAGGAAAGACACCACTTCCCTGTTTCCATGGAAGTGGCTATTTTGGTCCCTCTCTCAGCAATTCTGTCTTGAGAATAACAAGCAAAACCCAACCATGTAAACAAGTTAATGATAGTAAGGATTTGTCCATCAACCTCTAGGAACAGAGGTTAGGGTAAAAGCATAAAAACAGTTTTGCTTTTCACGCAGCCATGGCATATAATCTTTAAAAACAATCTATACATCACAGTTGGCTGGAGTCAATGTGAGACCTCCATTACTGGCACTTTGCTTGAAGTCAGTGAGACAATGGATGTGCTGAAAGACCAACCATATTTCTAACTGTTTACAAAGAAAAAACAAGATAAACTGACTGTAAAGAAAAATGGGAACAACTTTTTTTCACCATGTCAAACATAAAATTATTTGACTTTTAACAGTGTATTTATCAATAATCAGAATATCCTGTCTGAAGTAGGGGGAAAAAACAAAGGGAGGGGGGTGAGGGGAAACACGCAACAAAAGTAACAGGGTTATTTGCATTGTTTCCTGCAAAACTTGTAATGCAGTCAGGTACAGAATTACACAATCAAAATCTCACACACTTCAGCCATACTGGCAGTGGTCTGAACTTTGTGTAACACAAGCATACACACACTAACCTGAAAAGACTCTGTACTGTTAGAAAAACTGCACAATAAAAGTCAATCTGAAAATCAATTACAGCTAAAATAATACATACTGCAGGAAAAATAACAACATTGTACCTGGTATTAATTGTACCTGGATGAAAACCCTAGACAGAGGAGTTCCTTAATCCTCAATTCCACAGAAACAAACTTGTCAAATTATGTTTTTCCATACTATATATAACACTATGCACTACAATGAGAGAAACCAAAACCCAACTCCAAATAGCCAAGACAAGATGGAAAAAGTCCTCAGTAGTTTGGAATTAATTCTTGAATAACCAGACATTTTGGAGGTTCACTACTCTTGTAATTACAATTGAGGTTGGTAGTCCCAGTTTCTCTAAAAATGTCTGTGCAATTAAGTGTATTGTTATGATTCCATAAATTACATTTTTAGGTTTAAAAGATATGAAATTAAGTCATACAGCCTCAAAAAATTAAAAAAATAACAATAAAAAAAGAAAAACCCCAAAAAACAAACCACCCCCACCAAAAAAAACTCAACCAAAAAAATCATAGAAAAACAAGAGATATAAAAACTTAAACTCTTTTTGTCATTGCCTAAGTTGGGTAAGAGTTATATCACACTTATATTCATTTTTGCCTCTTAAAAATAGTAGCTAAAAAAAAAAAAATGTAGCTTAACTAGCTACATGAGATTTTCTAAAACAGAATAAAGATATAATGGGAAAAAACCAACAGTGTTATAAGCATCTATTTATCAGCCTGACCTGTGATAATATTACTTTCATTTGCTCTCCTTTCCTTGTTGAGAGTTGATGGGAACAGCCCTAGATTGTGCCCAAATATCAATGACCCCTAACAGATGTTTTAGTAACTGAGAACAGCAAGAGCACATTAACAAAGCAACCCCGTCATCCTCCCTGCTGGGAATGCAGATGAATGCTGATATAAAACTACTTTAGTCCCACTGCACCTGAGCAGCACGGAACAACAATACGCTATGGACTGATCTCACTTCTGCTTCCTGAGATCCTAATGCATATTTCTGTGCTTTTGAAAGGGCAGAGATCTAACATGACCTTAAAAAAAATAGAAGAAAAAAGAAAGTGTCTATGTCATCAGGAGCAGTGTGGAAGGAAAATTAAAGTATTACTCATTCGGACCCATGAAGGTCAGAAGAGGATTCGAGGAGATAGAGCTTGCTGAAGTTGGGGGTTGATTGCTGTGGGTTTTTAAGTCGTGTGTGTTTCATACAAGCCCTAAACAATAAAATAGACACAAGTAATGAAACCAAATTTGTTTGCTCAAATATCATCAGTCTTTAAACAGTTTTTGCCAGAAAGGGTCTCCACAGACTTGCTTTCACAGTCAGTTTGCAAGGACCCTTCTGCCATCTTCAGATCTTTGTTGACTTCTTGACAATGTTCAGGCTGCTTTACTGACTTCTCCACTGCACCCAAGGCCTGGCTCTGCTGCTGATATTTGCAACAGGATTTGGCTTTCTGTGACAACAGGACCCTCTTTGAAGAGGGAGGAACTGCAAGGGACTGGCAGTATAGCCCGGGCAAAGTGGGGCAGGCACACCCTGGCTGAATTGGGAATTCCTGAGGAGTCCAGAGTTGAAAAGCAACCATAGTAAAGGTGAGAGCGGGGAGAGGCTACGAACAAGAGATCACCCACTTGCAAGATTGGATTCAGGGTGGGCAAACCTTGGATGGAACTGAAACAGTTATGAGTTGAGCAGGGCAACAAGAAGGTACCTCAGTAGCAAAATCAAAATGTAGGAAAATACGAGCTTGCTGTTGAATGGGGAGTTGGCCTATGTAAGAAAAACATAGAAACAGCCAGGGAACTTAGAATTATACAATTGCTTAAGTTGGAAAAGACTTTAAAGATCATTGAGTCCAACCATTAACCTAGCACAGCCAAGTCCACCAGTAAACCATGTCACTAAGCAACACTTCTACACGTTTTAAGTATCTCCCTGCATCTTGACTCAGCCACTTGCCTGGGCAGCCTGTTCCAATGCTTAAGGAACCTTTCTGTGAAGACATTTTTCCTAATGTCCAACCTAAACCTCCTATGGTGCAAATTGAGGCCATTCCCTCTTGTCCTATCAATTGTTTACTTTGAAGAAGAGACCAACACCCACCTCATTACAACCTCCTTTCAGGCAGTGATAAGGTCTCCCCTCAGCCTCCTTTTCTCCAGGCTAAATAACTCCAGTTCCTTCAGCTGCTCCTCATGAGACTTGGTCTCTAGAAGCTTCACCAGCTTCATTGCCCTTCTTTGGACACACACTCCAGCACCTCAATATTTTTCTTGTAGTGAGAGGCCCAAAATGCCTTCTTTGCATCAGTCTTTACTGAGGAGGTATGCTCTCAGTCTCAGTGTCAGCTGGGGTAAACAGGAACTACCAGACAGAGGAGAATCAAATTACAGGATACTTGAGTAAGCCAAGGGTGTACCCATCCATGGAACAGGACAAAGCATACCAAATCATGTGGGCCAATATCACCATGAGGCCTCTCTCTATCATCTTCAAAGGGCTACGCTGATTTGCATGGTCCCCAATGTCTGAAAAAAAGGCAAATGTTGCTGTCATCTTAAAAAGAAAACAAACAAAAAAAATAAAAAAAAAAAATCAGAACAGCAGGTCTAGGATCCAGGGAACTACAAGCTACTAAGGTACCCTTAAGTCCTTGGGAAAATTATTTGGCAAGTCCTTATGAAAGACACTTGTATGCATGTGAAGGACAGGAAGGTGATTTGGAACAGTCAGCACAGATTTACAAAATTGCACTTGAGCAGCGTGATTACCTACTATGATGAAATGACTGGCTCTGTGAACCAGGGGACTGCAGAGAGTGTCATTTCAGTTTCTAAAGACTTTCACCAGAGTCACCTGGCAGCTAAGGTACACTGACTGGGACTGAGTGAGTGGTCTATGAGGTGGCTGGATTTTTAGGGTCAACAGTTTGAAGCCTCATTGCCAGTCATAACTCTGGTTTTTAATAACTAGCATAGCTTAGGGTTTGATAGTGGAGCTGGTACTGTTCAATATCATCACCTATGATGACAGGGGGACTAACCCCTCAAGCAGTTTGTGGATGGCACCGGGTGGCAGCAAAGTGCAGGGCTGCCACCATGACAAAGTGGGAGAAGAGGCTAACAGGAAAACTCTGGAGGTTCAACAAGGACAAAAAGAAACCTCTGCACCTGGGACAGAATAACACCTAGCAACAGTACAGGGTGGGGACTGACAGGCTAGAAAGTGGCTTTGCAGTGGAGGCAACTTACATTATTTACAGCATAGCAAGTGCCTCTTTCATCTACTATCAATAAAGCAGGCCCACTTCATACACCAGCTTCAGCTTTTCATTCAATTTCCCAGCCTAAAAATAAGTAATCTGATAAGGTGTCAGAAGGAAAATGGATATCAGAAAGAAAATCTGTCATAATACAAAACAGAAGCAACTAAAGCAATATATTTCCTCGGTTTCCTTCCTGAAATTCTGAGGCTGGTCATCTGAACTAGTCAGAAAATGGGACAACAAAACTCAACCCAAAAAACAGCGATAACAAAAAAATCTGATGCCCCACAACAACTAAAGAAACAACAGTGAACAAGATGCGAATGAAACATTCATCAGGTTCCAAATGGTAGACTTTACAGATACTTATTGGAAAACAGGATCTTATCCTACTTTATTCTGTTGACGATTAATTTTATGACATTATTTCTATTAGACAGTGTATACCTGTCTTTTACTTATAATCTGAGAATGTTTAATCAACTTGATATTTAGAGAAGAGACTGGCCTGACCAGTTTGTAGTTCATAAGCTCTACTAGGTTTCAGTAGAAATTTTGTCCAAATTTATACCTGTATTGCACTGAATTTTTCACGCTAGACAGATTGAGTTCGTGTTCTGTAAGTTTTCCAGAAAGGAGAATTTGTATCAAAGTGCCCAGCTTCGTGTTCACTTTGTAATAAGTTTGCATTTTCAGACATAGTGCATAATCATAAGCGAAAAAATGGATGGAGTCAGCCAGAATTGTTTTTGTATATAAAACAGCAAATTATACACAGAATTTCCAATATATGATGAGTGAGCAGGGCGGGGGCAGGGAATGGAAAAATAAGGAAAAAGAATTACAGGCTCTCCTTATTTTGAAAAAGACTACAGTATAAAACTTCTTAGAATTCAGCTTTATAAGATTTTAAGATATCTATGCTTGTCTTTATGAAATGCGTCTTAACATGAAAAGAGAACAGATAAAGAGACTTGACTTGGAAGTGCTGAGAAACCATGAGCAAAATAAGTGGCCAAAATGCAAAGCATAGGTTCTCAGTTCTTCAACTGAAAACAATTTTTAAGCATTCCCCACTATAAGTACCTATGCTTTCCAATTGTTTCCAAGCCTAGTGATTTGCATCTTGGACACTACCTACATTTGAGTGAGTTCATCTGCCCAGATAAACCAGCACAGCTCCAACAAAGCAATAGAGCCAAATGAGTTTAGAGCCACCGGCGACCTTGTCTGCTGCTGCAGCAATCAGAAAAACATGGGTTTTTTCCTAATTATCTTTAGAGGCTTGACCACATTACCCTCACAAATACGTTTTCAGAACTGTTTGGTAGTGTCATTGCTCGAGCAGAGACTGCTCTGCATCAAAGCCTGCTGTCACCCCTGGCCATGCACAGGCTTAGGCCAGCAAGGATGGCAGCAGAGATCTCTCCCACTCTCTGTGAGCAAGGTTTGCCCACGGGCTTTTCAGGTGCCAGCAGAGGAAAGCGGAGGGGCAAGGGCTGCCTGCTTCTGCGCCGCCTTTCTAAGTCCTGAAGCAATCCTCTGAGATCCTGGCATTCCTCCAATGCAGGGAGACTGCTCTCTCCCTACCAAAGGCAGGACCACCAAAAGACACACTGGGGTCCTCTGCTCCAAGGCCTGAACCTCTGCACTCCAACTGCCCAGCCCAGCTTAGGCAGTGATCAACCGGGAAGCAATTAACCCAGGCGCCGATTCTCGCAGCTTTAGCTCCTGGGGCTCAAGAGGCAGCTATCTGATCACAAGCTGATCTTTTCTGGAGCATCAGCCACGGAATTTGGAAATTTCCCCTGAGTAAACCCAGCAGATTTCTGCTTGTATTTAACTTACCCAGAGGAAAATCTTTTTGAATGCAAACTCACACCCACACATTAATCACTCTGAAGCAGATGCAGGTCTTAGAAACTTTCGGTATCACTCCTAACTTCTAAAGTCAAAAGTTATATACAGGTGAAGACTAGCACAAAGCCGTCCATGGGCAGCGCTACCAGTGTTGCTCAGCAAGTCCTGTTCCTTTCAGTCTACTCATATTTCATTTCATATGTATTGGGCCAGGTCAGATTATTTTAAGCTTCAATTACTCATGTCAATTCTTATTCACGTAGTCAAACAGTCCTTTTAACAACAGGAAGGCTTGCCGTCCAGAATGCACGCTGAATATTTAACAATCAGAATCAATCCAAGCAAAAGCCCAAAAACAGTTGAGGAAGCACTGCCGTCTCCTCATTCTGTGTTCAGACCAAGAGTTAATAGAAAAGCAGCTAGAAACACTCCCTGAGCACTGCCGTTATAAGTGAGCGCATAAGGCAGCGGAATGCCAATGCCATCGGGTGGCTGCTGCTGCAGAAGCTCCTCCTGTGAAACACACTGCTCAGATCACAGGAGGTCAAGCTTTTGCCAGACAACCATGTCTTTGGTCAGCGTACATCCTAGTCCTCAGAGATTCAACTTCTAAGACCCAGGTCTACACAGCCCAAGCCATGTTTACTGTATGATATCTTGGCCACTCTTGCCTCAGGCCTGTTTATCTCTGTTCTCCTTCCTTGCCTAAAGAATCAGACAGAATGCTTTTTCAGTAATGGGACTTCTGAGAGCTTGCTTTCAAACAACTAATGAAATTCAAAACAAGTATTTCTGATTTGTTTTTTTGGTACAGTACTCCCACTTCAACTCCTGCCAAAGCTGCCCTCCCAAAGCAGACGAAAGTTTCTTCCAAACTATCTTCCTCTCACATATTAATAAAGCATTACTTCCAGGTCTGTACTTGCAGCTTTCTTTCTTTTCGCTGACTGCAAGGAATTTGTACACAGATTTCCAGTCCGGCACAGTTGCTAGCTTAATTTTTGTTTTCTCCACTTAGGGAATTCAAATTCAGAGAGGTTAAGCTATGCCTACCACATTATAATGCATGCAGTACACTACAATTATTCTGCTAAAACTTAAGCAATATTACCGTTTTTAATTAGCAAACCTTTATATTACCATGTTGTAGAATTACCAAACAATGTGTAATCTGAGATTTTTTTTTTTTGTCTGGTTCATTTTACCCCCTAGGTGTTACAATTAATTACACCAGTGTTTTTTTTTTTGTTTTGCAAGTATTATTATAGTTAATGATGATTAGTGGAGATAATTTTGTTAGGTTCCCTTTTTCTAGCTTAGGGATATGACTTTCATTCTAAAGTGCTGATTGTTTCTTATCTAACTCTGAAAATGAGATTAGATACATTTAAAATGATGTTTCTTATATTGTCTAACTACCTAGATTTATATGGTAATTTACAATCTGATAAGCTATGAGTGGCATAAGACTACGTAACAAAGCAATCACAGCAGTTGACACTTCGGAGAGAATTGAGTCTTGCTTCAAAAGAGAGAGACAAAAAATATGTACCACTGCATGCTGGGGACCAAAGTGCTGAGGGAAACATTTAGGGCTAGAGAGTCATTACTTAACTTACATGCAGTGCGCTCATTTTCTCTGCATGACTGGATGGGTGCATCCATTATGTGTTATTTCAGGAGGAAGAATAAAGGAAATAAATGGACAAATACCAGGAGCTGCCTAGAAAGAGATTGACTCGCTGAGATTTTCTGTGATGGGACTTGGATTACAGGCTTCTCCTAATGCAGTTCTCTTTACATGCTTTTGCACAGTCATGGATGGGAGAATAATAAGCTAGGAGTGACCCCAATCCAGTGGATGCAGTTTCTTCTAAAAAAAATTCAAATTCTCCTCACAGATGAGGCAAAGCAAAAGAAACTCTTTTGCCTTCAAATTTTAAGACAGCTTCTAAATCAAATGTGGACATTGAATTATGCATAAGAACTCGGCACAGAAATGCCCTTTTCAGCATATACAAAAGGGAACTAGGAAGTGAAATGGGTGCTTTTAGGGAAGGATGATCCCCCTGGAGACTGTTAGGTAGCACATGATTTTGTGGGCTGGGAAGCTGCACACTGATTTTCTTCTTAAAACAAGTCACCCTAGTATATATTCCTAGATGTTAACTCAGGGCTGTTATTCTGCAGCAGGAAGGTAATAGGACACAAGAGGCTAAGATTACAGCCTGGAGCATGATAAGAGAAATGTGTGTTTGAACTATAGCTCTTGCACACGGGAAACAGAATCTTGGAGCCTCCAAAGACTGTAGCAGCGGCTGCTCTAAATAGGTCTGGGCAGTGCAGTGACACCAGGCCATCACCACACCCAGACGCTCCACCCAGGCACCTTCCTTTCCTGGTGAAGGACACAGATCCCTCTCCTCCCTAACTCAGCGCTTCAGAGAAAACTGGCTCTGATTACAAGCCCGTTTCATGAATTACCCTAAGGTGTAGTCAGTGCGTGTCATTAGGAGGGCAGACTGGTGGCTGGAGAAGACTACAATCGCAATGTACAACCTTCCTGGAATATATATTATGTGGGCTTTGAAAATTGCATTATGACGGCAGAGGGAGGTATGGGCTGTGCCTTATATAAATGATCTAGTTTTTAGCAAGGCAAAAAAGAAAGACAGGTACGTATGTCAAACCAATGCACATTTAAGAGCAGCTGAGTCTTGGTCTGAAAAGCAGAGATGTGATCTACTTGTTTTAGTTATACAATCCATATTTTATGACCAAATTGTGATCAAACGCTATTATAACCATTGTTCTTGCAGATTTTACATCTGAATGGTAGATACTGCTGCATTATCAAACAGCTGAGCCACAGTACAAGACACATCCCTTCCCTGGCTGCACAGCATGATTAGCTATCTGAAATAAAGAGGATACAAGCCCTGGGTGAAGCTAAGTGGTAGAGATCCTTTGCTCTGTAACAGGATCATCCTGAGTTAGCAGGTAGAGCTCCTACGGGGATCAAGAGATGAGATTAGCCTGTGCTATTAGAAGATAATTTTATGGCATTTCCCACTCTCCTTTTCTCTCCTAAAATCCTGTGTACATGGCTAGAATAATTTGGAAAAGGGCCTAAGAGGTGTTGCTGAACTGTGGAGGAATCAATGTACTCTCCATTTCCTTTAACTGAAAAAAAAAATTCATCAAGTATCGCTAATGCATCAAGAGATAAATTGAAAAAAAAAAATCAACAAAAAAGTGTCTTTTCTGTGTCTGAAAGAGTTTAAATCCTTCTGTGCTGCTATCCTCAGTTAACCAGAGTTTTGAGGTATGGGTGCTTCTTCTGTAAAGCAAGTGCTAACACAGTGTTTTATCAGAGCAAATGCTAGCTCTAACAGTTCCGATCTGCCGGTGAGAGACTGGTTGGCAAATCATTTTATTCTTGACTTCTCATGCACACTGCATCCTCTTAGGCTGGGCTGTTAGCAAAACTGTGCTTCTGCTCCCTAAGCAATCTCCTTACCTTATTCTGCTTTCTTCCTCTGCCACCTCTTGCTCTTCCCCCTACGCAGTCCGCCTCCCTCCGGGCAGCCCTGCTGCTCACCGGGGAGAAACGGCCTCTCACCCTCCTTCCAAACACCATCCTGGTGACACAAAGCACTGCAACCAGGCAACAGGTAGCACCGGGCACCTGCCTCCCACTCTAGCATCTTCCCAAAATACAAAGTAAAGAGCAAATAAATAAAAACAATATCCTCCCTCATAGTCCCAAATAGATCGTGAACAACCAAAAGATGAAAGACTTCTAGCAGAAAACCCAGAATTAAGAAATGAATGTTACCCACAAAGATATAAACCTAAACTCTTAAATCACTTAATGCTGTCCCTGAAGTCACAGATCTACTGTGGGCCAGGGAAGTCAAGTCTAGTGTGCTCCAAGAGATGAAGGCAAGGAGAGCAAAACAGGCAGGGCTCCAGTTCCTATCATGCCCTTTCATCTTTAGCACCTTTGTTTCTCATGACACATCTCTGCTATAGACTGCAGTGCCTTTAATACCAGCGATTCATGCAGGATTTTTCAGTGTCAAACCCACAGCAATGAAAAGTTCTAACCATTTCTGGGAAATATTTTCTATGCCACTCCCCCTCATCAAACTCTCTTAACAGTATCAGTTAAACAAAGCTGCATAAATCCAATTCAAATCAGCTGTTTTGCTGTACTTCAGCTCAGAACTCTTTAATATTATTGTGCCTTCATGCTGCTCTAACTCAGCCAAGCAGCAAGTAGTGTCTGCTAATAAAATGGCTTTCTTGTGAGGTGCTCGTAGAATACCTCTGTGTAATCAAGAGCAAAAACAGTTGCATCCCTTCTTTTGGCAGATGATCAGCTAGGCAAGATACTTCGGCTAACCAAGCAACATATACTAACACCACACGCTCAAGAGTATTCATAATCATGCAAATATCTTTGGCCCATTGACTGAGTTTCCACAAGTGAACAATTAGTTTCTCCTCTATAAATTTTAATAAGCACAGGGCAAACCATCTATGCTGTAGCTGTTAGCTTTCTCCTCATCTCATTATTACAGAAAAATCCATTTGGCATTTGTCAGCTTTCTCTGTACATCTTTGGAAGAAAACTGTTCTCGGTATTCAGCAGCTTCCTTTTTTAATACATTGTCATAAACAAAAGCATGTATTCATTGCTCCTCAGATTTCTCCATAGGACTTGAGAAAGTTTTGCTTGGTAGTTTTCATACTTCAGGATATTTTTCATAAGCAAATCATTCACCATTCATCAGCTTTATGTGGATCTACTAAAAAAGGAAGTGCTTGCTCCACTTTTCATTGACACACAGATGCAACTTCATTATAGGTCCAAGGATGAGCAACTCTGGATGCATAAACTCATAACCAGTTAGCATTGTGGGGAGATCTTATGTACTTTTAAAACACAATTTGTGCAAGTAGCTAGGGAAAATTTCCCCATGGTTATTAATTAAAGTGGATAATTAATATTATTAATCTTACCAACTTTTTTCTTCATGTTTTTCTTCACAGCAATTTACTTGGGAGTAAATAACTGTGATCTTTTGGACAATCTTCCTTCCAGCCTTGAACTATTCAGAACAGTTAAGCATATAAAGTGCACTCTCTATAACCAGTACAAACCACAAGTAGTAGAGAAAACAAAGCCCGGTTGAACCATCTGAATCAAAAACAGCGGAAGTAATTTAAATTGCGCCTGCAGCAGGTCAGTAGAAACACCTTCAGTGTCCTCATATGCACACTTGTCCTCTTAGCTGGTCCCAAGACAGACGAAAATAACAGGTAACAAGGCAGAAAGAGGAATTTCCTAATTTTGTTGGGGTGTGTGTGGGAATCTAATGCATAAATACACTATACTATGCCTTTAGGTCTGCAACTGCTGCACTAGCATGAGGTTCCTGATATTACGGCAGTGATTGCCACAGAGCCCTGCTGCTGGTTTTCCAAGAGGCCCACTGCTGTTTTGTTTAGTATATCTAAAGGACTCTTGCAATACCCAACAGCAAAATTCTTTTCGCTATCTGCACTTAACAAAAATTTTGCATCCGATTTGTGTTTTTTTTTTTTCCTTGCAAGCATTGTACCTCTGTAATGCTTAGCACCTTTTTCAGAAGCACGCAAAGCACTATCTGTCACAGCCAGCTGTTTCTTTCCTACAGCTTCCCAAGAGAGCCCTGAATGGGGATTTTATTAGCTGGCTTAAAATGTACCAGGCCAGGTGTGGAGAGAATATGACAGCAGACACTCACTAATTTAGAGAAACAAACAAACAAACAAAAATTCTGTGATATTGCAGACTTCTGAAGAGAAGTTTATTGCTGCTACTATATAGGCAGGAGGGGTGGCGCAAAGAGGCAAATAGCTGTGGCTCCATCATTGGCTAAAAAAGGACCAGGAAACAAGTTTAGGCACTGGACCCTGGTCACCCATACTAGCTGTTTAGACTATTTCAACTATACGTCTCTGTCACAGTGCCCCAGTCCATATAGAGGTATATGTCACTCCAGAGGTGATATAGATGAGATTTCACAGGATCTGGATTCTTTTCTCTACCATTATTTATTACCAACCCAGAAGGTTCATGGCAGAGGAAAACCACTCTTCTAGGCTGCTGCAAAATCTCACATGTGATATGTTTCAAACTGAGAGAACCACACAAAGTATTTAATAATAAAGCAGTCTTGAAGGCTCACAGGAATCCCAGGTTCCAGAACCACTCGAGTGCAGATTTGGCCAATCTGCTCCTGTAGTCTGGATGTGAACTGGTGGATACCACACAGCCTTGGGTTGAGGGACTAGTCCCTCTTATTCAGAGCTGTAGATGTAGCATGTACAGTCATATGTCACCATGGTGGATGATGATTACTTACCTGTAAGTATGCTTGGTGCTTTACAGACACATATTAAGCCTGAGCTCCATCTCTAAGGGTTTGCAGTCTGAAAAGCATTTGAAGTTTTGAAATAGAATCCAAATAACCCTGAGGCTGTTTAATTTTCCTTTCAAGGTGTTGTGAATTTAATACTTAGGCATCTTCTTAAAAGACCATTTTTGACCCAATGGCCCATGATGGCTTCTTCAAAGCAAACTACAGTCTATCAGTCAACTTCTGTTTAGTTCACAGATCATTGATACAATGGAATTTAACAGCTGCTTGGGAGCTATTACAGTCTTTCATGTCAATCTGGTTGTCAAAGGTGCACAACAAATGTCAAAAATCTTCAAGAATAATTTTAATTGATATTTACTGACCATACACAAGAAGTAAGCCTTTATGCCCTAGCTTTTTCTCCAAAGGGTAAAGCCAAAATACCTTACAACCTGGGAATTAGAGCTGCCAGAATATATTGGTCAACACAGTAAACATCAGATATTTTCTTAAGCTGTAGGAGCTTAACAGATTGTTTATTCAATAAATCCCTGCTAGTCATTTCACTCCTATGAAATAAAACTGGCTAAATTTCAAAAAGAAGTTAGAAAGGGAACACTTTTTATTAAGACTTCACATCTGTTTTACCATAGAGGGTTTTCTGATGGTTTTTTTCCTTTTTTTTTTTTTTTTCTTTTTACAATCAGCATTTAAAGTGCTATCCTCAAAATGTCAGGAATGTATGAAGCCTCAAGAACTAAAAAAAAGTTGGGTTATGTAGAAGAACAATCTTTATAGGCAGAAAAAAATAGTTTGTGAGGTCACATATATCATTTAAAGCATGAAATATACATGTATACATAAAGTAATTATTGGGAGAGAGAAAACCCTGTGAGTCAAATGAAGATAACACATTGTCCTTGAAGATCTCAAATTGCAGCCCTGAAACTGAGCCCTCAAAAATCACCTAAACTTGAAGGTCTTTCTATTATATAAAAATCATACTTTTTAAACTGCTAAAGCTCGAATTTTGCACATGAATTAAAATATGGACAAAGCAACAACTCCTGTGGAGGATGCCCCTTCCCAAGCAGCTAAGCAAGCTCCTCTGCACCAAAGGAAGTAGCCACAGTCCCATATGCCCAAGGCTGCCTCTGCCCCTTTTCCCTCTGCAAATAGAAAACTCTCCCTCCAGCCTCCACCTTGGTTTTGCAGGTCCATCTTGCCATCACCTGTGGCAAAGGAAGGTCACCTGGGGTCCTCCTGCTAATGGTGCATAGAAAATAAGCACTGCAGGTGCTGGGCAGATTGGAGAAAACCATGAGGTTATGTCATTGTGAAAAAGGTGAGGGAGTGATGCAGTCCCAAGAAAGTGTTCTAACTAGCGGGCAAACATCAGTCTGGACTGGAGACACTACATGCAAGGACATGGACATGTGACAGGAAAACTAAAGTCTGCAAGTTCCTGCTCAGTGCCAGGGGGTAGGTGGCAGTTAAGGGGCAAGGAGAAGGGCTGGAACATGAAAACTTGAGGCAACAGCCGTCTTCCTCTTCTGGAATGGGCAACACCCAGTTTTGTCTATCTTGGTAAGAAGCCTAAAGAAAAAAAGAAGTAGTGTCTATTTTCTTTGCTTAAAAAAAAAAAAAAGGAGGGAAAGGACTAGGCTAGTTGTTAAAACATTCACAAAAGAAATGTTTTCATACCTTCTTTTCAAAAAACAAAACAAAGAAACAATCCTACTTCTTCCCTAAAGAGTATCCTGATCACTAGGTTCTTGGCTAGGAGTTTGCTGAAACTGAAACACCAGTTGGAACACAATACTTGAAGTCCAGGGGTAAACTTACAAATGAAGAGTACTCTGTCCTGTAATGTTCTTAAGGGATGAGTTTGCATGCACATGCTTGCATGGCTAAGCCCATCTGTGCTCTGTAGTGGAGAGAGAGGAAGGCACAGGTAATTTGTCTTTCAATATTTTCTCAAAAGAATTCTATATGTCATGTGATACACATCAAATGGCAAACAGCTGCTGACCAGGAACCTAGATTTCTCCACTCCCAGGAAATACTTTCCCACAGAGTGGCAAGGCTTTTTTTTTCCTGTCCCAATGGATTTTGGAGATGTGTGAAAAGGAATTTGAAAAGAAGAGGTGCTACTAAAGCAGCATTCAGGTAAAGGGTAGGCATCCATTTTCATTCTTTCAGACAAAGGATGACAATACATACTAAGTTAGTAGATAGCAGGGAGTAGCGCCATCTGTTACGCTTTGAATCCAGGTGGCAACTAAGCACCATACGGCCGCTTGCTCACTTGTTCCAATTCCAGGGATGGGTGATGGAGAAAAAAATAAAAGTAAGCCATGCGGGTTAAGGTAAGGAGAGTTTATTTGAACAACACAAAGACAGAGGAAACAATAGTAATAACAATAATGAAGTGAGTGATTTACAATGTTCTGCTCACCACAGCTGTGCTGAGCTGTATTGCGCCCCACTGCTGCTTGAAACTGTGCATCCTCTCCAGCTAGCCCCCACTTATATATAATGGGCATGACTTTCAGTATGGTATAGAGTATTCCCATTGTCTGGTTCAGTCCTGCTATCCTGGCTGTGGTTATTAACCCTATTCTAGCCTGACCCAGCTCTTCCAGTAGATGCCTGTAGAAGCAAGAGTGAGCTTAGCTGAGAGTTGTAAACTAAAGGTTTTGGGAAGTGGGACTTGGTGGCTTGCATACGAATCATTATACTTGCTCCCTCAGTTGCATATGTGGCACAGAAGGGCTGGGGCATATGGGCTGATCACACTTCCTGAGGTTTCCACTTAATGGTAAAGGTCAGCTGCATGCCCAGCGTGTCAATTCTAAGTGGCTCAGAGATGAACAGTTGGCTCCAACCCTACTTGGAAGAAGGCAACCCTGCCCATTCACCTATCTGGCCACCCACCACAGGGCTCTAGACTATAAATTCAGAGCCAAGGAGAGGAGAATGTGTTTATTTTTCAGGTATATCAGTTACTTATTTCATTTAGCCTTCAGTTTCTTTATGAAGAAAAAAAAATTGGAAATTTAAGTCATTGCTGGGAGATAGCACCCCTTGCAGAGTAAGTGAAGATTAATTAGGTAGCTAGGCCAGTTTAAGAAGAAAATGCAAGCTCAGTCAGCAATGCCAAGAGGAGAACTCAGTCTCAGAAGAGTGAAATGAATTTGAAACAAAAGAAGAGAAAGGGGAAAATTTACAGATCAGAAAGGGCAGATACAGGAAGGCATTATATACTCTTGATACAAAGAAGTAACCGATAAATTTGAACAAAAAATAAATTCTTAAAGCCAATGTTTTTCTAGTTTCAAGGTCTGAGTAGACTATCCCTCCCATTCAGGGGCAAAATATAGATGAAGTATCTAAACAGACATTTAGGACTAGGAAAGAACATCAACCCACTTCAAAGCATGAAACTTTAAAATGATAAAATGTTAGCTATTAAAGAAATATTTCTGTGGGTTTCTAGAAAAAGTTTAAAAGTGTTTTTTCAAATAGTTAGATTGCCACGGATACATTACCAAAAAAAAAAAAGTCAATCTATATTAATTGACCTGTTCTCTTTTCTAAGGTCAGAAAAACTGGGAAGTTTTACCTGCAAACATTTTTTTCTTTGCTCTGCTGTACATCTCTCTTGATCTAGGACACAAGAGAACATGGCTACTTAAAAAACTTTTGACTGTTCTTCAAGCTTATTCCTGCATAGAGAAGTTTCACCCACATCTAAAATGTCTAGTCTCATGAGTAGAGAATCTTCTGAAACATAGAAATGAATGAAAGTGACTGATCTTTTCAGTATCAAGTCACAAGGAGAAATTAATAAGAAACAACAGCTGAGGACTGAGTAAAACCTTGGTATTTGCATGGCTGTGCACAGGTGGGTTGGAGTACCAAGTATCAGGTAGATATTAGATCAGAGTGATCAGTAAGACATAACAGAAATCACTGTAAGAAAGCTGCAAAATGTTTTCAACTCTGAGAAATCTGGGTCTTCAAAACAAGCTGGGCTCCCACGTTTTGGCTTGATAATTCTCTTTTCAGAGTTGAACTTTTGCATTCCTGCAAAATTAACAGGATGCGCTCATTGTCCCACATTTACATCCCATTTTCCCCTGAAGGAGCCGCTGCCAGGAGGAATGCAGGGCTTTCATGCCAGCCCTTTGTTCTGCACTAGCCACTCTACTTGGCAGGCAGGAAATAGCCTCGATTAAGTTATTTGTATTCCTTGGAGGTTTACTGCTGCCTGGGCTCATGCTGCAGTCCTCTAACCCTCCTCAGGAACAGCTGAACAACTGAAAATAGTCCTGGCTGTTATATGCCATTAAGATATAGTGATTGTCTTACAAGCACAGAACAGCAGCACACATTTAACTTGAGCAGCAAAGCTTTGGCCTTGCGTTTCAGTACACCAGTCTGCCAGAAACAGCCAAGCGGGTGTAGAGAGAGCTCCAACGCACGGACAGAGATCCTCAACAGGACACCGAGTCCTAAACTCTCGCAGTTCACATCTCTCTGTTGCTCCTTTTTAACTTTCTCTCGGCTTCCAGAGATGCCTACCAACAGGAAACATTTCAGGAAGGTTTGATACGTTTCGGCACTGATTCGTGCCATAAAACTTGGGCTGGAGGAGACAACGCAGCACAAGGGTAAGTTCCACCCTGAACAAATGGAGTGAGGGCTCGGCATTATGTCCTACAAAGACAGAATGAGACAAAGTGTCTAGGCAGCCATCTAGGACTGACTGCGGCTTGTAAAGCTGGCTTTTCGGAACTCCATCCTCCTCTCATAAGGATTCCCTGTCCAACTGAACAAGGTTAGAAATATTTCTAGCGCACTTCTACTACTTTTATTTTGTGTTGCTGCAGGTAACACAGCTGAGGATCATTGTAAACACCAGTAGGTGCACCTGAGGAAGAGACTTTTTAAACAACAACAAAAAAGCAAGTAAAGAACTGCTCAGTGAATACGATAAAAATAGAGGGTTTTTTCTATCTTGTTACTTTATTTCCAGGCCCACCCTGAGAGAATCTAAGTTTAATCAGTAAACGTGCACGAGTAAGAGCTTGCCACTTTTATGCAGTCCTGTGTTTAACTAGCTTGAAAATACAAACCTAAAATGATTTCCAAAATGCCTTTACTTTTTTCCTTATTCTTTTCCTATTTAAACAGATAAAATAATGAACAAATATTATTTAAACTCCAAATACATTCAGGGCAATAGCTAATTCTCTAACTAATTAAAGGAAACTCTGGGGCAGAGTAGGGTTTAGAAACTGATAACCATGAAAAAACATTGTTAGGTTTCCCTGTGATACTTTTCAAAAGAATTTTCACATATGTCATTGGGCTCATTATTTCTTAAATGCTGCAGATATTAGCATCAGCATAATACCACCATTCATATATCTTCCTCTTTTCTGTCTATTCCTTCTCTAAACTTGCTATCCTTTTCAAAGCAAAGTTCTCAAAGTTTCTTAGAAAAACCCTTCTCTCCTGTCAGCAAAGCACTCTCATTTTCTTCCTTCAAATCTCTCCATATAACCTACATTTCACTAAGATTGACAGTAGTGCTCTAAATGCTGTCAGTATCACACCCTATCTTACAATTTTACTCTTATCCTGTGTATCATATTCTTCTAAAATCAGATTCTAAATTGCTTGGGGCTTAAAGTTGCGTCTCCACTTTCCTTTATCTCGAATCGTTCAAAGGGCCAAGTGCTTCCCACCCTGACTGGTTAATTTGTAGGAGCTATGGGACCACTTTACAGCAGCTAGAAGAACAGCTGAAGTTATGCTACCCATGAACTAGGAATCAGCTGAGCACATAATATTCCAGCTCCGTGTTTTCCACTCCAATGGACATCACTGTCACAGGACTGATTACATGGTATTTGTAAAGTAGATCAAGGCCTGCTTGTGGTGTTCATTTTCAGAAAGCTATCTTGAGAGATTTGAGAATCTGCTTTAACTCATTTCAATTTATGTAAGCTAACATTAAAAGAAAAATCCAGTGACTTTTAATGATGAATCTCAAATATATGATAATGTCCTTAAAATTATACCATATACTGAAAAGTAAAAATCATAAAGTCCCAAGAGCAAAGGATCTAAGTGTGGCAAGTGAACTGAGACTGTGGAAAACAAGATGCTTAGTGATAAATGGGGGGCACATATTAACTTTACAACAGCATAGTATGGCAAAGATGACACATTCAAGACTCTAAATATAAAATGTAAATGTCTTCAGAAAAAAAGGACAAAATTCAATCTTGATGTTTAATGCAATAAAATGTTAATCTTTATAATAAATAAAGAAAAACCTTGCTTTGGTGTTAATTGTATGAAGTTAATGGAACTTGTCCCTGTCAAAATATTAAACCCAACTCACCCCAGGTGTCCTGACTATCTGAATCATACATTTTTCTCCACAGCTTTTGAAGTATCAGTGTATACCAGTAAGCTTTCTAATTGACAATTTTTTAAAATATAGAAGGTCTTCATAAGCATAAAATGAGCCAATTTAAAACCTTGATGGTCTTTGCACTGAAGTGCTGATGAAATAAAAAACTTACATGAAATACAGAAAGCACAGGGTTTTAGAGAGGGTACCTCTAAGAAACTATTCAAATAATTTTTGCTTAGTGATTTTCTATATCAAGGACTGAAAAGCCATTTTACATTGGCTTATTGTTTCCATAAGCCAGGGTATGCAAAGGCCTTGGTCTGCTTTTGTAGTAAAACATCCACATTCAGCAGAGGCACAGGAGCAAGCAAAAGCATCTTTTAATCACAGTGCTGTGTTCTCATCATTACAACATGGAGAGGTACAGGCTTGTTTTAAGTGGCAATAGCCACGTGGCTCCTAAAATATCCTGGTGGACAAACTGCAGAGCTCTGTGGTGCACCGGTGAGGCTCCTTTTACTTTGCCCTGCTCTTAACAGGGTGCCTCCCCTAGGGACTTGCAGGGAAGGGGGACCGAAGCCCTCACACCAGCACTGCTGGGAGTTGGTCTCTTGCTCTGGGAGGACCTCAGGCCAGAGGACTATGAGCATTGCATGATACTGAGGTGGCACAGGTAAAATGGGAACCAAAATCTGGTTTATATTTTTTTTATAATTTGGAATTGAGATGAAAGAATTCATTGTTTGACATCAAAGGAAAGGTACGGACCTAAATACGAGTTAGAAACTAAAGGTCAGCATTTTTTTTTCCAATAAAGACACAAAGACAATCAAAGAAACGGAAGAGGCAATTTAAAAAAAAAAAAAAGAAAAAAGATAAAATTGGGACATGCTGTTTGGAGAGCAGCTCGAACACTGGGCATAGCAGCAAGGACAGCCACCTCAAACCAACTGGGCGGCACAAAGCACCAGCAGCCCATTGCTAGACAAACAGAATATATACCCCCAAATTTCCAGCTGTGTTCAGCTCATACTCTGCCTCACAGGAGAAGAGATTTAAAGCCTCAAACCTCAAGAATTGCAAGCTGTGAATCCTCAGTTTTGCTCTAACAAAGATTATCTGCCCTGTTGTGGCTGAGCATGCACCTCAAGTGCAAAAATACTGGTGTATCTTGGAAGCTGGTCCAAAAATACAAACGTGTTATGATTTTTCTGCAGAACCCAACACCTGTAAGGGATACTTTAAGAAGTGTCTAAAACATGAATCAATATTTTAAGCTTGATATGCCTTTGGGATTAGCTTGTTTTCCTTTTTACTTAGGTACTCCAAGCAAAGCTTCCTTTCTACAACATTGAGGCTTCAGCTCCTCGCCGTATTGCGGAGTTATGAATATGCAAAGCAATTTTAATAGAAATACTGTAGTGTAGCACAGAGGTAAGAAAAAAGCTAATCAAGACACTGTATCTGAGATGAAAAGTTACTGATCCTAAAAGAGAAAGCGAGTCAAGAAAGTAACGGTTTAACATTCTCTTTGATCTGTGTGTGACTTTGCCGTTTAATTTGCTTAAGCTTGAAAAAGGTGGACAGGGAAGAGAGGTTTTATGAAATGGTTTCACAGCAATCCAACTTCATTTGAAGAACTTCTGAAAAAGCGTTGACTTACATACTATAAATCTGTCTCTTTTAGACTTTTTCCCCCCCACGGTTTAACACAAAGTGAAAAAAGGTTATTTTATATGCTTATGGCCCTTGAAGTGCTTAGATCATCATGTTACACAGGAGATGCGTCTCACTAAAGCTGAGAATCTTTACTAATTAAAACCTTACAACTGCAAAATTTACACTTAAAACTAGCTCTGTATTTATGACTTTTGAAACAAACAGATAATGGATCTGAGAGGGACTGATATGGAACAACAGTAATGAGGACTCCTTGAGACATCCTGAAAACATTGCATAATACATCTGCATAGTACATACACTGTCCAGAGGATTTGCAATGCCATATCAAGGAAAAAAACCAGACAGTAGCTTCACAAATAGTGTGCAGGTCGGAAGGGTTTGGATATCTATCTGTGAAGCCATGGGGGGTGACCTTATTTTATTGCTTGCACCCAAGTCTATGCCACACAACTTCGGGCTTGATAGAGAGGTTTGAGAATGAGACCAGCGTCCCTTCAGCTTCTCCAGCATGTCACTAACTTGCACACAGACTCTGGCAACAGCCATCTTTCTCACTGCTTCACCACTTGCCCTGAGCACTGGTCAGCACCACAAATGAGGTTGGTTTTCTGCCCTAGAGACTGAGAAGTCACCATGGGCAGAGTACTTGTTCTTTCTCCTGACCAGTTTCCTTCAATTTGGCTGACTCACTCCTCAAAGCAAGTGGGATAAATGAGGGGTAATACAAGGAACTGACCACCGTGTGGTTGTGGGGCCATCCACTCTAACACTGTCCCATCATCGTGTACCAACTGCACACTGCAGAAGCAATAACTAACTCTGCAGCTGGGGTGCTTTTCTCTCGTTTACTATAGATCTTTACGGAGGAAATCACTAACCCAATCTTCTCAAATGTTTCTTCAAATATCCTTTCCACAGCCTAATGCCACCACAACGGTTACTGTGAACATTAGGGAGGTATAATTTGATCCTCCAAGCCCCTTGATCCCTTTTCCTTCTTCAGCCATCCAGATAAAGAGTGCACCATGAGGTGTATTGTGTGCAATTTTTTCAGAAAAGCCAGTAAAAGCTGGTCCCACGGTCACATCAGAGGTCCCAGAGTACCTCTTGTTAGAAGAGAATAAGAATTTTTTTGTGCTTTCTTAAGCCAAGCGCTCTCCTCCCAGGGCAATGTACTAAGTACCTGCCAGCTGTCTTTCTTATACGTAGCAGAGGGAGCTCAATGCTCTTTTGTAATGAAGGCCACTATATACATCTAAGGTATTAATTCAAAGACAAACGGGCACTTCTTTGATGGAAAGATGTGAGTCTGTGAGGTAGAAATGGGTTAATAAATGTGAAAATGAATCTTTTTAGAATAATGTGCCAGTGTCAAGTAGCAAAACAGCTGAAGCACAGTTCTGACATCTCCTCAGGACAGACGATATTCTCATAAAATCTGGGCAGACGAGAAACATTTGATGTCTGGCCCTACCATTTATATTTTTAGAAGACTACACAACAATACTCTTGACACCCCCTGAGGTATCTAATGGTTCAACAGTCCTGTACAGCTAGGTTCTGCCTCCTTTCTAAGGCACACAAATCCATAAACCTTCACTGACCTGTAGTGTCAGTATGCTCCTGCCTGCAGCCCTTTTTTTCTGCTGTGTTAGAAAGCCTGATGAGACTGCTTATTGAATTTCTTCCTTTCAACATCAAAGATACTAGCCATGCTCTCCAATTATTTAATAGATTCTGCTACAGTGGAAATCAATGATTCATTTTCACTAGAGATATCCAGCCATTGTAAAGAGCAATTATATATAATAACAGCCTAGCTGTTCTCAAACGTTCTTTTATCAAACACACAGTCCAGTGATAAACGATGGGCAATGATCTGATATTGATAATAAAACTTAATGTCTTTGGTGTTAGCTTTACCAAAATATCAGCGGCTTTGCTCTGCAGACCCCAGCACTCAAAATGCAGTGGGACTGTTTGGACTGCCTTTTGCTTGAACTGGTATATTTATTTCATGGTCATTCTGTTTAAGCCTTGCAGGTGTCTCTGATTCGGTTTTTTGCTGCTTCACAGTGCTGTCTGGAGGAATGTCACAGAGAGATGGGAGATTCTGACTTCTGAAGCCAGCTCTGTTGCTGAGCAGCCTCAAGCAAGACCTTTTTGTCTCAGTCTTCCTGTCTGTAAAACTTTCCCACTTAACTGCGCACAGGGACTGAAGATCATTTTGTTAACAGCTGTGCATTAGCACTGTGCACAGCCCTCTGAACATATAATATGTCCTAAAAAAACTAACCTCTTTTTGCCCTTATTCACAGATTACTTTCCAAATCTACAGATTAAAGTATTCTTTGTCTAAAACTTTCCCTGCATTAAAAACTTGGCGATAGCTACTCACTGAGCCCTGTCTCTCAATGGCTCTGAGGTGGCAAGTCCTCTACTTGAAGTAAAAACTTTTCCTAATCCTTTCTTTTACGACTGTGATAAAACTAGAAGCAAAATTAGCATAGCGAGGTCACAGGGCGTGCTTGACCTTGAAGCATAAGTTGTGAAGAGCAATATGAAAGCACCAACCTTCTCCAGACTGGTTGTGCATCCAACCAGCTGGCAAAGACTGCAGCGATGAAGATAATCACAGTCTTGAGCAGGTTTTATATCCCCACCGATAGAAGGCAGCGGTATGCGTACAAGTTGCCTGACCTAGAAAGTTAGTATGTCCCACAGGCATTTCAAAATAATCCTTATTCTTGTTAGATACCCTGTCCTTTCTCATCAGTAGAGCTAAACTAGATACAAGTAGCCCTTGACACGTTCTCTTTTTCTGCCTTAAAATCCAGATCCGGGCAGACTGTGGTCATTTGTCTGCTGTGCAGGATACGAGCACGGTTCCTGCTGAAAGAGGAATTGCGGCCATCGCAGATCCTTCCCTCCCCACGTGCTTAGGCCAATCCTAGGGGCCAAACACCATGAGGAGGACATGCTTGTGTATGAAGTAAATCGGCACTTGAACTGCCTAGAGCACGTACTGTTCAATCCCTAGATCTGGGAACTGCTGGACATCCCTCTTCAGGATTTCCGAGGCAGAAGCCTTAAGGACACAACCTGACTGGAAGGCACGAAGTACACACAAGTACACATGTTAGCAGGGAATTAAAAGCAAGATTTTTCCTGGGAAGAGTATGTGAGTGGGTGCATTTTTTTTGCCACATTTGTTCTGGTCTTGCACTCAGACCAGAGCTCCACACAGTCTGTGTGATCTCTTAGGCTGAAGCAGGTCATGAACCTGGGCATAGGGTGAGGGGCATGACTTGCGCTATTCTGCCTCTAATGGCAGCAAAGCTATAGGGGGGATTCAAGAACACAATATGGCTTTACAATCTTCATATGAAAATCAATCCTACAGACCAACGAGACTATAGGTATGACCACCAGACACCAATCCCTGTGAGGGGACAATGCATGGGGCCATGGCCAGGGTCTCTGGGAGTTCAGGGGCTCTGCAGTGCTGCCAGATGAAGCACTCCTAGCTGCCCTTTCAGCTCTGTCACCCTAGTTTCAGCAAATTAACTGGCCTAGTTGACCTATTACTATTGACTGCTCCAGATCTGCCTTTTAATTGGAATTCATATCCTGCAAAAGCTAAAGCCTGCAGCTAACAGATAGACCAAATTATTCAGCATTAACCAGCATAATCCGTGCTGGTTTTCATGGTGCCAGTTTCCCACTCTTCCCCAGTGACACACAGGCTCTCTCTGTGGGCACAGCAGAGCACACTTGGAGCAGCCACAGCAGCTGCAAGGGCAGCTGGGGGTGGGAAGGAATTTTGCTTGGCCACATGGTCTCTCTACTTCATAATCTAACTCCACATCCATTTTTTTTCCATGCCAGGCAGCTGTGAGTCATTGGTAATACACCACCTGAAATCCATTTTCATCTAGCATTCAAAACATGACTTTAAACACTTTATTGTTGTCATACTTTTAGATTACTTTAACTTTAGGAGCACTGCCTTTGTCCTCTTCATTTTTCCAGGCAATACATGCTTTTTCTCTTCCCTGCAAGGTAAAAGATGTATAGACTGCTAGTTGTCAGTGCTTGCAAGTAGCCATTTAAAAGCAGATATTTTTTGTCAGCATTTGTATTTGTGAAGCTTCTATGACAGATTTGGAAATTGAAGCCCTTGATTTATCTCCAGGCTGAAAACTAGACAGAGGCAAGGACACTGTGAGCCTTAGGAATGAAATTACAAACATGTCATTACCTCCTTTAATCTGCTCTTGTTTCTGTGAAATTGCTCTAGACAACCCCAAAAATCCATGTGCTTTTACAGCAACAGAAAAATCCTCTTTTCAAGCTATTTTCCATCCATATTACTTAAGGCCCCTCTGCTCACTGTGTAAAAAAAAACCTAGTAAATATGCTGCTTTTCAAAATGTGTAGGGAGCTAAGCCAACAGACCCAACCAACATACAAAGCAGTCACATCTAAAATGACATCCCCTCACTCCCTTTTTCTTTTCTTTTTTTTTTTTTTTAATTAAATCTTGTTTGGTTCACAGGAGAAAGTGGTTTGATAGTGAGTCATGCTAGCACTCAGTTCAGGCCACATTTGGCATAACATAACATCACATCTGGCACACAGAAACCATGACTGACAGACTCTGATCAAGACCCGTGTGGTGGGAGTAGCAGGGGCTATTGCAAAGCAGAAGTGAGATGCATCAGAGGAGCTCTAGTGAGAAAGTGGCAAAACCCTCAATCATCTATTAGCTCTTATTTTCCCACTGCACTATAATCCTACACAGAAATTAGAGCAATGACTACACATATCAGTTTGTATCGTTACCCATGTGACAATATCCATGGATAACTGAAAAATATCTACTGTGACGAGAAAGGCTTGAATGGGGTGCAAATGGTTGTATGAAGTATAGTCCATTTCATGAGCCAGTCCCTAAGTTGATGGTGGCACTAGTGGTAACTCCTAAATGAGTGGTGCCAAGTGGAAAATTGCAGCCACCTGAGCTGGGGATACAGAACTCCCTTCCCAGCAGGCTGGTGTCTTTCTGTTGTAAGAAGTAGTCTGGTCACCCTTAGGGTACTCACCACTGAGAGAGTCCTCTGACACCAAGCAAATGGATAGCCTTGTGCTTTGTACATTTTGCTGAGGTGGAGAACCAGTGACAGATCTCATTTTGTCTCAAAAATCAGACAGAAAAGAGCACAACAGTGCCTTCACACTTCACATAGGTCTAAATGGGTAAAGAAGTCACCTGCAGTGGAGCTTCAGATCTGGGAGAAGACCACTGTATTTGGGGTAATTCAAGCCCAGTTCTTCCAGCAGCTACCACATAGCTAAAACAAAAGTGGTGCTGGGGAGAGGAAGAAGTGTATTTTTCCCTCCTTTGTCACGTGATTTGACTTTGCAGAAGAATGGGTTAGGTCCTTAGCTGGTAACCTCAATAGTTACTGTCTTCATCATTGACCCAGTAAAGTTGTAATTTTATTCTTCCAAGAGCTGGCAGTGGTAACAAACAAACCCTGAAGCAACCCCCCTGAAGTGGGGGGGGGGGGGTGTCTCTGCAGCCAGGTCACTTTACAGGAGAGCACTCATGCCAGAACTGAAAATGCTGACACTGGGGACCATACAACCCCTTTACCCTTCCCAGTAAATCTGCCGTTTGACCTGATTTCTGGAAGAGGTTCAGGTAAAAGGTTCCAGTACTGAGCCCAAAGGAATAGCTGATTTACTACAGACTCACCTAATTTGCCAAAAACTCCAGAGAAAGGTGCAAGTTCAGACACATACCTTTTGTAAGCGTCTCCTGCTGTCAAACATTCTACGTCGATTTTAAATTCATTTGGTTTTAGTGGGCTAAGGCTGAAGATCCATGTCCTAGGCACCCAGATCCACCCGCAGAGATTTAACACAGAGCTCTGAACTCTGCTGCGGCGGGTAAGCACTAAAGGTTAGATATCAAAAGAAGTAAAGGCGTTCAAGGATTAAAGTTATCAGTCCACCTCTTTGTGTTCAGATGCCTCTCTGTGACATCAAACCACTACCCACCCTTTATCACAGGCCTCTTGTGAAAATAAAAGTAGTAATCTCTGAGAAAATATGGATGCTCCGCTGAATGCAGCTTATTTATACTCACTGGCATGCTGCTCAGCTGCCATTGCCTGTCTTCAGACGTGCTATCACAGAGAGCTGGAAGTGGGGCAGAAGCCCATTAGTCAAGAAAGCAGGGAGCAAAAAGAAACTGAAAGCAAAGAAAAATATCCAAATGCCAAAGTACTAGTAGTGATGTAAAAGCAAAAAAGACCAGGAGAAAGGTCAGACTCTTTATGTTGTAGAAACCTGTGGTGAACAGCATTTGAAGAAGAGTGGGCTGTAGGCAGAGGTAAGAAAAAAGCAACTGCTTCTCCTCCCCTCCCACACAAGCTCTCCCATACTTGCCAAAGAGTCGGTGAATAAGGCAACAGCTGAGACCAATGATAGCCAGGTGCCAGTCAGCACTAAACCAGTCAGCCAAAGGAGCAAGTGATGGGCAAAGCCTTTGTGGAGGGAAGGGAGGGCTAGGTCTTACCAGAGGAGAGAAATGGTGCCCCAACTGTGAAGTCTCCCCCCACTGCTATCAGCAGGTCAAGCTTCTTATCCAAATATGTGCTGGAATCATCAGGGGTAAAATAATCATCAAGGATTAACAAAAGCCACGTTGCCCTTACCCAGTGGGGGCTTCCTAATGATAGAATCATAGAATTGTTTAGGTTGGAAAGGACCTAATGATGTTTCCTATTATTAGGTACTTAGGCTGGAAGTTGCCTTCCCACATAAGATCTGTCTTTGTGATGAATGTATCAATTTGCTTCATAACTTGTGCATAACAATGCAGAATTCTAGCTGTAAATTAGTTTTTAGTCTTTCATTTACGGCATAAATACTCTTTATTGCACAATATGCATCGTTTTGCATATTAACTACGTAGTGGCATTTTGCTACGGGCACATAATTTCACTGTTTTTTGGCGAATAACAATTTATGGTATTCAATATTATTTGTGAAGTGGTAAATTTAAAACACGTTGTTACATAGTCTCCATTTTGGAGGAGATCTTTTGAAATAAATACATCAAATGGTAATTTCAGTACTTGGTGCTAAAATTACATCTCCATATGCTTAAATATATGGGCTATGAGTGCAGCAGAACAATTCTCATGTTGGTGAGATGAGAATCAAGTCCACAATATGGAAAGATTACTTAATCTGAGATTATAGTTCGTTCTAGAATTTGTGATTGACAGTCTACCTTATTACTCTTACTTTCTTTCTCAACTTTAAGAATGTCTAATGAAATTAATCATAGCCTGGAGAAGACAGTTTGAAACCTGCTAAGAATTATATGTGTCAGTGCAAGCTTTACAACTCACTTGGACTAATTTGCTACTGGCAAATATATCACTGTCATAGACTTATGTAAACTTTGCATTTGCAGTCTTTTGAACTAACCATACAAGCTGAAGCACTAGTTCTAAATTCTAGCGTCTGATGGACGTGTTGATGCAAGGTTTCTAACTCAGCAGTAGCTCTAATACAGATGTATTATTATTCTCCCATGTCTTCTAGTTAGTCCCATAACAGAGACCCAGATGAAGTAGGAAAAAATCATTTCACTGTTTCTAAATAAAGCAAGGAGCAGCTGAAGTGAAAAAACAGAGAAATTGGTCTTTACGGGAACTCATACTGTGTGCAACCAGGTTGTACATTAGTATCAGGCAGTATCTTAAAATCATTAATATTATTATTAATTAACTCACACGTTAGTTTATCTTTCTTGGATGGACAAAGAGGGTTGCAGTACGCTATACTCAAACTATCCAAACCTTTTGTAAAATGAGCAGAAGTTACAGGAAAGTCTCCAGTAGTTTTTGCCACTTCAATACCTGTCACTACTGTCAGTTCCCTGTAAGTTATTGATTTCTATTTGAAACAAATACCAGAAACAATATCTATGCTATTAAAACTCCCACACTAAAGCAAAACCTTAATTACGACCTCCTGTTCTCTTGAGTCAAGATATTGACACACAGCCCCTTTATTTCCGAAGTTGTTTTGGTTTACATTGCTGAAGATGCAGTAGACGTTACGGCAGGAGACGAGTTAGCGGTCACACTCCTTCCAGTGTCAGGACGCAAAGACACCTGCTTATTTCCAGACTAGATACTGCAGTTCCAGCTCTGTCCAATAGCTGTATGGGGGTTATTAGCAAATTCAGTAGATCCTGTTGGATTCAGTTTCTTCCTTCATCAGTGGTTGTCACAGACATTTGCCTTCCTGATACCACCTAACACAAGCGCACATCTAACAGGGTTTATAATAGGTGTTTAACATATTAGTAAGAGGCAAAGGTTAATTTTTAATATGACAATCTTTTAAAGTACTTTTTAAAAGTGCCTTAAGCATTACCTTCATTTCATAGGTGGAAAATATGGAACGGATGCCAGACTTGCTCGAAAAACCAAAAACCAGTAAAACCTAGGCATCTTGATGATACTGATTTTGCTTTTGTCAGTTAAGGGGCTTTGGGGAAGAAAACATCCCCTAAAGTAACTCTTCCCCTGCCAACACGTCGACAACAATATGTATTTGCACACAGAGAATCAGAGACAAACCCTTCTTTCGTAACAGTTTTCTTGGGTTTTTTAGTATCAAATCTTTCCTGAAGATTGTTACCTCATACAAATAAATTTAGGAAAGAATAGGGAATATCAAGAAGCTAAAGAACTACTTCAAGATTTTTTTAATTATGCTTTTATTAGTATTTTTATCAGTTCATGGGAAAGAGAAAGTCTCCCGATGAGAGATTATTTGCAAAGGGACCTTTCACACTGGAGTCTCACAGAGACATTTTTGCTTTCAGTTTAAAGCCTGGTTCTACAGTAGGGAAATGCTGTTGTAATCCTGTACCAGCCAGAGGAAGCTGTTAGATCAGTCCCATCATACAAGATTTAGCAGGTTCTTGGTGCCAGCTCTGTACCAACAAAGGAGATGGTTTTTCACAGCAAACTGAGCATTAGAGTGGCTGTTTGGCCAGCAAGGAGCAAGAGGATCTGGGTTAGTCACACTGTACCAGGCTCTGTGTTCCTTGGAAATTAGTCATTTGCATTTCTTGGAGATTATCACAGCTACTGAAAGCAGCTGTGCCCAGTGAATTTTATGAGGACATTTAATTCCCAGACCTTTCCCTGCAAACCCATGATTCTCTCACATAACAACTTCTTCTTAGGAATATCTACTCATGGTTTTTCCTCTGTCTTGTTTGCCAAATCCTCCTGTAGTCTGTCTAAAATTAAGCCTGCTTTCTCATGACTTCCAGTAAATATATAGGTCTTCAGAGAAAACAAACAAGCAAGCAAATACCCAGTCCCTGCATTGTTTTCAGTTTGGACTTCTTCCCTGTCCAGCTGTAATTGCACTTTTCCTAACTTGAAACATGGACAATTCACCACCAGCATATGACTGTGCCAAACACCCTTCCCCAATTCCTATGCACAAACTGTCTAGCTGTCTCTGCTTTGTGGAAAAGGTCTATGCACTAACACGCTACTGATTTTTTCCAAGGCTAGATGAGGTGTGGGGTGGGGTTAGCAGGACATCCATGTAGTTTTTTCGGACATCTCTGATGCTGCCTAATGAGAAGTTTGACATAAAAGGAGAAAGAAAAAAAAAAGAAAAAACATTTTAAAAGGCTAAACTAAACCTTTCTTAGTTCCTTGCCCCAGGATGACGTCACCTCCAGCCCTTCACAAAAGCAGTATTTGGGTTCTGCGCTTACTTACACTCATATGAATCAGGAGTAATTGCACAGAAGTCTAGGGAGTCATGCTGATTTTAAACCAAGCTTACTCTGGTATAATTCAGTCTTATTTCTGTGGCTCTCTGTTTCACTTCGTTTCAAACATATGTGATGTCTGCCAAATCATTGTTGGTTATTAGAAAAACTAAATCAAACCATAAATTAGCTCACTTGTTAGGGATATAGGGCAGCAAGGCTTTTCCTTTATCTTCGTATATAACGATCCCAGTTTCTACAGAATACTTCATTTCCATTTGCAAGAGTATTATTTCATGATTGTACAATGAACTCTGTGGCTCATGAAACTCTGACAATGGTTTTCACTCCTTTCTTTTTGTTAATTTTAACAAATTTCATTGCCTTGTTATAAAGGAGATTATTCCTGGGAAATTCCTGCCCGAGATATATAAGAAGGTGAGAGATTTCAGAGTTTTGTCTCTTGATCTTATTAATAGAGCACCAAGGTTTATCCTGTTTCAGTATGAATTTAACAGAGGGGGTGTCGAGTTCCTTTTAGCTATAAAGAAGTGAGAATGTCTCTGTCTTTCTTTTGGCAAGCGCCCGAGTAAATGGGTGCCAGCTGGTGACAAAAGCTATGACTGCACTTGCCATTTTCTTGTGATAGCTGAAGCAGAGCATTGGCCTGAAGCAATTGCTGCTGAGTTCCTTATGTCTCCAGTACGGTTAGGGAGGGGAGTTATGCAGATGTAAATATTTATACCAAATATGCTCGTTCCAACTGAAGCTGCTGGTGTTCTTTTACCCCAGAAGAACAGGGAATGCTTTAGACAGCGTCATCATTTCCCAATAGTTATGGGGAGGGGGGCTTTTGCAGCTACAGGAACCTCAAGCAATTGCCTTCTGCTTTATTATCAACTACATATTTTATGCTGAAGGTGTTGCCTGTAGGCAACCTGCTCTCTCTCGGACTCCTGAGTTCAGTGTGTGTTTTTAGCAGTACCCTTTGATCAGTTCGAAGGCTGCTTGTGAGTGACAGTGGAAGTCCTTTCTGCCAGGAACCTGATGTGATGCTTCCTCAGTCCCAGCTCTGGGGACTTTAAGGCATATCAGCAGCTCTGGGTGACACTCTGTCAGTCTGCCATCATTGCCTTTCAGAGGCTTTTTTCTCTGCCTTTGGTTTGAAATTTCTTTCATTCCTTCCGTGAGCCCTCAACAGTTTTTGTAGTCACATCTGAATCTTGAGCTGCGTCCCTCTTCTTTAATTGTGCTCTTCACGTTCACTTTTTAATTGTGAGACTCATGGCACTGGGCACCATGCATTGCAGCATTTCCTCCTGCCAACACTTTTATTTTTCTCACTTTTGTTGTATTTCTTGTTCTTCCTCACCCCACCCAGCCTATATAACTCTTTTCCCCTTATTCCCAAATCCTTATAGGAAAAGTCATTTGTTAGCTTTGTGCATTAAAGGACAATACCATATTGTCTGGTTTTGCCCTGCAGCAAGGCGGGATAATCATTGCTCATTTCCTGAATGAAAACATAGATTCAAGGCCTCAGGGGCATTGAAACAAGCCATACTATTTCCCTGCCACTCTGAAAGAAATAAAGAATTATGTTGGCAGAGAAAAGTATGTGATTTGGTGGTCAAAGAATGCCCTGATATGGTGCTTCTGCTGACTCCCACACAGCCAAGCTGCAGCAGAGCCAAAAAGCAGCACCACAAACAAACGCTTCCTTCCCTTTCTCAGTGCAGTGATCGGCAGCTCAGAGACTGACGTTGAATCTCTCTCTCCCACTTCAGAGAACACAGCCTAGCTGTACTGAGTACAGTGGGAAAATCCAAAATGTTTTCTTCACCCCCCTTTCTATATACGTATTAGGGTCTCCTTTAGAAAGCCTGAATATGCCTGCTGGTGACAAACTTTCAACCAAAGATGCTGATCAATGAGTAAACCCAGAGTTAGTTTATCTACGCCCCACAAAGCATCACTGGCAGCTGTACAGATATAAAACAAACATGAAAAAGAGAAAGCTGTGTCCTGAGAGGCTATGGCAGATATAAAATCATGAGCTTGGAGTAGTAGAGCAAGTAGAAGATATTTACTGAGGTAAGAAGGCGGCACAGAAAAAAACTAAGTAAGTGCTGGGCTTATGTGTGTCGGTGCCTGTGTTTATGAGCTCATAGAACCTGAAAGATGTTCTTCAATTATAGCTCACCGTAATGTCATACAGAACCAGAAGAAGACTCTGCATTCACATCAGTGACCTCCAATATTAAATGTGAATGGACTTCTTATAGTCCCTAAACTACCTGTCAGAGGAGAAGCTTATGATGTGTAAATGAGACTCTCTATAATGACCTAGCGACCCTCTTCCCTTCTACTCTGTGAAACAGCATATCTCTCAAAGAGGTTTTCATGTGCTCTGAAAGGGGAAAAGGGGAGGGTACTGACGTAGGTTTTCCTGGCATGAGGCACCCGAGGAGCAGCTGTGGCAAACCATACCCCCATTTTGCAGTTGGTCCAGTCCTGCATCGGATTAAGCCTCTCCTACATCAGCTTCAGCTTCCCCATGAGACAGGAGGCTGGTTGGTCAATCGTACTGCCATCATACGCTAGCTGCATGAAGAGGACACCAATCTCCATTGTGTCCAAGTAAATAACGTTTAGGGTGCAGTCTGTCTCTGGGGAATGCCAAAAACAGGCTCCAAACTGCCACGGTGGCATTGCTACCCTCCCAACAGGAGTAGCAATGATACCCTTTTTTCTACAGCAGCAGCCATGACCGTTGCTTTTTACCACCTTCAAGAAATAAATTAATTTGAAGGTGGTGGCAGCAATTCATCTATTTCACCTCTTGGGTGGGCTACAGATGTGCAATACAGCTGGCCATGAAGAACATCCTCAAGCACCCTAAAAGGCATGCAAGACTCGGATCCATCTTCTCAGTAACAAGCTAGCTCAGCCCGCTCCGTGCAGCTTACATCGGCTTCTAGTTTTTGGAATTTAGTGCAAGGTCTTGGACTTTATTTTAAAGGCCAGATTCAAGCGTAGCTGAAGGGCTCTCTGGAGCTCATAAATGTAGACCATCATCAATAACTTTATTCCTCTATCACACTGAAGGTTTTACAGGGAGAATTTTCTAAAACTGCAGCACTGAATCTCACAGGAAGAAGGGACAAGGACAAACGGCATTGGTTTCTTCTCAAAGTACAAAGTGTTTTTTTAATCTAAACTTCTTACACAAACATAGGGGAAATATGAAAATAGATAGATAAATATATAAATAAATAAACCACAATGCTTCATTGCACACACACTTCTCTATGGGGAGTGGATGAGAAAATAAATACGACAGCTCTTAAGTCATGTTGTTTACTGCTGCTCTGGAGGATAATCTCATACTACGTTAGTGAGTGCAATATAATGATATACTTTAACTGGATCACATCATGGTATATGCACTTTTGTCTCTAAGGTTAACACTAGATGCTGCACAAAGAGAGTGAAAATGCACCACAAAAATGATAGAATATTTTCTTTGTCCTGAGACAGAGCTGGCTAATGCTCTGATACAGAACTAAAAGCGCTTGCAGAAGGTATTTTTTGCATTTCAATTACATGTACTTTCTATCCAACTAATCTGACAAGGTCCAAATTCTGATTTGCTTGTTTCTTCTTTCTCTCTTTGTATCTTAAAAATTCCCACCTCTCTATAAGTTCAGTCAACTCAAAAGCCTTGAAATCTGAAGCACTGCCTTATTGCCAGGTGTTGGCATCAGTGGTCTGGAGAATGTTTCTTGCTGTTCAGTAGCTCTGTGATTCTGCTGGTTGGACCAGTTTCTTTTTGCACTCCTTTTAGCTAAAGCTCTAGGAGTGAGTACAGGCTGAAAAGAAGATTAATAGGCTCCCCTTTGGTCCTACACCTAGAGAGGAACAAACCTGTTTCCCATGCTCCTGGCATGTGCACAGCTTTGCCTTCTCTCTCTGCTCCCTCCCTCTTTCATCCAGCCAGCTGGTACAACCCAGAGGATGTACTCCCTCACAATACACCAAGCAGGGATGGCTACTGTCCTCACCAGCTGACATTAGTGCTAATTTCCTGCAAGTTGTTGCAGAATAATGAAGAGGCCTCTTCCTAAAAAATCTTTCCGGCTTGCTCAAAAACACCCTCTGTCTTCTTTTCAGCTTGCAGAATCAATAAGGCCTTAGCCTCTTAGCCTGGAGCAGCAGAGAAGCTATTTCTGTGAACTCAGCAGGAGGAAGAGCTAGGGCAAGTAAGTAGCCCAGAGCTAATCAAAAGTGCCCTCCTATGGCTCAGGATGTTGCCAAGTGCTTGAAGGCAAACCAGAAGGCAATGTACTATGACTCTTTTGTCAAGGAATCACCTTCATTATCCCCACTTGATTATCTCTGAATTTCACTAATTGCACTTACCTTTACCTTACACTTACCAAAAGAGCTTGGCCAAGTGTTGCTCTGTAACATTACTTTTGAAAAAGTGTGTATATCTTCATATAGGTGCCTGATGACTATTAAAAGGGGGAAGCAGACTCTCGTTCACATCAGTGTATAATGCCGTGACAGTCTGGTACAGAGACTCTGCATTTTATTAAGTTATTCTCAATATTCAATGAAATTTTGAGCAGCCTTTACAGTTTAAAAGATATCATGTTTGGTTTTCCTTACAAGGGGAAAAAACTCCCCCAACCCAACCAAACCAAACAAACCCAAACAAAATCAAACCAAAAACCCAGACAAAAGGGACTCTGTCTTTTATTACTAGAGAAGTTGGGGAGTAGGGGAGGTATTTTGTTGGCTGTTGATGAAAGACATCCCTTACCAGCATTTAGAGATTTATGACTCCTTTTTTTTGTTTGTTTGTTTGTTGGTTGGTTTGTTTTCTAAAAGGAATCATGTGAGGGACATAGCAGGTTAGATTAATCACTGTAAGAATCTACTCTCAGCCAGGAAAAGACACAGAGCAAACTGAATCTTCCTTTGGGGAAACTTCTGGCTGATGAAGGAAAATGGGACAGTACTAAAAGAATTACAGCTTGAATGCAGAAAACTATAAATCCGGAAGTGGATTGTGTCATATTCTGGACTGTATCATTTCCTGGACTACGTCATTTTCCTGGGGTACACCGTAGATTTCCAGCATGCTTTGCCCTAAATTATGGGCATATGATGTTGACAATCATGTGGAATACTGCATTGCTGCTGTATAGAAAAGGTATGTTATTGCACATTAAAAATTGCTTAAGGGGACATATTCTGGTTTAGTGAAAAGAAGTAACGAAGATAAGAACAAATCTGCTGAATCCAACGGGGCTGTCCATTTGTCAGATGCGTGCTTAGTTAAGGTCATAGGAAACCTCTGCCATCAGAGACGCGCAACAGCACTGGGATATCCTTTTCACAGAAGTACCAAACTCTGCTAGTGTCTCTGTCTGTATCTGGGACTTCTTTTTCATAAACATGGACCCTCTCAGAATTTCCTCTTTCCTGTGATACTTGTCGCTCTCCCTTTGAGACCAGTGGCCTTCTTGCCCTTTGTAACACCAGCTCAAGCATGGTAAGTGGTGTAGAAAACCTTGCTCGAGTTCTCTAGCTCCTTCAAGAGGGCTAAGCCACTATTTTAAGTCCCATGGGCTTAAATGCTTTTTCAGCACTTGACCTCTTCATAAGGATGAATTTCTCCTACAATGAGGACAGCATCCAAAGTTGTTATTTTGTGAGTCAGAAGAAACTATAAAGCAATACACAGTAAATAGTATATAAACATCAAATAAAATAAAAGAATTTGTAATATCTGTAAAATAGCAGTGTCTCACAGATTATTTTCTCTGATAACTGTTTAAAATCTCAGAATTCATATTTAGAGAAGTATATAACAATTCTACTAGAAACAGCAAAATCTGCTCAGTGAACAGTGTGTGTGCACAGCCACTGGTCTAAATCAACTCCACTGCCAAACTGGCAAGCACCAGGAAATATATTAAATGAATAGACAATTCAGAAATGTCCAACAGATAACTAAAATTGAAATTTTATTTTTTTCAATAATATTCATCAGACAATTCTCTGACAAGACTTTTCTGAAAGATGAAGTGCAAATGGGAACCCTGTAAGAATGTTTAGAAGAATTGTACATGACATTTTTAAGCGCCACCAAGTACACATTGAATACTTTGTAAGTATATAGGCATAGCAACATGCAAGTGTCATGTACCTAACATTACAATATGCATTTTGTCTCCTTAACATTATTAATGAGGAAATTAAATGAAGTAAACGTGTCTCATCATCACTGCAATATGTTTAATTCCCATGGATTTTGTTTACAGGTTAGTGGTTGCATTTCTGAACCGTTCAACTACATCCTTCCCAAGGCTAAAAATTGCCAGTGTAAGACCAGAGTACACTGGAGTTCCCAGGAGAATACACTTACACTGACTATGAACAGATGAAGTTGTTATAGTGTTTTCCACAAATTATGCCTTACTATTTATCCTAGGAAACTTCCTGCTGAACTGACGGGATTTTGTAGTTATAAAATATCTAGGCTACAAGAGAAAGGGATGCACAAGGATTGCTTTGTAATTCTGTTGGAAAGAGTTCAGTAGCAACTCGAACATTAAGGACTTGATCCTTTTTGAAATAAATAGGTGAAGTGTACCCAACTTTTACGGAGGCAGGACATATATGAATCCAGTAATCCATGAGTTCACTCTCTTGGCTCACTGTTTAGAAAGAAGCAGATGACTGTGGGTCATATTTGCATATTTGTATGGAGGCTATATAGGGGTATAAGCAAATCTGCTTTCACTGAAAAAGGACAACACGTGCAACTGCGTATTTGCTAACATTAATCAATACGCATAGAAAGGAGAGAAAGAGGAAGTGATAAAGAATTCAGTCCAGTGATTAAAGATTTTCCTCCTCTTCATAATCAACATAAACAGTTGATGATCGTAATTATTATTTTCTTTACAAGTTATTACTTTAAAACCTCTCCTTTTGAACCTATTATGAAAACACTTCAATGTTTTCATTGCAGAATAAGACTAAGAATATGACTAAGTTTAGAAGAAAATAGCATCAGTGATTTTCAGCAGTATGCATAAGGGCAGGGTAAGGCTGTCTGCAGTTTGTGCTGAAATGCGAGATCAGAGCTCACACATGAAACACTGCTGGCTTGACCCTGAACACAAGGAAAGTGCTAAAGTGCTGACCCCAACAGGCCTGGCTTTGCACCTGAAATCTTAAAAAAAAAAAAGAAAGAAAAATACTTGAACTTTTATTTAATAGTAACAGAGTGCTCCTTTTAGAGGACAGACTTTTTTTCCCAACCTCCTTCCCAATTAGACTGCTGCTTTTAGACCAGCAGAGAATAAATGACTTAAGACACAGAACATATCCACAGTAAACACGGAAGCCATGAGGAGTTTTTTTATGCCACCTAACTGAGAGGCTCTGGAAGCCCCTAGTACTGTATTGTCATATTGGCTCCACACCGTCTTCCATCTGCTTGTGAGTACATTAAACATTGCTGAAGAAAATGAACATGGCTTGGCAACAAGATGATTCCTAGATGCTGGAAGAATTCCCTTAAGGGCTGCTGGAAGCGCACAAAGCTTGGAGCATCCTGAGGATGTGAAGTGATACGGAAGTGTGCTCTTAAACCATGTTTGTACCCTTAGTTCCTCCTGAGTTAAAACAAGTGCAGAGTGCTGGGTTAGATTCATCATGAGCAAGAAGGAACTGTGCTAGCTTCTGCTAATGCCAAGTAGACAACTCCCATTTGCCTTAGAAAAACCTGAAAAACCATGAAGGAAGTCCTACTCTCGGTAAGAGTTTCTACTCTGCTCTGGTGACATCAAAGGCTGCTCTATCCATTTAATTTTCTTTTATTGTTTGCAATAGTCCTTCCCTGTCACCCATGCATTAAGCGTTTTCAATGTAAACATGCCCTGGCAATATTATGCTTAAATAAGTAAGAGACATGTCAGAATATCTCAACCGTATTGGTATTGCATATTTAATTCAAAAGCTTGCATGTGCTTTTAAAAGTTTCTTTTCAAACCTGCATGCCTTACTGGAAAGAACTGTGTTGCAGTTGGATTGCACACCATTATCTAGTGCTGACTAAATAGTGATGTATTATAGCCGTTTATTTTTAAGCTGTTTGGGATGAACCCCCAGCCAGTGTAAATTGGCCCACATTTAAGGCAACAGAGTGAAGCTGATTTATGCCAGCTGAGGCTGTGTCCTTACGCCCTGTTAAAAGCTCAAACTATCCCAAAATTAGTAAAGAACAGGGCAAGAATTATGAACCCAGGCAATATTTTTTCTCTGTTTTTAACAGGAAAAAAATAATACAGTGATCTCATTTCAAGACTACACCAAAGATTCAGTAGTATTTAAAATGTATACAAATATCTTGTAGCTAGTATTCAGATTAAGAGGTAGATGTCATATTCTAGGAATAGTATAGTGTGGCGTGATGCTAATGGCAGTTGCTAAATACATCTATTTGCCTGTTACACGGGACACAAAGGGGGGTTATAGTAATGGCAACCACAAGAAGGCTTACTATATTCTTTTCTTCTTTTGCTATTCTGTCACCTGTCTTTTGGTGTGTTTCTTCTGGAAGGGTATGACAGAAAAGTGGTGAGAAGTAAAAAGATCAGTAATACAAAACTTCACATTTACAAAACATTAGCTTTATCGTTAAAGGCATCCTCTGTACTATGATGGAAGCATTTTGTACTTACAATTTAAGATTACCTGGTGTTACTGAGCAAGTAGTGAAAATTCCAGGTGAGGTGATTCAGCAAAATAGGGGGCAGAGGAATGCAGCTCGCTCTCTTTCTGTGTTGTTCATGCTAAAAATACCAGGGCATATGGCAGCATATTTCAGCATCTTAGCATACTAGGCTCCCTTGAGGACAGAAAAAAAAGAGGAAACTTGTGCTCTTGAGCCAGAAATAGATTACAGAACAGTGCTGCCAGTCATACAGAGGCTGGCAGCAAAGCCATTAGCGGAGTCGGTGTCTTACTTTGCCTAAAGGTGTTTCAGTGATATTTAATGGGCCTCATCGAAATGGAGAGCAAAGCTAGTGAGAATGAGGAGTGGCAGAAGCATTTTTATAGATCAGTTGTCGTTGCAAGTAGAGGAATTACACATATTGCATTAGGATATCCACTGTTTGTACATGTACCTTTCCTTGTGACTGTTAGGGGTCATCCCCCTGCTTGAAATAATAATCAAAATGCATATTATAATTACACGGTTTTCCAATATCCATACACAGCAAGTACAAGATACTTACATGTAAGTACACTGTATTTACCTATATTTTTGCATAGTTTTTAGTGTGTACTTTGTGCCACTTAATAAAAAGCATTACTCATTATTTTTGTTGTTGTTGCTTTTCTCTATTAGACAGCTTATTCAATTAAAGTTGAAGTAGCTGGATTTTTGGTATGTTCATCACAGATTACCAGTTCCTAGGAGTGTAAAGATTAGACACTTGGAGGAGTCTGGGTAAGCGGTGGGGGAAGCTGCAGTGTGAAAATTACGTTTTAAATCACCTTCTTAATTAAGAAATGCGATATCAGATTTATGGTGCTAATTTAATAAACTTACCTTTAATTTGAACAGAATTGTAAAGGTAAGAGCTCCGTTTTCCTTTTGGTAACACTTTACAATAAGTGGCACTAAATTACACTATAACTGCTATGTTACAGGGAATTACATGTAACTACACTGCAACTGTTGAAATAGCTACGGTACATGTGCGTACATGGTAACTTCAGTGCTGTTACAATCATGAATTACATAATTACAGATGATTCTGTCTTTTCATTGAAATAGTTATATATATTATACTGTAATGAAAATACACAAGATGTTAACTTCCATGTCTTAGTTTTAGAAAAGTTGGTTTTCTCCACGTATTCCTTTATAGAGGGAGTCTCAGTGCAAGACGAACCATCCTTAGGTGATGTGGAAACTTTTTCAAAGTGTTCTAGCTTAAATTCTGAGCCTCAAGTTAAACATCAGGTACCTTAAACTGTTTCATGGTTTGTCAAATGACACTAAAAGAGTAGGAGGATGCACTCCTTGTCTTCTGATGCACTGCTTTCCTGTTCAAATCATGAGAACGTTCTTGAAGCATTAAAAAAAAAAAAATCTACATCAAGAAGTTTAAAAATAATCAGCAATCGATACTGTAAACAGTACACTGGCAGAAACGAGCTACCTGGTCTTGAGAAAACTACTCTGCAAGTGCATGTGGGAGAGGATGTCACATAGGTTTCAGTGAGGGGTGTCCCCATTCAGAACCTTCATTTTACACATTCTCTGGATACCCCACACCGTACTAAAAGCGGCATTTCAGAATGGGATCTTGGATAAAGGGAACGGCCAACTGGCTTTTCGCCTTCTCAACGTCATTAGTGTTGAGCCATAATTTGCTTACAAAAAAGAGGGATGCCTCTTCACGCCTACTGTAGTAATTTAAGCCCATGAAGACCAGACAGGCTGCGAAGTGCTATCCAGGTAGAATGCCTGGTGTGGGATTTTTCACACCTGCTTTGCACAGATGCAAGGGACATCACCAGGTGCATGATAATGGAAGATCAACTGCATTAAAAATGAGCGCATATGAGAAGTTTTAATTGAAAACCAATGAAATCACCTATTTTAACAGTACAATTTGTATCTCTTTTTGCAAAGTTTAAATGCTGTTTCTACGCCGCTGGAGAAAATGGTTTGAAATGGTTACCCCAAGGGTGACCTACCTGACCTTGGCTGGGTCAACTAACAACCCTACTGTAGTCAAGCAAGCTGCAGTTAGGAAGAATGAAAAAAGGCATAAACACCACGCTGGTGGGGATTCCACTTGAGCAAATAAGGCCCTTATCCAGGGAAGCACTTATATTTAAGCATGTGAATAGTGCCTTACAGTCCAATGGAATGTCTCAGATGCCTGAAGCTGAGCGTGAGCTTAAATGCTTAGTTGAATTGGGCCCCAGGTCCTGAAATAAAACTTTGTCATATGTGATACTGTATTGTAGCCAACGTCACTTCAGTGTGGTGACAAGAACCCATATTTTTGGTATTAAACTGAATGACTTCCTTTGCTAGCCTTTCACATGTGTATGTTTTGAAAGACATGAATATCTTGTAAACCTATACTAGTTTGCAATGGGTCTAGTAGCACCTACCTGGTTCTCTCAAACTACCATATTATATTAACATATTATTGCATTTTTCCACAGATGGGTATGGAGTGAACTGTAAAAACAAGCATGCAATCACATCAATGCAGACTTATTTCTTTAAAATGTCATACTGTATATGATTTATTATGTTAACACTCAACCACATCATATTATTTATGTCTGTATATTTTGAAAAAAAGTGCTGCTTTGATTGACGTCACCCTTCTTTCTTAGAAATTATCAAGAAAAATCTTTCAACAAAAACAATTAAAATACTCTAATATTGTCCTTAAAAGGTTTATACTCTTCTGATAAATAATCTGACACAGCACCTTTATCTTCCATTTTACCATACTACATGATGTCATATTCCAAACTCTCCCTTCCCCACACAAAAATAAAATCCCAGGAGAAAGTCCTTTACAGCAGACCATCATGCTTTTAGGCTTCACAAGTACAGCAACCAGAGAGAAATACTCTTTTGCCAAAGGTGCAAAACTCAGGAGCAAGACAAGCTCCAGCTAGACTAACTTGCGTTCTCCAGTGTAAAATCATTTCCAAGAGCTGTTATGGCAACCTTTTTATGTCATTGGAAGAGGAAATAAGCCTATGGGCTTACAGTGTTTTGTTGTTATATTTAAGAGCATGTGATTTTTCAGCTGTCAATTACACAAAAATTTTCAGAAATAATCCAAACAGAGACTTTTCACTGTGGAGCTAAAAGCATGACAGGAATTCTCTATCATTCACGGTGACATAAGTTTGTACCTCACAAAATGCATAGACAGGAATTGAATATAAAGAATTAGTCCATTTACTGTATACACAAAACATATATCTTTTGTTTTAACACTTCTATTTTTTCTTTTTTTTTCCCTTTTTTTTTTTTTTTTTCCTTTTTTTTGGCAAACCAACATAGAGAAGCAGCTCTGGAACTGCCAAATTAAAAATTGAGAATTCTAGCAACTCAATAATATCTTTTAAGGATAGTAATCAAATGTGGTTGTAATTTAAAACCTGAGGCTGTGCACTGGTTGTTAGCTTAAAACTACCTTTCCATATAACATTGTGCTTCCATTGTATAACAAAGAAAAAATTAACAAGAACTAGAAAAGTTTGCTGCTGAACAGTGCTAGGACATACAGACAAAATATACTAATACATGTTATCTACTCAGAATATTGATTTGAGTCATAGCTAAAGGAATATAATGGACATTAGAAAATGCTTACCGGTGACTGACTTAGCTACTGCCAAAGAAGTTAAATATGTATCAAATAATGTTTAATTGAATTTCTTATATGCACTATATACAGATACTAAAACGCCTTGCAGTTGTGCCCCATGAACACTTCGAATTTGAGTAGGCAGGTGAGGTCATGTGAAGCAAATAAATTATAAAAACAGAAACTACTCAGAAAGTTCTCTAATCTTTGCGATCCAAAAACGCAGTAAAAGGGCAGGACAAACTTGTTTCAAATGAAGCACTACTATCTAACTTTGCAGGATCTGTATAGCTATTCAGCATGTTTTTACCACTGAAACCTGGCACTGTTGTCAAAACAGAACAAAACAAAGCAAACCAAAAAAAAAATTCAGTGGACTAACAGGGCTTTTCTCCACCAAATCCGATCATACAGGAAACTATACTATGATTTCCAGTGTTTCTTAGGGCAAGTTTCAGAAACAAGTTGCTTTTTGAATTATAGATAGACACGTATAAAACATTCTTTGTAAACCTCTAATCTTAGACTTAACATTTTATGTAAGTAAATTAGGTCCTTACCTAATAGTATTTGTTATGAATATTGTTCTATGACACACTAGTAGAGACATGATAAAAGAAAACTGAAAAAGAAGAAAGCTGCACAACATTTAAAAATGTAGAAAACTTGGATTAAGATGATGTTTAACATTGTTAAGGCTGTATATTCAAGCACTGTATGTTAAGAGAGCAGTGGATATGACTTTTAGGCAATAAGAAATGTCCTGCTTTACGCATGATACCGTAATTATAGAATGATGATGTCAAGAGCTGATTGTTGGCATAAACTGGCTACTTATAGCAGGTACGTGAGTTAATAAAGATAGCAGAAGATGGCAGGAATGAATTCTGACAAACGATAGCCAGTTTTCTCCAGCAGTCAGCCTGCTAAGTAAAACTCCAAGATTCTAGCTCTCCATCTAAATGAAATACTCTTTTTTCTCCTCTGCATTGACTTGGCTGCCTTCTGCATTGATAATGGCTGTGTCGGCATCAGGTGCATCTTCAGCTCCTTTTGCTTCATTTGTTAAATATGTTCCTGCAGGAGTCAGTACAACAGAAAAGAAAAAAAAACAGAAAGGTTAGGGTTTTTTTTAGGTTTCCATTGCATTACAGGAAGTACATTTCTAACAATGCTGCAATTGCTTCAGGAAAGGACAAATATTTTTACACAATTTTAGTATACATTATACAGGTATGCCTAACTTGCCAATTTGTCCAAGAAATATTTACAGTAGTAATACTGATAATGCACCTACACAAATTCCAGTATATCCACAATAAATAAAGGAAATAAAAATCCACTTTATCTACCAGTAGTACTATGTAATATATTTTGCAGTTAGAGAATAAGTGATAAAGTCTTGGTTGTTTCATGGAACAGATACCCATAAAAAACAAACCAACTTTGAAGACTTGGAAATTCAAAAACATTTTTTTTTTTTTAAATGGCCACTTATTATTTTTGTATTTCTACTTTTTCTTGATCGTATCCATACTTTTATTTTACAGGATTGTATCATAGTCATTTCCAAGAATTACAAAATCGAGGTAGTTTTATTAACTGAACCCACTCACATTACACTATCACAGATATTATTATGCTCAGGATATGAATAAAAAGAATTGTGTACAATAGTCAACTTTCCCATTGTGAAAAACATTATTTATGTTGGCATAAGATGAATAACTTTTCATTCAGGAAAGTAAAACAAAAGAGACACATTTTAAACTGGCTCATTAAAAAAATCTTGCTTTTCCCACACACAGTCCAATCAAATTAAAATAATTTTTTTATCAGCTTATGTCTGCTAGCCGTATGATTATCCTAGCTAAAATGAGATTTAATGAGTTAATACCAACACTTATCCTCTCTTCACTTTTTTTTTTTTTTTTTTTTTTGCCGGTGGGGTGGGTAGGGAATCAACAGAGTTTTAAGAGTAGGTCTACAAGCCATTCAGAGGTTCAATCTCAAGAAATGATTCTGGAATTAACTAGGTCAAAATAGGATCATAAAGAAGCTTAGTCGGAAGTCAGTGTTACTTCATCCCTGTTATCTCTAACGGTGGTGGTAGGGATTGAAAATGAAGGGAGTAGAATTCTTAAGGTGAAATCTCTGAGTAAATTAAAGCTTGTCCCAGTAATGAACCCCTTATTCCAGTGGGATCATTGGTAAAAGAATCACTGATCTGAAAATTCGCCACTGGCTTCTAATATTATATTTTAAATACATACTTAAAGTATTAGCACAATTTATTAAAATGAAATATCTTCTTCACTCAATATATACACATTCTGCTTAAGTGATGTACTAGTTAGAACTATGAGATCATGTCATCAAGTGTCTAGAGCTCAGGGCCAAAACCAAGGGGCAATCTTACCTCTTAGTCTCTTTAAATCACTGACTTAGGAGATGAACTTGGGCACGTAACTAGATATCCTTTGCCTCAGCGAGTCCACTGGAAAACTGGGTAAAATTCACAGGGACTTCATTTGCAACTGGACTGTGAACTGAGCTTTCTCGTCCAAATCATTTAGCAGATGGGGAAAGGCGAAGGGGAAGAGCTCTCTCGGGTGAAATCACGCCTTACTTCCAAAAGCGACTGAACTTCCACTAAATCTGTCCTACCTTTATGTCTTGCCAGGTATCGACCAAGAAGAATTATAGAACATAGCGTTACAAAGACAACTACAGCCACTATTCCTCCTATAAGAGCGTGGTCAGGTCCGTTCTGTCCAGCCAAAGCATTTGGATCTAGAGGGAGAAACAAAAAGCAGAAGTGGTCCTACTCAGACAAAAATGGTCAGGAAAATTGACAATACCAAGTTCTACACCAATCATCCTGAAAATAGGGCATTTCTCTCCTTAATATTCAGCATGGTTATACACACATTTACTACCAGTATCTTATCAACAACATAGTGCTGCTTGTATTCCCAGACTGTTAAAACCCGGAGAACATCACAGTTATGAAAAATATTACCACCTTCTTCTTTGGAGAGGTTATTAAATAGGAAAGGTTTCTGGTTTTGTCCTCGTCAATTTACCACTGAAAACCTGGCCATAGCTATTTATAGCAGGAAAAAACAAGGAACTGAGAATTGGGGATCAGATAGCATCAGCAGAATAGTGTCTGTATAATACATAATTTATAGAACTGATTCTCAGTAGGGAACCCTTATATATGCTCACCCTCTTATTCCTATCCTATTGCACCAGAAATAAAAAGGCAGATACAGTGCAGCCGTGACAAGTTCCTCTGAACATGGCTGAGTCTGCATGAATTTGGTCAGATAAAGGTATCAGGCATCTTGAAAGATCATCGTTCAGTCTTGAGTTTGTGAGTTTGTTATGGACACTCGGTTAACACCCAACGTGAGCAAGCTGTAACACATACAACAACGCGTTACCAGGTTCGATTTACCAACTCGGTGCAGGGCGATAGGAATACTGCCAGATTCACGCTTTCTGGGCAGGTCATTTGCCTTTTCTGTTGCCTTCACAAATGTTACAGAGACAATCATGGGCAATGGCACTACTGAGGGGTGAGTAATTCTTTGGAGCTTTTGAACAACAAACCAGCAACCTCTGACTGCTGACACACCCTAAACATGCAAAAGAAGGTAAAAATTCAATCTACAGATCATGATAAGATTCCTATTTTAATGAATATGCTTCTGCTATGAAGTAATAGTAGTTGTCTGAAGATGCTATTAGCACGTATTATATGTTGCAATCAGTCTACACTTACTGCTTCAAGGGCATTTCCCTTGAAGGAGCTGTTTATATTCTACAAATAGTTTGCAAACAACTTATTCGTTTTGCAAAGGGAAAGGCAGGACAAATATTCACACAGAAAAGAGGGCAAGCCTGTAAAGATGATAGAAGGGCCTTTGACAGTGCCAGGAAGTGTGATTCTATGATACCATCATTACACTCGGCTGACCAGAGTAACATAAGCTGTATAGATATGTATGTACCTACATACCTTCAAGTGTACATAAAGTTGTATAGATGAAATAAAAGATCATGTTTTCCTCTCCTTTTGTAACCTGTCAGGTGTACTGAAACCAAACTTCCATGTTTGCTGAAGCACAGAGTGTTGTGGCCACCGTTGTTACAGATACAGTTCTGCTCTTAACAGTCACTGAACCCGTCAGGAAAGGCTTTGTCTCTTATTGCTGGCTTTGTGAGCTCTCACATCTTCTGGCTGCTAAGAGGACTTTGGGGAAGCTGGCCTCAGCAATTCCGTGGACATGATGGCAAATCGTAAATATCTGCCTTAAAAAAGCTGGAAACACCGTATAAAATTAGCAGAGCCTTCCCCCTGCTCTGTTTCCATGAACCTCCTGGCTTGATCTACCATTGGTGGCACCACACTCCGAAAGCAGAATCGGTCCAAGGGAACATCAGCTTTATTTTTATGATTAAAAATGACCCTGAGTTCTGCCAGCAGCCCTGCAGAGAAAACCAAGACAGCTGAAGCCTCACCTTCCCAAAGCAAGAACTTGGAGCGCAGAGCCATCATTTCCCACGCCTTGCAGAGACTCTGTTTTTCAAGGGGAGTAAGGAGGAGGTGACTGCTGTCTTGAGAAAATGGAAGGTGACAGGTTGCTGCAGGGTTGTCAGCTTGCTTGAGCCATCTAGCAAATTCCTCCTTCTGTGGTGCCTGTCACATGTTGTCATAAACCTTCTCCCCACAGCTAAAAGGTAGCACTCATTGGGGCACCAAGGAGCACCGACATCCCCAAGTGCTTCATGTGACCTGCAGGAGATGCTGTTCCCCAACACCAGGCCAGAAGCAGCATGACCATGTTTTCCCACTAAAAGCTAACTCCTGCTAGAATACTAGCCGTAAAATTAAAGAACGAAAGGAGATATTTTAAGGGACGATATATTACCTGATGCACAGTATAATCCACAGAAGGGTTAGCACAGCACTTTATCTAAAGGCTTTTTTTGAAAAACTGACTGCATTGTACAGCCTTAGCTCAATACCCACATTTACAAAGCGTCTTCTCTGTGAGCTTTAATAAACATTATAGATAAAATCCTCATAATACACTGAGATGAATACACCCCTGTGTTTTCATCCTCAGGTGATTTTACACACACGGTTACTCATTCCCCTCCTGACATACCCGATGTGAATAAATCAAGTGACCTAAAGCCAGCATAAATATAAGGTTCCCACGTACTAGTGTGGATTAATGAGATTCTACTGGTGCTACACGTTGAAATTTTTAACTTTAAAATTAATTTTATGTATTGATTGGAATGCAAAAGTAGTATTGTATTTCTGCTATAATCTCTTAACCTTGGATTCAAAGCCAGATTATATTGATAAGTGTTGCTATACAAATTTGCCCACAAAACAGCTTGCGCATGAGCTATACCACTGAACAATTTATCTGTTAAAATAAAAGGAAAGGAAGGAGAGGAAGGAAGAGATGGAAAGCAAGGAAATAAAGAAAGATCCTCAGAAGGGGCCAACATCTTCTTGGGAAACAAGCATTCTTTCACCTCAAAATCAAAATCTGTACAACACAAACAATATTCTGTTCAGGAAGTGCACCTCATAGAAATATTCTCATAGAAAAATAATGCGAGCATTAAATATAAATATGCTTTACATTATGCATAAAGTAATGTACTATGCTTTTGCCTTTCATGAGGTGACTTAAGTCCCATGAGTGAATTGTAGATCTGGGGCTATATGTCAAAATGTGCCTGAACAGTACCTGAGAGATACAAACACAGGGGTTTGGAAGCGATGCCACTTTGGATTTTAGGTATTTATACAGTGTACGTGTATCGTTATCCAAACATTCTGGCCATTTGTATTAGCAATTCCCACTAAAGATCCTGAACGTGCTAAGTGTGTATTTGGGCGCTGACCACTCTGCAGTTTGCTTTCCAAAAAATAGAACAGTATTCAGATTATTTTTAGATTCCCATTATAAGCTTCATGGGCTTTACCCTGCCACACACATAACTCCAGCAAATGAAACCTTAAGTATGCAACTGTGCAATAAATATTTATAATCCAGCTGTTTCCATTAAAAAAAAATTACTCAGTTCCTGTTTTAAATATAGACTGTTTTTTACTGCATAAGCACAGGCAGCTACAGTAGTCATGGCCTAAAACAGTGAAATTAAGATTTTGTAATCAGACAAGATCTTCTTCAAAGATCAGGCTTTTTTCTATTTATTTCATCCTTTGATGAGACTAAGGAAATCTCATAGCAAGATAATGACACAGAAGTTCATAATTCTCGTTTATTTGTTTTTGTCCTAAATTTTGGAAGCCTCTTCAAAATACTGACTGCTGACGCTGCGAAGTTGCACCTTCTTTCATCTTCTGGGATTTGCCTGTTACTGTTTGTTCACAAACCTACAGAAATAACACACTTAAAATGACTAAGAGGAAAAAAATGTATCATTCATTAAGAAATGAAATACAGATTATTAATCTAATTTCATTTTCTTCTCGCATAAGTTTGCGTCTTATTTATGTGTAGTTGACTTGACTGAGCAGGCTGCAGGAGAGGGTCAGATAACTCTTTCCTGAGCAAAGGGAGAACAAGCACATTTGTGAATGCTGAAATGGCATATTTTGGGGAATATATGCCCAAGTAACTTTCTTTATTGCAGACCTTTATTAACATGTATTTTGGGCTCAGCTGCTGACGTTTTGAAAAATCGCTCTGAGTATGAGATGTTTGAGACATCCAAAAACCACAATTTGTTTTGACCATTTCTACTGAAAGAAAAATTGAAACTAAAGGTCCTAATTTGCTGTGGAGTTTATACAGCATTCACAAAATGAAGATGTAGTAAGCAGGTGTATTATTCAGAAATTACTGTTCCTTAAGCCTGGGGAAAGAACAGAGTTGTCCTATTTCTCAGAGAAGTACTGAAACCACCAGCCCTACAGTCACTTTTACTGATTTCATCAATAATCAATTGCTGAGGGAAAATAGAGCCACTCCAGCAAGGGATCCTGGGGCATGGCTCCGTGTTACAATTTATGTGGCAGAAAAATCTCTTCAAGTGACTCCTGCTTTTTTTGCCATTCTCAGGGATTTGTTGTCACCCCCCGTACAACTTGCCAATACTTCATACTTTTGTGGAAGCAATTGTTGAAGGGCCTGGCTCAAAATCAGATCAGTAAAGCAACGTGCATTTTAGGGTAGGGAAACCCAAAAAGCATAAAAATCAAATAAATTGCTCTATCGTAGTTGAAGAGCTGTTGCATTGTGGCAGATGAGGGCAGGGTGAAAATGAGTGGTGGGATCCAGTGAATATTTCTGGAGAAAATCTAGCAAGGAACCACAAATCATGAGACATCCAAACCTGCACTAGTTTCAAGTGCTTTAGGCAGAGGAGAGCAAACTGCAAGAAATATGGGAAGCAAGTAGTTCTGGGTTTTGTGAGCTCCACCAGTGAGTGTAAGTTAAATTAGAAATATTACCATTTAAATTTCTCTGCATTTCAGCTTAATTTCCCATGGACAGATAGCATGTGTGATCACGTTCTTTCATTCTGCCCAAATTACTTACGAACCATGGATCCACTACAATGAGTTTTAAGAAACAATCAAGATCCAAGCTTATTGTTTTCCTATAACTAACCTGAGAGGATAGATTGCTGCAAGAGCTCAAATCTTAGGAGATAGCAGAGAACCTATAGGAAAGATGCCTTGAGCAAAACCCTAACAGAGAAGAAAGCTTCGGTCAAAATCTGTACCCAAGAATCAATTTTTTGTTTGGTCTCTTTTCATTGTAAGCACTTCAGTGTCCAGCATGGCACAGATCCTGTTTGAAGCTTTTCACATGGTTAGGTGGCATTTATAACATCCGAGCTCTTTCCACATCATCTTCTTCCCCTTCCCCCCCCACCCACTCTTCCTGCTTCTCTTCCTTCTTGACTCATAATGGGTCAGCTCACACCGCAGTACCTGTACAATTCAGTTAAAAAGGCACTCAACCATGAGGCACAATCTCATTCGAAACCAGAGAAGATTTCTTTCTGCAGCTTATGGAACAAACTGGAGTTTTAAAATGTATTTTAAGTGTGGCTAACATCATTTGCCAGATTTAGCCATAGAGTGCATATAATTTTTAACTGTCCCACAAATGTAAGTTCTGGAAAAAAAAATTAAAAATCAAACAAACATCACATACACACACCCACACCCCCCCAAACCTCAATGATTTGTCTGACATAGTAGGATAAAAGACTAAAATAGGAATTTACTCATAATATGGATGGGAGGTAGGACTGAAGTGATGGTTGACAAGGTATTTGCTTTAGGAAAAGTGGCAGTAGTGCTGTCTGTGATAAATGCCAGTAAGTAGAATTTACCCATTTCAGCGTCTTAATTTGGGCACCCCAGATTTCAATTTCCCTTGCCTGGCCTGGAGTGATGAAACAGGTACTTTTAATCTCATTTTGTAATATACTGCTAACCACTAACATAGATGTACGTGAAACTTGTGGAAGTATTGTTAAGGGGGAAAAGAAAGTTTCTGCAGCTTCATTTAAATTGCAAAGAGTAGCTGCCCAAAGGGGCTGGTTGTGAAATTCACTGAAAATGTGTTTTGTTATTAACCAGTTCTGAACTTAAAATATGTGACAAGCTTCTTTCTCCTTCAGTGCCCGGAGCTAAGAGGAACAAAACAGTGTACTAATACATAGCATATATAAACTGCTATTTTAATAGTAGAACATCATCAACCATACAGAAGACAGGCAGAAAAAAAATTTACTTCCAAAACTTCAAAGGAAGTGTATAGCCTTTTCTTCCCATGTTACTGCAGGAGCACATTTGGCCCATTTTGCCTCCAAGTATTTTTTTCAGAGTACTGAATTATATACACATTCCTATGAAGAAGAGTCCACACCTCAGAAGGATAAGAGTCCCACACTAATGTTTCGGCAGCCGAACCTACAGCTCCTTTTGAAGCGTTCATGTTGTTCTCATGAATCTAAGACGACTTTCAATGGAGACAAAAACCCAAAGGTCTTCTGATGTGTATTTGTAAGTAGGTGGCCCTTGTGAAAGGTAAATAAAAGCATTACCCATACTTATTTATTCTGTAAATGTACTGTTTGCAATGCTAATAAGAGACCTGTATGCCTAAAATGGTAAGACAAAAAGTTCAGTAATATTTTTCAGGGTCCTTAGAACCTCATTGCAGATTTTGTGCCTGGTGTCATTGACACAAATTTTTTTTAAAGATTTTTTTCTTTTTTTTTATTTTTATAAATCTGCTTTAAAAGCTCACTTCCTGAAGGAAACAGTTCCTCTAATTAGAAGACTTTTCTTATTGACAACATTATATTTTGGTCCGACAAAAAATTCATTATTTGCTTCAGACTTTGTCTTAGGAAAAAAGAACTAAAATCTGCAAATTTTTGCCTTCATCCTTCTGTAGAGGATAATTAAGTCAATCAGAGTTTGAAGAAATAGTTGCAGCCTGTCCAGCTATAACTTCTGGCGACTGCAACAGGAGGCTGTAGGGAAAGAACTGGCACAAATGACTGGAGAATTTCTCTGTTAAGTTTCTGTCCCTGAATGAGAGGACTGTGGGCTGCTGCAACAGGCAGGTGATGCCCTAACTCTGCTTCCAGCATTTTCAGTTTCATCTTCTTGTGAAGTTCCAGAATTCTCAGTGCCTCCATGACAGAGAACAAAAGAAATTGGATTGAAGTTTGGAAATTTCAGCCTATCAGATACTTAAAAAAAAAGAACCCATACCTACCTAGAAAATCAAGATGCGTGGCTTCCTACTTTGTGAGAAAAAACACATTTCATAAGCGTCATCTTTCTTCTGATGACTTTCCATCAATAAATATGGCAGAATACCTGCTCTTCTTGGTTATATTTATTAAAAAAATGGAGAGGTACCAGCTGGACTAGGAGGGGCTGGGGTGTATGCACACAACTCCTTTTCCTGTCATCAGAAGTTAATTATTGATACAAATAATGAACCATTCTCTAATTAACACAGAGGCTGGAGATGTCAATGTACTCTTCTGTTCCCTCCCTTGTAGTACCGTACAGTTGTGGCTTTTGGTTGCTTCCCACAGAGTGTTTTGCTAGAACGAACATGAACGTGCTTGTGTGGGAAGGGTGGAGTTTGCTGAGCGTAGGAGTCGGTGGCTGCCTGCCATCGGAGGGGTTGGGGCTAGGCACTCAAATGGTCCCTGGCAGTCTTATCTTTTACGTACCATGAAGAAACAACACATTGTCACCACAACTACACATCATGAACTATGGTGAGATTGCTAACAGAGTGATCGCTCAAAGCATTTATGTTGTCCTGCTAGCCTTAAGGAAGCCCCAATAGCTTAAGCCTCCTAGAAAGTCCTAGAAATGTTTCCACGAAGACTCTTTTGCCACTTTGTTTTTCTGCTATCTGTTATACAAAGTCCCTCACAGATTGCTTCTCGGAGCTAATCAGTACCACTGCAGAGCTCAAATAATAAATACTACCTCAAGTAAGCACTGCAAGACAGACACGCTTTCAGCTGAGAAAAGGTATGAAACAAACGGAGAGGTTCAGTGAAGCGTAGAGATCGAGATGACGCTGTTCCCAACGGCAGAAGCTAGGGAGGAGAGGGCTTTCTCATCAGTAAAGCAGAGCCACAGACATAAAGCTAGCCGAGTACCTGAATGGTTGTGTAAGGATCAGGGAGGCATGAACAGATTCACAGTTGCGCACGGTACATTGTACTGAATACGTTCATGACAGTTTTAGAACCAAGAAGGGCAGCTTTAATTTAATCGAAGAACAGCTCTAATTAAAACTTACGCTGTGGTGGAAGAAAACCTATTGTTCAAATGAATTCTTTATGCTTGTCATACTAATTTTTTCTTACCAAATCAGATTAGAATAATTATAAGCCTATAATGACATCAAAACACCCTAGCAAACCAGCCACTTACAGCCAGAATCTGACACCTTATTCATGCTGAATAGCAATTTAATCTGTCTTGGGACTACTCAGTATGAGTAACTGTAACAGAATTTCCTCTTTGGCAGTTAATAGCGTATTTTATCTGTCAATATATCTCTAGAAGATTAGCCAGGCATACTTGTGGTTAGGGTAACTGATCCAAAAGAGGCTGTTGACTGACCCAGCTCATTTCAGAAACAGAGATGTGAGAAAGATTAGCAGAGGCAGTCTGTTGTAATGCGCAGAGTAACAGAAGAATAAATTATTGATAGGAAGGTGAGCACCCCTCTTGATATGTGAGGCAACTTTTATAGCTGATTTAATTAAGGCATAAAATCTTATGTAAATTCTTTGAGATAATGGCAACGTCCATTAGTGAAGTTTCTGTCCAAGCAAAACTACCTTCAATTTGTTTGGAATTTTGCCTGTGGTTTAATTGAATGCTCTCCATTCTTTATGCCAACTCTGTACTAATGGAATCAACAACGTTTTCCCCATTTAATAATGACACGCTTGATGGAATTCAATATCTGAACCAAATCCTCCTCTGGGAACATTAAGACTTTGTTCTTTTCGGATGTCTTAAAGTTAAATATCATCCAGTTACTAGTAAGAGACTGTTTGCTCTTAATGCCATTGATTGGTAATGGATTTGCTAAGAATAAGGTTGATCTTTGCTTTCCTGAAGGCATTTTGTATTCATAAAAAAATAAAGCTACACTGTTTTTGGTTTATGGGCCTATTTTTTTTTTAACTCGGCAGCATGCATTTGTTTCCAGCAGCACTCATGATCTCTGCTGTCAGCACCGCTAGCTGCAATACATCCGGATTCTACCGAGGGGGTCACCTACACACCAGTTTGCAACTGACAGATCCATTTCCTACCTTCTCTTGAGACAGCAATGAGGACTGAAAAAATCAGAGGTCCACTGTAATTACTATGTATATTTCAGATTAAATAAATGTGATAAAAGCTTCCATCTGGTTGTTGATCAAACGTGCAGAGGCAGGCTGATTTTCAGTGACACATTACAATATGTCTCTTGTAACAGTCCCTAATGCCGTTCGTTAAATTACTTACAATTGGGATTACTTCACTACAGCACACAGAAATATTATGCACTGTTTAAGTGCTGCCTACTGGGAGTACGGGAGACGCAGTCTAGTCTTAAATTTGCTAAGCAAGGCATTAAGAAATAATGGGGCCATGTTTATTTTACTAAATGCTGATTGTGCTCGCACTATTTGAAGATGGTAAACGCAGTTTAGTAGTAGTCTGAGCCTGTTCCTGATGCTGGAAAGCCGTAAAAAGTCTAACACTCGAGAAACAAATGTAAGTGGTGTGCTGGAACAGTTCTTGAGGAGAACTTGAGAAATCACAAAAGTCCTGCAAAATATGTCAATAGTTTCAAATTATGCTGTATTTACTAAAAAAATGCAGGCATCTCAGAAATTTGGAGATTCGGGACCTTTCATTAACGAAAAATCCCAACCAGCTACCCAAAGAAGAAACAGTAGAAATTTCAAGGGAAAAATAGAAAATGATGCTGCCGCTTCCCCATTCAATTTATACCTCTCCTTGCGGTGGTGTTTGCAATATGTGGAGCATCTAAATTTACTACATTGCAGAGGGTCTTTTAAAAAACTTTTGCTAAGAAAGAAAAGCTGGGGGAAAATGTGTGTGGGATATTCACAGAGCAACTAATTGCGGTTAGAAGGGCTCTTCCTTCTTCTTATGATTTACAGCTCCTTGAGGCTTACAATTCACAGAACAACAACAAAATTAAATCAAAATCGAAAATACCAGTGCTTATTTTTTGAAAAAGACAAATCTACTCCCCTAGCCAAACTATGGATATTTCTGGTTTACCGTACTCTTGTTGAACATTCATTCTGCCCAGAAAGTGTACCAGGACACTCTGTGTAAATCAAAGTGCTGCCCAGCAAGGAGAGCTTTGGTCCTTTCAAGTCTTGTTGTAAAGCCCAGCAGAAAGCCTTAGTTGCTCTACAGCTCTTAAAAGGACAGCATCTTTGTACTGCAGTGGTTAAAATTGGTTTCCTTCTAGCCATTGGTCTGGAAAAAGTTCTTGGAATCATTCATGAGCCTAGGAAACATCTCATGGCATTTTTTGCTCTAGAAACATTCTGCTCATCTTCTGTTTGATCACTCCAACAAGTAATTTTCCCTTCCTTCCCCTATTCAGTTCTAATCCTGTTTCAACTGCATGAGACTTTCCATATAATCCGTTCACCTCAATTTGTCTCATTAGCCTACATCACTTGGCATCCACTCTTGTTTAAATGAAGTGATTCATTAAATGACATTTCCTCTTAAAAGACCTCTAAAAACTTAGTCTTCTCTTGAGGAAAGCAAGAACAGAAAATGTGAAAGCAGAAAACAATGTTTCAGAAAAAGCTGGAATTAACATCTTCCAAATGCCACTGCTGAGCAACTTTTCTTTATCTCCTTCCTTCTTCCCTTCCTTTCTAATACGATCTCTTTCCTTCTTCCCTTCCTTTCTAATACGTCTTGCATTACAGCCACGTAAGGGACGCATGTTTCTATCTGAAGTGTTCCCTGTGCTTAAACTGATTGAAAATAAAGATGCACTCCAAAAATGTGAGTCTGATCATTGCAAAGTTTTGTTCTACGCAGAAGCTTTTTCTAGCAAAATTTTAGTAATGACTAACATCTGTAATTTCATTCCCAACTAGCTTCAGCTAGTAGATAGTACATTCAGCTGGAAAAGAGACATTCTTTCTGAAAGGTTGGCCTATAAAGTCACATGTGGATATTTCAAGCTTTCTGGTGTTACAGCCCTTAATTCAGTTAAACAAGTAAGTACGCAACAAATGGGACTTAAAACAAGATCAAGTGCTTTTGTTGGGTTGGGACTGCAGTGTTAGATTCCAGCTTCCGTTCAGAAGACGCTGGATACCAAAGGAGACACAGATAATCTAAAGCAGGAGCTAGGGTTCCTTTAGCTGTGAGAAGCAGTGTTTTTAGCTTTCTTTGCCCTCTGGCAAGCTGTAGCGAGCTGCTCCTCCTCCTGCAGAATGAGATTCATGAATTCAGAGCCCAGTGAGACAGCTTCTCTGACTCCAGCCCAAGTCTGGTGCCAGAAGCAGCGCTGAGCCCACGGTGCTGGGCAGTGCATAATCAGAGAGTCCCTCTTGCTGGTAGCAGCTTCTCATCAAAGCACTGCCCTTGTCACCGGGGCCAAGAAGGCAGCGTGTGGCCTGTTCCTCCAAAATCTATTTCAGTACTTAAGGTGGAAAGGGCTTCTTTACGCTTTGCAGTCTGGAAAACTCCTAAAGGTGTCCCTTTGCTCTGCCTAGCAATGACTGAGTCTGTTCATAGCAACGCGTAAGGCCTAGAGGTTGGTGAGATGTCTCTCCAGGACACCGTGCTGATGACACCCCTTGAGAGGAAGCTCAGTTTTTCTAGGGATAAGCATGGAAATTCAGGTTTAAATCCTTGCCATGCAACAAAGACCTGGGTGTGCACTTTGTCAAAGCGTTTTCCTTATCTGTGCCTCAGTTACTCTAAAAAAAAATTGAGACATGAACAATGAACTGTCTTGACTCTTAGAATGACTCATAGAACAATGAATGATTTTGAGATACTGTCGTAGTAGGGGTAAGGCGTGTACTTTACCTGACCTTACAAACAATATTCTGTACAATAGTATTTAAGAACATTTTTGAAACGGACTTTTGTGGGTTTAATTTTTACTGAGCTTTTGTTGGATATATTTTTTGCTCTTTGCATAAAACGAAACTGAGCATCTGCTATTATGTGTTTGCATAATGAAGGTATCAATAGCTGGATGCCTTTATTTCCAAGAGATGAGACTGAACAAGATAGCTTTACACAGCTACATTACTAAAAGCAACTCACACCAGGTAACTGATGAAGATAAAAATAAATAGAAATATGGGAATAAGACAGAAATAGGATGAATCTACATCCCGGTTATGGAAACAAACAGAGAGGTATTAGGGATGTTGCTAAACACTGTTAAACAGGTCAACCTGAACCCTTGGGTTCATGAATAACCTTGACTTTAAGAGGAAATGTTGTTCCATTTTAGTAATAGAATCGCTGAAGATGTATGTCAGCTGATACAAGATAGTAGCAGAGAATTAATGTTTAAAAAATGAACACCTATAGTCTACTAGCTTCAGTTTTCTTTTTCATCCAATAACGCCTACTTTCTCCTAAGTGCCAACAATTTCTGCATTAAATTCAGAAAATTATGGTTTAAAATTCTTTATATTTAGCTACGTTAACTTCCTAAAATCTCAGGGGAGCATTTAAAAGTTAGTTCTCCTATCTGCATGTTAATCAAATGCAATAATACAGTTTGAAACTTTAAAATTACAGGAAGCAAGGTTTCAGCGAACGGTGTTGCAAGGTAATCTTACCATTTTTGTGACAACTGAGCAATAAAAGCGATCACAACAACCACAGTAAAGACGCACAAAATGTTTCTGTTTCAAAGTAATGTGTGCGCAGGTACAGATACAGCGTTCGATATTTCAAGGGACATTTGCGCCCTTCATTGCTGCCATAGGGTATAAGCAGTTAAATCTTCATGGTGCAATAAAATAGAATTGTTCCAAAAGTTACCATGGCTCTGCAAATATAAGTTATAATATAATATATTTCATATAGGTTAAGCACCAGAATCCTGGTAAATGATACACAAAAGTAAAAGAGAGCAGCAAATTCATACCCTGCAGAGGTTGGCTAGTTAGTGGCTGCCTGCACTCACGGACAGTAAGGGTCAACAAGGTGATTGGAGGCAGGAGCACATAATGTATGAGGAGATGCTGAGAGTATTACATTTCTTCAGTCTTGAGAGAGCAAAGGGAAAAAACATTATTGCTGTCTTCAGCTGCTGCACGGGAAGGAGAGATGACCAAGGCAGACTCTTGGAGGTGTGAAGCGGCAAGAGACAAAGCCAGAACATCGGAAATTCAGACTAGATATTAAGAAATTCTTTTTCACCACAAGGATGGCCAAACACTGGAACAAGTTACCCAGAGATGTTGGGGGTTCTCCATCCTTGGACATATGTAAAATCCACCCGAATAAAAGCCTGAGCAACCTGATGTGCGGTGGCCCTGCTCTAAGCTGGGCTTGGACCAGATGATCTCCAGAGGTCCCTTACAACTTAAAAGTGAGATAAAGAGGGTTTCCAGATGTCTGCATCTTAAAAGGTACAGAACTAACAATAAACCAGCATCTGGCAGGTGGATGGTAAGATCTTTCTATTGCTTTAAGATGCACTGTTTTTTCTGTGCTGCCTTACATTTTTGCCATCACTGTTATATCCATACTGTCAAAAATTCAACAAGCTCTCCAATTACTTTTCTCCGGCCTTCTAATAATGGACACACATGAATCACGGAGCTGGAGTTCACATAAAAACTTTGAAATTATACCACAGAAAGCAGCTCTATGTGGGCAGAGGAAAACTCTACGTGATATAAAGGGCCTTGTCTTCCTTTAATAATTTATTTTGTCTTGAAATACATTTGTTTTCTTTATCTCAAAAAGAGGGTCACAGCAGCCATTTTGAAAAACAAAAAAAAATCCACACTAGATTATTTCAGATAATGTTTTACAAAGCATTATACATAACAAGAATGTCAAAGATCAGGAAATTGTTCAAGTGGACTTTCCATCAACTTAGGTTTACAATTACTGAGAGGTTAGATTTGCAAAGAAATGAGCTGAAATTTCAACATTCTGTGTCAATTGCAGTATTTTCTGTCTGAGGATTTCATTTTTATAGCCAGCTTGATAAAACTAGTGTAATTCTGTTTTTCTCAGCTATAGCTAAGTTTATTTATAGCAAGGTCAACTCATTTGAAATCTCTTGTATCTCTTTACTCACTAGAGAAATCGTCATGCAAGTAAAACTCTGAATGGTGGCGTTTCGCTGCAATAGCAGGGAGTAAGAACCAGCAACCACAGAAATTGCTTCTCTGCCTGTCAAACTTGATATTCAACGCACAAAACATTTTGTAGATAAAAATATACTGCAGCTTATCTCCATGTAATAACAGTGAGCACGCACCTTTCAAAGTACACTGTAGGCTCCAAACACAGCAGGGGCTCTGATGGGACTATCCCATGGACGCCCTCATCTAAACAATCTGATAACTAAATACTCAGTCCAAATCTTCTCCACAAACCCGGGGAGATAAAATCCTGCTGCAAAAAATTCTGATCTGAAATTTCCTTCCACCCCCCGATTCTGTGGGAAAACATTCTGGAGTGCATCAGCCATCTCTCTTTTCCTCCTGCTCCCCGCAATCCCTTCCTCTGTTAATTTGACTTTAAGGAGAGGAAAATATCTCGGAAGATCTGCTAATGAGAGAGTATCCCAACTATATTTAGAAGAGTGTTTCCACACAGTTTTCTGTGTCTCCTGCCTTCCACAGCTCTAGCACCATCCTTCTTGTCTGCTACTTTTTCATGAAAGGTGCTCATACAGCTTCAGCAAAACTGTCAATCAAAATTACTTCCCTTGTGCCACAAGCATTGGTATAAATCCAGTTATTGCCTTGCTGTTGTGGTAGTGTTACTTCCTGCTATTGCTTTGGAAATTAATTGTCCGAAAAGTAGCTTCCATAAGACCTCTTGCATTTTTTTCTGTTCAATGTTACTGTGAACTCAGGTTGAGGACCAGACGCACATTTAAATATCTTTAACACATCTTAGGTCAAATTTGAGGAACAAAAAGTCATGAATTGTGTTCACAAAAGCATGGGTTAAGCCATTTAAAGGACAGTGAGACAAACGTGTCCCTGATGAACACATCCTTGGATAACTAATATGCTGTACTGTGCACACCTAGAGGCAGCACTGTTTTGGCTGAGCTGATCGTCTGTGTACCTGCCTGCCCCATAAACTTGTTTTAAATTCACAAAGTAGGTCCCTCTCGCCCTAAGCTGCCTGAGGGCCCAATTGATTTGTTTTACATCAAGAATGTTAAACACACACTTGAAAACACTGAAGTCAAATAAAATTGTACTAGCTACAAACAATTTTATTCAAGATGCAGCCTGAAAAGGAGCAGAATCATTATGTCTCACTAGTAGGGGTGTGGACACTAACAGGGAATATTAAAATAAATGCAGTACTGGCATGCATGAAAGGGGGTGAAATCCCCTGAAAATCATAAGGACATCACCACAACATAATTACATGCCATGGCCATCACCACTTTTGCACTATGAGACAGAAATGAAGTCAAGTCCCCAGAAGATGATAACTCATGTTGACTGCAAGGTTTTGTGACCTTAATTTAAGAAAACGCCACTTTTGAATGGAACTGGCTTGGAGCATAGGTAGAGTGAAACCATGAGTCACTGTACCCAAAGAATAGCTTGACATGTCTAATTTAGCATCGCCCTCCTCTTCTATGGCTGACTGTCTAACATTATGCACTGAGTATCAGATTGCCTCTTCTTTGGCCTCATTCTCCATTGACTAGGTGTCCCTAGAAAGGCAAATTCCTCCTGGGAAAATAACTTAGAAGATGGATGCAGTGACACATCTCTTGTCTCATCTCCCTTTCATGCACGAGCAAGCATACGCTGACCAGCAATGGTATGATTTGACCTTGGGCACGATCAGAATGTTGCAGCATTTCTAATGAGTTATAAATTACTTACAGCTGGGTAGCTCCTCAACACGGAGGAACAGTTCATCTATGAATGAACTGGAATGTTGTATCTGAATGCATCATACATGAAGGACATCGAGTCACTAACATGTTCCTCCACTTTCTGTAATGATTACTTTGTTTCCTGACTGTACCTTCAGAAGAATATGGACACTCAGTTAAAATCTCTATCTTTGGCTCTACAGCTTGCATCTCTTCAGAGGTGTGTACTTCTGACACAGCAGTTGATTAGAACAAAACAGTTTTAAGCACATTTGCATTAAGTTGATAGGGTACATTACTCATTTACATTCATGACTATTCAGTTTAAACAATTCCATTTTAGCATCTTATGACAGGAATTTATAGTTCATTATCTCATTTTCTATACTGTTAACTTTTTTAGGGGAAAATAGTGTATGTAAAATCTTGTAAGTTTTCTTTGAAGCACTGCTTTTTAAAGACAATTTATTTTCTAGTTATTAGAAGAAAAATCTGTAGAAGCTAAGAAGCACAGTTATGTGTATATCACATTGTCTAGTGTTGCTTAAATTTGTTCTTTGAAATATCTGCTTTTCAAGAGTTATTTACCTGTCTGGTGATAGTCAAACAAATTGCTGTAAGACTTTTTGCCAGAAGAGATGTCTGTCATTTCACAGAACATAGACTGAGAAAATAAGTTGACTTGCCTTTTGCTGAAATACATTGGAGACAAAACTTGCCCAAACAAAACAAATGCTTGGTTTTCCATTGCATCCATGAAGAACTACACCAGCCAACCCTTTAAATAAGTGCTATCACAACTGATCCCCTCATCAGAGGCTTAATCATGTTTGCTTTACTTCAGAGTCTAATGATAGTCTTTGTCCCAGCTGACTCAATGCACGTTTCAAGCTTTTAAAAAACTTCAAACTACTACTTAGGGTTGTTGGCTGCCAGAGCTGTTTCTCAGCCAATACAGACTACTTCTGGTACCTTCTTTGTGTCCTGTATGATTGAAGATGTGTTTCTTCTTAATATGAGGAATACAGAAACCATTCTGAAAATCACTGAATAAGTATTTATCTCATGCACATGCTTATGTCTTGGCCTGGCAGGTATTTATGTGCAGTACCATCAAGAAGACTTCTCAAACGAGATCAATAATCTTTAATGAAAGTCTGTCACATTATCTCAGAGCAGAGAGCAAACCCAAGGAAGTATACGCAGCCTGGCGGGAAAGAACAACCCTTGTGCTGACACATCCCCAGTGGCCAAGCGCAAGCAGTAGTATCTCAGGAAGGATAATATTTATCAAGTCAAATCTCATATATTGGCGTAATGTTTTTTTATGGACTGCCTTTTTTTTCTTTTTTTAGACTAGATAAGCTTTATAATCAGCTATTACAAAAATTCTTGTTTAAAATGCTGACATAGGAAGGCAAATATTTTAAAAATAAATTTGTTTAGTCCATAGGCTCACACAGAGAAACAAATACTGAGGGAAGTGCTAGAGAAAGTCTCTCCTTTTAACTTTCAGTTCTCAGAATCTGACTTCAAACTATTCCACCTCTTCATATTCCAAAAGCAATATGGATAGGATTACTTGAGGAGTGGTGGTTTACTCCTCGCAGTGTAAGAACTTCAAAGTACTTTCCTTTAAAGAAGCAACAATGTGTATGGGATCCATGAAACATCAAAATTACCAGTTCAGGGGGTTGCTTAAAGAGAACTAAATGAATGTTGTGAAACACTCCAATACAACACTTTGAAACGCCTCATACGTGCCTTTTGAGCAGACATAAAAAATGATGGCTGTGATTGCTTTTCACAGCTGACAACAGCATTTTGATATCAGACCTTCCTCTTTTGAGGTAGAACCTTTGTGAAACAAGCAGCTGTGCATCAAAACCGAAACAGCTTTCCAAAGAGCTACAAGAAAGGCCTAAGACATAAAAGGACTGATAATTATAACAGCACAAACCTAATGAGCTCTGACTGTAATTGATGGTGAGTTGAACCGTTCTTTCAAATAAAAAAATCGAACTTCATTTTCAACACGTTTAAGGAAGGTTATTCTAGTGCTAACATTTTAATAGTGTTTTTACACCTAAATTGTACAGGAACCTCTTATTCCCAGAAGACCCTGAAAACTAGATAACCCATTTCAATAGGTTACGCCTCATGAAACATTTTAAACAAACTTGAAAATCAACTGTAATGGAAGAGATGTTACAGCAGTTGTGGAAATTTTGGAAAAAGTTCCTAAAAAAAATAGTGAATTTAAATGAGCATGACCCTCTCTTAGTTATTGCTGTGATTATTAGTAGCAGGAGTAAGAGTACCAGTTTATTTTAAATATATAGTTCTCTCTAGCATTCAGGGAAATTAGAATTAGTGTTATAAACTGGTCTTGTGCTTGCTTCCTCCAAATGTTCTCTTCATTTAAAAGAAACTATAGGGGACTCTTTAAACAGTGGTAGGAAATAAGATACATCTTCCCCTGCACTGCACATTCCTATTGCCCATTCCTATTCTTGCAGCACTGAAAAGCAGAAGAAAAACCAACATAGAAGTAAAATACATGCTTATGTTTCCCTGCCTCTCTTTCATTTTCTGTGTGAACACCACTTAAGGAAAGACTGAGCTTTAGGAAATGTTCCTGTTCCCTTGGTGTGCAAAATGCAGCCTGCTGGTGCACAGAACTGCTGGGTCCCGTTCCCACACTTGGAGAGCTGCCTCCTCCTAAGTAGGGAACTGGCTCTGAACTTTGCCCTGTTCATCAGTCATAACAGTTGAAATAGCGATGGCACAACTGAGCTCATGGGTTCTGCTTCGTATTTTGAGTGTGTTCCTCCGTATTTAAAGTTACAAGAACGGAGATGCAGAGACATGAAATGACATCCTCCTCGAGAAGAGTAAGGATGGGTATAGCTACAACGGTGAAGCTCAGCCCCTATTAAGTCAGCAGGAATCTTCAAACTAGCAAAACCAGATTTCAAGGCAGACTACTATAAAATGCTCTGTTCACTGTTGGATGATTAGCAAACACCAGATGTGCAGACAATACATACTTTAGGATGTTTTCCTTTTTTTTTCATCCTCCCTATTCTTTCCCTAGTTACTTGGTTGCTTCACTGTTGCTGAATTCCTTTTGGTTTTAAAGAATCTAATTTTCTCTCCAGTGAAGCAAAACTGAAGAAAAGAAGTGAGAAAATGATGAGGCAACTAGGCAGGTAAAATCCTTGTAAATCCTACTCTGAACTGCTTAATATTCTGAATCCCTGCTTCAGGGAATGAAAACTCTGTTGGCATACTCTGAGTCGCACTGATGTCTGAGCAGGAAGAGGTTACTGTAGATTTGGAAGCTCGACTTGTTACAAAAAGGAAAGAAAGAGTGAGAAATTAAGATTCCTCTGTTATGCTGGGTTTTTCTGCAACACAAGCCTCACTGAGGAACAGAAATATAAACAAACAGAAATTAGAAGCATTAGAAGTGGTCACAAACTGCTGAAGGTCTCCATTTAATTAGGATTCGAACTACTAGAGAACCATCTAGCTCATTTTGATTCATTATGAAACTTTACAGGAGAAACAGAAAAATAACATAATTCCTGATGATTCAAACTGCCATTGTGTATATTTGTAGAGTCATCAGATTCTTTTCAAGTTGTTGGGATCAAGCTAGGATTCCAATTTTTGCCTGAAGTAGGCAAGAGACTCTGATGAAACGAAACTTTAACATCCCTATTGCAAACAAAACTATGCCTTGAAAGTGTATGCTCAGTTCAACTGTGCCCCGTTTTGAGTTAGAACTCATTCTGTTCAGTGATTTCAATTTCCAGCTCAGTCTCTGCTCAGTGATGGCACTTTCTGAAGTTATCAGCATATTTTTTGCAGACAGCATCTGCTTCTAGGAGTGATAGAGCTGGATGTTTACAGTTACTACCAGGGTTTGGGGTGCACAAAGGCTCTTGCTTGTACTTGCTCGTGAGGGGACCAAGGTCACTGCTAAATCCTGTGTCCCACGATGGGGGTGCAGGAAGTGAGAGGCCGCACCTGCGGGGAGGAGCGGGCAGGACAGGGGACCCTAAACTGACCAGCAAGGTATTCCATCCTATATATGTCATATTCGGTGTAAAGCTGAGGGATCACAAGGGTCAAGCTCTCTTCTTCAACGGCCGGCCTCCAAGAAGGACTTTGTCCATCCTGCCTTTGATCCCAATCCGTGCATTCCTGAATCCAGTTCCATAACCCAGCTCCTGCATCCAGTTTCCATCTGCCACTAAGCCCAGTCTGGGACTTCCCCAGTGCCTTCCCAAAGCATCAGTGGTGACAGTGATGTAACTGCTATCAGGGTGGTTGGGTTCAGTATTGGTTTTGTATATACTTGTATATGTTTAATTTTATTGTTACTATTCTCATTAAAGCAATTTTAGTTTTCATTTCCAATCCATAAGTCTCGCTCCCTTATTCCCTTTCTCTTCCCCTTTGGGAAGGGAGAGGGGTTAATAGAGAGCATCTGTCATTTGTCTGGTGGCCGGCCCTGCCCTAACCCATGACAAATTGCCTGAATATAGACACAGGGGCAGAGTCTTCTCTGCATCATCTAGTGGAATAGAAGTGCTGTTATGTGTTTGCTAGATATTCTTTAACCTACTTCAAGCATCTGATGCATTACTCCAGATGTAGCACTGTATTAACCTGCGGTATCACTTTTTTCTTCCTTTAGCAAAAGAAGATATAATTAGGACATAGTTAATGGATGGGCCAGGAATCAACTCTATACTTTCTTCACACACCAACCCAAACTCCCACAGACAATCCAAACCTGAATATTCCCCCACGCATTCAGTGTAACGTGCACATTATTTCATGGAGTTCCTAGGTTAGACTCACAGGGCTTGAGCACTGTAAGCTACTGTTATTCAACAGCCTTCACTGATGTGCAGTAGCAAGGAGCCTGCCCAGGGTATGTAAAAGCAGATCATTTGGATGAAAATGTCTACACAGATCATTAACTTCCCCCGGTTGACTCCTTTCTAGTTGTTCCCAGTGATTCTACTCTCACTCATAAATGTGTGAGTATTGACAAAGAACAGTAAAATCCAGAGACTTAAGTTTTCAGGGCTAAAAGTCACTGTTTCTGATTTATGACTGGATGTGAATTAACTGTGCTGGCTTCTGCCTATGTATCAGAGGGAGCAGGGTGGACTGACCAGGATGTGTATCCTCTAAGCAGCTGGATTTTCACACCTAGCATTTCAGTAAAGGAGGAAATTGAAAAAGGCATGCTAGTAATTGGCAAGCACTGCAGCGGCTTCATTGCTGGTCTACAGTGGGTGGAAAAGCTTGGGACTTGGGAGCGTGCCTCTCCTTGCTCCCATGGAAAGAACCAGAACACAGCTCCAGCTGGGTGCCAGCTTCCAGTGCTTACTCTTTCAAGACAATAAGCTGTAAGAGCTCTGTTGATGCATTTCAGGTCTGAATAGCACCACCTTTGCTTCATGATCTTCCTAGGAGTGCTCCTAAACGTGAAAATCAGCCTGAAATATATGCATATCACCAGAAGAAAAAAGGCCAATGAAAAGTCTATAATTACATAGTTCTTTTTCCCACAGAAAAAAACCCAAAACACACATCTCCCCACACACATACTAATTATTTTTTTTAATCCACTATGTAAGATCCCTATTTTTATGACTTCATTCATGGATTTTGTAACTTCTGAATATAGAAACATATGGAGATTTTTGGCAGGAGAGATAATGCATATGTATAAATTATTCACAATGTACTACATGCTCATATAGATCTGCCCTCATTGCTACTACACTCAAATTTAGGTTTGTGTAATGATCACCAACTTACTCTGATTTCGTAAGAATTGCACCAAAATTTTTACCTATGTTTGCTGTGGTAAATGAACTCTGAAATTTGCAGCAGCGTATTTACATGGTTCGTACAGCAGTAAGGTTTTAACAGCAAATTACACCACTAGAAGATTTAGATTAACTACATTGGATTAAAGTAGAGGGTCATTATAGTTGTGATTTAATAATTTTGCAATTTTTAGTATTTTTATCTGTGGTTATAAAAACTTAATTTGTATTACCCCTCTGTGTTTATGTTCCCTATTCCTACCAGTATTGTAACATACAGTTTTTAGGTTTCCCCTACTACTTTGGTTAATTGTGGAACCATTATTGCTATTACAACCTTAAGACATCCATACAATAGTTCTGTACACATACATGGTATTTGAGACTTATAGACTATAGTAGTGTGATTGCCAGTTAGTTTGACAGCCATTTTAGCATCGAACTCACACAGTAGCTGGCCACGAAGAAACACTGGTTTTTCCCTTATAGCAGTAAGAGTCACATCAGATGAGCATTATCTGTGTTATAATATCTTTTTTAATTTTTTTCTGGTAAAGTAAATTCTATAGTAGGATGAATAAATGCTTTTTTCATCTGTAATTTGTATTTGCATTACCAGGAAGGAGGAAAACCCGTAACTTGGTTTTTATGATTTTATAATTTCATTGAAACTGTGGGACTTGGCAATAAAGAGTCTAAATTTGCAATTCATTTTGTTAAGATGTGTTACATCACTATTATTTACGGCAATAACAAGGGAATTAAGCTGCGCTTTTAAGCATCTCTGTCTCCTTCATGACCATTAGACTTTTATTGGGCTTACTTAAAAATAAAGTCTTAAATTTAGGGGGAAAACTTGCAAATTCTGTAACAGTAAAACACACTTTATTCAAAAGCATCCTTCGGAAAGCCCAAAGTACTTTACTGTTACGAGTACATGCATCATAACTTGCCCATTTACGTTTACATTTTCAGGGTTGAGGCTTAATTAAACACCACGGCACCTTTAAAAAAAAATTTTCAATTACAAAAATTTCTAGTATTTGCTGTTTTTCACAAGCTTTCAGACTCGTCCTAGTCTTTAAATCCTACACAGGTAGATAAATGTAATTTTGTGAAAATAATCTTTCAAAACATTCTAGACTACTTAAATCATCCAGCTTTACTAGTTAATAGCCAGACAGACTCCAGTTAAAACTGTAACTGCTTTTTCTTTTTAAATAGACAATAAGGGAGCAACGGTTTTGCTTTAGAGTTCCAAACTATGTACTCAAATCACAGATATATTTTCCAGGTACAGCTAGAGTTACACCGGGCAGGAAAAATTTTCTCATGTTGCATGAAGATGTTTTTCCATCAGGCTTTGTTTCTCCCTGCTAAACTTCATTTTCCCAAATAATGACAGGAAGCCTCTTCTAAACCTATCGTAAGTCAGCGCAAATTTCTGAACGGTCAGTTCATGAGAAAAACAGGGACACAGTAGTTCTTGAAAATGTTGATGGTTCATGTAATATTCACTGACTTGATGTGATTTCCTAAGATTTGTATCGAATGATTTTTACGTATGTTTGCTGCGGTAAGTGAACTCTGATATGGAGTGTCAATATCAGTATATTTACATCGTTTGTACATCAGTAAGGTTTTAATAGTAAATTGTATTGTTAAAAGATTTAGTCTAACTTAACTGGATTAAGGTGGAGGGATATTACAGTTGTGATTTAGTCATCTTGCAACTTTTAGTATTTTTATCTGTGGCTACTAAATTAATATATTTAAAATTTACTTTTCTTAACATTGCAACAAAATTAGCCTTGTAGTCTACAGTTATCTTAGTCAATAGCCTAGCTGTTATAAAGATCCATTTTGATTTAACAATTTTATCATTTTGACTAATAATGAAAGCTATGATTTGAGGTTGATATGTTTTTATTCATTTAAATGATGATCAATATGAAATTTGCAAATTTTTTCCTGTGCAGAAAAGTCTTAGAACATAGGAATGGCTGTACCACCATCTAGTCTAAATTCATTTACAGTCAGATGAGAAATGGAATACATAAAGTTCCTCTTGTTCACTCACCCATTTTCTGACTCCAGAGTCAAGAAACTTTCTGCATTGGTGACTGTATTCACATCATTCACTTTCTCCATGTCATTTCTAATTTAATTTAACTGCTACCACCTCTCCTTCCAGCTATCTCTTTCCCGAGCTGAGGAGTGCTGTTTAATCTCTCTTAGCACAGACACCATTTTCAAACACCAGCCATCCTTCCACACTTTTTTTGCTCAATTCTATTATACCTTTTCGATGCTGGATAACCAGAACTTCATGCAGTATTTCCAAAGCAGAGGTGCAGTGTTAAGCGTGTAAGGCACACCATAAGGTGCACTATTTAAGGTGCACCATGGGTTTATGCAACGACATGGCAATGATTTCTATTTGGGCTTCTACTCCTCTCCTGCTGGTGCCACATTTTATCTGCCTTTCTGAACCGACACTGAAACCTGACTTGTTTTCAAAGAACTAGCCACAGTGATCCAACATCCCTTCACAAAGTATTATCGGCAGCTCACTCAGACCTCGTGTTCACCGTTCAAGTGCGTACAGGTGAATTGGTTTCCAAGAACCAAAGCGTCACTTGCGTTTATTAATTTCTGTATTTTCATTAGATTGCTTCTGCAGCTGTGCATTGTGATTTTGCAAAATTTTAGTTAGTTGTCACATGCCCATAATGGTCACATCTCTTTGTTTAGCAGCCTCTCCCTGCACAGTCTTCCTCTCTCTGTTTGGCAGTGGTCCCTTTTCTTCGCAGCCAAGAGCAAGAGCATTGTGGGGTCAAGTGACTGTGTCAATGACACAGTAGGGCCCTATGACTTCTTCCTTGGTAGTGAAATAATTAATACCACTTGAGATAACAAATGGAAGACTACTGTACTATTCACTGTCTTGAAATATCTCAAGTTATTTTTATGAGTGGCTTGTAAAAATAGCACTGCTGGGCAAGAGGGGTAGGGGAGGATTATTTTCTTGTTGTGAGAAGGAAAAATATGCATAATCTCTGGAAGACATCTATAAATAGTCTGACTGAAAATTATGAATCTTTCATAATTTTATCATAAATATTATTTCAAAGGTTATGTGAACTGCAAGGTAATAATGTAATTTTGTTAAATACTCTCACTACCTAAAAGATCTGTGAAATGGGAATGGGGACTGTTCAGCATATGAGCACATAGTTTTAATTTATTTTAAATTTCTGTCATAAAAATACAGTTGTACCATTGCTGTCTAGTTGCACTAATATTTAGCATTATCTACTATGGTAATGCCAATGTTCAGATATATATTTTGAAAACAAGTTAAAATTTGAAGTCCCATTGCTTTTTCTTTCTTTGAAGTAGGTTCTGTGGGCACTTCAGACAGAAATTGGGTCTTATCTTAATATTCACACCTTATCAAAGTTGTGAAGTGTTACATAAAATGAGCAAATAGAGTAAATTTTTGATAAGTGTGTAACAATGTGAATGCTTTAACCTTATCATGAAAATTATTTATCTATAATAACACAGACTGAGTGCCAAGAAAAAAGAACAGACCAAAAAAATTATTTTTGTTCGACTTGTCTCAGTACGCAACAAATAAATGAAAAAAAAAACCAAATTAATGGAATATTTGGGCATGATTATGTCGCAGTGCCTGTTAGACAACCTTGCAAATAAATTTTCTTAAATGAAACTCAAAGAATGGGGTTCAGCCCTAATGCTAAAACATGGTCCTAAAGACACACATGCATTTGACTTGAAAAATAGATGTAGCTTCCCTGATTTCCATGAGATTGTTCATAATGCACAATGTGTGCGGGTAAGCCTTTGTGGGACCGGGCTGGTGTCTTCAGCCTGATTAATGACATCTGTCCAGAAGACAAGAAATCACAGATCATAGGAAAGCACGTATCAAAGGGCTAATGTTAACAACATACTGCGTGATTATGTAGTCACAAACTAATTCAATTAACATGTAACTATAAAGTATGTTTAATCTCATGTAAAACTGATGAAAAACTTGTAAAATTCCAGTACAGTCCTGACCAAAAGATACCATCTGCAAAGTTTAGGCTGAATTACACACTGCTATATTGCAGGCTCCAATCTTTCTAATGCTTTTGCCCTACTATGTATGTAAGTAGTGCTTCCAATGCAGCACAGCTCTGCTGCTGATACATCATTTTGGTTTTGATTGCTGAAAGAATAGCTGTGGAATGCAGTCAGGATTAGTTCACATTCCTGCAATGGTTATTGGTCATCATGTATTTTATGGCACTTACTGCCTCAATCTTAAAAACTGACTTTTCTCAGTGCTACACACTTTTATTTCTACGGTTTTTATCTGTATTTTTCTTTCACTAAGATACAGGCAATGGAAGGACAGTAATTAATGCTAATGGAATATCAGAGGATAAAACTGAGATCTTAAGATATGAGATGATGATGGAGAGAATAAATCTACTGACCAATGTCAATTAATTAAAAATGAAATAAATAACTGGCTTTTTTGACAGAAAAGAAAAAGTATCCATTCTCATGATAATCAGCTTGGAAAATTCCGACATTTACTACATTCTCCAATAAATAAATCATCCACAGTTATTTTTGTCTAAGATCTGAAGTCAGAAGTGAGGTTTTAGTTGATGTTTGGGACTAATAAAACTGATTTTTGGAACTCTCAACTGACCAAGACTTACTCTGAGAACACTTCAGTGCCATTTGCATTTATTCCCTTTCTAGAAGACTGATAATATTGCAATGTGGCAAGATTAACCGTACTTTTCCAACATTAGTCTTTTCAACACATTATAAATGTACATCTTCTGATTCTTACAACGAGAATTAAAATATCTTTTTGAAACATTAAATAGCCATATATTGAAGGAATACAGCAACAGATAAGGAAACCTATGGCTGTTGCACTTCTAAACATTTGCGTGTCTTTTTAAAAATTATATTATATTCTTTCATAACTTGAATCCTTTGATTATAATTTACTTGGAAGGAAAGATAACCTAGATTTTCATGTGTGGAGGTTTGTGAGTTCTAGCGCAACATCAGGTATCTCTGCTGTGGCTACCATGACATAAATCTTAAGGAAGAATAGAATAGAATAGAATAGAATAGAATAGAATAGAATAGAATAGAATAGAATAGAATAGAATAGAATGGAATAGAATAGAATAGAATAGAATAGAATAGAATAGAATAGAATAGAATAGAATAGAATAGAATAGAATAGAATAGAATAGAATAGAATAGAATAGAATAGAATAGAATAGAATAGAATAGAATAGAATAGAATAGGTGGAAGGGACCTACAACGATCTTCTGGTCCAACTGCCTGACTGCTTCAGGGCTGACCCAAACACTGACAGGCTTGGGGCATCGATCACCTGTCTTTCTAGGAAGCCTGGTCCAGTGTTTGACCACCTTCTTGGTAAAGAAATGCTTCTTAACGTCCAGTCTGAAACTACCCTGGCACAGCTTTGAACCATTCCCATGTGTTTTGTCACTGGATCCCAGGGAGAAGAGATGAGCCCCTCCCTCTACACTTCTCCTCCTCAGGAAGCTGCAGAGAGCATTGAGGTCACCCCTTAATCTCCTTTTCTCCAAACTACACAAATCCAAAGTCCTTAGCTGCTCCTGAATTTGACGAATTAATGCCAATTCTAAGACTCTGAATGAATAGAGCAATTTAAACATGGTCATACCCAAAATACTTCCCCAAGTAAACTACTTTCTTTTAATCAATCCTTCAGGTAATCAATAAAAAAGTTATATAAGTAAAAAGCGTGTGATAATAACAAGAAGTGCGATAGAGAAATAGAAGGCTGAAATGGACAACAATAGGAAACTTGGAGAGGTTACTATGCACAGAAGATTTTAATGAACATGAAGCCACTCATTTTCTTTCATTTCTCCAGCTTTGTTTCTCCTATTGCCTTCCTCAACCATCTGTTTGGCCAATGACAGACCCATTCAATTTTGGACACCTGTGGATTTAAACACTCATTAAAAGTTTACCCTGGGTTGTCCGTTACAGTTTGTGAAAGCATGAAGAATTAGCAGCACCATTCTATAGCCATGAAGTCAAAAGAAAGAGAAGGGTTTAAGGTATGCGCAATCCGACAAAACCCTAATCAGATGATCCCCACGGGAATGAATACCGTAAATGATCTCAGTTTAAAGCACATGCCAGCTATCGAGCATGTTTGATCTTCATTTACATTCAGGGAAAAATGTGATTTAGGCTTGTGCTTGAATACAGAACTAAGCTGAAATGCTGCCAGGTATCCACCACCACAGATTCAGAGAACTCTTCACAAAATGGTTTAATACATTAGGGTTTTGAAAGTTGTTTGGACAGACTAGAAACTGGGGCAGTATAAACAGCATCAGTAGACTGTACCATAAGTCAACTCAGATACGTTTTCAAAAGTAAAAACAACTAAAAAAAAAGATCCTGAAAGTATTTGAATAGCATGAGCATCCAAAGCCCTAGAATCTGCTCATTGTGTTCTGTCTTCAGAACAGACAGCTTAACAGCTCTTCATTTTTTAAAATAAAATAGATACATTAGAAAATGTGTTTTAGACTGACTCGTGTGTTGTTTTTATTATGAACACTATTTACTCTGTTATTATATACAAGTGCATGCAAGCATTGCCTGTAAACCCAGAAGTTTCATGCCCTTGAACTTCCCTGATGTTCCTAATTTCTCCATAACACTGTAAATATACCAAGAGCAAGATGTTTCACACTGCATACAACCCATATATTTTATTAGGGTGCTGAAGGCAACCACACAGTACTGTGAATTTCTCTTTTGTATGAATTATTCTCCGACTCTTTATATGGTTGAGAAGGATTTAAAATCCTACATTTCACTTGTATTTCATAATAAATATGGAGAAGAACATTCTGCATGGAAAATCAAACCTAAAATCTCTGAGTGTCATAGTAGCAATTTGCAGCAAATTCTTCCCCTGAAATGATTTGCTAAGAATTAGTGGGTACCACTCAAAGCACCAGGAAGTAAAAAAGCAGGCATTTCAATCACACAGAACAATTACCACGCTTCCCAACAGTCATGCTGTAATACAGGGACTTATGATAACAATAACAACAAAAAAAAGTCCCATATGGACTGGGCATCTATAAAACCACTCACAAATTACTTGGCACAAGGTCTTGTGGTAGAGGAGAGCCAACTCGACTGTAATAAAAGACTAATTTCTTCGTAGTGTTACTAACTCCAGAAATATCGGGGACAGTTGCTTCAGAGGTGAACTGAAGGAATAGGATATAAGCAACCTTTAAAAACTTAAATAACCGAGGTCTAGTATTATTTTGTAAAACACACTGCTTATGCCCATGTACAATATCAACCCAGCACTCACATTAAAAATACTGCATTCTAGGGGATAAATAAGTTGAGAATTGATGCCAGTAACAGTGCCAAAGAATCTCAAAGTGTGCCCAAGAATGCAATTCAACCCAGGAACAGAGTGAATTCCTGCACTGGGGACAGTAATTGAGTTAAACTCAACCCTAAACATAAAATGTTCCTCTTAGGTCTGTATTGAAAACTATGCCAACTTAAAAAAAAAAAAAAGTGGAAAGTCTTTACATATTAACCTTCGATGATGTTCCCATTCTCTAACAAATTAATATAGTCATAAAAGCTGGCTTCTGTCAAGTATGTCCAGGGACCCGGTCCAAAGTCAATGCTAAAGACCAATAGGGCACTTTGCATTCATTAAAATGGAAGTTGCCTCTTCTCTGTAGGATGCTGAATGCAGTTCATGACCTGATGTCTATGCAGTAGAGACTTGTTATCCACGAGAAAAAAAGTGTATAAAGTAAATGGCTTCCTTAAATTGTCACGTTTGAGGATTTGTCAGTCTTGGGGATTTTTCTTTCTTTCTTTCTTTCTTTTTTTTTGACTACCAATAATATATTCCCATAAAGATTTATATCCTGGCCTTTGTTGCCCAGGATCCTTGTCTCTTACCCTTTATACTGGAAAAGAAAACTGTATATTAACATAAATTGCTACTCCTGATACTTTTTTCCCTTGACTGATGGTTTTCTATTACAGGCTTGCAAGAATTCAGGCTGGAAAGAAACCCAAGCATCTTGATTGAAAGGATTTGATACATTCTTTTCAAATTCGTGCTATCTAAATCACAGCAGGATGACTTGTAATCAAAATTTTTTCAAAAAGAACATAAATTTAGGGAAACGGAAAAGGCCATTCAGCCCATTGCAAGTCATCTTGGTTAACACAGTTCCTCCAGAATAGTATCTCCCTTCTGCTTTAATGACGCCAGTGCCTCCAATTCCAAACTCGGCTCAGTAGGCTATTGAAAAGTTCTATTTCTCTTTGAGTGAAAAGTCCTTCCTTGTGTTGGTTCTGAATTTCATTTTTTCAGGCACTTCCATTTGTGCTTTCCCATTCAGTCTTTTATACTCAGCCAAACAGTGAGTCAAGTGTTGCTGAATAAGGTTTTCCACCCTGTATTTCTCAGAGTAGATGAGTTTGTAATTCTCTCTCAATTTTTACGACGCAAAAACCAAACTCAGCTGTGATTAGGTACAGCCATTTATGACACTGCACACTTCAAACCAGGCTTTTCTTCTGCTTCTTTCCTATAAGGTGTGTTTTAAGGTAATCTTTCAAAACATTGGTATTCATTTTTTTTTTCCCCCACCATTTTTTCACTTCAGCTTTGTTGACTCTGCTTTTCTGCACTCAAAGCGACAGCCACACTGCAGAAAATGTTAGCCTTTAAAGATTTTTGGTTTAAAGTCTTAAAGTAATAGAATTAGAGCAACGCTCTCCTTGCATTACTAGTTTCTCTCCCTCTCTTAGTTGTAACAAGGAAACACATTTCAACCCTACACTGCAGGAAAGACACGCACCACCGCCACAGCGGGCCCTGCACCTTCAGCATTTTGGCACGGTGCGCTGAGATGTGCAAGCCACACGCTCGGCGTGCTGCTCTAGAAACACATCTGTGTTTCAGCCTCTTCATCACTGCGTACAGCACACATTGAAAACAACCCGTGAAAAAGTACGACGTCCCCTAGATGGGTCTGAGAGGAGACCCAGGCCAAGTACTAAGCCACACCGATGCTTCTGTCGGCTCCCAAATGAGCTACTCCCATTAAGCATGCAAACGAGCCAGCCTCTCCAAGCGCCGCAGCACCCAGTTTTCTTCATGGCGTGGTCTCTGAAGTCAACCCAGAACAGACACCTCAAATCACTAATGCAGCACAAATGGGGGATGGCTAGGCAGTGGATTTCAATGCTCCGAAAAATGCTAAAATAATTACACCAGGAATACTCTTTCTTGTAGCCATTATTTGAATAAACTCACATGCAAAAATTAATAGGTCAGATTAAATTGTCTCCAAGGTCACTCTTTGTAGATTTGGCTTTTATTTTATTGTTCTGGGGAATGCTGTAGCTTCCAGTTTTACCAAGGTCATCTTTCATCCAAAAAACTTAATATAATTAGTATCAATTCCTTATTTTGGGAGGTTGACACTGGAAGTTATTAAGTGTGTTTAAAGTGGAATGTCAGAGAAACCAAGGGAGAGAGAGTAATCTTTTCAGCTTCAAAGGCACAGTTGATGACTTTAGTTCACTGGTTAGTGAGAAAGACATACATTTGTTACTAAAGGTGTTAGCAATAAATTTGAAACTATAAGCATTTTTCTCTCTTTTTCTTTCCTTTCCTTATTTTTATACCTTGACAGCACCATTTCAAGGTTTTTTTTTTTTAACATTCCACACGGCATTGGAACAGTTGCTTTAGTTGTCCTTGTTAACTGTAACGATACTTAGTTGTGTAATTTTGCTTTTAACAGCACTTCATCAGTATTCTGACAGCACAGTACTTGCCAAAATCTGCCTTATGCAGTAACATCAGAAAAAAATCCCTGGTTTTCACTCGTACTATCTTTAAATACTGCAAATAAAATAAAACTACATTAGCCTTGTGATTTGATAGAAATACAGCAACAATGAAGCATATTCGACAGAAACTATTTGCCTAATCTTTCTCCTTGTTATAAGAATGCATATTTCCCTTAAAGCTCCTTATTGCAGATATGCTTGACAACACCTTCAAAACAAAACAAATCAACCAAAGGTCTTAATAAGATCCTAAAGGTCATAGATTCAATTCTTCCAAACGAAATCCAACAATAATTTTTGAAGCACGTTGACAGAGTCTTTGTTACAAAAAATATTCATTTTTGAGAAGAAAATACGTGTGGAATGAGAAGCCTTTTAACAGGAGAAAGGTTCAAGAAGAACCAATGTATGGTTGTTAAATTCAGAGAAATTCAACTGAGAAGCAAGACTCAGGTTCGTAACAATGAGGGTAGTTAACTGCTGAAGAGAAACACCAAGGGAAATCATGGAATCTTCGTTTCCTTAGGTCCTAAATTAAGGCTACATATGTTCTGGTGGATGCTTTTTGATAAAATAAAGGTTTCTGTTCCTCATTACAAACCTATGAAGGTGGAATTTATACAGGAATTTGGGCCAACTGACCCAGTGGCTCTGGACTTCGGAGATCACAGACTTTATTTATGAGCAACATACTAAACTACATATAGTGACACTGAAAATTAATGAGCTTATGTATATGTAAGCTATTATGTAAAAGGAAGCATATTACAGCCTGTTGTCCTGTAGAGGAATTCTTCACATATCTGCAGGTCATTCTCAAGCTTACGGGGCACTGCAGGCAACACTGACAATACACTAAAAATGGTCCTTCTCTCTTTGGACTAGAAAGTCCAGATTCAGCCAAACCTCAAAACCACCTGTAAGCTAGATGGGATACACTCAATTAACCAACTGGCAATCCAAACTGCATGTGGAGCTGTAAATACTTGATCCCAAAAGTCTTTTGAAATCTGTGGAATTCTGGCTTTTAAAGCAGTAGATACGAACATCTAAATTGTCTTTATATTATTTTGAAGGTCACAAGATTATTAATCATGACTGGAGCATGAAGTTAGTATGAATAATGTAGGTTTCATGTCTTGTTTGCATCTGAATGTTGAAAATGGCTACAAATTAATTAAATGTAGGAAACGCCATGACCGAGGTCACCACTCAACTAGAGGTCAGATGAAAACGGTCGGTATGTTTACACAACGGCCTTGATGTTACGCTTTACGTAGAGGTCGTGAGGACTTCAGCCCTTCCCATGTACTTTTTTGAAAGCCCTGTTTCCTTGCTAGTTCCATGTGGAGGCTGGGCAGAAGGAGTGCTAAGACCCCACAGTCTGTGGCACCTGAGGGAAAGTCTCAGGTTGAAGTCAGAGGAAAGGACTGTCTTTGCAGTCAGCGAGCATGCTTCCGGCAGAACAGACTCTTAATGCGGAAAATCTCTTGTCCCGCTAGCTTACAATAAAGACTGTTAGACTGCATAATTCATACGCAGTAGAAAAAAACCCGGCGTGATCAGAGCTCAGGTTAGCAATGTTCGAATTCCTGACGCGTTGCTGAAGCCTCTCCAGAGCTCAGCTGTATAATGGAATCTTTATCAGACCATCGACCAATTGTGATACTTATCTGGACAGCGTTGCATTTTGGGTTAAGTGACAATCTATCAAGGCTGGAAATCATTGTGTACTTTTTAAGTTGCATACTTCATTAATGCAAGCTGACAGCTGGATGGATTTGTTACCACTAGAAATATTTGTTCCAGACACAAAGAGCAGGTTCCTAATATATGATATTATGATATTTCCTTTCCCTTCATCTATTCAGCATGCCTGTCTTGTAATCTATGTCTCGTTTATGATGTTCATTTGCATGGCAAACTATTCAGAGTATGAAATCTATCTTTATTTGTTCCAGAATGCAACAGCCTCATTTCATGAATAATATGAACAAATAACACATAATAATGATGACAGTCTTCATCTTACATCATACTATCTGTTCAGCAGAGAAAATGCCGATTTTCTAAATTGCACATTTCTTTAGTTTAGCTTGTAAAAGATAAAAATTGAACAGCCCAAGGACATTTCATGGCAATCGAGGTAACTAGCATGATGTGGGTCATGTTGCCAGAATTTTTATTTGGGGCTAGACTGCTTTAGTGCTGTGCTTGTTGACTCAAGGATTACTCTTGGATTGATATTACAAATATAAAGTATTTTAAAAGTATTTGAGAAATGGGAATTCCACACAGAAACACTTGGTTTTGATGTTTGTCTGCTCATAATGTAAACATCAGCATATTTCCATGTTTTTAGCATGCGCTTAAAACGCAATTTCACATTTAGTTTCACACTGCATGAAAAAGTACCTCCTTTCATAACTGCATTCTGATCCTGCTTACTGCCTTGTCCTATTTCCTCTCAGCCACAGGAAGATAGCTTCTGTGGAGGCAACAATATCCAAAATTCCCAGCCTTAATTTCCAAAAATATGGATTATTTTCATACTATGTTTTACAGCCTTTTGCTTGGAGGTAGCACAGTTTTGGTCTATGATCACCATCCATGTGAGCTGGTACTGTTTCCCATGATTCTGATTCTCTGTGGACATACTTAGAAATTTGTATAAAGCTATGCAGTGAAGTAAGGAACTGATTAAGTCTGGAGTTTGTCGTTTTTTCCTCTTTTTTTCTTTTGTTGTTGTTGCTGTTATTTGGGGTTTTTTTTCGTTGTTTTCTACGGGGAGATACCTTATACCATGAGGCTAAAGCATAAGAGGAACATCTGAGGACTCCTGATTTTAATATTTTTTTTGCATCTATCACATCTGAGCCACAGCATTAACATTCTCAAAAGCCACTTTCATGATACTACAAGAAGGCTTTTCCTGGCTGCGTATCTATCAGACCTAAAACCAAAGAGTACTTTGACTTAGAACAGATGCTACAATCTCCTCTGTTGATCTTAATTTTGTGAGCTTTGAGAATTCACGGCATTAATTGTACCACCAAGCCTGACTAGTAGGATAAAACCCTAATTAAATGTTGCTTAGGGAAAGAAACAAATACTCTGTTTTCCTTAAAGCAAATACTCTGCTTCCCACTGTGGTCTGCTAAGCCTCTTGAAAAGATACTTGTAGAACTTCAGGAACCTCAAGTCCTCTTCAACACACGAGGAGCCAGACAAGGCACAGATACATTAGGACTGGGCAGGTACACAAAAAACATTAAAACATGTCGGAAAAACAATGTCTGGAGAAAAAGCTGGCAAAACAGACTTAAGCATCAACACTACAGAGTTTTAGTTTAGTTTAGTTTTGGTTTTTTAATCTGTTTTAATCCTATTGTTTTTCACTATTTCCAGAAACTCCAGAAATTAGCAAAAGTCATGCAACTTCAACAGCAAGTGAAACCAATTTAACTGTATATACCTAAGAAGTCAGAAAAAACACTGAGGGATCTACAAAAAACCAGACAACTAATAACCATTCACCTTCCTTGCTCATGTTGGACAAAAGTATTCTGGATTCCCCTGTGCACGGCATAGTTCTTGTGAAACCTGCAAGTACCACAGGAGAAGAGAGGAGCACGGGACTGCCTGATCTTTTTCTTTAAACTCTGGATTCTAATTTCTTCGTATTTCCATAAACATCATGTTTGAATCTTGCCGCAACAGATACATTTCAATATAAAAAATTTGACTGATCCTAAACCAACCATTCTCAAATCTTGCTCTGCTCTCTAGGTCCGTTGGATCTCTGCTTTGGGTCTGTCCTCCTGGTTGCACAGAAGCCTAGGATTTGGCCCAAGGAGCCTCGTGACGGCTGATGAGCTGAGGTCATAGACAAACACAGCTGTGCAGGTTTTTTTTCCAATGTCCAAGCCCTTGGTAGCAGAGAGCACACGGAAAAGGAGGCAGACAATCTCACACGCCTGCATCTCCCCTCTGCACCTGCTATCTAGCAGTGGACCTTGGGAAAGTGTGAACTATTTCTCTTCCCAGTCTCCTCTATTTAGCCCGTACAATTGTGAAGGAATGGAATGGTGCTTTCTATTCCTGGACTCGCTATCAGCTGTTTGCAGATGCTGGCTAGGAAATGTTTCCCAGCTTCTACTCATTTGTTGCTTGCACATGTTTCACCTGGGTAACAGTTAGCTCTGACCAGACACAGCCCTGGAGGTTTCAAGACTTAGGGAAAGAGGCTTGTAAAATAGGTTAGGGTTTTCATCATGGTCTAACTTAGGTTTACCATGATTTATTAGCACACCTTCCGAACAGCCAGGAAAGAAGCAGAATGAAAAATAAAGGTAATGAGAGAAGTTGTTATAAAATCCAGAGATGTCTGTTCTTGCAAGATGGGTGCTAAATGCTTACTTGAAGTCCGGTGGGAAAAATATAATCTAAAGAACTGTTGGTTTGAACCTCAAACTGTTTGGCCTTCTGGGAAATCTAGAAGTTGGACAAGCTAGTAGGAGATTACTGGAAGAGAAGGGAAGATGAGAAAGAAGAAATAAAAACTGGAAAATTGCAATTTCCTTACCTGGTTTGAATAAAACCAGGCACAAATTAGATTTTATGTTACTGCTACAGCCATAAAGTAGTATATAAAACAACTAGCTTTTAGCATGCTGTCATACAAAACTGCTTTTAAGATTAGACAGGGATAATTTTTTTTTATTAGCAGAGTTGAATGGAAGTACGAATACACAACTATATTTAAGACATAAGTCCACCCTACCCTTATCTCCCTTGCCCCTCACATGTTCTGTAAGTTTTCCTTCCTTTGTTGTTTCTTCCTCTGTCAATATCTCAAAGTGCCAAGTTATATTAGTCAGATTATGTGAAAGAAAAATGAAATCACAAGGAAAGAATTGGTAATACTTCACATTTTTTAATACAAAAAAACCTGAGGACTACAAGTACTGTCCAAGTAGTTTCTGCACTTAAACTGCCTATTATGAAACAGCGTAGACTTTTTTTTTCCTTTTTCCCCTCATATAGACTCCAAGGTAAAAACGGGAGAAAAAGGAAGTAATGTAATTTTTTAGATAAGATGGTTGAAATTTATGCTATTAAATAGAAATAGTCACACTTAAATTCACAATAGTTTTCAAAATGGTCACATCCTCAAACCTCTCTTTACTCCATTGTAAACTCTTCTAAATTTAGCTCCACATTTCTTTAAGAAATCTTTCTTTTATCCAGAGCCAAAACCGATAAAAACTAAGTGGATTATATTAAAGCAGGGATTTCATTCATGTATAAATGTGTACATTCATTGTCTTTGTGGTGACCCATATTACTAAATAAACTTCCGAACTTTATAGTGCAGCTGCCTGGGAGCAGCATCATATCTCTGCTATACGCAAAGATTTTTGGAGATGCTTTTAGGCGTTGCTATATAAAGCTTTGAACACTCTGGCACAGTCATTATACAAGTGAGTCAGCTGAGACTGAATCACCCTGATACGTGCAATTGTACTGAATGGATCTATCTACTGAGTTTGGGATGTTCTTGCAATGTTAATTTTGTACCTATTTGGGGGTGGTGGTGAGATTTCAATCCTCAATAATAAGTCAAAATTGCCAAGTTTTATAACTGCTTTGACTATTTTTTTTTCTTGACAGAGAAAAAAAAATTAAAAATCGCAGGAGGTGTGCATGGGTGATTAACTTAATGCCAGCCTGCGGGAAGGCTTTATGTACATTTGTATACACAGGCTTTTCTCCTCTGTGAATACAGAAACCCTGATTTGAGGTGTCTTCTCCTAGACTGTGAATCACACTCCCTCTCCACCTACAGGACTTTGAAGGATTGGTAAGGAATCATCTAAATTAACTTTATGCTCACAAAGAATTTCACCACGGGAAGCAGCCCTTGTTTCACTGCTGGGGGAAAACCCATAATCCTCTTGTGCATCTCCTCAGTCACAAAAGGGAACACTAGCATGGATCCATGCACAGCTTTCACAAATAACATTACATAAATCTGATAGAAAGGAAACTACTCATAAAGAGTGTATAATTATTGTTACCATAGTCCTCCAGAATTGTTTCTTCTACATTTTATTCTCATTTTGTCCTACATTCCTCATCACGGTTATTAGGCTTTAGGACACCCTTGACAAATATATAAAGGGTAATACTCTTCACTGGCATCAAACTGTATCTAGATTTTTTGAGTTAGTAGGTAATGTACCAGTAAAAGAATAATTAATTCCTGAAGGACTGAGCACAAAAGCGAGAAAATGTTTGTCTGAGAAAGTGAAAAGTTTGACTAAACAGGATGTTTATGAATTATCACATTGTCATCTAACTGCATCAGTAGCTCTTTTTCATGTTGTTTACTAAATGTCATGCAAATTAAGACAGAGATGGGTCACACAGTTCCAGAATTAACTGATGATGGTTTGGAGAATTTTTTTGCCATTAATTCAGGCTTTTATTAATGATGGGGTACAATCATTATAATGTAAAATGCCTTAGATTTACAGACTCTCCGGGATCTTTATATCCTGTATCATATTCCTGTAAAGTCATCTCCTGTGACTGGATGTGGAGGAACATATCCTCAAGGTGGACTACATAAAAGTCATGCAGAATAGAAGAATGTCTTGTAAAATTTACTTGAGGTGATCCATAAGTAGCAAGTCATAATTTTTAGAATAGAATTAGTGAAATCCATTCAGCAAGACTATTACGCCAACTATTGGAAATCCAGTTCAAAGAGACTATTAATTAGTACGTACTACCCTATGATTTGGGGCAAAGCTCTGTTTCTTTATGGCATGATCAAAGGTCCAATAAAGTAAGATAAAGTGAAATGCTGCTTCCAACGAACCTGGAAGCCAAAACACACACACACACACAAAATTGGTTTGAATGCAGAAAATGTATGAATAGCTTCTCAAAGTTATGTCCTTACATACTCCTTCATGTCAAAAATCTTAATGGAATAAGAAGCAGAAGTGTCAAAGAAAAATATGTTTCTATGGTACTTTTTCCTCATCCAGAAACAGATACTACTGAAAATCTGATCCTCTCCAAAATGGCTATTACGGCATTTGTACCTCTGGTGTGTAGGTGCTCTGACAATCGAGATAACGTTCAGTCTAGCGTTGCAGGATAGCAGAAGTCTGCCTTAACAACATCCATTGTAAGTTTGTGAACATTATTTGTAATGGGTGCAAGAAAGATAGGAGAGGAAGAGACCTAAGGAAAGCATCTTGTCCATTTTGCTCTGCCATGGGAATCAAGCATTTTTAAAAAAAGCAAGGATGAAGGAAGTCATAGAACTTCCATAGCTATAACGCATCCCTGCCACTCATGCATTTAGAAAGTTTCCCTACTAAATGCCTTTGCCACTAATTCAGGGGATCCATTTTCCCAACTGAACTTGAAAAAAACCTCTTCATCAGAGTCATACTGACTTTTATTTTTATTTTTGTCTTTTATCTAATGTATTTCTAAACCCTGTTGTTTTGTTAAGTCAAATTTCTCACACCTTACCAGTTGTAATTACTTTCGCGTGTGGTTGTTTCTGATTTTATGCCTGTTTTTTTGTTTCTTCCGCACTGATATACTCTATGACTTATGCTTACAGTAATCTTTTGTTTTCACACTTTTGAGGTTTATGATTTGTTAGATTGTTAGGTAGACAACCTCGTTGGTCTATCACATGTGTCCTATCTTTCCTCTGCATTGGGATACACGGCCATTTTCCTTTCAATACAAGCTTTTCAAGAAACAGTCTTCCCATGCTCCTTTGTCTCTCAGATTATCTGCTCAAGAGACCTTATCTGCTAGTTCCTTGAGTTGAAGTGGTCTCAACTTCTCAGCCACTATGCTGCATTCACTTGTTTTCCTGGGAAAAGTGAGTGTCCATGTTTTAGTGACTGACCACCTCCACCCAGATTGCCTTCTTTTACTTTCTCTTAAAGCAGTATCTCTCTTACTGTAGCATCACATTGCACGCACTCTCATACACGTTAAAACTGAAGCTTAGAAGAGGACTCTCCTTTTCCAGATCTTTCTCTTGATGCCAGGCACCCGAATGGTGAAAATGAACGCTTCACAGTAAGAAAATGAGGTCCTGAACCACGCTTAGGAGGTGACACAATTTCTTAACAACATTGGTAGACTAAATATACAATCACATATAGTAACATAGTTCAGTTATAACTGCGTAACGGGAAGAAGAAAACAATCCATTAAGGACAGCAAACACCAACACGGCACATCAAGCATTTTGTCCTGCCAGTATCCGAGCCCTCAGAAAGCTGGGAAGCTTCTGCTGCTTGGCCCAAATGAGTCTTTTAGACAGGCATGATCATTCCTGTTACACTGTTCCTTTTCAGGGAATGTTCCTCTCGCAGCTACTCAGACACGTGAGCCAGTCTGTGTTCCATGGTCTATGCTCTTTTTTTCTGGAGGGAAAGGACCGCTATAACACTCTTTTTCACTAAAACAACAATATTTTTTTTCACACTGTAAGTAATATTAAGGCTTAAAAATGTAGTTTCAGATTTGATGTCAGTTTATTACACGAAGGCCACAATACTAACATACCAATGCCCTATGGAGGAAGAAGTTGGGCGATCTGATACTATCACAATCTTTATACAACAGGCTTGCATTTAGCTCAGCCTATTCTTCCATGTTAGACAGGTTACTACAACTGACTCATAACAATGCTCTGACTTAACTTTGCTGGGATACTTATACCTCATCTATATTCACATGATGCAGTAAGTGAATATTATTTTCTCTCTACTTGCACAGGGAAGCCTTCAACAGACCACACAGGAACCTTCTGCCATTTCACTCACTGTAAGAGATTACCAGCTACCCAGAAGACGATAATCTGCAAAACCTTACACAGGCATCTCGGCTATTGAACGGTTACCTGATCAGTTACTGAATACAACAGTAAAATTAGGCTTTATATTTTGTTTAAAACACAGCAAATTATTACCTGAACCATTTAAAAAGCTGTAACAGACAAAACCACAACAGGATGAGGGATGGGGAGGGGAGAGAGAAATTTCAGCTCATTTACTCTAGTTCTGGTAAGATAAAGACAGCCCTAAGTTAGGAATAGCTTAAACTGTAAAAGACTAACAAGGGTGATGGAATGTGAAGCCTCTTTGTTATCAAGCAAGATTTCATCAGCAGTAATTCCAATACCGAGACACCTACCTTGTTTTAAACATTAGCACCCAAAATAACCAGTCTTAAAAGGTCACGTTTATTTAAAAATAACTTGCTTAACTTTACATTAAAGTTAATTTACTAACCTTAAAAAAATGAAATGCAAATGTATACAAATCATTTAAGCAAGCTGTCAAAGTTCACATACACACTGCTAGGGCAATGAAAATATTCAAGGTCATAGGAAATCTTTCTTAACCAGGTACCATCCTGTGGGTTCTTCTATTAAATACATATTGCGCTAAAGTGTTTGAACCATCTCTTTAGCAATTTCTATCCTTCTTAAAAACCAAACCTATAATTTCCTATTTATAATGTGTTTTTCAGGCCATAACAAAGAAGCATACTGTACCTCTGGTGCTGGTGGCTGTTGCCGATGTGGTTGTGCTGGTTGTTAAGGCTACAGTGGTTGTGACTGTTGCAGTGGTAAGGGAGGGGATGACAGTAGTGGAAAGCAAAGTGTTGAAAACATCTGGTGAGTGGAAAAAAAAATATAAAATAAAATCATATCATGCAAACAAAGGAGAACCATAATAGTGGTTTAATTTGTAAATACAAGTATGTTGAAAATGACTAAATTAAAACATGATTAACATAAATTATTACTGGTACAACAGAGTACCGTCAAATTCTTGACATTATATCACTCTCAATTGTTATAGTCAATCTTTGAGCATACGGAATTTAAAATGCTGTTAAAATGACCGAGTTTCTACAGATCTGGAGAGTGACTGTTTAAGTGACAAGAATCCATTTCTTCACTGAGCCATTTTACATGTCTCATATAGTAGAAGCCATATACGGATGAAACATGCTGTGTCAGAGTGGGAGATGAAAAAAACAACACCATCATGCTGAAATAAACACACACATGTTAACGAGCAATGGCTGTATGTTAAAACACCCACTTTCAGACAGACTCAATGGAAGGAAAAAGGGGAGAAAAGGCTACTAACTATAAGAGTTGCTTTTTCCGGAATGCTTTTCTTCTTCCCACACATTTGTTTAAGACACAGTTGTCTGCTAAGATCCAGAGCAGAGCATATTACAAAATCTTTACCCTAATTAGCAGGCACAGTCATCTTTCAGTCATCCTTAAAACTTAAAATTTGTTGCTAATACACACATTGGTATTTTTCTACAACAGCTTAGAAATAAAAATCAGAAATGCTAATAATATTTCTATTGAAATACCTGTGCATACAAGTCAGAAAAAATGCATAGCCCTGATGACAGCATCCTACAAAACCCTTCAGCTTTTGATAAAGTGCGTGCAGGTATGCTAGGCTTAGGAGCGCTGCTGCTTCGTTGCAGGGGAACCAACAACGTCTGCTGCAAATTGCTCCGGCACACAGTAGAACATAACCAGATGTACAGATAGAAAATACTTTGATTACACTGCCAAAAGCAATAAAGAACAGTATCACTTTGCTTATAAGGTGATTGCAGGTTTTAAAGAACAAACAAACAAAAGCCCTGAAGAGAACTACAGAAAAGCACTTCTGCGGGGACATAAAAAGCCTCTGACATTTTTCAGATTATTTATACCACAGGTTTAAAAGGAAAGGACTAGTTTCTCAGCAGTTGACAGTGAGTAACCCATTCCACACTGATTTCAGGGAAAATATTTCTGAAGGGTGCTATTCAGTGCAATAAAAGCATGAAAATCTGACCCACGATCTGTCTTCCCAGAAATGCAACGTGTCTCTGAGTACCATCAATTCTGACTGAAATCGATAGAAGCTGCAGTAGCTCAGACCTTTGCAGTATGGGCCCTACAGAACACATTTCAGACACAGAGTCCTTGAGTTCAGCATGGCATAATTACTCTCCTAAGACTTCAAATTAACATGCTTACCTTATTTTCATACTGGGTAACAGATTATTTTGCCACTTGAAAGATCTCCTTGTCGGTTAACATCTCTGAGTCACAATTTTCTGTATTGCTCTGGTTTGGGTAAACACCAGCACTACTCTAAAATCTATACTTGTGGGATTTTGCACTCTTGAAGCCATCAGAAAATGACATGAGATCCCTCTTTCATCTACGGCATACTGGTACTTAATCTGTTTCTCAGTACAAAATATTTTCAAGCCAGAAAAACTAAAACAGGCTTTTAAAAAAATCCCCACAGTGTAGCCACATTAATCACCAGGGAAAATGGTAACATTACCTGGAGTGTGAGGACCATAGTAATTAAACAGAATTGAGTATAACAAGCATTAGAAATAAATTAACATGTTAAAAAGATACACGTCACACGTACCGATCTACGCAATTGCTTCCCATACAGGGCAACTCCCTCCCTGATAAGTATCTGCTAAAAATAAAATCAAACGGAAAAAACCCCACCTACTTCATAAGGAGACCAAAGCCCTGTTTATGAGGAAAGCTTTACAAATCCATCTTCTACATAAAACCTGATTAGTGTGACTTACAGTTCCATTAATTATCTTTCTTAAATATGCCATTTACTTCAGACTATGCAATGGCACGTTAACTGCAACTGGCCAACACAGTTATGGTTTTATGACAGTGCTTTCCATTCTGCAAACACACTGTCCACCTATCGTACCACACAATAGCTTAGATGAGTCACTGGTGAATCTGGAAGTTCATTGTTTTCTGGTTTCTCTTCTGATTGAGGCCTTTCCAACACGATTTCTTAGTTTAAAAGAAAGGCTACCTAGGAAATGGACGAGTTAAGAAGAAATAGGATATATCAGTGTTTTAATACAGATGTGATAGATTCATCTTTTCTGTCAGATGAAGAATAATGAAAACTTGTGCTGAAATTAGTTTCCTGATCAAAGTCACAAACTCTGATGCTAAACATCAAAATGGCAGCTTGTGAGAAGCCTCAGAGAAAAACATATGTTCCCACACGGAATGAAAACACAAGCAATAGCACCGGCTTTGTTACTTCGCAGAGTGAGGTGAAACTCACCATGCAGATGACTGCAGTTGGTCTGCTCTGCTCACAGCATTACAATTACGTGCTCTCAAAGACTACGGTACAAGATAGCAAGCAGGAATCAGCAGCCTGAAGAGCTCTGCATTGCCCAAGCAATGAAATCTAAGTACACTCTGGACTCTAGAAATACCTGGTTCAAACCTGCGTAGGTTGGAGGCTCTGCCCAGTAGAATCCCTTCTCTAATGACATGAGAGGGTGCAACAGGAACGTTCGTGTACAGTAACGGAATGGCTCGCTGCTCTCCAGACCCCACATTTTGGAACTCTCAGAACATCTCCTATCCTTTAAGCCTATTCTGGACAGCCCACATCCCGGAATAGATTAGCATTCTGAAAAGCACCCAAGCCCCACATTCCAAAGACTTATGTGCACAGGGCTCCCCAGTCGTACTGAGTCTGACAGAAAGGCTCCTTATCAGTTATTCCAAGAAGGTTTATGCACTCTCATGAAAACTTCCCTTGTCTTTGCCTTGAAGATGCTTTTGTGTAAGAGAATGCGGAATATGCACTTCAGAAGAAAGAGAGGTAATATGCAGTGCTCCTCATTCTCTCATCATGTATTGCAGGTGTAGGGAGTAAGTGGGTTTGGGAGTTCCCCAAATCAGACAGTCTACAAGTATAAACCGATACTCAACAGTACAGGCTTCTGTTTAAGGCATATGAATCCCCAGGTTTTAGAGAGAGTGCTCTTTCATTTGCATGCCAGAAAAGGGAATTACCATTTGACCTGTTTCTAGTACTGTAGGACTTTTTGGTCGTTGTTTTTCACTTCAGGGCACACCTATTTTACACTACAGGTGAGGCACATGTTATGCTATCCGGCGCTCCCTGTTGGCAGCTGCTCAGAAATATGCTATAAAAGGGACTATATACATTTGTCCTCTTGAGCTCTCTGTCAAGAAGGATCTTAACAGATTGGATGTGCAGATTTCTGCCACAGAGACCTGAGCTGGAGTGAACCTTAATTCCATCTTCTGGCCTTGCAACTTCGGAATCTAGTTGTACACAACTTTCAGCTGAAAACAAATTTTTGTTTATAACTCACGCCTCTAAATACCAAGGATCATCATGACCAAGAGACTTTGTTGAGTGGAACTTTTTAATTCAAGTAGCCATGCCTAAATTAATGCACCAGATAGCTATCTATCTCAACAATACTAAGGTATTAATCCTTAGCTTCCTGTGGAGCAGAAAAGAGCTATATTTTGCAGATGGGAAACCAAAGAAGATAGAATAACCATGCTCAGAGATCTAGAAGTCAAGCAATAAATGTGACCATTAATTTTGAAACCTCACTCCTAAAATGAAGGTTTGTTGACAGACAGATATTCAGTCAAAAATTCAATAAAGTAAGTTGGTATTCACGTCATCACCTTGCTACCTTTAAAATGCAAATAATTCACAGAGAACTAATTGTTTCCATAGAAGTTGGTGGAAATAGAAAAGGGGTTAGGCTTCATGTCAAGGAGACTTACTGACTGTGGTCCCAACTCTTATTCACGAATGTTGCCACAGGTTATACAGGTAAGACCTGAATTGAATCGTCAGTGGAAGAGACAGGCTCCTAACCTCTCTAGAGCAGCACGGTGGGGGGTTGAGCTGAGCTAGAAATACTCAGCTAAGGACTCTCTTTTCCTTGAGGACCTGATGTAATGTCACAGTTCAGTGGATGCAGAGAAAAGCATGGGCAAGGTTTTAGAAAGGCGTTCCTCATGGCCACTACTGTTAGCACGCCATCAAGCTACATGAGCACTAGCAAGGTGAAGGCAGACAGCAGGTAATCTGAGTGGACGGTGGAAAAAGGAGGAGCATGCAATGCTCGGCTTGGTCTGGAGCCTGCTCTTTAGCCGAGGCACAGGTGTAGTCTGTTTAGGAGTGGCAGACCAGTGTTGTACAAGATTGGTCCAAAACACTGTCAAGCCCTGCCTGATCAAAACTCCCTTTTCGCCTCTGCTTCTTTCTTGAATTGACACCGCATTCTTCTTACTAAGTCAGAAGACATTCATCCATTTAAGTGCAGGGTGCCTGGACAATTTACTCTCACCGCCAGTTTGGCCCTAAGCATTTTTACTCTCCATATACAAAGAAATGAGAAATGGTTCTGTTTGGTTTAGCAGGTTTATGTGAAAGATAGATCTGACCTATTGAAAATACTTGACTTGTTTGGCAAAAACACTACCGATATTCTGAAATGACTGAGCACAATTCAGACAACAATAGCTGCAGCTGATAAAAATGTAAAGGCTTTTGTTTCAAGCTTGACAAAGGCTGACAGAAAAATTAAAGGACAAAGTGATAATGATGGATGGCCCTCGCTGTGTTTTGACTGAGAATGAAAGAAATTTTAAGTGGTAAACTGAACTGAGTGATGACTTACCTGGGAAACAATCTCGCTACTCTGCGCAAAATTTAATCAGTCTGTGGTATGTAGTACTAAATAATTTAGCAAGATTTTAGATTCAAAGGGAGCAGCATTTAGCCTGGCTCCCAGAAAACAGGGTTGAACAAAAGGATCATTCAGCTTGAATACCATGCGCCAGTAGCTCCTTAGCACATAGACTGAATGATCATGAACACTCACGGACATGAGGTCAAGGGGTTCTTTTTACTAATTGATTCAGATTTATGAAGCTCTGAAATGGCAATTATGTGCTTGAAATTTTTGCTAGCAAATCAGAGGATATTAAAAAATATCCAAACCCTTTTAAAAAAGCTCCATATAGATCTAGATCCCTAGTTAAAACCATTAGACTTCTGGTGGATGAGTTCATAATGCAAGACATAGAGCTGGGCTAAAATGGTTAGGCAGCTTGGAAAGACACGACATTCACATAGTCCCATGATTCTAAGACATGGGCTTGTAGAGGATATTAAATGTCAGAAGATGTGAGACAACTCATAGTTTGGTTGCACAGTCAGGACAGAGGGAAAAAAATCAAGTGTTAAGAGGTACCAGGATTTCGATCTCACTGCTTTTTTTACCTAAGTTAGGAACTGGGAAGAAGAGTAGCTCTCTCTTCTTATAGAAATTTTAATAGTTTGATGTTTTGTTTTGTTTTTTCCTATTTCAAAAGCATAGGTTTTAATAGCAAATAATGGAGGATGAAGTATTATGAAATTACAGCAAAAAAATACAATGCCTTTTTCTGTTTTCAAAGAGCCAAGCAAAAAAAAAAAAAGGTAACCCTGGCCCAAATTCTATCCTTAGAAAGTTAAGAACATAACTCAAAAGAACAAAGCCCATTTCAGTATTTGTTCTCAGTACTGGCTGTATGGGGTCATCCCAAATCACTTAAAAGTTCACCTTTTAAAATGAGGACCTGGTATCAGACCATGGCACATTTTACAACACCTGCTCTGACCAGAATTGCTTCTGACAAAATAAAAAAGGCGATGAATGTGAAAAAACAAGGTGTAGTAGCAAGTTACTTCTGATTATGGCATCTCACCTGACATTGAAAGATGAAGAAAAAGTTAACCGCCCTTAATTGTCTTGAAAAAACTTCTCTATTGAATAGCTCATTTATTTTGTGTGCCAGAGCAACAGCAGGACTCAAAAAGGCTACAGGTGTGTGAACGGCTGATATACCACCAGTAAAGCCAGGGCAGACTGAGGACAGGGGTGAGGGCTGTGGCTCTCAGGCAGGTGGCAATAAAGAAGCAATGGGACAGAAGTGCCTTAATGTGGTAGGGAGGACGAGTTCTTGGGGCAGAAAGCAGTGACCGGCTCTGTGACTTCTCTTCTCCACACCAGGTGTGGGTGCCCAGGCTCAGGCCAGCTCTTATGCAGTGCTCTGGGGCTCTGGGTCAGGCAGCTGGGAGGGATAAAGCCCACCGCTACCACCTTCCATGGGGCCTCCAGCAAGCACAGCATGCTGAGTGGAGGTAGCCCCCACCCTTCCAGTCGGACTTCTCTCCTTGCACAGAACAGAATTTGAGATTTAGTGGGCACTGGGTCTATGTGTTTTATAATGCTCATGAGAACTTGCTAAAATTCAAAGAGTAGCGGTAAACATGCAAAAAAAGAGGCATTTTTCTTTATTTGTTTGAGGGGGTGGGGTGGGGGGGAGGCACTAGAAAAAAATGACCTTTCTCCTCAGCACAGAGGTTGCCACAAATACAGCTTTGTTACCTGGGGACTGGAGTAGTCTCTTGTACACACAGTTGGTGGAGTTGCACACAGGGACCCCAGGAAACCTGAGCCAAGCATTTCACAGGGAAGTATCTAACATGAACATTTAAGTATTGCACTAGTGGCTGATAACTTCCCAAAAGCAGAGTTTGACCTCTGAAGCGCTCAGTGCTTACTTTAGGGATCGTTTTGCTCCCCTCTCCACTCCACGGAATTTGTGATCAGCAAAAGCACTCTAGCTGCAGCTCCCTTGAAACGGAAATAGAAGTTTGCAATGAAGGCCCTGAGATGCTGGAACACGCTCCCATTTAATTGTCCATCATTGTCATTGTGTGGCCCCAGTCTAGCCATTTAAAAAGCTCACCATTCCTGCTCTCAGTGAAATAGAAGAATAAAAGGTGACATAATGTAGTATCTCACAATACATTTTCCTATTGGTGTTCAGTTTTGGTGGGGCAGATTATATGAATTGTAACATCTGTAATGTAGAAAATAAATAGGTTGTAATGCATTATTTCTTCATTTCTAATTGTGCTGAAAACCAGGTGAGAGAACATAAAAGGTTAAACTTGATAAGCTAATAACTTGACCTGATGATAAAATATTAAAGATTATCTTGGTACAAGGACAAATCCAAATTCTCAAGTAGGCAAATTCTTTAATACTGAAGAATCTGTTTTCAGGTTCTTCAAGTCTTACTTTATTAATGGTTATTAGCACAAGACGTACCTCTAAGGGCAAATCAAAACAAATTTTCAACAGAAAGATTAATACTCCAAGTTCCGGAGTTACAGGAATACAATATGTACTTCAGATTACTCCACAAGTACACCGTGAGACCTATGTTTTCCAAAATGTTAACGTGTTTTGCTAGTAGTTAAAAAACCAGTCCTTTCCCATTTAATAGTAGTAATATTAATAAGGCCTATTACTTTAAGGGAGTCATTCTATCTCATATAAAACCCCCTCTTTCCAATTAGTTACAAACACTGCACTGAGCAGATCACTGAAGCTTATGCAACTTGCCTTTAGCAAATTAAGTAAAATTTGCACAGCATGCAATAGGCTAAGATAAAGAATTTTGTAATTCAACATTTTAAATAAAAAGGTGAAGTCTGAGAGCGTTGTTTGAGACTGCAGCCTCAGAAGAAGTAGCTTGACTTATAAAAAAGCATCCATACCTGTCTTGATTTTGTTCCCAACTCTACATTTACAAATACATACGCAGTAAAAGAATGGACCTCCACCTTGAGGTTTGGTAAGATCAGTATTTAGACAGTACAGACCAAATGTCAGGGAAAAGGAGGGAGTATTATTCCCATTTCACAGCTGAGGAAATGAACACAGAAGAATTAAGTGGAATGTCTTATATGTCACAGACTTCTGAGCCTGACAGGGGAGTTCAGAACAGCTCCTGAGTTCCATTGTAATCCTCTACTAAAAAAACCCCAAAACAATCGAAAACACAAAAGAAAACCTCCAAAAAATTGTGCTTAAAAAAGCAGTTGTCCTTATACATGAAGTGCCAATTTCACTGCATCCAAGACAAAAGCCACAAAACATCTTGTATGAATAAAGCCAGCACGATTTGCCCTAGAAGCGCAGCATTCTATCTTTATTAATACGGTGTTCTAGGCGCATTGCCACTGCTTAAAAATCACATTAAGGCTGTGATGTTCATTTTTATTCTTTTTAAGTAAACAGACAAGCCATATTTCCTTATTTCTCCAAGCCATAAAATACGAGTATTCAAAATTAAATGCAATAAAGTACCGGCAGCTGGCCCTTGAAAAATCTATACGGAAAAGCTAATGTACAATACAAATTCAGACACTAGCAGCCTTGAACAAAGATGACAGCTTTCTCAGACTGACACTTGAATCTTTCTGTGCAAAAAAATTCAAAAAGCTCAGCTCAGGAAGAATGAAGAGGCCGAGGAGAATTCTCTAAATTTTCCACGTTAAGGAGACAAGTGTTGAAACCAAACGGAGGTAAACAGACTGAGGATTTCTATTTTATTATGGAGATTCAGAACAAATCACTGAAATCGCTCACACAACTCAAAACTTGCTGCAAGAATTTTAAGATTAGTAAAAAGAGGTAACAGAGAATGTTATTTATTTTAAATTACTTTATTTCAAAATAAAACCTAAGGGGTCCAACACTAACCTGAAATGCTTTGTCACAGTGGGATAGCTGTATCCCATCAAAAATCACCTTGGTCAAGTTAATGGCGTCTTTGCAACATAAAACATAGTTTATTACATTTCTTTGCACTGTCTTTGACTAATACACTTAATTCTCACATTCTTACCACCATAATACATTATCTGAGAAAACAAGGCTCTATCTTTCTGGCTGTCAATCTTTCATGGTCTGTCTTTTTTTTTGCTCAAGAGTTCTATACATGTACTTGAATTCCCTCCATGACTCTGACTTCGTATAACACGCTACTACGAATGGTGGGACACATGCAATATAGTCAAGACTTAATTTTATTAAAACTATCCAGCTTCCTTTCAGGGAGGCAGACAGTTTGTACCTTAACTACTAAGCCACCAGATATGACAGTTCGCCGATGGAACGTCACGGTATTTGCTATAAAGAATGCTCGGTCGTATCTGCTAATTTATTTTAAACAAAATGATATACAAAGCAGTGCAAAGAGATTTCAGTTCCTGCTTGTGAATGATGAAAGCCATCAAGAGCTCTCCTCAATCAAGCAGCAAACTAGCACTTCAACATGTCAGCCTCCTTCAACTCCTCCCTGCTTCCTACCAATCAAGGATTAGGAACATTGCAGAAAATATATAACATAGAAACAACTGAGGGAAAAACAAATCCACTAGTGCTATGACCCGCAGCCAGACCTAAAGAATAAACCACTTCACCTACTCCTACAGTTTTACCCTGCCAAACATATTTTCCTGTCCTTCCTCCTCTTCTTTGGTTCATTTTTTTCTTTACTTGCCACGAGGATTAATATGGGCAGTTTCAGCCAAGCAAAAGCAATTTTTTTCTTCAGGGGAGTATCTGGGGGAGGGTGGGTGGTGGACACCAGTGAAGGAAAAGCAAAGGAAATATGCGTTGAAGTCTAATGTAGATAAAAAAAGCAATGAAAACTTTAATTCTTTTGTCTTCAGGCCTTCCGACAAAAGACAAGTAATCCTGGCTGAAAATTGGTTGGACCACTCTCCTCACAAATGAGACATCACCTTACACCGTAACATGAACTCCATCAGTCATCGCAGATATCTGGGGACCTGCTCACAGGCACCTCTGGAATAAGTTTCTTCAAAAGGGGTTACAGCTTGCTTAGTGCTAGTGAGGGAACTACAGCCTTGTGAAAGAAGACAGGGATTGTGGGAGATCCCCCTACGCCATTGGCTGTTCCAATAACTTTATCAGCTTTGGTATATCCATAATCACACTTACTCGCAACGATTTTGTGGTCTTTTTTTGTCTCCCTGCAACTTCAGAATGGTTTTGAGATATGCCCTTATTGTCCTCCTGGCTAGTTTTTGCTGTCTCTTCCCCGTTTCATGGGAGTCATACAGAAAGATTGATGCAATGAGCTTTCCTGAAAGCTGTCAAAACAGTTCTGAATCCTTAAGACAAAGTCAAAGCGATTGACAGTAAGGCATAGCAAGACAGAGGAAGATCCAATGCAGAAAGGCTATGACATGATTCGGCAATAAAAAATATGACTTTAATTACAAAGCAAAGAATTTTGTTATATTTTGTCAAGAATTCAAGTAGTAAGAGCTAGAAAAAATAGTTTGTGATTGCAGCTTGGAGGTCTCCCCTTTTGGAGGAGGAGCTAAAGATGTTTCGGGTCCTACCACAATCTTAGACTGAACTTATGCTGTGAAGAAGGATGTTATGAAGATTTTTAAATTTAGTTCAGGGAAACTTCAAATTTTTGTCAGTTTGATCTGTTTTTTAGTTGGAAGAATACTGGAAACAAGGGGGAAAGAACCTTATTCACTGTAAGTAAAATAATAATAGAATACTGTAAGAAATATTTTATTGAATATTTTTTCCTTTATACCATATACAAATGCAGGCTAAGAGAAACTTCAGAAAAAGTTCACAAGTCATTAATCATTAAAATTACAAATACCAAAAATAGAATAATCAGAACTAATAATTATTAACATCAAATTATGGATGTTAGAAATACTAATGGTTTGAGATGAGCAAATTTCTAAGTGTCTGCTTCTCTCTGAACCTCTATGCTCATCTTCACGTGTGATCAGTGACCTGACAGAACTTCTCAAGACTGTCTAAGAAAGATGTGTAATATTTATAGAAGCTTTCGTTACCCCTCTCAGACTCAGGATGCTGTTTGCAATCACCCCAAAGCATTTATATCTATCTCTGCTCAGAACCAATGATTTGTGCTACCTTCCCAAGGTTTGCAGTCTCAGTGAGAACAAAACATGGTACTGATGTATCACCAGGCTAGGATCCCCAGTTGACATTTTAAGCAATATCACTACAATAGCCTATCATTTACCTTTCTTGAACTGAGCGAAAAAATTAACAACCTATTCTCAAAAAAATGGTAAGTTACAGAAGCACCATATGAGAAAGACAGAGACAGGACACCCTTGTCTGCATTCCATGGAGCACCTAATGGTGCAGGAAAGATTTCAATTTAGAAAATTACTAAATCACTTTAATAATTTCTTTATGGTTTCAGTTTCGTGAATAATAAACGATCTAGATGGAAACAGCAGATCATTAGCAACAGTTAGACTATAACTTTGTCATCAGTCTCCAGTGAAATTATTCTGTTAACAGTTCTATTTTCTCCCTGAAGATTGCATATGATGTTCATAAACACGGTAATTTTACATTCCAAACACTCAAACAAAAAAGCTAAATTGAAGCAAAGTTCAAGAATGTTAGAGGCATAAGCAATAGCAAAGCTTGAAGTCCTGAAAAATTAGAGAGCGAGCTGTGCTACTACAGTAAATCAGTGATAATAAACACAACTGCACTATTTTCGAGATACATGTCACCTAAGATCAGTTAAAGCAGTTCTTTTGAAAGGACCAATGGCGATATATCTAGTATATCTAGTTCAAGAAGTACCTTACTGTAGATGCTCTACCACATACAAACATCCAAAATATTAACTTTAAGCAATTAATGTGCATGGAGAAAAAAAACCTCATTATAATTCAAAACTAATACGCAATCTTTTGAGAAGTCACATAGGGAATCAAAATCAAGAACTATCACAATAGACAATTGTATATGTACATAGAAAATTAAATATTTTCAAGTGTTACGCGTTATTAAAACATTATCCAAAACTACGGGCTTTTATAATAGGTACAAAATCACTTTATTTTAAAAGTTATCTTTAATCAAAACCAGTATTTTGATGTAAAAATGTACAAGTGTCAAACAGGTTCCCCAAATATGTTACTGAGGTTTAGAATGTTATTGTTTTGAGCTCTCCAAAATAATTTTGATCTTATCTAAAAAAAAAAATTGTATCTTATTTTTCTAAGGTCACCATAAATGAAGAAATATTTCACACAGCTCAGCTATAGACCCCACTATTCAAGTATTTATCAACAAAAAGCAATTTCAAAGTAGCTTCCTTGCGAACGTTCAGGGATAATAGTTGGACAATTCACCTATAAAATTAAGCCAACAGTTCCACAATAAGTTTCTTGACAGACTTCTCATACCTGAAAATGTCAGCTAAACATTATTCTTCTTTAGCCCCATAATAAAAGCTATATTACACAATGATTTCTTAATTCATCCCATTGTACAGCATTCATCTGCATTGTACCTTAAGGTTTGGGCCACCTCTTTTAGCCTAGTGCAGAGACCTCTGGAGAAGTTAACTTTAATATTACATCAATGATTTAAAATGTCACTTTAGAGAGTTGATGTATACGCATTGCAGAATAACACGTGAATTAATTTCTCTGTATGTTTATAACGCTACCTTTAACATAGCATTATAATGAGCTACTTTCCTGGGCCTGCCACAGTGAAACCTCTCTCCTCCACACCTCAGCTTTTGCAAGAAAACCATCCAACTAGTGTGGATTTCAGAAGATATGACGATGGGAAAAAAAAAAAAAAAATCTTCCTGAATAAGTTACTAGACCTCTGTTTGTCTGCTTGTCTTTGTTTGTGTGTGCGTGTAAGCATGCATCTATAGCAGGGAAGGGGAAGAGAGAAAAAGAAAAACAAAGAGATGGTTTGGAGGAAAGGAAGGCTTTCGAGAAGGACAAAGCCTTCAAGAGCATTTTTTAATTTATTTTTCAGCTGAAAGCTTGCACTCCTCTGTCTGTGAGTTGTCTTCTGTACTTCTTTAATGTTATTTTTACTTTTTATAAGATGCAAACAGGATAGACTTTTCACCTCTATTTTAAGGACTCAAAGCTGAGGCACCTCCTTTCTTTTAATTCATTAGAGATATAAAAAAAAAAATCCTAAAATTAAAAAGTGTAGGTATTCACATGCACAGAATATCAAATTAAGTCCTAAGCAGACTTCTGAGCCTTATATTCTTGATATGCCTTCACTGCTGAAAGGGCAAGGTTGTTTTTTTAGTAAAAACATCTCCTACTATAGCTGTACATGTTATTATTGTTCCATTACACCATGGATCTGCTCAATTCTCTTTCGGCAAAGCCCAAGCTTTGTTCACTTAAAGGGTAGGAATTTCCCATAGGCAAATAAAGTTTTGTCTCTGAGATACAACCGTAAATTTGTTTCAACTCAGGAACTATAAAGGAGGAAACTTTAGAAATTGTCCAGCTACCTCAATGTCTAGTGTCTTAACACCAAAATAGAGGGCAACCAGATTACTGTGAGTGTGATGCTCCCCATGGATGCTGCTTCCTTTGCTTGTCCACCTCCCCCCCACCCTTTCAGTTAAATGAAATGAATATTTTTAATGTGGTTTTTGATATATGTTTATGAGGATAGGTGTCCAAAAACAGTGCACAAGATATATCAGAGGCCTGTAGTGAAAATATTTGCAAACCATATCTATTGCCTAACCGAAATAAAGGAAGGAGAGGGGCTCCTATGAGAACATCACAACAGAAATGGAACATGATAAAAATGTGGTAGTGGGCAAATGAATAGACAAAGATAAAGGTAATGGAGTTTGCTTCATTTCAGATGTGTTTTGGATTCCACAGAGTTTCTACTAATTTAAAAAGAAACTTGTGTAGAAGTAAAAGTGCACGGGGCTGGAATTATGGGTGGCCACAGAGGGCGAATCTCTATAAACGGATTTGGATGCAGGAGTTAATAAGCTAAGGTGTCTGGTACAAATTTGGCTTAGTGTTGTTCCAGAAATGGAAAACAGTCAGTCACAGACATTTACTACCAGAAAAAGGTGAAAAAGAGACCACGAAAGAAGGAGAGAGGATACAAGGGACAAGAATCCAGGACATGCAGGGTCTAACATCATAATTTATATGAAATTGAGAGCAAGGTGGAAATATTCGAGAACCTGTTGAAGCGAAGCAGCATGAAAATAAAAGTAATTTTAACTGCATACTTACAGCACAAACAGCAAAAGAGGCCAAAGAGATTGGAAAGTTGGGAAGTGAAGTGATCAAGCAGCAGGCTTAAACAAACGAAAGAGAATAGTTTTCCCTCAAAGCACATAATTCAATTTAGAAACTTGTTGCCACAGGTTATTGTTAAAGCTAAGATGATAAATATTTTGAAACGGGAGTGGACAAGCAGGTGGAAGATAAATACATTATTATCCGAAGGAAAGGTGCAGTGAGACCTTTGGTCTTACACATTGTAAGAGATCTTCTGTTTGAAAATACATTTCAAAATATCAATTAGGATGCAACTCAGTCTTTCAGTGGCCTTTATTTGCAAAGAATAGCTTGAGCACCCCCCCCCCCAAAAAAAAAAACCCAACCCAAACCAAAATAATTGAGAGCCTGAAGTCAAGAGAATATGGTTTGCCACTTTTTATTCTCCAGATACTGAGCTGCTGACTCAATCGCTTTCTACTGTGTGTATAATTGTGCGGTAAGAACTGCCTTGACCATCCACAGCTGCTGATTCAGATTAATTTCCGTATTGGTTTGATAGATTATTGATACACGACACATTATAGCTCTGAATATTTCAATTAATCGAATGCATGTCTTTAGATTGTCAAATCAGGATAGTTCACCACGGTACTTCATTTCAAATAGGTCTACAAATTATCAAATGCTGCTGTTTCCATTAAGAAGATTTCCCAATGATGTGGACTTCCGTCACTCACTCAACGTGATGTTGAACTAAGCCTTCAGCAGTGACATCCAGAGGTTATGAACTACGGCTGCGTAGATAACAGGTGTGTCTTCAGTTTGGTTATGAGGGACCACGCCCCTTCTCAAGTACAGTTAAATCAATGCAGTTAGTACCTAAGTTTTGCAAATAGAATCTATGTTTTTGGGTTGAGCATCATGAGTTTGCCAGTTACCTCTGTTTACTGATGATTAATGACGAGTATCTGGACAGAGGTGAACAAAAATTCTTAATAAATTGGAAGAGAGTGAAAATTGCCTGGGGCCCATTACCAAAGGCAGGGTGTAATATATATCTAGCCAGAATGTGCTCTTCTAAAGCACTAACCTTGCCAATTAGAACACAGAAATGACAACAGCTACAGGCATTAAAGCTTGTGCCTCTGTTACTGCATGAGACAAATGTTTGAGAAAACTACGTCTTGCATCTGTACTGCTGCCTATAAACTCTGACTTTCTGCCCACCTTCCTGCTTCCTGAAGTGTTTTCTTGACATTTATTATTAATAATAAAAGTTAAGAAAAGTGAAAATAGGAGCTGTATTGATTCAGCAAAGCAACATCGTCATATTTAATAGCCCATGCCTTTTACCTGATTCAAATATATTCAATTTCCTGAAGCCTGATTTCTTTAATTATACTACAAATCTAAAAAGACTTTTTATGTTATCAGATGCTACTTACATTAGACAGATTGCCTTTCATCTGCTTATAGCAATATTTATTTTCAGTGCCATCATTTAACATCAAAACAATATTACCTCATCATCATTTACAGTGGAAAAATTACTACTTTTCTGTATAATTTTGTGTCTAATTTGGTCCAGTTAAAGGCATGAGACACTCTTTGCTTGGTTTTTATAATTAATATGTATAAATACTTTGCTTAATTTTAATCTCTGATGATGATGAACTATATGTTCCATTTTTAGGCAAGCTTCTCTCTATGCTAAAGCTGTCTAAATCTCCTCTGAGTTAGGAAGATAACTTCAGAAATTGAGAGAATTAGTAGATTGAGTCCCACTGAGAGGGGGATTTCGTAAAGGAAAAAAGGAATAGAAGCCAGATGAAACTTTCATAACCTTAATAAAGAGAAAGACAGAAAACTTGTTCAAGTGAAAAAAAGAAAAAATGTAGAGAAAATGACAGTATGGATAAGAAAAGAAAAGGCACAAATCAAGTTACACTCCCCTGCCTCTACAGAGGATATTTTCCATTGATGTCCTCTGCCTTCTCACACAAGCTTGCCTAGAAAAACTGAATTAGCTGTAGTATCTCTCTAAACTTGGGCACATGATTATCATTCTTTCTCTCCATCACTGCAACTCCTTTGGGCTCGAGAGTTTCATAGAAAAAATATTAGTCGTTTAACAACTGTGAAGCTGGACTTCCAGAAGCTCCATTAAGGCAGTGGCTACTAGCACTCAGGGCACTTATGCCTTACTCCTTTTAGATCTGGTAGGTCACTTTTTCTAGACCTTAATTCCCTGATCTGCAATATATAAGAATCTCTTGTGAAGAGATTCTCTCCTCATGCAGATTCCTTCCCTTTCCTCTCCCACATCTTTGTGAAGGTACCTCCCTTTATGTCAAATCTGGCGTGTACTTGTATTAGAAACCTAATATTCAAGGTAAGAAGGCATACTTAGATGATAAATCAGCTCTTACAAAGGAGTGGGTCAAAAAAAATTACATCAACATGTTAGGCACAGGGGAAGGGTTGAGAAATCAAAGGATGGTCCTGAATACATTCAGGAAGATATAGGAAAAAAATACATTCTCTATTAAATGGAAGAAGGCATCTCAGAAATTGATAAAAAGTAGGTTTGGTAGCCCCCAGAGAAAGAGAGAGAGAGAGGAAATTGTATAATTTTGGGAGGATTATGTTTCACTGGAGACATTTGTGAATGCAATGAGCTAAAGAAGGGGTAAGACTGCTTAAATTGATCTATGCAACTGATTGTGCTACACTTGATAAAATAACTGTGTCAGTTTCTCGTGTACTTAAAATGAACTTAGCAACTCTGAAATGCAGGAAGTTGTTAAGCACTAAACATCACCACATACTCTGTCACACTACTCTCATTGTTTCAGAAACCTTGGAACCACCTGACATTTACCTTCTCTAGTTCTAACACCGGAACTGCAGAAATGCAATTAGGAAAACTCTGGTACTCATAACAGAAAAGGTCAGCAATGTGCAAGCTAAATCTGATAACATGCCTAATATGCTGCCAAACACAACAGAATGCCTTCCTGATAATGAATGATATTACAGACTGCCATGAAGTTGTTGCAAGATAATCAGATCAACAGGGGGCATGCCACCATGCGAAAGACACACAGGAGATCGCGAAGTATTCTTTGATAGAGATATATTGCAAAGTCACCACTGATGGAAAAAAACTACCATTATAAAAGGCCATGTTTTCAGAAATAATCACATATGTAAACTGGGCAAAACCCACAAACAACAGAAGTTTCAACTTTTTGGTAAGCACAGAAGCCACTATCTCATCAAAGGCAGCACACTTTGTGCCTGCAGACACCAACCAGTACAACACCACATCTGGGATGTAAAAGACGTCTTTTCTTTGTCTTTTCTTGTGGTAATCAACGTAAGTAGAGGTTAGAGGGTTTAGATTTTCTGCTTGTCTTTAATACAGAAATACTCACGCAGCAGTACAGGCTCTGTGCTCCTCATGCAAAGACCTCCTCCTTACTTGTGCCACTAATCTTACATAAACTAATAGTGAACTTTAAGAAAAATGAATCTACAGGGTTCTTTTGATAAACGACATTTCATCAACAGTGCCAAAAACCAGCTCATTACTGAAAGCCATAAGTTGCACTTATTAGAAGTTTTCTGCCAATTACCTAAAGGCAGGTTATACCTTTACTGAAAAATGTTTTTGAGACCTTCCAAACACCAAAGAAGCATATATTTGTTATACCTAAATTCATCATGAGCAAATAAAATCTATATGGTTTGCATATCTGTTTACAGCCTACAATTCCTATTAGGTCACTTCATTTTACTTTGTCATAAGAATTTGCATTTTTAAAAAAACTAGACAGAAAAAAATGTACCATCATGAACTACAGTCGAGCTTTTGCCTCTCTATCCACTGAGGTTGAAATTCAAATTACAGATCTCGTAATCTTCCAGGAATTATCACATACATATCTGTCATAAGAGAACATTATGCTTCGAAACCGCTAGCTCCATATTGCGAAGCTGTATTAAAGGCAAAAGCTAACTTTGTATTACAGTTTCTCCTATACTTGAGTTATATCAATCTATTTCATGGTCAGTGTAAAAGCTAGCTGTTCTTTTCATATGACATACATTGTTGCCTAATTAATTAAGGAAAACGAATCAACTGGAATTTAATGTCAACATTCCTATTTTTCGATTTTATTAGAAGTACAATGAATTTAGGTCATGACATATTTTGAGGATTTGCTGTAGCAATAAGCCAAATGATGATTAGCTAACTGGCACAAGCTGAATCTTCTCAGCAGCAGGCTATAACCTGCGTGAAGAAAAGTATCTGATGTTCTGTCTTTCCTGGTCTATAAAAACGAAACAAAAAACCTCAAGCATCTGTCTGTCTGGTATGTCCATATTTCCCGTCATATATTCTTTTGCAACCAGCTTTATCCGAACAGGGTGTGCCTGAGGCGAGTACTTATAAAACAGTACTAATAAACCGCAAAACGTTTTTACAGGTGCTTCCTTTACAAAAAGTTCACAACCTAAGTGACTATACTTCGTTTAAACTGTGTGAAGAGAGGCATGCCTTTGAAAGGACGTAAACACACTCCCCACAACTAGGTGATAGGTTCAATTAAAGTGCGACTATACTTACAGCTGCTTCTTGCTATTCTTTCTGTAATGATTGTATTGTCTTGAAATGCTACACGTACATAACATGCACCAAAAAGCTAACGAGAACACACTCACCGTGCACTATCAGGACATATTCTGTGCTGTTTCGGCCAATAGGATTTTTTGCTTCACATCGGTATGTGCCATTGTCTGTTTTGTTTAGGAAGCTGATGCTTAGGACCCTGCCATTGACCACCATTCTCTCTGGATCTGGTAGTTCGCCGCCGTCCTTTGTCCACAATACTGGTTCTGGCCTGTTGGATCCAAAGCAGTGCATTTCATCAGAGACATGAGGCATGTACATGTGACACATACAGCAGGAACAGCAGCATCAGAAACTTATGAATACTCACCTGCCATCGAAAAAAGGATCCTTTGAGTTATTTGATATAATGAACTATCACTATTACAACCATCCTGGATGGGAACTACCAAAGAAAGGGAAAGAACAAGCAGGGACAAGAAGAGAAACCAAAAAGTAAACAGAATGATAGTGGAACAGGCCAAGATCTTTCCCAAATTAAAAAATAGTTCTTGCAAGGTTTCAGGCCCCACAGTTTGGCAAGACGCTTGGCAAGCCAAGTGACACCAGCTGTCTGTCTGTGAGGTGAGCAGGATGGTCCTGGGTGGCTGACCGGCATCAGGGATCATGCAAGCAGGCTGAGGTAGATGTAAGTGGTTCGTAAATGGATTCTAAAATTATTTAGGCCATTCACATTCACAAGTGCACTTCATGCGCTGAGTGCTTTTCCTGAACCAGGCACATCGGTCTCAAAGTAGCACGCCTTACACACAATCTAAATTTGTTTCTGGCACTGCATTGTGTCACAGCCCATCCCTTTTTCCGCCCTTCCTGCATCCTTCTCTCAAATAATTGCTCGTTACGCGTGTTATCACAAGCAATGTAAGATTTGACTTAAAATTCTGGATTTCTTTCTTCCTTGACACTTTTCCTCTTGCGCCTCGTGAAGTCACATCAAAGAGGCCAAAGGCAGGGCACTGACGGAGAGAACCCCCGAGGCACGTTAAGGGCACCACAGAGAAGGGAACTGACTGTCTTGCAGGTTCACATACACTTTCCCACTGGCAAGTGATAACTAACTCTTTCCGAGAGATTCTCAGAAAGCACCACAGTTCATGAAATTGGCCTATCAGAGAGCAGGATGTATTTATTACTGGCATGCAGTCTTTACTCAGACGTTACAAGACCTACTTTCAAATTTATATAAGAGAAATCACCAGCAAGACAGGTCCGTGACTGGGAGCGAGAAGCTGAATCCTGACTATCTCACAAGCAGACAGAGCATCTCAGGTCATTAGATATTAGTCACTAAAGCAAGATATACATAGCCTGGGGATTCACTGCCACATTACTTGTATCTGGTAGCTCTGTACACTGGAACTCAAACATCAATCCCTTTCTTTTGGGTGCATTACTTAAGTCATTTTAGTCAGAAGCAGTCCTAGATTTGCACATTTATTTGGCAGGAGAATGCTACATTATATTTTCCTATTGAAGTATGCATTAGTATGACTCAGTAATAAAACAAAATATAAAATGCTGTTATAAAGTCAGCAGATGCCAAATTAGTTGCTAGTCTTACTCAAGAAATACTTATTTTCAGTAATATAAGTGGATGTCTAAATCCTATTAAATATAATAAGTGTTAAGAATAAGAATTAAACCCAAATATCTAAGGAGAGACATTTTGACAAAATGCGGCATCATGCACAGAAAACTAGTCCTAATGATAGCAATGACATGATCTTCTTTAAGTTAGCCAAGCCATGTAAACGGAGTGAATTTTTCTGAAACGCACTTACTACTTTATAATTTATATTACTTTTAAAGTGAAAATACTATAAATTATTTTTCTCTCGAAAGATAACAGAGATTTAAACACATTTTAGTAATATTTGGATGATACCTTGTTAAATCATTGTTGAACTTGTTACCTAGACAGGCTATTCTCTGAAGTTATGATTTTTTTTAGAAAACCATACACCCAGGGAATAAAATAAGATTCAGATAATTTTAAACCAAGATTTAAGAACTGTCGGTGTAATGGGCCTTATTTATACTTTACTGTAAGTATGCCTTAACTCTCTTCCTAAGTGCACTTTCAGGAACTGGTATCTAAATACCACATGACATACCGTATAGACACTTTCCTTCTGCTTAATGTGAGCTGGGAATCTAGATGTCCGTGCTGTTCCACAAACACTGCCCTACAGAGTTCACAACGTAAAGGCGCGATTTGCTTTGATATGTTAAGGTGGATTTGCTCAGTTTTCTAGCAAACCCCTCGTTGTTCCCCAATTACCAGCTTACTGCGGATCTGTAATCCCAGGAGTGGAAACCCCGACACGCCTCTGCTACGATGTGCACTGTTACCTTCATAAATGGCATGTCAACGCAACTTCTGTGCAGTGGTAGTTTATGGAACTTACGTTTTAAATTGAAATTAGATGGCATATCCTAGGGGAAAGCCCTCAGGATAACAAATAAGTATGAAACGGAGCCTTAGATATAAATTATTCAGGGAGCTTTGTCACATTGCAATACACCAACTCCAGTCTTACACCGAGCACTTAGCTATGGTTGCAAAATGATGGTGGCAGAAAAATCACAGCTTAGAGAGGGGCAGATCTACGTACTACAGCTGTCGAGGAAGCTGCTAATTACAGTTAATATTAAGACATGCTGTGCTGGCTTGGTGGCAGCAGCAGAGCAATTCCTGGGCAGCTGGCCCCGGGTCAGCACATCGTGGCGGCTGGGCACAGCTCTCACTCCATCTCGCCGCTCTCCGGGAAGATGGTGCCTACAGCAGCAATTCTGTCACAGCCACAAAATTAAATTTTGCCGGCACTACAGGAAACAATCGAGACACTCTGGTCTAAACAATTCATTAGCTAGGGAGAAGGGAGCGAAGAGCATGAGACGTGCTCAGGCACCCAGGGCAGTGTGTTGCTGTGGTCAGTGACAAGGACAGCAGCTGTTTAAGGAAAGAATGCGAGTGGGGCTGTTTTCTGTGGCCCATTCCCCCTGTACTTCATTCGTATCCACAGTCATTCTGTCTGGGATGCACATCTCTTGTTCTTTTTAGTATCTACCTTGCATTTTGATCTGTTGCCTATGAATGTCTCTCCTATCTTTTTGAATCTGAAACACTGATGGAGAATCTTTTGTTCTGTGACACAAGGCACAGAGCAATGTGAATTCTCCTTAGTTTAGCCTATTGAAACATGTTCATGGGTGCAGATCCAGACAGAGGTTTTTCTCTTACTCAACATTTTGAAAGGGTTCTGGCTCAGTTGCAGAATATTTAGGTTTGACATTCTAAAACACCTCGCAAAAAGGTACACTCCTAATATTGCACATTTTTCTCCACTGCATGCAACTCCAATATTGCAGAATTTCAGGTTTTCTTCACGTACTAAAGAGTTATCATAATGCTATCTATTACTGCGTGCACTGAAACAAAGAGGGGACCCCTGTGCCTTGTATTTGTGCTTACTTCAAATTGAATCGCACTTACCAGTTTAATCCGCATTTCTCTCAGACAATCCTGAAAACATCTTTCTTGGAGCACTATAGCTATAAAGTCGGAATGAGCACTGTGGCCACTAATGCAATTGCACGTTACTACCTTCACACATTTCATGGCACAAACAAGCTCACTGATCTGCACTGTCCTTACAGGAGCATGCAGCCTGCTAGTACCAATGCAGCCACCCAAAGAACAAGTATGCCCTCCCTTCTTCCCATCTTGGATGTTTTTCTACATCCCTGGTTTAATCCCTCCCATGTGGACACGGTTAAGTGGAAATGAGCTGTGCTAACCCTTCGCTGGGTTCACGGAAGTAGCAGAGCTGAAGTACCACGATGCTGTTTTCTTCCCCAAAATACAGCTCTGCTTCTGGCTTACCTATTCTAATTTATTCCCAGTGTGATGCCTTTTAAAACAAAAACAAACAAATTAAGCATGCTGTACTGAAGAAATTCTTTCAAAGACACGGCTCAGCTGTGACAGCCTGTCCTATTTCTTTGGCTAGTATGTATTCCTTTTACTGATTTGGCTTTGCATGCAGCTGCTCACAGTGCACTATCAGAAATGCATTAAACTGACAGAAGGCAGAGATACTAATCAAATGCATACTAAAAATCTTTAATTATGACCAATGACTTCTCTGCCAGCACCCCAAAATAAATTTGAACTCTATACCCTCTCTGAAGAATTGCTAAATGGGATTAGATTTTGATATAATTTATGTTCAATCCTAGTAGAAAATGCCCAGAAGCTTTCAGGAAGTGAATTGCAAAAGAGAACTGGTTTTTGGTATAAATAAATGATTTTGTTAACTATCTTTATGTTAGCCTCAAAACTTGATATAAAAACCAACAGAATTTGATATTCTTTCACGGCCAAACTGAAATGGGACTGCAATGTGGTATCATGTTCCAGGATGATTCAAGTTATATATTGTGGAACAGTTGTTTTCTTGCAAGTGATTTAATGAAGAATTTGTAAATAAAGAAAAATTATTTTCTAATCCTGAGGCTAAGAAACCTTTTCTTCCAAAATAACTCGGAAAGAAAGCTAAGGGCAAACTGGAATGTGTTGGAAAAAAAAATGTTTTAAAAAACACAGTCAGATTTGATTAGAAAAAAACACCTAGGCACAGACTTACCTCTTCATCAAGTGTTTATGTAACATGAAAGTCAACAGTATTTAAATCCACATTAATATTTGTTATATAAAAATTCAAAATCACACCGGAGTATTTTAAAACAAGTTTATTAATTTTCCATCCCTTTCTCCATCCTTAACCAAAGGACTGTGATGTTTCAGTGCTCTTCTGTAGCCCTCCTTTCTAGCAATATCTTAATACTAACCATTACATTTATCTTAACTTAGCCTTCATTTAAAAATGATACATAGATCTCTTGTATCACCTCTTCTTTCTGAGCAAGGTGAATTTAAGCAATGCAATCCATTCTCACCTGAAGGTTCTTGGCTTTATTAATTTTTGTAACGCTTTTCTGATTTTTCCGTACAGAAAAGATTGACAAAGTGTTCTTCACTGAGACCTTAGTTAACATAAATTCAGATAATTTGCTATATATATACACTAGCACAGGAGATATATATATATATATATAAAAATATATAAAAAATACTAGCACAGTATAACCTTTTAATTTCCATAAGATCACTCTCAAAAAAACCCCCAAACCCAAAGGAACAACAACAAAAACCACTGCTGGCTTTTCAAAATACTCAGACTCACTGAGGATATTATCATCCATCTGGGTACCTAAGCATCCTGACAACATTTTGTAGCCAGTGTGGGTAAAAATAAGAAAGATTGAAGAAGGATTTGTGGAACACTAACAAGACAAGTAAATTCATTATTTTGAGGGTGGCCCTCTTGAACAATGACTTTTGCTCTTCAAACAGGGGCACACTTGTATTCTCTGAAGTCCACAAAAACATAATCTAGTGGATATGCTCAAATGAGTAATGGAAATGGTATCACCACATTTATCTGAGCCTTTTTTGCTGAAATCCTAGTGCAATGTTAAAAGTAATCCAAGGGAACGATTGCTTTATTAATTTGAAACTCGCAGTTTCTCTGTTTTGAGAATCTGGATTTTTAGCTTTGTCAGTTAATCACCCAGTTGAAAGTTTAAATCCTGAGGGAACCTTTTGTTTATGTAATGTCTCAGTCTGACAAGTCATATTGGAATCAGCTGGTCTGGGAGCATTTAATCTATTGAAAACATCAGTAGCCACAGTCACTAGCCTTTCACAAAAGGCTTGGACAGGTGGTTTTATTTTATGAGATAAGAACTCTTTGTGATTTCACAGTTCTGCAAAGCTCGAATAACCTTCAGTGGTAAAACCATGGTTTTTCATATTCATATTCCCCCCCTACCTACACTCTAATCTTACCTCGCAACTAATTTAAGGTTCCTTTCAGGTGAGTTAATACCCACCTTTGCCTGAAACAACCTGAATGTTCCCTTTCTGCTGTAATTCTCTTTCCTTCTGTATCTCCCTCTCATCAGGCTGATAACCCATTTCCCTTTATCCTTCAGTATCTTTAAAGTCTTGGATGTCCTTTGACCTAAGGTTTTCAGCCCTTAACACACCACACCACCACAACACATGCTGCTGGTCCATTACAATGCTAACTTCTTTGAAACTATTTACCTGTAGCTTTCCCCCTTGCCTTTTGTGCATTTCTTGTGCCCTCCCCACCCCCTTTAAATGTTTCCTTTATGTTAGGCATTTTCAAGGCGGCAAGACAGTATCAAACGAATATCCATCCATATGTATGTATATATGAAGTTTCTTACCTAATTCCAGTATTGTTCACAATCTTCCTAAAGAAGTATAAAAAAACCCGCTGTGAATAACATTTTGGAGACTGTCTTTCTCATAGTCATGAGAGAGATCAACCAGAGAGCTTGTGTGAAATAGGAAGATACCTTATCAGTGAATTCCAGAAATATCCCTTGTATTCTACTATGGTAAGCAGCGTGGAGGCTAGAGATGGACAAAAAGATTGTCTCAAAACCCCCCAACATTGTGAGGGAGATGCCATAGGGATGTAGTCCAGAATGTCATTTAAATAAACTTGAAATCTGTTGCCACATGAAGGCAGGTGCAGAGGAGTCACCCAAGGTTGTTCACGAAGTACCATCCTCCCTAAAGTAAGTTTAATGTGAGAGGAGAAAGAGGACACTAAATTGGTGTGCTCACTGCTGTGGGTGATGCACTGTCTTCCCATGAGCCACATTTGAAGTGAAAAAAATAGTTCAGAGAATTATAATTCATTATCAATAGTCACTGTGTGTGTGTTGGAAAAGCAGTGCTTTTTCAGGGTTAGTCTGGTTGTGCCAGCGCTGCCAGCCCGTCAGGGAAGGAAATGCAAAATCAGAGATGTGCAATACGGCTCATGGGTCAATGTCAGAAAAAGCTTCGTTGTGGTATTGCACCATGCATCAAAACTGATGTCAAGTCAGTAGATCTTCTCAATAGTGGAATACATAGGAACCCATCATTGTAATATGTGATAATACAGTTATTTAAGTGATTTCTTATGCCTCCAATACCCGAGCATGCAAACACTCAACTCAGAACAAATGCAGAGAGACATGAAATCAAACTGTGCACAGTTGGTTGCTAACGCCATTTATTGCCCCAAGTGCCTCTAATTATTCAGGGTCAGGAAAGCACTTACCTAAAGTAAGTGCAACTTCTTAAAAACTGTTCTTATTATAAAGATTTCTAAGAAAATACTATAATCATTCAGGTTGCATGTTTTATTTTGCCAGTTTCAGCAGTGCTACAGCCAATGCTATTCATCTCTTATCTGAACATCTTATCTGTTCTCCTCTGTCAGAAGGAATCTCCTGTTTGTCTTAGAGTTACTAAACTCATTTTGTAGTGATATTGCTGTTGCATGCCATAAAAAAACCCCCACCTAATCTCTTACAAATGTCACCTGTCTTTAACGAATGAAGATGAACTGTTTTGCTTTACATTTTTTAGTAAGTTCTGAAGAAGAACTCAGTTAAAAGTTCCTCTGTGTGGTTGTAATAAACTAGAAAAAAATAAAAGTCATTCTAAGCAAGACTGTCCTCTTGATGTGGAAGAGAAATACAGTTTATTTTGTATTTCTCAGCTTTATCAAATAATTTCTCCTCTGCCTGGCTTCCCTCCTCTCCCATTAGAAGTTAGGTTTGATGGCCAAATGAGCAAGCCTTCTCAGTCCTGACTGCAGAGTACCTACCTCCTTTACAGCCCCCTAGTACTTAGGCCAACACAATTAGCAGAGGTACCAGCAAATCCTGATCTACCTTCCCTAGTGACAGACAGATAAATCTTGTTCTAATAATGGAAGGTTTGCAGAGACACTCAGAAAGTCAGCTTTTCTAATTGATATTAATAACTTCAAATCCACATTCCAATTTATTTGCTGAATTGTACCATAAAAATTGAAAAGCTTGTACTTTTTTTTCCTGATTAACATGAGAAACTATTATCTTCAATTTACATAAGAACTAGAAACGTTATTGCAAAGTTCATAGCCTCTACAAATCACATGGATCTCCTGTAGAGTGAACAAATTCAGATTTTATGTCTTAAAGAGCTTGATTACTCTTAAATGGAAATTAACTATAAACTTCTGAACTATTGACTAAAGGTCTTAACTGTGTGCTAGTGTGTAAAGATAGATCAGGACGGATGGGCACCTGCTGTCGCTTAAGGCTTACATTTCATGCTGACTATATAAGTTATTCAGCCTGTGTTTTTAAGTAATCTATTTTCTACTTCTTTCTATCCTCAAGCAATTATAATTCTGCAAAACATTTTCCTTTGAGTATGTTGTATTGAGAAACTGCTCCAAAAGGTATTGCAGCATATAGTATGCTTTATTTCCCGAGTCTAGAACTTCCATGCCACAGCAGCTCAGATTATACATTAAAATGTGAAAATGCATTGAAATCCTAGCCATCCAAATCCAGTATACATTCTGGAGTGAAGCCCTTTCTGATTCACACGAACAACGATGTTTTGTCTGTTCATTAGTGAATTACCCTGTCCATGTCTGAATCAAGAATTAATCCAGCACTGCCCTAATGACTTGAGAATACTGAAATGAGTAAACATTGAGTGCAACTATATAAAAATTCTTTTAAAAGGAATATTAAGTTTTCACTAAACATACTTTTTATTAGTACTTAACAATAGACCACATGCAGAATACTTGCTGCTCTTGAAGTATTAAACTCAGTGTTATATTTAAACCCACTTTGAGGATCAATATCACTAAGAACAAAATTCCTTTGGTTTATGACAGTTGCCTGCTTCAGCTACCACTTTTGTAGTAATACAAAAATATAATACTTTCTATCATTCTAATACATAAACCCTGTTTTCTAATAGCAAGTTCTGAAGAATGCAAATCCATGAAGTATTCTAAACAGCCAATCTTTTCAACCTAGTTTAGGTTCAGACATCTGTGTTTCAGAATAAGCTATAGCTAAATATTTTTAAAACTCATGGAAGTGCAGAATGTATTTCAGTTTTTATAGCTGTTTATTTGCTTACTGATTGCCGGTCTTATTTTGGTGCAATGAAATCTCTGAACGGTTTCAGACTTCCTTTCCAAGTTTGTGCTTTAAAACAAGAACATAAATCCAAATAATATTATTCTAAGACACTCTCATTTTACTACTCGGGTATAAAAAAGAATTAAAAAAAATACTTCTATGTTTATTCTTTCGATGAACAATGCTCTCAGGTTTGAGTTTCATCATACGACCTCAGAAATCCTTCACTTCTTCATTCTGATTCTACTTTTAAACCAATTTATTGTGGTACTGAGTATTTCCCCAAGTACACATCCAGTACTCTGCCAAGCCTGACATTTTCGCTATAGGAATACTTGTAGTGTTTAACAAAAATTATTTTCAAGTTTTGCTTTTTTTTTTTTTTTTTTTTGGGAGATCTGAACTCTTCAGATGACTTGTATTCAAATTTCCTGTCCCTAAGTGTCTTATTGTCACTATTATGGGTATCCAGCCAATTTGCAACTTTCTCTAATGGAACTTCTTCCTTATCAGATTAAATGGTAGATCTTGTGGCTAATCTTCTTCCAGAAATACAAATCTAATTGTTTTCATTAATAGGTTTTTTCCCCTCCTTTTTTCCACTTGAAATTCAAAACTTTTTCCTTACACTTACTAGGCCCTGCTAATCTTTTGATATGGCTGTACTTGTGGGTTGAGCTCTTAAATTCAAAATTACGTTCTTTGTGAACAGACTAATACCATAGAAATGGCTGCACTTTACATTAGTGGTGTGTATGGTGTGTCTATCCCATAGGTACACCGTTTTTAGGAGGAAGCTGCCAGTTTCCATTCTACACCAGCTTTTGTTTACACACTGGGCCAGTCTTAAAAAGAAAATGAAGAAAAAAGAAAAAGGGGTGGGGGTGGGCGGGGGGGGGAAGTTGTTGCAGGTCTGTGTCTCTCTTGCACTGGACTGTGTGCATATACACAAATTGCATATACATGTTGCATACACACAAATTTTCACAGGGAAAAAAGAAGGGAAGAATCTTGTGCTTATAGCCTCCACCTTCTTCTTGATATGAATTAAGATTAAAAACCATTTCATGCTTTCTAAGGAGCTGCTGATTTTCTCCACTGTTTTCTTGGCCATCTGCCTCTGCTACTTCCTCAGTCAGAAAGTGGCACCACTGCAGATGTGCTAATTTTAATGGGCTTTCACAGCAGAGAACACCAAGTGCCTTCAGCAGCCTGGTCTGCATAGTGCCCATTCTATAACGTCACCTCCTCGTTTTCCATTTTGTCCAAATCTCTCCATATTTCTCATGCACTCCATCTACTTTCACACTTTTGGTGTCTCATTTACCCCGTTCCAATTTTTTGCTTTCTCTGAATCTGACTAACTTGCCAGACAACAGATTGGACATTTCTACTTTGTACTTCCTCGAGTCTTCAGATGTTTCTGCACTGGGGACATTTTTTCATACACATTTTAAAGTCTGAGTCTCAAAACCTCTTAAGTTCAGTGAAAACACCATAACCTCTAAACCTTCATATTTCCTGTCTGTAGAAAACAATGGTAGGTATGGCTATACTATTCATTTTGTGTTGCCAGTTTATAAATAATTTATATTAATTTTAAATTTTAACCAGGAGGAAACAGTCCTCCACAGAACTGTAACATCTCTTTCAAAAAGATTCCTGAGGCTAAAAAGGCAGGAGGAAAGGTGTAAGCCAGTGCAGCAGCAGGGAAAAAAAAAACAACCACATTAAAAAATTTTATGTCATAATTCCTGCCTTACTTTCTGGGGAATGGAGACCTTGCAGAAGCGACCGCCACCATCAGTTAACGGACAATGGCTCAAGGACAAAGTACCAGGTAATACTTTGCGGGGAATTTCAGCGCGTCAGCCCGGACTTGACCACAGATTAGATAAGGTGTTTTCCAATTTCTGTGAAGTAGCAAAGATCCTGCTTTTGTATCAGAAGTCTCGTATTGAAGGCCTGACACGGCCAGATTGCACAACAACAAGCTGTTCAGGGGGATGCACAACGTGTTATCTGCCAGGCAGTCGTTAAACAGCTCTCAGGCAATGGATAAGATATCCCTAATGATCGAGTGATAATTAAGGGCAAGTGACAGCTTTGCTTTTAGGAGACTGTGCGAGGAAGTGAAGGGGGAGAGACCTTCTCCATAAGGCGCATCTCCCCTACTGGTGCAGGCAGAGGGTGAAGGCAAGACTCGCTGAAGCCACCACCTCATTCAGAGGATGGTAAATCAGCGGAGCCTGATCTTCGTCCTGACAGCCAGGTAACCTCACACAGGGAAGGAAGTGCGGTCCACTCAGGACTACAGTGGCGTTATTCCTGTCAGGGGAACAGGTAAAAGGTGAAGCAGAGAAACAGTGATGCCCTCCTTAAAACTCCTTTTAAATCCCGGAGCTAGATCTGAATCAGTACTGGAGAACATTGGTAATACACGCCCTTCCCTAGTTCTGCCTGGGATCGGTGCCATATATTGATGTGCAGGACAGAAAGACAAATCCCCTTCCCTTCAGCCCCCCTTCCTTTTGGGGGGGGGGGGGGCAAGAGGGTGGGAAGGAGAAACTGTATACAGATAAGTGAATATAAAGAATAACCGTCACACCTTGCTTAAATATTTTACTGCTATTCCTTGGGGCCTTTTCTTTTCTGTCAGGGTACAGCTGAGATGACAAACGGCATGTAAGCATTTCATTCACATGAAAAATGGTTAATTAAACATAGAAATCTTAATGGTCTGCTTTCACTATAATTCTAGTGCTATAGGTTTCTAATTACGTAGTCTGTGTTCAAACAGCTAAATCTTTGGGCTTCTTATACTGCTGTTTACACCTTGTTGATTCCTGCTTAACCTTTAAGAGCTATTGAGAAATTAGTAGACTATTCTTTTTCATCAGCTGTCAGTAAAGCATGACTATAAGAACAAAGGATGATAGAAACTGCAGTGGATTAAATGGACAGTATCTGGAAAAAATGTATTTCAAAGACATGCAAATGTCAGCAGTATTAAGATAATATGGTGCTCAAGTGGATGCATCAGAATGGCTGCTGAAAATTACAGGGATTAACCAGGAATGATGCTCCTAATGTTAATGCAGTACTGCTGGGGATAGGGAAAGCAGCAGCAAAGCATAATGACAGGATGTGCATACCTTAGTGACTATGTATCTCGTAAAACAGAGGAACACAACATCTCAACCAGCATGTCGTCAGATCCATTTATAACACTGTGTTTTCTTCATACAAGTTTACTAGCACACTGCTTCCCCAGCCAGGGCAACAAGAGCTGGGGAAAACACTAATCTACCAGAAATAACAGGAAAATAGCAGGAGGAGCTTCACCACTTTTAAAAAATGTTTTCCGTTTTCATATTATAGGATTAAAAAACGTGCTTTTTCTGAAACTAGCTTGGCTGACATAGGCTATGCTGAAATGCCACATAGAGATAATGATGGAGACTGCAAGAAAGAGGAAACAGGAGGTAACTACTGTCACACGGCATTTGCAGTTCCCTTTTCTCTTTCTCCTAATCAGCGTTATGTCTATGGTGATATCCCCACTGCCAGTTGAGGCCCAAAGGGTATATCAAGGTATTAGTGAGCAAAGATTATTATGAGCTTTTTTTTCCTTTGACAAGTCAGGTTGAGACACTGACGGATATTCAAATACCTAACTTGCACTGTTTTCGGTAAGAAAACATGAGAAACGTAAGAAACTCTGTCTCTTTTACTACAATAAGCTGATAAATCCCATCTAAGAAACACCAGCTGCATTTTTCAAGCTAAGGTCAAATGCTTGCTGGCACAAGAATGAGAGGAAAATGGAGTGGCTGATTCACTTCCGCTTTTTTCATTAAGTAAACAGCTGAAAATCTCATTCACAGTTACTTGCTTGTCCAAATTCTACTTGTTTAAAATCATTTGCTCTTGATGTAAGGGCACAGTCAAGGAGAAGCCTCATTAAACTAAATTCCCTTTGTGCACTTGAGGTGCAGTGACAACACCCAGAGAGCTGATAAAAGTACCAGTGCTGCAACTTGAATGGCAAGCAAGGACTATACAAAGTCTTTCTTCAGTACCAGCTCTCATTAACCAAGATGTGCACTTCTTGACTTTCAATGCATGTAGGAGCATCACAAAGTTTGGGAGATGTAGCAGAATATCCTCTTTTCACCAGATAAGATACCTTTAATAAATAGTCATAACAACAACATTTCTAAGATCTTTAGTTGAATTATGGGTTCTTCTCAACGAGTAAACAAATGTTTGTTGATATTTATCACAGTTATAGGAGCACCAAAGGAATGGAAATACACTATAAAATTTTTGTATCCCAGTTATATTTTTTCACCAGTGTCAAAAAAAGCTGATGTAGAAGCATACTGTATTAGATCATAATAAATAATAAAATGCTTCATGCTTTCAAGATAATATAATGAAATCTTAATAACAATATACTGAGAACTTATAATTATTTATATTTCAGAGCTAAGTCCTATACCATGGTCTGTATCAATTTTTTTTACATCTAAAAATAACTTATGAGACAGTAATACAATAAAGGGAAAAAAGAGACAAACATTATTTACTTACAGGAGTTTGCTTTTCTTCTCCCAAATGTATCATTACCTCCCAACAAAGGGGAGTGCTTTAGTTCACACAAACTTCCCTCACACAGAAAATTATTCATTAGTACTTTCATGGCAATAATTTTAGCACTGTAAAGGAGATATCCTCAAGCTCTCGACGGTATCCAGCTCCATTAGCATCTAGTCCTAGCAAGCCAGAACAGTCCATGTTCGGTGCTTAACAGCACAGAAACAACTGTACTGGATCAGACTAAAAGTACCACTAGCCCAGTGCCTTATCTACAATGCCAGGGATAAACAGATGTTTAGGGAACAGGCCAAGCGCAGATGTTGCCTCCCCAAGCATTCCTCTCCTCCGACCTACAACTATCTCAGGCACTTCTGACACCAAGCACAGCTTAAAAATAATCTGTAAACCTTAAGGATTTTCCTTTCCATCAACTTATGCAATTTTCCCTTGAATGACCATGAATTTTTACCGTTTGTCTTATCCGTTGACAACAAATACCCAAAGTTTACCAGTCACTGTATGAAAAATTACCTCCTTGCTTTGTGACAAAACTGGTTCTTACTAGCTCAATTCACCCTTAAACATTTCTGTTTGAAGAGACCATGAGCCAACAATCCCTACAAATATCTCTTTGCCATTTACAGTTTTGGAAACATCTGAAATATTTCTCCTCTATATCAAATAGACCACCACAAAGGCACATTTTCTGTGTCCCTCAAGGAACTCAAATTTATAAGATAGGATTTTCCCTCTGCAAAAGGGATTCCCTCCAGAAAGTTTTTTTTTTTTTAAATTCAGATGTCTGCTAATTCTAGTCCTTATCATAGCTTTTACTGTTTGTGAAACCCAGATGTCAGTTCTAAGGACTTGCACATTCTGGGATCTCTCCTGAAGTCCTGTCCCGAGTTAGTAAGGTGGTTTTAAGCATGAAGTTTCCTGTCACTGTTCATAATTCATCAATCTCATCCTCGAATTCCCTTTGAACGCTGGGGTGAAACCATCTGGTCTTGCTGGCTTCTTACTGCTGTTCTGTCTGTTCCACAACCTTCCCCACAAGATTTAAGAAAATCTTGGTGGTGAGCACCTCAGAAAAAAGGGAAGCAGTCTGTAATATACCCAGTTTCTTCCACAGTAAGTATGGATGTAGCAAAGTCGTCTGGCTTCTCCTTATACCTTGGTCCTCAGCTGATCCTCAAAATGTATTTGCATATATCCTGATATGTTTCAAGAAAGATTAACTATTAATTTCAATTCCCTTTTCTAGCTGCTCCTCAAACTTTTTTGCTTCTTTCTTCTTTTTTTTTTTGGGTGGTTTGGCTTACTGCATTTTCATATTTAATCCACCAAAATCTAAGGATCTTCTTCCCTTGGATAAGAACTTCAGCTTCATCATTTTTATTATTTCACTTTCACTTCCGTTTAAACTCACCAATTTCTCTTTCTCAGGTGCTTCTGCTAGGTGATATTCATTGACCCTGTGGTTCTAAACTCTGTTCTTCTTTTTCTAGCATAATCCTCAGGCTCCCTGGAAAGATTTAATTCTCTTTCCTGTCCCTTTTAGCTTCTTTTTAACAAGTTTCTTTTTTTTTAATGTAGTTCCCCTTTTTGATGTTGATTACCATGTAATTGTCTAGACTTTGGTTTTTGCCTCTAGGTGCAAACTGCAAGTAAATACATTTTAAAGAATGAGCTGAATGTAGACAGTGCTGAGAGCTCCCTCAGACTGTCATTCCCCAGGACCAACTGACTCCACTTGGAGCATTCCAGAAACTGTACGTATGAGGTAAGAAGACAGGCTAGGGATATTTGAGAGCAACAGAAATTAAAAATTCCCCCCACATCCCCTCCCAATCACAATTACATAGCAATAGTAAGGAGAAACACTGACCTGTCTCCCGGTTACCTCATTCTTCCCATCCCCTGAGGAGCTACACTCCGCTGTCATCTCGCCCAGCTCTGGGCTGAGCACTGCTGGGCACTGAGCAGGTGTGGCTGGCTCTCCCGCTCCTGCTGTGGGGTATCACCACCCACCCCACTAGCACTTCTTAATCTTTGCCAAAACCTTTATAAATTCATCTTAGAAGTGACCAATGCAGTGATTGGAGGCAGTAATAAAACAAAACAATGCCAACAACAAACCATGTATGTACCTAAGGAAACCTGCCATGAGTTTTAGGAAGTGGATCCATGCCATAAAGTTCATTACAGAAATCCTGTGTGCACGTATGCCTGCGCAGCAGCCCCCAGCAAGGATTTAGCTTCCTGTCCCCAAGCTTGCTGAGATGCTGTATGGGGTGCAGACACCCGGAGCTGGCAGGGGTTTTCTGCAGGGTGGACTCTGTGAGGAGAGGCTGGGGCTGCCCCATGGTGGACACAGCTGGTTCCAGCCAGCTCTAACCGACCCACCGCAGGGCTCGGCTGAGCCCCACAGCACCTTGGGGAAAGCCTGGGTGAGGAAGGGCAAAAAGCTCCCCAGTAGCGAGGAATGAGGGGGAAAGTGTGAGGAACAGCCCTGAGAGCACCAAGGGGAGGAGGAGGGGGAGGAGGTTGTCCAGATCCCAGAGCAGGGATTCCCCTGCAGCCCCTGGCACAGTGTGATGAGGAATGAACAGCAGAGAGGAGCTGTTAGAGACCGACCACAGCCCCCATTCCTCATGCCTTGGAGAGGGAAGATAGAGGAGCTGGGAATGAAGGAGCGAAGGTGTGCCTGGGAGGAAAGTGTGGGATGGAAGGAAGGTGGTTTCAGCTTTATCTGCTTTTCTCACCATCCAGCTCTATTTTAACTGGTAATAAATTCAATGAAATTTCCCCGAGCTGAGTCTGTTTTGCCTGTGACAGTAATTGGTAAGTGATTTCCCTATCCTTATCTTGATCCTTGTCCTGTTGAGGAGGATGAGTGTGAGAGTAGCCTGGTGGGCATCTGCCAGCCAGCCATGGGCAAACCACCACAGGTGAGCATGAAATTGAGCAAGCCTATTAAGCATGAAAGGAGATGCACAGGAGAAAGTTACAGGGTCCTTTACTAAGTAATAGCCATTTTTTTCTTTATTCCGATGTACAAACACTAAATACTCTCATCTTGTTTATAAGATTTTGATAATGAACAACCTGTGCTGTCCTGCCTTTGTACAAGACTGTTCCATTAGGCCTCTGCTGTATAATGCACAAAAAAAAAAGAAAGGTATGCATGCAGCTAGACATAGATATTTGTGATGAAATTTTCTATTCAGAGCCCCACCAGCCAAAACCCAGTAGACTCATGACTGTCTCCCAGTTTAGACCATGCCCTGACGGGGTTAGCCACCACTGAGATCCCCAGCATGGCTGCTCAGCCCCTCAGCTGCTTATGGCAGGTTCTCATACGAGGGACACACCAGGAAACCAGCTATACCAGTTTCTTGGCTGTTCTCTTCTCTTTGCAGTTCTGCATCCTTCCAGCCTACCACTTTTGCTCTCCCTATGCAAAACTACAAATGTCATTCCTCAGGTCTTACAAGTTTTGGAAACAGTTTACAGAGGTACTTTAAATACTAAGTCTTGAATCTGGAAATTTCACTTAAACTAGCCAAACTTAGGTCTGAGAAATCTCTGAGATTTTCCTTGCAATAGAAAGACAAAACCTATCTGAAATGAACAATTAATAATTTGTAATTTACACTAATAGTAAACTGTCTTAGTTTATTCGTTCTCTTACCTATTTCCTGCCAGGCCTGTCAGAACCACAATCCCACTTGCTTTGTCATCTCCGTTTGTTTTGGCGCTATGCTCACACACCAAACAGTAGTATTAAGCTTACATTTTCACAGCTGAAATGTTTTTTGGGGTATTTTTCCAACATTTGTTTTCCAGCAGGTGGCTTAATTTCCTGGGGTAATGCCACAAATTTCTTTGCGTGGAGAGATATACGCTTCCTTCCATCCATACAAATACCATATACTTTGTAAATACGGCATATTTGTCAAAATATATGTCAGAATAGTACTCCGTCAGAGCAACCAAGAACAACTGTATCAAGTGATCTTTCCCAGCAATAACTCTCGGGAAAGGAAAGAAAATAGCTTCTTCCAATAAAAACAATGAAGAAAATACCAATAATACATGCACACCACACCGGGAAATTCCATGGGTTTGTGAACAGGTCTCACTGCCTATTCATTGACAGGGCAAAATCTCCCTGCTGTGCAGTAGAACATTTTCATCACCTTTCAAAACTGTTCTCTCGGGTTGTCCTGTAGCAAAGAGAACTTCTGCCAATAGGGTCTATGAGTCTCAGGTTTGTGAGGAAAGGAAAATTGGCAATACAGTTTTAGAAAATTCTGTAAGCAAGCACTGGATTTACTGAATGGGTGTCTCTGGTATCAGTACTAGCTCAGTATCAGTATCAATCAGTACTAGCGCAGTATTAAGTAGGAACAGTGCAGGGACAGGCTTCAGTGTTCACTTAAAGAAAACCCCCACAATTCCCTTGTGGCTTTGCCTTTCACATAAGCCAACCCAAAAGTACACCCACAGACCTGACTGTATTGTTACCCTCCCGTACTCAGTGCCTTCATACCCACTTTTAAAATTTGCACACTGAGAATTTATAATCTGGAGAACGATCAGGCGGACGGTTACATTTGAGTTTGTCAATTAAACCCTTTCTTCCAGTGTTCATTTTCTGCACATTAATCGTACATGAGTCTCAACTGTGCAGTGACCGCTGAACAAGCCAATACCTACACCGCCACAGCGATTCAGTGATTTCAAAAAAGGTTACGCTCTGAGCTTGAGTTCTGCACACCAAGAGCTTGAGATCATCGTAAATGTACAGAATTGATGTATAATAGACCAATCACAGAAACCTGCTTACCCCTGTTTTGGGTGCTTTAAAAATAAGAAAAAAGAAATAGACAATTGTAAATGAACTAAAAATATATCTAACACAGTCCCAGAAAGCTAGGAGAAGGTGAAAAATAAGTAATTTTTGTCTTGAAAATAATGAACTGAAAAAGGTGAAGTAACAGTGGAGAAAGGAAAAATACTATTCTAAATAGGGAAAAAAGTATGCATTCCAAAATCAGTGCCCATCTTCATAACGAGAGGTTATGTCTTCAGAACAGCAAATATGAATTTTTGAATGAAAGCACACCAAATACAAAGAAGAAATTTTAATAAAAAACCAAATCAAATCCTAATTTGATTTTAAGTTGTCCTCCTTACACTGTTCTTTAAATGCACACTTCTTTTCCTTTAGAAGGATGGTGATTTACCCTGCTAGCTTACGGCGTGTACATGTTCTCAGGATACTATGCTGCTATAAATGTGGGATAAAAATGCAGATGTGCAATGAGATGTTGTTCTCCATGACACTGGGTGTTCCAGATCACATCTGCTATACAAGGAACAAGTCTTGTTTCTGTAATTGTGTAAGAGAGCAAATACCGTGAGCATCATTTGCACTGACGGAGTTACACTAACGTGACTTCATGTGTTCTGCTGCTAATGGTTGATTCAAGACTGCTGTAATTTTACCTGTAAGTGTAGCTAATCCCTTATCTATAGAATCTCAAATGTCTAAATGACTGAGCACCATATCCTCTCTCAAAACTTCTTTTTTTCTCATATTTTAACTTCCAGTCCAGTACTCAACTAGAATTACCCATGCTGTATTTCGATTTTATATATTGTTCTGTTCCACAGGTCTTTTTTATTTTAGAACGTGTTCCCACCTAAGAGCAAGGAAAAGACTGATCTTGAAAGGCATACCCAATGCAAAATGGATTTAATGAGCATTAAAAATGCTGCATTTAGTTGTTTTTCACACTGTACTTTCTCACCGTTTTATGTGTAAACACTGCAGAAAAGGGACACTTAAAAAAGAGGAAAAACAATTATTGAATTGAGCCTATTAGGCAATGTGAACATTTTATAGAACAATAAAGGGGAAGTTCTTAAGCACTGCAGGAGGCTTTATTATAAAGTGTAATTTTCAGACAGGCACTCATGCTCCCACCTGCTTCTTTTTGTGTCACCGTTTCTATAACACCAATTTCCCTACTCCCTGCAAAATATTGAAAAAAAGAAAAAAAGCATAGAAGGTCCCAGCTGCAAAAAGAAGATTCAACCTCCCAGACAGCCAGGAATTTTAACACAAACTGAAATTTAATCTATTAAATATACATCCTCTAACTCAGCAAAAATGTTACCTGCTTCTTCTTATGTTATCTACTACATCACAGCATAATTCCACAGGGGAGGTGTAATGTCAAAGAAATATTGGTGCAGAAGGTTACAAGATGAATATTTACCTAATTCTTTAAAATAATTGTCTTTTTCTTCCAAAGACAATCTACCAATCTGGAAAGTTTCACTAGGCAGATTTTTTCTACAATTCATATGATAGTCTTCCTAAGACTTTAGATCATTTAGTGAAAATGAGCACTCATTCATTATAGCATATAACAGATGCCTACTGAATCAAGGCAGGAGATATCATTAGGATGACCTCCTTCAAAATGACAATAATTTAAAATTGGTCAACTATCCAAAGAAATTAATTACAACAAGGATGGCAAAGTACTGGCAAATGTTGCCAAGTTTGTCTTCAACAGCGATTTGGGCTGGCATCAGTTACTATTAACTAAAATTGTTCTAGAATAAACGGAGCATAGAATTTGGATGCTGAAAAGGTTCGCCATTATTAACAGTTATATATATTCCAATCTATAATACTTCTGTTACATGCTGTGTGATCAGTCTACGTTGCACACGATATATTTTCTCTTAACCTTCCTGACCGAAAGAGCTTGAAATGTAGTGTTTAATACTGATAAAGCTTTCTTTATATATTCACTGCTACCTATGCGGGTGGAGAATCTAGATGCTTAACTTACAAGCCTGGGTGATGATAAGACTTCTGTGTGGCTGACAACAGCCATGGGATACAGAGTGATTACCTTTATCCAACACGGTTTATATCCCATGAGATCAAGTTAATGGTAGGTTGGTTTTGAGTTAACAAACACCTACTCAAATACAATCACTTCCTCTTGGAGAAATGGAAGTTCACGCTTTTCCAAACAGAAAAGAATGTAAAGAGAACCTAAATAGGATAAAGATACAAAGATGAAAAATCACCGTTTATAAAAAGACAAAGAAGAAACTTTTCAAGAAACTAGAACAAGACAGAAGAGACAGACAGGACAGAGATCCCTACTGTATTTGTAGGAGACATGCTGTATCTAATCACTGAACAAATCTGAAGAAAGACAACTTGGAATGGACAAAGAGCCAGGCAAAAGACAGGAATATGAGAGCCTGAGCTCTCCTGAGAGCTGTTCCCCAGTGACAAGGGAACACAGGGCTGAGAAATGTGAGGAGGGGTTCTTTGTCCATGCCTGCACCCACAGATACAATACTTTGTCCTATATACATAAGCATTTATCCAAGAATATATTTACAGAATCTCACTCAAACCTGTATGTGACATGTGCCTCTGAAAACTTAGCTATAAACTCAGAATTCTGAGAAATCAATAAATCTGACTTCAGAAAGATACCTCAGCTACTGAGAGGTATTAGAGGTCAATGCTAGCTCTGGGATCAAGGTGAAGGATGCCAGGGAGACTCCTGGTTTGTTAAATGCATAGCATTATGACAAAATTCAAAACCATCCACCTTTCTGCTAAGACAGATGTCCAGATCTAAACATACAACAGTGGAACTCCAGTATCTAACTTTCCTCCTTTCTTCTCAACTACTTGATTTCAGTTATAGGTGGTCCTTTCCAGAGAAACCTGGAAATAGACTCTTACAATTCAGGATTTCTTCTGAACAAATATGTATGAAGCTTAAGGGAGAAATACTTTCATACCACATTCATATTTTGCTAGAATAATATTTCATCCTGGATATGGACAAATTCATCCAATTTTCCAAATCAGTAATATTTATTGATATTGCCTGAGCATCCAGCTTGGGCTGTGGATTCATTCTGCAAGATGATTTATAAACACAGAAACATGCATGCTTTTCCAGATTCATTACGATAATTCATACAGGCGAAGTTGATACTAGCATTGCCTTCTAGGCTGCTAGGTATTCACGGCACAATGCAGAGAGTATTCTGCAGTGAATAAAATTTATGCAGAAAAGGAGATAGTTTCTTACAGAACCTGCATCTCACCTGCTAGAGAAGCTGGGAAGTGTATCATGTCAAAGCAGGAAAGAAGGAATTGTACATGGACAAAAAGCTGGCTGTTAGACTGATGATTCAGAATCTAAACCTGCCATTATGACGTAATTTCAAAGCAATATTGGCAAACTACTTACACCAAAATGCTAACAGCTGAATGTCAAGTGCGTTTCCGCAATTTTCTCCGCTAGTTTCTGATTTCAGGCTCTTGAGCGTAGATTTGTAGATGCGCTAAGAACTCACTGTTCCAATTCAAACCAATGACATGCTACCTTCTGAGTGTGATGTTATGCCATGTCAAATACTCTTGGGAAAATGGGGACTGTGTTCAATGTTAGACATAAAATATACGTGATCTATTTGTCAATTTTGATCTCGGGATTTTTTTCTCTGCTTCAATTTCCAGATGTAAATTTGAGGCAACTGAATACCCTAACTGTCCACAGGTGAGATAAAAATAATGATTTTATTATTTGCCAACTTCTCAGATACTAGGGGGAAGAAATATATGAACATTTATGAAGAAATTATTTTAATACTGTGTTCGGAGGGCATGCATCAAGACCTGAGTCATACAGATCATTCATAGCTATCACTCGTAATTACCATTCCACTGAAAGAGTCAGGAATTCTCTTCAAAGACTATATCCTGGCCTTAATGCCACTGTTTTCAGGAAGCAAAGTATTATGAAGTGTCTCATCATATAATGAAAATCAGTGAACCCTAGTTTAACTCTTTTCACCAAGTTTTCTCGTTTCACCTAGAGCCCTGTCAGGTCCTTCTCAAAGGAAACAGCCACTCACTGGGATCACTGACAGAATGGTGTTGTACATTTCTCTGTTATCATTAGTATTTGTTTTCATCAGCCTTTGCAAAAGTTTGTCTCACTCAGGGGACTCTTCTTTAAATAGAAAAGACAGAACTTTCTGTGGTGATACCATACACTTAGTTCACAATAGCTTTATAGAGCAAGCTTGAATATTTGGTGTACTCTCATTAATAAAAGTGATCAATTTTTCTGATATTAAACTGTTTGACTCTATTTTCTATTATTTGGTACGTATAATATTAGCGTTTATTTCTGATTGTGCTTCTCTTTATAACTTTTTCATGACCTTATGAATAATGTTATTCTAATGAAGGATACATATATGAGCGTTCTCCTGAAATAATAATCTTTCCTATTTATTTAAACAAGGCCAAATATTCACTTTACATTAGTCAAGCAACTATATTATGATTCCCCTGAGCTGCACGGAATGGAAAGACATTTCTCTAAAGCACACAGGAGAAAGCCAACTCTCTCTTTGTTTCCTGTGCCCTAATTATTCCATTATATTTTGACATCCTTTTTGCTGAAATGACACTGACTTCAAAACCCCTATATTTCATGCATGCTTTGGTGAGAGCTCTGACTAATAATATTAAATATTGAACCTTTCTTTCATTATGGGGCAGCTTCTAAGCTCATTTTAGGGTCAGATTTGAGTCATTAGATTATATTGATAAGACAAAAATATTCAAAATATTGTAAGGCAATATGACTTCAGAGAAGTCTAGACATTGCATATGAGTTCATAAAAAGGATGATTTCTGAAGCTTAATTTCATTTCCATCTTTGGAAAATAAACAAAGCCTAGGTAAAACTATATTCTGCTACTGAAAAAATGAGAGATTAGCTTTGATTTAGTCATTTGAAACCATACAATAGTATCTCCAGAAGAGTAATGCTATTGAACAGTGATGTCAACTACAGGGTGTCTTGACCTAAGTTACCCAGAGAAATGGCTAAATACTTTTTACCTACAATTTAGAAATAAAAAAAACCAAACCCTGGATGTCAATATTACCAAGTATCAATAGAGCGAACAAACCAGTAACTGAGTCTTGCATAAGAAAAGCCTAATCGGACACAAGCCACATCTACTAGAATTTTTCCAAAAGAAAACTCTTAAATTTAGTCGACCAACTGTGCATTGATCAATCGGACAACAACCCTCATAAATGCTATCTCAAGTTCCCTTAAAATATTACAGATAAGAGAGCATGTTTCTATAGTGGCTTATGTTTATCAGGTCTGTTTAAAAACAATCTCTGTGATAAACTGATGAACTTATTTTCTCTTTCTTTCTTTCCACCAAGGGAAAATTTGAATTGAAAATGTCACATCTTTATGCATACAACATTCCAAATACCAGCCTTCCACTATTGTTTATAACTGGTGCCCTAAGTGCTACACAGACTAGATCAGAACATCATCAAATCCAGAACTCTACATCCATAACTGTAACTTGATTTTTTCAGAGAATACTCAAGTTTTGATGCTAGATTCTAGAGGCAATAAATTTAGCTAGAGTTGTCTATGCAAGGAAGAGGCAGTCAGTGTATGAGGAAGCCTCCTCCCTTCACCATCTTACCACTCTCATTCTGACTCAACACCGTGTTCAGTATGTCACCACGTGGGATTGGTGTCATGATACATGTCCCATCAAAGCCCCTACGGGCAAACCCAAGGACTGATGGCTCTTGCAGTAAACTCCCCAGCACCTCTCAGGCAGCTGACCTGTGCTTGAAGCTGCACTAGCCACAACTCTAGAGTAAACTCTGCAAAACCATTGCAGAACAGGCACGAAACTTGGCCTGCTCTTTTTATTGTTATCGTCATACTTCTATGGCAGCAATACAGTGCTTACCCAAAAGAACAGCTCCCGCCTCCAGAGTAATTCCCCTAACAGCAATAAGCACGGGGTGATGACCAGAGTCAGAGCTATCTTCAACCTCATCCTGACAGTGATGAGCAGTGACACAAAACAGTGCAGTTACAGAATTTGTGCATCCCATCATACACCCTCTCATGTTGCCTCACTGGATCATTCAAAATGGCTCACCCACATTTGCATCTTCCTCCACCCACTGTCCCACCACCCTCAACTTCTCTAGTGCCCCTTAGCCCACTCTCAGGATTCCTGTTCCAACACTGGTATCTCTGCTCTAAGACCAGAAATGTGAAGTGACATGAACCCATTCATAGCAACTAGCAACCTCAGAGAATGGAATAATTCCAGCCCATCTCACACATTACAACGATCGATGTGCCACACATCCAAGTGTCCAAGACCATTTATTCTCTTGTCCAAAGTCATGGCCATAAGATTTTCTCAAGCCAAATCTTATACCCTGAACAGTGATCAGGGCCCTAGTTCTCCAGTTCTAACACCTAGTCAAAAGTTGCTTCTCATCTCCCTGCTACATCTCCGGAGGATGCTGTTTCAGCAGGAGATGCAGAGGCTTCCCTCCCATTCCCTGCTACAGGACAGTAAGTTAGGTTGGGCTTTTCCTTAGGATTGTGTTGTAGATTTGAATCACAGTATCTGGATACTTGTGGTGCACATGGTTTGAAGGACAGAATACCGGCAAGGAGGGGCTTGGTGATGAGATGTAAGATGGGGTAAGTATGATCTAGCTTCAGCTTCATTTTAATTTTCCCTGTTGGGAAAGAATTACTTTGCAGCCACTATCAGTATCACGCATGTCACCACAGCCACAAACTGGCTTCATTCTTTCTCCATTTTCAGCTCAAATGTCGTTTTGAAGCTTGCGAAAATTGCTCTGGGATAAAAGAGAAATGTACCTAGAAGTGTTCATTTACTGGTATGATTCACTGCTGCCTACAGGAAACAGGAGAGACTGTTGTAACAGTGACATAAAGTTGACAGTGTATAGAAATTAACCCACAGTGTGTAAACGGCTACGAAGGACCATGGTTGGCTCTGAGCTCCCCATGAAGCCCACAGTTCATCACTTATCTTGTGACACTGACATATTTGGGCTCTGGGGACCACTCCAATTTCTCTCTCTCTACAAGCCAGAAGGTAATCATAATGTAGGTTGGGAGTATGACATTACTGTTTCTCATGCTAAGCAACTGCAAACTGCTCCCAGGAGGATGCCTATTTATTACTGGCTCTGCGCCGTGAAAGACTGACCTAATGAAGCAGTGCAGAGCAGCTGATGTTGGCAGAACTTGTGGCATGGACAATTAGAGGTGCATTTATTGGCAAAATATTTGTGCCCCCAAGGCTACTGCATACAGCTTCCCTGTCTTGATAATTCTGTGGTGTGGATTTTTTATTTGGCTGCCCTTTCAAAACCACATGTAAGGATTGCATTTGATACCATTAAGGATGCAACTCAGTTTGATTTTAATAAAAAAATAAATCAGTAAACACCTCAATTGAAGCTCCATTTTAATTATTATGCTTTAACTAGTGTCTCCTAACAGTAACATATAAAGTATATCTACAATATTATGTGTACCAAACAGAAAATACTGTGTATGTAAAGTTTTTATACTACTTTTATAGTTTATTACTGCCTTCAGAAATTACTACAAATACAAGGGTCTAGAAGAAAATCTAATACCTGAGAGGATTAATTGTTTCATTTTTAACAGAGTCTAACATCTTTGACATGTGAAAAAATATTAGCCTATTTTCAATGAAGATTATGAAAATGTGGTTATAAGCTGTAGTAAGAGGAGATTTATCTGACCAAAATTAAACATAATTATAAAATTTTATACGTCTATATTTAGACATCTATATTATACTATCTATATTAGACATCTATAATTATATCTAGCTCCGCCTCGGAGTGGCATGAAGGATGAGTTGAGAGCTTACAGGTAAGCATTAAGGGGCAGGCTAATAGGTGACGTTGTTGCGGCTACCTGATCAGGAAGAAGTCGTCGATGAGCCCTTCTACAGACAGACAAAAGTAGCCTCACAACCACAGGGCCCAGTTCTCATAGAGGGCTTCAACCACTTCAATATTTCCTGGAAAGGCTACACAGCAGGACACACACAGTGCAGGAGGCTCCTGCCGTGCACTGATGACAACTTTCTGACACAGATGGTGGAGGAGCCAATATGGAGAGGTGTGCTGCTGGACCTTGTACTAATGAACAAAGAAGGTCTGGTTGGGGATGTGAAGGTTGAGGGCAGCCTTGGCTGCAGTGACCGTGGGAAGAAGTGGAAGAAGCAGGGCAACAAGTAGGATCGCAACCCTGGACTTCAGGAGAGCTAACTTCGACCTCTTCAAAGACCTACTTGGAGGAATTCCATGGGTTAGGACTCTAGGAGATAGGGAAGCCCAAGAGAGCTGATTAATATTCAAGCACCACTTCCTCTAAGCTCAAGATTGGTGCATCCCTATGAGTAAGAAATCAAATAGGGGAGGCAGGAGACTTGTGTGGATGAGCAAGCAGCTTCTAGTAAAACTCAAATGGAAGAAGGAAGTTTACAGAATATGGAAAAAAGGGCCTGGCCACTTGGGAGGAATACAGGAACATGGCCAGAGTATTTGGGGGTGCAACAAGGAAGTCTAAGGCCCTCTTGAAATTAAATCTGGCAAAGGATGTAAAAGACAACAAGAAGAGCTTCTTCAAGTACATCAGTAGGAAAAGGAAGACGAGGGGAAATGTGGGCCCACTGCTGAGCAAGGTGGGTCCCCTGGTGACGAAGGATACAGAGAAGGCAGAGTTACTGAATGCCGCCTTTTTTTCAGACTTCACTGCTAAAACTGACCCTCAGTAATCCCAGTCCCTGGAGGTAAGAGAGAAAGTCTGGAGGAAGGAAGACTTTCCCTTGGTCAAGGAGGATCAGGTTAGAGATTGTTCAGGCAAGCTGGACACGCACAAATCCTTGGGCTCCGATGGGGTGAACCCACTAGTGCTGAGGGAGCTGGCAGATGTTATTGCTAAGCCACTCTCCATCACGTTTGAAAGGTCAAGGAGAACAGGAGAGGTGCCCGAGGACTGGACGAGAGCCAATGTCACCCCAGTCTTCAAGACGGGCAAGAAGGAGGACCCGGGAAACCACAGGTCAGTCAGCCTCACCTCCATCCCTGGAAAGGTGATGGAACAGCTCATTCTGGAGGTCATCTCTAAGCATGTGGAGGAAAAGATGGTTATCAGGAGTAGTCAACATGGATTCAACAAGGGGAAACCATGCCTGAAGAATCTGACAGCCTTCTATGATGGCATGACTGGCTGGGTAAATGAGGGGACAGCAGTGGGTGTGGTCTACCTCAACTTCAGCAAGGCTTTTGACACTGGCTCCCATAACATCCTCGCAGGGAAGCTTAGGAAGTGTGTGTTGGGTGAGTGGATGGTAAGGTGGATTGAGAACTGGCTGATGGACAGAGCTCAGAGGGTTGTGATCAGTGGTTGGAGGCCTGTGGCTAGCGGTGTTCCTCAAGGGCAGTTCTGGGTCCAGTCTTTTTCAATATACTTATCAATGACCTGGAAGAAGGAACAGAGTGTACCCTCAGCAAGTTTGCTGATAATACAAAACTGGGAGGTGTGGCTGAATAACCAGAAGGCTGCTGCCATTCAGCAAGACCTGGGCAGGCTGGAGAGTTGGGTGGAGGGGAACCTAATGAAGTTCAACAAGGGCAAATGTAGAGTTCCGCACTTGGGAAGGAATAACCCCCATGCACCAGTACAGATTAGGGGTTGACCTGCTAGAAAGCAGCTCTGTGGAAAAGGATCGGGGAATCCTGGTGGACAACAAGTTAACAATGTGCCCTTGTGGCCAAGATGGCCAATGGCATCCTGGAGTGCATTAAGAAGAGTGTGACTAGCAGGTTGAGGAAGGTTTTTCTTGCTCTCTACTATGTCCTAGTGAGGCCACATCTGGCGTACTGCATCCAGTTCTGGTCTCCCCAGTCAACAGACAAGGAACTACTGGGGAGACTCCAGATGCTGAGTTGTTCAGTCCAGTCAAGATTTGGGTGGAGAAGTTCCTTTAAAATGATACAGGCATAGAACATTAAAAAGAAAAGTACTTATGGAGTTTAAATGATGCCAGACTAAAGTCAGAAGGGCTGTTCAAAATAGAAATTTTGGATTAAATGCCTCACTTGACCTATATTTGACTTCAGGTTCCTACATTATGCAATTTGATAAAGCCACTAAAGTTACATCAATGAGAAACTGGGGCCTGAGTGACACGATTTTTGGAATGTAATTTGCACTTTTCTAGACCCAAAATATTATTGCAAAATATTATCATTTTGATTCTAAAGCTGTGTATCACCACTCCATATAACACTATACATTAAATCTTTTGAGCAGATCAATATTTAAGAAACTTGATTCATATTAAGTTAATATTAAGCAATTGGATTATGTATGTACCTTTATGGGTAAATATAAAACAGCTCATATGTTTTAAGTCTCTTTAAATAGTAGATTCTGTTCAGGACTTAATCTCTGCAGATCTGCCTTTAAAAAATATTCATGGCAGAGATGTTAATTTCCAAGCAAAACAATTTAGAGTCTTAAAGCAGGCTTCATCTTTTCAAATTCTGGTAGAAACAGGCAGCAAATTTGCACATATCATTAAACTTCAAATTCCTCTGTAAATGACAGCCAAAGCATCTAGAAAGTTCAATGTATTTTCTCTGAGGCTAGTTGATATAGGAAGATTTTCATGAGATGTTTTCTATCATCAGTTCAGTGATGTAAACAGTGACTGATTAAGCCTGCACTCCTTTCAGGTTGATATTCCTGACTGAAAAAAAAAAACCCTCACAGCTGGAATTCTTCATGAAAACTAAAATAGATGACAAAGTAAAAGACCAATCCTCTATAGACACTTAGTGAAGACAGGCTTCAAGGGGTTTTCTATACCAGAGATTACTCTACACCCCAGGACGAGACAAAACCAGCAGATTTCTGCAGCTGAAGATTGCAATCACAGCAGAATAAGGGAAAATAACAAAAACATATTACTCGTTAAATCACTTACACTGGTTTTCCTTTGGATTCACAAGTCAAAATTATAGATTGTCCTTCTTCAGGCCATGAATTGGAAGAAATGATTTTAACTAAAGGTGTATCTAGGAAGAAAAAAAAATAGACATCTTGTTGATATACACAAAAAATATTTATTATCTAAGAGTACATTCTTCTCTATTTACAAAAAGACTATCCTATAGATAAAATTTACACTTGGAGATGCTTTTATGTGGAGCATTGTGCAATTTCCATTGTCTTCAGGACGGCAATAAATATGACCAATGGAACTAAACCAGTAACTTCTTATATCCCAAGAAAACACAGATATAAAGCACGTGTATACTCAGAGGAAATAACTTTTTTCTTTGAGTATTCAATGCAAATACACCATATCACTATTCCAAAGTCTGATACCTGACAACGAAATAAAAAATATTGAGGATAAATAACAAGTACTCTGTGCAATTGTTTCTCTGCCTATTTATAGGTTGATATGATGGAATGCTGCTATTAGAGGAATGAATGCAACCATATACATTTGAATAAGAACACTTTTATTGTTGCAGAAGCTTGAAACTCATAATAAGAAAGCTACAATGGGCTTTCAGATAAAATACCTCGTTACTGGCGTTTTACAGGATATTATTTCTGAAATGCAATAATGCTGCCCCTAAAATGGAACATTCTTTTTTAAAATAACAAAACTTAAGAAGTGGTTGTTTTAAGCATCTGCAAAAAGCACTACATAAAAGTCTGTAATCTGTCCTAAAAATTTTAAAATATTATTCCTTTACTTTGGAATGAACTTTATTGTGTTAATTGCAAAAAGGTACACAATATAGCCACTGCAAATTCATGTAGTAGATCTTTAACTTTTTTTAAAAAAATTGCCAGCTGGCTTGCAAGGATATATTCTCATAGTTAAAATATTGCGCTAGAATTAGAGGGGCACCTCTTACAAGGGGAAAAAAGGCCATAAAGAAAGAAGCATCTTTAGACAAAATTTTTTTCCTTAGGAAAAGGAAAAAAGAGTTCATAGTCATAATGTGGAATATTTTCAGACTCAATAGTAAAATACAAATTCTTGTTTCCTCCACAGTTTCCTAATACGAAACACACATCTTCATCTATGGCACAAAAAACCCTCGAACCTGCAAATCTAGGGTGTCTAAGTTTTGTCTCATCCAATTTGCAATTCCTGTTTTCATTAGCAGGGAGGTAGCGGTGACACCACAGATATCCCATTCTCAAGCAAATGTGAAAGAGCATGACAATATGACCTGACAAAATCAAATGGAAAAAAATTATATGCTCTAACATGATAATTTCTTATTGAGATGCTAATAGTCCTGTTGAACACTCAATGGTATATGAACAACTAAAAATGTCAGAAGCATTTTTCTAACTTTTATTTTTATTTTTGGCATATCATAATGTATCAGCATGGCACAAGACAAAAAAAGGAGAAGGCTTAGTGTAAGCTTGTCATAATTCCACTGAAGGCAGTGTCAGAATCATTTAACTTTCAGTATAGCTTCACTAACCTTACACCAGCAGTGAATCTGTTCCACAAGTTCATGTTTTTAAGGACCCTGCAAACCATTACGCAGGCGACTAATCCTTTGGAGGTCACGCTGGCATTTGCTTCATTTTTAGCGTATGCTTAAGGCACTGACCTCAAGTGCCTTAATAAATCAGGGCATCAAGTACTTCTGTGATTTCAGCGGTGCTATTGAAGATGAATAAATTACTCTCTTGACTATACATTGAACCAGAGGAACAAATTAGTATCAGATAGGAATACATGAAGAATTTAACCGAGGGAGGGAGACAACTAATGCAATGAGATCGAGAGGTTTCCAGAGAAATATGAAAGAGGTAAACTTTGATGGAATTAATCATGCTAGCCACAGGTAAAGAAAGAAATTAAAGGCCCATCCAGCTAGCATTGCTGGCTTAAATATTTAAGAAACAATCAGCACTATATGCATTACTGTAAATGACCCACATAAAATAGAAGGGGGGATTTAATGACAATAAAGCTTTAATTTGCATGGATCAATGCAGTGCTGTTTTACCCAACTTCAAGTTTTCATTCCTACTTTATTTAAAGCCCCAGGCAGCATTCTATTCCCCATGCTCTTCTAAACTTAGAGCTTCCTAACACAGAATGAGAAAGGTCTAACGTTTCACTCTCTAGGGCACACTAAGGTAGCACAGGAAATATATTCCTTGTGGTTTTCCCTACTAACCGACTTGTACAGTAACTACTTGTTTCTTTAAAACAGGAAACAGAGATTAATTCAATATATAGTTTTTAGGGAAGCTTACAATTGACAGTTTTTGTATTTTAGTCATTTTTCAAAAACTAGTTGGTATTCTATTTTCTGTGCATCATTCTCAGTGTTGTAGTTTCCACTTTATTTTCATGCTGTGCTTGATTTCTCTCCAGAATGACAGTATGCACTTTTAAGGGGAAAACTTTTAAGATGAACTTGTCCTCCACTTTCACATTCACATCCACATCAATATTTAAAATGAGAGAAAACTTCAGAAAAGCTGCATCAAAACTAACCTAAATATGTTATTTTAACCAAGATAATAAAATCCTGCTGACTGATATTTTTCCAGAACACAAAATGCTGTTACAAAATACTACCTCCTGTGAGGTAGTACTGTGAGCTTTAACCTGTCATACTCAGAAGTATTAATCATAAAAACTGAAACATCACCTGATCTCCAGCAAAGAACACCACCACACTAGAAAACAAAGTCTAAAAAACCAAAACATATCAAGAACAATGATAGAGTAAGGGAGTTTGATTTATTTTCAGATATGGTCATCAGTTTGTTATAAGTAATATAGATATGTCAAAAAAACCCTCCATTTGTACCATCAAAACAAACAAAGGGAGTAAGATCAAGGATCAAACCAGATTTGAAGGGGGAAAGGGATGAAGCCTGGGGGTGGCATGCCAATGTTTGAGGGCTGGTGTGCTAGTGGGGTCCTTCGGTCTTTCATCTCAGTAGAGGTAGGGGATGGAGATCCACGCAGCAGCAAAGACGCAACAGTTATTGATGTGCTAGAAACCATGGACAGACCTGAGAATGGTCACATAGGAATTAGGGCTGCTTCACCCAAAAAGGTGGTGGGATCAATAATCCAACTCAAATGTATCTGCACCAATTCACGCAGCATGGGTTACAAAGAGGAGGAGCTGGAAGCCATTGTACAGCAGGAAAACTATGATGTAGTTGCCATCACAGAAACGTGGTGGGGTTATTCACACAACTGGGGTGCTGCACTGGATGGCTATAAACTCTTCAGAAGGGATAGGCCAGGAAGAAGAGGCAGCGGAGTGGCCTTGTATGTTAGGGAGTGTTTTGATTGTCTTGACCTTAATGATGGTGATGATATGGTTGGATGTTTATTGGCAAGAATCAGAGGAAAGGCCAACAAGGCAGATATTATGGTGGGAGTCTGTTACAGGCCACCCAACCAGGATGAAGAGGAGGATGAAATATTCTATAAGCATCTGGGAGAAGTCCCACAGTTGCTCCCACTTGTTCTTGTGGGGGACTTGAGCTTACCAGATATCTGCTGGAAATACAATACAGCAGAGAGGAAACAGTCCAGGAGGTTCCTGGATTGTGTGGAAGACAACTTCCTGACACAGCTGGTGAGGGAACTAGCTAGGGAAGGCTCCCTGATAGACCTGTTGTTCACAGAGAAGGACTTGTGGGTGATGTGAAGGTTGGGGGCTGCCTTGGACATAGCAATCATGAGATGGTAGAGTTTTCAGTTCTTGGGGAAGTAAGGAGGAGGGTCAGTAGAACTGCTTGGACTTCTGGAGGGCACTTTGGCCTGTTTAGGAGACTGATTGACAGAGGCCCTTGAGAAGCAGTCCTGAAGGACAAAGGACTCCAGGAAAGCTAGACATTCTTCAAGACAGAAATCTTAAAGGTGCAAGAGCAGGCCATCCCCATGTGCCAAAAGACGAGCTGGCAGGGAAAAAGACTGACATGGTGGAACAGAGAGCTTTGGCTGGAGCTCAAGGAAAAAACATGAGTTTATGACCTTTGAAAGAAGGGACAGGCCACTCAGGAAGACTACAAGGATGTCATGAGTTTATGCAGGGAGAAAATGAGAAGGGTCAAAGCCCAACTAGAACTTAATCTGGCTACTGCTGTAAACGTCAATAAAAAAAGTTTCTGTAAATACATTAGAAACAAAAGGAGGGCTAAGGAGAACCTTTATCCTCTCTACTGGATGCAGGAGGGAAACATAGTGACCCAGGATGAGGAAAAGGCTGAGGTACTGAATGCCTTTTTTGCCTCAGTCTTTAATAGTAAGACCCCTTGTTCTGTGAGTGCCCAGCCCCTTGAGCTGAATGACAAGAACGGGAGCAGAATGAAGCCCCTAATAATCCAAGAGGAAATGGTCAGTGACCTGTTGCACCACTTAGATGTTCACAAGTCTATGGGGCCAGATGGGATCCACCCAAGGTTATTGAGAAAGCTGGCACAAGTGCTCACCAAGCCACATTCCATCATTTACCAGCAGTTCTGGCTAACCGGGGAGGTCCCAGTTGACTGGAGGTTAGCAAAAGTGACACTCATCAACAAGAAGGACGGAAGGAGTATTCGGGGAACTACAGGCCTGTCAGTGTAACTTTGGTGCTGGGGAAGGTTACAGAGCAGATCACCTTGAGTGCCATCACGCAGCACGTACAAGACAACCAGGTGATCAGGGCCAGTCAGCATGGGCTTATGAAAGGCAGGTCCTGCTTGACTAACCTGATCGTCGGTGACAAGGCCACCCACTTAGTGGACGAGGGGATTGAGTGCACTCTTAGTAAGTTTGCAGTTGACACCAAGTTTGTGGGAGTGTTGATCTGCTTGAGGGTAGGGAGGATCTACAGAGGGATCTGGACAGGCTGGATGGATGGTCCAAGGCCAGTTGTATGAGGTTCAACAAGGTCAAGTGCCAGGTCCTGCACTTGGGTCACAACAACTCCCTGTAACATTACAGGCTTTGGGAAGTGTGGCTGGAGAGCTGCCTGGCCAAAAATTTTCATCTTCTTTAGGATTTGGCCCAGTAATTTCATGGTAAGAAAATATTGTATATCAGTATTTCACGCAGAATTGTCACGAACAAGGGACTAGTGACTAAAATTTCTTTACGATATCTATAAATACGCCCTTATCCTGGGCTCTAAGGACATTATGGAGGAGATAAATATTCCAAAAGGAATGAGCGTTGGTAAAATGCAATTTTTTGAAAATCCACAGTGTTTTATGTGAGTGTAGGTAATACAAGTCTTCAGAATAAAACACGCCAGTTTCAGTATCTAGTGACTTATTTACATACATCTCCAACAGCCTGAGAGCTGTTTGGTCCTCCACTCTTTACCTTGAGTAATCAGGTACTTATGAGCTGCAATTGGTTGCTAGCACCAATCTGAACTGAGACTCAGACGTGTCTGTAGACACATAGGAAGACATCTTCTACCACCCACGTGCCAAGAATCTGCCTTTTTGCTGGAAATAACAGCTTAGAATCTGCCTTTTTGCTGGAAATAACAGCTTAGCAGTGGTTACAGATAAAAAACTATGGCATGGGGTGTTTTTATATATTCTTTCCTGTTTCAGCAGACCAAAGGCAAAAGTTCCACTGAGTGATTCTATTTCACTCATCTTTCTAGGATTTACCTATTTTTGATCAGGCAATATCATGTTTATTCAGCAACATACAAAAGCAGCGAATGAATGTGGAAAATTGATTTCAGTTTACACTGGTAATGAATGTTATCTGATATATGAAGAAATTAAACACTTCAGCACATGATTTTTGTTGTACTCTTAGCAATAACTAATGGCAACGTTAATACCTTATGTAACTGCTTTACTGATTGATTTAATCTCTTTGAAGCTATTTCAAAATAAAGGTGGTTTTTATCAGTCACCAGACCTTTGCTATTAATCAGCTCTTCAATGATAAAACATTTGGCTTTCTTTTTTTTTCAAAATGCACTTGCTGTTTTTACACTGCTTGAAGTAAGAAAAATTTCTTTAAGTATTTTTATATTTATGTACACATATAAGGCCAAGTCCTTATAGGGTTACATGCAGGATTAAATTTGTTAGTACAAATTTCTTCACATGAATTTCCTTATATAAATACTCACGTGAAAGATTCCCATACAATAAGTTATGTTCAACCATATGTGTAAACTGTTGACAACCACAGTGTAAAAGCAGAAACTGAATTCATAGAATTAAATAAATTTGCTTTAGAACATAAAACAGGTCACCATCAGAATCAGAAAATGAATCTCTACTAGATTCTTCTTAGTGCCAAGGTAATAAAAAAGTAATTTGGCCTCTTTTTCCTCCGTAACTTCAGAAGTCCTCATTCCCTTCAGACCTTGACATGCTGGATTACCAGAGCTTCTGTGGACACCTTCTCATGATGCTCCCAGCTACTGGTTGAGTAACTAAATTAAAGTATGACCCCTATGCATCCTAGGGAATTAATCAGCAAAAGATGTGTGGGAAAAAACAGAGTTCAGAAGAAAAATCATTTTGTGAGACAAAAGGGTAACATTATGATGATGTTATGATAGAATTATGTTATCGAATAATCTCTTCCTACTGTAATCATCTTCAGTTAATGTAATTACAATCTTAGGAAATAAGACCACCTCTTGGGCAGATGTTAGGGTGGGTGGAGTACATACATTTTGTTAAAACTTTTAAGAAATTACTATTGGAATTTGTGAACTATTCAGCAGAAAAAATATTAGTGATCTCATAGTCATTAGAATTCAAATAATGCACCTATTCTAGGATGCATACATCTTTTCTCCAGAGAATTGATATAGATATCGAAATACATGTTTAGCTGTAATATAAACAGTACTTGACACTAGACATCTCTGCACATTTTATTATAAAGTAAATCTCTCTGTTCCTCCAATCTAAGCCTTTGTTGGGCTTCCAGTGAAAGGAGGATTAACAGAAAAAGTCTTAGTGGTTTGTCTCTGCAGAAACTTAAGGAATAATGTATCAGATGTAGAGATCCAAGTTAGGGCTTCTAATTTGAAAGTTCTCTGCTGATTTATAGAATTTTTTTTTTTTTTAAATGAATGCAATAACTTACTATGAAATTTAAACTCAGCACCCCAAATATCTCCCAGTACGGTTAAAGTTTCAGGAAGCAGAACGGAACAAGAACACCTCCCTCTTTTCGCTTGCAGAGACTGTGTTATTAATCCCTGAAGAAGGGTCCTATATTTCAGCACTCTACATTTTAGAGGCCTGCTATACCCTCAAGTCTTAGGAAGCCATTTCTATACTCCATTGCTTACTGGTAATTTGAGTTTTATGAGAAGTGGTACCAGCCCACCAAGACCAGTTCTTTAGGTAAGTTATTAGAGCCCATGCAGTGATTTAGGAGAAAAAAACGTTCCTTACTCCACTGACTATTGAAGAATACTTCACACTAAGTAGATCAGATCGAGCAAAATATTTATTTGACAGTAATCCAGTGATTAGAACATTCATCCCTTTGGAGTCTGTGGATTAAAGGTTTGGTCTGATTCAAAGAGTGCGAGGACTTGTGTGCTGACCTCCCATGCAAAGCAGAGGTATATCGGGTATTCTACGGTCTCCCTTCCACTGAGGCTTTGAACTAATACTTCACTTTGAATCTGAAAAAGCCTTTTTCTTACCTGTGTCCTAGTTTGGGTAAATCAGGATTTCTGACATACTAAAAAAGAACAGGTATTGGAAAATTCTTATCCCATTTCACATTACGAATTAGTATTTCTCAAGTACCTCAGTACTGTGCAAATTGTCCCTAAGTACATTCAGTGCCAACATAACATGGAATATACCATTCATTTTACTTACAATTAAAAATGTTTCTAAAGCCAGATTAGGATATTGTAAAAATACAACCCCATAAAACTTTAATATTCCCTACACATTTCCTAGGATGCTTATTTGAAAGTTCTGTCAACCCTTAGTGTCAACTGTCTTTAATACGTCCATTCTTGGGCTTTACATGTAAAAATTTTACTGAACTGTTTTCAAAGGCCTTTGAGCTGGTGCCCTCAGAATATCCTTTTTAGTTGTCAAAGATGGCAACATTTTTAATATTTAAACAATTTTAAACATTTAAAAAAAAAAAAAAGAATCGCTAAATGTAACCACAATGCCAGAAGCAGATATCAGATATTTTACTAATACCAGCACAAATTTAAGACCTTTTCCAAACTACTAATGGATATCTATTCAGCTAGGATATTGATGTTTGCATATTATTATTTCATATGAAGTGCAGTGCCCCTTCAAGTCTTGGGGTTTTTAAATGCAATTATTTCATGGTCTGTAACTCCTACTTCTCAAACTAAAATGGCATAACAGAAGACGTGATTGCTACAAAATTTCAATTACAATCTCTTGTAGTGCTATCCGTTCATAGTTTTGTATGCTATTCAGTGATTTTGCAAAATGTTTGGATCTTCTCTTTGTACCTGGCTACCACGTTTTTGTGATGATCAAATCAGTCCAATAATAAATATAATCCAAGTTATTTGCTGTTTAAGTAAAAATCTGTAGATTAAGTACTATTGGTGTTGGCTGATAGTTTTGGGAAGGTTGGTTCACATCATTCTAAGGAAATGGGGGACAACGTCAAGAAGAAATCACATTTCTCTTGGTTTCCACAGTTGTCCCTTCCTCAGAGAATGTACTTTTTCTTGTCTATGGGACATTAAAAGACCTGGCACAGAAAAAATGTCCCATTTGGTGACAGTAACTTATAAGGTTCAAAATATATAAGATGTATAGAGAAAGATTAATCTCTTGAATTATCTTATTTTATGAGCCTTTGGGGTTCCACAAGAAAAATCCATTGGTGAGGGTCTTTATGCATGGCACACTTCAGTGTGATATATGCTGTCTAAACCTCTTAAAACACAAGGGATTCTGTGCTTTTTTTATTCTTCATAATGTCCCACTTAGACTTCCAAGTTCAAACTAGTACCAAAAGAATTAGACCTAGTGAACATGGTAGAATGGGAGGCACAGATGTTCAAATGTTTGCCTGATACAAATTCAAATGCACACCCCTATACAATATAATACTACAACAAATATTATTAAACCTCCAAAACAATGCCCCCCATCTGATTAGGTTCCATGCAACCAACTTGTCAGGTGCCTGTTTCAAAATCAGGGCAAATGCAGTCCTGCCCCTAATCATGTTCTAAATAATTGAAAACTGCTCATTAACATCATTTGACCCTAGGCCTCCGCTTGAATACTTTGATTCTGATGTCTGTTTTCTCTGAAGGTGATTCTCTTTCTCCGTAGTTTATGTCATGAACGTCTCCCCACCTGCAGTAAGAAGCTGAGTTTGCTCTAATGAAGCCTGTGATCTTTCTTTCACTTACTGTTTGAGCGGAAATTATGTAAACAGTAAAAGGAAAGACACCAATACAGGAAGGGACAAATACATCACCTGCTGGGTTTGTCAGAGGAAGCGAGTGCTCATAATACATCAGGATGTGCTACAGGTGTTATTCAAGACCCTCCTTTTAAAATCATTGATACTGCCACCTTATTTCAGCTTTTAGGATGACGACTGGATGTTTTTAATTACCTTTTGTGACTAGAAGTTTTCATCTATACACAGTGATTTAAAAAGCTTTAAAAACACTGCTAGTAAGAAAGGGCTTTGTTTAGCAATGTAATTCTGCATTGGATCCAATAATATGAAATATGCCATTGGATCCACCCAGGAAGGGAGCTACGCTAGTGTGACAGAGCAATTCTTCCCACTGTGGTACGTGAGCTTCCCATGAATGCCAGGTTTTACCTTCATGGACCCTAAGCAACACAAGATGCATGTCTTATTAACTACTCACCAGATCGGAAAACACTCACTCGACCTCCAGGCAGCCCACAGAACAAAATACATGGGCCCTACCTATGGTATAACATCCAAGTCATGGCTGCCAGATCACTTGGCAGAGGCACTGTAATGAGGTTTCTCTCCTTCTCTAGAGGAAACTCCGTTGGGATTTCTAGGAATAACAGGAAGATTCTCCTCTCCTCAGCAAGCAGGTTGTGCCTTGTTGCAGTATGTGACATTTTACTTTGGTTTGTTGGTGAGGCTCACTGCACTCTTCTCTTGCCATAACCTGCCGCATTATTTCTTAGAAGAGTCCCAAGAGCAACGGATCATAACATCACTAACCTCCTCAGAGGAATGGGTGGCTTCTCTCACTGAGGGTTACTGTTTCGAGCTATCTGTGTAGCCAGCAATTGCCACTGCCCAGGAAAACTCACAGATTTTCTTTTGTCACAAAAACGGACAGAAATGTATTAGCCCTTCACCTTCCTGCTGCTGCCCACTGTCTGCTCCCAGACCACTCTAAGATCTGATAAAATCACTTAACTGCGTGCAGCAGCACCTCCTGCCTCAATCTATAATAGGCTTACTCTGCCATTTTTAAATAGTTTATTTACCTTGTTTTATTTTTTGCACACTAACCACCATTTCCTCTTTGTGCCCGAGTCCAAATCAGTATGAATGATTCATTACATTTCTTCCTGCATGTTTAGCTAAATTATTAACTGCCAGCAGCAGGTCGTTTACTTCACAGTTATATTTTATGACCACAAATCTTGTGAATATTGAAAAGCTTCCATAAATTTCTCTGATATTTTATTGTGGCAGTGAACAACAGCAGTTCTGGTGCTATCATTTTAAAAAATGTTATAAAAATCTAACCATCCAATAATAAAAGATTATTGCCACCTGATAATAAATGACTGCCAGATGATAAGATTTTCAAAGTATTTCCTGGGAGACTAATTAATTTATTTTCTATCTGGTTTTGTCTATTTTTTCAAAAAAGCATGTTTGTGAAATCTATTTATGTCACAGCCTTCTACATTTTTCATTGTGCTTTTTCTCTCTTGTTTCTTTGGAACCTTTCCCTCGTTTCAAGATGCAAAGATAAAATAAGCAGATACCTCTGAAAATGATGATGCATCTACTTTCCAAATTAATTAGCAGTCGTGTAAGCATAGGACAGTTTAAAGTATCTTTTTTTTTTTTTTCCAGAAACCATGAGAAGATTATAATTTTTGTAGATGGATAGCAATTACAAAACTCCTTGAAAATTCTGTATTCCTACACAATTTTATTCCTATTTCTAAAACCCCAAGTAATTAAGCTTAGAATAAAAGACTTTTAAAGTAAATTCTAAGGACAAACCACTCTAGTATCTACAAAAATAAACATCAAATTGGATATCCCAAATGTCATCTGAAAGAGAGGAATACTCTAATCAGCTCTGTCAAACCACTCACCATTTTTAATAGCTTTTACACTTAGCAGCTGCGTGCATCCTACAGCTGTGAATCAGCATTCCCCAAAATTTCGCTTCGTTTGTAAATGATAAGTAGCATGGCTCCTGCCTGTGCCCCGTTACTTTGAATAAGCACTCGCAAAGCAAGTCTGCATTGGTTAACTTCGTCAAATTTCCCTGGGAGATACAGTGAGTTCGATGCTCTGCTTCAGAGTATAACAAAAGATTCATTGCTTAAACAGATGAATTAGTAGTTGTGGGTGAGACAATCTAGTTCAAATGGTTCAATGTCCTGGCAATGGTATTTCATTTCAATAAATGTATCCAACAATAGTGTAAAATTAAGTTTTATAATATTTTTTAAGTCCTTAGCTTTGATAGAACTGAATACTTGGTACCACAGCTGCATGGATATTCCTGTATCCTCTTTTTACACTCCTTTAAAAAATAATTTACAGTCAAGCAGGGCCAGAAACAGCATATGGTCCCTTTGTTATCTGAGATTCTTTGATGTCTATTATGTTATCTTTTATCTTGTCTCTTTCAATGTAGTTTAAAATGCTGTTTGTTGAAGAAAAAAGTAATAACAGTTTGTACCCAAAGAGTGTAAAAACACTCTCCTGGATGCAAAAACCAAATACTAATGTGAGAGGAAAGAAAGCTCTATCAGTGAAATATTCCCTCCTGACACTCATAATTCTTGAGTGCCTGAATTCAAGCACCAACCTTGCAGGAAACCCTTTAGGTTACTAATTCTGGGAATGCAGATTATCTGGTACTTTGTTAAAAATATTCATCTCACCTGTCAGTCATACCAGACTCCTTCACCACAATTGCTGAAAAGAAAAAAAGTAATTAAAACGTGATAGTACATAGTGTGTGGCTTGGGGTTTGGGGAAAGTGAAAGAGAAGATGGAGGTTCACTACCAAAGCTCCACAGTTCCTCTCTGCTCCATTTGAAATGTGTTAAAACCTTACCCTTCCTTTGTCATATAATCTGTTCACTGCTCATTCTTACCTACTTTGTGCTTGGTCTTAAAACTGGCAGAGATAAATGTGAGCATAGTATTGGATATATCAGTAGACTCTGCTGAGTTAAGTGGTAGACAGAGTGGCACCACAGTTCTAAATGTGTGCCGCTTCATGAAGATATTTAGCACCAGATACAGCTATTCCCCTTTGCATGCTTTTGCAGAATGGGTAATTGGTTTACTAGTTATCCATTAAGTCCCATACAGACATGAATGATAGGGTAGGAATAATATTTTCTTTGGCAATTCAGTTCTGTTTTCTTCAGTGAATGCAAGTGATGAAGCTTAGTTTTGCAACTTTTATCTTGTTTAATTATTTCTGTTGTGCCATTTCTTCAGACTAAACAATCTCCATTTTGGCAGTCTCTGCAGATACGTAAACCTCTCTGCTCCATTTAACATCCCCATTGCCTTACACTGTTCTCTCTCCAACTTATTTATGTTTTATCTCATTTTTGCCATGTCAGCTAAGAGGAGTAAAGCAAAGCACGAGAAAAAGAGTCTTCTGCCTAAATCACATATGTTATCAAGAAATGCCTAACTAAGTCAGCATATAACCTTTCGATGTAACTTTATATTTTGCACCCTCAGTTGCTTTTGCTTAAGGACATCACTTTTCTGAATATCTGACTTAAATTATCTTGAATAAGGCTTGAGAATTGTAGCACATCAAAACTGCTGAAGGAGTAAATAAGAACTCTGGATGCTCAGCATACCCCAATACACCTTCAAGCTTTTCTCTGACAGTCATATCAGAAAATGGACATTATAAAAGTTTAATCTATATAAAAATAACTAAGCAGTAGTATAAAGGCATGAAAATTTGACTTGTTTCTTATAAATATATACCACACCCTCAAGAAGGGCAAACTTCTATTCCTTAGGAGGGCCTACTAACAACCTCCATATACATTTTCCTCCAAACTGCCCCGCCTGCTTGCTAGTCTTTAGTTTTGAAATAAGCAGCTCCCAAACCCATTCTCTAGGGAAAGCCTCGAACAGCTCTGTCCATCTGTCATTAGGCTGACTGGGTGAAGGTGACCAGAGTGGTAACCGGTGGTGGGAGCTATACAGATTCTGTAATTTTCAGTCTCCTTCTAAGATGATCCCATTTGACATAACACAAAGTCTAGGCTAGTAAAAAATGAAAAAGACATTTTAAGCATATTTTCAAAGGCAGCATGGAGTGTAATGGATTTTAGTCATGGACCTGAAAAATTCTAGCTCCACTTGGCACCTGATGTGAAACTTCTCATACACTGGACTACCATTCAGCCATTCGGTCTTTATTGTCCTGCTAGTGCTACCCAATATAAAGTAGTTATAACAACTATATTTAAAAATGTGCTTTCTAGTTTTTCTGTAAATTCAACCTTACACTATGTATCTCTAATAAAAGTCATCTAATATATTCACATTATATCCATTTAGGCATTTGTCTTAACAAATACAATGCAGAGAAATTATTTTTAAGTCCCTTTCATAGTAACTGACAGTTACTTAGATTAAGAGCTTCAAAAATCAGTCAGTCCGTCAGTCTTTGGGATACTGCTGCTGGGCTGTCTGTAATAGATCATTATTTCTGGAACCTACCTCCTTATGTAAAGGAAGGTCTATCATTACAGGAAATCAGCTGCACTGCCTTTTTTGACACCATTAAACTAGTTTTCTGGGCCTGTCAGGTAGACGAACTAACTTGTTCTCATTCTTATGTCCACTTAAGAATACCCTCCAGTGGCTTGACTGTGGGGATTTCTACTGAGGACAACGGCACGTGGCCAGTCGTGACTGAGTTAACAGTGTGACTTCAAAAGCCTACAGTGAGCTCTGTAAGGTTCCGTCCTCAGCCTCCCTTGCAGAGAGAAAACAGTCTTTAGCCCGTCAGTGCTCATTAATTCAGAAACGTCACCACACTGTCCAAAGCTAGCATCTCCACATGGCAAAGCACTGTGTGGTTCAAACGTGTCTTTAAGGAACAGGTTTGGGGACAGTCTCACTGCTCCATTTCCCAGCATAGCCATGCCCTCTGCCTTTTCAGTCCTTTTACCGCAGGTTGCCTCCTTCTTATGCCTAAAGGCTTACTTCTCTGAAATGGAATTATATTAATTTTATTTCCTGGACATCTTACTTTTAATATTACTCAAGGTTCCCTTCCAAACTTCCTTTGAAACCTTCTTGAGCCCTCTCTTAAACACATGACAAGCAAATGGAATAACCTGCCCACACCATATTTTAAAGTTTCTATGCAGAATTAAGAAGCCACTTTGTGGATTTTCCTACAAAATATATTAGAGAGGAATAAATTATATTAGATTATATTTCACTTGTAAACCATGCTTGAACATAAGCCTCCAGATGGGAAAGGTCAGGACTGTGCATTAACTCTTTGAACTAGATATCCCCTTTGAAAGATGAAAGTTTGGCAGGAAGTGGACCTACAAGTTTTTGAATTATTTTGCATTTAAATCATGGATTTCTTATTTTCATCCATCATTAACCTAATTGATCTCATTTACACATGCAAATTGTGGCACTGAACTTTCATGCTCACGGATATTATTCTTTACTGTTTACAGTAGCTATCCTTTATGTTTCATTTATTTCAAGCATTCACTAATATGAAAAGCATAAACAAGGTAATTTTACTTATTAACACAGTGTTTACATTATTATTGAGCTAAATAATTAAATAGAATAATGTCTTATTTACTTTTCACTCAATATGAAGACGTGCACATGTACTGAAGCTGTATCTTTTAAATTGCATTTTTGTTATTACTATTTTTAACTGCAACTTACACTAGTAAATATGAAATTATCCATCCTGTTAAGGGAGACAGAATGGAAAGCTGGTCACCACAGTATTGAAGTAACACTGAGATTTACTTATGGTCTATACTAACATTCAATACTGTGATTCAGCGATAAAAACCCCACCAACTATTTGGGTAAAACACCACATGAGTGTCTCAACACAGGTGAGTCTTGGGTGGAAACCTACGTGTGTATAAAGGGTAAACGTATCTCATAATATAACAGGGAGTCAACTGGAAGATTCTGAAACTCTCTCATTATCAAGATCACAGCAGTCCAGCAGAACATGTTCATCAAAAGAGAAAAGCTGGAACACCATTCAGATAGTTGATCTCTTAAGGATGGGAGCGTCAGTTGTGAGAAATGGTACCCTTCTGTCAGACTCTGGTAGCCAGTTAAGAAAACATCTAGCTTTTCCTCATGAGCTTCTCAAAGATTTAAACAGCTGACAGATTTTCACAGCAGTGAAGGAAATCCCTGCTTGCTGAGGCTTACAGAGACTGTCTTTGATCAGAGAGGGAGATTTTGTGAGAGACCGAGGTCCCTGTCTGCACATCACAAGAGAAAACAGAGCCCTCCTACTTTTTAAGCAGGAACAAAAAGTACCTTTAAACAATAAGACCATCCAAGTTGTGAGATGAAGGTCAGATAGAGAAATCCATTCGAAAAGCCAAGATCTAAGAACCTGAGGTCCAGGCCTCCTGTTCTGTAGAGATGGAGTATATCGTGAAAACAATATTGCTATAGCCAAGCCCAGGTGATCAAGATGTTGAGTGCTATCTTACACTAACCAGCTACTACCCTCCTTTAACTCAGTATGGGAAGTATACTTCATTGCTAAGGATAAAGGACAAATGTAAGAGATTCCTGTGACAGGCCAGTGCTGGAGCAAAATCCAGCATTCTGTGGAATCTGAACCAAAGACTTTGTTCTTACAGCACTCACAGTTCTGACAAATCACTCAAAAAAAATGTTGTTCTGCATTTCCCTCTTGTAGCCTATTATTCATACCTGGCTTTGTCAGGTATACTTAGCAAAAGGACTGATAAGAGATGATAGACTGATAACTACTTAGTGACTTCCAAGAGGTTGGGTCTAGGTAGCTGTACAATGATGACAGCAGTCTTGATTCCTCAAAAAAAGAACACATAGCCTGAAAATGCCTCATTCCCAGAGCTGAGTCTAAGAACTCTGAAGAATAAAGCATTAAAACCAACAAAAGCGCTAGGACTATATCAGTTTGGAACAAAACAATTCTGTTTCCTCAAAGGGAAATTTTCTTTGCCATTTGTTGTGAACAGTACGCAATAGGATGGGTGATGCCAGAGAATGTGCTGCTGCAGCTGTGCCATCATGTTACTCCTGAAAGAAATTTTAAGCTTGAGATATCGGCCACCTTCCGCAAGCTCCAGAAGTCTTTGAAATATCACAGTTCCCAAACACTCAAATTATTCTAAGATTGAACAGTTGCAGCAAAAAAGCAAATTGTGCCAATTTGGACTAGAGATCTGCAAAGCCCGGGGTGTGCAAATCTCAAGTGAGTTTTTTCTTTTATGGCCCTAGAGAATTATGCACTTGGAAAATCCAGGACTTTTAACTTCAACTTTCATCAGAATTTATAGAAGAATTTTGTGTTTAAGCTTATCGACTAAACGTATAGTTAGATAAACATTTTCTCTCATGGCAAATATAAAATAAATTTCAGTTCTTACAAACACTCCATCTATTTTCACTCCTGACTCAACATACAGTCTATCTGAACTTATTTGAGCTGGCTCAGCATTTTGGGGCCCTGTTAAAAAATAAATGAAAAATTGGAAGGCTATGACACCTCATTATCCTACTTAGTAAACCATTTCCTGACTCTGGGGATGTATCTCTCGTCAGGCTGTCCGTACAATGATTGAGGCACTGTGTAATCATGCCAAATATTCCCAGATTTTACTTTTAGCCAGTGTGTCTTTGAGGGTGTCACACAGCATAAGGAAGAGATGGTCATAAGCAAATGAGAACGACCAATAATGCTGTTGACTGATCAGAAACCAAAAAAAGATAAGCATCAGTGAAGGAAATTTCTTTTAACTTTCGTATTTTCTTCATTTTGGAAAAGCATCTTCTCTACAGTAGAAGCTACTTCCAAAAAAGAGAATTGTGCTTTTGTTCCTAAAATGGATACTGCTTACTCCTGGGGAGTTCTGGGAGACATACCTGTTAAAAAAAAAAAAGGGAAAAAAAAGAAAAAAAAAAAAAATCCTGAGGCCAAGAGAAAAAGGAGATAAGCCACTCCAAAGTGGAAGAGCAAAAAGGTTTTTTAAGCACCAAGCTGGGGAAAATAACTGAGGTAAGTAAAAAGAATGAAGTACACTAAAGGAAAATTAAAATCTTGTGTCTTAGTTGAACATCTTCAAAAAGACAAATGGTCTGCCTCAGCCACACAGTTGAAAGACAAGGAACGTGTGACATATTTTACCCATTTACAGTACAGAATGACCATACGTAGGCAACAGGAAAAACTGTCTCTCCCCCTTAGGCTTTATCATAGCTAAGAGGTGTCCAGATTTGTGCACTTCTACATGGGCACACATCTGCCCCTTCTGAGCTACAGAAAGACAGCAAGTTCATGGTTGAGACGATCAACCTGAACAGCCACAAAATGTATTTAAAATGTAACTAATTCAATGGAATTAAACATTAAGATCTAATGAAGACACCTCTTCTTTGTCTCTAAATACTGTTCTGATGTGCAATTGTAAATGGTTTAGGCGTTCTTCATAGACAAAGGGTCTAACAGTTGACTGTGCATGACCCTTTTCTTGCCTTTTTTTAATAATGCCTTATTTCACGTAGTACTATATGAATGTGTATTATAGTACATACTTGTCAAGGGTTAGGGCAAGGACAGCCACCAGTCAAATTACAGATGCTCTCTATTAAACCCTCTTCCTTCCCAAAGGGGAAGAGAAAGGGAACAAGGGAGATAGAATTATGAATTGGAAAAGAAAACTAAAACTGCTTTAATGAAAATTTTAACAATAAAATGAAATATATACAAAGACACGCAAAACCAATATCATCGAACCCATCCCCCCTGATGGCAATTACATCACCAGCACCACTGATGCTGTGGGCAGGTGTTGGGCAAGTCTTAGACTGGACTCAGCAGCAGATGGGAACTGGATGCAGGAGCTGGATTCGGGAACTGGATTCAGGAATGCACGGATGGGGATCAAAGGCAGAATGGACAAAGTCCTTCTTGGACACTGGCCATTGAAGTGAGCTTGACCCTTGTGATCCCTCCGCTTTATACCGAACATGACTTCTATGGGATAGAACACCTTGTTGGTCAGTGTAGGGTCACCTGTCCTGTCCGCTCCTCCCCACAGGTGTGGCCTCTCATTTCCTGCACCCCCATTGTGACACACAGGATTTAGCAGTGACCTTGGTTTGCACAGGAGTGATTACAAGCCAGAGTCTTTCTGCAACCCAGTCCCTGGCAGTGACTGTAAACATCAAGCTTCTAGAAGCAGCCACTGTCTGCAAAAATATGCCGTTAACTTCAGAAAGTGCCGTCACTGAGCAGAGCCTGGGCTGAGAAATAAAATCTCTGAACAGAATGAGTTCTGTTCTAACTCAAACTAGGACATTAGTATATTTGTTATCTTATATTTTCACGTACTCACACAAACACACATATACATGTAATCTATTTTCACTTATTATTGTTCAGAATAAGTAACTGTAGAAACTGTGTTCCAACAAAACCTTGAAAACAGCCAATAATGGGCTGAACTCCCTTAGTGAGCATAGGTGAGCAAGGTAGCTCTTTGATCAAATTCCCCTGCATTACACCAACAGAAATTCTAAACCCACCACGTTGTCAGAGAAACCTCAATTTGTTGATACATCAGAAATCACAGTAGTACGCTGTTAGACACACATGCACACACACAGGCACTATTTTCTGCATGGCTGCACAAGTGTATTGCTGATTTGCTTTTCTGTAGTCTGCTAAATTCAAGGTGGATTGTTTACCTAATTCAAAATCAATAAGTTTCTTTCCTGGACAATAATTCCAACATTCTTTTGAAACAGCTGCCTAATTTTAAAGTCAAGTTTGGACATTCATTGCAAAGGAATCTAATAACAACCCACAAAAGCAAAACCAGCCCATTACACGACCATTGTTGGAATAGCCAGTAGAAGCAAGTTAGCTGATGGCTATAGACTCGTCAGACTGACAATTCACTGCACATCTGTGTCTGCCAATATAGAATTTACTCAAAATTGCCTCTCTGGACACTTCTTTACATAACACATATTTAGCTTATTAGTGCTGTCATTTGGGAGTGTGGTCAGCTTTTGAGCAAAATCTCACTGAGTCTGTTAGCATGGATCACATCACAGCTGCCGTTTTAGAATCACGATGATTAGGTTTGAAGTTCAAATGATTTGATTTCGCTTTAAAGCTTCAAAAGCAGCCTCTGGGGCAGACTTACACAATTAATTTTTACTGAGGTCTGCTGGGTAATTTACTGTAGTCAGAGAATCTTCACTAAGGTAAGGTAATTACCACTGGGTAATTTTATGGCACTCTGTTCAGTAGGAAGCAATGTGTTGGCTGGCTTCTGCTCAGATAAGACCTGGAGGAAAGTGAAGATGCTGCTTCTGGGAAACAACACGTGTCTGAGACATTAAGAAGGGATGAGCAGAATTCACTCACTTCCTAGATGTGGACCAGAAGTTGTACTTGTCCTCAAAATGTCTTTTCAGGAGTGTGCATGAGGACTTACAGTACACAATCTTGTAAATATTGTACTATGCTTTCAAAACTGAAGTACTGTGCCTATGATTCTGTAATACAAGAACAAAGAATGGATTCTTAGTTTAGTTTGAACGCAAAAGTAAACAATGACATGAAATACCCCTTGGAGATTTTGTATTTATCACTTACAAAAAGCACTTCCTAATAATCAGTGGCAGATAGGCTGACAAGCACACTTCAGAGCAAAGCCACGGGGGATACAAGTCTATTTTAGGTTTACTGTTGACAGGAAGGGTCAGAGGAAAAATAAATTCAGCAAGCAGTGTCATGCTACCACAAACCTCTGCTGGCCAAGCAGAAACTAAATTACAGCCCAACCTCTCAGCATGACAAAAAGGCTTGGGCAATTGGGCTGCCCTGCGAGGCACAGAGAACAATGTACAGATGAACATGATTAATTACAAGTCGGACATAACAGAAATTAATAATAAAGCTTAAAAGATTGGAGGAGCTAATTATGCCACGGTCTGGAGTGGGGTACAGTATGCTCACCCCAACAGCATCCCTGTTATTTTAATATTTGAAGTCTCAAAATTAATCTGGAAAGCCCTGTGAAAACAAGGACTGATCATGCTCTCCCTCAAGATATCCTTCTTTTGATCAAGCTATAAATAATATGGGTAATCTCTACTTCTAGACCTAAGCATAAAAAAAACCCCAACAACCAAACCCAGAAAAGAGCAGCAGAAGGATCAGAGATTATTTCTATTACATACACATATATCTATATTAGAAGACAACAAAAAAAATTTAAGAAGTTTAGTCCTCATCTACATTTCATGAACTGAAGAACTACTGGGGAAAGCTGATTTGATTGCTGTATCACACTGATAAAAACTACGATTTGTGTAAGGAGAAGAAGAGGGAATACAGTATTTTCCATATTAATATCGCTGCTGACGGCATTACTAGCTTTCGTTTTGTTAAGTTTACTTCCTATTAAAGCTGCTGATGAAAGGAGCTGTGTGGACTCATGAGCACATCTATCTACATCTCTCCACGGACTCATTACAAATATCTGTGTCATATAGTCTCATCATCTAGGACAGATTTAATTTTATTCTATTTGTCACTAGGCATAAATAAAAACCTGTCATTCCAACTATTGCATTGCTTTCATTTTCTCTACCTATCATCGACTGGATGCGAACACAATCCTCTATTTCCTACTGTTTTGTTTTCCTTTTCTTTGCTTTTTTTTTTTTGATTTGGTGAAGCCACAAATGTTTTCTCCATTGTCAGGGGCTAGTTGCTTGAAAGAAAGAAGACTTTTTTACTTTCAAGCGTAACTATAGAGGACAGAAATGGCCAGACAATTTATTATTGCCTTTTTTTCCTAACCTGTGATGATACACTGATAATTCATAAGGAGCATCCATGTACCACAGATATAATGCGTCACATTTTAGGGAGGTGTTTAAAAACCAAGTGCAGCTCTAATGCGTGATGTTCAATCATTGCGCATCCATTCTCTGCCAAACTGAGGCTCATCTGTACTCTTCTGTTTGACCACTTTGAGGTACTTGCTTATGATTCTCCCATAGCTCTCTGCTCATTTGAAATGCCCCTGGGACATTCAGAGCACGTGCCCTATGGAGCAATGCCACACTACTTGGTTGTGATTTCAGAGCCTACAGGATGACAGGTTAACAAATTCTCCTGACTTTTGTCATGAGGTCCCCTAATTCATCTGTTTTGTCAGCATTATTTTTGAACTGCTGTCATGTGGCGTTGAGGATATATTGGGTCAGCTTACACTGGGTCCTGTAGCATGACTCTTATTGATGTCTCTTACATGTTTCAAGTCGTGGATTGATGGAAAAAACTCAGCAGCTTCCAATGACTGCAGCAATACCCACAATGACAGTGAGAAATATCAGGGGAATAAAATCAAGGGGCCCAGTTCCAGTGTGACATATTCCATTCAGAGTCTTTGGGATTACTCTAGTAAATCATCCTTCTCCTCTTTTTCCTTCAAGGTTGTCTGCTCAACCACATCATTAGTTCCCTGAATCTCCTTCTCTTTTATAAAGTTTCCTTTAGAAACTTGTCCAGCATAAGACTTCTGAGTATGTTGACCATGGAGATGCAGGTGGTAAGGAAAAGGACACTAATAGCCTGTTCTTAGTCTCCTTGTCATTTTTCACTTATCTTTCCATGTATAATGACTCTACACTAGTGCTGGAGAGTATTAAATTGATTGGTGGAAAAGTAATGGAACAAGAAGAACGATAGAGAATAATTACTTTTGCATTGCGGCTTTTGATAAGTTGGCAGTTAGAGGGGTCAGTAACACAAAGCACTTTATAAACTGTAAACACTTGGAGCAGTTTGTCCTTGTTAGAGAACTTCAGTGAACTCCCAGCAGAGAGAGAAGGGTCTTGTTCAAAACAAGAAGCAACAGGCACAGAGGAAGATGCACCCCACTGCTATTTAGCAAGGCAGTCTCTTGCTACCTAGGGTGCAAATCAGAAGGGAACAATAAATACTCAAGACGTTTTCTAAGAGAGGACACAGAAAGGCTTCTTTGCCTTATGATGCTCACTCAAATCAGAATGCTGCCTTTACCTTGAATGACATTACATTGCAGCCACTGTGACTCAGTTTAAACCTCGTATAGCTTTCCTATTTCTGTATCTACTGTTCCATTCAATTTGGTTCATCTCCTGCAGTGCCAACGCCTTGAGCAGGGCGCTGAAGGAAGAGCAAACAATTTGGAAGTGAAGGCATGGGCCAGCTCAGTGGCTGATGGTTGTGGGATTTAGAATTGAAGGGAATAAAGCTTTTAAGGATTCATGTCTCTAGTACAGATGACATTGAACATGTTAGCAGAGGCAGGTGTTTAATAGCCATTTGGTGAAGAAAGGCTTTGATCTCCCTCAGTAAAGTGAGGGGTAGAATGTTTCAGAAAACAGTTATTTTCAGTACATATTACTTGTGGATGCTAATTCACATCCTCCTCATTTTCAGACTTTTTTGCAGATGGCATTTTTAGCAATGCTGTCAGCTTCTGGAGTGCTTTTCCCATTACTGCATTTTACGTGTGCTACAAGTCTAGAGATGCTTATAAAAATGTCCCTGCTTAGAAACGAATTATATATGACAGCAGTCCTTGACATGGAATCTTGGGAACTAGCTGCAGTTGCTGCAAGCTTGTCTGCTTTACGGCCAAGCTTGTATGCTTTATAACAGGTTGATTACACCTAACCTAGAAACAGATTCATGGAAGGTCTCTCCCCTTCACCTGGTCTGATAATATTTGGCAGATGCCCGTTTTTGCTAGCTGGCAAGTACAGGTGTTCTGCAGAGATCCAAATAGCTGTACGCCGAAGAATGGTGGGTATAATGCAAGCGAATATGAAAATGTCATCTGATGGTGAAAAGGTGTTTTCCTGAGTGTCTCACTGTTTATAAATGAAAAAAATCTGACTCAAAAGACAACATGACTTCAGAGTAGGCACACAGATGCATAGGCAGGTTAATTCAACTTTGAAACAATGCATTGTGGGAAACAACAAGTTTCCAGAAACCCTGTTTGAAAAAATTAAGCCAATAGAGATACAAAACAACTGAGGTCTGGCCGATCTAGAGTAACATTCTGTACATACAAGGCCTAAAAATAAATCCTGAAGGGCTTTTCCTCCAGGACTTGTGTTATTAACCAGCATTCCACAGAGTTTCTGTAGCAGGATTCAAAATTATTGAGGCAATCTGCTGTGAACTTGGCTTCTTCATACACTTTTTTCAAGTTTCTAGATACTTTCAAGGAAAATTGTGAACTACTATGATCTTGATTTTTAAGAACTCTTTCACATTGCTACAATGACGAACAAAACAAGACAAATGCATTTCCTCGACCATTTCTCAAAGCAAACCAGGAACTCAGTCCCATAGTGTTTTCACTTGTAAAGCCATCATTAAACTTTTTTAGAGCTACTCCTGTTAAAACAAACAAACAAACAAAACAACCCAACCAACAAACCAACCAAATACAAGCCAGAGAAGCTGGCTAAAAGAAAAGTGTTATCTATCCACACAATACCAGAGATTTTTATAATTTTCCCACGATAGAAACTCGGAAACAAAACAAAACTATAAAAGCAAGCGCATATGACGTGTATTACTTACAGTGTATTTCTAGAACCTGCATTGCTATCTGAGGTGTAGAGTTTAGGGACTCATGATCTACTCTGCAACTTATAACTGCACCATCATCATTGCGATCTGCTAGGAAATCCAGCGTGCTGCTGACTGTGAATGTCTTACGATTTGCATCCTCTTCTTTTACATATTTAACATCTGAAAGAAAGAATAAACAAACAATTTTCTCTCCAATATTTTTAGGAAAAGTAGTTCAGCATTAGACAGCTAAATTATACCACTTGTTGAAAATACACACTTTTCTTATGGGTAGTGAGCTCTTGAAAACAAGACTGTAGTTATTCCTCGATTTGCTCCTATTGTGAGAGCAGGAGATAGATATTGAGAAAGAAAATTTTAAGATTGATTACATGATACTGCACTCATACAGAAATTCCTTTCATCATTATCGCTTTTATGCTTAGGTCTAAATTTGATACACACTTTCTCTGCAGTTCATTAGAAGAAATGTGGTCCCCTCCCACCCCCACTTCCTTAAGTATTTGCATTGTCACTAAATATTCCATTTTCAAAGTCCATACTTATATTCTTTCATAGGAATGCAATACACGGATATTACTAAAGCCCTGTGTAATAAGGGTTGCATACATGTAGTCACATTAACCCTGTGCTTTATTCATTGCTTATTCTGTTAGGCTAGAATTACGCTAATTTGTGAACTAAAGCCATACCAAAGTATAGCTATCAATGGTGATGAACAACTGTAAATAGAGCATGTCATAGTATTTCCTGGAATCTACAAAGTTCCAAGAAGACTGGAAATAAAATTACTTCAAAGAGACCTTCCATTCGCTACTTTATAACAAGCTAAATTGGCCTACTGCTTTTGTGCCAAGTCAATTAAAAATCTGTTTGACGGTTTTTGGTCCAGATACTAGAGTGCAGGGAGCTTACAGCTACGTTTAAGAAGTATTCAAAATCAGCTCAAGGTTAAGGTTCAAATTCAGAAAGTTTTGTTGTAGGACATACGCGTTAGATCAGAATTGAAGATCGAAAAGACTGGGCTTTATTTTGTTTTTAAAAGTTTTAATGTATTATCTGCAACATGAGATATTCTTACACATACTTTGGAATTGTTTAACTTGGCTCCCCATATTTATTGATTTTAATTTATTTCAGAAAAATAGTAAGCTTGTTATATTGATTTGCTGCAATGAAAGCTTTAAAAAACATATATAAATATATGAACATATATATTAAATTACACTGAGAGTGTGTATGTCCTCTGTGTCCTAAAAAACCAAAAAGTGAGAGGCTGCAGTTTTACAAATTATACTAAATCCCATTAGAGAAGAAGATGACCTAAATACAATTTCCATGAAATATCAATTTTAGAAAGCAAACCGTAAATGGCTTAAACTATTTCTTTTTAGATTAAAAATACCTCTGTAATCAGAAAGGTGGTCTTTTTTGTTGTCTCCAGATAGATGAAGAAACCACGTAGTTATATGATTTCCAATTTTCCCCAAGAAAAAATTATTTCTTGCATACAAGCAGTTTTCTGCCTGTTGGTTGCAAAGCTCTAAGAGATTTCAATTTCTGCCGCTGTGACTATCAATATTTAGGGATCAGTAGGTGAGAGAAATATTGACTTGGGCTAAACCAAAGTTATTATAATCAAACAACAAATGTCTTCACTAATATTTAAAGCAAACATATGAGATTTTGTTTCCAGAGTTAGGTTTCCAAATTTAATTATAAGTACATATATAGATAGCGTTCTGCTGCTAAGTAATGTACACATCCCTTTGCTAACTGACTTCAGGTGAAGGACAGACAGCTCCTGAAAACATCAACAACTTTAATTTCAGTGAGAGGTTGTGGATGGTTAATCCACACAAAAGCAGTTAATTTCCTAAATGGTTTAGAAGCCTTTCTCTAGACATCTATTGTTTGGAAGAGTTCAGCTCTTAGAATTAATTACCTCTGTAAAAAGGATGGTGATACTCTTCTACAAACTGTTGATAACCTCATCAACAGAAATACTTAGCTTGTCCCCTTTATCAGCTGTACCTTCTTACATGTTACTTCATAGCAGAATTAGGTGTGATTGTAATATATGCTAACTGAATGTAAAGCCCACCTGAATGTAACCACGGTGCAGATCAGGTACAGGGTATGTCACTGTATGCTAGCATTCAGAATATTTACCAGGGAGTTTTACAAAAATTTTAAATACGTCTACTGTAGTCTTTCATTTCACTTATTTTCTTGCTACTTCTCTCTCTCCTAAATACCCCTGTGAAAAAAAGCTTTAAAAAAAAAAAAAAGAACCATTACAGAGGCTCTTTCTCTGGAAATCATTATAATGAATGGGGGATAACTAAGGAGGAACTGGGGGTCTTAAGGACAGATTGAACATTAGTCAACAATGTGCCTTTACAGTATTGAAAGCTGAAAAATGACTGCCCTACATGAATAATAGTATAGTCAGCAAGTCAAGGCAAGCAATTCTTCTCTATTCAGCACTTGCATGTCTGTATCTAGAGCACCAGGTCCAGTTTTGGGCTTTTGGTACAAGATGTTGACAAACCCGAGTAGGTTCAGCTGAAAGCCATAGGGATGGTCAGCAGCAGGAGAATATGATGTACCAAGACAGTTTGAGATAGTTGGGTTTGTTCAGCCTGAGGAAGAGACGACTAAAACCAGATCACACTGCTGCCTTCAAGTACCTAACGCATGTTCATAGAGAAGAAAAAGCCAAAGTCCTTTCAGAGATGTACAGCAAAAGTTGAGGGGCAATGAACACAAGTTACACCAAAGCAAATTCTGATCATGTATCATGAAATATCCACATATAATAAAAATTCTCCACAATAAGGGCTTTCAAATACTTGAAAGTATTGGGGATTTTTCAAAATTGAATTGGAGAAGACCTTTAGCAACCTGATCTAATATTTGAACAAAGATTGGGCCATATGAAATCTAATGGTCATCTATGGGCCCACTTCTATGGCTACATCAGATAGTAGCACAGACAGATATGCTTGTATAACTGATACAAGTTTATATCTCAATACTAGTTTATATCTCATTACTAGTTTGTGTCTCCTAAGTATAGAAGTTTAGTAGCGAAAATTATAAATTAAAATTATAGAAAGTCTATTATTCATTGTTCATTGTCAACTATTTATAAAAGGACATACATGTAACATCCATATAGAAACACTCATCCTTTAAAAAGACAGTTTTGCTTGTTTTACAAGGCAAATATGATTTTTGTTTACATTTAAAATAAAGTTCTGACATTAGATGGCCTTGTTCTCTAAAAAAATTTCATCTTTGTTTTAGAGGTTTATTAAGACAAAGTGTTCAGTGCCTCTCTGAATTGTGTATACTAATAATATACAAGCTAATTCAAAATGTCTCAATCTGTTGCAACAAAATGAACTGATATTATCCTATACATTTTTGAATCCAAATTTTGCTAGGAAAAAAATAAAAGAAAATCCATTTAAAAATATTCCTGAAACCTAAAAACAATTTTTACACAATATTGTTGAAATAGAATCTAAGAAATTGTGGTGAAAAAATAGATAATTCATTAACAAAAATTATGTATTTAGCTTCTCCGATATTGTTGCTTTTAACTATCTTCCAGAAATGTCATCAGAATGCTAAACTGCAGATCTTTTTGTTAATTTGGTACATGTATGAGAGACAGACACTAAAGGAAAAGGTATGGCACTCAGTGCTTCATATTCAGTCTTTCTCATTACTAACACTTTATCAAACAGTACTCCTTTACCAGATGATGATTCCTTTTTTGAGTAATAGCAATGGAGCTACAATTTTAGAACGGCTTTTTCCCCTCTGGTGCAACTCTGAACTCAATGCATCATTTATATTCTTTTGCACCATGTATAATACACTGTAATACAGTTGGATTTACTGATGCTAGACAGATGAACTCCTAACCTTTAATGTCAGATGCATTAGCATATAATTTCATATCTATTTTCTCAGATTTATCATTTCACCTTTTACAGTGCACAAAGCTAATGTAACTTCTGCTGATGCCACTGCAAACTGGGTAGGTTATTTTATTTCTAACCTTCGTGAAATGGCAATGTGCTCTTCAGAAGACCTAGAAAACTAAGCTGAAATGGATGTGCTCCGTACTTTCATTACGGTTTTGGGTTTGTTGTTTTTTTTTTTTTTTTCCACTGTTCTTTTTCACACATCTTCTTTGATCCTTCCCCACCCCCTTTTTAAAAAAACCCATCCCTTTGGGAGCTGTCAAGAAGAGCAAAGTAGTTAAAGAGTCAAATCACCAAATTGCTTGCTGGCTTACAATTACACGTCAGCTGAAAGAAAGACAAAGTTATTACACCAGATTTTGAAATATAAATTGTAAAATAACATCTTTTCAGAACTGTTGCCTTGCTCTGAGGCCAACTGTATCAGTGGTTCTCTTAAAGTACTGACACGGCTTAGAGTGATTTTCAATTTACGTTTTAAAAATATATATATTCTTCCTGTTGCCTTTTCTGGATGACAGAATCTATGCTGCGCCATGTGTGTTAGCTGTGCTGTTAAAATCTTCTTTTAATTACATTTGATGAGGAGCTGCCTTTCTTTCAGCAATCTCCTCAAATTTCCCAGTGGCTGGAAAGAATGGTTCTGTGTTTCCTCATTTTCTATCCTTGATAAAACTGCTCAAACACGTTTCAAATTATTCCAGCCTAAAATTCCTGTCTTCTTCAACACTATTGTGATTTTCATCAGAAATCTAAAGATGCTTCTAGAATGGACTAGGTTTTTTGGACAATCAACTGGAATCTCCTTTGTTTACCAATTTTGTATCAGAGCTCTGTTGACTATGTGGAACTGTGGTAGAGAATAGTAAAGGAAGATTAATGGATTCTGTAATTAATGCTGTAACTTTGCCTGAGGCAGTTTATTCAGCTAACAAAATCCACAGTATCAGACAAACTCGAGACAAAGCAGATAAAAGTTGGAATTTTTTAAAAAAGCTGCACAGAAAAACTGGATTTTGAATCATCTATTGATCTGGTCTTATGGAATCACAGAATCACAGAATCATCTGGTTGGAAGAGACCTTTAAGATCATCGAGTCCAACCATTCACCCTGCACTGCCAGGGTCCCTAAACCATGTCCCTCAGCACCACATCTACATGCCCTTTAAATGCTTCCAGGGATGAGGAGTCCACCACTTCCCTGGGAAGCCTGTTCCAATGCTTCACAACAGTGAAGAAGTTTTTCCTAGTAAGTAGCCTAAATCTCCCCTGGGACAACTTGAGGCCACATCCTCTTATCCTGTCAATTGCTACATGAGAGAAGAGACCAACCGCAACCTCACTACAACCTCCTCTCAGGTAGTTGTAGAGAGTGGTAAGGTCTCCCCTCAGCCTACTTTTCTCCAGACTAAATAACCCCAGGCCCCTTAGCCGCTCCTCATAAGATTTGATCTCTAGACACTTCACCAGCTTCATTGCCCTTCTCTGGACATGCTCCAGCACCAAAATGTCCCTCCTGACGTGAGCGGCCCAAAATTGTACACAGTGTTCAAGGTGTGGCCTCACAAGTGCTGGGTACAGGGGGACAATCACTTCCCTCCTCCTGCTGGTCACACTATTGCTGATACAAGCCAGGATGCTGTTGGCCTTGTTGGCCACCTGGGCACACTGCTGGCTCATATTCAATTGGCTGTCAACCAACACCCCCAGGTCCCTTTTCTGCCGCGCAGCTTTCCAGCCACTCTTCCCCAACCCTGTAGTGTTGCAGGGGGTTGTTGTGGCCCAAGTGCAGGACCCGGCACTTAGTCTTGTTGAATTTCATACAGTTGGCCTCAGCCCATCCATCCAGCCTGTCCAGAGTCCTCTGTAGAACCTCCCGACCTTCAGGCAGATCAACACTACCTCCCAGCTTAGTGTCATCTGCGAACTTACTGAGGGTGCACTCAATCCCCTCATCCAGATCATTGATAAAGATGTTAAAGTGAACAGGCTCCAATACTGAGCCCTGAGGAACACCCCTGGTGACCGGCTGCCAGCTGGATTTAACTCCATTTACCACCACTCTCTGGGCCTGGCCACCCAGCCAGTTTTTGATAAAGGGAAGAGTACACTCATCCAAGCCATGAGCAGCCAGTTTCTCCAGGAGAATGCTGTGGGAAACAATGTCAAAGGCTTTACTAAAGTCCAGGTAGACAACAGCCACAGCTTTTCTCTCATCCACTAAATGGGTCACCTCATCATAGGAAATCAAGCGGTCAAACGGGACATGCCTGCTGACTGGGCCTGATCACCTGGTTGTCTTCTACACGCCACGTGATGGCACACAAGATGATCTGCTCCATAACCTTCCCTGTCACCAAGGTCAGACTGACAGGCCTGTAATCTCCTGGATATTCCTTACGACCCTGCTTGTAGATGAGTTTCAGATTTGCCAGTCAACTGGTATCTCCCCAGTTAGCCAGGACTGCTGATAAATGATGGAAAGTGGCTTGGTGAGCACTTCCACCAGCTCCTCCCTCAGTACCCTTGTGTGGATCCCATTTGGTTCCATAGACTTGTGCACATCTAAGCGGTGCAATAGTTCACTGACTGTTCCCTCTTGGATTGTGGGGCCTTCGTTCTGCTCCTCATCTCTGTATTCTGCTGCAAGGAGCTGGGCACTCAGTGAACTGGTTTTACCATCAAAGGCTGAGACAAAGGCGGCATTCAGTATTTCAGTCTTTTCCTATTATAGCAGAATGAATAGAACGACATGAATAAATACCAATACTCTACTTATCCTTTTTATTCATCTACTCTATAATGGGCACCTCAGCTGGCTGTGGTAGATGTGACTAAGCCTTCTGTTATAGGAAGCTCTCCCCACCCATCCACCAAAAAGGATTTTAAACTATCCCAGCATTTATGAGAATATGGACTAGAAAACTAAGCTTTAAGTAAAGAACATACAAAATGAAAGAGAAGACAGAAAAGAAATAAATAGGTTTTATATGCAACTCTCTCCTATCTCACTGCATCCTTAAAGGCAAATCCTTGCTTTCAGCTTCGGTTTTAGTCACCTGATGACTTTTCGGCTACAGCAGACTTTGTCCAACTCCCCCCCAGTCCCTGTGAAGTTCTCCTTATCCCTTTTAAAGGCTGTCTTCTCCCTGCTCCTCACCACAGACTCTCAGCATCCCTGCCTCAGCTGCAGGTTCCCAGTTTCCCAGCTGAGATTCTCTCAACTGCTACATCCTGACTTCTCCTCACCAGAGCAGTCTCCATAGCGCCCCTACAACCTCCTGTCTCCTCCAGAAGGTTCGGCCTCAACTGGTCACTTTACTTAGAGGAGTGTAACATAAACCTGGCAATTGATCAAATCAGACATACGTCATACTAGAAAGGCAAAGAAATGAAATGGTAAAATATCTGGGGTGAGTGGTATGGCTGTGATAACAGTAATCCATAAAATGTTTCTCTATGAAGCATCACAGTTGAGTTTATTTTGCTGAACAGAGTTCAGAGCAATTCAAAACACCAGTTTTTACCATTTGAAGAAAAAAAAAAAAAAAGATGGTTATATGACCACTCCAGTAATTTACAATCAATTCCTTATCTATGTACTTTCACTGATTCATTTAATGATTAAATATGACAAACTTCATAAACATGAATTAAAAAATACAATTCTAAATAATGTACGGTTTTGACAATTGGACCAAATTACATCAGAGTCCCTTTAAATACCTTTAACTTCTTTGTCATTCTTGAACCATCTGATATCAGCTGCTGGTTTACTACCAGATGTCTTGCAAGTTAGCTGCATCCTCTCTCCCTCCATAACTGGTGAGGTAAATCCAGTAATTTGTGGCTTTTCAGGAACACCTATCAAGCAAACAAACAAATTATCTCCGAAAGTCTCCAGCTGCTGCCATGAATATAAGAGCAGTAAAGTTCACTTCTTCAAATGCTCTAAATTCTGGAAACAAAAGAATTAGTTCCTTGCTTTGTCCATAAACCCTGTTTCCTATTGCAAATAGGAAAGCTGTCAGTCTGAACTGTAGTTGATTCTAAAGAATTAAAGAAAACAGAAATTATCGAGTTCTCTGAGGGAAACAGATTATATTTTAAAAACTGTCTTATCTACATATATTCCTCATGCAGGTCTAGTCTGACTTCTATTATAAGGTGTAGACTGGTCTTCACAGCAAGCAGGATGACAAAGTATATTAGAAGTACAGCTGTGAAAATAAAATGTAACTGGCAACAAAAAGAAGAACTGATCTAAGTTCAGAACAGATGCTTAAGCATGAATTACAAAGATTTTAATCAAAATTCAGGGGAAAGGAGGGATGAAAATAAATACAGAGGTTACTTTATCTTCAGAGAACACAAAACCAAAAAACCCCAGTAGGTATAATCACAATTCCATTGGCTATGAAGAATTATTCAGCTGAATGCAAGTTCTTTGGAGGAGGACTTATGATCACAACACACTATACACATAATATTAAATTCGGAAATAAGTTGTTTTTCAATGAACCATGGAAGATTAAAAAAAAATTATGAAGAGAATTGGGAAAATTTTGATCACTCCATGTAGAAATTCATTTGACTTCTGAAAACACAAAGAATAACTTAAAGTGCTACTGATGACCATAATTTTCAAATCTCTGAAAAAGTCATTGTTATAACTTGCATCTGCAGCACCGTCACATTCATATTTGTTGCTAGAGAAAGGGATCAGTCACAGTAATTGATCCTGTGCCCTGTATTTTGCAGTTTGGTTCGTTTACATCTCTTTTCCCAAATGACAGATTATGTACATAAAAAGCAAACAGCAGTATCTACCGCATAGGACATTTCTGTAATAAATCTACTCCTCTCCTTAAGGACAGGAAATGGTATCTACTATAGTACCTTGACACTTAAATCTTCTAATCCATAACAGAGCAGTCAATAAAGAGATTATTAGTACATAAAAGGATAGTTTATCTGATTAAAAGATGCAATACATTTCAATGGAAAATATCCCTCTCACAGGTAGAAACTGTTCCAAGAGTTTAAAATGTAACTTTGAAATGAAAAATTACAAATACAAAATGAAAAATGACAGATATCTTAAACCTTGCAGCTTTCCTTCTTGGAAGGTAAGTAGCTGACGTTGAGAAAATTTATTGAACTCCTCACCCCAAATGAAGGTAAAGCTAAAAGGACTGTGAAAGATCAAGTTACTTTTGTTAATAAATATTGGCTAGATTTCTTTTGCCATTATAGTGTCTTCCTACGTTTTTCTGCAATTTACAAGGTTGAACTGGTCTACTCATCTTTTGTTTAGGTCATGAGATGCCTCTCTACAGAAAAGATTACCCATAGGCAGTTGTTATTCCAGGCTATTCTGCTTTGAGTGGTTATTTTTTGTCCTTAATGACAAACTTGTAAAGATTTTTGTAAAATAGTCTCACAGGGACTTAAAGGGAGACATATTTCATATCCTATGCACAAAACCAATTCCGTGGCTGGATTAATGTGAATATTACTGGCACAGCGAACATCTTACATTAGCCCTATTAAATTCAACTGTCTGCCTGTCTACATATAAAAATAAAACAAAAAGAAAGAAAGAGTCAAGTTCAGGGACAGAAAAAGGAGAAAAGAATAAAAATCAATCTCTGAAATCATATAACCTCTTAGGTACGCAGGTGTGTTTCAATGAACTATAGCAATTTTGGCTGATTGGGCTACTGACATTCATAGAATCATATAAAGCTTCTAGCAGAAACTTTATTTCCCGGACATCTCTTGAAATCTATTGCTTTGCTATGTGTATCTATAACCTTTGGGGAAAACAGCAGAGCATTTAGAGGATAAAGCATAAAAGAAGCAGCAAACCCAGTGAAAATATGCACTTTATAGACAAAAAAAAGAAAGCAGAATAAGACAAGAAAATGCACAGCTAAGGAAAAACGATAAAGCTCTAAAGCCCATTTTGATTTCATGCTTTCTGATTTTCTCCCCTTTGCCCTATACAATACATTGTTAGGAGATGAACACATGCACCTTCTTCACACTTCTGGTCCTTGGGATGTAGAGGTAATGTCTATTCTATACAACACTCATACCATGGCATTTGTGCGCTCGCTAATTCATTACCCTGCCACAGTGCAAATAGGAAAAGGCACGTTATTTTTCAGCACAGCAATATGAAACAATAAACTTCAGGGAAACGAGATCAGACGCTTATATGTATCTAGCGATAAGCTTCAGAAAAGTTCATTCTTATCATATTTTGCCAAAGCCTGAGAAGTTTAACATTTGCTTCTTCATGCTCAACTATTTGTACTTACCAAGAACGGTAAGAAAAGCCTTGGAAGTTTTGACGGGCATAGTAAATAAAGAGCAAGTGTACTGCCCTTCATCCGACAGAGTAACGTCACTGACGCTGATACTCAGTTCATGCCATGAAGCTCGGACCAGCTCAATTCTGTTGTCCCTCAGGGCTGAAAAACAAAATTTAACGTTACAAGGTAGGAAACAGCACATTAACAAAGCGTGGTATGTTATACAAGAGGCCTTGTATGAAGTAGCCCGGTGAAATCACAGCCTAGAGTACAGGGATATGGACACTGTTGTCTTCATGCACAGTAGTTTGCTTCCTCCGTGGAATAAAGTGCAAGAGTACAGCAAGTTTCTGAATAGTGTACTGAGTGACTTGTAATGCATATAAACCTAGCAACAAAGCGACTTTAGTTACCTTTGATCTTCCTCTGAAAAAACCAGCAATGACTTTGGCTTCTGCCCCCTAACAGCTTTGTTCAGTGCCTGAAATAACTCCTTCCCCAAACCATTTTCTTTTTCATGTATTTACAAACATGGGTGAATATTGAGAATTCTGTTTCATCTACTAACAAACTATATTTTGAAGTAAGAAGTCTGGCATTGCATAGCTTGCCTACAGGTTTTTCTTACATCCATTACTACTCATATTGAATGGAATATCAGATTTCTTGAATGATTTAATGGTATTTCTTAGTAAGAATATATTGCAAGTTCCACTTCTACATGCATATATAATACATTTAAAGATTTGAGGTAACTGAGTATAGTGGCTCTAGTTTTTTGATTATGACTAAAAATCTGATCTTCTATCAGAAATTCCCTCCTAACAAAATTCTGTTTGGATGAAACTACTAAGGGAAGAGAAGCAGGTAGATTTCCTTAATTTCAAAATGTCATTTTAGCTAGCACTTTGAAATTTTAAATATTTTAAATCTTATATTTAGATTAACCCACATTTTCCATTGAAAAACAGTCAAAACATTCCCAAACACTCAATTTCTCTGCGCTAAAGCTGTTTTGGGAGCCTACATATATTAATCAAGTTTTTCCACAGCATAGAAATACTAGTATCATAAGTAAGTACACACTGTAATTCTCCTAAGTGAACAATAAAAGACCCTCTGTAACTTAGCAAATTTTGCTGTATATCTCTAGATTTCAGTCTTTGACTTGAGAGTATTTGAATTTTCAGTGAGTCTATTTTTATAGCAGGCCTCTGAAAGTCAAAAGTAAAACAGGACTATTGTAATTAATAGGAGAGCTATGCTTGGATTTGTGAGAAGAACCAAGATGGCTTAGTCCCTGATGCTGTTCTCATTCACCTCCTTCTAAAGTCTCCAAAAGCTCTTAGATTTGTGGCTCCTAGCACTTACATCTTCCAATGATAAAAACAAAATTTTACTGTGGTTCTTTAGCTACTAAATCTATATGTTTCTTTCATTGCAAGGCTCTCCAAGTGCTGTCCATATGGAAAGATTTACACCAAAATAAATACAATGAAGATTCAACAAAAATGTCACTTGAATTTGTTGTCTTCAAAGGCTACCACTCAGGTTTCTTTACAGTGATCTCAAGCTGAATTTACTAGTTATTTCAAGACAGCCCAGCTAACGTTTGACTTCTTCTGTGCAGGATCTCATGACTGAAGGCTGACAGCTTAAGTAGACCTAACATACAAGCAAGCATTGAGCTACTCCAAGTGACATCAAAGTGACCGAGATTGCGTGTAGTAGACACATTCCAAACAGAACTGAGATATCTTCTGGCCAACCACAGCAAGAAATAAATAATTTGTAGTATATAATACAATGTAATCTGCATATAGTGATGGAAAATAGGGGCAAATTTAAAGCAAATGAGAAGCAAAACAAAAGACACAAAATGAAAAGATATATATATCCACACCAATATGTTGACGTAACAGCCAAGAAAAACAAGCTCAGTAAAACAAAAAGTACATAGAAGCAAGTTTCTATCAACCCAGAATAGCAGGCAAAGCTGACGATTGTGGCTTTATTCGTCAAAAGTCCTCTCAACAGTGAAGATGTTGCTAGCTTTGAGGAAACATATGGGGACTCAAATATTTCTCAGCTTTTCAATTCTAGTCAGATGCAAATGGAGCAGATATAAGAACGGTAGTTTATTTCACATTACTGACTTTTCAAAAAGAATATTTTCCAAAATGGTTTGATTACCACCACACCTATATATATAAATTGGAGAACAGCATGGGAAATAAAGAAACAACCAACTAACCAACCAAAAAAAAAAAAAACCCAATAAAAACCCCCTCAACACCCCATAATTTGAAAGTGGTGATTTTTGCCTCCCCTTAATCAGAAATTATTTAAAAAATAATGCAGTATGTCATCTTACATTGTAATTTCTTTTTCATAATTTTCAATTGCTACTGCCTCATGATAAAAACGTATGCAGCTTTTGAAATCTTTTCCTATAGATGGGGCAATGTGCAGAATTTCATGCATTAAAAAGAACTGTAATGAATTCCACTAGAGCACAAATGGTCTACGGATGATGCCAATAGCACACCATTTTGATCCTACTGGTGGAGAAAAAAAGAATTGAAATATAAACACCTGCATCAACTACGTTCCTACTGCTCCCCTCACTCATCTCCTTCCCTCCACACCTTTTTTGACCTCTGTACAACACAGAAACCTCAGCTCCATCAATTTTCTGGAAAACTAGTAAAAACAACCCCTGATCAAGAGCTGAGATCAGATGTTCCATGTTTCAGCCTGGAGTGAATTTTTATTGAAAGAACAGAAAGAGAGAGTTTTCTAATGGAAATGCCAACACAGAGCCTTTGCAACAGATGCTGCAAATAGCACCAATATAATACTCTGCAGAAAAGCTGTTTGTCAGAAGCATTTTTAAAAGTGCTAAGTCTAAATGCAATTAATTATCTGTGCCATCAATTATAAGCCTAAACATCTGTAGGCTTTCCTGTTTATACAGGTTTCAGATCTATGAAATCAAACCTATGAGAAAAGTCTACTGCTACTGTTTAGAAAAGGCTAGCACCTTTTAGAAGCTTATTTTCAAAAATTATTCCTACATCTGTGTCTATTTCCTTACCTATATCTGTTTAGAATGACACCAGCTCCTCTTATGAAATGAATAGCTGTGATGGATGCCAGAACTGGTTTGATTCCATTTTCTGTGTTAGATATATTTTGCTAAAAGGGTGAACCTGGATCAAAGAAAAAGTGGCTGCCTAACTGTCTAGTCCTGGCTCCTACTACCTGGGGCAAGGGGAACCTCTGGGAGAGGGCAACCGCCCCCTCAGACAGCAAATGAACAGCCTGCAGCATTGGAGAAGCCCGGAGTACTTCCAGACAGCAATCTCCAGGCATGGAGACTGAGTGGAGCAGGGTCTTGCACATGGCAGGAGCGTAAACCTTTGCCAAGCCTGGCTGATGGAGCAAAGAAGCCCGTGGAGCTTGAACAGAAGGCAGCTACTGAAAGGTATCAACTGGCAAGCAAAAGCTTGAAGGAGAAAACATACTCCTCAAGGAGCCAGAGGACAGGAAGGAGATTTATTTGCAATACTGTATATTTGATCTCTTTCAGCAGATCTGAGTTCCACCTGTTTAAAGAGCAATCTTATCTAGTTCATTCTTCCCCATTTAAAGGGCATGAGCTTCAAAAGCTTTCTGTTAGTTTTTTTGATTGCACTTTCTTTGAAGCGAGAATTGCCCCAAACAAGGCAATTTTACCGCAAGGCTCAAGCCAACTCAAGGGTCTACCACAGTAGTTAATAAATTAAGTACCATAAAGTAAAATACAAAAAGTTCTCTCTCATTTAATTAACAGCTGAAAATGAAAAGTAGAACATGTATGGTGACATTCTGCATGAATTTGGAGTTTGCTAATAAACACACAAATAAACAGATTTCCTATATACTGAAAAGCCCATGCATTATTCAACATAAATGGCAGTAAATGTTTCTAGCTCCCCTCAAAAGTTAACAGGAAACACTGCGGTTCCTTTTTAAAGGGCCTCATACTAAAATACAGCTGCTGTTTTGTACTTCAAGTGACAGTATTAATTCCTCTGCTTTTTAAGAAGATTATACCAATAGCTCCATTTGTATTCCACAGGTAGTTTTTGAATACTATTTATTAGTTGTACTGTGGTAGTGACTAGACAGCCCAGGTGAGCACAGGAAAGCAAGTCTTGTCCTTAAGACTCCACCAGCTCTGTCCCCACTTGACGTGCTTGGTTTCCTAGCTGCACTCCTACCTCTACCTCTGTCTGCTCTTTCACAGCCTCCTCTGGAGGCTCACTCTTTTTTACATTTCACTTTGTTAGAAGCCCAAGAAGATCATTTTGGTCTCTTCCTGGGGATTTTCACCTACATGCCTGAATCATTACCATTATCAATAATTTGCATACCTACATTTTTGCATGATACAGAGATGGTAGAAAAAGCAGAATATGTATTTGACTTCCGGGAAATACACCAATGCCAGAACAGTAACAACGAGTAGCACCACTGATGTCTCCTTCCTGGATTCTTATGTTGCAAGCGCTTATAAAAAATATAAAATGAAACAAGAAATATAATTGCATACTAAATTCCAATATGTCCTAAGTAAACTATTTCAGTTTTCTGTAATTCCCAGGCACATGTGTTGTAGTTAATTTGCAAGGTATGAAATAATTATGCATAAAATACTTGTTCCAAAGCAGACACACTTCATTTATTTTACCTGTCATTTTCTTTTTCCATGGAAAAGATTTCCTTTCAGAATGCTTTCTGACACAGAAACAAGCAACCTTGATAATTTGCATAGTTTAAGTTATTACAAGTAAAATATATAGTCATGTATTTCAGCTGCATTAACTAGCAATTGTGGAGATTGATGATCACTGTAATGAACTGGTTTCCCTGTTCACAATCACAAAAAGCTGTATATTATTTTTTGAAAAAAAAAATATAATTATTATATATAGTCATGTAGTGAAATCTTGCAATAAGAATTATATCAAAGAGAGAAAAGAAACTTAAACATTCACTCTGTCATGGGAAAAAAAAAAATCCACATTTCATACTGGGTGGAAAAGGAAGTTGGACATGTTAGATGTAGTTAGGCAGAGAGTAGCATGTGAAATCTTATTTCTCTAAAACGACTATATTCTTACCAACATTTTGAGTTGTCTGTTTGAAGAATGCGGAAAAAACAAACAGCAAAACCCCCAAACCCTCCAGAGTAATTTGCAGATGTTTTGGAAATACTAACTTGACATACGCTACCATCCTGGGATTCACTCAACAAAATTTTCTTCCTTACGTTAGAGCTGTTCCTCTGTCATGGGAATAATGAAACCATTAGTTGGAACCAGAAAGATTTCTGACACTCTATAGTTCGTGCTAAACTCACAGAAATTTAATACTTCTGAAACTGAAACAATTCCTCCGGTTTTCAGATTTCAACTTCCTGAATGCAGTACCATCACCAAATCTGAAACAGACTTCAAGGGATTTATATTGTGTTTCTGGATATGCTTGGCTATTCAGCATATACTTGGATATCCAGAAGACCTTTTGCTTTGTTCCTAATGAATTCAACATAACAAGATGCCTACAGGGATGCTGTACAGCACTCACTTATAGTTGTGCATCAAAATCTGCCAGGCCACAGACCATCACCACCAGGGAAAGGAGAAAAGAGACAGAAAGGAAGTAACTGTAAAACCCCAAACTACTACTGTTATTCTGTGTTTAGTCTTCTAAGCCTTCATACTTCTTTTCAAAACGTTTCAATTTCCTTTAAAAAAAATCATGTACTCACGAGTCTGTTGCTCATTTCCAACCGATGAGCAGTTGTTCTATTGATGCCTAACCTATCGCGTAGGTACTAGCACGGTATCTGAACTCCTAGTGGTTTAAAACTTCCCAGTTATTTGTATGTGGAAAGAGAATCCTTTACCTTCCATTTTCATTTACGGTCACGCAATTTGATTACTTTCATACAAAGAGGGATACAAGGCTAGGGTGGCAATGCGGATATTTAGTAATCACATGTTTTCTATTTCTATTTCTGCATGTGGCGAGGCCATTTTTACCTCTCACTGGAAATGAACCCTACAGTATTGTGTCTGTGAAACTATCACTTTTGCTCTTATTGCTGGCTGCTCATGATTCCAACAGAGTCCAAAGGTCAGAAAGATGATCTCTTAATCAGTCGAGAGTCACAACAGATTTCGGTACTGGGACAGAAACATTGAAATTGAGTCTACCTTCACAGGTAATGCTAATGTAGAGGGAAAAGACCTTGGTAATACATTAGGAGTTTCTATGCAAACCATTAGGCTGGCTGACATGTACAGGTGGAGTCCTTTAAAGGTGACATCACTTCTAAGTAAAATCAGAGGAAATAAAAACTGAAGGTCACAATTCTGTGGACAGATATTTGTCTAATTGGCTGTGGAACAGTGTTCTGGCCAATTTGCAGACACATGAGGATTTTTTTCCCTATTAGGGAAATGATAAGTAACACAGATGAGTTCATATCAACATTCCAAACAGCTTCTTTCACAGTTTTGTGTCACTCAGATGCTGTGGATACTCCACTGATTTTTCCAATCCATTCATGTACTTACTTAACAAATTCAGGGCACACTGAGTTTTGTAGAAGGTTTTTTGAAATGGAAGAACAACATAACAATCTTTGGAAATTAGTTTTGCTTTCATTCCAGTGCATTTCTATTTCTCTTTGGACCCTTCTAAAGTACTTCGTAATCAAAAGGAAGGAACAATGGGGTAAACAGGAATATACTTCTTCTACCTCTATTCATCTGGTCATCTTTTACTTTATGCTCTGGCTTGCACTCTACAAAAAAAGACTAGATTGCTTTCAGCTGAGAAATACTGCTGCAAATGTGATTTGCCTGTTTAAAGAACAATGTTCAACAGCAAGCTGCTTTCTCCATTTTATATTTTTCAGATTTTTTTGTGCATTGGATAATGCATATGTCAAGGAGGACAGAAAACTCCCTTCATTAGAAGAGGAGCTGACAGTCTTGTTAACAGAGACATCTCCTCTGTGCTTGCTTACTGCCTTGAAAAAGCCAAAGCACTGGAGCCCAAGAACCTGTCCACACGACCTTATCTACTATTTATCAGGGCGGGCTCTACTTAAAGAACAGCCTTAGATGCTGATGAGAAAAACCCAAACAGCAAGGTGATTTCTTCAGTGAAATGACAACAAGTCTCCATTTCACACAACCTGGTTAAAACAAAAACTGTTCAAGATGATTTACTACGACTTACCATCTTGAAGACATCTGCTAAGTGAGGTTATTCCAACTGTCGCCAATCGGCAAAAGAAAGCCAGGATGATTATATGCCCCTCATGGGCATAAAGAAGGTATAATATTCCCTCACGGAATAAATATGGTAAAACTTTCCTGCATGCCAGATCGTCTGAATGGAGCTAAATTTTCTCTCATAATCATTTTCTGTATTGACTTCAGTTTCTCTCTTTTTCAGACAATTCAAGAAACATGGCAATATGCAAAAAGAGAACTTTTAGGGTGTGTATAATGCCTATTTCTGGTATTAAAGAGGCATTTATGTTCTGCTTGTCTTTCGAGAATCATAAGAACAACATTTATTGTCTTAGAAGGTCTGAGGGCTGCCTCGCTTTCACATCAGAAATTTTAAGTTTCAAACCCTTCCAAAACATACAGGTTTTGAACTATGAAGATGATTTATTGTTTTATTGTGTTGGAATAATGTTTAACCGAACCTCCAAAAAATAAAAAAAATAAATCACATTAGTCAGAATGAAACACTGTCTTACAAAATCTGCTCTTCTGGTTCCTTCTGCAATGAAGAATTAGAAGATCTCCTGTTACACTAATGCAACCGGACGTGTGCCACAGCACAGCAGCCTAGAAAATCTTTAAAAACCACACATCTCAAATATGCAGCTGCAAAATTAAAATTGAAAAATGATCTGGCAAGGTTAGAGATGGATAGAATTAAAATAAATGAGATTCAATAGATAAAAGTAATTGGTAATCTTATATAGCAAGTTGGAGACTGGTATTTTGAAAGCAGTAGTGCAGAAAGAAGACCTGAGGATTACAGAGGAAATTATTTAACTATATGTTCAAATGCAGCACCACTCTAAAAAGATGAATCCTCTTCTGGGTTGTACTGATCCTGGCAATTATGGTAAAAATTAAGGAAAAAATAACACTACAATATTCCAAAGCTGCGTACATCATACTGTGTCATACATTGTAAATCACAGATAGAAACGAGCTCTCAGTTGGGAAGGTAATTTCTGAAGGTCCACTGATGGAATACTACTGCATAAGTAATACTACAAAAATGAAAATAATACAATTAAGAGCTGTATTAACAGTCCACACCTACCTAAGAAAATAGGAATAGAAGTTAGAAAAGTAAATTCGTTTTTTTTGAGGGTAGTACTGAAAACACAAATCAGTATGTTTCGGGCTAAATAAGAGTTCGTTTTAAGTGTGAAAGATTAGATAATGACATTATTGAAGGAGAAAGGATAAATAAATACTAATCCTCTTGCAAGCTGAAACAAAGCTACACAGATTTCCAAGTTTGTTCTTCTGTGAAGACTGGACCAGACAATTTCTCCTCACGCTACTGATGTCGATGCTAATCATTGTGTTCACAGTACTTAAATGACTGCTGACCAGAGGCAGAGTTAAAGTTGTTTAGGTACTTAAGGCTGTCTAGCCAAACGACACAGAGCTCTCCCAAGACAGTTTACGCATATTAAGGAGCATTGGTAGCATTTATTCCCAACAGCTGACATTCTTGGGGCCATTCATAAACACCAGATATATGTGAGTATAACAAAAGAAAGTTGTCCATGCTTAACATATATGGCTAGACAAAACCCAGCTGAATGCATACTGGCTTTTTCATTTAAACATTTATTGCAGAAACTTTCTTTTTTAAGACTTGGGGGAAAATATTCTGCTTGTTTCTTGGTTCAGTTCAAATTGCAGCAGTAGGTAAAGGATTGAAGACATTAATTTGAAAAGCAAATATATGGAGTAACTACTATTTACAGCTACATAGCTAGAGAATGCTCTTAACTGGTATAGTCTGAAGACTCACTAAGAAACCACAAAACTAACCTGTCTTCAGTTTATTACTTTTGAAGGATAGATTTGTATATCATGATTGTCAAATGAAAGGAAGCATTGAGTATTTAAAAATCGCAAGGAGTTGTTCTAATGTTGACTGCTTTTTGTGGCTATTTTTAAGAGATTGCAAATCACTTAATTATAGGAGATGCAGTCTAAGAAGAATTTCTGTGTACTACTGAATTGTATACACTGGATCCAGAGAAATTTCCAATTCTGCTTCACAAGCTGGCTGAGACATGGCACAAGCAAAGGAGGTATTTGGCCTTCAGGGCAGCGAATGCTACTGTATTCTTTCTTGGGCTTGTCGACAAAGTGCCCGTCAAAGGACATTAATTGCACATTTGGATGATAATATGTTCACAGGATCAGATGTAATAAAGAGTGCTGCAGTAACAATCTGCAACACTGGTTACATCAATGTTTTTGGTATCTAAGTTATAATATTCCATTTTTAATTATACTGCGTCCTTGATTCCTCCTTCTCTCTCTCCACTTCAGAGATGATTCATTTAACTCCTTTTTACCTAGCATTCAACGACTTTTTCGTCTTCTCCAGGCACAAAATTTAAGAACTCCATTTTAAAAAGTATTTAGAAAAATAAACCCATCGTCTATACACCTGAATCTCCTTTTCCATCTTATTCACTCCTGGTAGATTCCACAGTTCTTGAAAAATTGCAGATATCAAATCCAGTTCCTCTGGTACATAATGGTATTTTAACACTACCTTTTTCTTTTCTGTTCTGTTTTCCATTTTGTTTGTAAACTCTGTTTGCCAAGTTTGATGCTTTCCCTAGATCCTCCTCTTGCCCTTCTTTAATCAGGATGTTTGAAATTCTTCAACCAAAACTTACTAAATTAAATTTTATATTTAATTTCTTTCTTCTATAACAGCCTTTAGTATACTCAATATATGTTTATCTTCCAACAGACAATATTTGTCCTGCCTCACTGATCCCATCTCTTCCTCATTTTTTAATCCTCTTACTCTTCATCTTCCTTCCTTCTTTTTCTTTGAAATCTTTTCTGAGTGCACACATATGTGGGTGTTGCCAATCCTTGGACTAAGCTGTCTTTGACTCCACTTGTTCTTCCATCTAGTCTCTTCTTGTTCTGCCCATCAATTTTTAATTGATAAAAAAAGCCTGTAGGCATCCCTCTTAGTAACTTTCCCCCCATTTTCTGTAGTAAATAATTTTGTTTCCTCTGTGTGATAGATAATTTCTCTAGGTGAATGAGGCCATTGAAAGAAACTAGATAATAAGTATGGGCTACACCAATTGCATATGAAATATACTTTGGGAATACTGATTAGTAACTCTTTAAAAAGGAAGAGTACATAAAATCAACTTATTTCTTTATATTTCCAAATATAAACTCCAAAGTAGCTTTTATCTTTTCTGTAACAGAAGTGCAAAGATGTAACAATTGCAAATTTAAATTACCTTACACTTATCAGCATCCTGAGCTGTATTAGGAAGAAAGTTGCTAGCAGGTCCAAGGAGATGATCCTTCCCCTCTGGTCAGCACTGGTGAGGCCACAGCTGAACTACTGTGTCCAATTCTCGGCTCACCCAGTACAGGAGAGGCAGGGACGTACTGCAGTGAGTACAACAAAGGGCCACAAAGGTGCTTAAGGGACTGGAATATCTATCATACAAGGAGAGGCTGAGAGTGCTGGGACTGCTCATCCTGGGATCTCATCAATATTTATAAATACCTGACAAGGGGAGTAGAGAGGACGGAGCCAGGCATTTCTCAGTAGTGCACACTGACAGGCCAAGAGGCAATGAGCACAAATTGAAATGCAGGAAAATCAACTTAAGCATAGAAAAAACTATTTTACTGTAAGAGTGGTCGGACACCTGCACAGGTTTCCCAGAGAGGTTGTAGAGTCTCCATTCTTGGTTGGGAGGTTGGGCTACATGATCTCCTGAGGTTCCTGCTAACCTCAGCTATTCTATGATTCCTGATTCATATAGCTTTTACCCGTATCACAATATTACAGAAAAATAAAACTAAAACAAGTTTTCAAGTATTCCTCTCCTCCTTTCTGGCTTTAAATTATTTTCTTATAATTAACAACTGATATCCTGAATGCTGCTCTGCTGAACTGTACTGAAGACAACTGTTTGAGGACTATCCATCCATAGAGATAAGTCTTACCTGGTATTGTTAAAATGATGACAGATTAATGTGATCTCCTCTGGAAATAAGAGCTGTTCTAAGTAGGCCCTCCCTTGAACACGTCTGTTCCCAGAACAATCCAGAATCTAAAAACGTTTGACTGCATCAGTGAAAATGTTTCCAATTAAAACAACAGAAAGGAAGGGGCTGGAGAGAAGGGGGCCTGCCAGATGTTTACGGTGGTAGGTACAGCTGAGCACTCCCATGCTCCAGGTTCATGTTCTAGGTGGTGTGATCTGTTCTCATCTGCTTTTGCTGCTTGTAGGACACGACAATCTTGAGCCTTCCAAGAAAACCTTTGCATCAACACTGAATTGCAGCAGCATGGTCAGAAATAATAATAACAACAAAAACAGAGGCTTGGAAGCTCTGGCAACTTCAGGATATTGAAAAGCCTAATAAATTACGTCTGCTTCTAGGGTTAATTTCCTCACTGAGAGAGAATATTACTGCTCACTAGAAATTTAAAATGTTTCCTCCTCAGACCAGCAATCCCATGGTGTTATCAGGATTCAGCTGGAGCCTAAGAAATCTATTTAAGAAAATCCCTAGTAGACAAAAAAATGAGTTCTATAATCCAGTTATTACAGGTGCAGTCATGAAGTACCTGCAAATGGTGACATACTGAATACGCTTTTGAACCTTCTATGCTTGATAGACAGGAATCATACTGGATTGCTTTATTTCCAAGGAGTCCATTCTGAGAGCAGGAAAAAAACCCCTAATCAAATCATACAGCACTTATTAAACCTCAATTAAAAATCTGAATTAAAAAACCAAAAAATAATTTTGTAGAAAATGGTGAGAGCTGATACTTCCTCTAGTCTTTCCTAAATTTGAAACTTCCTTAATTTTCTGTAGTTGAAAGTATCACTGAACAGTGATAGATAAAATAAAACAATCCCCTACCAAAAGAAAAAAGAAAAAAAAGAGACTGAACAGTTCTAGCACAGAAAACGACAATCCTATCAATTTAAGAATACCGTCAGATTTGACTTTACAGCAGGCGGAGAAGGGCAATCAGAGCTATATGGATTAGCACTAACTCTAAGGCACAGTAAAGGTCTGTAGGAGACCACAGGGAAGCTCCTACTGTAAAACCTAGATCGTGAGCTTTACAGCAATAATTAGCAGAGTCGGCAACCAGGCTGACAAAGACAAAACTAAATCCTCATATGCAAATCTGTCTTTCTCATTCTACCAACAGACATAAAACATTGCGTGGGTTAAAGTTAAAAAGGGGCAAAAAAGTGCCTTTGCCTCCCTCAATAGCACTTTAGAAGATAAAGTTCCTCGGAGACTGATTAAATTCAGAGAAAGGGGAAGGAGGGGGGTGGAGACTGGAACTACTTGAGGATCGGGCCCAAGTGCGTCTATCTAGATCCAAGACAGACAGCTACAGATGAGCCTAGATGAAACATTACTGACTGCGACAGAAAAAGTGGGATGGGAATGATGATTACACCACTGTGCAATGTGAATTGCAGTAGCCAAAGTGACATCCTGAATTATTCTATGAATGTAGCCACTGATCATCCATTTTAAAATTAAAGATATATTGTTCCCTGTGAAAATGAAATCAAAGACTCAACTCTGATCTCCCCCATTATGGAACAAATCAGATAATGTAAATCAAGTGTCATCTTGTAAGGTGATCTCTACTGGAATAAATCTGGCAGCTGAGACAGACTTGTCAAAAAGCCACTACAACAATATCCAGGAAGCTCACTGGCACTCTGCACCATTATTTGGCCTCTGATATTTCTGTCAGTTTAATAAGGAGCAGTGCTCAGCTCTAGTTGTGGGTGAACTTACCATGTAAAACTTAGCAAACATCAGAAACATGAATCCCCGCGCCTAAGGAAAACCTTTGGCCACTACTGAAATCCTTCAATTATGCCATGGCGGGTACCGAGCTGAGCTGCTGAGCTCAAGCCTCTCAGGGTGTACAAATATCTAAAGGCAACTGCCTGAATTCTGCTGGGTCACTTAACTGCATGGGATGGGTGCTAGGTCCCGTGTCTGCATCAGGGCAATTCACAAACAAGGTGCTCCTCCACTTAACTTGACCCATGCACCCACCCATCCTCAAAGTCACTTGCTAGATCTCCTCTTGCACAAGAGGTGCAAGGAACCTGTGATTCTCCAAAACCTGCTTATTCACAAACTCAAAATTCTGGTTAGAGAGCCCTGCTCAGAAGGGGCAGAGCCTAGAATTTCCAGCTCAGTTGACTATGCATGCCATCGCCAGTGGACTTTAGGGCATTTGTCATTAAATATCTCCTTTGAAACTGTCCTTCTTTGTATGAAGGCATATTACACACGTATAAATTTAAATACATATTAATTGAACCTAAGATTTGAACACTATACATTTCCTATCTGCTAGCTCATTTTTTCCTGCTTCCTGCTGTGAATATTTGCAGTGAAATAGCTTCAATAAGTGAAGGCATGAGCAAAGCCCATTAAGAAAGTACATTTGCCAGAAGGTTAAGACATTCTCTGAGAAGGTTGGCAGACCAAAGGTTTTATTACTGGTTTGTATCAGAGATTGTGGCGGTTAAAAAACTTGCCCCTTCCTTACCCATCCCACTAAGCCGCAACTGCTCTAACTACCTGGCTACCGGCTAGATCAAGCACCCTCCTCTCTGTTCTTCCATTTGTGCCTTTGTTTCCGTGTGAGGAAGATCTGACCTGGTGTAAATGCCATCTTTTAGAAAGAAGTGGAGAATCCCAAGAAGTACTAAACATTTGCCCTAGGCTGCAGTTGCTTGTCCAGACTCTACTACCCCTCATTAGGATTTCCTAACGATTTTCTTACATACCTTCTGCTTCAGATTGCTGTACTTGGAGATCCCAACTCCTACTTTGTCTTGCTCTTTCCAGACATTTCTCAGAGAGCTTGAATGTGTAATCTGAGGCATACATTTCCTATAGGTACACGTGCCTTTTTGTGGAAACAGTCCCTAGTGAGCAAAAACTGTAGTTTTCATTAAACAGTTATGTGTACGAAGTCACTAACAAAAGCTCTCTTCAACCTTTCACTGAACCTACTTGTCTATTTTCCAAAGTCAAACACCAGGTAAGATTCTCTTCTGTTTAATCATATAATAAATTATATAATTAAGTCAGGTACCTGGCACTACTTATCAACACACAGTTCCAAAGTCTATACAGACTCCACAGGAGAGCTATACATAATGAACTTTCCTAAACATCTCAAAGTTCTTGTTACTTGTAATATTAATGCAATTGATATTTGAATGTATGAGGTATGAAAAGTTCTGTAGAGACCAGAACTGACTGAGTGAGGAAGATGCTTATTTTTCTGATTTCAGTTTTTAGTTTCCATGGTTAAAGTTAGTCATCTCTCGTGTGAAAAATTGATTCTGGTAACATCAACAATATACAATCTATACAGGGTATGTGTATCAACTTAGAGAAAGAAATGAGGAAAACAATCGTTAAGACAAACAGCAGACTAAACTAAACCTGACAGGCTTGAGTGATGACATAATACCCTCTTACTCTGTGATGGCGGCACAAAAATGCCAAAGGACACAAAGCTGTCAGTCTTGTTGTTTATCTTCTATCTAAGACTAATAAAAGGAAGTTGGTGATTGACAGAACAGACATGGGCACAGTCCTAGGCATAGAGTTTGCACTCTGAAAAATGTATTGATGGTTTTAGAGGTGGTTTATTTATTATCGCCTTTTTCTGCATTACCTTTGTGATCTTTCACAAACTTTTGATATACCTTTTTTAAAGCTATCACTGCTTTTTTAAAATTCATGATTAGTAGTTATAATTGCTGATACTGCAGTGCCCTTGCAATTTATTAACAGTATCAGCTTCTGGACAAGTATCCAACTTAGTTGAAAACAAAACTAAGTTTTGCGTAACCCCTTAGGTACTATCACGGTGAGTAATGGAATATTATAAAATATTTCCATTTTTAGCTATCTCAGAAAACAAAGCCTAAACGCATCCTGCTACATCAGCTCCCCGCTACTAAAATTGGAAAATGATACAGGTCTCTATAGAGCACAACACTGAAGCAGCACCATTTAATTTTAGCACACAAATCTTGTAAGGCAGGTAAAACTTCAAAGATAGAGAGCAAGGAACAGTTTACATAGTGAAGCGTTGCTGAAAACAAGTGGCTTATTTGATTATGGTCCCAATTACTCTGTATGAAACAGCTAGTAGCAAATACTCTGAAATGTACCAAGTATCTTTCAGAGTTCTGCACAATAATTCAGTGGGGAAGTCTGTGTTATTAGAAATACAGGAGGTGATAGCATTTTCAAAGCCTTCCCCTAAATAAATGTGTGTGTGTGCATGTGAGGACGCAATGCAAGTAAAACTTGAGTTATTTGGCTTTATTACTCAAGAACCTCATACCATTGAAGGAACCGTACAGAGCCACACTGTCTTGCCATTCATTCCTTTCACTAGAGGGGCTGCACAGATACATCTTTAAGACTTCCAAGACATATCTTCTCTTCTAAAAGCAAATACACACGATAAAAAGAAGGGTATTTTGTTCCCGATTCATTCATTCTTCCTCCCATACAAAAACTAACACTGAGAGGCACAACACCGAGGAGCAATATGTGTGTTTCCCACTGAGGCTGGGCTGCTCCCCTGCAAAGCGCTGAATGTCCTCCTGAGAAACACACCATCTGCTTCCGCTTTGGATCCTGGTTTGTTGTTTGACATCGTCTGGAGTCACTTCAGCTCCCTGAGCCTACGATTTCTAGTCGCACCGGGCAACAGTCGCTTTTTCGCATCTAACGCTTGCTGTAAAGTGTTATTTATTAGGGCAAAGGCAAGGTACCTGAGAAAGGTGGAGATTCACAGAAATATAAATTAGCTGAGCTTTAACAGCTCTGTTTATCTCCCAGTTGCTGAGTGTTGGGGCAACAGCAACAAAGACAGGAAGAAAGTCTTTGGCTGGAACAGCTGAACTGAACAGGCATTTCACTACACTTTTAAGTCCCACCGCTATACATCCACAGGTTTGCTACCAAGGCAGCATGAGGTAGAAGTTTCAGTTCTGATCTCTGCACCGACTACAAACCAGTGCATCCTCCTCTCCCTTTTTTCAGTGATTTTGACTGATGACAAATATGGTTTTCAAGTTTCAACAAATGACTTTGTTTTAAGGTTGTGCTTTGGGAGTATATTTAACACTGGCCAGTGTAGGCACAGCAATTCATAATGTGAAAGATAATCAGAAAACTCCCCTCTCCTTCCTCTATTACAACTGCATTACAATGCAGTTATATATATTATAATGACAGATGTGTCAGTGTGCACCACTGTGCTCCAGGCACATTATTCCATCTGTTGAAGCTATTTCTCTTTGGCATTATGTCTCGGTACCTGAATCCCCCCACATCTCAGAAATGCACACCCTATCAGGTCTTATTACTTCAGCAACAGAGAAAACCTGTCTAGCCACTGAACATAGCAGCAAGTAACACTTCCTCCACCCCTTGATCAGCACGCCACTCACATGTTTCCAGTGATAGCAGAGTATTTTATTGTTATTTCAGGGGCAGGAATCTGCCAGTGTTTCAGTTGCCTTGTCTTCCTTGGGGCAGGATAAGAGTGAGATATGTGAATGAAATACATGAGTGGAATAGACGGGTATTTTATTTGCTGAGGTGTGCATTGGCTGAACTGCTCCTTCCTATTGCACTATAGCTGTTAGCATTCTTAAAGAGATCAGTACCTCTTATAAGCACACCCCGAGAAATATTATCTAGAAACCACTTCATTTTTATACAAAGATCTGCCCTTATATTATCTGCAATTTTTGTTCAGAAAATAGGGACTTCTTGCTGTTCTTAATAGTATAATAAAAAATACCTGATAATGCTGATTCATTTCAGTCTGATATATTTAAAGCAGTAACATGATACATTTACTGTCATTTAAATATACAGCCAGAACACCTTGTCATTACTCCTCTCTCCATGCCATACACAAGTGAAATTCAGCAACAATGAAAGCACTTAAACAAATCTGGGGCTTCAAGGGCAGCCTAAAAATATTACAAGATAGCCGGAAAGCACTCTGTTCTTTACACCCTGATGTAATGCCTTCTGTCAAAGTAACTTTATCCTGACTACAAAAGAATGTGAACTTGACAGAAATAACAATGAAGGGAAGTACTCAGTCACAACTGCTCAGATGTAATTCCTGCTCTAACACATTTCTCATCATAAACAGATTCACCGATGACATTGGATCAGTTAAGTTTTTACTTGAGAATTGTAAGTGCTTTGCTAAAGAACTTAAGAACTTTACGATAGTAAATGGAAATTATACTCACACAGCCACATGCAACACCCTGAAACAAACACTGGTATTGGGAAGGGAATAGCTCTCTGGGAAGAGAATGACTCACTGGTACTGGGAAGAGAAGCTTCCTCAATGTCCAATAAAGCCAATGCCAGCCAGCCCCGAGATGGCCAAGGCTGAGCCAATCAGCGATGGTGGTAGCACCTCCGTGATAACATACTTTAGAAGGGGGGTTGGGGGGAAGACTGCTCAATGGCAACTGCAGCTGGAGAGAGGAGTGAGAGTATCTGAGACAAATAACCCTGCGGACACCAAGGTCAGTGAAGAAGAAGGGGGAGGAAGTGCTCCACGTGCCGGAGATGAGATTTCCCTGCAGCCTGTGGTGAAGACCATGGTGAGGCAGGCTGTCCCCCTGCAGCCCATGGAGGTTAATGGAGGAGCAGATATCCACCCGAATCCTGTGGAGGACCCCATGCCAGAGCAGGTGCATGCCCAAAGGAGGCTGTGACCCCATTGGAAGCCCACACTGGAGCAGGCTCCTGGCAGGACCTGTGGCCTCGTGGAGAGAGGAGTCCATGCTGGGGCAGGTTTGCTGGCAGGACTTGTGACCCCATGGGGGGACTCACACTGGAGCAGTCTGTTCCTGAAGAACTGCACCCCATGGAATGGACCCATGCTGGAGCAGCTCACGAAGAACTGCAGCCTGTGGGAAGGACTTGCATTGGAGAAGTTTTTGGAGGACTGTGTCCCATGGGAGGGACCCCATGCTGGAGCAGGGGAAGAGTGTGAGGAGTCCTCCTGAGACAGAAGGAGCAGCAAAACCAACATGTGATGAACTGACCATAACATCGATTCCCCATCCCTCTGTGCCACTTGGGAGTAAAGTTGAGCTTGAGAAGAAGGGAGATGTGAAGGGAAGGTGTTTTAAGATTTAGTTTATTTCTCATTACCCTACTCTGACTTGATTGGTAATAAATTACATTAATTTTTCCCCAAGCTGAGTCTGTTTTGCCCATGACAGTAATTGCTGAGTGATCTCTCCCCATCCTTATCTTGAACCAAGAGCCTTTTGTTACATTTTCTCTTCCCTGTCCAGTTGAGGAGGGGAGTGATAGAGTGGCTTTGGTGGGCACCTGGAGTCCAGCCGGAGTCAACCCACGACACCTCCTACATTTTAAATCAAATAAGTTAGCAAGACTCAAAGTAGAAAAAAAGTCATAGCATACAACCATCTCAGAGCTCTACATCTTAGTTTCTCACAGGTCAAAATACAAAGGTGGAAGACAAAATACAATTTAGTATATTCTAAGGTTTAGCAATTCTGTACTTTTTATAATAAAAATTAGGGGTAGTTTCCACACCCTGGAGTTCTTTGGGGGAAATCTAGACACCCATATTCCGTTTTTCAATGGTCCGTGCCTGAATATAGGTAGGTACTGCAACTGCCACAGATTTGCATGGTGGTGTTGAACCTGAGCAACGCAGCTGTACTCTGCTCCCCAGCCATAGCAGCAACATCTCGTATATGTGTGCTCCCAGAGAAGAGTTTACTTCTTAATTTGGGCACTCTTGGCATGTGAAATCCCCAGTACGATGAGGGGGTGGTGACTCTGAAGGCACATCACCTGAGAAGCAGTTTATTACTGTAGACTTTCTCTGTTATCTGGCCAAAGCATGCACCATCTGTGAGATACTGAGAAACCAGGGAGTTACCTTGTCTTAAACACTGACCTTTTCCTGTTTGTGGTCAGCTTATGATAAGAAGAAATGTGGATTGTGTTGGAGGGTCCGTAACTCCACCTCTCTGATTCAGCATGACAACCAGCCTAGCAACCACAGGGAGGTCAACCAAAGTTAATTCCATACATGGTCCATGCGACCACCCACCGAACTGGATGAAAGGGTTAACAGCACCCCTCAACAGCCATCCAAGCGCAGTTGGGGCAGCACCACCCTTTGCCACCTCGCATGCAAATGAACCAAAAGAAAGCGTATACCAGAAAAAGAAGAAGTTTAAGAGAAGGACACAAACTTAGGGGTGTGTGTGCACACACCACCTGAGGATTCACGCCAGACCAGAAGATCAGCGCTGGAATCAAGGGTGGTGATCTATCTCTATCTCACTTCCTCTCTCCCTCTAACTCTTTCTATCATTCTTTTCCTATGTTTCCCTTTCTGCCTTCTTTATGACTCATAGTCAGAGCCATATATATACACTTAGGTATAACTAACTATATCTGCATATACGCAAATATATATATCTCTCTCCTTATGAGATCAAACAGAATGAGCATGCATTAACAATAAATTGCTTATTAGAAGCGGACCTCTGGTGTTGTTTCACCTTAATATAACTGAGGGAATCAATGAACTTTAGTCTCCTCTGGGTCAAGACACCATCTCATGATCCCCTATGGATACAGTGGAGACCCAAGGCAAATGTGGAATGTCACTGAACATAGTGGAATGCCATTGATGAGGCTGGACCAAAAAGAAAGCTAGGCTAAGCTGTATGGAGAAATTAAGCGGAAACAGGATATAGTACAAAATGAACATGTGCTTCTATGTGCAAATCTTCATAGTCACTGCTAGAATTAATGACCATTTGAATAGTCTCCAAGTAAAGCTCTACAAAGCCTGCATTATAATAAGGAATAACAGTATAGTCAACACAAAAGGTGATTAGGCAGTGGACAATGTAGCACCACAACTCGAATATTAGACCTAGTATGCCACTAATGACATAGTGCAGAGGTATCTGAAACCAGTCCAGCTGCATTAGCTGGGCTCAACAGCAGTAACGGAAGCACAGTGATGTGGCTATATCACTCCAGGCACCTATGCTGGTATTTATGCACAGTACTTTGCTTGCCTGCATGTCTCAGTCAGTATCTTTGTCTAGTGACTGAAATAAAGATATTTTTCAAGACTTCTTGCTAGTTTTCGTTTCCCTAAACAGCAATACTGAAACTGACTGCGGAAAATTTCCAAGGTTTTTGTATCTACTGAGTTGAACCTGATTTTACTAGCACATTGATTGCTGGAAAAAAAAAAAAATCCCACAAACCTGAAAACTGTTTTATTCTTGTAATTAGTAATGTGTAACTTTTATGTGAAGGAAACCTTTTATCCTTCAGATACTGTACTATGCCGTTACAAAGTGGATAATAATAATTTGTCCGGCAGGACTAGCAAGAGTGCATCAGAATTCACAGTAACGACTTACAGGACCATTGATTGCCTAAATATTTGATCAGTCTGTATCATTTACCTATTGCAACATTTATTCTAGATTTAAGTAGTTTTCCTGTGGTCATTATCTCTGCAAATCATATTGGGAGTTGTAGTTCTTCAAGTAAGTTTTTATAGCACAGAATAAAAAGTGGCTCTTAAGCAGAAAGATAAAACAGAAACTATTTTCTATTTTTCATTGCAAGGTAATGTTTTTGCTCGTCAGACTAACAGAATCAATGCACCATAAAAGATTGTTTGGCACAGAGAATGTACATCACAGATAAACTTAATTACTTTTCAAGGGGGAAAGGAAACTGGTCTGTGAAACAGCACGCTGGTCTCACGTTGACCTGCCATGAGCAGAGAGAGCTGATTGCTACTATACTATAGCTCAGACATGGCAGTATTTTACAAAACTTCTGCTAGGCAGGGGCAGGTTACCTACTGTAACAACTCTAGAGTTAGCGTTGTTTTCACAGATGTTTTTCTACTTTGCACTATTCATTTGGTGGAAGAGTAGATCAGTGAGAGCCCTCTAAAACTGACACTAGAGATTTACAGTGAAACACCTTTTCAGTCAAGACAGCATCTGTCACTATTATTCACACTAGGAAGCATCTTAATCAGCAGGAAGGCCCACTGCAATCAATTACGAGGCAATTCCTGCCTGTGGTAGCCTTTGGTCCAAGCGTGTCACAGTTTGACTCAGAGGAACGCCTTCATTCACCTTCTGCTCCAAACAGGAGATTGTGGTATTCCAGCACACATACGCTCAAGGAACCACAGCGAATCCCGGGTCATAACAGCACTACGGCAAGTACCTTTGTCAGTGACTGTCCCTTTCTTATCTTAAGGTAGCCTAGCTCACAGAGAAGCAGAGAGGCCATGTAGCCATTTACTTAGAAATTATAGTTATGGGAGCCTCCACAGCTCCTCATTTAACTGCCAAGATTGTGTTCTCCTTTCTTGAGCCAAACAAAAGTGAAAAACATTCTGATAATGCTGCACCATTCTACCGAGGTTAGGACAAGGGCACCATATTAATGAGCTGCAATTAGATTAACTGATGGACAAAGAGAATTTGCAAAATCTACCTAGTTTGTATCTAAGATAGAGATCTGTGATGCAAATCTGCAGGGCCACGGAGGAAGACAGTGCATGCTTAGGAGAGAAAACTGACAGTAAACATGACATTATCTTCCAAACGTTAAGGCATGGTAGACATGCAATCTCTCAGATGGGTATATAAATACATAAAAACCCCTCAAATACTTGTAGGTGTATTCAAAATAACTTATTTCCTTGAAGTTAATATTATTACTTCTGTAGTTCACATTAAGTATTGATAGCACTGACTTTGCCAAAAACAGTCTTTGAAACACACATCAGAGGTATATTAGACTATATTACTTTCATTGAATAGGAAGTTAGTGACATAAAATCCTTCATCAATAATCTTATGTAGTCCTGTTGTATTCCAACCCCATATATGCTGCTCAAAGACTTTCAAGCTACTTTCTCCTTGAATAATGATGATGCTTCTTTTACTTTGTTCTTTGTGGCTTGCACACCATTTCAGATTTGATAAATCACGCCCTAAAATTTTTATGATTATTTTTGTTTTTTCAAGATTCCTTTCCACACACTATTTCCCTGTCTTACTTTTTCACTTTCTTTTCCTTTCTCTTGTCACTGTACTTCAGAAAGGCACTTTGGTTTACAGAGTTCTACTAGTTTGGTTTTTTGCTGTTTCTATTATATTCTACCTCTTTTATTTCTTTTGTTTTCACTTTATCTTCTTTCATGTCTCTGCACAGTTATAATGCACGAAGTACACAAGAGGAGTCTAGCTACCGTGCATTCTAAGCAAGATGTCTGAATTTAGAGGGGAAAGGAATCAGCCCTAATCTGGGTTCAGTTTCCTTTTCTGTTTTTTCCTGCAGTAACAAAGTAAAGTAATTACTCAAGCATGCTTCCAGTCTCTAATTACTATTGAGCATTACTTCATTAGCCTTTTTTTCCTTTTTTTTTTACTAATCATTACAAGGTTTATAAACTCTTTTGTATAGTTGTACCCAACACAACGATGGCCATGGCTTATACACTCTCCTAAATAAATTGTAAACTGCTATTTGAACACACTAGAGTGACAAGCACATGAAGAGATAAGATAACATGAAGGGAACTAAATAGCAAATTACTCCATATGCTTTCTGAGACACCTGCATTCAATATTAAACACATCTGAAGAATGCATAACCTGTCACACCTCAGCTTGCCTTATGTCTTTCTCCTCATACTTTCACATGGTTGTTTTCCCTTTATTTCAATACTTATATTGAAAATACAAATTAATGGAAATACTCTTTAACAACCAACCAACCAGCTAGAATTTAAAGTGCATACTTTCAGATGTTAATCAAATTTCTTCTTGCATGGCACAGGAAGGTTGTGGAGCAACGGATGCACAACCAGGCTGCCCGCGTGAGAATTGGATGTAGTGATGGCACGGTAAGGGAAGATGGCCAGTCTCCTGCTCCATGTATGGGCATGTAACTGGTGGGCCTGCGGTAATGCTGAATTTCCTCTTTCAGAAGCTTTAGATACTACTACTTAAAAAAGCTTGTTTCCTTCCTAAAGCCGCTTCATTTTCAGAATTTGCAAAAGCCAACAATTACGTATTTCGCAACAAGAACAGGAGTATACCATTGCATGGCAGCTATTTTAATGAACTTTTCTTGCTCCTGTTTTTCTTCTTCCCTTCCTTCACCCTCCAAACATATTTATGTTTTAAGCCATCCATTTTGTACCTGTACAAAATTTGTGTACAAGGAACCGACTTCACGTAGACATGAAAAGAAGATTGAGTGGGAAATAATTCAGTTATGTTTGGCTGTGATTTCATATTTATATATAAAGTAGTAGTGGTTTTGTTCTGGTTTTTTAATAACACCATCTCAGAGGCAAAATTCAACAATCCATACTTAATCTAGCAAATAATGAAAAAAAATTGGTTTATTAATGAGTTTACAGAACAATTTGCTTTTATTTTTTGACTACAGGTTCTCAACTATTACCTGTTTTTCTAAGTATAATTATTTTATTAATGTTATGAATCTATAGTTCCATTAGAGTGCAAACTAATAGAGTGGGACGTAAAGTCCCAGTGGTCTCTTTTATTTAACTTTTTTTTTCAGCCTTTTTAAAGTTACTCTCAAAATGTTATGTGAATTGACAAGTTTCCTATTCTGATTATACTTACTCTAGTAATCTAATTAGTTCTTCCTGTTCTGTGATTGTTATGCAATTATATTATGTCATGAAAACAGCATGTTCTGTCAAAATGTTCTTTTTGTTTCTTCATGAAGTTTTAGTACATTAAAAATAAGATAAAAAGTATTCTCTGTAACAAAGCCATAAATAACCCTGGCATCTTTTTTTAATATTTATAAAACTCTTATTAACAAATGAGACCTTCAATTTACTGAAACATATTGAGTATATGAAAACAAAATCTCGCATCATAACACACTATCTTTGAAATGTTCTGCACCAATCATATCAGATTGTTCTCATTGACTCAATCAGGCATAATTTAATCAGAAATTAGACTTCCTCTATTAGAGTAAAAATAAACACTTGATTCATATTCACTCTTAAAATATTTGCTTGAATGTGCAACTGTATAAAGATTAAGGAGCTCAGCAGGCCCTCTGGTGAAGAAGTGATACATGTTCAGCTGATCCTTTGGTCTGTTTTCTTAAGTCCATAGGACATTATGTGTGATAATGGATGTATTTTTGGCTGACGACACTGAGATCGTATGAAATGACCAGCTGATAATATCTCTCTCACTGTAACTATATCTGTACCTCTATGCCAGTTCTTTGTTTTACCTAACCATAGCTAAAATGAGGATCATTTTCTTGGACAAACTACATCTTTAGCCTAAGTAAGAACAGAAATTCTCCTAAAAAAAACCAAAAGTGAGTTTGACAACAGAGCAGTCTCTGTACAAAAAATGACAGATGGTGCTTTGAGAGAACTTTCGAAATTAAACTGAATAAAATAATAGAAAACTGTTCCAAAACAGAGCAATCTTGAACCAGAAAGGAGGTAGCCTTCAATGAAAAAAGAGATTCATTACCTGTAACCTGGAATACCAAAATGTTAAATTTGTGCGGGCAAAGTCTTCAGTCTCACTCAGAGTGTCTGATAATGACGTATGTTTTCGTTTTTGTCTAGCCTCAGTTTATGCCACAGTTTGCCTAAGATCATCAAAGAAAATTATTCAATAAACTACACCTTCTCTTTGTGCCTAAAGCCCTTAAAGTAAGACGTCACCAGACTATTGGTATAACCCATGAGAATAAGGTGGGGTTGAGAATTGATACTTATTCATTTTCTCAGAGGAAATATGTAGGTGCCTTAGGTCATACAGAATATGGTCACAGCTACCCGCATCAGAATTTGTGATGGGCTATTACAAGCACCTTTATAAACAAATGCAGGAATGAGGGGTACTCTCAGATGTGATTAAAGAAAACATTGGAATTGCAGAACACTTGGACTGCTGTCCTCTAAAATCCTTCTGTGAAGAAACAGCCTTGATTCACTCTATGTCAGCAAAAACTGTCAAATGAATGACACACTTGGGCATCGAGCATTCATGCTGCACATTGCCAAATGAAAGAAGATGAAAAGGTTCATCTCAACATATTCAACTCTTTCCCTAATGGTTTACATAATGATAAGTATTATGTATCAAGCAGATGGGAGACTTCAAATAGAGGTGACATTTGATGCATATGTTAGCATCTCCTCATTCTCCTGTACCAAGTGCCCCACAAGGTGGGAAGAGAAAGAATTTATTCTTGTTTACCCTAAATGCGATTTCAAGGTGAGAAATCTCCTTTCAGACAAGTACTTGGAACAGCTTATCTGCTGGAGAAGACCATGGTGGTTGGGATGAAGAAGGTCACAGTCACTTCCATAGCTTCCCTTTAGCAAGCAATTTGGACGTTTGGTTCTTATTTCAAAACCTGTTCCTGAGCATGGCCCAAGGCCCAGGGATACATAAGACACCACTGATACAAAATCTTTGGAAGACTCGCTACTGTTGATTCCCACAAGCTGTATAACTACACCGTCAGGCTGCACTGAGAATTACAAAGTGTGGTCATGCGACTTTTATGTATTTATAAATGCCCTGGCTCCTATTTTTGCTATTAACAACTGTGACAAGGAAAAAAATGTGAATATATGCACTCATCAATTTCTCCTTAGTCTTTATAAAAATTATAATAACTACTGCATATAGGTTTTTAAAATAAATAAAAGGCATGTGCTCTTTTATACTACTTTGTTTCAGACAGATTAGGAGAGCTCACCAACTCAGCTGTTTATCAATTACAATTTCAGTTGGCTACCATTTAATGGCTTATTTCTCTGAGGTAATGAGAAGGCAGTTTTACACAAATAACTTTCTCCCTCGGGTTCTCTCTCACACAGAGCCCCACTCTCATTCAACGTACCTATCAATCAATGTATACATACTTCCCTATGCAAAGTGAGTAAGAAGAGAGGGCAGTGACATTTTACATGCAGAGCATTCAGTAAACCCTCAATATCTTTCTTCGTTTCACTACTAGTGCGAAGTGCCTTACCTGTTCTTTGGAACAGGGCCTGCAGGTACAGCTCCTGTATTTGTAGCTCCAGGCAGGCAGAACTGAGGTAACTGCTGCACCCTCTGAGGAGTACCTGGATAACGCCACAACGACTGGGCCTGCTCATTGAATGGAAGGGGCTAGCAGCCTTTTGTTCTTGAAAATTACAGTCAAAGGGTTGGTGGAGAAACAATATAAAGGGATGGTTTTTACTTATTCTTGCGCAGCAGTTTGCCAAATTTTCTTACTGATGCCAGCTATCAAAGCTGATCACCTTTGAAAGATTGGAGACATACATTTTAGAAGTACTTTAAAGAGGCACCAGTATCATGCTGATTTAGAATAAATTTTCACTTGGTTTACTTGAAAAGTCTTAATCCAGATTACTACAACACATACTATGCTGCCTCATACCCCAAGGCAAGAATATATTGCCAAAACTGCACATAACCCTATGGGAATCTCCTTGGCTGTTTGCTAATCTCCAAGCAAAGTTGGGATAAGCAGAAATGCTTGAGCTGGAAACTGCTCAGTGCAGAACAGTCAAAAATGAAGGAAAAATGCTTTCCATACTTGGACCTTTATTCTGCAGTTGTCCTTGTCTTTGGCCAAAATCTCTGACTTTCAGAACAAGCTGCAACAGCCCTTGTTTGCATGGGACGTGTGCCACATGAGCTGGTGTCACAAGTGGGGTACCCCAGGGATCGATATTGAGCCCAACGATCTAGATGATGGGATCAAGTGTACCCTGATGAAATCTGATGATGATACCAAACTGAGTGGAGAAGTGGACACTGCGGAATAGAGAGCCCCCCTGAAGGAAGACCTGGATAGACTGGAAGAGTGGGTTAAGAACCTTATGCAGTTCACCAAGGACAAGTGTAAGTAAGGTCTTGCACCTGGGAAAACAATCCAGGAATGCAGTGCAGACTGGGATCTACATGGGTGGAGAGAACCTCTGTGGAAAGGGACCTGCAGGTCCTAGTGAACGAGCAGCTCAATATGAGTGAATATTGGGCTGCTGCAGCAAAGAAAGCCAACTGGATGCTGGGTTTTATCGACAAGGGCATCACCAGCAGAGATAACGTTGTCATTACTCCATTCAGTTCTCGTCAGACCACACCTGCAATCCTGTGTTCAGCTTTGGTCCCTGCTAAACAAAAAAGACATGGACAGGCTGGAGAGGGTACAGAGAAGTGCCACAAAGATGATCAAAAGACTGGGAAGCTGCTATGTAAGGAAAGGCTGAGAGAACTGGGTTTGTTCAGTCTTGTGAAAAGAAGGCTTGAAATATTAAAAATCTTGAAATATTAAAGTTTTAGAAAAAACCTCTATCCAAAGATTATAACTGAGTCACAAGATCCTTCATAGCCCCAGGGAATAGTCTTATGTCACTGTAGCATAGTTTTGCCTACTTTTAGTGCATTGTAATCTTGAAAGTGACAACAGTCACCACATTTATGACAAAATAACTTAATAAAAGTAGATCAAACTATAAATCTCATTCAGTAAAGCTAAGCAATGTTATAAAAACAAATTCAAATTTGAGTTGTAATCTTCTAAAATATCCTTTGTGAATTATATCACTTTCTTCTATCTATGCTGGTAAGCTTTAGTAACAAATCTTAAGGAAATGCATATTGTAAGAAAAGCACATGGTCCATTTAATTATGAAGATTTTTTTCACTTTAAATGTTAATGAATGTAAAAATATGATTCTGTTTATATGACATTGGAAAATTAGAACAATGCCATTCGCTAGACAAGAAAAGCCTTATTGTCTCTATAAAACATTGGTACAAAATGTGAATGAGTGTTCTGTAAGGGGAAACAGATAAGGGGCAAAGATGAAGTTTCTTTTGATACTTTTTCTAAAAAAAAAAAAAAAAGAATGCGTTCAGAGGGAAAAGTGCATAAACTTAAGTATATTCTGTCCTTATCTGAGCTGATGATAGAGGGAAATTCAGAAGTCAAGAACTGTAATTGAAAATGGGCTAGGATTTTACAAGCTAAGCTCTCAGGACGAGGGTATAAACATGTCATTCTATTGAGTATGGTAGATGCAGCTCAACTACCTGATGAGCCAGTCCAAAGAATTATTTTAAAATTAGAACTCAACCATAAATTTCTACAGTACCTACCGGGTCATTTGGGGCTCTTCCTTTTCCATAAACACAAACTCTTGATTTTATAAAATACACTTAAAATATTGACATTATTTAAGTTATTAAAATGAATACCCCATACAATAAATGAATAAATATATTTCAATATTTATATATTTAACATATATTAATATAATATATTTTATATATTTGATATATTTAATGTAATATATATTTAATCATTATATTTTAAAATAAAAATTATATAAAGATAATACCTAATATGACCTGTATGGTTCACTTAACAAGTGGTGTTATCAATCACAGGGGCTTTAAAATGGCATTGAAACATAAGGCAATAAGGCTTTTCACATTCAAATAATTGTTTTCCATGGCAGAAGAGGAAAAGATTACAGTGATATAGTTTGTGAGCTCAGGAAAAGATTGGACCTGAGTCTTGCAGCATGGTGTAAAACTTAAGCAACACTCTGAATTCTCGATTCCAATCAGCTTCCAAATTTGAGATAGTTCTACCATTCTTGGACAGGTGAAAGAACAAAGAATTGTGTGATATCCTGTCATTTTTAAGAAGGGTCGATAGAATGAAAAATGGCTGCAAGAACATCAGTAAAGAAAACAAATTCTGAACATTGCTACTGTGCATCTGAGTAGACTGCAAATATGACAATAATCTGGATATTTAAAATGTAGCCCAAGGCATAAACCTACATGAAGTTTTCATTGCCACATATTTAAAGGTAAACAAATGTTACTGTCAATCAGTTTAAGAATATTGAAAAGTTGAGTTAAAAAGAGAGGTAAGCCTCTCTAAACCACTAGAAACCCTTCCCGTGATTAACACTTCTAGAGACAGAAGCCCTTGTTACTTGCAGGTTTTACTTGTGGAGCTTAACAAGGTCACAATCTACTTACAGCAGCAGCTGGTAGGACATTTCTCCTTTTAACAGTTTCTGGTTTAATTATCACTGTTATCAGAGATGATAATTTTCATTGTGGCAGCGAATAAAATAACATACAATGAAAAAAAAAGAGAAACAAATACTGAAAAAGACCCACAGATAAGAACAAAGTGAGTAAGTTTATCAGAAGTTGAATAAACTTTTTCTGTAGGAGAATATGTTGGGGATTATTTTATGCATACTGCATTCTAGCACCTCCAGCCAGCCCATCTTAGTCTTCAAGCCAAAGCCAAGACCACAATCCTCTTTAAAGATTTGATTCATTTGAAATAACAGTAGTAGAAGCAATTCCTCTATGTCCCGTTGTCAGTTAGTAGGAGGACCAAATATTGAAACTGTTGAGGAAGGGTACTTTTAAAAATCCCCAGCTCTACTTCATTACTTTTTCAATGAAAATTGGCTTACTTTTCAATGAGATACCACTACTGTCATCCACTCTGATGCAGCAAAGTTAACTAAGCACGAATGCTGTCCCTTCCTGCTTCTGGCTGTCCTATGTATCCAAATCTTCTCGTTTCCTTTATCTTATTCAAAGTCCTTTTAAAATTCCAATCTGTAAAATTTCTTACCAGATGAAAAAGGGAATTTGTCAACACAAGAAGGAAAGACACAACACATTTGAGTTTACTGAAGTGTCAGCTCCTATGGACTAACTTTCTAGAGATCCCGTGAATAAATCCCAGTAACAGCAGCCGAAAATACCAGGTGTTTCAGGTGTTTGTGTCAGCACAGAATCCTGACATTTTGGAAGTCGCTGAGGTTTATTCAGTTCCTGACCATGGACATAGATACATTATATCATATCAAATTCATCCATGAAACACCATGGAATATGAGCATTTACCCATTTTCTTTACACGCTGCATCCCTGAGCACATAGCTAACAGCTAACACGTACTGGTTAAGAGGAACGATACCACCAGAGCTTTTTAAATTTTTTTCTTTTTTTTCTTTCTTAACAGGGTGCAGCACTGCAGCACTGATGTTTGGTGAAAGTTTAAGAACTACAAGTAATCACAGATTGCAGCCCCGAAAATCTAAACTGCAAGAACTGCCTTGAGGCTGGCAATTGCTGCTACCACAGTTTTGGCTCAATGAGCTATCATTTGACCCAGAGGAACCTGTCCAGCCAAAACATATCAAAGAAGGGATGGCAACAGCTATTTCACCAGTATTTGCAGAGACAAGAACACATCAAGAGTCAATAGTGAAAGTAACAAGAAAGGCCAGATTTCCCATTACAAATAAAACCCAAGAAAACCTCTCTGATCCTGTCTGTACAAGAAATGAATGTAACGCCAAGGCTTCGAAGTGGAGGGGCGAAAAATAAACTCTACACGTTATGACTGGTCAAAGTGAAAAAGTACGCCGCTATAACGCACAGGAACAGCCTTCAGGAAAATAAGCACATTTTTGCTTGTGTAAATACTTTTGCTACTGTATTTACAGTTTGAGTATTTCTTATCTCAAGTTGTTACCCAGCTCAAAAGCATGTTGGAAGAAAGCTAGAAAACCAACTACTCAAGAGCTCTTTCTAAAGCACATTTGAATTTATATAACAAGCACTACTCACTTGCCTCCTGCCTTTTATCTTTAGTTAACAATGAGTTGTTGGAATTGAGTGCTCAGTGCAAAGCTTCATATGAAAGCCTTTAAACTTAGTTTTGGCAAGACAATATGAAAATTTTAGAATTAAAAATACCATAAAGCTAGATTTTTAAGTTACGGTTTTGTATTTCTGGGATCACAATTTTAAGGGTGTGTGAAGAATGTTATTTCATTTATTTTTATCTGAGCAGTATTTTAATTGTACCGGATACTGAGAAAACAAAGGGATGACTCCACATTGTTTTAAAGCAATGCTTAGATTGCTATATATTTTAGCATACACTCATTACAGTTCTACGTTATTTGTTAGACAAGATAGCAGTCCGATTCCTTCCAGATCTACTATGTTGCTGGTTTCTACAATAGTAATCAATTAGTAAGAGTGGGCTGAAAGACATATCAAAAAGGGCTAACCATGTCCAAGCTTATCAACCTACTGCTGCTGCCACTGCAAGAGGCATCACAGTTGCATGGATACTGAAGAGAACGTTCCTCTGACATCAACTGTCATTTTATGTTTCTGGTGCTACCTTTCTTCTTTTTTTTATACTTGTATTCGTTGGAGCTTTCACAACTACAACACATAACTGTACCACAATCTGAAGGCAGACCTGAGCTTGCCCTGCAATCCAGATTTATTTAACCTTCAACATAACCGGCCCCAAGCACAAAGCTTTGGATGAGTTCTAGAGAATGAAGTAACCAGCTGCTTGCTGTCACTCTGTTCCTCACCACAGGGACTACTACTTCCATACAGATGTAGGGCTGTAAGTGGGTAGGCAGGAAGGCTTCGGGCTTGCCTTAGATTTTAGGAACACTTCCACATCTTAACTAGTGGGAAACGCTAATAAGGACACTTACTGAGGGCTGGGCGGGTGCACCACAGTCCAGGCATATCCTAGTGCTGGCTGCCAAATACATGGAACTCACTAGATTTCATTTGCTGTCCTGTCTGTACGGCACCAAGTTGCTTTGACAAAAGTTGAAGGCCAAGACAACTACTTGTACTCTTGAACCAACTACTCCTAAAACTCTAAATATATTTTCCCAAGGGAGAACACCAGATTGAAGAATTTTGTATCTGCCTGTTTAACTTTCAAGTAATACAAATAAGAAAACTCCCTAGCCTTTCCACTTTTTACCCGGTTTGATTTTTGGAAAAACACCACAAATAGTAATCCCCAGTTATAAAATACACACTTTGAGCATTCAACTGCTGCTTGGTTTGTTTCCGTCAAACAGCAGTTTATCCCATAACTAGTTTCCTTGCAAGTGACCTGCAAATTTCTTTTTGCCTTGGGAAAATATTTTCTTATAGTCAAATCTACGGTGCCTTTGGAAAAGGGAACACTCGTCCAATAAGTATGTAAAGAAGAAAATTCTCTGATACGCAAGCAGCTGTGACCTTTAACATGCATTGCAAATTCACAAGAAGCAGTGCAATTAATAACTTTATCAAACTGCTGCATTAAAAATTGCTACAAATTATTTACTCAGTTTCATTAACAAAAGAGAGCTTGTGTAACACTCAGTCAAAATACCTCTGAGAAAAAGACAGTATGCTGGGACTGGTCATGGGACCAATGAGCTCATTTAACAAGAAAGGGGAAAAAAGTAGAAAGCAAGTGAAAAGTGCCATGAAAGAGCCTGGAAATCTCACTGTTGGAAAGTGATCACATTTCAAAAGAGCTGTGATAGAGAAACCATCATTAAGCAATGCCTGTGTGGCATCAGGACACATTAGGAGTTATGAACCTGGAATTAGAATTCTCAGAAGGAACTTTAAACACGGAGTACATAATGCTCTTTTTATTTTTTTATTTTTTACTCTGTTATTTATAGATTTATTGTCAATTTTTCCTACAGCTACTTGTCAGCTAACTCTGGAAGAACTTACACTGCCTTCAAGCACCATGGAGGTCGCTCCCACACATCTGATTACCTCCTCACTTGATGCATAGGAGTGTTGCTATCCATATACTGAAAGCTACCATAAACAATCCGTTCGTTTGTAAGACAGAAGTCTGTTATAAAATGCTCTTGGACTCTGGAAGCTACAAGAAGCTTGACTGTCTCTTGGTATCTCTAGAGAGGTAAGGGATCCTAAATGTCTATCTAATCTCCACCCCCACGCTGAAAACACGCAAAAGCTTATGGAAAACCCTGAACATTCATTCTCTCTAAACCACAATTTTATGAGGGACAGACGCAAGAGCACTTTTTACTGAAAACAAACAATATATTTTTTCTTAAAGAAGTGGTCAAAGCCCTCACAAGTTTTTTACCTGATGGTCAAAAATCTTATCTGAAAAAATAAAAATGTACATTTGGAGTCTTTTAGACTGAAGATGCCATTTAAGATTAAGTAACTGAGGTAAATTTTTTTAAATGCCGATTTAATGTTTGAACAAGGGAAATGTCACAGATATATGGCTAACCACTACGATTTCCTCCGTTAAAACAAAAAAAATGAGTGAGACATTAATACCTTTTGCAAGGATCTTGTTCATTTATGAGAGAGAGAAAAACTCAGAAAAATTAATGATTACTCAGAAAACTGAAATGTTGCCTTGGATACTGGTAGGGCTTAGCTGCTCTAGCTGAGGCAGCTCAGGACATGAACAGAAGTAGACATCTACCTATCTTGTGAGATTTCCAGTAAAAACGGTGTGCCCCTATCCAATTATAGACATCTAAAATTCACAAAATGCTATTTTATGGTCTTGTTTAGATGTTTAAATTTTTAACTTGCTTAGTTGTCTCTTCCCTCCCAGTACCCAGGTATTTTTGAAAATGATACTCCCTCTCATTTACCAAAGGTTACATAAGAAGCCTTTGACTGAAAGAGAAATTAAAAACACATTTCATGAATCGTAACCCAGTGCCTTAAGCATAGAATTCTTTTTCTGTAATTTCTAGCTTCTCCCAAGCCAGTTTCCACCCCCACAGTATCTTACTGAGAAGTCAGTCTGCTACTGAAACCTAAAGTACTTGAAAGTGAATTAAAACAATCTCCTTTCCTGTCCTGTAGTGTTCCTTTAGATGTTATTCTGAGCTCCTTTGAAGCTATCTATGTTCCTTCTTCATTTCTCAGTTCTTTTCTCAGATATGGCTTTTGTCTCTTTGAAATCCCCACCTTCTTCTACAGAGAGAAGCAGTGTACTGAAATCTCAACCCTTGACGTTATTCGAGGACCTTTCTGACGCTCATTATTCAGAATCTTGAGTCCAACAGAAATCTTCAGTGAAACCATGCAAAAGTGAAAAAGAGTAACACGGAGTACAAAGACTTCCAGATGCTGCCAGAAGTGAGATCTAAAAAGACATCATTCCACCATACAATGGGTTAAACGAAGTTTGGAAAGAACCAAACTACCTATAAAGAAGTGAGTCAGGAAAGCTAGAGAATGCCAAGGGTCTAATTCCAAGTCTATGCATTTGAACTTAAGTTACTTAGGACTAGATCATTTGGGTGGGAATTGATGGCTCTCATGAAGTCTCCTAACACTTTACCTACAAAACGTGGCCTTCCAAAAGCATCTAATTATGCTTGAAGAATAATGGTGTAGGCCTACCACTTTCACAAGCTAGATAAGCAGTGCACTTGCACATTACTGTACCAAGGAAACAGACTTTCATTTTGATTACATTGCTTTTGTTCTGAGTTGCTTAGAAGAAATGTCGCATTTCAAGTTTGCAGCATGTCTTTGTTTAGGTCAGAACTGAAGAATTCTGCTCCCCATGCGCTGTAAAAATGCACTGTAAACTGCAGCGTTATGCAAAGCCCATTGGTGACCTTTCTATCCCGCACCACATTCACTAGTGTAGCCTGGTGAGAGAGGAGCTCTCACAGTTCTGGAGAGACAGGTTCAATGACCAGAAGTTCTAAAATCTCCTTTAATCATCAACATCAGAATTGGGGACTCAGAGGTATACTCAGAGGAATACTCAGAGGAAGAAGCTGTGGGGGAGTTTCTTTAAAAAGAGCAAGCAAAATAGAATAAGCAAAGCACAAAACTAATTAAACTTGATGCAACAAAAAACTAAAGCATTTTTGATGCGATTTATTAAGGAGAAAAAGCTGTGAAATTAACAGCAATCAAAAACTAATTAAAGTTGATGCAATAGGAGCAGCCAAAGAATGCCTGATAACATTTATTGAACCAAAGAAACATGGCTGTCAAGTTAAAAGAAATCAACCAAACTCTGTTTTTGAATAGTAATGCAAAGATAATTATTCTCCGGGTGACACTTACAGAATAAGATTCAAGTCATTACCTCAAAAGACAAAAGGACTGACATGCTGTGTTAAACTGCCTGTGAAAAAAAGGGTCTTAATGCAGAAACTTTATAAGTAATTCCTAGGTCTTGCATATAAACAAATGTGATTCATCGATGAAAAACAATGCACTATTATTGTTATATCAGTTCTTTCTATAAACTAATATTTGACATTTAGGAGAATACCTTGTCTAACACGGTACTTACAAGCCAGAGGCTCCTGGTGTTTTCATCCTAGCTTTGAAACTCATTGCCTCAGCACCTCAGGCAAGTAATGAACATCTAGGAGTCCATTTGTTTTAGGATTAGGATGCAAAACTCAATTCCTGATGTCAAGCACCATTTAAAGTACGGCCAACTGCCAGAAATTCTTTCCTTATAGAAAGTCGTGGTGGTAAATAGTGAAGTGGGTCTGTCTGCAGTGAGCATAAGGTATATTTTCCCTATATTGTAGCTGCACATCTTTTATATCACGGTCTCAGATTTATAAAAAATAGTTCAGACAGAAATAGATATTCACAAGGTGTACAATGAAAACGAACACATAAGTACATTTTGTCAAAAAATTCTAAGGTACATTAAAGGCTTACTGTTTAAGTAAAAATCCATCTTATAACTCCTGTAGGAAGGGTGACAGTCAGGGTCCCAGTTAAGTGAATCACATCCAAAATACACAACTTTGGCACCTTTATTCTGGAATCATGGTTTAAAACCAATTTGGGGAATTCTTCCCAGTCAATCTCCAACATTATCATCATTCTACTAAATCACCATCACTAGGTTTCCATTCATGCACTGAACAAATAAAAGTCTATCTTATGAAACATGGTACCAAAGCCAAACTAACACATATCCCAAGCAAATTCTCAGATTTGTTTTGTTATTTTCATCTCACAAAGACAATCTCTTCAGCTGAGAAGTTATCCATAATTCATTTTAATGCTTTTAAGTTCCAGCTCCTGCTCTAATAAAAGACCTACCTGTCTCTGGTGTACTGCACTTTCATAAAATGACTGCTGAAACCCGTTGATCAATTCCAAGGAGCTGCAGTCTGGTAGTACTGACATGCCTAAGGAAGATTTCCATTACTCCACTTTTTCATAAACCTAGCATTGTTTTAAGCATAAAATACTAAGTTAGTCTGTTTACGGTGTTGGTTTTCTTCTTTACTGCAGTTTTATCCCCAAGGAATTTTTAGCAGTAGTAGAGATCCTCATTAATGGCACAATCTTTCAACTCTACTACCTTTTAATATAAAAATGCTCACCTTTACATCATCAAAATACCCATTTTACTTGCAGAGACAGTTTACATCATTAACATAGATATTTAACGCATCATTTTTTCCTAGTCTGTTCAGAAATTGCTTACAATTTCTGAATGAAAGATTTCTTCTTCATTTTGTCTTCTTTATAGCCAGTCAAGATTTTAAACTCCTTTTTACTTTGGGAACAAACACAGTCTTACAATCAGCACTGCTTTTGTTCACTTCAGTGGCAGATCAATAAAGTTCCAGTCAAGCTCCACTAAAAAGAGAATTTTCACGTTTGCATGTTATAGGCTTCTGCAGCCTGGTGCAGGACTTCATTACACCTAGAACTGCAGGGCTGGAATAACTCCTTACACAAGAAAGTTAACGTTACTGATATAGACAGAGTTGTATCTGCTACACCAGGTCATGATTTGGCCAGTTATGGACAAAACCTGTCTATTAGGCAACTGTTGGTATATATTTGTCCTTAGCATCAAGCCTGGAGTCAGCCTGTTATAATTGTATTCCTTGAGCGCACAGGAAGTTTTTAAAGTGCTAGCTATTAATGATTTTTTTAGTTGTTCAGCAAAGAGCTACTGAACCTTGAACTCCCAGGAAGTTATACCCATCCTGTTTATACCAGAGTAATTAATTTACCCCTTTTACAAAAATTCTCAGCTTCCTTCTCCATCCTTCCCCGCTGGGTAAGAAACCAACAGGACTTACTCTCAGTCTGGAGCTCTGCATGAGTTAACTAGCTGCCTCATTCTCCTGTTTCAGCTGCCTCTTCAAGAGGAGAAGAACAAAATTCTACCTGACTTTCTTGCAGTAGCAGAATAAATTTAGACTGTTTTTTTTTCCTCTTATAATACTCGTGAATTTATACATATTTGATACTCACACTTTATTTCAAATAGGTTGGAACTGGTCAACAGATTCAATATTAATTGAGGGAGCACTTGAAAGAAAAGAACATGAGTTAACTGATGGTGCAATCATATACACTACCATTCATTAGGAATACCGGCTAAATAATATTTTTCTTCCAATTTCAGATTAAATACACACACTCACAAAATTCCAGAACCAGTCTGAAAAAACCACACTGACAGTACACACCTTGCAGGCACATGACTTGAAAATACCTGCTCCTTTTGAACCACTGCAGAAGGGAAAACCTCAGATCGTGTTGTTGCCAGTACCACATAAATTACACCAATTCTCTTTCTATTACCTTCTCTTCCAGGCCTATTAAATCTTTACTAATAGGTCTCCTTCATGTCATGCCCGTATAGTGAGATGCAAGGCTCCTTTTATCATAAGTTAAATGGTAGTAATGGGGGGATGGGTGGGTGACATATCGCTCTCAGACAAGGAGAGTAATTTCCACATTTTAAAATAAGAAAATAATCCTTATCGCTTCTATTACATATTGAAGGACAATTCTGATCTACTGTGCCTTGATCAGTTTGACATAAAAAACCCCTGTTTATTATTGGTAGTTAGAAGAAGAAACCGGAACTTGCTACAAAATACGACTGCCTGAATATCTTTCTTCAAAATCGTTATAAAGCACATAAAATTAATAAGGACATTTTCATATGACTGCCATTTGCTGTTTTCCTTTGCTTCTCTCTCCCATGTTTGAGAAGATAAACATAGATGTGGGCTGTTTGACTGCCTAAGGAGAAAGAGGAAGATTCTGTCACAATCTGAAAGAGATAACCTATATTAATAGGGGGTGATTTTTTTCAGCAAAATGGTTGTTGTTTTTTTTTTTTTTTTTTAACTGACCATCCTCAGGAAGCTGGAATACACTGATAGATTGTATACAGATCCCTTAACTTACTTCATTACAAACTGACAACATCATTGCCAGCACATTTTGTTAAACACAGATGAACTGCACCTCTTAAATTCTTCAGCAGCAAGGCTGACATTTTTTGGACAGTAAATCCTCTCATTTTTGAAAAAGAAATGACATACACTTTAGGACACATCGATCTGGAGGATGAGTCCAAGCTCATCCAGGCTTAAAAATCTGGGAAATAGCACAAGTTGACCTGAGCTGCATTAGCTTTTCTGAATTCCTCTACAGGCTCTCAAAAGAAGTGGTTCAAACATAACGTGATAGGAAAGTGTTTATGACTGTCATTGGGAACCTCGGCATTGTGTGTTGATATGGCACTGCATCATCTTGTGATGATGAACTCCGGCTTGAGCAGCAGAGACAGAAGAGAAAGAAATACGTTTGGAATGAACTCTTTGTACTTCACCTCAACTGGAAAATAGTCAGACAGAGAACAATGTGAGTACTGAAGCAAGGACATAGTTTGCAAGATGGGATAAAATATGTTTTTCTGTTTAGCACACTTTCATCTATAAATGGGTAAAAGTATGCACCTCCTTGGTAACTTCAATACCAAGATGGATTTTAAAAGTCCAACATTTCAAAAGTGAGCTATTCTACACAAAGTCACATCATGTTTTATATTGTAGTTTTAATTTCCTCAGGAGTTAGGAGTAGAATAAAGCAGAAAAAGCCTGAAGAAACCCTTGCGAAGAAGCAGCAGCCATCTTTTCTAATGTTTCTGCTAGGAATGAAAATGAAAATTTTCACCTGAAAATGACACGAAAGGAATCTGAAATGGTCCAGCTATACCACTGTCAGACCTTTTCACAACACAAAGTAACGTTATTTAACAACACATTACCTTGTAATGCTGTCCCTTCGCTGTCTTCAGACAGGCATTCACAGGTGTGCCCTAGCTCTCAAAGGATCTATGATGGAGCAGGGAACTCAGCTCACAGCTCTCAAACCCAGCAGCTTGATCTCCACCTCTGCTAGAACTGGGTGTTGCTCTGATAATAAGGTAATGCTTGCAAGGAGGAGCCATTCTAAGAAACATGTTGTTCTGGTGGCGTTTTGCTCTGTGGTGCCAAAGTTCATGCTTTGCTTCTGCTTCCTGAAGGATTGACATTCTGAGTTTTGGGTCAACACTGATGCATATGAACCTGATTCTTGAAGTGGACCTTTCCACTGCTCCAACTTACCACACCTGTCATAAGTGAGTGAAGTAGGGAGATAAATCCAAGCCCTATATTAAATTTAGTTTTCAATTTGAAGCCAGCAAATAGAGACACAAAAAAGAATGATGCTTTATCAGTAATGTGTGCAGATGGGCTGATGTGTTCTAAACAAAACTAGTGAAAAACCACATTGACAAAAGCATATTATTCATTGAAAAATACACTAATTAGTTGACATAGCAATGCCTCATTTTCTACTTTCTAATATAGAAGAAAAAATAATTGTGGTGATAGGATGGAAATGGAGTATTTTCATTTTAGAACGAGTTTCCATTTTATATATATAAAGCTGAACTGAAATAAAAACTTTTTATTTAAAATTTTTAAAAAGTTTCTTGTTTACACCAGGCAACTTCTACTGCCCCCCCCCCCCCCCCCCCGCCAAGTTCAATACTTGATGTTGCATTTTTAAAAAGAATATTAAAGTGGTGATGTTTCCTTCAAAATAGCATGTGCAGATTTCACTCCAGTTACATTCTGAAGTACGATAGCTTTAACAAAAGAAATTAAGTTTTCCATATTAATGCCTAATAGCTTCAGTAAAGAACGTTGCAGATCATGAATACACAGCTATGCTTGAAAGACAAACAAAAAGGCAAGATGTCTCGATGGCTAAGAATGCCTGTTACAGAAGGTGAGGATACAATAGCCTGGTAATATTTCATGTTCTTCACTGTGAAAGATGTGCCCTTGTCACAGCCTTTTACAGATGTTAATTCAGGGTGAAAGATCAGGCATGTGTCATTCACTGAAGCCTTGATATTTTGTTTATAATATTATTCATATTATGACTGGTGAGCAACAAATTTACCTGCAAAACACATAGGGAGAATCCTTGGCAGCTACAAGAAACTGGAACCCACAAAGTTTCTCAAATGCTTTGCTAAGGACTAGTGAAGGCTGGTTCCCAGGCTGACACAGGTATTCTAACGAGAACAGCACAGATTGTGCTCAGCCTCCTCCCTCGGAGGAACAGCAGGCTGCACGATTTCAGGGCTCCTACTTGCCTCAGCTCTGCTGGGAGCCTTCCACTTCAGTGCAAGAGCAATTCCAACATGAAACTGGACACCGCAACAAAGAAAGAAAGAATAAGCTCTCCCTTCCAAGGCTGCCCCTAGCCCCGTGCTAACAGATGCTCATCTGCAGGAAGACAGCCTGCAGAAAGACAGAAATGCAAAAAAAATCGACCAGGCAGCATCAAAGCACAATGCATTGTGAGAAAGAAAATGATAAAGCAATTTTTTTTAATGTTAATAAGGGAAAACTAAGCCTTCAGCAGGTCTGAAAAATACCCATTCACAATCCTGGCTTATCTGCACAGGGAGAAAATTCCGTATGTGTGAGTCAGTTGCTAAGAAAGCTCTGACTAATGCAGATACAAGTCTGACTTTTTAAGTTGACATTTCTACTTTTCCAGTGGATCAGAACTGTCAGGAGAGTTCCCCAGGCAGACCAGAGGATTGCAGAGGAGAGTTCTCCTACAGCAGTCTAAGAGTTGTGGTGCAAGTGCTTTGATGGAATTAGCAACAGTGGTTTAAGAAACAGCCTCGAACTCTCTTTCCGGCCCTAGCAGTTACCGCTCCCATAGCAGAACCAGAACAAAGGAACAGGGTCAGAAGGAAAACAGCTGCAAATTTTCCTATACAGGCAAAGAGCAAATTCCCTTCTGCTGCTGCTTTCACAATGCCTTTAACTAACATCTGGCACTAGAGCAGGACAAACAACTGGAGAGAGGAACATTTAAAGTGTTGCTATCAGCCTTGCCAAGAGCTCAGCTGTCAGAGACCTTACGGTGTCTTCATGCTTCTTCTGGTTTTCTCACAAGATGTGAGATGACTATTGTAAATATTTATTCTTCAAAAATCAAAAATGATCAAAAATGTCTTTTATCAAGTACATCAGCAGAACATACTGTGCATCTGTGGAGTACCAAAACAGGGATTAAATAAAATTTTGCTAGGTAGTTGGAGAAAAAAGTCTTTAGAGATAGTGTTTGGCATGGGTTAATTGCCTCTTTCATTAAAGAAAGGAATACATACCGAGAACATCTTTCTGCCATCTGATTAAGCAATGAGCCAATACAATTGTAAATCTTCCAGAAGTTCCCCATGGTTCAACTCAACAGACACAATTCTTTACTTCTCAGACCCTGTTCCTCATTTTCAGATAATCATTGCATTAATTTTGTACAAAAACTTTCTATCATGCTGTTAAAAGAAATGGAATGCAACAGCTCTGTGATTCTCCTTAGCAACCTTTGGCAATTAAGAGATTGAATTATTCATATATATATATTAATACAATAACAATTTTTAAGTTTCCTTACCACTCAAATCGCTCAAACAGCAAGCAAAACCAAAGCTGTTTGATTCTAGTTTAAACAGTAACTATTGATTTTCTACTATTTTAGTGGCTGATGCAACTTATTCTATCTGTAACTGAGGTAAAAACGATTTAAGGGTACTATTCTGTCCCCACAATCACACGGTATGAATTGTTTTGTCAGTCATTAGAATTTTTTCTTCCTTTGAGTAAGGCAGATTTTAAGCCTTGTCTGTATGTATTTGTATTATGTGCAAGTATTACAAGTACTAGTTCTGTGTAATACTTGCCCATATTCCATACAGTTTCATGCAAATTTGATCAGGTTCGGCATATTCATTCAACCTGATTCAATTCAGACATGTATTTTTCTCTGTGTTAGTAAGCAGCACAACCATGGTATTAAAATAGAAATGATGGGATTTGCACTGAGACACATCATAATATAATTCAAGATGGGAAAAGTACAGATGACACCCACTTCATTTTCAGGATGCAAAATTGACAAAAAAAAATCTGAAGAATATCAGAGGGAAAATTTGCCCTGAATGAAGAAAAATAAATACACATGTGCTAAGATTGTACATTGTGACGCACATTTTATAAACCAAGCTTTTGTTCACTGGTGTAAACTGATTCATGACCAGATCTATATGGGTATCTACACAGGAAGAATGACCTAGTAAGGTGGCACTGTATTTTTTCTTCTGAATGCTATTTTAGATAATGAGAAATTCTTTTTAAGCTGTTTTTGCTTCCATTTAACATGCCTTTGAGCTCTCAGTGTAGTTGCATGGCATCATCCTCTTGGGCTGCTACTGGACAATAAAGTTACAGACAGAAATAAAACAATAATAGCTCGTGGCAGGTTACATTTAAAATGTTTGATCAGACTGATCAATGGGCCTTTGCTTCAAAAGCCAAGTAGAGGTTCAAGGAATAAAAAGATAATGGTTGTTCCAACAGTTTGTCCATCTCTCACCCAAGTGGAAGGCATTTATTGGGGATGCAGCCCCAATCTTAGGTACGGCTTAAATACAGCTTAAATACAGCTTTTTTCCCTCCCAGACTCCATGACGGAAATTCACATCTGTCTTTTTCTTTCAAAAAATACTTCTCTTAGGGTTTATACACCTAACCTACATCTTAGTTTCATTTTAAATTTCAGAAGCTTTATTTTTCTTCCCAGTCTTGTAATTGTTTTATATTCTTTAAGCAGCATTCTGAAAACTTATTAATATTTCACAATTAATATATAGATAATGATAATTATCAGTCAGTTACTGTAGATTAGCTGTTACAGGCGTGGTTTTGTAATTATTTTTTTTAAACAGCCATTAACATGCCTTGAACTCTCTGTGTGCTACTAGTTTTTTTGCTGTTTTTTTTCTTCTCCATTTACGCAATTGCCTTTTGGTTTTTGTTTTTCCTCAAGCTCCTTTTACCCTGAGTACATACCTCTGAAAGTAATCTCATTCAGGCTGATTCAGTTCTCCTTTCTGTTCAATTTAAAGTTATTTTCTTTGGCTCACAGCAGAACATCACACAGTCTCTCACCAAGTTATTGAGGATTTTCACCCCATATCAGCAGCTCATCAGCAATTACTTTTCTGCACACAGATCCTTAAAGATCCAGGACATGATGATTTGTTATACTTTTTGTGCTGAAACAATCATGAAGTGAAGCTCCTTTATATAAGCTTCTACCAGAAAGGGAGTGAAGAGATCTGCACTTCTAATAATGGCAGATCCTTCACTTTCACATCAAAAATTGAAAATAGTAATATTTTTAGGTCCAGGCACTATGACTATGACACGAAAGCCAGACATTTACTGACTTTATTTAAATCTTTGGATATATTAAAATCCTCAGCTTGCCTGACCTTAATACTGCAATCCTCCTATAAACTAGTAATCTAGCTTTTGGATTGGCTTCTGATGTTAGATCTGGTAAAATTTGTCTTTAATTTGTTTCGCCCTGCCAATGGAAATTTAAATAAGGTGTCCTCTTTTTGGTGATATAGTGATATTTATATTCACATGATAAGGACTGACTGTAATATATGGGAAGTATTAAAAATTTCAGTTAGATTTAGTATGCATCTTTACAAATTAGTTTCAGTGGATATATTATTCATATTTTACATATTTTTAATAATGTTTTGGTGGTGGGTTTTTTTTTTTACAAACAGCTCTAGATCCTATAAAAAAATAGAATTCTTTATTTCATTCCTTTATACGCCAGTCAACAAGGGCTTATTTTTTTAGGGTGATGATTTGAAAGAAAAATGGTACTCTGCTTTACTATAGTCTTTAAACATTAAATTCAATCTTTTAACATTAGGTCTTGTGGTATACAGAGCAGCTGAAAGTGAGCCTTAAGTAGTATCTAAACTAAAAGAGGGGAGATTTAGACTAGATACAAGGAAGAAAATTTTTACAATGAGGTTTGTGAAGCACTGGAACAGACTGCCCAGAGAGGTGGCAGATTCCTCACTCCTGAAACATCCGAGGTCAGGCTGGATGGAGCTCTGGCCAACCTGATCTAATTAAAGATCCCCCTCACTGCAGGGGAGTTGGGCTAGATGACCTTTAAAATATTCTCCATTTTTAGATTAAAGAAAAGCAAATCCATGCTACCAGTGAAAACAAAACCCAAGCTGTCTTCATTCTTGCTAAGCATGAAAATAGAAGTGAAGGAAAGCATGCTACAAAGACATTCACATAGGTGTATGCCAGTTCGTTTTAACTCAGAGAGAATCCATCTCCCCTACCCAATAAACTCTTAAACCCTGCCAATACAACATTGTGGGGACTTGCTATCTTGGAACACAGGCAGCTTTGGGACTTCTCTACCATAGCTGACTGAGCAATGTGGAAATGCTCACACAATCTGGCAAGCCTCCATCCTCTCAGAGAAGCTGTAATTTCAGAAGGCAGAGTGCTGAAGTTCACAGGTACAACTATGTTATCAAACTCGCTTCTGGGGCACGTTTGGAATCCAGTTGTGGCAGGTCTAGCTAATCCAGACTGGGAATTCTGTATCACGCTGGTGCAATAGGCTTTTCCTATTCCTTTTTTTTTTTTTTCCCCCCCTACATCATAGTCACTGTCCTTCAGTCATATCCTCTGGAGTTGTTTCCATTCAGTTGGGTAATTTTCTAAAAATATGTTGTTGAATCAAGCTTCTGGACTACATTTCTCCTTGACCTGCTGTGTTTTTATTACACCAGCATTTACTGACTGACAGTTAATCTCCACATTAACCCTTCTAAAAGCAGCTGGAACGGCAGTGACTGTACCACCTGCTGTTAGTCTACGGCTGCTCTGAATATACTGCATTCCATTTCAGCTTCTGTTTCAAAGTCAGCTTTTGATTGATTGTTTCCACTATTGCTACCCAGAGTGTTGCAGAAACTTAGATTTTATGTGCTTATAAACCATGCTAAAAAGGTTCTGCTTTTCAGCTGACCTAATTTGCTTGGAAGAACCTTGTGGAAGCTGGACAGACCTGCCATCAACACCTTAGCTAGCTTAAGTGCCAGCTCAGGCGTCTCTTCATGGCACTGTGCCATGCAGATATTGTCATGTTTTCAGGGGTTTCTGGTTTGTCCTTGTAATAATTTTGTCATCCAGATGCGAAATCATGACTGCACTTGTGATGCAGATTTTTCTTACTTTTATATGCAGTATATCACATCTTTCTGTCCTGGGAATATCTGAATGTTCCGTGATGGTCTTTTCCCTTTTAATTATACATGTTTTTATGCTTTAACAGTAAAGCATTGTCTATTTCTTTATAATCTGATATGCCATTTCTAAATATTTGCACTTCAACTTTTCCACTGCTGCTGTTTTCCTTTCAGAAACATAATTTTCACCAGCCCTGCAAATATGAGCTACTTTTTGCAAAGTCAGACCTTTCTATTCTCCAAAGTTAAGTTTTCTTGGATCAAACAATCACTTATATGACAAAACATTCAGGTTCTGGTCTATCTGGTAATTCTCTTATTCCTATGACTCTACTGTACTGAATACACTGTGATATAACAATCAGAACTCTTGCCTGTCACCTAGTTTCTTCAAAAAAAAAAACAAACCAACCAACCCACTTTTCCCTAAGGAACATGGTTCACCATGTTCCTGATTAAAAACAAAATGCATTTTTCTCCCTATCCTCATGTTCCCTATGATGCTCTACTGCTTCTGGATCTATCACCTATCATTGTGAGTGTATTCTCCACTTCCCTTCTCTGCACTGAAATTGTTCCTCATTATCATTTATTCTAAGAGTTGTGGGAAAGAAAACAACGGGTTCAGAATTTAATGTAGTGGGTCCATTTTCTTCATAAACCCAGGGAAGATTTGCTCACGCACAAAAACAACTAGTGCAGAGAGGCCAGGTATGTGAAATTTCCAACTTCTTTTGAACCTCGCCTCCACCTCCCAAAGATTTCTCACTCCTTAGAAGAATCTTTGCCATTTAAAACAAAAATAGCCACCAGCTTGAGTATCATGAAACTTCATAACAGAGTAATCTTAGCACTGTCATCACAACTACTGCTTCACTTCATATTCCAATGTATCAGCTTCATTCTCCATTTAGCTTGAGTGCTGGCAAACTTAATTTCTGCACGTACCCACACTTCAGCACAATATAATGCAAACTCCTACACTTTCTAACCATCTCTACAATATGCTCATTTACTCCTTTAATACTGCTAAGAAATGAAAAATAAATGCTGTAAGTGGTGGTAGTTCTACTAATGTATTGCAATGAAATTATATTCTAATGCATTGCAATACAATTTTAAAATGTAATTTTTATATTCACGTAGACAATAACTGTCAAGACATTGTAACAGACTCCAGTTCTCTTTCATCACATTATCTTTTTTAAGATGCATGAACACAAGCATTCTAACTTTCTTTTCAAAACCTTGATTTTTAAGGATCAAGTGAGACCCTTCTTGATCTCAAAAGCTCTAAGACAACTTCTTTTTTTTTTGCCTCTGAGCACTAAGGAACTACTATCCAAAATCATTTAAACTCATTTCCTACCCATGGCTCAGAGGTGAGGTGTGCTGGGTCTGGCTGGGATAGAATTAAATTTTCTTCATAGTGGCCTGTATAGTGCTGCGTATTGGATTCATGATCGAAAACACAACAGTACATTGGTTATTGCTGAGCAGCATCAAGGCTTTCCCTGTTTCTCACTCTGCACGCCCAGCAAGCAGGCTGGGGGTGGCCAAGAGGCTGGGAGGTGACATATTCAGGACAGCTGATGCCAACTGACCAAAGAGATATTCCATACCGTATGGTGCTATGCTCAGCAATAGCACTTGGGAGTAGTTTTCCCCAAGTAGAGATTGCTTGGAGACTGTCTGGGCATCAGTATGCTGGTGGAAGGGGATGAAGGGGATGAGCGATTGCCTTTCTATCACTTGTTTGTTTTTTTTTTCCTTTCTATTTCCTTCACCTATTAAACTGTCTTAACCTTGATCCATGTGCTTTTCTCGATTTTGCCCTTCCAATTCTCTCCTCCACTCCATTGCAGGGGAGTGAGTAAGCGTAAGAACCCATTAGTATGAAACAAAATTGCATCTGAAAGACTTAACGGAGGTTATCTATCCCTGTATATCATACTATGGGTCTCAAGGAAAGGTGAAAGCTGGCCAGACAGCTACTGAAAGTTGTGTAGCATAACTGTGAACTCAACAGATCTGACCAACATAAACTTTACTTAACTACCTTAACTACAGATTTGGAAGAACTATTCTAAAAGATCTTCAGAGAAAAGTCTCTGTGAAAAGCAGACTTCTATCTCTTACTTTTTTTTTATTTAAATGCTAGAAACCTCTCAAATGTTATAAGGCATTTACAAGCTATTGCTATTGCTCAGGGAGAAAAAAAAAAAGTGGAGAAAAAAAAGGTAGAGGAAAGAAAGTCCTGTCTCTCTGTATACATTCGCCTCAAATTTTCCAGCTGTAAAGTTATACTTCAGTATTTGTCTGTATAGTTTTCTTGCATTTCCCCCATTGCTTTTTATGCTATGCCGTATGTTTACTACAAGGTATTATCTCATTGAAAGGGTCTATTAAACTCTAAGTAACAGTGAATCTCTCATTTACATGTGTACCCTAGGACAGAGTTAAGTTTGGTCCTCATCTACTGTCTGATACCATCTCCACTCAATTATGTAATGGGAAACAGGGCGTGTGAAGGTGGAGATATAAGTCCATTCATCATTGCTACTCAATTTCACATTAGTTAAAATGACAGCATTCTCAGTCCTCCCAACAATACAGCCTGTCTGCCTCCCCGTCTGCATAACTAACCTAAAGCATATTTTCCCTACTTTCCTTTCTACTGCCAAAAGAAAAATTATTTTCTTTGCGTCTCTGACTTTCATTTTGTACAAACCTATTCCTTTTGTCTGAGGTTTGTTGGTCCACGTGTACATCTACATCTTAAATTCAACTGCTTACTAGAATCATTCAATGTCCTACAGAAAGGAAGTTCACCATTCCCCCCCAATCAGAAATAATCTCAAATGATTTCTGGAACTCACAGGTGCTTGATTATCTATCTAGATCAAAATCTGGGGGTGAATCACCACAGAATGGTACGAACTGGGCTTATACTTCAATTCAATATCCGGAGTCTGGCTTACACAAATCAAATCAAAGGGTAAACACAGCTAACTAGTAAGGGATCGCATGTCTGCAACATCAGACAGACAGGATTTTCATGCCTGAAAGTGACATCCTTTCGTATGTCAATTCTATCACCATTTACTTTTGACAGTGTTGTGGTAAGAATTCAAATTCTCTGCACTAAAAAACCTCCTAAAGTGACATACACGACACTGTAATTAAAATCCCATACCTTCAGTTTCCCTCTGAATATCTTTATATTGAGAAAGAAAAAGGTTATGAGTTTTTTTCATGGAGTTGATAGCACAGCTAGGCATGCCAAAAGACATGACTTGTTGACTAGGGACATGTCTTGTCTCTGAACTTACCCACGAGTTCTAACATAATAGTGCCACCCTCAAGAGGGAGAAAATGCAGAATGTTACAGGCAGCTGCTCTACCCAAATATGTTTCCACAAGCTCACCTGAGGCATCGTGCCTATCAGGGAAGGTCTTGGAAGCTTTGCAAGTACAGTGCCCTCTCATAACCCTTGCCTAGTGCACCAGTATCTTTAAAAGCTTACAAGATGATAGAGAGTTACATAAATGCCAAGTGCTCTTACATGTAAAAAATCAAAGGTCATCTAAAGAAACATTCTGCTGCTGAGGGATGAATAATCCTGAGGTTGGAATAGTCATTCCAATTTTTTAGTAAGACATGAAAGCGTTACTACTTGATGAAAGCACGAGGGACATGCACCCATCTCTGATTAACATCAGGCATGTGTCCCATCAAAATCTGGCATGTCCGTTAGTGGCAAACTTGCCATGATCAATGTCAACACAGCACTTGTTCACTATTAACAGATCTGCAAACTTCCCTGTCGACGTGAAGAGCAGGTATTTTGCATTTGCTTTGTTTGCACTTGCACTTGCCTGACTGAGCAAAACCATTAGATATGTGTACACTGGGTCCTGTTTCGCTTCCTTTAATTGCATATTTTTATACAGATGTGATTAAACACCTTTGACATCAACAGCCATTGTTCAGTTGCGCACGTCTCCATTATAACTCAAGATCCTGTGCCATATGTATCTACATTCCCTACTGAAAGGTAACACGAGAAGACAGTAGCTAGAGCAAGCTGAATGAAGGTTCTTTTCACAGCATCACAGATAGGGATTTGGAAGGTACCTCTGGAGATCACCTAGTTCAACCCCCCAGCTAAAGCGGGTTCACCTACAGCAGGTTGCACAGAGTCACATCCAGATGGGTTTTGATTATCTCCAGAGAAGGAAACTCCAAAACCGCTTTGGGCAGCCCATTCCAATGCTCTGACACTCTCAAAGTAAAGAAGTTTTTCCTCATGTTCAGATGGAACTTCCCACGTTCCAGTTTGTGCCTGTTATCTCTTGTCCTGTCACTGGGCATCACTGAAAAGAGACTGGTCCCATACTCTTGACACCCACCATTTAGATATCTATAAGCACTGAAAAGATCTCCCCTTAGTCTTCTCCAGGCTAAATAGACCTAGGTCTCAGCCTTTCCTCATCAGAGAGATGCTCCAGTCCCCTGACCATCTTCATAGCCCTCCACTCCTTCCAGTAATTTTTTGTCGCTCTTGAACTGGAGAGCCCAGAACTGGACACAGTACTCTAGTTGTGGAGCACTTCTCTTTATCAACCATCTGTGTTTCCGTGCTATGCCCTTTTTGTTACATATCTGCATTCATATTTATGTCTTTCTGTGTTTATTGCCCACTCAAAATCCTTAAGAAGTACCACTCAGTAGTGAAGATAAGTTAAAATAAAATAACCTGTATTAATTTAAAATCATACTTGCCAGTTCAACATTATTGCACATTGTGCTTCTTCCAAAGGCAGCTATATCATTGCAGGTACTTGGGTGCATAAAGTGATACAGAGGTTTTGATGGCAATTATTCATTTTAATAGAAAATTGTGTAGGCAAAAACTAGTTTCATGTGCAGCATGCAATTTGCATTTGTTTCAAAAGAATCTGAACTTGCTCAGGGTGAGCTGTGAATGTATATTTTCTAGGAAAACACAATCTTTAAAATTCTGTCTTGAGGGGGGTGTGTGTGTGTAGGAAATCTAGGTGGGTGTCTTGCTAAGCCTACTAAAATTTGAGACCATTTATCCCTTTATGAAACTAGAGTATCTATTTTTTACTGTCAGGTGAAGATCTTATGCTTCAAATGAAAGAGGAATAGCTAAAAATCAAATTGATACATAATGTTCCGCAAGCTACAAGGTAGAGGAACTAGGACAAAAGAAGTACCAGAAAGGACAACAAAGAGACCACATGCTGAAGGAGACAGGTCATCAATGAGACCAAATCCACAAGATCAAACATTTGTATTCTCACATATTTTAGCTACTGTGTGTTAAAATAATAATGAAGACCAAGGTGGTTCCAGCTTTAACATAGAGTGTCAAAATAAGAGTTGGAGGGAAGCAGCTGTTTTACCTTGCTTAGCTAATGAAACAAAGCCATACCGTATTTTCCTATGGGAAAATAGGATTTCTTTCCTTCCCCAATTCCCATCACCACGATTAGTCAAATACATTTTTGGCCTAAACTTACAGAACTACTGCAAGGGATGAGGACCTGGAAACAATCTCTGAACTACGGTTTCATATTCACTAAAATTATAGCATTGCTGTTTCTGAAACAAACAAACAAACAAACAACCTACTCGTTTTATATCTATATCATTGTAAGACTGTATAGTCCAGGTACCAAAAATATCTAGTTAAAAGTAGTCCTTGTCTCCTTCATAAATGCTAAATAAATGTTAAATTGCTGGGAGGGTGCGTAAGTGTTCTCTACCAGCCACAAAATCCTCCTAGATGAGCAAAATCTGTAGATAAAAACATGGCCATGGCAGTATGTGAGGAGAACCAGAAGACTAATTTTAGCAATGTAGCTTTGGTATTAGTGTGTTTAGCTCATTGCATTTCCATACTTATTTAGAATATCTGAAACAGAAAAAGGAAGAATGTAACTCTTAACTTCAATGTCAATGATTTCATCACAGTTCAGAAGAAAGCAAAATGACCGGAACATGCTTTTCATATTACATGTCATCCACTAGGAATAAAATGGAGACTAATAATAAATGTCTTGTTGAAAGACGCAGGACTGGGAAGGAAACATTCCCTTCATGTGACCAAGAGACTCTTTTTCCCTGGCCCGCCTTAAGTTCTCTTTTGGTCAGAAAATGTTCTTGCAAGACAGGGGAATCGACTTGTTTGAGAAAAAAGTGAGAACATCAAACAGGTCCCAGCAAGGACAATGTAGAGGTGGAGGTTTTTTCACTGTGTGGACAATTTTCTCTATTTTTGGCACCTGCTCTGCCATATGCTGGTGGCTCTCATCTCCCTCATCTTCTACTGCACTTCAGACCCTCTTTTGATACTTATCCACCTTCCTTCATTTTACTACGTGTCTTTCTCATGATTACTAAAATATAGAGCAATGAATAGAAAGGAATTCTTTTTATGCTTCCAGACATAAAAGAGAGACCCTGTAATTCCTTTGTGTGTCATTCTATGAGTACATATAGAGAAAATAACTCACTGAAGGGAAGTAAGATAAAGGCATGCAAATTTGATTTAGTTCTCAATGTGGTATCCACAGTTGGGATCCACTGTAGGATCCTCAGTTACTCAGCTCTGATGGATATAAAGGCTACTGGTGGTGCTCCTCTTCTAAGGCTCTGATTTCTGTCCAGAACTTAACACCCGACACTACTGTGTATTCTACTCAACAGTTTTCATTAATTTTCAGAGGTTGAGAATCATAGCTATTAAACAACTTTCATGGTGTTGAAGGGAGAAGCACGATCTGAAGATTGCTTTTGGCTAAGACTAAGAGACAGGTTTGAAAAGTCACTGCCTGAGGCACGGCTCTGAAATGAAATGCAATGACTGGATCCAGTAGAAAGCTGTTTTTTATAGCCAAATTGCATGCCTGGCTGGGAGAAATGGGAAGGGGGGGGGGGGGGGGAGCGGGAAAGGAAGCCTTTACAGTTGCACTTGCTATCATTGACTGAGAAAACCACCAAGATATCAGATCCATGAATACCACTCTCCATTTTGGCTCAATAACGCAAGCATCAAAAGCAGGTCAAGGAAATATCTTTCTTACTTACAAGAACACACACACATACACCTAGAAAAAAATGCCAGTGAAAGCTGTAATTTCATTTTCAGAAACGGCAGAATGTTTTCCATGTAGGGCTTGGATGCACTGCTCACTCCCTTCAGTATACTCAAGTCTGGAACTGTCATACAGAATGCAAAACTTTGCCAACATAAGAAAGACTTCTGACTGAAGGATCTGAAGTTTTTCTCGACCACATCAAGACATTTTCCTCATCCTGCACAGTAATCCCTCCATAAAACGAATCATCAAGTATTCCTTGAAGTCTTAGGACAAGCTGAAAGTTCAATAAAGAGTGCAGCCCTTTAAATTTACACACTTCAGCTCCTCACACTTCCTGTGGGGAATATAAATTGCTTCTAAGTACTTACTATGCTGCATGCCACTCAAATTCTGTTGCTTCAACTCATTATATTAAAAAGTAATACAAATTTCAATTATTTGTTGTAAAAGTACAGATTTAGCTAAAGTACACAGAAAATTCAATTCATACCAAAATAGCTACAAAGTTCAAATTAATCTATTGGCATTCCTCCCACGTTCTTCTCAGCATCCATGAAAATGTCACTTATTTTATAAAAGATATAGATTTTTGTGAGTATTGACATGCTCTATCAACAGAAAAGTTATCTCTGCTTTTATTTTTGCAGACGTTATTTATCCATCCCAAATCACTAACAATTACAGCTAAAATAAAGGGGTCCATATGAGTAAAGGTTACAGGACTAGACTTACAGCTCTGAAGTTTGCACCTCATAAACCTCTCATCTTCAATCCTACATTCAAAAGGTACTTAGGATTTCAAAGAAATTGCAAATCAAATGATTACACGCTACAGGAAATTAGATAAAAGAGAAAGGAACCACTTCAACACCATCAAGAGATTCTATTCAGCTATTATATTAATAGCAAAAAAACCATGTTTTGATTGCAGCTTCTGCAGGTATAAAATGACAGGGTTTAGACTCTACTTTTATTGAAGTGCATAGATCCACAAAGCATTTTAAGTCTTACAAGGTGCTTTAAAGTCTGTAATCATTCAGCAAAGCATTTGGACAGCACTTCTTTAATTTTAAGCAGAGGAATAACTGTACTTGTTAAAATATGTTCTAGAGTATGTAGCACCTTCCAGAATAAATTCAAGCAGTAGAATTAAGTATAAAATACTGTTGAACTTCTGTACCGCTGACATCTACACCAAAGCTTTTTCATTTTTGAAGCCAAGTGATGAATTCATTCCTCATAACTTTAATTTCTTTATGGTATCTAATGTAATCTTTATGTTAACATTCCATTATGTAAAATGTAACACTTTTTTGTTTCCGATTAAGATCAACGCCCTAGAAATATATCCTACAGCAGTGATAATGTCCTTCTTTTGGTAAAGAATGAACATTTTCCTGTCTTTTTTCTCCCTCTAATTTAACTAAGATTAAAAAGTCTGTGCGTGGTATCATTGCAAAAATCAGGGCACTAAAACCGAGCATTTTCATTAGCTTTTAAGAACACCAACCGCAGAAATTGTGTATTGCACTAACAACCAAATTGCAATACACTTGAAGCAAATAGTGTGATTATATGCATATAAATACGTATATAAATATATATATAATATTTATGCATACACATGAACACATACTAATAAAAACAAGTCACAAGGTTTATGGACTACTTCTTCCATTGACAGCCTCTTACCACCCATAATGCTCTTCCAAGGTATTCTGTAACAATGTTTCCCAAATCAACTTGCAGGAAGAATTTCAAATATTATTCTTTTCCTTTAATATTAAAATACAGTTTTATATGCAAGACAGTACCTCAGTGAACTCTGTTCCAAAAAAGACTGTATAATAACAACAGCTGAAAACATATATTCCTAGCAAATATTTTCACATTAAAATATTAAAGGGAAATGGGTTTAAACATTTCTTTCTTAGAAAAGAAAAATTATGCAGAACCATGAATTCAGGGAATGATTTACCTTTCTTGTCATCGAAGTACAGTGTCTGTTGAGCTGGATTTGACCACTGGAGGGAGGTGTTATCATTTTGATCGACCCTGCAGGTCAGATTTGCTGTTCCTCCTTCAACAACCGTGACGTTCTGTGTAAGTGGAAATTGCCCTTGGCTGCCTGAGGAGGGAGGGGAGGGATGGAGAAGAAAAGAGCATAAGAGGAAAAAAAAAAAAAAAAAAGGATTTCAGTTGTAAAACTGAATTTATTTCAGCAACTTCCCACAGATGACAGAGACTGAATTCAGTGTGATCTATTCTGACCAAATAAAGACAGTACAATAAACTGAAGAAAAAAATATTCACAATATATTCTCTGTATCTTAGAAACACATAGATTAAGTACAAAATAGAGATTTTCTTTTTCCCCTCTCTTTTTTCTCCCCCCCCGTAAGTCATGCTAATTATTTCCAAATAAATACTCTGCAATTTTATCACCTCAAACACATGCATACATCCAGGATATGCTTCTGCATAGGGTTCATGTGCTACACGCCTACATAGATGTCTCAGTACAGATAATATAGTTAAATGGCTGTCGAAAATATCACTGAAAGTGTAACATATAATTCTGCATAGGATTTTAAAATAGAGGGACAGGACAGCCTTCAATCCCTGTTTCTTTTTACGCTTTTTAAAGAACTCTCAGGATGATGTTTTTCTTGCCAGGTTTGGAAAGCTGTTGGAAGGCAAATGTAGTGTGAATCTAATATTTGATGCATCCTCTGTTGAGGGAGTATAACCTGATCTCATATGAAAACGGAAGTGATGATGTAGTAGGTCTCTTTCACATCTGCGGTTCCATCCCTGAACATTATGAATCACGTTAAGTGCTTGCTGAAAAGTCACTGGGAAGACTTCCAAATACCTCTACACAATACAGGAGCAGTATCACCCAGGTCCTTGAGTCACAAGCGTTTTCAATGGCATAGTTAGACTAAAATGTTTCGGTATTGTGAGAATAACACATCCTCTGTCAAACAGCACAACACATTCTGACAAGCAGTATCACAAGGGAGCACGGTAAAAACACAGAAGAAATTTTTAACATGGGTGGGGAAAGATAAGTTCTTCAATAAAAAGCAAGGCACATCACTATCTGTGAGATATATTAATTAATTCAAAGATACAATGCAAAAGAAATACATAAAATAGTCTAAATCAAATATATGCTTCTTTCTTCCCCTCCTTTTATATAGATTTCATTAATACAAGGAGCACTGAAGGGTAGTTAGAGCTGCTAGCATAAGATGTATAATGCCAAAAGTGACTCTCAAGTGGATGTGTCAGAAGTGAAAAATCTCTCTACAGTCCTACAGGAGTGAACAAGCTCACAGATATGAAATAAGTACATCAAGGAAATTATATACACAACATCCACTAATTAGAACAAATCTGGCATAAGACCTTCACAGAAACTATTTTACCATACTATTTTAGTAGCACTCATCAGAATTGTTCCCAGCTAAGTAAAATAGAGGCATGCCTTCTGTATGGAATGTATGATAATAGAGAAGTCCATTATCTAGGATATAGGGTTTCAGAAGACCAGAGTAAGGAATTCCTAAATAAAAGATTAACAATTAAACTTCTATTTATTTGACCTGCTGATATTGCCAAAAATGTAATTCTAGCCAGGTTTTGATAGTTGTCCATTTCCCTACGATAAAATAATTTTGATGGCCTTAGGCCTGATACATAAACATTTTTGTTGCTGAAACCATTAGCACTTAGGTAGTCTAACACTCTCCACTGTCTTGGTTTAAAATAACTATAAATAGAGATTTCCATTAAAATGCAAATCTGAATAACCGGTATATATTTTTTTAGAAATATCAACTTCCTGCAGATGTCTAAAGATCAAAATTTACTATGTACTGATATTTACTATAAGAGGTTATTTACTATCAACAGGATAACAGATACAGTAAATAAGAAATAACGAATATTGAAAACACCATGGCTAATTTGAATGCTGCAAATAATAAATGCCAAAATGCCCATGACATCCTCCGTATCTGACACTTCATTAATCAAACCCTGCTTCTTGAAAACCACACATTGAGAAATACTTGATGAGTGAAAAATCATAAACAAGGATGGAAACAACAACAAAAAAAAAGAAAACAGAAAAGATTTGTCATTTCCTTCCATTTCTCCTTTTTCAATTCCAATGTGTCAAGATATGGCATAAATTGCTTATCACTTAAATTACAATTTTAAAAATCCAGAAAAATGCACACAGCCTGTTATTACTTCCACTAAATTACAGGCATCTTACCAAAGAAATAACCTTCCAAAGTACGAGTTGTGGATAAGAGGCTATGTGGGCTAAAATATCTTTTGCATACAAGAAACATTAAACAGAACCTAGCACCAGTGATTAGCACAGTGAGATCTGTCATTTACATTAAAGACTAGGAATGGAAGATAGTTTAATAAAGAACTGCTGGAATGATCTAGGTCTCTATTAACATGATTTGGGAGATCTCCCCACAATTACCCTATGTTCTCTTTTTGATATTACAGTTCTTATCATGAAGGTGTCGGTGTATATGCAATCTATCATTTGCTAATGATTGTCAAGTCACAGACTTGTTTGACCCAAAGAGTGGTTAGTAGGTAAACTTCACTGATCAACCATTTAAATGGAAACTGCAGATGCCACGATCTAAAAGAGGTCAGAACAACTTTCTTTTCTCAGGTCACTCTGCAGTGTGCTGATGTTTTGGAAGCAAAGATAAATATACAAGAATAGCATACAAAAGTGAAACCAAAGCATTCATCCTATCCCATACCAACAGAGGAGCTGTGTGGGTCTGGAGAAGATGCACATAGCTTCTCAGGGAGCTTGGAATGGAGAAAGAGGGACAAAGAAAATGGGCCATTTTAATCTGGAAACTAGCCCAGGTGGAAAGAAAGAAAGGAGCCTGTGCAGGAGAAAAATAGACAAAGCAAGAATATGAAGACAAAGCAAGACCAAAAGAATGGATGCTGCACAGCTCTTAATGAAGACCAGTATTATTAGCAAGTGACCGGAAAACTAAGACAAAGAAACATTTATGAGATTTACTTTATTGTTTGTCTACACATCTAACTTGGGTTATTGAAGTAGAAACTTTGGGGCTGGAAATACTGGAGAAGGTTGTAAAGGCCTATCCTAGATAGATGAACACTGCAGAAAGCATCAACATCGAGCCATCTAACGCAGCATTATAAGTGTCAAAGAAGTGGTTTTATTTTTATGCCACTAAAGATTATAACTGGTTCCTGGGGGGAACTGACAGTATTTCATGCAAAAGGCCTCGCTTCTGTTAAATAGGTAGGTAGCATGTGCCCAGGAAGAATGCCAACAAAGCTGCCAGCACATGTTAGTGTTCAGTGGGATGGAGAACCAAGGCCATTGGCAATGCAGACAAGATGTTCTCAGACACTTATAGGTAGCACTGTTGAGCTGCAGAGGCAGCAGGCTCCTGTTGCAACACAACCACCCACAGCTGGAATCCACTCACTGAATCACATCATCCCCCAAGGGACTTACTTGGAAAAAGCCTTATGCCTAGAATAACTTATACCACTGCAAAAAAATTCCATACGTCCAGTATTGAGTACACTGGTTCTGATCCGTATGAATAGTCCCATTAAATCAAGAATGCTAAGTGATGAGCCTTCAAATAAGAAGGCCAGACTGAGGCCAGTATGTTAAAAGAAACACAGTGTTCATCGTCATTTCAACAACTGGATGCCACCACTGTAGTTCTCTAGTATGAACAGTTCTTAATATAGTTATTAAACTCCCATTTCCTAACGGGTACCTTCAATAACTTTCAGAGCAACGGTCATCATTGTTTAAATAGGAAAACAAGATTTCACTCCTAGTCTTAATTTGCCTCACTGCAGCACCTAGCATCCACTGGCTCTTGTTATATCTCTTTCCCTGCTTTGAAGAGTCCTCTATTATCAAATTTCTCTTTCGTTTGTAGGCACTTAGAGATGGTGATCATATCACCCATTAACCTTCTCTTTGATAATCTAAATAAATTGAGCTCCTAAATCTCTCTGTAGAAATTGTAATTTTCTAATCCTTTAATTAGTCTGTGGCTCTTCTCTGTGCCCTCTTCAACTTGTCATCTTTTTTCCGAAGTGTAGAGCCCAGACCTGGAAACCCTGCTGTAGCAGTCACAGAAGGAAAACATGCAAAGGTGATGCCACTTCTCTACCAGCACTTCATATTCTTGTTTGCACAGCTAAACGAGTCCCTTGGCCATAGAGTCAGATAGGGACCCAGGTTTGACGGACGGTTACCATGATGCCGGTGTTTTTTCTCAGACACTGTTCCAAAGACAGCTCCTCACTCCAGTTCTCCTCCTGTAGCTTATAGATATACACCCCTATGTTTCACTGTGCCGAAACATACCTTTCTCTGAGCCCAGTGACCTGTAGTCTGAATTATTTCATATACCCACAGTCTTCGTGGCATCTGCAAACACTGCTGGCAACAATTGTGTTTCCCAGGGTGCTTCTAAAAATCAACTCTGAAAACCATCCAAACAGCAGAGTACCAACCGCTTTTCCCTATGCAGACACATGAACAGAAACATGAGTGTTCAATGGTGAGTTCTTATCGCTACCCTTTCAGCCTCTATTTTCAAATGATTCTAACTTGCTTAATGATTTTAAGGTCGGTTTTGAGTAAGTTTTAGTTATTACAAGATGTCACGCTATTTCAAATCAACGGTCTTACAGCAGTCAAAAAGATTTTAAAGATTACGGTTGCCTTTTTCCAGACATAACTGTAATTTATGAAGTCACGAAAATATTAAATTTGTCACATATTCATTTATAAAGATATTAAAACAACATATTGAAAAGAAATTAATTCCTAATGAAGCTTCGTTTAAAACAGTGCATGATAAAACTTTCTGTTAAGGCAGAAAATTTAGCTACAAACTAATATCCATATTTCCTTTAATGGTGGTGGTGGCAGTCAGACATAATCCCATGAAACTAAGTGTCATCTGAGTTTGTAGAGAAAATTTTTTCATTGCTACCCATCCAGCTTGCTTGCTTTCTTCACAAGACATGGTTGGCAATGACGCTTCTACCCTCCACCTGCAGGTCAGGTCTATCAAATATCTATTCACTACAGTGTATACAATTACATTCTGTTCCATGATCAAACCTTGAGACAAGTCAAACAGTTTTACTGTCTTGCCTAGACTGTACTAATAAAGAAAGAATAATTATAGATACAAAAAAGCACTGATGGCCCTCATTACCATTCTCTTGTATCTGTAGAGGAAGCAAGGAGTTTCATTGGAAAATACTACAAAGTTACATGAAGATAAATTACAATAAGCAATGAAGCTATTGCAAAAAGAAAGTGGCATCTAGATATCACTGTCACTCTGCTGTATCCTGGTCCCTTTACTCATTTTAGGAAGCTTTGTTAGCAAATTTATTTCAAAAATTTTAACTAGATGGAGCTACAGATACCGGCGCTGGTTTTGCAGTGCTTTGTGAAGGACCAGTATTGCTTTCCAGTAGAACTGACAGGCTCATATCTCATTAGCCACAAGCTGTTTTCAGTCAAGAAAGGATTTTTTCTTTTTCCCCAGAAATCATGGCTCAATTGTTTTTACAGATACTAAAATTTATTTCTTTCTCAGTATGTGACAAAACTATGCAGAATAATTATCATTATTTGGTCCAGTTTGGAAACATTTATCTCATGAGTTCATCTCATGTTTATTTATTTATGGGTTTGTTTTTTTTTTTTTACTTTTTGCAATTAAAATGGAAGTTCTTTAATGAGCTCAACATTTTCATTTGATGCTTAGGTTATATATTCTAATCTATTTACCAGCTTAATTATAAATGTGACTTGGTGGCTGTAAGCAATGACAAAACATAATCCTCTCTTTACTTTTGTTCCTGCAGAGGTCTGTCTTTGCACAAAACAGTTATGTTATAGATTAAGAGAGTTTCACAGTATCAACGCAGCAAGCTTTGCCTACTCATGTCAAAAGCCATATAAAGAAATGGGTGTGGAAAGGAGAAACTGTCCCCAGGAGGGACTGGACAAGAGGTCCCAGCAGCGTTAGCAATCTTTTGGTACATCAGCTCTAACTACTGTGAGCCTGGCTGCCCAACTTCCCTGTGAGCTAAACGAAGTTTATCAGCATACGCGTGGGGAAGAACAGAGGCTACAGTTCTATTCATTCTCACACAGAAAGTCTACAGCAGAGATTTATCCTTTTCAGTCTTGCATAGCACCACAAAGCCATGGGCCTTTTATTTGATACTTTTATAACATGATGTCAGCCAAAACCAGAGTTCATAAAAATTGAAAAAAACTCTGTGAGAGGAAATAAAGAAAATAAATCTTTAGCAAATTATTTTTCCAATCAGTCAGATTTCTTAATGTTGACTTCAATAGGACCAGGCCCTAAAATAAAAAAAAAAAAACAAAACAGGGTAAACACTTGGGTGAGGAGGAAAGCAACTTACTAATTCAAATAGCAGCTTGGACCTGTAGGAAGACTACTTTAATTTTGGCCTTCTTTCTTAGCTAAGGAGCTAAAACATTAGAAACAAAAGCCAGTACGATGAAACATCTAAATATACTGATTTAGTTTCCTAGCTTCCTCTCAATTTATATATGAAATAACACAAACATCTCTCCAAGGAGATGAAGTGTTATTAGCTTGTCTTTATCTAATGTAAAGAAAAATCATACTGTGAATTGCATTTCAGCAGGCATAAACTGAGGTCTGCATTACTGTGCAACTAGTGTTTCTTCTAACTTTGCAATAGGAATGAACTCTTTTTTTTTTTTTTTTTTTCCTTTTTTTTCAGCACGGATACCACACAGAAGGTCAGTGCCCTAGAAAATTTGAAGGAGGAAGCTACAGAAGTTGCTGGCCCTATTATTCTATTTCCTTTCTATGAACAGCACTACAAGTGCGATTAAATACTGACTACAGTTTAATTCTTGATACATAACAACCTGCTTTGCTTTATTCTAAAATACAACAATGTAGACTTCATGCTAAAGCATACTCTTACAGCATTTTTAAAGAAAGATTTGCCTGAGCATAACTTGATACCCAGAGAGTCTGATTTGCTCAATGAGCCTTTCCTGACTTGCTGTCTTAAATGGCAATAATTTAGTCCCATATCTGGACAGCCAACACTTCTTACAGTTCATCCTTGGAGAGAATGTCCTGTAAGTTGTTTGCTCACTGAAGAAATATTGTTTAAAAAAGAAACAAAACAAAGGGGAAAAATAAAGTGTGCTCTGGTAACTATTACATGCTCCAGTAACAAAACCACTTGCAGAGAAAATTGGACTTAATAAGAACACTGCAGAAACTTACTACAGAATGACAAGAGTTTTAGGAGAGAGAGAAGAAATAACTCAGAAAATAACTGTTACCCCCAAACCGTGCATTCAAGGTTGCTGGGCTTTTTTACATGTTTAAGCAATTACTAAAATAATCCAAAGGACAGGAGCACTTGGGTACAGCCACTGATTTCAGTCTATAGAATTTATGTTAGACAGCAGTAATAGAGAGGAGGAAGCCTTTGTTCCTCCACTCCCTGTGTTTCAAGCGTATGTTTCTACAACAGCAGCTAACTCAAGATGCAATTGATTTGGACTATATTTCAGTGAAAAACACCGCAGATACAAATTTGAGGAAATTACATATTGAAGCACAATTATTCCATAAACAGGAAAAAGTGTGAGAGACAATGGAATAAAAGGTATGCACAGTGTTATTTGTTAAAAATCTCACATAAATGACTATTTGTTACACTTTTCAGGCTATAACTACAGCATTATTTGCTTGTGAATGGAGAGGAGTATCAGGTGATTTAATGTATTTAGTTATTTAGTTATTTTGAAAGGGAGAAAAAGGCATTCCCCTCCACCACTCTGAATTCCCGATGGAAGTTGCAAACCAAATAATTAAACTTCATCTTCCCACAACTGTGACAACAGACTGCTAATTTTCTGGTTCTCATAAGCGCAAATATGGTTTAGAGCTCTTTTTGCTTTAAAGTGCTATGCTCAGTTCTTTGAGCCTCAACAAACTGTAAACCCCTTTTTCTCTAAAAGCAGGAAGGCACCCAATTCCAACAAGAAGAATAAGGAATTGGGTACTTTAATTTCTTTGAGGATCTGGACCTCATTGTCACCATATTTCCATTCCTAATCTGTAAAACAAGATTAATGGCATTTTCTTACTTCGCATCATTGCTCCAAGAAGAAAATGCACAAAAAATCACACACAGACAAATAATAGAGTATTGGAAGAAATATATAAAGCAATGGTGGAGACAACTACACTTACACGCACAACCCTATAAAATCTAGATCTTACTACAAAGTTATAACATACTATGAGCTTTCTTCTCCCCCAAATCCAAGCATTTAATCAAACTAACTGGTACATCTTGCAGTTAACACAACCAAAAAAAGTAAGGCAGATCACCTCTCATAAAAGCCAGTCTAGAACCTCCTCTGGTTTAAGTCTGTCTTAGGCACTATCAACTGCACATCAGCTCTGTACTTGGCCATTTGCGCTACTGAAAGTACTTGCTGTTAGAATTTTTCACTCCCCTGTTCAATCCTCTCCTCTAAGTAAGAAATGAAATGAAGTTCTGGACATCCCATTTTAAAAGAAAATTGAAGAGCGGTACACATATGACTTACCAGACTTCTGAGGACTGACCAACAACTACACTACACAGGGTTCTTGGAGGTAACACAAGCAGGCAGTACAGCTCAGGGCTTTAACTTTGGCTTTACATTAACGTGTTCTACTGCTTAAAGGCAGGTTCCAGGACAAAGGTCACTTAGTGACAGAACTGAAGATAGGGCTCCAAGTTTTTCAGAAATGGAATAATATTTAGAGGGATTAAGGACAAGGTGAAATTCGTATTTGGAAATGTAAAGCACGTCAACATAAACAACATAAGATCATAAGATAATGACGATGATTCTGCAGTGAGTAAGGAAACTAACATAGATAAGAAATTTAACTTATAAATATCCAATAGAAATATACATGACAATCACGAAATATCACCCCATCTCAAAAGAATTGACTTTTGCAGAGAAAGAGGAAAGGTCTTATCTTGCCCAGTGTAGGCCTTTCCCCCCAAAAAATCATACAGGTAAAATAGTAGCCAGTCAGCCCATACGACTTGTAATTGCTATGTCAGTTCCACATTTTAGTTCAGCATCAAGAGTAGTTAATACAATCAGTCCTCCAGACTGTTCTCTTAATACTGTGATTTGGGGGCCTCAAAAATTGACCACCACACTGCAACATACAACCTGGAGGCAGCACTCTGCCTGAACACCGCTTTCTAACTTCTGATTAATTGCTTACCTACAATACACAATCAGTTAAAAGTATAAAATATTCTGGTTTTGATACTCCTCTCTTTTACTGTGGAAAGTCTTCATAGAGTAAGAGCCAGGCAAAGGGAATAATCAGCAACTTCAAGCAAAAGATCTGACTCTAGTTCATGCACATGAATCTGAACAGTTTGGCCAAATGGCTACAAAAGGACAAGAATTTAATATTGCTTATTTTTCTAAGATGATTGTAAAAGCAGCAGGGTTGTCCACACCCAGCATCTCTTCAGTGAGACAGCAATGCTGTACTATGTGAGTCTAAAAAGTTTCGACACCAATACAAGGACAACAGGAAAACTAGTTGAGCCTAAACATCATGAGAAGGCTTATACGCATATTGTCAATTTAAAAACATGCAGCTACACATGCTATCTGACTGACATTGAGAGGTCTTCATATACCACACCAAACAACTATCATGCAGATGTTTAGCAATGATAAAATATCATTTAAAACATACTGTCACTGTAATTTAAATAAAATGTATCAGTATGAACAATCCATTACCAAGTACTTACAGCAGTTCTCAAACTGACTGCAATCTAAAGCACACAATTTTCACACGCTTTCCATCCCGTCTCCGCGTGATAACTCATTGTTAGACACAGATGTTGGGCACTGTGATGGCAGGACCCAGCCTCTTACCCTCTTAAAGTCCACTGCACTTCAACAAGCGCAAAAAACCTCAACCAACCAACAATAACAACAAAAAAGAAACCAAAAAAGAACACAAGTGTTCTGATGCACTTCAGCCCGGCACAGCACAGTCCCACTTTGGAGAAATGGTCACAAGGCCTGAATGAATATTTTGTGTGATAGATTTTCTTTCTAGTCCTCTCCACTCAAAATACGCAGAATATGCTGATAAACACCTAAAGGGTTACAAGTTTATCTGAATGTAATGCATACTGTGCCTACTCTTTAAAGTGCACATGATTAACTTAATAATTTTAATTAAACAAACATTAAACCAAGAATTACTTAAAATGAGATCAAAGTGGGTCTGTAGATATGTATTTTAATACTCTTAACAACAAATCTTTTCAGTATCTAGAAAGGAAATACTGGGAAAAGTGCCCTGAAGCAATGCGTGAAGTTTACTGCAACACTCTGATAATCTTTCAAGCATGCTCCATCCAGAAGGAGTTTCACAGGTAAATAAGGGAGGTGGGGAAGACTATGAAATTATCATTCTGCAACAATTACAAATGAGGGAATCTGATCTGTCTCAAAGAAGTAATTACTAGAAAGATCACACACACACATAACTTCAACAACGTTCTGAAACTTAATTATTACAGGCTCACAAAAGCACTTTATCTTTCTAGAATGCAATTTAAAAGGATGGTAATCAAGACAATCGGATGCCTCTCTCTCTCCTAACAACAAGAACAGTTGAAATGCAAAGAGTTCAAAAATGAGAAAACTACAGTCATATTGAGAGATGCTCACAAGAAGACAAAGTCACTCACTCGATCCTAGATTGCCTAGAGCAAGTGTTCTGAAAAATGCTGCACAGGTACTTGGACCCTCTATGATTAGTGTGAAGATTCAACCCATCTAGGGTAATGCAGGCTTTGGGGTTGGGTTTTTTGGTTCGTTTGATTTTGTTTGGTTGGTTTTTGTTTTTAATGGGAAGGGGAGACAGCTATGTTACCATATATAGAGCTTCAATATGGAGTATGTCACAAACAACAGCTAATGTACCAGAACAGTAAATTAATCAGATCCACAGGTTTTCATTGTAATCTTATATGCTTCATTTTTCTTGTGAATTGAGAATTTGTGTAAATTTTCAAGTGTTAACAGCTGTAACTTCCTGGTCAACCTGTGCGCTGGACATTTGCAACCGTTGCTGGGTTCTGTATGCTACAGTCACGTTACTTGTGCTTCCTTACAACTTGGTAGTGCTTAGTATTGTCTCAGGTGAGCATCTCTTCACAGGCTGTATGCATGACCCCTTCATTCAAGTCAAATACTCAACTGATCTTTTGCAGAACCTGTGCTGATCTCACAGATACTTCAGTAATCTAATCACAGACTTTCCCACTACTCTATCCTATTTAAAACTTGGCTTTAAACACTATGGGGATATAAGAAAGCATGTAACCTTAATATTGGGAAAAGATATTTTGGAAAATAGTACATTTGTTGGCAAAAGAAGGTAATGCTTAAGGAAGACTGAGATTACTAGAAATTCAGAAATAATTTTGGTTAGAAGAATAATAGAGACGGACTTAAAATAGAAGAAATATTTTTTCCCATAAGTGTTAAAAGCAAACCATTTTTGTTCAGAATTATCAAAATACTTTTGTTTTCATTTTTCTAAATTAAACATCCCACTGAAAGAATTACACAACCATGAAAAAGTAATATTAAATCAGTAGATTTGATTCATTTTTTTCTCCTCATTTTACCACAAGCCCTTTTATCATTTCTTTGCTCCCATCTCTGAAACATTTCAAATCTGTTGGAAAAAATGCTCTCTCAGGCTTTCCAGCTATTGAGCAATTATAAAAGAAAATATTCTTGCATCTTTCCAGGAATACAGTTTTCCTTCTTTCTTCATCCTTAAAATAGATAATAGAGTTTGAAGTTCAACACACGGGTAACCCATCTGGCAAGGACATTATTTTTGTCTATTTACCTACATTGTCTGTTCAATCACTCTTTCCATCTGAGCAGAACACAATCAAGGTTTAAAATCCTTCCACTTTAGCTTTGTCTCCAGAAGAGATGTTAAAAGACAGCAGAAGCAGCAGCTGTACAAGTCAGCTCCAAGTAGTGCTGTTCTTTGAATGTTTGTAACCTCAAAGAGCATTCAGAATCCCCTAAATGCACCATCACTGGACTGCTTACCCTTATTTACAAATACTCCTGGCAAATGCTTGCTCACCACTTTAAACCTTCTGTGTTTAAAGGAAGCTGGAATTCTTCACTGAACCAAAAAGCTGAGTGGAAGTGAAAATGAAAACTGTTCTGGGTTTGCCTTAGTATCTCCCCACCCAATAGCTTTTATTCTTGTTAAAATACAGAAGTAAACACGTACGTGTTTACACACACACATACATATATACACAAATGGGGGGGTGTGAAGAACAGTGATATAATCATTAATAAACCCCCATTTTTTTCAATGAATTTTATTTCTTTTTACTTTAGACTGTATATTTTAATTAGAAGAAAACATCATAGCATATCTAAAAACTGGTCTTTTTACCTCTGGTTTGGAAACAAACCTGAGTAAGAGTCACTTGTCATTGCACTAATACATTAAATAAATACCTGCTACCTGGACTTCCAACACTTTTCACTGTTCAGTTTGCTTCAGATGATATGTAATCCTCAAAGGTAAATGAAGAAAAAGCAAAGGTAGAAAACCAGATTTTGGTCAGAGATGCTATATGTGGTGTTACAGTTATCCGATCTGGTTACCAGACTACCAGCGTTTTTCAGTGAAACACTCTACAGTTGTAAATAGCCCCAGTTAAAATATCCTAATGGTAAATGAGGATCAATATCAAGAAGTTAGATACTCGAGGTCTGTCAACATAACATAATATGGGCAAATTATACACACTTCCAAATAAAATTCCTTCAATAATAAATATTTACTGTCAAAACTATTTTGAAGGAGGGCATCTGTGTTAAAAGACAGTAGTTTTAAAATGGGCAATATTGTGCCAGCAGATGGTTTTGATCTGAACAGGCATTCCCTTAATGACTTTGTGTTGATCAATACACAGACACATCCCCGCCAACTGGGAACATTTCCTAAGGAATGCAGTTCTGATTCTTACCGAGCCAAAGCCTGAATAATTAATAAAAGGTTTTCCACTTGTGATCATCTGTGTATTCACAAAGTTTTCACTACTGATGATTTTGCCCACCATGTCAATATTTACCTTCTTTTATGTTTGACTCTTTTTCTGGTACAGAGGAGGTATCTGAAACACAGCTCTGTTTAAGCTAATGAAAGTTTCAATATGAAACAACAGTTTTAAAACTGACTTAATACTTGATTTCCTCCTCCCTCCCCCCACCTTTTGGTTTTCACGATAAAAATAACACCAGGCATTTGGTCTGGAGAATGATCGCTGTATACAGTTCTAGGAACCCCTTGGAGTATATGTGGCACCAACCAAACTATAAACAACAAAACTACCCAGGCCAGACTACTCTTTTAGGCACCAGAACCCAGACCTGAACTAAAAAGATGAAAGGCAGTTTACACCAAATGACGATGCATATTCACCTCTGTTCTCTACCCTTGTTGCTTCAACACTTGCTCTTTTTCTCCATTGTGTGTCCTGACACAGAACGCCAATTCCCTTCCAACAACCATCTTCACACTATTTGTATTTCAGAAGGATGAAGGAGGCTTCTTCTGGTGCAAGCTTCTGAGAAAAGGGATTATTTTCTCAGGTGACTGCTTTTTTTGCCAAATTTTCCTCTGGGAGCCTAGGTGACTTGCTCCTATTAGCAGATATTAGATAATTAGGATTGCATCCCGCTATTCTTTCATGTACCTTTTCCCTAATGAGACTTGCACACCGATCCGTTGTAGATGTGTCCCTAATTTTGTTCTATTTAGATATCACTTTTTATAAAACTACACAAGACTTTGGTGTACTTTGAAATAAAATAACTTATTCTGCTGACTTTCTTTTTTTCCTCCCTGTGGTCTGTGCAATATCTATTGATATGGCAGCACTGATCTGCAGCACTTCTCCCTGCTGACTTAGGCCAGCAAGCTGCTCATGAATTAGCAGATGTTTCAGTTGTCTAGGCCAATGGAAACCTTATGGACCCTTTTTTCTTCATCTTCTCCCAGGAGCAAATGTTAGTACAGCAGATATCTGGATGTGTGCCATGTAGCAACAGAGACACGAAAAAGCTGCTGTGGCTTCACTAAGCATGGTGCTGTATACTGATGGTATTTTTTTCCCAGTCCTCTCTGAGGGGGTTATTTACAAATGCCACACTTCTCATATAGAGCCAAACATAAATCTGGGTTTTTAAATGTATCCCTAGACTTCCCCTGTTCTGCTATTGAACCTTAGATTAATACACAGATGTAAATTAGAAAGATATGTTCATGTGCTAGACTTCTTTTTCCCTGTCAATACAAATTTAGAAGTGCCTCAATGCAAGTTGCATTTAGCATCGATTGTAGATTGTCTGTAGATTGTACAGGTGCAAGAACAATTCAAATTTTTAAAATTTAATTTAAAATAGATTAATTAAAGGAAATGATATGACTGAATTCTCCAGCCACTCTCAAAAATAGCTGTACAGAAAATCATTTTTTTATTACTTGACCTCACTTTCACAGTAGATGGAAGGAACAGTCTCTTATTCAAAATCTCAAAATTTTTATCCTAAACTATTTTTTTTTTAATTGTGACCTTTGGATTCCTTTTATTTATGAGATTTTACATAAGGTCTGTCATTTCCAGTGGTCTATGAAAAAAAGACTTCAAACCAAATATCATTGTTTGTCTGAAAATCTTGTCCTTACTGTTCTTAAGGGCAATGAGTTGGTATGACAAAAGGAATCAGCAGAAAAACATTTTCCAAATTTCTTTCCTTTATGCATTCATGAAATGCATTTTTAGATACAGTCATTTGTTAATCCTTTCTCGTAAGTCAGTTAAATTCTGACTCCTCCAAAGGCACAAAAAGTGACAGGACAGGTGTGAACCCAACGGCAGAATTAGGGAGTCATAATGGACTTGTGCATTTCCACAAGAGGCCGTAAAATGCTATCATTAGCTTCAATGTCACCTAGACTGAAATCTTCGACTCTTTTTAACTAAACCCTAAAAACATCTACTGTATGTAGGCCAATAGGCCAACAGAATAATTTTATTCATCAATTATTTTTAATTAGATAAATTGCATAGTTTTTAGGAAGTAATTGCAACTCCTCACAACAACAAGGATGTCAATACAACAATGCAAATTTTCCATCTTCCTTAAAATCATGTTTTGGTATGTCCTTTTGCAAAAAGTCCCTTATGATCTGGAATAAGATTCACAGTTTAATTAGATTTTTTTGCCTTTTGAATGCAGTTCATTTAACAGCTCCATATAAACACTCACATTTTTACAGCTAAGCTCTACTAAAAAAAAAAAAATTATTAAAAAAAGGTAAAACTAAAAAGCTACAATAGCTGTATAATCGGTTTACTATAGGGAAGTTATATAGTTATATATATAGTATATAGTTATATCATGTGAAACACAACAGCTCTCCATAATAACAATTTTTTTAAAAAAATCCACTGAAACGTAAGACATCAGCAAGTATATTGATATGTGCATTAAAGTAATTTTCTAGATCAGTGAATCCATGTCAGTAATGGCTGACTAGGTTTCCTACTTGCCTGTAAGAATATTTTAGATGAAGCCTTTTATTTTAGAATTTACTGAATTATTCTAAAGGTTATTTGGTACCTAACAAAATGTTGACTTGAATGAGTTTCTTCTAGAAAAGAGAAAACAGCACTCACTCTGCATATGGTTAGAAAATGTTTGCTTGTGTCAGATTTGCAGAATAGCCAAAAATTCTGTTACTGGTTGTAATGGGTTAAGCTGGTGCTGGCGGGGCTGAGACCCCTGTCTCCTCCCTTCCCTTTCCCCATAAGCATGGGAAAACTTTCTCGAGACTTTTGTGGGGAAACGCGCCAACCCTCTTGGCTTCTTATTGGAGCCGAGACATGTCAATCAAGAGCTTCAGCAACTAAGCATATAGAAAGCCGAGTTTTGCCCCACTCCCCTGGCGCACATTTGAGTTTCGCCGGGGACTGAGAGAGAGTTTTCCATCAGAGAGAGAAAAACACAGTTTCCTCCACATGGCAGTAAAAGACTCTTTTGCAGTTAAATTTCCTGTTTCCTCGAGGGGATGGAAAGGGCCACACAAGACGTCCCTGTCCCCACATCGAGAGATCGAGAGATCCACCGCCAAGTGACGAGAGGAAGGACCAGCCCCTGTAAGTCAGTGATGGAAGCCGCCCTGCCAGGACCAGACGCAGCTAGATCATCACCTGAGAGACACACACCACCCCTGTCCACGGACTGTGGAACAGAAGACGCTGAGCCATCTCCTACGAGGGGTGAGAGGGAAAGACTCTTTTGTGAAAGTTTGCCTGGACAGTTCATTCTTGCGCTGGAACATCAGAAGTTAAAGACTGCAGCTCTCCTCCCACCCCCACTTCGGGCGGTGGCCACATGGCAGGGGCTTTGTTAGTTAAGTGGGGATGTGGATTCAACAGGAGAGAATGTATATTTATCTGTATACACCTATTTATGTATTTATTAACACCTCTCTCATCTCTCTCTCTTATCATCAGTCCTGTTTAAACGATTGATTTCTGGTTTTAACTGCTTTTAGCATTAAACTGATCCTGTTCCACCCCTTTAATTTAAAACCCGTGTTTCACTGTGTTTTCCTTTTCCTAAAAAGCCTAAACAAGCCTGAACATGCCCAACCAAATCACTAAAATTCTTTTGTGTAGCCCTCAGGTGGGTTCACATGCTCCCTCAGGCTACAAAGAGTCACGAAAGAAAAAAACAAACTTTCGGTAATTACAGCTTTCTAATTTCAAACGGCGACACTTGTCACCTTAAAATTAACTTACTTCTTGCGTTTTACATTATAAACTGCTACAAATTCGGGTTTTTTTCAGGTTTAAATCCCAACATTATTTTCTTACGTTCAAAAGGCAGGAGCGCTAACGTCCGTATCTTTAAAGCCCAGCAAGGAAAGTGGCTGTGGAGTGACCATATATCAGGAAAAAAATGCAGTGCTCTTGGAGGTTTGCTCCGTGAATGGCAAGCATCTTAGGAACAAGCTTTAATCTTGCTAGCGTGGGCATCAGTAGCTCACATGTGGTTATTACCTGAGTCAGTGCCATACTCACAGGCGCATGCGAAAGTGAAACTCCAAGTTCATTAAGGGGTATTTCAGTAAGAGTCATGAAGAAGAAAAAAAATTCAGCAAGTGAGGATAAACAACCCCCTCTTTGTGGCTCATGGAGTAAAAGGCAGCAACATTCATGAAAGGAACATATGGGGTAACCACAGGTGTGCCGTTTCCTTAATTACCCTAAAGGATGAAACATTTGAAAAACTAACAAAAATGCTGTTATGCAATTAGGAAATGCAAAGAAAAGAATTTCTCAGTTGCATCTCTTACTGTATAGCTGTCACGTTAGCAGCCTGGCAATTTGCAGGCTGCACAATCTCATGCAAAATTTATGTGATTCTTCTTGCAGTCAGTTCTACTGAGTGTTTGTTAATTACATTAGTATTGAGTGTTGATGGGTTCTAGTCATGAGAAGAAAAGGCAGAGCAAGTGTGAATATTAAAATGCCTTAAAATATACTGCAAATTCATTTTTGAAAATGTAGGGGCTTGCTCATGCTCTGGGGTAAAAAAAATCTCCCATTTACTAAGAAATTCATAAGATGGCAGAGGAGGATATCTGAAAAAAAAATCACAAAACTGATTTATCAGCTTCATTATAGTTTGGTGGTGTTTTTTTTTTTTTAATCTCAGCAGTTACCACAACTAGCCTAAACAGGGAAATATATTTCCCCATTAGGGAAATAGAAATGCCAAAGACCACATTTGCATATCAGGGGAGGGCAGGAGAGGGGAGGAGGAAACACAATAACTAACATCTGTTGCACAGATTGAGACAACTAGATTTTTTCTAGGCAGCAGAACACGTTTCTCAGGTGAAGAAATGAAAGAGAAATACACTGAATTAATGTGTTTCGAGGTGGAGTAATGCAAGTTAAACGTGAGGTTTTGAACTTTTGAATTTTAAAGTAAGTTTTTAAAATAAATTGCATACAACCCTCTCTTGGGTTTACATCTTCAGAACGAGCATAATCATTTTAGCAACTTACAATCACAGTATGTTCTATAGCTGAGTATAATAAGTCAATTATTTCTAGTTGGTCTTTGTTAATTTTTTTTAAACCTAAACAGTAGAAATTGCAACATGAATATTTCTAAATCTTGTTGTCTGCTTACATTCAACTCATTTTTGTCTGTTTGCACAAAGCACCTCTTTCATGGCATTCACCTACTCGGCAATCAGAATCCCTGCCTGAAACACCATCTATGAGAGGAGGGTAAGAGAAGAACCGATCTCCCGCACCAAGTGCCTTTGTTTTCAGTATCAAGACTTCTGTATTCTCAAGACCACGCACTTGTTTATGTACACTGACAAAACAAACAAGCAAGTGCTTAGAATATGTGTTTTATTAACATCATTACTGCAAATGTTATGCCCACACATACCTACGTGTTTGCTGCACAGTCTCTTTTGACTGCAGCCATTATAGAGTCACTGGTTTAGTTCTGAAGTAGTTAACTAAGAATATAAAGATTTGAAAATTGTTTCATTTGGGAAGGGAAGCTGATGATGTATTAGGAATTTCCTGTGACAAAGTCATACCAGTTTAGAAAGAGTGCACAAATTGCTATGTCTCTGACCACAAAGCACACGAAACAAGAGGAAAGGTGACTTTGCCCATGATTCAAACCTTTTCTCAGTCAATACTCAGCATCAAGGCATTTGTCACACTTAATTTTTTTTTTAATTTTGTTGTTGTTGTTGCTCAGTCTTTAGTCCAGTGCTCAGTGCTTTCTCTTCAGAATAGGCTGTGGGAAGTAGCTAACTGCTACAGTGCCAAGTCCTTCAAAGGCTCATTTATGCTGTTTTTCCATTTCTGACCTAGAGCAAGCACAGCTATGTCCACACTATACCCCAGTTTGCAGTGTAACTGCCAGTTTTACTCACCTTCCTGAGCTTCTTTCACGGAACCACAAACACAAAATCATATCAACTAAATGATTCAGGTAAGCTGAATTCTATCACCAGTGTGCACCTTCCATGTCTGCCATTTGGGCTAGGCAGTTGTGGGGCAGAGATCGCTGTCCTTTTCAACATCACTATATCTTTTTGTAAACTATCTTAAGTTCAATTGTTATGTATCCCCATTTCAGAAAGATACAGCAAAATCCATAATAATACCTTTCTAAACCCTTAGTGAAAAATTAGCTCTCGTATAGGCTTGTACCTCTTTACATTGCATGTGCTGTTTTACTCATTTTTGGATGCTGCTCTTCCTTGACTCTAAGAATCAAAGGAACAGTGAGAATGATAGTAATGAAGACATCATTTAGCATCATGCATTGTATAAAAAGTCTGAATGAGTTCTCCTGAGCACCACGGAATTACAGTCTATTACATGGACTTATAAATCCTCCTTATAGCATTTGCTGGACTTTCCATTCTTCAGTTCTCCCAGAGTAATATTCACTGACAAAAATGGATTTATCAACACAGAAATGCTAATACGAGTCAAAAGTCAGGAGAAATGTAGTCTGCTGTAAAATAATCCACTTCTAAAAATAAAATGAGGGGCATAAAAGAGCATTTGATCTTCTCAATTAATTTGATCTATAATTAACTAATGTCTAATTTAGCTATTTTCCCATTTACAATTTATACTTTCCTCCATCAAAAACAGTTGCCTTGAAGCTTTTTGTCAAGCATGCTCGCCATGTACAACAGACTTAGATCAGTAAGTTTACCTTACTCATTCATTGGCAGCAGACTCTAGAAGATCTCTGCTGCTTTTCTCTAGATGCTTATTTCCCTTGCCAAGTTCTGCTTACTTTGTCCTTTGTGCTGCTGTACTGCTTCAACTGTCAGGCTGGCCAGACCTTGAACTGAATCTATAAAATGATTTGGTTTCAACAGTCCCAGGCTGCCTCGCAAACAGCTGAAACAGTGCAACCAAGGTCATGAGGACTGGGAAGAACTTCTCTGATACCGATTCATAAGAGAGAAAACTGGTATCAAATCACATTCCTGCGATTTCCTGTGTGCAAGAACATGCAAACAGATACACACAGCAAATATGCACTGAATAACAATGCAATATGATTATAAAATATGACTCAAAACCCAGCCAGAGAGTTCTCTTACCATTACACTGAACTCATTTACAGAAACAAAATAACATTTCATATAGGAAGCTTACATCTTTAAAAGACCAAGAATAATTTGTTGGCTTTTACTCAAACATAATTCTGCCCCGTGTTTTGAGCAGAACAAAACAAGGCGACTGTTATGGTCTCCAAACAAGCTGCTGTTACAGTGTCTGTTCCACTGAAAGACTCTGAAGTTATTTACACTGCTTCTGAGCAATTATTTTGAAACAATATTCACTGTAGCTAGTGCATCTCATTCCCCATGCATGGAAACTTTCCTGTCTAGGAGTATATACAGGTCTTCAAAAGATGCCCGCTGTAAATAGAGCTTTGAATGGCTTTGCTTTGGGGCAGCAGGAGAGAAAACAACACAAACCAAAACCAGATTCTGCTTACATTTTCAGTAAGTACTGCTTACACACAGCTGTTGTAGACCTGCACTGGCCCATAAAGACAACTTCTTTTTTATTTGTCTAATCTTAACAATAGGCAGAACAGCTCTATCCAAATATACTATCAAGGAAAAATGTTTAAAATAAATGAACCTGCTCCAAGAAAGGATGAAAACAAGAAGAGAAAACAAGCAATTGAAATTATGATTTGGGATTTGCATAAATATTTCTGGTTTTTTATGCAATGGCATATGGAAAAAAGATATATAATCCAGCGATTCCAAGAGCTGGAGCTTCAATAAAAAGGAAAACAAACACAACACCAAACAGCATGAGACTTGTCACAGGACAGAGGGAGAGAACAACTCTCTTCTTCACATACAAATGAAAATGTGAAAGAAAGACTTGTGTGTTGTACTGCTGCTGCACTCTGATTCTTTTGTTGCAAAAGCCATTCCAAATCCATTAAGCTGCTCTACAAGAGCAGAAGAAGCATTAACGCTCTATGCCAGCCTATATTGGAGAACTGGTACAGTGGTACATAAAATTCACTTGCTGTCGCCTGCGCTAACTACTGCTGTTACAGATACCATTGCTTCGGGCTTCATATACAGAGGGACAACATCCCAGGGAAGAAAAAAAGAATAAAAGAAAAAAAAAAAAATCCACCAACCCAGCAACCCCTCTCACCCCCCAAAGCAATATACCATTTGTTTGTAAATGGGAAGTTCTGTTCCAAAAGACTGGAACACAATGTACAGCAAGGCCAGCGCTTGCCGAAAGCTCTCCGAGCCCGTGCAGCATCGCCACTCTGTTCACGTACAGCCAACACGAGGCCTCTGGAAAATGCTTAACGTGCTGCCGGTGAACAAGTCCTGCACACGCTTACTGTGCATGAACAGCTGGTCTCTTTGGGCCTCCTCTTGGCTCTGAAGTGAGATGTATGGCCTGGCCTTCGAGAAGTGCTGAGCTGCACTGTCGTAAGTGAAGCTTAAGTGCAGGGGTGGGTGGGTGGGTATTTCTATTTTGCTGCCTAGAACACAGTAGGGAAAATAGTCCAATATGATTAAATGCCACTACGCTTATTATTGCAAAAGACAGATAAAATAAAATTTTTGCTCCCAAATTACAGAAACCATAGACATCCAATGAAAGATATCATAACATCTTAAGAGCTAAGGTGAAACAGTTGCAATGAGAAGCTAAGACTCTTCCCGTCGCCTCACTAGCTCAGGTAGCTAAGAAAGTTAGCCAGGAAAGTAAACTTTTTATTTGTTCTCCCTCATATGCTTCCAGATGACTCAACAGTACCTAAGATATTAAAATACCAACTAGAGGTAAAAAGCAGAAGGTAATTTTTCTAGCACTCATACAGCTGCCCAGTGCAGTTGTGCTATTAAAGTTGAGATAGAAAAGCTGTATCTATCCACTAAGCAAGCACATTCCTAATAAGCCAGAAAAACCTTTGCTGGTGTGTGATCATCCACAGATTAATGACTATAGAAGATAAGTCAAAGAGATGGCAAAAGAGCTAGTTCTACCCCACTCTATATCTTGTATTTATGGTGTATATGTCGGCTTCAGTTATTATCATTAAAAAATATCCAGGAGACCACATTACATAAAACACCCCAAAATTTAGAACATTAAAATGTAACAGCAGAAATGAAGGAGGGACTAAAACAATATGATGTCTTGAAGATGACCCTACAGAAATTGAATCTGATGCAGCAAGAGTCAGAAGGCTGGCATAGCAGGCAGAAAAAAGGAGCAACTGAATTGGACTTCAGACAGAGAGAATATTTAAATTATTGCTTTAGGCAGACTGCCTGCAAATGCAGGCTGCCTGCAAACGACTGAAACACCAGGAAGCCAGAGAGAAAAAAGTTATGACAAGATGTCTGAACAGCAATGAGAAATTTTTAATCAGTCCTTAATACGCCTAACTTGACATGTATAAAAGAGACCTAGTTTCCAAAGGGCAGATCTTAGTATCTGCTGAGAAACTGAAACCATTAGTCAATTCTAAAATTTCTTGCTGAAATATCTTGGGTGTGAACGAGGCTTTTAAAAACAAAAAATGATAATAGGCTGAAGTATAGGGATATCTGGAAATGAGAAAAGAAAAAGGAAACAGTATAGAGAAAACAGATCAACCAGGAGGAAAGGTGAAAGAACAAACTCCATCAGAAAGTGCCAGTGTGTCAGCACTGAAACATTTCACAGGAATGCATCAATTCTGATGACATTCTGTTTAGAAAAAAAAACCAAAAAACCAAAAAACCCCATCACTTTACAGTCTTTGAAACACCACAGAAGAACATTTTGAATCTTCATTTAGAAATGCATTTGAGATTGTTATTTTATTTTAAAGTACTGCCTTTTACATTCCATAGTGTTCACAGAGCGAAGAATGCTAAATAAACTCAAGACAAGTTATAAAAGAAATCATTTAAGTTTTAGCAAACTGAAACATTTTAAACTGACCTTTTTTTTTTTTAAATACCTTTTTGATACCTTCCTGAATTTGAAAGATGGAATGTATTTTTGTCTAATATAGATTATTTTAATGTGGAATTTTCCCACAAAACAAGACTAGCACATTTCAATGAGTTCCAACACATTCATTTACATTTATACATGGTTTCTAGCTGCATCCCAACATTAAAAAAAGTGATTCACAGAACACAAAATCTGTCTACATTTTCCTCCTACAGGTCACAAGAAATAACAATAAATTCTTTAAGAAGTATAGAATAGACTATACCAAGGTTTCTAAACCAATTTTCATTCTAGTTCAAGTTGGGTATGGAGGGAATTGGCTAATAAAAGGTCTTACACACAAAATCCATCGTAGGAAGGCTCATTTCCCCAAAAGTGGGTCAGAATCAATTTCAACCTTGTTAACGGCATGCAAAAATGAAGACTGTTGAAACAAGCAATAGAGGAAAGAGATTTTAAAGTCTTTCTTTTGTACCCAACCTCTAAGTTTAGCAAACAAATTTTAAGGGATCAAAGCCAGCCTATTATGAAGTAAAAAACTCTCTCTGCTGAAAACCATAAATGATGCATGGAGCAGGCATATTTACTAGTGCTGCTAGTAATGCAGAACATCTCTGAAAGAGCACTGACTGCTGAATGCCTCATGTTCTTTTATGATGAATTACGCAGAAAGCTCCAACACCACAACTATGCTAAGGTGCTAGAGTTCATGTACACGAGTGTTTGAGTCATTCAATAAGCAGGAGACAAAAATATTACTTTTTTTTCCTTTTGATCAGGTCCAACATTTTCTGAAGAGTAATTCCCACAAACAGAAAAATGGATATATTGAAAAAGTCAGATAAAATTACTGTCTTCTTCGCCTCCCTTCCCTTTTTCTTTTCTTTTCTTCTCCCCCACCCCTCCCTCCCTTCTTCTTCAAGTGATGCAGCTACATAAAACTTGAAAGTACTGATTGGAGTGATGCACCAAATTCCACGAAGAGAAATGGCATTTGAGAATATAACAACCAGCATGTATGTCAATTTGAGTATTTCCTGCATCATGAACAGTTAATGCTCAAAAAAGCTTTTGCTTCTTCCAAAACTAAGACGATTTCAGAACAGTTTCATTTATATTCAAGACAGAAAAAACTGAAGTACTAGTGAAGTGTGGGGAATGTCTATACGGCCCAATGAGGCACAACGCACCACCGCTTCCCCAGTCCAAGGCAGTGACATCCAGAAGCCATCCGTTATGCTCCTGTCTATACGCCTATATTGTTTGCTGCATAGCTATGCTCTAGCTGTACTATTTTTGATATAAGACCTAAGTCAGTATTTCTTTCTGCTAGCCTCACTCAATTCCACGAGTTGGTATGTGTGCAGGAATTTTTAGCAGACAGAATCAAAACCAAAGCAGAAGAACAAGTGCAGGTTTTCCCACCCAAATCTGGAGCACATAAGGAGACAGCAGTCTGCTGTGGAGAAATATGTGAAGGACAAAGAAGTAGTCATTGGGCTTGTTCCAGAAGAATGGGAACAAAAGATTAGCCTGAACCCCCCACCCATACAATCATTATGAGCCTGCTCAGTTTCCAGAGACATGGGTGGATGAGCCACATGTGGATGTGGCCATGAGCAGTTTACCACCCTAAAACAGAATGATAAAAATCAGATTCAACTAAAAATACAGTGAAATATACTTCATATGCAACTCGTCTTAATATAGTATGGCAGGAAAATACGAAGTGCTACTATGCAATGCAATTTTCCCCCCAAATACTGATTCCAACTGAAATATGCAAGTATTTTTTTAGACCTCGTGCTATTTGCAGAATTCAGAGTCCTTTTTATTTATTTAGACCTATACAGAAATATAAAAAAACCCTCATTTTCTTCCTCTCTCTTTTCACATTGAAGACAGTGGTTTAGTACACTGCATTTTTTCAAACTTCTCATTTAAAGCAGGTGGTTTAATTTTCAGATCTTCAGGGGAAAATAGCCATCTGTCTCATTTCAGTAGAGAGGATTCATTTTTTCCTCTTTAAGAAAGTTCTAAACCTCATCCTGAAGTCTTTGAAGATGAAAAGTATTTTCCCTATGCTCCTAACTTCAGCAATGGCCTAGAGATTTAACAGGAAACTAGGTCATTAGAGTCCCCAATACTTTCTTTGACATAGCTAAATGACATCTCTTCTGGAATCCAAATGTCATTTTTGCCCTTTATTCTTAGAAAAATATATGTCAATCCCCAGTAGAAAACACTGCGATCATTACTTTTTGGTAGAAAATTTAAATTGATAGGAAATAAAGTAAGTTTGAGATGCTGTTTCTCTACAGCTTCTGTTTCAGATAAATTTTCTAGGCTTCCTGAGCTGCCCAAGCTTCCTTTCTCTCAGCTGGGCAGTCTCTTCGTCTGATCAAGAATGAATATAGAGGTACACAAGGCAGCATCTCTGCATTTTGGAGGCCACCTCGCTATGTCCAAGATCAGAAAAATGCTGTTTAATTTTACACTGGCTTAGAGAAAAAGCAAACCTAGCATTTTAGTGAACTTCCGTGCTACAGCCTGACTTCATGCAATGCATTCAACAGCAATACAAAGCACAAAGAATACATTACCATACTGTTGATAAGTGAATAGCAATGGGTGAAACACAAAGCTCAACGGCTTTTAAGATTAAATGGCTTATTCCAATCATAAGTGACACTAGATGACAAAGCCTTGTCTATCCTGTCATTGGCGTCCTCCTGACAGCAGCCCAGATCTCTCACTTCTCCAGCACAGCATTTTTCTTCTAAGAATCCCCACTTCTCCCCTACACGTTTTAAGCACGGCTTTAAATTTAACAGATTGACTGACATTTTGTGCTTCTCTATTAAGTTCCCCCAGGATACACAATTTATGTCTAACAGAAGCTCACACCACACACTCAAGGGAACAAAGCAGAAAGAAACAGGGAAACCATGTGTTGTAAGGCGATTTGGCATGAACAGCCCAGCAAGTACCATTACAGAGACCTCTACAGCTGCAAGGCCTTAACACCTGAATGACAGAAGTGACAGAACAACACGGAAAATGGGGAAAAAAAACCCAAACCACCCCAGTGCCTGGTGGGAGGCCAGGGGATGGCCTACCAGGAAAAAGTCTGAAATTCAAATCAGTATGAAAACTGGAAGAGCTGAGCACTAGAAATTAATAGGTAAAATCTGTGTCAGCATTTAATTCAAAATCCTCTCCTGCATATTTCGGGGCTATCTCCAGTCCCTTCCTCCTACCACACTTCACACAGGCCTCAAGTCTATCAAACTATTTGTTTTGCCTTGAAAGCCTGTAACAGCTTTCAGCCCGCAACCCCAGTGCAGAGAAGTGAAACACCGGCACACGGGCTTTGACTAGAATCCTCCTCTTGACTTCCAGCACCACAGAATGGAACAAACAAGTGAACAAGGTCCTCGCAGTCCCAGGCACTTGTCCTCCGTATAACTAGAATACTGCTAATGAAAATGCAGGAAAGTCCTTAAAACGCCTCCTCTTTTAAGTTCTCTTAGTGTTGATCTACTCTATGTCCCCGTGTTGAGATAACTAATCTTCTAGAAACCGATACCTTCACTTCAACCCAAGAGGCTAAAGAAATGAAGCCAGCAGAGTCTCAAAGAAATATGCTTTGACATCAGCCCAGCAGATTAAAAGATCACCCTGGAATTTCAATTACTCACGTCAAGCGTGGTACTGTGGAAGTGTTCAAGTGCTCCGCTTTGCGAAAAACAAAACCTCTCCTCAGCTTTGATTGCAGCAAGCCCAGCTCTTATCTCACCTTTCAAGGAGACTGTGAAATAAGATTCAAGAAAAAAGCACTCCAAAGCAGCAAGAAGATCTCTGGTCAAGACGTGAGGCTTCCGTCCTCCCTTGGCCTAGCAGTTCAAGGGTTTCAGCCAGCTCAGCTTGTGAGCAGGCTCCCATTATCACATCTGTGGGGTTTCAAACACTGGAGCTTTAATGCGGTGGAAAGGCTTTGGGAAATCTGGGTATTTAGAGTTTTTGTTTTTCACTCTGGACTTTACACACAGAGCTGTCTCCCCAAAATAATATGTTTATTCTGGCAACGTGTGGGATATCTTTTATTCTTTGTACCTGATGGAAATTTATTAATATGGGGTAAAAAGTGATATCAAGATGAATAACACCTAGCCAACCATGCGCCCAGTTCTGTCGTGCATTCCACATCACTCTTTCTCCAGGATCTTCTTATATCTCTTTAAATAAAAATGTAAATACTTGTAAAATAGTCTTTCTTCAGATCTAGGGACTGACTGGACGTTTACCTTCCCATGCTAAGTTAAAAAGACAAAACAGCACATATGGCATCTGTATCATTTTTTTCCAAGACACATAATCTGATTCACATTCACCTTTCTCCTAAATAACTTTCCTGTTACATTAATGTCCATACCTATTAAAAGAAAGAAACTAGTTACACACGTTAAACAAATAGTAATGAAATCCTCTCAGATCAGGTGACAGGCTGACATATGAAGGGGTTTTTTCTGTCTCTCTTTTTTTTGTTGCTGTTTTATGTTCTTCTCAGCCATACATTCCTGAAATTTTACTTATGGTCTTTTTCATCTAGAAGTGCAGACTCTTAGTGGAAAGATTCTTCAAGATAATCCGACTGCATCTGTTCTTATAGTGATTTTTTTTTTTTTAAAAAACGCTTGTATTTTCCCATTTTTTTCCCCTTGCCATCTATTCTTTCTGAATACAGAAACAAAAGAGAGAAATGAGATTCAAGCACACAAAAATATCTCAACAGAGAAGAAAAAATTAAAATGTTTAAGGATACACAATTTTGAGACAAATAATATGGGACAAATTTGATTTTTCTCAAGATAGGAAGGAGATTAAAAAAAAGAGAAATTATACCACAATTTTACACGTCCCACGGAACACAGGAAGATACAAAATCTGTTTTCCTAGGAAGGAATGTGAGAAATTTGAAAAGAAACATCAAACTAGAGAAATTCTAAGACATTAAAAGAAAACTGGTTAAATTGTTAGCTATTAAATTGGACAAGAAGCCTCCAACTGTGAATAAAAGTAGCGGGATAAAAACAGGAAAAGACTGGAGAGATATTTCCATAAAATCATTTAGCATAAGAGAGACTAATGAAGAAAAGAAAGTAACAAAATAGGAGTACAATTTAGAGGCATGTTTTGAGTGCTTAATTCAATTGCAGACTTCTCAGGAAGGGCATACTGTGCTTATCTTAAAACCAGGCTATAAAGCTGCCTACTAGGTGACAGGGATTGCAACTGTCACTAACAATACCAATTTTGACAAGAAACTGCAATAAGATGTAATTTTATGAGGCACAAGTGTTTGTTGCAATAAATAGATGACACAACCTTGGGCTAATAAGGGAAAACATTTGAGGGTCACTGGAGGGAGGAAAAGACTTTGATGAATTCTGCTACTGCTGTCTGATTGAGTATGGAGATATACACAAATGTATGAGCTGATTTTCTTCAGTGAGCTAAGAAAAAAAGCCCATCTTAAACAAACGTTGCAAGAAACTCTTTCATTGTATGGCTATTTGGAAAGCACATCTTCTGACCACAAGGCTTCTTTATACCAAATACTAAGTAAGATAAGTTTAGATAATCTTTTGTGAATTCTCATGTCAATTCAAAGGCACTTAAGTTACTTTTTGAGCCTCTGTTAGTAAGTCAACACTAAGTCACTAAGCTAATTATTATGAGGTATTTCATAATCATTCTGTATCATCCCCAGATTTGCCTAGCTTTATTTAAAAAAGAAACAATCAAACTCCCTCAGGTTTCCCAATCTCCCATCTTTGTTTTTTCTGTGCAGATAAATTCACCATGATTTTCCAGAACACTGGAAGCAATGTGCAAGAAAACCTATGACCCAAAGACACTGACGGATGTACCAGTAGAAAAGCTGGTTCAGAATCAAGGAAACCATTTATTTCTTAGAGATGTGGTACAATAAGTAAGATATTTCAGATACTTACATTGACTTTACCCTCAACTTTAAATACACCGGTGGACTCACTTGATTTTAAGAGAATTATAGGCTTAACTTTAAGCACAAAAGCAAATGTTTACAGGATCTAGTTTCAAATATATAATCCATACAAGCCTGATGCTTCACTTCTTTACATGAGAAAGCTGTAAAACCTTCTTTAAATGAAATTCTCTGCCCAGTGTAGACAACTGCAGTGCATTACAGAAGCTCTAGCTGAAGAATTTTGAAGATGAGAATGGGAAAGTATGCATACCTTTGACATAAACACTGACAAACTCATATTAAATGCAGTCTGTCATAGTTAAAATCAAATTCCTTTCTTTTCATGTGGAACTTGGTTTATGTTGTTATAATGTAATAGTACTTATACCAGAGACTTTATATACAACTTTTCCAATTTGTAACACACTCTGCTAAGTAATAATAGAGTTTTTGAAAAGTTATTCATTTTCCCTCCTGACAGTATTGAACAGTGAGGAAAAAGATATAGCTCTCCTAAGTTTACCAGTTTTTTAAACATGTAATAGGCAACATTTTGCATTACAAAAATCACTTTTCAGAATTTTATTATAGCTAACAACCATACCTCTCTGCACCCCTTCCCATGAAACCTCAAGTCTCACAAAAGCTCAAGCCCCAAATCTTTCTCTGCAGCCTGTCAGTTCCCTAACGAATCTCTTACAGCCATCATCTCCATCATCCCACCCCAATCAACCACTCAACACTCAAGCTGCGATTAATCCAACCTATCACGTCTTACACTGTCCCATACGTACTTTCCAAGTCTGCTCTATGCTTGAATCACTGTCATGCAGCCAGCACCCGGCTCTGTAGTCCAGATCTTTCTTGGAATCCAGAGCCTTCATATCCAGAACCTGTTGTGCACCTATATGCCGTGCCTCCTGGCTTGCGTAGCTTTCTGTAAAGGCTTAGAGCAAAGATCTGTTTTGGGACTGTGCTGCAACATTTTAGATATGATCTGCTACCTGGATATGCCCAGCACCAGCACCTTGAGGTAGAAGAAAGGTTATTATGGTGCGCTGGAGATGGGACTTGAAGAGCTCTCCCTGGAAGGTATTTGCCCATCACCACTATGAGCCACTTCCTTCGCCCTGTGTCACTTAATACTCACTCCTTGCTTCAGGTAGGTGGTTTTGTCTCTTAGTATTGGATAAAATGAGACAAGGTACAAGGGTGTGGAGATCACCAAATGTCATCTAGGGTGCTAGGAAGTCACCTGTAGCTCAAACTGCTGTTTGGGCACCCATTAATTCACAAAACTATTTTCCATTTTAAAAAATCTACACAAATAAAGGAACATGTATAACTCAATTGGAAAAAAAAAAATCATGGTCTTACTATTATTAACACCTTAACATGACTAATAAATCAAAAGATTTTGAGACTTTACAGACAGTAAAGATTGGCAATAGCATGATCCTTTTTTTTGGAGAGATTCATCTTCTGTTTAATTCCCATTTCTCTGAGAGATGAAATCCTATTCACAGGGAAAGAAAAGCACTGGCAATTCCTAAATGCATGCACTTGCAGAGAAGACATTCAGAATGCTGACCTGTATATTTTTGGTCAATAAAATAGCTTGTAAAATCTGTAGCATTACATCTAAAACACATGAACTCTATGGTCTTGTTTCTAACAGGACAGTATTCATACATTATTTCAGAAGAAACCAGTGGCATGCCCCTATATAATCAACAGCCTGTTTTCTTTTTTGTTCTATGCTTACTCTTTGAGCATTTTTATATTTACATAGCATTGCTAGAAATTAACACACTGTTAAATATAACAAACAATCATGATGAAAGTGAAAAGGGGAACAAAACCAAAATCCCAAAAGGAAACCAAAAAGGTGTGCAAAGATTAAGAAATCTAAGTCATAACTCTTCCTGGTTTTTTAAAGGAAATACAGGGGCAAAACAAGGAATCTAACACAGACAAGCAACAGAATTAAATGCCTCTAGGACTAGACAGATTAAAATAAAATTTTGAATGCTTTCACACAACTCTTTCTCAAAGGACAGACTGCCTCAAAACAGTTTGCTGTTATTTAGGATGAACTGCTCAACAGGAAGCATCTCAGGCTAAGAAATGGAGAGAGAAGATTGGGAGATTTTGTGGAATCCCCAAATGTTGTTTTAGTACGTAGAAGGAGAGCAGAAAGGATGCCACAGTAAATGCAGATTCATCACTGTAGCGGTCTATAAAGATAAGAAAACCAGTCCTAAAGGTCGATAAGAAGAACATTCACATGCATGAGACATGCTGGTGAAAAGTTATGCCTAATTAAATCAGTGAACAGGTAAGAAACAAGCAAATTATTTGCATGTTAATGCGAGGAATATGGACAGCAAAATGCAGGAACGGTAGACAAATGCTTTCTGTTACAGGAGGAATAAAAGTAAGAGGGAATAGAAATCATGGTTAGAATACCACAAAAGCATGAGTTTTTCCTGAAAGATAAAAATAAAGGTGAAGTTATCTGTGTCCTAATAGCAACTGCAACAAAAAGCAGAGATGGCAGAGAAGATTTTTGTTTGGGTCAGATTAATTTTAAGAAGTTTATAGATGGGACTTTACTGGGAATTATTCTAGTTCCTCAGAACTAGATTTGATTGTGTAGTAGACAGACCTTTTCGACAATGCTAAAGAAAAAATCTGACTACAGATTTTGCTGCAATAATTCTCAGAAAGTACATAGTGCTAACAATGGCAAGACCCCTTAGTAAAAGGATGCTCAGGAGAGCCCCTAAAACTAATAGTGGTTAAATTACATTTAACATCTCCCATGATGTGATACATAAGATTTCATAATTTTTTTTAACGAAGCTGATGATATTAGTGTAAGTTAACAGACTATCAGAGGTGGGAAGAAGGATATTCTCAGTACTCTCAGCAGAGCTAAATACCGGGCTGGGAGCAAATCTAAGGATATACATTTTTATTAGAAGGAAATAAGTAAGACTTTGGTATTCTAGCATGGAACCACCCATAGGACATGACAATAGCTTATGCTCCTTGCCTCTTTTCTGCCCCAAGCATGGGGAAGGCATCTTGAAGACAGTCTAAGCAGCAGAAACTCTATGTCAAGATCATACAGATTCCTGTATCACCTATGAGAGAGGCAGATGCAGAAACTAGCTGAAGCAGCTCAATACTCTCTTTGTTATATGTAATGTATCTCAATCCTACATTATATTTTTTCCATTCACAACTTTGTATCCATAAATGCAAAAAAAATATGTTCCTAAGTAAATGATATGATGAACAAGACATTAATCTCTCCTGGTCACTGGAGCACTGGAACGGGTGTTGAGCTCCCCACGACACTACACCAAGTTATTGACAGGGTAACAAGTTGTGCCTCTACAGGAGCAGCAAGTCTGGTTGTGAGTGATATCGCACATATTCAAAGAGGAAAAATAAGGATTTTATGATGGCTGTCACAGGTCACTGTGAAAACTCTGCAACAAGAAGCACGCCTGAATCCCAGGAATTCCCAGGTGAAAGCTTTATAATGTAAAATAATGCTATGAATGCCTGAAAAAAAAATTAAAGGTCATCATTGATGCACTGATGAACTAGAGAGTGTGACTAACAAGTATACAGGTAATAAATTACGGAATAGGATTTATGATACACAGAGCAGGTTGGAAGACTATGGAAGATACACATAAGGCACTTGCAGAATTGTATGCAAAAATGTGCAAAACCCAGGAAATGTCCAATAAAACTCTTTAAAGAAACACAGCTTGGTCACATTCAACATGGCTGGATATGTAGCACAAAAATTACTATACGTACTTAGTATACAGATAAAGTAACAAGCCAACTACAAAGAGAATGAAAAAAGACCAGAATATTAGAATAAGAAACATGCAAAAAAACCCACCCATCAGGAAATTTTTGTACATGAAGTATAGCTGTAATTTAGATTAGACATAATTTCTAGTTTTTGAATCCCACTGCTTGCTGATTTATCACCACCAAACAGCATTACACTTGCTAAATATCAGTTGTCTTGACTGAAAAGCCCTAGCTAATAAATCCACCATCAAGTCATCTTGTGTAGATGGGGAACGATAAATGAATTTGTTTCTTGGAAATGACCAGGAAGAGGTGACAGCAGAGATCAGAAACTCTGACATAGTCAACTGAGACCGGCAAATTAATACAAAGTTAACAAACATACATCAGTCGAGTCTAATCTGATTGCTGGCAGACAATAGAAATTTAGTAGCTTAATCTTTACTTAAATGTATTAGAATCAGATCCTATAAACACTGAATGTAAATTAGGCAGAAGACACCAGCACGGGGAAATGTGAGAAGCATGAAGAACTTGCTTATGAGAGATGGTGTCAGGCTGGAGCTGAAAGGAAGAAGAGACTTAAGGGAAGTCATTAATGCTTGGGCTTTTTTCAAGGACTCCACTCTCTTTTTTATATTAATGATAATTTTATTACAGGCAGCATGAGCAAGTTAATGACAAAATCTTTAAAGGTATTATTCATACAGAAGCGGACTGGTACATCTCACAAATTGCTGGTCAACCTTTAGGATGCAGTTGGTAGAAATTAAAAAAAAAAGCGTTGTACTTGGGGATTAATAATTGAAACTTCAGCTATACACTTGACTCTCATCAGATGAGAACAACTGAGCAGGAAGAAGACACATTTTCTGACTGTGGCAGGTACAGACACCCTGACTGCACAAAGCTTGCACAAAGGCTGGAGCCTGCTCAAGCACCTGATAAAGATCAGGTGGATGCCACAGGCCTATTTGGTGCCTCGAGGTCTAGGCTCCTAGCTGGCCTCCTTAGGCTTAGTGCTTACTAATTTACACACCACAGCTCACACTCACAAGGAATCCTGGTTTGAGTTGGTCCTCTGTGGAGCAGCAGGTAATGCAGTTGCGGACTCTCCCCTCCGATTGGGATACCACCTGAGGATATTTCTCAAGATTGAGTGAGCCCTCACCCCCATGTTGGTGAGTGACCTTTGGCTTCGGTACCCTTGAGTGAGAGATTTTCCTTTGTATGAGTGAGGGTGTACACATTGTGGTTCATCTTCCTAAAAGAGTATGCTTTGGTATTCAGGAATCTGTTGTGTAGTGATATATTCCCAACTGACATCCACACCAGCAGTTAATTTTGGTCAGTCGGAGTGTCGGGCAACGTTGATTGTAATAAATCCCCACTTTTCAGACAGCTGCTGCTGTCTGTTTTGTGCGTGCCTCCACCACACTGACTTGTCACTGGATGACTACGAATGACCAGTATGAAGCAGCTTCAAAGAAAGCAGTCAGAAGACAAGTCAGTTGAAATACTTCTTGTAGATGTAGGGAGGCATGATGCAAAAGACAGGGAGAACCCCAGGTAAAACACTGCAGACCATTACGCTCACTTCATTCAACAACAGTCAGTTCACACCGCAACATGCTGGAAAAGTACACTGCAGCCCAGGCCATCCTGGAAAGGGAAGAGACTGAAAAACATCTGGCTGTCTACCCAAATGAAGACTGAGAGAAGACACGATGATTATCTGTGTATTACTCAGTGATAAAAAATGAGGAGGGAGAAGATGATCAGTTTACAATTAAAGAGAATCTTGACATAAGAAAAAGTTATGTGAATAAGCTGTTTCTAGAAATGAGAAGAGCGTGCCTAACAATTGCAAGTGAAGGTTTCACAGTTTCCCTAATCAGAAAACTAGCTGAGGAGAAGTACAAACCAAAACCAAATGAAACAAAAAAAACCCAAAAGACCAATCAACCAAAAAAACCCAGCTTTTCAGAAGACTGCACATATGGACGAGGTAATATGTGATGCCTATAAAAAGAGACTGGACTTGACGATCATAAATATTTTTTATAGCTGTCCATGTTCCTGAATACCATGCACAATTTGCTTTTAAAAAGCAGCCAAGGGGCTAGAATACTGTACCTCAAAAAGTCAATCAAATTAATGTCCTTTGGAAAACAAATAACACTTTTCAGGTAAGACTGACAAGTTTACAGACAAAATCTCTGATATGACATCTCATTTTAAGGAATTGTCATGGGAAATAATTCTTTGCTCTTCACAGAAGCAATAAAGAAAGTAAAATTTATTTTTTAAAAGGTAAAGTTATTAAAATAGTTGTCAGTAAAACCTACTCAAACAACTGATTATATTTTGAAAGATATTGAAAGATATTTAGATCAAATCAAGATGGTAGCTGAATGTAGGAGAAGGAATAATAGAAGATTACAAAACTGCCTCCTGTGTTACTGGTACACAACTAGAAAGGGGTGGGGGGGGGGGGGGAGAGGGGGGTGGCAAATGAAAAAAAAGCAAAGCAGGAGGGAAGGACCAGGAAAACATGCTATATTGGTTGGCAGGCAAGGTGGATATAACTGTACAGCACATTACCTTGCAAACACTGAGATCAGCAGGGGTGGAAGCTGTCTGAAGTTAAATGGAAGGGAAATGTTGGCAGAGCATATTTTGAGTGTATTTCCTTGATGTTGGAACTTGCTTCCTAGCTGGTGTCCCAGAAACCAGAAATTTGTAACCTCTCAACAGTGCTACAAGGCCCACTTTTTTCTCCTGAGCTTCTGGAGAGAGAAAAAGCCAAAGATCAGAGGAATTTTATTATGTCTGCTCCAGAGAAGCATTTATTTTACCAGCCTGCCTCCTGGGGAACATTTATTGTTGGAGTGGGATAGGCAGTCCTTTAAGATAATAATTACAAAAATTAAATTCTGTAAGAGAAGCCCAACCATGAGAGGAAAGCCTATTCATTCTATTCATTTCTGTACATAACGTTATCTGAGAAGAACACTGAATTATTAGCTCATTAGTTTTACACACTTGTAAATTCCTAAAATATAAACGGACAGCAATGCAGGGATTGATATTCCCCCTTCATTTCTGAGCTGCTACTTGGGAGGCATTAACTGACACTTTACATTTCCAGAAATCAGTGACAAATAAACACAGTAAGTGCTATTCCCCAAAACAAAAGAAAACAAATACATCTGAAGGAAACTAAGAAAAGAAGCAAACGGATGACAGATATCTTGAATCTACTAAGTATAGCATGAAAAGCAAAAACTTCTACCTTGAGAAACCTATGGTTATGTAGAATTGTTTCTAAATCCAACTACAATAAATCCTTTAAGAACCTCTCCTGATGCACCACACAATGTGTATTAAACGCGTATATAGAAATAACAATCATTACTAGAAAACCACATGAATATAAAAGCCACCCCTCACAAATGAAAAGGGTTGCGGTACTGTCAGCAACAGCTAACAAATGAAAAGTGAGCCTGCGGGAGGGCAGCTGGATGTATTGTGTCGTGCACGGGTACTGATGTGAATCAGAAGCCTATAGCCTTATCTTTGCTTACACAATCTAAACCCGCACAGTTCAGAAAGCCAGAATCTGGCAAACTGAGAGTGACTTCTAATAGCAGCTGTAAGACACCTGGGGACCTGCAAAGTTTAGGTAGAACTGCTACTGCTGGCTGCGGCAAAGGCCACTGTATTTGTAGCCATCACACAGGATTCCTTTCCATTCTTCTCTTTCCAGAGTATCCCTCCTTCCTAATAGCTTCATTTAATTTTGTTTTAAACTACTTAATTCTCTTGCTCATTTCCCTTTGAAGGATTTTTGTCATTTTACAGCTTTTTAAAGGTTTTTATCATATTTTAGAAACCACATAATAAATGTAGAAGGTTGTTATGTTGGAATCACAACTTCTAGTTCATTATTAGCTCTCTAGGGAGCCCATGAACAGAATGCTGATATAACAAATGAAAGGTCCAATATTTAAAGGGTTTTTTTCTTCATTACTAAATCTTTTACCAGTTTCAGAGTCATTGTCATTATAAGTAATCACCACCAAAAAAAAATTATCATTCATTTATTATCATTACAGTATTTAGCTTCTGGATCCGATTTCATAAATGCAGGGTTGTAAAAAGGAAATCCTCAGATTTTCTCTTTCCTGAAGTACTGCTACTCACATACTTTCAGCTACAGCAGTCTGTAAAGAACAGGAACACACTTGTTCATCTGTTTAGCAGTCGGAGAGCCAGTAACACTTCCCAAAACATAAATGACATAGGTTCCTAATGAAATTTGCAGTTACTGGCAAAAGGCCAAATAGAGTTCTGGTTCTTTTACTTGAGCTGAGAAGCTGCATAAGGGCAATATGGTGTTGCTATCTAGTTATTTTAAGAGATGAAATTCTCTTTATCAGCTTAATGGAAGAGGAATTAGGCATTCTGCAATCAGGTGAGTAGTGAGTGAAGATGCTAACGCAGAATCAACAACCTAACGTGCATAGTAAGCCAACACTGCACATTTCTCTCCTTCATCTCTAATGATCCACCAGATCTTGCAGGCAACAGATCCACGTGAATAATCCCATGATTTTTTTTTCTAATCAGACCAGATTTTTGAGGTAGTTATGTATGAACAGCACAGGAACAAAAAACCCTACATGGTACTCTGCTCAAGTGTTTTCCACTACCTTTCCTTTCTATTCAGTCAATAATCTAATTAAAATGTAAGGAAGACCTTGAAGTTATTGGCCCTTGAAAGAACCCCAGAGTAATGCAGAGCATAATGCTTACGTTCAAAGAACTTCTAGAGATCCTTTATAGAACAATGGTAGCACACAGGGAAAAGTGTAAACTTCCTTTCCTCTGTTCCTATGCCTGAACCAAGAAACAAAGCTAGTATTAATATAAAGCACCAAATGTTAGCAGTGATAGTGAATCCTCAGCCATTTAAAACCCATGTGTTTCACTGACCACTTTCCACTAAAGTAAAGCATTCTCTGAAGGTCTGATCTCACAGAGATTTAAGAAGCAAATCTTGACAACTGAGCTAATGTGGAGAATCAGTGCAAGTCCTACGTTTTTCAAAAGATCATCAGAGAAAAAAACACCTTTCCTTTTATTTAAAAGCACTATCTCCACTTCCTGTGGTTATAAAAACATACTGGAACAAAGCCAAGCCTGAAAGAAAAGCCTATGCTTGAAAAAGAATCTATAACTATCAACAGAGAAGTAAAAATCAGTGATAATGGGCTTGCTGTAACCTGTACACCAACTGAATCTTTTCTCCAGTCTTCAGATAATATTATCAAATTCCTTTTCTCTATCAGGAATTTTGTCGTAATAGAAGTTGAGGAATTTAGATATTTGGAACAAAGAAGAAGTTAACAACCTGCTTCAGAGCAGTGGCTCCATCCAACTGCCAGATATTAGGAAATCATGCCCAGCAATTCCACAGCTCATATAATATAAGCTGAACATATCTTGTGCTTAAATTAAAAGTTTGCACTCTGAAAAAATGTGTTTTGTCTGGCTGGAATCTGAAAACTGACTTCACTGGGCTAGCACACAGTAGTGGGTGTCTGTGTCTCGTGTTCATGATACTTTCATATCTGAAATGCAATGTACTGCCTAAGAAAATGTTTTGTAGATAATGCTCAATACCACAACTAGATTTGCAACAGTACATCCATTCAGAGAGCAAATAAGGCAGAATTCTATTCAAGTACGGCAAGTTCTCCTAATACTTTGCTTTTGACAGTCTGGTCTCAAATACTTAACCACCAAACGAGGGCAGATAAATTGAAAAAAAGCAATCAGAATTCGTATTAACCATTGCGGAGGGAAGAGTCGCCTATCTGAAAGTTGGGGAATAAGAACTGACAAAATGCTTTAGTCTATGATAACCAGGTTCACCTCAAAAGCGAACATCCTCCCTAGAGTCCCTCCCCATAACGGTGTTCCACTTCACAAGAATGAAATCAAACATTGTCTTACTCCATTCCAAACACTTCTAACATTGGTTGTTAAACTATTCAGTCAATGAATGACTGACAGGTTGGCTCAGTGTAGATGTCTCTCAAATGATCAAGGCATGTCCCTACTGATCTCTTTTCAGCGAGGCTTTCTGCTTTCCTTTCCTGTTTCTATGTTGCTAGTGCTACTTTATTCCATGGTGACCTACAATTTTAGTGAGCACATTACATTACCAAATCTATTAACGGTTGCTTTGTTAATATCTATCCTGGAAAACATACCAAATTAAAATACATTAAAAGCAGTAAAGAGGACATACAGGCTTGTATAACTGCTGTTTGCAGTGCTGCTAACATAGTCTCTCAACCTAAGAAATGTTTTCGCTGTTTCCTTAAGTATGTAGCAAAATCTGGAACCCTGAGTGGCAGAAGGGTGAACATTTGGACAAACAACATTATATGGAAATCTCAGCTGTCTCCATATTGGAAAGATCTTGCAGACGCTAGGGCCAAGTATTTCCCAAATATAATTGCAAAAGGTAAAGACCAGTCTGCAACTTTGGTAAGAACTATTATCATTGTTATGATTCCAGCTTTCTCCCTCTAAGGATCAGCTAGAGTTTGTAACAAAAAAACCACCAAATATATAGCAACATATTTATTGAATCTTCTAAAAAAAACCCCCTCAGAACTTAGGAAACTGCTTTCTCTTCCAAATACCTTTTGACAAATGGAATATATATTATACTGAAATTATATATGATCTTTCTAAGAGTCTAATGCAATTATAATGTTGCACGTTACCTGACGGAAAACTGAACCTGTGAAATAATCTATTATCTTGATCTAATGTGAACCTTAGCATTTAGGAGGATTTTTATGCACATTTTAATATTTAGATACTAACCATTACACTGAAAATCCCTTATTCTTTTCACCAAAACAGAACAAGAACTGACAAAACACAGTAACAATTGCCTACCTAAATTCATTTCTCAAATACCTGCTTCTGTGTGTCAACAGCAAAAGCATGCAGGGAGGAGCAATATGTCTCATGTATGCCTTCACAGTTCTTCTGTACTCTTAAAATGGTCATTTTCAAATCTTTTTTTGTTTTCTTTTTCCGTGCACTGTCTTTACAGACAAGCATCAAATTTTGTTCTTTATCACCTCTTCCCTACCCATCAGAACTGCTAAATATAAAAAATCTCTGGCCTTAAGTGCCATGGGAAATCACAGAGGAAAACCATGGCAGACCTAGGAATGACATCTAGACCTTTCAAACTCACAGGTGTAGTCATTGGACATGATTTAATAAGCAGAGGAAAGCACGGGACCTCTGAGACTTTGTACTGGAAACAGTGACTAAACTACAGGGGCGGGAATAACAAAGAAACAGTAAAGGAATATTTATTAAAGCTTCATTAGCTTTGTTGTTTTCCCCTCAAAGTACAATCATTTATAAATACCAAAGGTGCTTTTACTACCTTAAAGTGACATATGAAAATCTTGCCTTTAGAAAGTGAAATTCTATTTTGAATAAAGATATCAGAAGACTTTACAAAGAAGAGCTCTTTTATTTCAATAGCACTAGAATATCTGAAAAATTTCAATCAGGCTTCAGATCATGCTATGCCACTACAATATCCTTGGCAAGTTTTTTGTAATGACCTTGCATTAAAGGTGGAATCTGACAGGTTTTCATTTCTACATGTCTCAGTGGTAAAAGTTGCAACCATAAATAAAAGCTCTTTCAAACTACCGTGAGTTATAGAGTTTCCCTAGGCTCTATATTGGATTCACAGCTTCAACATCTATACACTTCCACTAGTTCGTATTTTTTGCCATAAAGTTGCAGTGTGTCATTTTTATGCAGACGATACCCTGGGATATCTATATCTCAAGACAGAAAACTCTGGGACAGCAGAGCTAATGCCTGATGGATGTTAATATATGAATAGTCAGAACTTTGTGAAGATAATATAAATAAGACAAACAGCAGTATTTCAGTGTCTTTTGTGTACATTTATTTCATCCTGTTCCTAACATCGACAGCTACTGCATTACTTGCTTGATTTCAGGATAATTTTACCTTGAATGAGAAATATGCTTGGCTAATTAGATGTACTGAAGAAAGTATCTAAACTGTAGGTCTTCCACACAGGGAATTTTGATCAACAAAATTTATCCTGGTTTGTTGGTTTTCAGTCAAAATGATGGGATGAATTAAACCTATTATTTACCAAGATGACAAATACATGTAGCACAATGCAATAAACTTTATCATATGCTGTAAGAAAATCAATGAGATGGCTGGGTAGAACATGACCATTGATGAAGATCTGGTGAAGTCTCAAGAAAGAAATTGATTCCTAACTAAAAGACAACATGAGTCATTGCGCAACCACCCAGGCAAAACCAAGTACAACATTCTTTACACAATCCCTCCTGACTTAAACTTCAAATAAGCTGATACCAATTTCATTGACATAATGAGAAGAAACAAAATAAATCAAGTTAATAAAGTCCAGGGTGAACTTTGCCTTTTGGATAAGATGCATTTAGACAGCGTATTGACTGCTATGATGATTTATATTACAGACTGAGATGTATGCTTTAAGTAGCATTGTTAAAGCTAAATTTAATCTTAAGTTTCTGAAGGTAAATCAGTCTCCTCTTTAAAAAGCAAAGCAGAAACAATGTACCTCTGCATTTGTAGAAGAGATGACTGAAAGAAAAAAGTGCTTTTTCATGGGACTCAAAAATAAGGAAAATTTATTCGGGACACAGATGCAATACATGTCAAGAAGGAGACACATCTCAAAAATCTCATGCATATCCAACAGGCTACAGAAAATAGTACTGTTAATACCAAACTTTTGAGACAGGTCAAATAAAGGCATTTACAGTACTTAGAAGTGTAGTATAAAGTCAGAAAAAAGTTTGAAGGTATCCCCCATCAACAGGACATCCCTTAGAAACCACAGAAGGTCAACTTTTACAACAGTTTTGTGGAAAGAATATAGCATTGTGTATATATAGACCAGTGGGTAGAACAGTAGTGCTTCATTATGAGGAGCAGCGGGACTACAATATGAATGCTATTCCTCTCTGAAAAAATTAAAAATAGAACTTCATACGACTAAAATGGGGAAAAGGAGGTCTTCACACTGATGCTTTGATAGAGGAAATGCTCATTTATAGAGCTCAAATTGGGCATATCTCATCTGGGGCATTAAGGAACAGTCCTTAAAATATTCATGCACCGAAACAGCTCTAGTCACATAGTTTGAGATTTTCAGGTGGCATCTTTGGTTTCTGCTTCATCAAACTTCTTCATCAGGGAATGACCCTTCTCATGTTTAATTTTATCCTTTACTCTTTCAAATCCTTCTGAACTAGACTTCCTGGAAAAGTCACAAATATTCTGTCCAGAACATAAGTGCCCTGTCAGCCCAAGGTAGTCCAAAGCAAGATCCTTCCTTCTATGCAAAATCCAAGTATTTACCCTTTCTGGAGACCAGCAAAAGTTTTCATGCAGTTTCTTCTAGGTAATGGAAAGTACAAAAAAGAAGTAAGAAAACCATGGTAAAATAAAGCAGCAATGATGGTGCAAATCTAACCTGTAGCTGGGGAGTCATCTATGACCCTTGAAATACTGCAATTTGACTGGAAGGCTCTGAGCAACTAGATCTAAGTGGGCCTCACTCACGTGGTGGCTAGGTCCAGATGACCTGCAGATCAGATGATCTGTAGACCAGATGACCTTCCAATGTAAATTGATTCTAAGTGCCACAAAGGGTAAAATAAGGGTTCAACAGCTGCTTTATGCCACTTAATTCAAACAGACTTCAACAAAGTTTGAGAAAATACTTAAGGAAAGAGTGTTGAATACAATGTTTGATAATAAGGGTTCTAATGTTCTCTGTTTACAGATGATCCCACAAGGAGAGGGAGTGAAGCTGAAGACCAGCACGAGTTTTCTCATGCTAACAAAACGCAAACAAAATTTCAAGGCAGGTGGTCCCATAGAACATCACCTACTAATGTGCTCTAGAACCCTCTGATCTCAGAGCAGGCAGAAGCATCAACTTCACCTTGCTGAAAATGGTAGCACAAATTCCTAACTTTCAGAAAGGAAAGATGAAGATCCATAAATAGGAGAACAGATGTAAGAGTGCTGGATTTCAGGTAGATAAATGCCGAAAGATAAACTCCTCCCGCAGCAAAGCATTCCCTCAGTTGTGAGTTGCCATTTCCAATGTCGTATTAGACAACTGCTTGCCAGTTAAGTCTTATACTTCAAAAGGAGGAGCAGATCCCTCTTTACTGCTTAGATAAAGCAATGAGAAAAGCAGTAAGATGTCAGCTACTTTATGTCTTCCACCACAGGAGATTACAAGATGGATACTACACTTTTGGTAAGAGACAGAACTATTGCAGGACTGAATTCCTTGTGGATATTGGGTACCTTCGTCACAGGGCTGTTCAAGCACCAAAGGAAAAGCTGATGACTTCTTGAAGGCACTGTGCAACTGAGCAAGAGAACTTCAAAGATAATGCATAGTTACAGATTATGAGATTTTCTCTTACCACACTGTCAAACACAGTTTACTATACATAGTTTCAGTTGCTTATTCAATATGCATGTGCACTTCTGAAATAAGGGTGTGTTAATGTTCACAGATGAGTGGGGCCCATGAGTCTTTCTGACTCATTTTATAATTCGTGTGCCTCCAGGGTAGTTTCTGTTTGAATGGCAATATATGGGTACATGAAGTAATCACTGAATATTGATGAGATTATGCTTATTTGTGCTGGAAGTTTTCTTCAGTGGATGTGTTTTGGTTTTGTTTTTTTCACTGATTATAAAGGTCTTAAACTCTTGACCACTGTTACACAACATCACAGCTGAGTACATGTCACTACAGGAAACAGTAAAGCAAACTTCACAGCATACATAGATACATAGGTGAATTCGATTTTATTCACTCCCCTCACCGATGACACCCAATGCATGCAAAGTTTCTGAGAAAAAGATTTTACAAAAAGCCATGCAAGGATTTAAAACAGACCTGAGCTGTATTTTAATTACTGATTTAATTATTCTAATAGCAAAACACTATCAGTTAGCTGTATTTTCTTTGGTTGTTTTATTATTGTTTTACATCTTCAACCTGGACGATTTTAACAACATCCGTGAATATGAGAGTTCTTAACTCCTGAACTACATGTAACCAAGCAAAAATTTTTGCCTTTAAATCTGTTTATTTGCCAAACAACTCAACTTTACCTACCAGAAACGTTAGATAAATTTTAGTAAAATACATATTTTCAGGATTTTCTATGAAAACATTTGTTCATATACACACGTATATGTATATATACATGTGTATGCCTACATTTATATGTATATGTAAGTAAAAATGCACCCTTCAGGTTACATTTGCTATATCACTGCTTCGTTGAAATTCAGGAAATGGTTTAAGGCACAACTGACCTTACATGATTAGTTCTGAAATGTTTACTTCTTTGTCACACTGATTTGTGACAATCACCTTGCTGCTCTGAAGTCATAAATCTCTGTAGAGATTATAGCATGCCTCAGAAACAGTGATGATCATTTTATACTAGTATGAAAAGATGGGGAATGCTTAGAAGACACTTATGTTCATTGTTCTCTGCTCAGATATTTATGACTATGACTAGAGATAAAAAAATAAATTACATTTACATATTTATGAGCATTTTTATGTAATATCTTCATTTCAATTAAAATGCCATCAATATCCCTACATTACTATACTGTAAGTCAGAAATCTAACTAAAATGCACTTGGTTTTATCTTTTTCCCCAAAACTTCCTAAATTAAAACAGTTTACAAGAAACAGTACGAGTAGTGACAACTGACAAATAATGAAAATAGTCTGCACTTAGGGGCAATTACAAAACTGTAAGAAACTTATCTATTATACTATAAGATCTAAAAATACCATTCTCAGTTTTGAGAAGCAGAAAAAACCTTGTGAGAAAATACGTGGGCTGCGGAACCATGCAATGCAAATGGAAGAGTGCAGGCAGAAACTCACCTCTAGCTTTGTTCTTTGTAGCAGCCACTGGAAGCAAGGAAAAGATTGCACAAGAAGAAGAGAACAAAGATAGATTAGACAGAAGTTCCAGCAAGTAAGAATACAGAGACACTTTATCACTATCGATTCAAAGCTAACAAACACCGTTTCTAGGATTATTTGACCTATTTATTTGAGACACTGCAGTACTATGAGATAGTTCAGATCTATGCTTCTGTCAGAAGACCTGTGTTCAGAATTTAGAAAATACATCACAAAACTCACTCAAAAAGCATGGCAAGGAGTGCAGAAAAATCATGGACCATTAATCACTAAGAGGTGAGAGCATATGTACACACATTTGTGAATTCTAAAACTTACAACACAATTTGCATTGCCAGAAGTACATTCTGAAGTACCTAAATCTTACACCATTCCCTTGCTCCTAGTTCTTGAAAGATCATTCTCCTCTAAAGCTGACGCAAACATCAACTGCAGGTACTCCAACTATTTATAAACCATGTTACATGATCATTGTTTTTCTTCATTGAAGCCTTTAACTTCAGATTGTTCTTGCACCCTAGCAAAAGCAAAAGGAGCAAAGCAAAAGGAGCAGACGATTTTAACAACCAGCGATCAATGTTCGAACGCAGAGAAAAAAGGGGCAGACGCTAAAGCCTACCTTGAGTCTCCTAAAGCAACATAGATTCATGATACTAGTTCTAAAGGCACAACGAGGTCACAACAACAAAAATAGGAACTTGAAATGTTCTGCTAACGTCTGCCCTACTGCCAAAATCAACAGAATCATTATTTTCTGTTTTCCGAGTCTCATGCATAATGTTGCTGATACACGATATTAATCAGAACCCAAAGTGAAAAAGGACTAACTCCATTAGTTGTAAATTACACAAAAGATACTATCCACAACTTTAAACTCTCAAGTGCACTTTGAAAAGGCATTCATTCAAGAACATCTTCACGAAAAAAAGGTACCTCAGAAAAACCCCTTTAATTCCTTTTCTACTGTCCCATCTTGTAAGGCAGAGCTACGTTAACAATTCAAATGCAGCTACAGAATTGACTAAAACACAGAAAATAAAGGAGAAAGACCGGACACCCTTTCTGCTCTCTTTGCTTCTCTTGTTCACAGCTAAAGGTTTTAGGTTGTTTGTTTGGGGTTGTTTGGGTTTTTTTCAATTTAATTTTATTTTGGTCAGTTGTTTTCTTTTTTCGGTCTGGTGTATCTCCAATTGGTCTTTACTAAGACAAGTAAGGAGAGCATGGCACTGAAGGCCACGTTACCATACAGGAGAAATTGTTGACTAAAAATTAAACCTAAAGAACGTTTCAAAAAATGTCAATTCTTTATTTCTTTGGGGTTTGGTTTTTTTTTTTAATTTCGTTGCTGATCCCTCCTCTACTTCCAGATACACCAATTCTGCATTGACATCATTCTCCTGGCAGTGAAAACAAAGCAACAAAAGCAGTCCCATGATATCTGAAACCAGCATTACTCCAAGGAACAGCTCCACTTTGGGCAAGTACAACAAATGCAGGTGCTTCTGCAAAGCTGTTTCCATAAGGCTGTTTAACAAGCCATATTCACCTGCAAAACAGCCAGTAAATCTTACATGCACTAAAAATTGCTCACATAGTAAACAAAATTAATGGTGCCATTCTGATCTTATAATAAGCGAACAGTTTCCTTTCATGCAAATACAGGCTGATAATGAATGCACTGAGTTCATCGACCTGTTCATTTTCTTATGCTTCCCTTTCTTTTTCATTCCTGAGAATTACATCTACATGAGCACATTATCACTTTGAGTCAGAATAACCATTTAAACTTCGCAAAACTCTGGAGGAAACGCTCTCCACCCCCCCTTCCTTCCCTACCCCCGATAATTTAAATGCAACAGGAGACTTTATACTCACATTAATAGTTCAGAATAAATATATGTATTAAAAAAATTATATATTTACTTTAATTGTTCAGAATAAATATATATACACACATATGAATATGTAAATATATAATTTATGTGTACGGGTTCATATACATGTATATTAAAAGAATCAATCCATTCTACGATTAGACAGCTTTATTTTGAAGCATGAGCACTAGATAGAGAATTATTACCTATCATGTATCAGTAAATAAAAGATACAAATGAGGTTGTACATTACAATTGGAAGTAGGACAGGTTACTAAGCTTGTTAGACCAATTATAACTCGCTGCAAATCTACTAATAGAGGACTAGATGACAGTAACCTTCTTAAAAATGTCATGTTCAATACTTGTAAGTTTTTCCATTGACAGCATGGTCCAATTACAAGTCAATGCGTAAAGTTCAATCTGCAAAACAGCCAAATTAGCTGAAAATAGTCTTTCAGAATATAATTCTGCCTACTGAAGGGAACTAGCTGGAGTTGTTTCCATCAACGACCCATCTTTTTGATACTTCACGTAAGGGAAAAATCCCTTTCATTGATATCACTGAGGTCAGTATTTCTTTTTCCAAAGGTGAAATAAATTTTCTCTCTTCCCTCTTTACTCTCCTTGTCACTCCATGTAAAGAGAAGATGATTTTCAACCAATATCACGTATATTTGAGAATTTTTATCCACCTCTTCTTACTAAGCTGGGAGGTAGTGTTGATCTGTCTGAAGGCCAGGAGGCTCTACAGAGCGATCTGGACAGGCTGGATCGATGGGTTGAGGCCAGTGGTATGAGGTTCAACAAGATCAAGTGCCAGGTTTTGTACTTGGGCTACAACAATCCCCTGTAACATGACAGGCTTGGGGAAGAGTGGCTGGAAAGCTGCACAGCAGAAAAGGGACCTTAGGATGCTGGTTGACAGCTGATTGAATATGGGCCAGCAGTGTGCCCAGGTGGCCAAGAAGGCCAACAGCATCCTGGCTTGTATCAGCAATGGTGTGGCCAGCAGGAGCAGGGAAGTGATTATTCCCCTGCACTCGGCACTGGTGAGGCCACACCTTGAGTACTGTGTCCAGTTTTGGGTCCCTCCCTTCAAGAAGGGCGTTGAGGTGCTGGAGCGGGTTCAGAGAAGGACAACGAAACTAGTGAAGGCTTTAGAGAACTTATCTTACAAGGAGCAGCTGGGGGAACTGGGATTGTTTAGTCTGAAGAGAAGGCTCAAGGGAGACCTTACGGCTCTCTACAACTACCTGAAAGGAGGCTGTAGTGAGGTAGGGGTTGGTCTCTTCGCTCATGTTACGAATGACAGGACAAGAGGAAGTGGCCTTAAGTTGCGTCAGGGGAAATTTAGGCTGGATATCAGGAAAAAATTCTTTACAGAGAGGGTTGTGAAACATTGGAACAGGCTGCCCAAGGAGGTGGTGGAGTCCCCATCCCTAGAAGCTTTTAAAGGGCATGTAGATGTGGTGCTGAGGGACATGGTTTAGGGACCTTGTTTAGGGACCAGTGCAGGATGAATGGTTGGACTCGATGATCTTAAAGGTCTCTTCCAAGCAAAATGATTCTGTGAAACATAGATAAATCTTTCAAACGAGCATCATCAAGACTGAAATTTAGCAGAGGAAGGTTGATCTCTTGGTTATAACAGCAGATATGGGATAACTCAGCTTCAGTTTTGTCACTGAAAGTAGTGACAAAAGACCTGAGGGTTTCAACAGACAACATTACAGTCAAAGGATCCACATTTGCTTTACATCTTCAACAAGGCAGCTGATTTCTCTGCATCTCACATTACACATTCTCTTTTTCCCTGCCTAGATTTCCTTGCTTGCTAACTAAAGAGACAAGTTCTTCAAGGTAGTGAGTCTCCTGCTTCTCAAAGTAGTATATTTGTAGGATGCTGATTTGAAAGTTCTGTAATATAACTGAAATGGATTAGGACTGGCCAGTAATAATTTATGGGTACAATGTAACCTGAAACCTGGAATTTACCATATTTGGCTGTCACTTATTTTATTTGGCTAAATTAACAAGCCAATCAGGAAATGGATAAAAAGGAAACACAATTAATTCTGATATTTCCCCATGTTCAGGAATTTCTTTAAAAAACAGAACACATTTACAACGGCATTTTTCTTTAATGATTCTTCCTTGTTTTATGAAATTGATTTTGGATCGGGAGGCATGCTACAGAAAAGTGTGAACAGTGACCTTTGTGGAATTTAAGGAAGATATTTTAAAGACCTGAAAAGAAAGACTAAGAGGGAAGAACGACCATGTTCTCAAAAGTCAGTGTGAAAGGCACAACAGCTTCTAGATTTCTAGGTAAGACTGAGGGGGGAGAAAAAAAAAGGTGTCTTTTATTAAGCCTAATTTTTATTAAGATTTTCTGAAGGCTCTTCTGGTCACAGCATATACAAAACAAAAGGTTTGGCTACTAGGAAAAGGTCTGGGAGTGAGTGGCTCACAGAGCAGTATGAAGTCAAGGTCAAAGATCTCAGGGAAATGCAGTCTGAGGGATCAGGAAAGGGAAGGAAAATTGTGCCAAGTCCTGAAACATCGCAGTTAGTTTTCAAAAGGTTTTTAGCGCGCATTTTTAAATCAGAAAAGCACTTCTGCTGTAGCTGTGCTGCCGGAACAATGTTTTTAAAAATGTATTGTAAAAAGCTGAAGTCAAATTTCAAAAACCCTAATATACCCGTGTTCTCAAATATCAATAATAAATTGTGCTTTATTTTTCTGTGATATATCTTTCTGACTTCTTGTTTTTTGTATGCCAACAATTGTTAAATTACATTCTTTGATAAATGGTGGCTACAAGTTGTTCAATATTTTCTCCACGCTCAGCTGTCTCTATGCTGTTCAATTTTGTGGACATTTTTAGACAGATTTGATACAGCATTTGTTTTATTTTTCTTTTATGTGTGATTTATTATTCGATTTGGGGTTTTGTCTTTTGACTTTGGGAAAAAAAAGAAAACATATCCTTCCAATTACTTCAATAGCTCAATAAAAATAAAAAAGGGAAAAAGTATTTCCCCCAGATGTCCAGCTTACCTAACCTTTTATTTCAGAAAACAAGAAAGAAAAAGGAAGAAGTGAAAGGTTTGAGGTCAATGTTTTGTTCTCATTTCACCTATTACACGTGCTAAGAATGCAGCTAGAGGAAAAATCAGTACAGTATCTAAAAGTTATAATGACTAAATAATAGATACTTTCAAGAAAAGAAACAAGGTGAAAGTCACACGCATAAAGCAGATTGCATTAATTTTCTCCTGAATACAGTAACCTACAGTTCCAGCAAATCTGGAAGTCCTCTCATCTTCAATAAAAAATTAAGACATCAGCAGTCTGTAAAATTGACATATTTATTCATCTGCATTTTTACTCCAGTCTTAAAACCTTTTGCAATCATAGAATACTAAAACTTATCAGAGAAGAAGCATACCTAAAAAACCCCCATACAACCAACAACCCAACCCCCCTGCCCAACACCCCCAATATATAATGCAGGTTTCCAATTTTCAAAATAAAAGGAGTAATTTTTACACTACCTAAATTCAGAATTTTCTTTTCTATTTAATGATGATGATAAGAAAACCTGCATTTTTTTTTCCCCTGCAGATAAACTGTTGGGTTATCACTGGTCATTTAGGTCACCTAAATGCCAGCTCTGATTCTCTGACTGGAAAACCTCCCCTGTGTGACAGAAGGCTTAGCAGGATCTTTTTCTCCAGAGAATAATGCAAATCATTAGCCTCTCAGACTAAGAGACCCATTCAAAGCAAGGATATCAGTACGTGCTGTAACGTGGCATGCTCCACTGCCTCCTTTTCAACACCAGCATCTTCCAAAAGCCACTGAAGGATAAAGAAACCACCAACATTACCTGAAATTCTTAGTGGGATTTTTCGTCTCTTGCATTCAGGAAGACATTGCTGCCTAGCCTTGAAGAGTGGCCAAGAGATGACAGAGAAACATGGGACCTTGGGAGTTTTTTTGATCAGGATGCAGTTTAAAAAAACCTAGATACATCCTCATGGCTATATTTGTTTACTTCTGATTTTCTGACCCCTCATTTGATTGCATTTATTGATATGCCTTTGCATTTTATGGAGAATATTCTTTTTTATACGTAAGTTCTACACACTCTTCTCATGGAGATTTCTAAACTATCAGTTAGCAGCATTTGCAGATAAAATCGGAATGCATCTATTCCTAGATAAGTCTTCGTCTCTTTATTTGTATAACCATTAAAGATCTGTGCAGTCATGCATATGTAATTATATGGAATTCAAACACACAACCTTCTATTATTTATTCTGTCTCTGCATCATTCTATCTACACCACAAGTTCCTAAGATGACATCGGGTAATTTCCTTCAGAAAGAGTATATTTTGCTTTCTAAACTCATTGATCGATCTTTGAAAAAGCAAGAACCTTTTTGGTTCTTAGAATTTAATACATTTTTACCTCAGATTTTAAAAGAAAAAACTACAAACAAACTAGTATGAAAAAAAAGCACGTGATTTTGGAAGGACAAAAATTTGATTAATTTCTTTATCACAACTGTAACATTAAATGTCTATAAAACATAATACATATTGAATACATGCGATATAGTAGGGATTACGCATCTATTTAGTGATTTGTAATCATTTTCCTCTTAGAAAATAAAATATATTCTTGAAGATACAATTGAAAAGGTGATAAAAATGAAAATTTGGAAGGTTTATGAAAAGATCAACTACTGCATCGTCTGGGTTTCAAGCAGCATGAATTATGTTTGGACCTCTTCAAACAGATTACCTAACACGTTGTTAAACCCTTTGATCACAGGGACTCCAAAAGCTCTCCAGGTAATCTGTTTCAGGGCACAGTTGTCCTCTCAACAGCAAACTGCTTTTCTGACATACAACACAGCCATCATATGCAGGTGACGAGCTCAGTTACTTAACCCTTCTCATACCTTCCACAAGTATAAATAACAACAGTACACACACTTCTTCACTATAACGCTTCGCAAAGTTGAAGACTTATTATTCCTCTTCTATGCCTAAATAATCGCGTTCTTCCACTTTCTTAGCACATGTTTTCCAATTTCCTCTTTATTGTCTTTCCTTTTTTTCCCCCTGGATTTTCAACAATTTATCTACACTGATCTAAAATGAGGCAAGATATCCAGCTGAAGAGGCGCTAGTGCAAAGCAGAATAATTACTTACAATGCCTTCCACCTAGCTCTTTGGCTGTGCACTCCAAAATAGCACTTGGCTCTAACAGAACATATTCACATTGTGTTCAAGTCCACAATGATCCCTTAGTCCTACTCTCCATATTCTTGTACACCTACCTATTGACCATTTTGCTTTCATATATTTATTTTATCCTTTCCAAATACAGGACTTCACTCTTGTCTTTAGAAGGTTCTGTTGCTTTAGTTACTTCTATTTATTAAGGTCATCTTGAATCCTAACACACGCCTCCAGTTCCATGAATAAATACTAACTCAACTGTTAATCTACAAAGTACAAACCTATCCCAAAGCTACATACTGTACCACATTATTTTTGTGTATCTGCTACTCTATTGAAGTAGATAATAATTCTTGACAGCAGTAGCAGATGTTCAAATCCAAGACTAACGAGGTCATAAAAGACTTTGTGTTCAGTGTGTCTACATTCAGCCCATAATTAGCAAAAAACCCAAAAAAACATAAACAAGCAGGTTGTTGTTAAACAAAAGTAATCCAGTTTACCTAATGTCCCTCCTACACACACACACTACAAAACCTGTAGGAAAGCACGATATAAACTACATAATCTAATGTGCAGACCCCAGTGACAAAACACTACTACACACTGCTACGTCTAGCAATCCTACAAAGTGACCACACTTCCCGGGCAGTAATAGTCGACTGTTCCGTCACTAAATGACAAACAGAAAATCAAAACAGGAGCTGCTGTATGTTTACTGTGCTCTGTGAGAAAAAAACAACGTTTAGAGAGGTTGACTTTTCTGTATAGGACTCAGCAACTCTAGAGACACTATTAGATTATATTTTACTTGGTAAAACTTTGAAAGGCAATGTGACAAAGGAGCACAGGTTCCAGTGTTTTGTTTTTCCCCCCACCCTATCACTCTAGAATTCAATGCCAGGTAATGACATAATATTTTCTGGTGTTCACAATCTTTCCCTTTCAACCCAGTAGAAGGCAGATTTGCAAAATAGTAATTAATGAACCCAGATAATGAGAAGTAATTCCTATCTTGGAATGGAAAAGCTAAAATGACTGTAAGCATCTTTTGAACTTCCTAATATGCGGCTAAACACATTAAACATTCTAAAACTACGACTAGATTATCACATGCAATGACTTTTATTATGCGATGCTAATCACAAAATACTGAAGAACATGCAGCTCCATTTTCTTTCTGAAGAGTACTATAAATATAGTAATTTTGTTCTCAATCCTCATTATAACTGGCATGATGAAGATCAGCAGAAGCATCTTATAATATAAACATCACTAGAGTTCAGGATTCCAGCTGTAGTTGATTCACATTTGCAGCTGGAAACACACAACGCAGTACATTACTGTATAGTGAAACTAGAAAATGAGTACAATCATGCCCTAAGGGCTTCTTTTAAAGGCATCCAGATAACAGGATTTGCCCCTCCCAAAATGACAACTTTATGCATGTTATAATACAGCAGGACTTCTACAAGCAATGCAAGTTGCAAGTAAGCAATTTCATCATAAGTTGAATAATCATAAAAAAAAAACCCACACTAATTTCACTTGCAAATAAACTAATATAGTTTGTGAACAAGAGTAACTACAATTTTTATGCTTCATTTTATCAAGGCAACAGAATGTTCTAAGAAGAATGTATAAAACCAACTCTGAAATAGTAGAATGAAGAACTCCACAAGGCTGTAAGCGTGGTTATGTCAGCCAGAGATACAAGTACTCAGTCCTGCACTCAGATCTCTTTTACAGTTATTTCAAAACTTACACCAAATATTTGAAAAGCTTTAATATTCATTCAGCATCTCAAACTATCAAAATTGTTCATCATGCAAAATGTGTGTACACACATAATCGCCCGGCTTCTGTATTTATGTCAAGTCTCTAGAAAGAGTAGAAAGGAAAAGATCCTGGTTGGATACACTTAGCAAACTCCTTAGGCACAAATTGGCTGTCATCACATAACTGTGATTGGGCACAAGCAGCTGTAAGCAGCGAGCTTATGTTTCTTCTCACACCTGCAGATCAATGCATGCAAAACACCTCCAACTATGCCTTGTCCACTTTGCTCAACCCAAGAGCAACCAGTGACATTCATGTCTCGTATTAGGTTGTTTGTTGTTTTCTTTAATGTATATGCTATCCTACATTACTACAAATAGATATTTTCTGAGTCTACTATGCTTATATACATTATTTTCCATTCATAGTCCACAGCTCTGATAATCTACAAAGCTTTAGGAGATTTTGTGTTTGATAATAAGCCCTTAAATAACTGGCATGAAATCAGAAACATTACAATCAAGAGCAAGGAGCCAGGTAGGCAGACAAACAGCTAGGGTTCTCCTTATGCTACCTCTACATACAACTAATTGATATACTGTAAACCCTACTTTTGAGAAGGCAACTGGCTTTTACTGCATAGTTACTTCCCTTTTTTTTTTTTTTTTAGTAGCATGGCCCATGGGATCTCTGTATAAAAAGTGTTACATCACATCAATAACAGGTCACCTGTATGAAATGCTTTCTTAATAATGTGAAAGTTATGTATTAAGGGCCACCGAGACAGCTTGAACAGAAAAATAAGATTTATTCTTTTTTTTTTTTATTCCCCAAGTATTATCAATTTAGGCTTTTCCAGATATTATAAAACAAATATGGATAACTGACAACACTGATGAAGAAAATAATATATTTAGCCCAGAGCTCAATCAATAGGATTTTCCTAAGTTTAAATGGATGTCAGTAAATATGCCCTAAATTTAAGCTCATCTTCAGTTGGAGAATGGGAATTTCAGATGTGATTTTTCAGTGATGAATTTATTCAGCCATTAGAAATTCTACACAGAATTTTCTTAATCACCGCTTGCAGTCACTGCAGTTGTCATGTCAAGAAATACACAGGAAAGCTTTACTCCTTGTCTTGACCTGATACATTATAGCCACTCCTCTTGAGACCTTCTAGAGAGTACATTTCAACATTATGGAACATAATGACTCATTTGGAACTAGTGAGGCTTACAGAATAATTTAGAGAGATTAAAATACCTTCACGATTCAGGGACGATATATAATACTCCTGAAAACAGCTAACTAAATTTGGTGAAATGTGTTTTAACTAAAAACGGATCATATCATTATACATATTAAAAATATACATTCATTTCTGAAGAGTAAACATTTATTCTCAGCAATTTTTCATTTATCACAGCAAATTAAAAATCTTTAAACTTATCTATACAGCAATCAAAATACAAAAATATAATTTATATCTCTATGATAAAAGTGGTGAAAATGTAATAGCAAATCAACTGTCATCAAATCAATGTTTTGATAAGACCCCTAAAGAACAAAATAAAAGTTTTGCGAAAGCAGTACTAACTGTACTCAAATGACTCAGTTTCAAATACAGACTTACTCGTTTGTTCTCAGAATCAAGGTAGGAAAACACATTGCTTTCCATGTGAATTATTTATTGCATCTGCACCCAGTTTGGAGGATACGGAATTTAAGGTGAATCGTCCAATTTGATGATAATGCTGCTAGTGAAGTAATATTAAAAAATAATTCTTGCATTTTTTTCATGTGATTTACTGCCATTTTTTCTACCTTTTCCTGCCAGTTCAAGAAATACAGGTAAACTGTAAAAAAAAAACCAAAACCAAAACTAAGACTGCATACTATATCCAAAGTTCAAATATTTCACTGTAATTTTTCATCTGCTATTGATAATCATACCAAAAATAAGACTAATTACTATCTTTTTCTTTATATCTGGTTTTACAAAAATGGACTCCAGTGTTGGAAATAGAAGACTCATTGCCACTCCATTTTGTCATCCAATATCCAATTTGATGCCTACTAGTTTTGTCAAGGCGAAAAGTTGCCTTGGCAAAACTTACTGAGCAAACCTTATTTTTGTAGCTTGGGTGAGGCACATTGTGCTGGTTTTGAATGGGATAGAGTGGACAAGTCCAAGCCAGAGCAGGGAAGAGTTCACTGCAATGTTAAAACCTATGGTCTGGCCCAAAGGGACCAGGGGTGGAGACTGTAATGAAAATACCTTGCAATTGTAACTAACTGCCCAATAACTCCACACAACACACCACCTCTCCTGTCCTGAGAGAACCACTATAATAGATGGAGCACAATGTTATGGACTAAATTAACTCAGTGGACATTCTGTGGACATCTGAGGACATTCTACCTCACACAATCTTTCATTGCACGTTTGAAATTTTACCTGACTGTATGCATTAAATTCACAACTAGTCATATTAAAAAAAAAAAATTTCATTTCCTGTGTACAGTTCCAATCTCCTGCTATGGTTTTAAATGTATAGATATGTTAAATATAGAAAGTAGTGCAGGAAAAGTTGTCAGTTATTCTACAACTTTCCCATTGTTATGAGAACTACACCAGAAAATTCATGAATTCAAACAATACACAATTTCAGACTTAAGATGTTACATGCATCCCCCACCTTCTTCTTGTATAATGAAATACAAGCTGATAGTTCTCTATTAGAAAGAGACTGGAGTAAAGAATGTGCAGAATTCTACAAGCATATGGCCTGAATATTCAGAATTTGAAAACTCATAAAACAGCCAGTAAGTTTTTCAGGCAGAAAAAAAAGTAATACTAAATTCAGAATTTAAAAAAAATTGTTAAAGAAGCTGAAAAAAAACCAGAATAGTTTCGAAGAAGCTATAATTGTTCCAAATATGATACTCTTAATATTGACCTGAGCCCAGATTTTCTTTGATCTGAACGTTAAAAACATTTCTATTCCTCCTTTAATTATACTTCCACTCTGCTGAAATTGTTTGTAGGCAAGCTTCATTTAAGAGGTGATCTAAGTTTACAGCAGCTATGAGTAGGTCTTGGTTTTTCATAACACACTCAGGTCACTACATGCAATAAGTGCAAAGTGTTGGTATATAAAAAGCTGGAAGCACTATCTGTGAGGGAATATGTAATCTGGAAGTGTTTTGCAGCAAGTAAAAAGAAAGTGATTTTTAACAGTGGGTACTAAGCTGATGGGCTGAAAAGTTCTGCTTAGGTGCTCAGCAATTAACATTAGAAAACTACACTGCTATTTAAACTCTCTTAAGCTTGCATTTCATCTGAGTTAGTTTCAAAAGGGGTGGCCCACAGCTTGCCATTCTAACAAGAACTCCCCAGACTGCTGACATGAGCTGTTGATGCGGTTGTCACAGCTGTGTTCTGAACTGGGGCCTTTCATCGTGTATCCTGCACTCTTGGTCTTTACATGTACATGTTGGCCACACCTCCAAACCAGACCAGATGCATTTCATGAACTTCTCAGTTCTGAGTCATCAAAATAAGGATGTCTTAGAGAACATCTTTACCAGGGCACGTGTACGCAGTCAAAATACAGTTACCATATGCACCTGGCAAGCAGATACACCAAAGAAGAGCTCCTGACTGACTGCTAGAAATAATTGAAGTGAGAAAAAAAAAACCATCCTGCATGTTCTGCAGCTTTGCTGGAATGAAAATGAACAGACTGAAGCTTCATGGTTTGTAAGTAGCACAGGACCTTTAAAAAATGGGTCTAGGAGATGTATCAATTTAATATATTAAGATGAATTTAAAAAGATAGATGACAAAAGAAAAAGTTCTTTGAAGTCAACAAGAAAAACTAAAAATCAGGGAGGTAAAGAAGATGAAACCAGAGGGATGGGGAGAAAAAAAATCAAGACTGAGTGAAAAGAAGGGGAGAAGATTAAATTCAAAGATCCAGATCAGAAAGCTCAGAGAACCAAATGTGTGAGAAATAGTATTATAGAAATCTCAAAATTTCAAACTCCAATCATCTGTATGTTCAGCGTTTCGATACTGAGAAAGTATTTCTAAAGTGATGAGATATAGTATATAAGATAGACTAAAACTACAATAAATATAAATGAATACTTAACATAACACCACAACAGTAAAGTGATCAAATCTTATTACTAATTACTTCCTTACTATCATTATGATAGCCTCTGCCCGTGCTCCTTCCTTCTAATGCTGCCACAAGGTTGTTACATTACTCATCTTACAAAACAAACAAAAAAACTTTCCTTGTATATAGCAAATAAGCATGTTTCTTGCACATCTCATTTCTCCTTTTTTTTCCTTTCACATCAGTGAGTATACTACCAGAATTTAAAAGAATATGAAAGTATACTCATTTTTACATATATTATAGATGTTTATCATAGATTTCATATTATATATAGTAGATATTATGTACATATTATTTTAATATATTATTTTATAAGATAACCATATTCTGTTACATTGTTCATTCAATATCCATAGCCTTATAACACCCATTCTTACATTTTATATAAGAATATATGAAGTAATATCTATCTGTAAGAGATATATATATATATATATGTGTGAGTGATGTAAGTGTGTACACATACATTACTGCCTGTAAAGTATAATGCATTTTGGTACATTTGTAACGCGAGTGAAATCAAGTTAGAGAAATGTATACAGTCAATTGAAAAATGAAAGATGAGAACACTTTAATGGAATACTTTTGAGAAACTTCAGAATAATATTATTTTAGGAAATTAAAGAAACTAAGTATAGTCAAAGTGTCTGTTTACAGGAAATTATGTCATTCTTGGGGTGATCCTCTTAATTATGAGTTCTGAAGTAAAATATTCTTACTACTGCTAGGATGAAAGAAGTGTTATAGTAAATAAATAATTTGTGAACCCTGTGTATTTCTGAACTGTACAACAACTGCATGTTGAGTCTTTACAGTATTTTGATTCACAATGTGAGTTTTGCAACACCCTTGAAGAACATATAACAGACAACTAATTACCCGAGGTATTCCTCAGTAATGCAAACTGAAACCTTCTTGGGGGAAGAAAAAAAAAAGAAAAAGAAAAAAAGGAAAAAACCAACACTAAACTATCCTGCAAGGTCATAAACAAGTTACTACTGTGTATTTCTAACTCATTCCTTGACGTCTCTGCCAACATGCATCTTCTAGACATCATTATTGCACAATTACAATGAGCTAAACAAGTACACAAACCCCCTTTATAGCAGAATAGTGTTTATACACAGTATTTAGTTTCAATCGTTGCTAGGAATAGAGGAAACATTTTGAAATGTCACCCGTTTGTAGTAAAAACATTGTACAATACAGGATTCTCAGCAAAAAGAATGCAAAAAGGAGGGTGGTGTTGCTATTTTTGTTTTGCAGTTGGAACAGAGCCAAAAGAGATTTGTCGTTTAGTGAATGAGTGGCAGAACAGACTCCATCTGTGAATATGTACTCTGAGAAATTCAACCGGGTCCCCAGCACCTAAGCGGGTAGCTCACCAAATTGTACTGACATGCTCTTGCCTTGCCCACTTCTTGGAGCACACTAAAGCAGATGGTAACAACAGAGGCATCCACATTCTTATCCTAGGAATCCAAAGAAGCCTTTCAGGGACATGCCTCTGAAGTTTGTACATGCATCTCTTTCATATTCAGTACAAATCTTGCCGTTTAGAAGAAGTTTGCACATGCAGTCAGTCGCAACATAAATAGAAACTGGCAACGCAACTATGACTACTCCTCCTTAAAAACCTCATAAGCCTCCTCTTCAAAGAGATTTATGAATAATGGGAACTAAATAATTCATGGCACTGCAGATGCCACTCCAAATAGCCTCTTCCTTTTTAAGGTTTCAGTTTGTAGATGTGTGATCAAAAGCCTTCATCAGTCATGATAGTGGCATTTGTACTCAGTCCAAACAAACCGTATTTGCATCTGAATGTTTTTCATTGAAATGAGAGACATAATACACGAGCCAAGTTCCAACTAGAAGGCGTTTTATGCTATTTAAATTCAGTCAAATTAAAGGCTGAATGCAACCTAAAAGGTCTACTCTCAGAACAATAATTTGACACATCATAAATAAGCCACATTTTTTTGTTAGCGTAACTCAGCACTTGTCTGAAAATTTCACACAACATCTTAACAGTGCTGCCTCTTGAGGAATAACAGAGAAAAGTCCTGCATATAAGGTAATGAAGTAAACAGAAACACAACCCACTGCCACCAGTTCAAAGATTTTGCTTACTTGTGCAGAGTTACATGAAACCAAGCAGGTAAAGGTAGTTGTTCTGTGAAGGCAACATTAACGCAGAAGAACTTGTTACTACGGTTTGGAGCAAACCGATAGGTGTCTCATATGTCAAACTCTCACCCTGTTTTATTAATCCTTTTTATTAGTAAGGTGAGCATCATTGTTTGCCACATCCATTGCTCAGCTTTACTACTACATTTTAAAGTACCGCAAGCTGTCCCTCAAAATATAACGAATGGAAGAAACCAGTCCATAAAGGTCTCAATTATTTAAGGTGGGAGAAGTCACAGGAATTTCACCTTGGCAAGAGAAAAAGCAGTAGGACCAGATTAAAATTCTTGTTCTTGCCAAGGGGAAATAACTACAACTCTCATAAACTGAAGTTAACATTAATCTTAAAAAGACTATTAGAAGCCTAAAATGCCCTTTTCTTATGAACCTTAGTGGGGAGAAACAAGATCATTCTTTTTAATAGTCATGGGGGGGTTTAGTGTAAATCCCTTACAGTTTTCCCCCCCTTTTTTTTTTTTTTTTTTAGAAAGTCTTCCTATTTTATTTAGCAATGACATGAGCTGGTGAAAGAAGGAAATTAGAACAGAACTAATTCTGTTCAGTGATTTTACTTTCCAGCTCAGTCTCTGCTCAGTGACGGCACTTGCTGAAGTTAACAGCATATTTGTGCAGACAGTGTGTGCTTCTAGAACTGATAGAGCCTGATGTTTACAGTCACTGCCAGGGATTGGGGTGCAGAAAGGATCTTGTTTATACTCACTCCTGTGCAGACCAAGGTCACTGCTAAATCCTGTGTGTCACGGTGGGGGTGCAGGAAGTGAGAGGCTGCACCTGCGGGGAGGAGCGGGCAGGACAGGTGACCCTACACTGACCAACAAGGTGTTCCATCCCATAGATGTCATATTTGGTATAAAGCTGAGGGATCACAAGGGTCAAGCTCTCTTCTTCAATGGCCAGTGTCCAAGGAGGACTCTGCCTGTTCTGCCTTTGATCCCAAATCCAGTTCTGGAATCCAGTTCCAGAATCCAGCTCCTGCATTTGGTTCCCATCTGCCGCCTATGTCCAGTCTGGGACTTCCCCAGTGTCTTCCCTGCAGCATCAGTGGTGACAGTGAGGTGATTGCCATCAGGGGGGTTGGACTCAGTATTTTATGTATTTGTATATATTTCATTTGATTATTATTATTCTCATTAAAGCAGTTTTAGATTTTTTTCCAATCCATCAGTCTCTCTCCCTTACTCCTTTTTCTTTCCTCTCTTTGGGGAGGGGCAGAAGAGTAATAGAGAACATCTAGCATTCGTCTAGTGGCCAGCCCAGCCCTAACCCATGGCAGTGTGACCCCATTCTGGAGCATGTCACGGGTCAGTCTTTTAATGTGAAGTACATCTGGGTTGGTTTTTTTTTTATTTTGTTTTGGTTTGGGGGGGCTTCTTTGGTTTTGGTTTGTTTTTTTTTTTGGGGGGGGGCAGGATTTTTTAAAATAAAAATATATCAGTTTACTTTGTAGAAAACAGAACCCCATGAATTAGTTATTCAAAATACATTATATTGAGGTCTTAATTTCAAAGTCCTTAAATTTAGTTTAGTAATTATACACTAAACATGAGATACACTACTACGATCCCAATGACATTTATATTCATTCATATACAATCCAAGTAAATATTAGAGAATGCATGGTTTTAAGGTATCATTAATTTTGACATGGGAAGAATTTATGTGAATAAAAGTTAATATGACGATGAGTAAGGTACTCCAGAAAGCAAGGCTACTCCACAGCACGAAGGTATAGACTTCGCAGGAAAACAATAGGGAATGGCTTGTGGCAGACTAGCACAACACAGCACCAACACTGAATGCTAATGAGTAAAGCCAAGGAGTAACACTGGAGCATCACACGTTGGAAGATGACACTGATGAGGGCAGATGTAGAAAAATGATTATCAACTTCAGACCCCTAGAGCAGCGAGAATGAAATCACATCCTTGTGTTCTGGGAAATAAAACAGGCAACTTGGATAGAAATAAAGACAGCCTTTAATTATCTAAAAGTAAATTGGAAACAGCCCATGATAATTCAGAAGTAGTGTTATTATAGAACACAATGCAGAGTTAATTCAGAAATTAGTTTGTTCAAAAACATCAACAGCTGGGTTTAATAATAGACACAATGAATCAGAAATGAAGAAAAGCCTGAAACAGAAGATTATTGAGCAATTGCAATCATATTATTAGATTTACAACTAAACAATGGCAAAGAACCTGTATGTTAGAATGATTTAAATAAAACAAACAATAATTTGGATTGATGAGCTGCAGGATTGTCGAAAAAAAGAAAAAAACCAAACGAACTTTACAGCATTATTTCATCTAGTTGTGTTTCAGAGATGTTTGGTTACAGTTTTACCATGCCAAAAAATGACTTTTCCATTCCTTCATTATCTTTAAAATAAAATAAACACTGTCTTGACAAAAAACCAAAATATAATTCAAATAAAAAAAATGATTTCATGTTACAAAAGGTTTCAATTACACAGTGCTACATTCTGATATTTCTATTCATATTCAGTAAGATCTCCTGCAAATTCTCTCATTGTTTTTATGACTCCCATGGCATATGATGTTTAAATTCCGTTTCATTTGGGAAAGCATGGGAAGAGCACAATCAGACTATCAGACGTCTAAAGCTAGTACCACTGGCAAAGCAAAAAACAGACGCTGACTGCAAGTTTAGTTAGAATGATTTGCTGTATTATTAACAGAATTATGAAGCTGAACTTTGTGCAACACATGATCATATTTTCCATATAAAAAATAAATATGCAAAACAAATACTGTAGTGCCATATGTTGTTCTGCAGACAACAGAAATAAACATTTTTAATTTTTTGTTTTGTTTAGTTTTTTTAAGGGAGAAGAATATGTCTGTGTTGTTTGGGCAAATCTTAGCAACTTGATATCTTTCTGGTTAATCAGATAACCAATAATCTTTCCGGCTATAATTATTCTTTAAAAAATGTTTTCCTGTACATATAGTTTAGCTTTCAATTATCACCTTGGTTGAATTGCTAAGTGATGTTTTGTAAACTGGCAAATAATAAGGTGAATGATAAACAACAGCATTCTGAATACATGTGTCAGGTCTATCTAGCAGAACAGATTAACAGAAACTATAAAAATCCCTGAACTGGGTTTGATGGTATTATTCTGAAGTCAGAATGTATCAGAACAGGTGTAGCACTGTGACACACGGCCTTCTAACAGATGAAAGATAACTGTTACTCAGAGAACATGAACTAAACAATGTTAAGAGACTTCCTTTTTTTCAGGTCTCTTTATGATACATCTCCCTCAATCACATTTTTCTACAATGGCCCTGTATTCTGTCCAGATCAGATGAAGTGAATAAGATTCACCATTTTTAACCTCATTAAAAACTGTCCTTTACTTAGCCAGCAGACTCATCAGAAAAAACAGTCCTTTCTCCAAATACTTACAGAACAAAGTCTCCCACTATGTATTACTGCTTCTACAGCCATCAAGGCAGTCAACAAAACTTTGCTGACAAGCACAAAGCTAGGGCTTGGCTCTCCTCTCATCTCACTATGAAGACCGGTCTCTGCTGTGCCAGCCATAGTGCACTGTGGCAGTATACAAGTGAGCTTGAAAATCCTCTCCTGTGGTTCTGCTGTCAGCGCACTTGTGCCAGAACAAGGTGATTGCAGAGCCTCCCTGGAGAACCATGTAAATACTGGGTTAAACTGTCAGCAGACTAACAGAAAAATATATTCTTATATATGCAGTACTGATTTCCAGTAAGAATGAAAGTAATTCTAGGATGAAAAGAATAGTGTTGAAAAGATCGTGGTTCATGGCACAGTTTCTGAAACATACAAACATTAGTTCAAGACCAAAACTTTGTTTTATTCCACCTTCCTTCTCTGTTCTACTCTCACCTACAATGGAAGTACGCATGCAGAAAGAGAGACTGCCATGCTATTTCCTTTGGTTAACTCTTATTTTGGCAAGTTACAATTCATAGCAATACTTTCAATAAGAAAAACTGAACAGCTTCTACAGTCAGCACTTCGTCTACCAAGCAATGCTGAGCACCACTGTATGTTGAACATTGTTTAAAACTATAATTTCAAATTAGATTATCTTCAAAGAAAGAAAAAGAATGCTGACAAAAAATTGTCACTCAAGGTAAAATACTGCTATCAGATCTGTGTAAAGCTGTCAACCAGAAAGTAACCCAAGTATAAATATATGGGCTCTGAAACAAATTATGGAAAAGATACAAGTGCTAGAACTACATTTGATTCAATATTTTTGTATTCTGAGTTTCTAATATAGGAACTGGGAACGAAATTATCGTTTGCACAGAGACAACACTGCATAATCTTCCATATTTCATCATATGACAAATAGTTCCAAAGATATTTTCACTACCAAGTATTCCTTTACAGAAGTTGAACTATGTAGTATAAAAATAAAGTACGTCTCAATGACAGTCCAACAGAAAATTTGTTGTGAAGCATTGATCGCATCTCTCTATGATACATAAGAATATATACATTTATTTATTGAAAGTTAACATTTTTATTCAACATAGTTGTTCCTTCTGTGATACGTGCATTTTATTTCCTTTAATGATGTAAGTTTTTTCTTCTTTTGTTTTGTCTTCTAAGTAAAAAAGTCTTTCCATTGACTTTATAGAGCTTTCAATCAGAACTGTAATCTGACATTGAAAGAGGGAGGGAGAAGAAGGAAAAGGTTTTGGCCTGTGCAGCATTAACAGTATTTAGCTTGCAACTGAAGAAGTATTTAAATAAAAGGTGTACATGCAAGAAGCAATTCAGGCTGGCGGAAGGAAAAAGAAAATCTAACACCCACTGAATATGACAAGGATATTTCTATTGACTTTAGTAGGCTATGAATCAAGCACTAATTATACCATTACATTACTGAAAGAAAATAATAGTGATTTAGGAAAAATATATGGTAAATAAAGGAAACAGCCCTAGAATGATTGTTATAATCTGATATCAACCTGGGCAAGATGAAATTTCATTATTCAGCATCCTCTAACGCAGCAATTATTGGTAGTCATATGCACATATTATTATATGCTTATCAGCTATGATAGGTGATTATTGTACAACGTAAATCATTGATAAAGTAAATGAACCAAGAAATTCTATCAGCAATTTTCACACCAAAAACCCGCCCCAATTTCTTCAAACACTTTCTACCCGAAGTGACAACTCATATGATAAGATCCAGGAATCAATATGCAACCAACACCATCATAGCAAACAGCTATCTCATGAAGTTACTCCAATAAGAAAAAAAAATAATGTATTTTAAGAAGCAGAGCAAGCAGGCATAAGATGATCTGGCTCTTGACAAGTATTGTGCGTCGTTGATCTGTTGTTCACATCAGTAGGCTGAGAATCAGTTCAACTTGTGGCAAGGTAGCGTCCCTCCCACAGGAGACAGCTCTCCATGGACTCCTCCAGCTACCGTAGGGGTCTTCCACTGGCAGAGGTTCTCCCAGTGATGAACCACCCCAGCACAAACCTTCCTCAGAGTCACGGCCTTTTTCAGGATCAACTGCCTGCTCCAGCATGGACATCTACACAACTCTCTGCTCTAGCGAGAGCCTCTGCACAACTCTCTGCTCCAGCATGGGGCCTCTCCACAACTCTCTGCTCCAGCACGGGGCCTCTCCACAACTCTCTGCTCCAGCGTGGGGTCTCCAGAACTCTCTGCTCCAGCATGGGCTTCTCCACAACTCTTTGCTTCTGACTGCAAACTGACCTTTTCCCCACCAAACCGCTGAGGACTGCAAGGACTCAGCCTGCCATCTCGCCATGGGCTGAAAGGAAATGGCTGCTCTGGCACCTCTGCCCAGCCTCTTCCTCGCTACCCTGGATGACCGCATGGTTCTCTCCTGCATAGTTGTCTCTCCCTCTCTCCTACCTCCTCCCAAACAAAAAAGTGCTCCCAAAACAGAGGCTGTTGCCAAATGGTTTCCCCTTTTAAACACGTTTATTTTCAGAGGTGCTGATTGGCACAGCCTGGGCCAGACTGGAGCCGGCGGGGGGGAAGCTTTTCACAAAACTTCTTACAGAGGCCACGCCAGCAGCACCATCCCCCAGTACTGAAACGGTGCCAAACACAAACCCAACCCAAAGACAGACAAGCTTAATGCCAGGCTGAGTGCACAGTCAGCGGAAGTTCATGGAAAACAGTATTAACAATAACTCCAGGTAAGTTAAAACATGAAGTTCAGAGCACTGAAGGAGACATTAAGGACATAAAAGTATAATAGTAATGAAGAGAATTAAATACCAAAAGATAACAAACGTGACATTTTTTAACATTAAGCCTTTTTACTAGAAAGACATACAGATTTTTTTAGACCACTATAACATTTTGAATTAAGTACCCATAAATCTAGAGTTAATACTCCTGTCCTCTGTCCACCCTCCATTCTCTTTGTGGTTCTACTTACAACCTACATTCCTTCACTGTATGTAATTATAACTGTTTTATACTTCACTCTCATAAAAAGCCATACTGCCCTCCTCTCGCATCTTTAATCTGAAAATATGTTATAACATGCATTATAGCTAATAACACAGAAACACTGAATAGCTATCAGACATAATCTACACCTTGTCTTATAAATAGAAATGAGTACTTGAGATGAAAAACAAAAATAGCACACAACTTGAAACCTTCAGCATCTATGAACAGGAGATATTTAATATAAAGGTAATTAACTCAGTGAATTTGCTAAATTTATCTGAAGTTAACTTTAAAGTTTTAGCTTTAGAAGAACATATTTTAGACAGATCATAAATACACTAACAGTAATAGAGCTACTTGAGAAAGATCATAAGATTACTAACATTTATAGGCTTATGACATATTTACTTTTGGACTTAAGTGGTCCAAAAGAAGGTAAGGGCCTGGGGGGTATGGGAGGTAGAAATGCGATTAATATATGTAATCAGCCAATTAAGTTATCAACTGGGAAAAAGTATAATAAAATGACGAAAGGCATACTGAAAACTGTCCGATTTCTTTTCAAGTTTATTCCCTCAGTATGAAAAATCTGCCTCTATGAAATGGTACTAAACTTTCAACTGCAAAAAGGAGCCACTTTTCCAAGGCAGTGTTTAATTAATTTATGGAGTTAACTGCTGTGAAAGTTCATTGAGACAAATATCAAGCTGCTTTTCAAAGGGGTTGGATAATTTTCTGATGACAAACAACACTGGCAGCTTTGTAAGCAAAGATAATGATGTAATAGTAATTAAATCTCATGCTTCAGGGTAAAAGCAGAGTCCCTCTATCCCAATAAGAGCATGAACTATTATTAATAATATTTTCTTCATCCCATAAATGTAAACTTCTAGGTGAATTGTGTTATCTGGCTTGCCTCTTAGCCTACTTGCCATTCTCAAGGGCAGCATATGAGACTAAAGAAATCCACGGGTTGACTCAGTCTGGCAGTGCCTGTGTTTCCATGTGAAGTGCTATAATGCCATCAGAAAATAAAATGCAGAACTAAATCTCCCTCCAACTACCTACTAACAAATACCCTTATTTGGTCTAAATCCAGAAACCTACAGCATCATCATCACTATCCACATAATCCTATCATTTGCAATAATAATAAAAAAAGTGCGAATGACAAATTGGCCAACACAAAAAAATAGACTACATGAATTTTATATTTTCAAATTATCTTCTTGAAATTCCTATACCGTTACTTCGTTTTTGATATGCAACTGAGAAGAGAGCAGAGAAAGACCATTATGGAAAAAAGGTGTTGAAGACATGGAAAACGTACACTGCATACTTACCAAATGCTGATATTTAGTTGATAAAAATAATTACAATTTTTTAAAATGTATTTGGGCACAAGCAGTGTAACATGTATGTATTACTGCTGTAATATTTCTATGCCTTCCTCTGTATCCAAACTCTTCAATAAACTAGAATTTTAGAAAACATGAATAAAAGCCATTGATTCAGCAAAACCAATAAAAAGGAGTAAAAGTAGCAGGAAGCACACATACACGGAAAACCATTAAAAAGCTACACAAAATCTGACTGTCCTTTCATTATCCAGATATTTAGCAGAAAACATGGCTCTAGAAAATACATTTCAGAATACTTCACAGTAAGCCTGTTATGAAGACAAGAAAAGCCTACAAATATTAAGCTTATTAGTGTGTACTTAGTTATAAACAATTGAAGGAGAACTTCGGTTTTATCAAAGAAATATGATGTCAAATAGATGTACATCCTGATCACTTTTTGGCACCTATTTTCATACATATACACCAAATTATTAAATAACAAAACTCATGAGCAGCTATTTGTTAGAAGTAGTTTAGCAATGTTGCTTGAAACCACTAAGCCGTAAAAATACACCATAGCACTAACAGCAAACACCACTACTAAAGAACACGGGAAGTAAAATAACATTAAGCAAATAAAGTAAGGAAAGTACAGGATCATGTCATATTTCCCAACGAAAATTGTTCATACTTTGTAATACAGTAACTCAGAGGATAGTCCACAAAGAACTGCAACAAAAAGGCAGCTGACATACATCTGAAATCCAGGTGGCCGCATCATCGATTCTTTTGGCACCACCACTGGTAAGGCACTCATCACGAAGAAATCAAAGCTGAAAATCCCTGACTACTGAGCTGTTGGTGGAATTTGTCAGTGAGGCTGCTGAGAACAGGCACATTGCTTCTGCTGCTTCTCTCCTCCCAATTACCTCAAAGAGCGGTCAGGAGAAACTGAGCCGGACTATCCGCTGCCCCTGCACGTTTTCAGAGCAAAGGTGCGCTTCCTCAACCTCTCACTCCTCTGCTCTCGCAAACAAGTGACAGCAGCAACACGGACTACAAACAGGTTGCCGAACCTCTATGACAATGATCTGAGTAAATGCATTTCAAGTTAGATTCAATATTCTCCCATGCCCCCAGGCTTTCAGGAGTTGCCATATGCAGCCGCATCAGTAAAATGTGCCTTTCTGAGTTACTTTGCTCATGGTTTCTGCACTCTATGAATAGAAGTTACATCTATATTTAGAGTTCTCATAGTAAAAATAAAATAAACAGCTTCTTTCTTTGACAATTTTCAACTCTGCTACATAAATGAAACAAAGGTAGAAAACTAAACTGAGAGCTTTTCTGAAAGAGTTCCCTCTATGTTTTACTCATGAATTAAAAATAATTACCCCCCCCAAAAAAAAAAAAGCCCACGAAAAACTCCACTTCCCTCTTATTATTAAGAGCTTTGTCTTCTTAATGATAAACTTTGTTAACATAGATTTATAGTCATCCTATCCTTTTGGGTTTAAAAGAGATCTTCAGAATTACTAACAGGGGCGTGATTATAGGAGACAGATACCTGGATTCAGAGCTCTGTTCATTCCATTTACCTGTCTGCAATTCATGAGCTCAGTCAAACCATCTCCTGCTGCATCAGTTGATTATTTCGTTTTATTCTAAGAATTCTAAATGATTTATTTATTTTAATGCAGAAGGAAAACTTACAGACACTTATTTTTAGTGTCTAAATTTAGTATACCTCTAACAACACCTTCATAGCTGAACATGTTTTGACCAGGAGTTTAGACCAAATGACCTCCAGAGGTCTACCCCAACCTAAACTGTTCTAAACTCTGACTAAGTTCCTGTTATAATGCCAGACAATTTGTAGGTAGAGATACTTTTATTAAATCAGTTAATGGGCATGGAAAAAAGAAAAATGAATTTACGAAAAAAAAAAAGAGACTAGGAAATACAAGTGGATTAGTAAAGTGGGGGTAGGTCAGGGTTTCCACTCTTGCTGTTCCAAAGGCTGAGAGGGCTGTAAAAAAAAGTTATCAGTGTGCAGTCAGCACAGTGTGGCAGAAAACGCAGGCTTCTCTGTGGCTCAGCAGAAAATACTGGCATCCATCCATCTTCACCTCAGCTTTATAACCCTTGTTAAAATCTAAGTATTATTTCTCTCTTGCACTGTGTGATGGCAGATATGCCAGCTTCAAGCCTGGCACTATAACACAGGACTAGGAAGTTGCTCACTGGCTAAGAGCATTAGAGCCACCAGTACTGGCAGCTATAGACTGGTTTCCATTAATAAACTGTACATATATACTAACATGGAATCCTTTGAAGAGTGAGGAGTTAGTCACTCCAGGCACTCATCACCTCAGAAATATCATTATCATGGTCTACTGTTGCAGCAGATGGAAAACTCTCCATAAGGGTAGCCAAACACTACAACAGGGTGCCAGTGAAACTGAGGAATCTCAGTTTCTTGGAGATGCTCAAAACTTGTTCAATTAAGGCCCACAGTAACCCCGTCTAACTTCAGAATTGCAATTGCTTTGCTCAGGGGGTTGACCACATGACGTCTAGAGCCTAAGTTACTCCATCATTAGCTTCATCAAGAATCACTAATACTACATGCAATAATCTCATCGCTAAGTATGCACTCCTAAACTTCAGCTTTATCTTGGGTATTTTATAAGAAATGAAATGTTGGGTACATCGGAAGACTAAAAGGGCTTTTGATCACAGTAGAGAAAGAATCCTTTATCTCACCATACGAAGACATTTATTCTAGTATTTACTGATTGCCCTGTTTCTTCAGTCACCTAGAGGAAAAAAAACTTAAAGCCATCCCTGAATTATAGTAGGAATTAAAGATATTACTCTTGATGGAATTAAGAATTGGCATGGAGCCTCACGTAGGGCTGGGTACAAAAGAAATATATTTTTTTTCCCCCTCTGGTTGTAAATTAAGGATTTTTATAAGAAATCTTTAGCATTACAAACAGATTATTAGACAGATGCTATACAGTAGGACACACTTTGAGTAGATTAGAAAGTGATAATAATGGTATTAGTTCCACAAAGTTGTAAGTATGTCCTATATAAGGAGAATTTTAAACTTACTTACTCATTTTACATGATATTTTAAACTACTTTATGTTAAAGGTGATTTACAGATAACAAGCAAATACTAAGGTATCCCAAACCCAAGAGTTTGGTGATCTTAAAACCCAAGAAACTAGAACAGTCTTGCAGTGCCCTCACCACCAAGCTTCTCCGCAGAGTAACAGAGTATAAAAGGGTGCTAACACTTTGGGTAATGGAAGAGATTGGTAGAAAGACAGTCAAACTTAGCCAGGCACCTACAGCAGAGGCCTGAAACAGTTACAGTCCATGATGTAGTAAACAATAAACAAAGAAAATGCCGAAAGAAGTTTACCTACTTCCACTGCTTTAATGGCAAGAACTCTATCATACTTTCACCACAGAAAGTACTCTCCACTGTTTCAAATGCTGGCTTAATCCAACCACACTACCTCAGACTCATGCAGAGACCAGTCTTCTTATCCCAGACCAAGACTAGCAGCAAAACTCCCAAGACAATATCACTTAACAGTGCCTTTTATTAGCCATTTTGTAAGATGCTATTATTTTCATCATCAAATGCTTCCATAAAATATATAATACAGACCATTCACTCTTTTTTAAGTGTTGCTGTCAATACACTTGCTAAAATTCATCAATGTACTTGATTTCCATAGTGACTAACAACATGTAAGGTATCAAGCACACCTTGTCATGAATTCTTTCCCTTTTGCTCCACTTCCGTTTGAAAAACCACCCTTCTGCCATAGTGCCAACTCATGTTCCCTCTCTAATAAAGAACATTCAAGTTCTTTGAACCTTCAGGGCTGCAAACTGTATATTGCAACATGCCACATGTTAGATTACAAGTGCTAAGACTGTATTTTGTCTTTCCATGTAATTGCAACTAAAAAACAAAGTTACATTTTTAAAGGAATTTATAAAAGCAAGTACAACGAGATCAATATTTTACATTTGAGGTTATTAAATTTCTACTAAAGATCCTATTCATCAAGAGCATCTACACGTGTATTCTTCCTATTTTTAATCTCTTAAGACACACATGGCATTATTCGAGTAAGTCAGAAAATCAAAGAAAAATATCCCTGCCAATGGTTATGGGTGGCAATTTAACACCGATATTGATTAAGCACCTTGGATGTATTGGAACTTGATAGAAAAGTCTCCTGACCCTAGAAATCAATGCAAGGTGAATCTGCTTAGACTTTTCTTCACAGACTGGGGAGCTGCACTGTTGGGTGTAAAGCCAGCCTCTCAGCTCTACCACAGGGAGGGAGCGATGCCTTGGCCATTACAAAGCAGCTGGCCAGCTAGCACCGCACACACCCTGATGAATCTTCAGTTCTGCTTCTTACTCATCCCCATGTAGTGCAACACTGTCTACTGTGGAGCAAGGTGCTGGGTTTGGGCACTTTTAGGACAGCAGTATAGAAAGACAGGGAAAGGGGAATGTTGTGTGATTGCGCTACTCAAATTGGTCACCTCTCTGAGATGTCTGACTTCAAAATATGGTGCCTTAATCAGTGGAAAAGCAGAGGGAGTCCAGAACACTTAATTATCTTTAGAGTAGCAACAAATGGCTGGATGATCACTTTCATGACTAGAACAGTGGATGCTAAGTGTCTTACTACAGTTACAGACCTTACTGCATCAAGCATTATACAAACACGGGAACACACACTCCTTGTCAGGAGAACCGCTAAGCTGCTGGACAAGAGAAACAAGTCAACAAGTAAGTTGTATCGGCCCTTAGCACATGCGTTGTATGGCTTTACAACGAAGGAGCAGACTGCATGCCTGGGATAATGAGAAAGGTATTTCTGAAAAAAATGGAGTGGGGAAAAAAAGCAGGGGAAGAACAAAGGCTGAGGGAAGAAGAACAAAAGGAAGGATAAAATAAGCAGGATAAATTAGGCTGAGGCTATTCTGGTAAAAGGATTAGAATGAAAAAGAGACTCAGTAGTATTTGGATTCAATAGTGACAAAATAAATTAGAGTTAAAAACCCCTCCATGAAATCCTTGACTTAGAACAAACAATGTCTGGAAGCTCCCTTCATGCTGAAACAGCTATCCCTTTGCCTATGATTATGAAAGGTGTGACACTGACTCAAGAGAGAGATTTAAAGTCTTTATTCTATTTGGGACAAAAGGGTGAGGAGGGTGGAAAACAGGGGTCAGAATAATATGAAATAAATCTCCACACAGTTTTTACTTTGCTTCCTGACAATGCCTTCAACTCTTATCAGAGGAAGTGAGGGCAATATCAAAGCATAAAAAGACCAATAATCTGTTCAAACATGACCTTTTCTGTATGTTATCGCAGTGGTATGGACATATTGAACAAATTAACTTACAGAACAGGGGTCATAATATTTTTGAAACTTCTGAGTAATTGTGTAAAAATAATGAATACAAGTGTAAGTGATGGCAATTTCCATATTTTCAAAATCAGTTCTTAGGCAGCTCTTCATGCACAATTTTTTCTTCTCCTCCACCCTAAAAGAGAAACTTTGAGTAGAAATTTGGGAAAACTGAGTATACAAGTGTATATTCTACCTATGTAGATGTTCTGTCTTATATAACAAATTATTTCCTTTAGGAATGATTTAATCAGCTATTATTTTAAAAGCAGTATTATATTAGCTAGGAAATAATATAATAAAACTACGCAATAAACACCAGAACTAGTGCACTACAAGGAGAAACAGAACTACAAGCAGGAACAATGTATAGCTTTACTGGGGAACAAGCAAATGACTGACCACGATCACCACTTTGAGAGAGAAAAGGAGAGTTGCCAGTACAACCTTCCACTAGAAACACAACTACACCAACACATCCAAGGTGTGCTCATCAGCAAGAAAAAAACAGCTCAGGAAGGATACTCTCTTTTTCTGCTCATTTATAGATATGCTGTTTAAGAAAAGTAGAAGTATTTTGTTTCAATGAGTTGCATTTAGATTTTGTAATTGTACTTAATGTGCAACTCATTTTCCATAACTCCATATAATGAAAATTAAAAAAAAAAAGGTACAAGATTCTGTGATACAAATAAAACTTCAGTTGCTCAGAAGTACAGTTTTGGACAAAGTGGAAATGGTTATCATCTTATGCAAGTTGCTTTTTCTAATGTGATTTTTATTCTTAATTTAGAAAAAAATTGGCATTTTTCTGAGATAAACCTTCACAGTGGTTTTGCTGTAATAGAAATGTTGCATCACTTGGAACCTTTAAGGAATATCCCCATAATGACTGGAAACCATGTGAACAGACTATTATGAAATATTACGGAGTCAAAATGAATAGCGCTGTCAAAAGCAATGTTCATTTACTGATGGCACTGTAACTTGTACTCAGTGGTACTCGGGCAATCTCCTGACAGGTTATGAGGCAGAGGGAGCAAGTAGTACCTCCTTGCAAAGGTCTGCACAGATGTGCCCTTGGTCTAGATAGAAGTTGCCAGTTCCAGGATTAAGAACCATTAAATATCAGCTCGCCTCCCTTTTGTTGGCCATACTTTCCTTTACTGCACAGCTAGTCCAGACGTTAAAAATCAGTACATGCATGAACAAACCTTAAGACTTTTTCCAAGCGGCACATAAGGTAATAGGAAAAAAAAAACCCAAACAAACAAACAAACCCTAACCAACCACTCATTCTAGAAATACACCACAACTTTATATGGCTTTTAAATTTAAATATTTGTTCCTTCAAAATAAAGTAAGCCATCACAGCCCAGGATTACCAAACAGCTCTCCTTTTCCTTCCAGTGCTTTGTAAGGATTTGTCAGTTTGTTATTGTATACTCATTCCTCTTTAGACTCCTACTTGTATTATTTAATTTTTCTGCTGCTCTGCAGATAACAAATATGTTGTCAGCCTGTCTGTATATGTCCATCAGATATGCACAGGGAATAAAATGCTTAGAACAGGAGACAAAGGGCTATTCCTTTACTCCTGCCTGAGAAAAATCAGATTCACTAGAAGCTGAAGCCAGTTATACCTCTTACAGTGGCAGCAGATTGAAGAATGCTTTCTATTCACAAGAATTATATGTAGCATAAAGAAACAGACATTGCATGATAGATCTCTCTAACTCTATGGTCTTTTAAAAAAGCTGTTGCACTTTGAAAAATAATTTGCAGATACTGATATTTTAATCATCCACAAGGGGGAAATAAAATATGTACAGAAAAAAAAAGTCTATGAAACTAAAAATATCAGAAAAAACCCTTGAATGTTTTGCATTTGGTTAAAGAGCATCCTCTTCAATGACCAGTTAGCAATGCATACAAGATGGAGTCATCTGAAATCTCTTCTTCATAAAGCAGTGCAGATTATCACACCTAGCGAAATTCATTGTACCCTCAGTGACTAAAGCTCCAATGTATTCATTAAATATCACTAGGACTCTAAAGGTAGAAGCTTCTCTCAATTCAGCTGCAGCACTTAGCTGGCAAGATTAAATCAAAAGCTCACATAAATATGCCTGCAGTAACATTCAGCTTTTTGCTCTTCTATTAGTTTATTTCCCAGATTAATCAGCATTTGTAATGCACTCCTGACACTTGCCTGAACACAACATACTGTAATAACACTGACCATGATTAGTGTTTCTTCATGTGCACTTGTTATTAATGCAATTATTTATTAATTATATACTCTTATGAAAAACACTATTTCATGTATGAACAGCTTCAAATGAGTCCCATGTGCTGTGGCAATTATTTATGAAATTATGAAGAATTATTTCATATCTGCACTTAGCAAACTTGCCTTTATAAGATAATAATGCAAGGTGCAAAAGAAGACATGCTGAATTTGTTAACTAATTTGTTAACTAATTTGTTAGCTCTATTTAAAAGTTATTAACAACAATGAATATTCAAAGCTGGTTTAATCTGAGGAAAATTAGTACATATTCACACACACACTCATTGAAAAATATCTACAAAACATCAGACACAAATAAGTAAGTGGCATAAATTAAGGGCCACTCACAAAGGCACTAACAGGTTATCTACGCAGAAAAAGGAAACCTATCACAAGACTAGTAATTTTCAGACTCTGAAGTTTTGAATTTCAAGTAATTCTTACTTCCTTAAAACTGTATGATCTAGAATATATTTTCACCACTTTTTAAGGATGCAAACAAACATATATTTCTATTTCAATAAATAGGGGAAAATTTCTTATTCTCAGAATAACTATAATCAGCAATAGTTACGAAACCATCTTTTGGGCTGGAGAGAATATTGAGGGCTTTTCATAAAAGAAAAAAAAAGGACTAATTGAGTAGCTACCATCAAAATAAGTACCAAATTCCATCATTTCATTATATATCCTTTCCTGAAAGAGCACAGTTCCAATTTGAGCAGAAAAAACCCCATAGAAACATATTATAAAATAGGCACATTATAGAGATAAATGTCATGAAAGAAATAAAAAAAAGCTCTAGAGTACAAGAACCATCAACCTTAAAACAGTAGCAGTAACATCAGCAAAGCACATTGTTAGTTAGAGAGGCTGTAGCCCACAGCCAGATAGAGACTGAGGGAAACAGCTTTCAAAGAACAGCATGGAAGCATTCCAGAGAGGAAGTGACGCATGCCCCTCTCCAGTTTGATGGTCAGAAGAGCTCGCGCAGCTTCAGCTAGGAGCTTAAGAAGCAGTACCTTAAACAGTGCTGACACCGCCTCAACCCATGCACTGAGCCAAGGGAGAAGAGGAGGAGCAAGAGCTGCCATGCAAAATCTGACTGGCACTGTGGCAAAACAATTTCTATTCTGTGCTTAGAGAGTGCGGGCAGAATGAGCTGAACACCACTGGAGCTGAGCCCAGAAGGAAGAAGATGCTGAAAGCATCCTGTGCCTGAGGCATCAGACTTAACAGCTGACATAGGAGAAACAGTCAGCAGCAATTCCTGAAGCAGGAAAAACATTTGCTGCTGTCATTTGCAAGGCACGGGACCCAGTTGTCCCGCCGTGCCACAAAAGCAAAGCAAAGACGAAAGGACTGGCTGAGAACAAGGAATCACAACCAGCTTGAGACCAGTAAGGATCCACCAGAGTTAAAACACTTTAGATACCATCTAAAGCTCTCTCTTCATTTATGTGTTTGGACACTAGATAGTAGGGCACAAGATACAAAGGACTCAGGGCTGAGTCCTTGACAGGGGAAGTCCTTGAGAACAGACAGAAAATACTAAAAGCTTATCCTCCACAGAAAACAACAAATTGATAAAAAAAACTTTTCCTTGCTGAAACTGTCATAACATATCATGTCATAAAGATGACCTGGCCATTCACATTTATATAAAAAGATGTAAACAGTTAACCCCTTCTCTATAAGCATTTCAAAAACAAGTCTGGAGTTGTTTTGTTTCCCTCTCTTGCTAGATTATGGTAGTCTCAGTCCAACTGATACTAAATTCTGTCTGTTATACAGAATGGCTGGAGAGTTGGATTGAACAGGCACATTAGACTTTATGGTTCTCAGCGGAGAATATAAACAGATAGCAAAAGGGGGCATGAGCGACCACATACCAAGTTCACATCAATCATAGTCTGCCTAAATCTTCACTCTAAGTCAAGTCTGCCAAAACCTGCACTCAGCTACACTGGGTATTTACACCACTAGGGAGTTTGTGGATGTCCAGCCATTGTTGGATGCCCAACCATTCCACCATGCAATATGGGGAAAACCTCTGATGCTCAGATGTAAGCAGCTGTCTGGATTCTTAAGTGACATTTTGGCCTTATTTCAGTACCTCCTAAGAAAGAATAAAAGAATTTTAAAAAGTTTGTTCCATTCCTTTAGCCCTTTGTTCCAAACTGATTTTCAGTGTGTTAAATATGAAGAATAGTTGCTCTGCATCACTGAAAATAGGACACTGAGAATTTAGACAGGAAATCTAATGGTCTCATGAAAGGTAAGATATTAATCAATATAATGATGACATTTATTCAAACAAATGACCATAATACAAGGCAAATGTATTAGCCACCCTAACAAGATGAAGGACACCATTAAATAACCAAAGATATGCTTTGTTCTTAAATATGATTGCAGGATCAACTGTTCTCAAAGGAAAAGACAAATGAACAGCTTTTATACCCCGTGTCTGGAGAATGGGTGCGGTGGACTGACTGCAACGAGCACCAAAGCCCCCATCCAGTCACTTGCTCACTTTTTCCCAGCGGGATGGGGGAGAGAAAGGGAAGGGCAAAAGCAAGAAAAAAAACCGTGAGTTGAGATAAAGAAAGGTTAATAAGTAGGAGCAAAACAAAACCAATACCCCAAACCCCAAGGGAATGAAGGTCAAGTAAAACAAACCAACAAACAAAACCCCACAAAACCAACCAAACAAACAAACCCCTCCAAGAGGAGCAAGGGGCAATCACTGACCACCTCCCACCAGCAGACTGATGCCCAGGCACCCTCTGAGCAATGGCTACTTTGGAAAAACTCGCCCGCACCACCTTCCCCAGTTCCATTGCTGAGCATGACACTATATGGTATGAAATATCTCTTTGGTCAATTTAGGTCAGCTGCTTGTGGAGGGGCAGAGAGAAAAACAAAGGCAGCCTTTATGCTATGCAAGCACTGCCCAGCAGTATCCAACACACTGGTGTGTTACCAACACCGTTTTAGTCACAAATCTAAGACACAGCACCATACAGGCTGCTATGCAGAAAATTAACTCCACCGCAGCCGGTCCCAGTACAAGGGGTTCAAGACCCTATCTATATTGAAACTACATATCTTTTTTTCAGGAAAAAAGTAAAATGAACTATGAATACCTAAAACTGATAAAATATCAGAATCTTAACAGCTAGGCACCAGTGAAACTTCTCTAGTAATAAACTGACAGCAATTAAATTAACAGCTTGGAAAGAGATTTCATTGGATAAAATTTACCAAGGGAACAGGCTATGGCAGGAGGACCTCTCTTTTATAGAACAGATAATAAGCAATATCTCATAGTTCCACCCCAAAAATCTGAAAGTGAAAACCACAGTATATTTTCTGGAATGTTTACTACATTAAAATTAGGGGGAAAACCCAAACTCATTCATTATTGGAAATGAAGTGAAAGATAACAGTACAGAAATTGAAAGTAACAAATCAAATAACTTGTTGACTTTGCTCTTACTCATCCAATGCAAAGAGAAGGAAGATGAGTATATCGTAGAAATTTAAGATAGCAGTCGCTTACTATTTTACAAGTTAGTCACTATTGTATAAATTTCTTACTAGTAAGAAATATGAGATGGTGATGGCATAACTAAATGATATTTCTCTTTACATTTGAAGTTCAAAGATGATTTCCACAAAGTTAGAGACTGAAGATACAAGAGTCCAAGATCATTTTGTCATCTTTCACTGGTACATTGCGCTAAGAGAAAAGCCATCTGATCAATGGAGGGAGAGATGATAAGAACCCGCTCCTTAAAGACTGTTGGGCTCAGAATACAAACCCTGCTGTTTGCTTTGCCAGTCAGCGACACAAAGAAACCAGACAGAACGATCTTTTTCCAATGACAGTATCCACGCTCTACTTGCAACAGACCCCAATACAGAAACTTCCCTTTCCTTTAAGGGCAAAGCCTCCTTCCAGGTGTATGAAACCAGTTCTAATCTTAATCTCATAGCTAGGCTGCTTATTTCTTTATTCAAGATGTCACATCATTTGCTTCTGATTGCAGCTCCTTACTCAGCTCCTCCCAGTATCATCTACCTGAGAGATTCCACTACTCTACCTTTTAGTCGATGCTATCTATTTGTGGCTACACCAATACTCTTGCCCCTTGGCACCACCTAGCTACACAGCCATTTAAAGTTTTCATTAAACCAAACCTTTATGAGACCTATCAAAGAATTACATAACATCACTTGCAGCAACCAATACTGTTCATCTTCATGGTCACCAAAGATTTTTGTTGCTATTGATTCTCCTCCTAGTATCAGAAAAAAAGGTCAGAAAAAAAGGAGAGACTTTTCTCCGCTTGTATTCTGGTACACCACCAGCAGCAACAAGCCAGCAGTTGCAACACACTGCATAGAATTTCACTGTGTATAAAATAAATTACAGGTTTATAGTTAATCAAAAGGTGTTATTAAATGGCTTCTGCCAATGGATCTTTATGTATAGTATATAATTGATTATTTTTTTCCCTGAAGGAGACCATAGATTCAAAGCACATTTTAATAATACCGTAAAATCTTCAACAATTATCTGCACAGGATAACCACAGGATTTAACAAAGATTGTAATATTACCGTATGCTATGAATAATCTGAATTTTTCCTCAGTGACTTGACTACAGATGTAAGAGCTCAAGTCACTTGATAGTTCATTTTGTAGCACATTCCTGAGAATACCATTATCATCATGACCTAAATAAGTTTGCAGTTAACAAATTTTTTTAAAAAGTATTTCAACAGGATAACTGCTACAAAAAGATTTTTGAAGAAAAGAAATACAGTTAACTAGTGATATTCTCAGAATCCTAGTAAAGGAAATTCAAACTCTGATTTGCACTGGCACTGTCATTTATGGTAGCTACCAGGAAACTCAACTGCATTTTAAGAAATAAAATCCCTCTCCACCAAAGACCAAATTTGATGGCTCTTTCATACTCTATTAGTTCACGATATAACATGCTTTTGCTAATAGCTATAAGAATTCTGGAGCCAAAAACATCAGGTGGACTTGTTAGAGCATCTACAGAAATGTTTGCTTTTTCTCTCTAGCATCAAAATTAACAGGCACCAGATTTTTCTGAGTAACATTCTTGCACAGGCATCTAAAGCAAACTTTAAAAAAAAGATACACTGATTTAAAAAAAAAAAAACACTGATTGAGGATACCCTGAGGAAAAAAAAATATTTGAGTGACAGAAAGCTGACTGTTGAAAACATATCGCACTCTCTCTCTCATGTATATACAAACACTTCAGAAGCTAGTGTGAAGCTATAAAACCTAGTTTGGGTATTAATTTCCTGTTTTCTGTTGTAAACTAACTCCTCATAGCAAGCATAAAATAACAAGTAGCATACTTTTTTCTGCTTGCTCTACAGTAGCCAGCATATGGGGTCCTGGCCAGGCTTGGGCTGAGTGGGACGCACAGTATCACCATCTGCTACTTGCCCACCGAACACTGGGCGTTTTTCTGCATTCTTTGGTGGCCTGAAATCCAACATTAAGTTTATAAAAAAAAAAATCTTTGAAATTCATAATCAGAACTAAACAAGGACTTTCAGAGTAAAATTTTTATTACCTGAAAGTTTCTGTAGCAAGTATGAACTTTCATTAACTGAAATAAGAATATTTAGCTGTAACACTTTCAGAGTAAAATACATTTTAATGGACCTCTAGAGGAATGAATCATAGCTCTTCTCTTCGTTTTTCTCCTCTAAGTTGGAGGAAATAATTTTCTTAGAGCAGATCTGTTTTGCCCAATGCCAGAGGAAAATGTAACTATGGGCAAAAGAATCAGGCAAATACTCAGCTTCCCCCTTCAGTGAAGCAGTAAATCACTGCAGGTACAGCAGTGGTTCAGGTCTCCATCCCCTACCAACAGAATAGCACTGTTGTGCTCAGACTTGGAACTACTGGCATTCAGCAACAGGCTGTAGGTGAGATGTTCTCCCTGTGTTAAGTAAATGAAACTGGAAAAGGCATTTAAATTAATTTTATGAGATAACTTAATCACACTGTGCTTATTAATAAAAACTAGGGTTTCACTGACAGAAGGAAAACCTCACGTTTTCAGCTTTAGTAAGAAACAACTGGACAGCATCAGAAAATTATGACTTGCCCCAAGACAGCATTAGATTATGTAGTAATTTTCATGCTCATGAATCAAATTTAATTTGCAAATGGAGGAACAAATTAGAAAAACAACTATAAAATCAGGAATGTTAGTGATCTAAAAATACTATAACAATGACCTTTAACTGCTGAAAGATTTGAAAAGCAAAACACCACATTTTAGAAAGGGCAAGGTTCTTAGTAGGGATAGTGTCTCAGAAAAAGATTTCGACCGTTTCATAAAAGTAATTGAAAACTCGCAAACATTTACTATTAATGTGTTAAGCCAAACAGTTACTTTAACACCAGCAAATCTGCGCAGCAACTCTGATGAAAAATTGTCTCCTGTCAAAATCTCAGGGAAACAGCCCTAGATGCAGTTATCTGTGTGAAAAGGTATTCTCAGTTCTAAAAGCAGGAATTTCAGAAGAACTGGGTTTATATAATGCCTGTTCTATTGCGGTGCAGGGAAATATTTATCACAATAAAATTTGAAAAAAAATCATTCCCGTTGCCTTTTCTGAAAAGTGTTTTGGACACATTAACACAGGTCATTCAATTAAGCGTATATTAAAAATTCAGTCACTGTCATTCTTCAAAGTACTTTTTGTTGACAGATAAGAACTATGGACATTTCGCATTTATTCATTATTTCAGCTTTGTCTTCTAAAATTCTCACTTTTTAATATCTGAGGTATTCTGGGTGACAATGCTGAAACATTCACATGTATAATGAAAGTCTTAGACCTGAAAAGTTGTGGGATTTTCTGTGCAGTCTTTGTCTTTTGAAGGTGACACACTTTTTACACATCCAGTATGCTACACATGTATATGTTGCCCTAATGTAAAGACCAGCTGTTACTAGATTTTAAGAGCTTTCAGAATAGTGGGCGGTAAATTCATAGCTGGACCCTTATGGAATATTTTGTAAAACAAATTCTAGAGTTCATTATCATTGAGGGTTTTTATCTAACAAAGTCCATTAAAAAGTGAATAGAAAAACAACAGATGAAAGCAATTTTTTAAAAAGTTTGCTCAAATTTCATTTAAAACATTAGATACCATATAGACTTACACATAAATTGGTAAAGCTTTGTGATATTCCATTTTAAAAGGTTATTTAAACCACTAACAGGAAAACAAGCAAATTTCGTATTAGTCATAGGCAAGTAACTTAGAGGCATCTTTTTATTTTATAAGCAAGATTTCTTACAGCAGTTAGAAGGCTGTGTATAAAATAGGCTGCTAATAAAAATAATTATGGAAATTTGTTAGAGGAATATAAATGATAAATTCAGAATAATGCTTTTGCTTCCTGGGTTTTTTGTTTTTTTTTTTTTTTTTAAAAAGCGAGCTTTGTTGCTGTATTCTGCAAGATATTTAAGAACTATATATTATTTTAAAAACATGAAGCTCCTCATTCCCCAGAAAATTTAATTACTTTCTTGGCAGGGCCTTCATTCCTTACACATTCATCTTGTTCTTATTTTGAAGAACACAGAAGGCCACCCAAGAGCTCTAATTTCTCTCTCTGGAAAAGGATATTTTGTATCTGCAGTCTCCACAGAAAAAACTCTTAGGTAATCGTCTCTCCTTTAGGTTCCCTCTAATTTCTGTTTGTCCTTTCAAACTTTTTAAAGAACAAATTCAAAACATTCTTAATTGCACTGTCTTAACTACTACCCTTTCACATTCTGCTTTAATTCCAGCTATGCCCCTTTGCTCTGAGTTTTTGTAGCTCATCTAAACTCCAGTTGTTGTTTTTTTTTTAAACCTTGCATCACCCCTTATTTTTTAATGGCTTGATTTCTTTCTGTGTTCCAATTTTTCTTTTGGTGACCTTCAGCAGAGCCTCCTCATTTTACCCCAGCTCTCTGCAAGATTCCTCAAGACCACTGCACTTGACATAGGTCTCATAACTGCATAATCTCATCCAGAAACTCAAATAACATATATTAATACATCATCTCTAAGCCCCTATCTCACCAATCTATGTCTTTATTCTAGTTCTTTTCTACCATGTCTAAATTAAAATTCCATTAGCCTCTTCTTTTGGCCTTTTCTTATGGATGTCTTCCATGCATCTCAGATATATTATGGCTCAACTGAAGCTCTTCATTCTGCACCCTCTTTTCCTCCCCTTCCCTGCTTTTTTACATCTCTTCCACGACTACTGCTCGTAGTAATAACCACCCACAGGTCACCCTTCTAAACTTGATTTACATCACTATACTCTTTATACCCTCTGCTAAGTCCTTCAGCTTTTGTGTTACATCTTTAAAATACAGATCTTCTAATCTTTTTATATAGGAAAATAAAAGCTCATTCCAGCTTCTGCATGGCAGCATTGCTTGTTTTGGCCTAGATAAGTGCGGTTTTGGACTGCTCAAATCCATTCCAAATGTGGTTAACACTAAAGAAAAGGTTTATCAGTGCAGATAAGCTGATACTGTGGTACCCCATTAGCAATGGCTACTACAATATGAATCTTCTGGATCATCTCAGGAGAGCAGCACACTGTTGCACAACTTTGAAATGTTTCTATGACTTTCACGCTGAACCCCAGTACAACTATGTAACTCATCCGTATTCCGTCAGCGCTTTTCTAAAGCCACTTGCATAAATTTCTTTACTGCATAAACCTAAGCTTTCTTCATGTCCTCTGCTCTCTTGTCGTATGCCATTCTCTACCTCAGCATTAAGACACCAATTTCTACTACTTCAATCCAGGCTGGAAGCCTCCAAAGCCCATTTAATGGAGAAGACAATTCTACAAGCTAGCAAACCTAAAGTGTTAGTCGCCTTGAAACAGCTTCTTAAAATTCACCTTCCTCATGCTGTCAGAATCTCAACAAAGGCTATTACAACATCAAAACTACAGCCCACTGTGACAGCCGGGATCGTGACACCATCTTACTGCATTCTATTTCTCTGTTTGACACTGGTTTTTTGCTTTATAGTTAGCTTTTCCATTCTTGCAAGTCATGAACCTTTTTTCACCTCTGTGTTTGTAGATCAAGTAGTACAGCATGGCCTTATCACTTAGGCAGTGAATGAAAGAAAAATACTGATGTAAATTAATTCTAATTAAAAAGCCTCACTGTGAATATACCTTTTTAAATCTCAATAAAAGTTACAGCTAGTCTGTGAAACAGATAGAGCATGACTTACATTTTAGAACCAATTTTTAAAAGAGAAACTTCATCAAAACTTTAGATACATCTGTACCAGAAAGAGGGGAAGGCAGGAAGAGGCATAGAGGGAAGATGTTTTTAAAATCAACATTATTCTGTAGTAAAACAATTCTTAAATATTTTTGTTTAAAAGCTGTATCTAGCTGACAATGTACTCAACAGTTAATATTTATGCTTATATGAGAACTTTCCTTCCCCCCCCCAACTGCTTCATAATAAATTTTATATTCTGGTCTCTAGATCATTTAGACATTCAGCATTCGTAAACAAGTAGTGTATTCATGAGATCAGCTATGTGATATCAAAATTATTGGACCCCTGAGAAATATCCTTCAGGACAAAAGAAAAAAAAAACAAAACAAAACACATTGGTCTGCTTATACTTGCTTAAAGCAAATCAGACAAATTGTGAAAATGTGCAAGAACACAAACGTTTCTTAAGGCCTCAGATCCTGAATCATATAGATAAAAGCAACATTGTGTGGTTTTGGTAACTTTGCTGCTTATTCAGATACAAGCCAATGTCTAATATTGGTGACAAAGGCATCATTTCAAATGTAGTAACTGAAAAGAAACTAAAATAATGCAGAAGCTTAAAACAGTAAAGGACAAACCATTTCATAAGCTACCGTCAAAATACTCGTTCATAATATATCAAGCCGCAGATTTCAGTTGGCAATGCAATCCTTTTATATGTCTAACTATATACAGAGAGATAAAAACACGTCTATCTTTAGCCAAACTACTTCTCAAGTCACAGTCATTTAAAACAGCAAACATGCAAAGACCTTGCAGCACGCTTACCCTTCCAGCTTGTCCTAACTCTGCAGCCCAGTGTTTTTTATACCAAATAGGACACGGCTTTGCTTTCAAAAGGTACCGTTACTGATTCTTTTCAATTTTCTGTGGATTTGCTGCTAGAATTTATAAGTAGCACTTCAAGCTTTTTCTCCCCCTCATCCACACTGGTTTAACTTCTTTATGATGGCAGATAATTGTTTTGGCCTTAGGCAAGGAATGTGCTCTCTGCCTAGGAAGATGGCTGCACAGCATCTTTATAAAGGAGCCAAATGAGGAAAAATGAGATAGTTGCAGAACATTACATTTCTTTATCTTATCAATTATTGAAGAAAGGTTTTTTATTTAATAGGGCAAGAATACTAATGAGAGGTCAAAATATAACACTAGACTCTTGGTTTTAATGGTGATAAGAGTCACGATGACCAACAATTCACAGTAAACAGTATTTAATGAACATGATAGCAAGACTACGATTGAACTAACACTTAAACAACAGAAAAAAAGCGTTGATGTTAAAAGAACAAGAAGAAAAAAGAAATCAATCCAAATGCTTAAAATACTGAGGGAAGTCCGTCTTCTGTAGAATCTATATCCACTTCTTTACTGACCATAAATATATCTTATTTTTACTGTAATGAGTACAATGTGAGATGTTACAGCAAGAAAGGAATTTGTAACACATACAATGTGCATCTTTATTTAAATGGTATTATTCATCAAGAGGGACAATAGTTGAATTGATTCTCAAAGTTCTGTGTATCTGAAATGGCAGGCTCAAAGATTTTTCAACAGAGATGAAGACATATCAGATCATTTCCCACTTAGATGTAACCGAGAGAACAGAAGCAGCATATACGTAAAACCTCTATCACGAATGAAACTGAAGGTAGATTTTTGGAAGGCCGAGAGGTAGAGTGGGGGGCCTCTGTACACGACCCAGAATTTTATACTTCTCTATTTTGCTTCCTGCTTCTCTTTTTAAGATGATATCAATAATTAGCTGATAATATGATTTTTTTCCTCCTGTGTTGAACCCAAAATGAGGAAGAGAAAATGCTGATCACAAACCTAACACGCAGAAATAGAAATTCCCTAAAAGACTTAGAGCAATGGAAAAGAAACAGAGGAAAAGATACTCCTTTTCATCACTTTAAGTAGTTCTATCATCACAGGTATAATTCTTTTTCTAATTTCCCATAAAAGTCTGCACCTTCCACAAAGAGCAAGTATCATTACAGGAATACTTGGGGGAAATATCTCCACTGATAGTAATGTTTTCATTCTGTAGTGGAAGCACCAAAACCTAAACTGCACAATGATAATTTAGAATACATACAGCTTTTAAATTTCCTCTTTTGATTATTTTGCTATTCCTTTTATTCACTCCATTCACTCAATAGAGAGAGCCCTTAAAGTTACTAAAGAAAAAATCAGTTTTATTTCACTCATAATCACAGCACTACCATAGATTATAAAATTTATTTCACAGTTTGTTAAAAAGTACTTACAAATAACAATGCTCAGGAAAACATTAGTTAAAAATTCATAGTATTGTCAAATGTTTTAAACAGATGAGGCTATTTTTAAATCTCTCTTAAGTGCTTAAAAGCTTGCCCTTTTGCTGTTGTGTTGTGGTTTAGGATTTCGGCTCCAGGGCAAAAGGGGGCTTTCCCCTCATTCCCTTGTTTTTTGCACGAAAGGAGGTTTTCCTGCCTTTGTTATGGTGTGCATGGGGAAAGGGGTAGAGGCAGCTCCGGCTCCAATGTCGTGCCTGCCCACTGGAGCCAAGCCATGTCAATCAACGCCTCTTTGAATAACACTGTAAAAAGCTGCAAACCACGTTTTTTGAGTGCTTTTTGTTCAGAAAGAAAGAACTCCTGAAGAGTCACCTCAGCAACCGGGACAGTAAAGACCTTCGGTGTGGCAGCTAGGCTTTTCGCTTCTTTGATTACTGGCTGATTACTGATTACTCACTGATTACTGGCAGGGGTGGTAAGAAGAGGCAGCAGAAAAGGGGATCCAGAGCCCCCCAACTCTGCACAGAGAGTGACCACTGGCGAGGCAGAAGAACTCAGATTGTCTCCCAGAGATCCGGTAACTCTCAGGTTTTGCAGCGGCGGGGAGAGAGGACATCCCCTGGAAACCTGGTAACTCTTATTTTTGCAACCACTCCAGAGAGAGGCTACGCATTGCAGAGGAAGTTTGTCCCTGAAAAATTAAACTTGGAACTTAAATGCATGAGGCTAAAAGAACTGCGCCTTTTCCATTCCAGGTTTCTTCTTTCCCTATCCCCCCGCCTCTGGTCCAGACTGTGTGTGACGGCTTATAGTAATTGGGGAAGAGGATGGAGTGGGAGGAATATATAGAAAAATACATCTATTTATGTATTTAATATCACTGTTCTCTCTTTTCTTTCTGTCCTACCTGAATTTAAGTGATGATTTGTGGTTCTCATTGTTTTTTGAATTAAATTAATTTTTGTTCCCCTTATTCAAGCCTGCTGCTTTTTTTGCCCATGGCTGTAAGGGGTGTGTTAAAGCCTTCCATTATTTTCTCAGCTCAAACACTTTAGTTCTTTCGTTTAGCTATCATAGGAGATAGAACCCTCCTGAGGGTAAATTGTCACTTTGCTGCCTTTTTTCTCAAACCACAATGTTTTCTGTTTTTAAAGCAGATTTTTTTAAAAAAATCTAAAAGATGGAGGTTTGATTAGAGAAAAAATAGAACCCAAATTGGTTATTGTTAACACCAGTTCTCCTAACATCCTTTCTGAACCTTTTACTGTAGAGGCAAACTCAGAAATACCACTGGCAGCAGCTGAGGAGGAAAACATGAGCCATCCTTTGGAGATTTCTACTGGCAGGTGACTGCTTGATCTATTTTCCAGTAGTGTTAAGAGTACAATGTGGCAGCAACAAAACAATTCTAAAATGTGACTTTGCTGACATCTCATACTTTATATTCAGCTTGGAAATGGGATTTTTTCCAAGGAAATTTGGTTAACAAGTTTCAGACTGGTATTTAAACAATTAGCTCTGTTTTAGCTTTTGAGAAAGAAACAAAGATGCTCAGAATTCATACAGTTCAAAATTCCGGTATCTTCTCAATCATGTACATCTGAACTATAATATGCCTAGAGTATTTTAATTAAGAAGAGTTTACATGGGTTTCATTAATTCCTCAATGACTATGTGGTAGCTCTAGTATTTAATAAAGGCATGCAATGAAATCCAGGTAGCTGACATATAAACCTCCAGAGGCAGTACTAACCTGAGGCTGGTAAGCCTCTTCTCTTCTGCTTTGGTTAAATGACCTTTTACTTGACCCACAAGGATGAGTATTGGTAAAGAACATCAATGAGAAGTGCAAGTAGCCAACTCTCTAATACACAGGTTCCCTGGACAGCGGCTGGTATAGAAGGCAATGTTAAGAACAAAATTTAGGCTTTGCTTTCTGGTTATCTGCATTTGTTCTTCCTAAAAATTGACAGATTTATGCACTTCTGCCTTATTTCCCCCCTCCTCCTGCCCAAGCCTTCTCTTCTGAAGTTAGACTCTTCTAAAACTAGTGCAGAGAGAAACAAAATATTGACATGGCTGCCTGATTGCTGTGGAATTACTCCACAGAGGAGAATTCTGAATTAACACGCAACATCATTTTAGCTTTAACATTTTGTGGTTCAGTCACTAGACCTTGCAGTTTACTGCATCTGTGAACCACATTTGCTTCTGCCAGAAAATAACCTTCTATTTAAAGCACTCGAGGTTGGGAAAAGATTATCCTCAAACAGATTTCATTAATTCAGGAAAGAGAAAGTTAATATCCCATGACACAACTGATTTGTTTGTAGGGGTGTTAAATGCATCATTTCCCTAATAAACTAAACCACTAGAGGAATGTGTAGAAGTTGGTGTTCCTTGCCTCAACTCATAAAAAAGCAGCAGTGTCTGCCAGGTGAACTCTGAGGAAAAGTACTGAATGGATCACACACTGATAAGCATTTCTAAAAGAGGTAAACAGATTTATATACTTATCTCGATAACAGAAAGAAAATATTCTGTTTGAATTCTTTTGAGTGGTCTGTTTTCTAGGACCTAGAAGCATCCCAAATACATAGTCACTAATGTACCATAACATAACAGTGCTTCTTTTTGTGCCCTCAAAAGAAAAAGCCTATTCTACCAGTGCATTACCTGCCTTACAGTTTGAGCATCCAGTCTTAGAACTCTGAGTCCCTGTATTTCTGTGTTTATGGGTATTGTTCTAGAAATAATGGTTTTCAATTTGTTGATCTTTAAGAAGTTCCAACTTATCATTTAATCAATAGTATAAAGAAAACAAAACTAGCCATCTGAATAGCACAGTTATATGACATGATTAATTCAGCTGCTAAAAAAGATAGTCTTCTAGAATAGATAACTGATAACATTTGCAAAAAAGAATACAAACTTATTTGCATAAGTGCAAAAAGAGACATACCCTCTCACCTTCACGTACTTTCACAGTAAAACAGATTAGAGACTTATTCCACAAAGCCTTCAATTTAAGAAATGCATCCCATCTTACATGCCACAGATCACTTCACTTCTGAACTAACCTTTCTCTCTAAGAGGAGTTTGAAAGCCTGCAAAGATTTCAAAAGTTCCTAAACTCCTCCTATTTGTATCTTAAATTCTGTGAGACCTGCTGTATTAGCCTTCTGGTATGGAAGGCCAAACATCTTTGTTGGAAACAAACAAAAAAAGATCCCACAAACCAAAAACCTCCCAGACTATATACTTCCATGTTGCTTTCCAAAACCACTGTCCTTAGTCCTTTTAATTTAAACAGCACATTCTTGTGATGGGAAGATCATAGTCCTTCAGAAAGCTGAATATATATAAGATGAAAGCTAAATATTTTTTGTGTGTCAAAATATATTAGAAACATACCATTAAGCAAGATAATTGCCTAATAGATCACCATAAAGTTTAACATTGTCATTCAGAAAAATCTCTGCATACATCAGCAGGGGAAACATCAAGCTTTCTGTTTTAATCTGTCTTTCCCAGGAAAATAGAGATGTAAAATCCATCAGCCCTCCTACAGTCTTCTGCAGTCTCCTTTGTTGTTTACTGAGCAAAGAAGCAAACAAGACCCCTAGATTTTACCAAACAACAGCTGAAATACAAATCTAGTTACCTAGCCAATTCTCACACATTTTAAACAAGTATGTTTCAGTGCAAATGCCTATGAAGATCAAAATCCTGTGCCCTTACATTTTCTTCTCTTTCACGGGCACCCCCTTGCCGTGGAGAAAGAGCTTGCGTGCCCTTGTGAAGTTGAGAGCTATGCTGGTGGTGGCATATGCCTCCGGTAGGGTCTCCCAAGCCTGACAGGTCTCAACTGAAGGGTCAGACAAAGTGTGTCCACGGGCAGGATGGGCTCACTAGCCTTTGGGCAACCATCCTAGGAGAAGGACAACTCTAACTCCAAACCCGGGCAGATGGAGCTCGTTTAGCCCTGTAAGGCCATCCATCTAAGAGAAGGATACTCTAACCAAACCTACGACCTGAGGACTTTGCTGTCACCGTCCAAGCTCGCTAGGCCCTGGCAGATGAACCTCAGGTGTAAAGGGTGGGGCCAGTCTCGCGCACGCTGCGCCTCACCTAAAAAATCCACCGCGCAGGCTTGAAGGGTGTATTCACGTTTAAAGCCCTTCCCAAATCTTCGTCCGTGAAGCCAAGCCATGACATTTTCTTACATCACCTCTCAGAGATACACAGGATTGGTCTCAAAGAAACTGGAGACATCGTTTGTACCAAAGAATTCTGTATTAGGTAAGATTGGACTGGGAAACTGTTAGGATTCAGAGACTGGAATAGGCATATTACTTCGAAGTCAAGGAACGTTTAACCATAAGATTATTAAGTTCCACATGTCCAGACTCCAGGACCAACGTGCGTGATAATAATCTACATTTTTAGGGAGCTGGACTGGAAGTATTTACAAGTGCAACAACAGAAAGCCAGATGCATAAGAGCAAGTCAAAATATTAGAAACACTCCCACTCATTCCAGTTTAGCTGGTGCTTCGCAGATGCTTCACATGGAATTTTTGCATTACTTGTGAGACAGTCATGATCAGCAATTTACTTCCAACTACCTCACCAGACGTGTCACTGGCAGTAGCATCAGATGTTCATCTTTAAGTGTGAACAAGGGAGGCTTTCCTCAAGTGTGTCAAAATGTTCTTCAGTGGGGCAGTCTCATCCTAATGCCGAGACCTCCACAGACAGTGCTGATACCACTTCCAGATGCACAGGGATTCTGTGACTGCTCAGGTGCACCTAGCACCCCTCACTGTGCAAGGGCAGAGGAGCATTTTAAACCCATATAATTTTGCTCAAATGTTGGGAAGACCTTTGCATCATACTGGTGTTTCAGCCAAAATGCCTAAGGTATCTAGGTATTTCCTAAATGCCAGCTCCAACTACTTTCACTGCTGGGATAGATTGGTCAGGGATGTACCAGCAACCTGGCTGCTCTGTGAATTCATTTTAGCCATTCAAAGCACTCCCGTTACAATGCCCAAATCATTCACTCACTCCAAAGGCTCTCAACTTCCAGCAAGTTTTGTAAAATAGAGATAATCCAGGAGAAATACAGCTGTGCTTTCCATTAGGTTCTTAAGCCATACGCTGATATAGCTGGTGTTACTTCACCCAGGTCCAGTTCACACCACTTGTGCGAACTCAAGACTACCAGCACAGAGCAACCTCATGACCTGTGGGGTGACTAGGATCACAATAAACAGTCTCTTGTGAAAGAAAGATGACAAGACAGGACAACATTCTGCAGCAGTAGCCTAATAGCCCATTCACTTGACCTGTGTAACAGCCACAGCATAACTTCCTAATGATCCTTTATGATGAAGACATGTATGTTTAGATCAGATATGGAAGGGCAAGCATCATAGTACAGAGGGGAGATGGAGCAAATTGAAAGGAGTACGGCATGTAGGGAAACTAAATCCAGGGTCATGAGGTGTAAGATACAGGAGGTGTGAGCATACGGGAGAATACAGCTGTATGAGTTGCTGTTTCAGTCCTCAAACTTGTCAGATCATGGATTCTCACCCAAATGAACAAATGTCATCATACTCAAGAGAACATGACATTTTTACTCGTCATCCTGCACGGTACTTAACTGAACCAAGCGATTTTGGTATCTCATGATTGCAGGGACTGGACAGATGCTTGTATCCACATGTTGAACAAGCATTTTGTTTTAAAAATATGTATTTATACTTACTTTATAAACACTAGCTGTGATCTTGCATCTAATCTCACTTTAGCTGTATTTGTTTTCCTTTCACCTAGATGACTACCAAAAGAATAAAATTATCAACACTATTGCAAACCAATACATAATTTGAAAGGGGTGAATTATTTAGCTTGAGTCATAACACAGTTGCCAATGAACAGTGTTTGACAGAGTTGTATGATCCCCAGGGCAGCAATCCAACTTTTAATACTGCTATGTTACCAAAGCCATAAATATTTTTCTGACAGTGTCAGGTTTAACATTCAGCATCGCTATAATTTCTGCCCTAATCCATGAACGCTTTAAAGGATTTGTAGCCTCTTAATATTTCATCTGCGGTAATTACAGTTGTTTTAATGTGCTATGTCTGTTTCTGCAATACAGTAGAGTTCATGTTCTCCAGGGGAAAAAAAAAAAAAACAACAACAAAAAAATCTAATGTACTTTAAAGTGCAAATCAAACCTGCTACATAAAAGAAGTAAATATTAGTTATGAGATTCAGCTCAAACAGAAAACAACAATCAAAAATTGCAAAAAATAGTTCATCTCCATGATTATTTCAATAGCCACCATTTATCTGACAGACTACTACGCTACTGTGACCTGTATACTGTGTAAAAATAATGGCAATTAAACAGGAAGAAACGCGTCAGACCAACAAGCTTAATTGAAAGTGAAGAGATGGAAAAATCTAATTAACTTTGCAAACTAGTTTTCCTGTTGTCAATTACCTTAATTGTACTAGTGGAGTACAGGTTATGAACTTCACTACAATTTGAATTGCAAGAACATGCCTAAAATTGCTGAAAGAGAAACAGCTTCTGAATGCTTCTTAATTACAGCAACATGTAGCATGAAGCAGCATCACATCTGTTGAGACACAATGCTTCTACGGTTGAAACCTTTTAAACTTTACCTACCTACTCAACTGGCATAAATACCAGAAAATTGGGATGCCATTAATAATTAGTATTTTAATGCAATACAGGTAAATAGGAGTTTGGTATTTCCCGAACCTTGGATTGTTTACTAAGAGTAATCTTATTTCACCAAGAATTCCCACTGAAACAACAGAATAGCCAGGGAAAAGATAGAAGGCATTTGCCATGGCACTACTGTAGCAGCAGCTGCCTGACTGAAGGTCAGCAAGAACGGGTCAGACCTTTTGGTAAGTACAATGTCATGGCTGCAACTACAGCTACCACCGGTGGTGACAGTGGTTGATTTGCTGAAGGGGGACTCAGTTTACACTGTGAAGTACATTCTGAAAACATACTGGAATCAAAAAAAGTTGGAGACTCAGGAAAGGAACCTGAAACTGCCCATTCACATAACCTCTGCTCCTGTTTCAGAGGCTTGGCAGATGTCACTTAAGGATGGGACAGAAGAACTGCAGCCCAATATTGAAAAAAAGATCCTAAAGCACAAAACAGTTATCTGCCTTCCAAATTCAACTCCTGACAGTACCTACAGTTTTGTTTCCCAACGTTATCAATAAAAGAGAGGCAGCTTCCCATCGACATCCTTATCCTAAAGGCCTGTGAAAAACTACCTCCCCTTTAGGCCAACAAACAACAGAAACTTCTTTCACCTCCATCATTTTACAGGGAGTCGACCCTAGGCAACAGCCAAACACCCACCCTGGCTCTTCCTCACTCTCCTCTTTTGTGGCATGAGAAGAAAACAGAAGGAAGTCAAGTAGACTTGTGGACCAAGATAATGACAGTTCAATAGGGAATGCCAAAGCTGCGTGTGCAAGAGAAGCAAATTTCACTGCTTCCCATTGGCTGGCAGATGTCCAGCCACCTTCCAGGCAAGTAGGACCTCAGTGCACGTTAATGGCTGCTGGGGAGAACAAACACTATAACCCCAAATGCCCCCTCTACTTACTCTTTCCCCTGAGCTTTCATGGCTGAGAACACCACAAGGTATGGAATATCCCGTTTGCCAGTTGGGGCCAGCTGTCCTGGCTGTGTTCCCTCCCAACCTCTTGCTCACTCCCAGCCTACTAGCCTCTGCAGGGGTAGAAGAGACAAGGCTTTGACACTCTGCAAGCACTACTCAGCCACAGCTGAAACACCACTATGTAACAGCATAGGTTTAATCACAAATGCAAAGCACAACCCCATACCGGCTGCGATTAAGAAAGTTAACTTGGTCACAGCCAGACCCAGTACAAATTTAATGGAAAATGTAGTTGTGACTCTCAAAACCAGTGACATATATATATATGAGTCATCCCAAAAATCAGCTCTAAAGACTGCAACTTTTTGTTGTACAAACAGGCCAAACAAGCCATTAAGATACCTGTGAGACAAAAAGATATTCTTTAGATCTCTTAATACACTTCAGACCTCTATTACCGCCTTTAAACCTGCTGCTGGTAAAAAATCTTCGGTTTCATTCCAAAGCTTTTCTGACAATCTTTTTTTTTTTTTTTCCCCCAAGGAGTTGACATATGCAAAACAAGGATTTTTGAAAAAATAATTCCATCAAGGTTGAGTGCAAGCATGGAATGTAATCCCAACTGTAAGCAGTTGGAAATATAAGCAAATGAAGATATGAAAATCACAAAATAAAACACTCTAAATATCAAACATAATTTTAAAAATTAAGTTTCAGTTATGTATTCCTTATCCTCACTGTCAAAAAGAATATCTTTTATTTTTTGACAAATGCACATTTTCATCACATGTTGTCTGTCTCTATGCAACATTTCCAAGATAAAAACCACACTGCGTTAAGTGAAAACTCAGTTGTCTCCAATTAAAATCAGCCTTGACACCAATACAGTTACAATAGATCTACTGCCTTTACATAGAAACGATGTATAATTTTGCCCTGCTTATTCCTGTAAGAACCTCAGCTGAAAATGATAAAGTCTAATTTTCTCCCTTCTAAGTGTGTGAATTCTATCAGCTTGAAGTTCCAGCTACCAGGCACCTGAATTAAGTATAATCCCATTCATAGAGCTACCAGCCATCATCTTTGCTTGTCAAGGATTCCTGCCATGGGTGTTCCTCTTGAGATCAATAGCACATTTTAGTTGAAGGTAAACAGAGCTTTTTCAAATAAATGGTGCTTCACTGTGTGGCATGGCTGCAGTAGTGGAGACATCTGTGATGACATGACAGTTTCTGTAAACTGATGGTGGGACTACTCCTCAGTCCTGAGAGAAAAAGGCTTCCCACTCAGTAGAAGTAGGAAAAGGAGACAGGCACCTAACAGCAAGTTGAATCTGTAGGAGGAAAGGAATCGGGACAGATAAGAGTGGTGTGGTTCTTGGGAGCTCAAGAAAAAGTAAATAAAGCTTTTGATAAAAAATACACAACAGTTCATTTAATAGTCTATACAAGTTTGAAAGCCCAAGAATAATGTTTATGGCTACTGACGTCCCCTAGAGAAAGGAAATTTTATGGATTAAATACTTTATCTGAAAGAGAAATAGATCAGCTGCCATACCACAACCTTGCAGCCTAAGGCAGAAATACTCAATATATTAAATTGCTATATAAACAACTCATGTCTGAGAATAAAGTGCCCTAAAAACTAAAGTGAAGGAAAAAAAAAAAATCATCCAGTGAAAAGAGTATCCATTTTTTCCTGAAGTTTGCTCAAATATACTCTGAAATGTAGACTATGCGAGGGATCCATTTGGCTTTCAGATATGCAAACAAAATGATGATTCAATTTTCTTTAGTGTTTCATACTTAGCATTTAAGAGCAGAATTGGGCTCCCTAAATATCAGCATTTCTGCAATACTTTATACTGTAATATTACTAGGCTTATCTCTCCAGTCTCCTGTTTAATTAAAGTGTACTTTTAATTTTTAAGATATTGGCACAGCAGTTAAAAAAAAAAAATCAGCATCTCACACTCTGTTTTGAACTTTTTCCAAACCTCTTGCTTCTCTAATAAAGCTACCTCCAAAAAGTGCAGCTTTTAAGGTACTTCAATGGGATTACAGCTGGCCTGCTAATTCTGCCATTAAATTAATTCTGAGAAGCTCTCCACTGCAGTTACTTCTGTAACAAAGAAGACTCAAGTATAAAAGATGCATTAAAACGCGTCTTGGTCACAATGTAAATGCAGAGAGCATTACAGCCACCTAATCTCAAGGAGAAGACAGACAAGGAGGACTGTAGCAAACTGGAAAAACATCTATAACTATTTTTGGCCACATACAGATAAAACTCTAGCATTTTGCATTTGATTTCTGTAGCTAGAGGGGCATCTATTAGAGCATTTTAGACTCCAGCTATATTCATTATTTTCTCAGGAACTCAGAGTTCAATATGACGAGAGAGCAAAATAAATGATACATGTTCCATAGAAAGGAAAAACAGTATTGCAGAAATTAAGCAAAGGCAAACGTCCCACAGGCAGTAGGTAGCAGAGACGGAAAGTGAATCTCGGCACATTCCTTTCAACTCTCCCTCCACTGTTACAGCACATGCACCAATTAGACAATTTATTGCAGAATTACATGCATAACTTTCACGTTTTAATAATTCTTTAACAACACTAAAGCACTTTGTGAAGGAAGAAGGTATTGATAATGAAAAGTCAGGCTGTCTGGGTCACACATATCCCAAACAAGTCTCACAACAGCTACTCACAACAGATTTACTTCAAAGTTAAAAAGGGATGAAGCCTTCACTTATCGAGCATCCCTTTCACTGAAGCAATGGTGCTAGGGTATTGAAGTAGCTAAGTACCATAAGTAAAGATTCTCTTCCCTTGCTTCCCTAATACAGAACAGTAGGCTATATTGTAGAGAAGAGACATTTCCCCTTCCCCATCATTTAAACTGCATAAACTGTAATTTTAGTAAATCAAGCAAAGAGCTAATCAAGTTTTGATTTGCTAATTACTTCTCAATTTGATTAGAGCTGGCAGCTAATCATCTCTGGAAATGTAAAGTCAATCTTTCACTCACATTTGCAAATCAAGAATTAGGTGTACAGAAACTGAGATATTGTGCATTACTTCCTCATTATTTTTCTTTCATATTTCAGTACTTTTAACAACAATCCTGATTTTTATTACTGTGGCAGCATTCTGAATAAAAACTGTAGAATTCTATGGGGCTCTTAGAGTAAGCCATTGACAGGAGCTCTGGTATTGCTAACATTAAAGCTCAAGGGGTACTGCATTAAAAAAACCAATTAAATTTAAAAGTATAGTTCACCTAGGAAAAAAGGTGTCTGTAAAGGATGAACAAACTATACCAGAATTTTAACAGCCCACATTTTTAGAATAAAATTGTAGAAGTAATGCTACAGCACACGAAAAAAAAAAGTAATTTACCTTATGTAGAATAAAGAAGTTCATCAGGAATCAATAAATTAGACTACGTGGTTTCATTTTGTTCTGAAGCAATAGTAAAATGGGAAAGGGAATGAAGTTCTGCTCTATTTTGTTTCTTGGCATGGATTATCTACCTATATTTTTCCTCATCTGAGTTGAGGACTAATAACCTCCTAAAACCATTACTTCTCTGTTGTTCCTACTGCCTGGCTGGTGCAGTGCCTTCCCACAGTAGTTGTGCTAGGGCACAGATGGAAAATTAATACCCTGAAAAATGTATTGTTACAGATATCACAACAGCGGTTTCTGACCAAAGCCTGAGCATATACTTTGGTAGAGAAAACTCCAATTAGGCATCTCCCTGCACACTCTCCTGGATATCTCTTCCCTATAGAAAAAAGCAAGGACATAATTAGGATGGGATGATCCTGCTTCTTGACCATCCTTCACACTGTTTGCAGCTCCAGTATAACTAAGCAGGGAGTTCTTTCCATCGTCTAATTAAGCCTACCTAGAGTGGGCCACTGCTGTTTCTATCTTCCCCAATGTAAAAGGTAAGAAAGGAAGTCACTGATGGGCAAGTACAAGGCTCCTTCCAAACAGTGTGGGAGCCTGGCAGCTGCATCTCCCCTATCCAGGCAGTGTCCAGCCTCTTGCCTGGACGCCATACACTCTAGTATCACATATCCACAGCACTGTCCTAGCCCCGCATCTTCCTTATCCCCGAGCTTTTTTCTGTAATACAGTCCTTGCTTCCTTACTTACATTTCTTCAGGCTTACATTCAATGCTTATGTTCAGCATGGAGGCCAGCAGACTGACGTTAGACAAACCATCCACTGTACTCAAGGATTATGACTCCAGATCACCATCTCCCCCAGCCACACATTATAGCCAGTTCCTTGGGTTACCCTGGCTCCGTTCAATTCCAACATTACCCTGACATGCAGGGAGAGCATTAGCAGGGAACCAGCAACAGAGAGGAATAAACAGAAGGCAGCAACTCTGAGGATTGCTTCAAAACATTTGGGAGGCATCACAGAGAAGGGCACAGACGTGTTTAGTGAAGTGAAATTCTGAGTACAGCTTGCCTCCTGGTTTCATACTTCAAGACCTGTAGATCTGCACCATGACAGAGACCCACTGCAGCAGAACTACAGCAGTGGGGAAATCGGGAATGGACAAAGTGGTATAAGATAACACTCCCTCAACTCAAACTAACAGGGAAGGGGACATGACAACAGTCAATTATATCTAATTTACTAAAAGCCAGTCTGGTCTCACAACCCTTTTGAAGATACTGAGAGAAAAAAGAAAGAAACTACTGAAAAGCAGTCTTAAATAAAGTGCAGCTTAAGTTAAAAAAATAAAAACCACGAAATCAGTCAAGTTTAGAGAAAATGCATTTCAAAGAAAAAAAACACATTCAGAGACTGTCAAAAACATCTTGCTTGGTGTTTTTCCTACAAAATAGTCGGCTTTTTTTCTTTTACCATGACTTGTCATTTAAGATTTTAAAACATCTTGTACTTATACTATAGACTTTTGAAAGATAAGATTAAAACAAAATATTTACTACGATTCAAAAGATATTTTAAATATCTAATTTATCATTCATTTAATGAAGAAATTCAAATGGTGAGGTTTTGTTACAGACTTGGTTGATTTTTGTAGCTCTTCCATGAAATAAATTACCTAGACAGCTGTATCTAGCAATCAAAATAGCTGGTATGTAAAAATTGTCTCTACTGTCTATAATAACTTCCTCAAAGTTGCTGATTTCACTGAATTACTATTAACTCTCTTTTCCCCAGAAAAGGCTGCCATCTATCTATTCTACTTTCTAGTTGAACACTGGAACATAAGAAGAGGAAATGTTTTGACTGAGAAGAGTGAATACTAAAGACACTGTTTAACAGTTTCACCAATTCTTTGGTGTAACAGATTTCAAATTTTGAGTATCATTATTGCTTTAGAGTATCTCATTACAAAAATGACTGATTACTCATAACCAGTATTGCTGTCAAAAATTTTACAAAATAATCATCAGTATATTTATTTCAGAAAATAATTAAAACACAGATTTAGAACTGTAGCTTCATCAATACAGTATTCAATCTTAATAATAGTAAAAATGTAAGAGGTAAGGAACTCTCTACTTTCTACCAATTGCGATGAAATCATAGCAAGCACATCTCTACTTGCCTGTTCTTCACTTTCCACCTGTAAAATATTTATGCATAAGACATATTCTTAATTATCATGAAATTGAATTTGGGACAAGGAACTAATAAAGATAGCTATGAAACCTTCTAAAACATGGAAATGCACATTTTGTAATGTTTGACATATTCTATACTATACTGCATAGCAAAACACTAGCTATGTCCCCACTGAACAGTCCAACCACCCTTCAACCTAGTTTCAAATTCAAGTGAAATGAGTTAGATAGAGAACATTTTCCCTCCGTACTCACAATCTAGGTGTTAACCATTAAAAATAAATGTTGTATTTTATTTTTGTACTCCATAATCTAGTATGCGTTTCCCATCTCCAATTCAGAACACAAATACCAGAAGCTTTTCAAAACATCCTCAAAAACACATGGTAAAAGGACTTTGGAACCAATACTCTAACTCCAAAGGAATCTTTAATTTTTGCTGTTATCGCAAGCACAGTCTAAACTTGGCTATATGTGATTTTGGCAGTTCTTTCAAAAGCTCTAAGAACAGTTAGAAAATTACTTAGCTATTTTAATGGAAACCATGTAAGAGAGCAACGCTTATTTTTGCCAGTAATGTTCTTCAAAAACTGTTGTGCCTACAAACTCATTTGTTATGATTCTATTGATGAAACATCCTGCATTCAACCTCAGGTCTCAACCAACCACCGATAGAATGTGTCATTTCACATTTAACTTATAACTTAACAGTAAAACTTCAGTATGAAATACATTATCCATAGTAAGGCACAATTAAAGAGTTTTCAAAGCTTTGGAAACATACAGTTGAGGTGATATCTATTTAACCAGCTATTTTTCAAACATCAAGAAAATAAAATTAAAGTTTGGTCTATAGGAAAGTATAACACTAACACTCTTTTGCACTGAAGAGGAAAATGAACTCTGCAATTCAGTTTGGGTAGTAAGTGATCTAGCACTAAACACTCACCACAAGTCCTTTAAACAGCAATTGTTCAAATCAGTCCATCTATTTGATCTCTGCAGCTTTACTCCTTTACAAAATAGAAAGTGTTATGAAAACCAGAGATCTACAAACACACAAATTAAAAAAAAAAAAAAAGAAAAGAAGAAAATCTGGTGACATACCAGAAAAGCAGTACTAGATAGGGTTTAAACTGTTTTGGTTTTTTTTGTTTTGTTTTGTTTTGGGTTTTTTTGTAGAAAACCAGGGTGGAACAGAAAGACACGGGTTACATTTCTTGGGGAAACTACTTTTCCCAGCAAATTCTATTTATTTGTTAAGGAAAACAGTTCTCAGTCCTTGCTCTAACCATTGCTCCAATAATTGCCTTTGCCAGTTCACATAACAAATCACTGGAATGATTTGTATCTACAATTTAATAAAAAAATCATAACATAAATGAACTAAGGAATCAGGCTGCTGACAAGCTTATTATGTGAAGCACAAAGAAATTACGCGAAGGCAAGATACGAACTTCAGACCCTTTATCATGAATCATACATCAGATTTCATAAGAAATTTAGAACTAATGAAGCCTACTATCAATCCCCTACCTTCAAATGCATACTCCATTCATTAGCAATAAAACTGTAGTGAATAAAAGTTTGTTAGAGATTTATTTTTTACGTATCTATGGTCATAAAAATCATGGTGGAATGGCTGGTAATGTTCTGCACATGTTCTGATACATTTTTGATACATTTCCTGGATGGCTATCTCTGGTGGTTTTGAGTTCACCTGCATTTCAAAAAAAAAAAAAAAAAAAAAAAAAAATGCAAATTCTTCCGTGCATCCTGTACTTATTCACGTTACCCTTCCATTCAGCACTTGCACATCCTTTGAGGCAAAGTGACTTTTTCAATTTTGCAAATTGAAATCCTTGCTTCCCAATGAACCTTTGTCAAACCCACAGTTAGTTGACAACCCATTTAGTGTTCACAGCCGTAACACCAAAAAAAAAAAAAAAAATCAAAAAAAGGAAGACTTCAAGACATATATTGGTAATATATAGCCAAGGGAAGCACAGAACTTACAAGAAACAGATGCAAAAACTTTACATTTAATCTGGAATCTTTCAGTTTAGGCACTTCGAGGAAAAGCCATGGCAAGGAGTAACAAAAAACTTAGGAAGACACAAAGAATTATTTTATCCAACAGCAATCAAATTTGCAATGATCAAGTTATCAGATTAGAGTAAGATATGGATAGAGGTAAATATTCATGCTTTTGCTAGGCTGTTGGGTTTTTTTCCACACATAACAGTTCTAACAAGAAATCATGGGTTCACTGTAGCAGGAAATTAGGAAGAAAAGTTTAAATACTTTACTTCAAACAAAGCAGTTATTTTCCTATAAGACTTCATCCTGTTCTTGTTTACCTGTAATATTGTGTGGCAGAACATGATGCTGTGGTATTGAAAGCAAGCTAAGGAGCTCCTCCTTAAATAGATCTTTACCTCCTTTACAAATTCATTTTTCACCCCACTTGTTCACATAGTAAGTCATCCAATTCTTAGTAGTTGTAGAAATTGTTTACTCACGTTCATGTCAATCTTTCAAGTATCAGACAAGAAGCCTGATGTCAAAACAATTTGATCATATAATTAATTCCTGATTAAAAAATATTACTGAAAACCACCACAAATAATTTTAACTTGACAAAAATATCATGTCTTTATTTTTAACAAACACAAAAATCGGTATAATCATAGTAGAGTAAAATAACTGCCCTAATTAACATGACAAGATATTCTGAACTGAAACCTGCTGTAATTATTCCTCTGTATACAAAATATTTAAACAGTCATTCAGACAAACATCAAGAGAATGAAAAGGTTTCCTTATTCTGTAGTTAGTGACATTGAACTAGAAGTTATAACAATTTCTGCTTCATGATTTATATCTGCAAGAATGTGAAAGTTTTAAGAGAAGACTGATAGATCGCTCAAGCCTGGCGTACTTTAAAACACAATAGCTAGGGCATTCTCCTAAGAGAATGCAGATTCAGAATTTTGAATAGCTTAAGGAAAGTGAAACCTGAAATTTGCTGTTCATTTGAGAAAACAAACCTTGCAATTCTCAGAAACATTCTCCCAGCCATAACTCTTTGAAAGTGTTGTATATCTTTAAGATAAGACACAAATACCTAGCAATTGTAAGCACAGACTTCCTGAAGATATAAAAAGAAGTACAATACCTATGCCTTAGTCAGTCTTACCATGTCCTACTCCTTCCTCTTAGGTTTCCATATACATAGATTGAATTATAGAGAACTTCCAGGGAACCTAGACCGTGGTGACCTGTCACTCCAATATAGAAAGACAAGGCATTTGAGCAGGAAATTGTTCCTGAACTGCAGAAAGAACTATAAGGAACATTATTTCCAAACAGAGACACGTATACCGATCACCTTAAACATGGGATGCGTTGCTGAATTGCCTAGGTTCTAATCTTGGCTCAGTGACAGTGACCTTTTTCTTTCCCAAGCACAGATACATTTTATTTTTCATTAATTCACTTCCACAATGATTACTGCTTTAAAGCAAAGCTGTGATTTGGCTTCCTTTCCTTTAAGAGAATCCTGTGTTCTGTTTCTCATGTGTTCTCATGTCAAATGAGTTGGAAGAAGAGTTCTAACAGATTAATGCAACTACTATATTTTGCTTCTTTACAATAACCTGTAATTTTCTATGTAGTAAAATCTCTCAATAACAGAACAATAAAAAAAAAAAATTGAATTTTTAAACACTTTGCATCTTACATTAACCTGCTTACTAAATACATAATCACTCTTATTTTGAAGATATTTCTCTCCCCCATGTCTATCAACCCACAGTCTATTAACTCCAGCTCTGGACTATGACTTGGAATGAATTAGGAAAATTCAGACTGTTTTAAAAAATATAAAAAACCTACATATTTTTGCTCTGTTGTCAAACCCAAATATGATGCTCCAAGATAAATTCTTTTTCAGCAACTCCATTAACCAGTTCTCTGGACAGATTATCAGACAATTCACAACTAGTAGCATTCTTCCACAGAGCAAAAGAACAATCAGAGGTAGCTGTCTCATATTTCCCAGTACAGAAGTTAGTAACAAGTAATAATATGTTTTTCCTCTTCCCCATTCTGATTCAGCTATTTTTTCTACATTATCAACTAAAACTGCAAACAAAACGCTATGAGTGTTGTAGCATTCCCTCATTTATGACCAAAATTTTCTTCTCTTAAGCTGGTCAAAGAAACAGAGTTAGGCAATGATCATTACAAATCCCAGCAACTGATTTTGTAAAATTGTTCCTGTTAAATAAACGGAATGTATTTAGAACATAGATTTCAATGGCTGCTTCCACTAAGACACGTTGACTATCATTCTGAATGTGTCCTAACTCCCCCTCCCCTTCTGTGTCCCCCAAGTCTATCAACCCACAGAAACGAATTGTAGTTGAACCAGATGCGCATGGTAGAAACACCACCCTGCTGTTTTCTCATGCACCAGAATTGACAGGAACCAGCTCACAACCAAGAAGAAGCAAGCATGACAGCACTAAAGGAATTCTGAAATACGAACTGCCCTTCAGGACCACTGCCTCCCTCAGAAGGCCCCTGGCTCAACTCTGCCTCTCCCATTCCCTTTCATGCTTTTCCTTTCTCCTAGATATCACAAAGTATTGAAGGAATAGATACTACGGGGCAAGAAGAAGAGTCTGGAAAAAGCATTGGGTGCAGCAGGGGACAAAATTTGAGAATAGCAGGAAGCATAACTATAGTGGGTCGAGAAGCTGCAGTGACAAAGGAAAGGTGTTTATAGGTGGCTGGTGGAAGAGATGAGTTGCCTGGAGGATAAGCTAGGCTGGTACTTTTTGTGATCAACTTTTATGGTACTTTTTGATGCCCTTGCTTCTTTGCTTGCACTGAGGAGGGGTACACAGGTTTGGAAGACTAAGTATCTTAACATCATATTAATCGGCATACAATGCTTGCAAACTACAAAGCACAGCATTTGTGGCAAGTGAGAGTTACTGGGATGATTAAATAGAGATTTTTTTGAGGCAGAAGCACAAGAAGTAACATAGTAAAAGAATAGTGAAGACTTCAGGATATATCAGCAGAATGTAAAGATTAATGAGTCAATATATATTATTTTCACATCGATGCATAAAGATGATGTTTAAACAGTGAATGTACGTAACTTTAAAATAACTGATTTGTATGTGTTCCACAGAGACAGATTATTCAATTGTTTATATTTTTGCAGTTGGCAAACCATTCGTAGTTTGGTATCTATTTCTTTCATTATGTTTCATTATAATTTCACCGAAAAAGGTAAAGGGTATCCCAGCAGGAGGCTGAAAATGAATCTTGCTCAATTCAAGTTGTACCTCTCCCAGAACACAGAACGGCTGAACTATTCATAGTTACAACCAACAAATTGGTTGTAAGTGGACCAAAAGCACAAAATGAACATGAACAAAGATACAAACTGCAATATTTCTTTAGCACTGAACATCAGTAAAAATTTCTGTCACAATCTATACTGGAAACTCCACAGAAGTCTGTACTTTCAGTAGTAAGAAATTTAAGTGCCTTCATAAAATTTACCATAAATACCACAACTCAATAGTGCAGTGCCATCAAAAAAATCCCACATTTTTTCCCTTTACATCTGGGATCAGCATCTGAAAACAGACTGCCATGTTCAATACAACATTTAGAAATCTAACCACAATGACATAGAAGCTCTTTCATGGACTTTCAATGCAAACATTGATAAACCACATAGTCATTCTGTGTTTTGTTTCCCCTTCTCTAAAAATTAGATACCACCATTAATTTCTTCTCAGTTTTGTTTTTTTCTTGATTAAGCAAACATCTTTTAGAGTAGTGTATCAGGTGAGCATCTGTCATATGCTAGCACTGACTCTCATTGCAAGAACACAGCATGTGATGTGATGTCAATAAAACTAGTCTTGCTCATCAAGAATATTTTGAAGGACAGGTGAAATGTAGTTTCTTAGTTCATAATTCAATTTTTTTAATATGTTGGGGTTTTTGTGGGTTTTTTTTTTTTTTTTAACTTCACTCTTTGTCTTTCTTTAGTCAGTACAAACTATGCAATCTAGAACAATCCTGGTGACTTGATAAGCCATTAAGAACAATAACATGGCAGACTAAAAACAAAGTTGCCTTTCTTCTTCCAAGTGTCTGAGTAAACAGTACTTCTCAGGAGAAAATGTTCCTCTACATGGTTGCTCTACGTCAACATGGCTTCATCTATGGCACTAGTGTTCATAAATGTTAGATATTATATCTTTATAGAACATAAAGAGCTTTACAGCTTTGAATCTTTATGAGAAAATGATACAATTTTAAAATTATGCTCATCTCCAAATAGCCAAGCAATAATGGAAGTGCCACGAAATGGCTATGAAAAAAGCATCAGGAAGGCAAGTAAAGCTGGATGCCCAGCATTTACTAAAAGACAAGGAGCAGGAAAAGCTGCAAACAATGTTAATCAAAGTTTAAGTTTCTCTCCCATGTATCTGCAAGTTCCAGAACGAGTTGTAAATCTAAAATATTTTTTGAAGGACAGAAAAATAATTTATTGTACGAATAAGGGAACAACTGATTGCTTAAGTTGTTAACAAATAAAGGTTTGCTAACATATAACGTTCATATATACTTAATATAACATATTATACATTTACACATTTATATAATATACAGTATACAATATAGTATAAGCCTACATATTACTTATAAAATAATTTATTAATAACTAATAATTGATAAAATATCAAAATATTATAGCAAATCATTAAATACAACTATCATAAAACTATTATTTATTAACCATTTGATAATTTTAACACTTATTTAATAATGTTTTTATTGTTTAATTATTTAATATATTTATATGGAATTAATATACTATGTATTTATATGTTTATATATTTAAATATTATTTGATAATGTTTAATAATCACATGTTAAGCAATAAAAAAATTTAGTGGAGTTATAATCAGCAAGCTTCTTTTTTTTTTTTAACCTCATCTTCCCTTTAGGCAGCACTTCAGCAAAAAGTTGAACCACAACATCCACATAAAGGGTTTGCTACTCACGCTACTTCTACATTGTCCTAAAGGTTGGATAAATTGTTAAAGTCATGGCAGAGAAAAAATGTATTGAGAAAACTTGAAATATATTATCAGGAGAGCCTGGTTTATTTGTGCTGAAAAGTTGTCCAGGCAATTAAAAAACTGAAAAATTTAAAAATAATGCTGGCTGGCTCATTTCAACAATATAAATAATTTTTAAAGTTCTCCTATCAGTTCTCCTTATCCAACATAATTTCAAAATGTTTACAAAAATACTGGAATCTTTATTATATCATATATATATATATAAGAGGTAGCAGCTGGTACTTTACAAGTATGAAAAGAAAGAAATCTAAGATGGAGCAATAGTTGAGAAAATGAAAGATAATTACTCTTCATGGGTGACATACTTGATTTATTCCACTGACATTCATTTAATTTAATTGTAAATTATACTGTTTAGATCAATATTTTGAGCACCCAGTTATTGGAGGGGGCACCTGGGAAGACCTAGTAAGAGAGCTGCCAAAGAGATAGAACTTTCAGCGAATTACAGAGATTAAACACTGTGTTTAAAATTATTTGCCTTAGGTGAGTTTTGACTTTGATACCATCTGATCTCTTAAAATGTTTCTGACCTCTTCCTCCTAACAGCAGGTATGTTACAGGCACACAATTTGTGAGAGAATGTTTTTGCAAGAGTCTTTTTTTGTTGAGGTTTTGAATCCTTTGTTTTTCTTGTAGAAGTCCTAGGTCATCAAAGCAAATATATTGAAATTGAGTCTTAAAAAGATTCCCTCCCCTCCATTCACAGGGAAAAAAACGCAAATATATTCAACTTCAAACCTTCCTTTCTCATGCACCATAAACGTATAATAAATAACATATGACAGCTGACCACCCTAAAGAATCTCTCTGGGTGCATAACAGCTGAGTTACATATTAGCTAAATATGATAGAATTAAGTGTCACTTTGTATTACATTCAATAAAACTGATGAACAGATTAAATAAAAAAAAAAAAATCTGTCAGATTTTCATTTAAATTGACCAAAGAAGAAATGCTGAGGATGTCAGTCCACTAATTTTCCAATACTACTGCCTCTAGATATTGCAAAATATTTAAAAGTGCATAGCAAAATTTAAAAAGTAATTTATTTTGCACGGGATGTATGCATGTTGTTTCTTAAGAACACATTCTATACAGATAAAAATATAAACATTACCACATTACAGTGTCCCCCTAAACAGCAAATCCCTATAAGGAAAGTAGAAACACAGTCTGATGTTCAACGTGGATTTTGAGGTAGTCAAAGATTTTCTTGGTTACTGGGGGACAAGAAAATCCTCAGTGTGAAGGGTTACATAAAGTTTATAAAGAACATATGCTGGAAAGAAGAAAAGCAGGTACCAGAATTAAGGAATTTTTAACGAACTCTTTAGAGAAACATAGGCTAAAAACCTGAGAGATCTGGAGTTAAAAGTACTTAGACTGATTTAGCACTATGTATTTTATTGACAATGTATCATAAAAATCTTTTGCTAAAATATGAAGCAGCATAAAGAATGTTTTAATGACCCTACAGTGAAAGGAAAAGGCATCATTTTGCTTTATTTTGTACTATCATTTTGTCATTGTATGTTTCTTAGCCTTGCAACAATTATTGCCACATAGACCAAAATCCTTAGAGCTTACCAGGCCCTCCCAAGATACTTGAAAAATTTTATTAGTAATTATCCAGGGATAACACAAATAACACGAAAAATACTAGTAGAATCCATATAAGTTCTGAAAGCCATATGCTGCTCAAGTTCTTCATGCATTTTTGTGTTCTAGAAGCACTTAAGCTGGAGCTAACACAAAATGTTTTAGTTGGAAAATTATATAACACAACAATAAAACTACTAAGTATAAAATACCGGCCCTTAAGAAAAATAAGCTACTGGACTTCATTGACAACATTTTCATTGCAATTCCTATATTCTAAAAAGTTAGAGGGAAAGAAGCAGTCTTGCTAGAAAAGAGAATCTAACTGATGCAGGTCAAAAATGGCATGCCAAGCTTTACTTGGAACTCAGCTGCTGCCTAGTGCAGAATATAAGGCTGGTATGTTCCAGCCATGAAATGTCATGCAATTGTTGACAACACCCAAGCACTTCCTATGCTGCAATGAGAAAGGTTGGACAACATGTGTTGGACAACATGTTAAAAGCATGTTGCTTTTTAAAAGCTTAAGAGAGTACTCTGCCCTCTTAAACATCGGCAAAAGCGCAGAAAGGTGAAATAATGGTTTGAGTCTCAGAAAAAAGCAGCAAACACTCGGTGACCTTGTCCATTCTTTCAGGGGCTACACACATCAGCCTAACAGCTGAACCTTAGCCAGCAGTGTCATCAAAAGCATTAATGTGGTCACCTCATCTTTATCCATCAATAGATAAAAACTCTTTGTGTTCCCAGGAGAATTTTCGTACTGAACCAAGAATTTTTACAGTTGGGCAGAGATACTGAGAAATCTTAAAATACCTCTTTAATACCTCTCCATATTTCTTTAAATTACAGAGGTTTCAGTAAGAAATGACAGCCAAATAGACTGCATATAAATAAAAGCTTTCCCAAGTTAAGAATCTCTGCTCCTTATCTCCAATGACAATCACAAGATGGGAAGATCTAATGGAGACCCAGAACAAGTTTGAACTAGATTTATTACTTACACCTGGTACAGTGGCTAGACGGGAGTTAATTTTAACTGTTCAGCTATGCAACATCATTTGTGTTTGCAGAATTAAGACTAAGCTATGAAAAGCAGGCCATTACAGATACGGTCTCCAAGAGCTTTTTTCAGACTTCTTCAAACAATTTCTAGTCTTCTCCTACTTTGCTGGCAACTTGACCCTAAAACAGCTTAGGAACTTTAGTCAAAGAGTGTGACTGTATGCTAGAAGAATCAGAAAGAGAGGCAAGAACAGGAGTCAAGGCCAGTCTCCAAGGCCTTGTCTAGTATTTGGCATAAATAGAAATCTCTCCTGAGCATCCACCTTTCTCTTGTGACAGCTCTTGCTGCAGACTATAGCTTAGAATAACTTCGGAATGTCATATAGAAGGGTTTTAGGTTTTGCCTTTTCTAAATGTGAACAACATTTAATGAATAGTCATTGTGTATTCACATTAAAGTTACTATCAATATCTCTCTTAACACGTGATGAGCCAGCACATCGGCCATAAAATTACAGCCTCTGGTGAAAAAAAGTTGTGTTAAATTTGTTAGCAGGAAAGATTTTATGAAGAGGTACAAAGACAGGAAAGTGTCAAGAAAATAACTCCTTTTTTACTTTGAGGTCATAAAGCGTGTATAAACTTAAGCCTGCCTAACTGTAACTGTATGCATGCTTATTTAATACTTAGAACCTGAAAGTATAAAAAGGGAACAGCTCAATTTGATTAAAAAAGACTCTAAATATAAGCTAGACATTGATAATAAATCTAGTTATTCTTCCAGGCTTTAATAATTCAAAATAGGACTTAACAGAAATGTAATGCTTGCAGTTTAATCAACCTAGCTGAAAGCATATGCAGAGGACACAGTACTTCTGAACAGCAAGGACAACTGTGAGATATCACACAAAATGGTAATTCAGTGATTTTCTTTGATGCAGTGTAAGTACCAATCATCCAATACAAACAATGTACTGTTGGATACAGTATATTTACAATGTCATTTACAACATAAACACCAAGGTAGATTGTGAGCAATCTTATTCAGACTTTGGCTTCTGGATGGGTCAATCTGCTGTACTGTCTTTTAACTAGCAATACATCACTGATTCTGGTCTTGCTCCTATTATACTGGAAACCTGAGCAATGGTTCTGATAACAAATTGAATCCAAAACTGAAATCTGGAACAACTGTACATGAACAAGCCCACAGTAAGAAGGAAGATATGATTAAGGAAGAACCTAAATGCAGGAATTTTACTCGAATTTTACACAAAACTGTCACCTGTATATAGAAACGAACAACACTCTCCCCTCCATCTCCCCAAACACAGCCAAAAAATATATTCAAATACACTACTTCATGGACAGAAGAAAAACTAAAGAAACAAGAACCTTGGGGGGATTACATGCTGCTGTAATTGGATGAAACTCTTCTATTTGTCTACAATACACATTTAAAAACAGTGGGTTTTTTTCTGATAAATTATTATTAGAATAAGTATGTTTTTATTTTACAGGGAGTGAGAAAAGCTCCTTCAAAAATAGAAAGTTTCCTATAAAGGCTAATATGCATATATGCACGTTAAAGGGGCAAAAATTTAACAAAATTCATATATTAAAAACATAGTTAGCCTGGAAAGCATAGGCTCAGGCACAGCTAACCTATGGTACACACTGTAAAAGATTAGGAAAAAAAATAGCTAAGCTACTTGTGGATAAAAGTCCATGCTACACAGGCAGAGTGCTTTTCAATCAGGCAGTTAAAGTTTGGAATGGAGCATACTGAAACAGAAACTGGCAGTTCTTCAAACAAACAAAAAAAAATAAAATTCAATAAGCTGACACTTGCACCAGTCAAGACAGAATTACTGAAGGGATCTGGATTCTCAAAGTAAGGGAACAAGGATGAACTCAGCTTTGAATATTCTTTATTCATGGCTTGCTGACTGTCTACTACCATATGCAGCAAAATGCATACAAAATTTGTTAATTTTGACAGCTTTTGACCAATACAGAACAGACATTTACTTTTTCTATGTGAGGTATGCAGTATTCCTTGAAGAACACATAACACTACCTAAACGTAAATGTAAACTGACATAGGAAGAAGCTTTCAGAAATTCCTGTAGGTCAAAATGTATGACTTAGAGCAAAAGGTTAAAGGGAATCTGGTTTTTTGTGTCTCATCAAATACCTGCTTTCCCAACTGATCACAGGTTCCCAATAGGCCAAAAGTTATGAGAACAGTTGGTAAATTCTTCTCCCTATGTTCTGCTGGAGGCCAAGGAGAGATGGACTCAGTTTGCAGGAAAAGGTTCTCATTAACTATCAAGAAGGTAAGAAAAGTAAAATCCATCTAATAAAAGAACTAAAGTAATGCAAGCGATTGTCTCAACTCACTGCACAATCTCTCCTACTGAATGTTCTTGAAAAAGAATATACAGACTCTGTGTCTATGCAGGGGGCTTATATCAGTAAACACCTAAGCCCCGTTCAACCCTTTATTTTTGTGATTCAGGACGTGTTTCTGTGTTTGGGAAAAGCCTCAGGTAATACCAACAGACTTACATGTAATAACAATAATTGTTATAAGAAAAATGAATGCTAATTAGCCTCCTACTTATATATATCAGTATTAAAAGATGCAGTAAACTAAGTTCGTTATTTCTGTGGAAAATGCAACTGGAGAATACAAAAACTATTTCTTTTGTTGGTTTTACTGACATATTTTGCAGCTTCATTTTTTTTTTCCTAACTGAATTGTCCACATTGCAACTACATTGGGATTCCTTTTGTGTTTCAATTGCTCCATAGTGTGCTTATTTCTCACACTGTTGTTCACAGCATATGAAAAAGGTGAGGCAGGTGTTGCACACAAGGATGACATTGTCAGCCACAAGCTGCCCTCTGGTCAGCATCTGTTTTTATATATGCATGAGGTAAAGTATTACTGTTAGAAAAGCTTTCCAAAGAGATACAGAAGTAAATTAAAGAAGCTGCCCAGCTGGTGATTTAATGAATATGTAAGAACATTGAGAAAGAATAATCGGACACAGAACATGATTTCATTGGAAGTATTTTCTGATTTTCTTAAGCAAATAAAGTATGCATTTTTAAAGGTTAATACAAACTAGTGTCCAGCACGAACTTACAAGTAATTTCCTGCTTCTTTGATCTAAACCAGAATATACTGCAATGCTCTTGAATTCACACTGGGGTGGGGGAACATAAAAACCCAAATTTCTCTCACAAGCCTACAGATGTTGTTTCTGGAATACAAAGTATGTTAACCAAAAATTGATAGGATTAAATTTATCAGATACCTAATTAAAACAAGTCAAATGTGTAAAATTAAAAAGAAGAACTAGAAAACCTGTCCAACCTCTTCTACCCAAATTAAACAGGAAAAAAAACCCCAAAAGCGACTAGCAGTTGTGATTATTTCCTGTATTTCCTGGGTAATAACAGCACGAGGTTTTTTTTCATCTTGAGAATTCTTGTTGCACTTAAGTTGTGCCCTAACACACAGCACCTTATTGAAGAAAACAGATCTGGGTCCCTAGTGGACAAGTCAAACATGGGCCAGGAGTGTGTCCTTGCAGCAAAGGAGGCCAGACAAAGCCTGGGCTGTATAGTACCAGTGCAGCCTGCTGGTTTAGGGAAGCGTCAAGCGCTATCACTGCTAGAAGCAGACACTGTCTGCAGAAATATGCCATTAACTTCAGAAAGTGCCGTCACTTAGCAGAGACTGAGCTGGAAAGTAAAACCACTGAACAGAATGAGTTCTGCTGTAGCTCAACCCAAGACAGGAAGCGAGCCTGCTTTCCTCTCTTCAGCCTCTGTGAGGGCACATCTGTACACTGCTTCAGGCTGCCCAGTACAAAAAGCATGCTGGCATCCTGGAGTGGATCCAGTGGTGGGCTGCCAAGTTGGTTAGGGGGCTGGAGAACACAACATACACGGAGATGCTGAGAGGGCTGGGCTTGTTCAGCCTGGAAAAACAACGATCAGAGGATAGAGAGAAGATAGAGCTAGAGTTTTCTTAGTGGTGTGAAGCGATAGGACAAGAGGTAATGGACAAGTTGAAGTGTGGGAAATACCATTTATGAACTGTGGGGAAAAAAGGGGTTAGGGGTTTTTTGTTTGTTTAAACCATGAAGGTGGTTAAATACTGGAATGGGTTACCTGGTGAGGTTGTGGGATCTCTGCCCTTAAAGGTGTTCGAGACTTGACTGAACACAACCCTGAGTAAGCTGACCTTATCAGACATTTGGAGCACGCACTTGTACTAGATGACCTCTGGAGGTTCCTTCCAACCTAAATTATGACTGTACTGTTCTACTAAGGAAACATCCAAATACAATATTCCAGAGTGCTCCAATTCACGAAGGATTTAAACAAGTTCTCTTTGGACGACAAAGCTAATTGTCTTCCTACAGATTTGTCTTTCTTACTCACTAAATCTCTTCCCTCAAGCATAAAAATTCCCACATCCCTTCCAGAAAACACCCACTGGACAAGAGATACAATACACACCATATTTAGATGGGAGCTGGTTTTCTAGCTGGTATATTTTCAAACAGAATACAAATAATCTTTTTTTCCTCACCGCTATAGACAGCTATTACAATTCTTTTGACACTGCTGCTTCATGGAATTCTGGACACTGAATATCTTGAAGACCTCTAAACTTTTGTCAAATGCTTCTGAAGCTATTGGTTCACAAATTATCAGTGGTGGTGACAAGACAGGGAGTGCACATAGCCTCTTAGGAAACCATGTTCAGAAACACTGCTGGCTAATACACAAGGGAAACAGCTTGAACTATGGCTCCACTTACTCCTTGTACTTTCTGACACCTAGTATTGGCTTTGATTTAGCATCTCAGAAGTGGCCTTTGTGCATTCATACAAGAAAGTGTGAGATGTCCAAGAGTAAGACATTGCCTTACTCTTTCTTCTGCTCCGGTCAAAGGACAGAAAAAAATGCTTAGACAACAAGATTTGTCTTTCAAAATCAAGTTAGATCAGGAATCATGAAGACAGTATTACCAAGATTGCTTTTTAAAACACCTCTTCAAACCAGATCATGTTAAACCACTAACTTTATGCAAATTGTTTTTCCATAGTGCAGGCAATGGAGGTCTCTAGAATTACCATACGATTGAACAGATGTAAGTGAATCAGTCTACTGCAGATCAAAATGTATAGACACGTTCTTTCTGTACCACACTCATGCTATTCTGTACTTCTAGTTATGTTTTTATCTTTTCCATGTATACATGGTACTGTTACATGATAGTCACTAGCTGGACAGCAGTTTATTTCTGCAGCATTTTGAAACTGCATAAAACCTTTTCCTTAGACATTAATTTCCATCAGGAAAGACTGATACTTTCTGAGAGAAACACAAATATCCTGTCTGCTTTTAATGCTTGTTTTGCATTCCTACTGCTTCCTGTACTCTTGATTGTGCTGTACTGATTTCTCTGGATTCCCAATTTGAAGAAAGTTATTAGTTAAAATTTATGTAAAACCCCCACACTTCGCAAGATCCTCACTTAAATTTGAGACTGCCATTTCAAGACTCAGAACCGTTCATTGAACCGGAGAATAAATCTTTTCAGACTTTCCATGGTCATAGAACAGATTTGCTTTGCTTTGCTTTGCCCAGAAGAGGCAAAGAGACACAGATAATTCTTCTGGCAGCAGGTCTCCCTATTGGCACTATGCTGTACAGGCATTTTATTACCAGGACAAATAAATATATTTAACTTTCACATTATAAATATAGTTGCCATTTCAGGAATAACCACTGTCTAATACTATTTTATTTAATAAAACTCTTAATATAACCAAACCAAGCGCAGAAGAAATAAATTAATGCAAATGCACCAAAAGAATGTGCACCGTATTTGAAAAATAAATACAGGCATAAACTTTCAACAAGTCTGCTGACACAATATTTAAAGTATATGTGATGATTCTAAAATTGATTTCTTTAGCTACCCACATTTTTTTTTTTTTAAATCTGTATTTGCTCCTGCCTGCAAGTTCGGCTACTCTTGTTTCCTAGTCCCACCACCATCCCCTGCAATCTACAGCTGTGATTACTTTTCACATATGCACACTAGTCTAAGAGGGCAAGTAAGCAGATGAATCTCACTAAAAAACCAACAAGATGTCTCAAAACCCATCAGGAGAATCTCTTAAACTTGAACAACTGAGACTCTCCAGAAAGAAAGACTCAAGAAACTGGAGAAAGTGGACTAGAACATCCTTTCGTATATTTCTGTAATTTTAAAGCTTAGGAAGCAAATACAGATTTCCACACACCCCCAACACCACCCCCCACCCCTAATAAGACTCCCGTCCATTTCTTGATACTGAAATTGAGGAGTAAGCCAGGCTGGTAATGAATATTTGCTACATTTTTGATATATTAGTAATTTGTCGAAACATGTCCGATAACAGCTTTTACCTGCAACAGATTTTTTAAGCAAGTTGTGAATCCTACAAACAAATTCTGAACCCCATATGTGGTATGTGGTATTTTGTTTCAGACAGCACTACTATAGCACAAAAAAGACAAAAGGAGAATTACATCTTAAACTTCAAAGCTGTTTTCCGGGTTTAAAATGCATTTCATACACATGAGGAGATGACTGACACTTGCAATTATACGAATACCTGCTGGCTACATTCATTTTATAAACTTGATCCAAAAGAGAGAATAATAAATTCTAAAATGTAGAAGTGAAATGATTAGTGAAAACCAGGAAACAATACTTACTGGAGAATGAAAAGGCTTTAATGTGTCAAAATAATAAAAAAAAAAATTAAATTTGCCACATTTTGTTTGATGTAAGAAATCATCTTGATATTGGCTATTGTACCTGTTTATATCCCCAGTATGTGCTATTCTAATAACTTGACAGCTTAATTTCCTTGCTCTTGTTGAAAAGCAATTATATTATGGCTTATTTGCTGAGCTGGTACTTCCAGAGCAAGAGCAAAATTTGAATACAAGGCCTTATTTCCCTTGCCAGATTCCTTTTTAGTAACAAATATACTTGTAATGCTACTTTTATGCTTTTCAAATTTTCAAAAAGCCTGGAGAATTGTCAGGATCTTCTAATATGTTCTTATTAAAAATTCCTTGGAATTGTTTTGCTGCTGAATTACATTCTGCCATCCATCCATTCAAAGAGATCTTCCACTACAAGCGAATCTTCTTACATTTTTGTTTTATTTCCATTTGAACAACACAAAACTTGGGTAGTGGCCATTACATACCACAGATCGCACAGCACACTAACTCTGCCACTGTGTAGGTATCAGCTCTTTAGCACCCTTCTCATTCCACTGCCCTCTCAAATGCTCTGTCAGCAAAATGAATAAGTAAGTAATGTTAAGGTAGATTTGCCTGGTGACCGTGATTCAAGGTAGAGAAGATTCAAAGCGATACTATCCTGCTGAGTGCCTACATCATGCATCACAAAATGCAAATTCATCTCCTGGAACAATTGTCTAAATTATGCTTATTTTTGCAGTTAATGAATGGTACAATTCACCATTCAGCATTAAGCAATTTCAAATACAATGAGACTTACTAAGTGTTTGTTTCCAGTTCTAATTGTTTGCAAATTCTGTTTCTCTTTTTTTTTTTTTTTTTAAGGGAGCTATTTGAAATGCTCTTTCATTCCTTCTTTATGTTATCATTATTGTATTTGTATGCAGAAGTCTATATAATGTAAATGAGGTAACACAGAGAACATACTTTTCTATTCAGACTACAGAAGTTTTTCATTTCACACATTGAGCCAATCTCTCCTGCCCTCAAATGTAAGGAGGTAGATGGAAAAAGAAGTCTGTTCCTATGATCATTACATGTAAGAGTGAGGTCGCACCTCAGCAAATTATCACAAGCTACTTATATTAAATAGCACTTTAAAAAAACCCCAAACAACAGATTATTTCTTTTTAACTGTTAGTGATTAAATTAGTCTAACAGTAAATATCTATTCATACAGGGTATCCCTAGTTATTATACTTTTACTAATTTAGAACATGGTTCTCTAAAAGCAATGATCATGTTAAAACTTATATTAAAAATAGTATTAAGCAAAATCCTAAACTGAAACAATTTATTTTGCAATTCAGCTCTCCCTAAATGATTTTTTTCATAAACTTTGTAATCCATGACGTTAAAACACACATCCACATCATTTGAAAACAGCCCATAGTGCCTCATTTGCGTCTGCTGTATTGCAGGAGGATATCTAAGGTCTTCAGTGATGATCTGCACATATAAAATGTTACACCTATGCTCTTCTTATTAATGCATTCCCATTACAGAATCCATTTGCAGGGTTCTAAAACCAATCTTAAGAAGTTTTTTACAGTTAAGACTCAGAAAGAATGTCTCAACCCAGAGTTCTTTGTTTCATTTTTATCTCGTTACTCAGAAAAAACAAGCAATTTTTTTTTTTTCTTCCAATTTGGGGAAAAGGAAATGCATGCCTCATTAAAACATCCACAATATCTAATATAACATAATTGAAAGTAAAAAATAGCTGGTTTTCGGCTTGAGATAATAAAGTTGTTATCTTGCATCTTCTAAAAACCAGGAACAAAGGTGGTGGCAAGACTCATTCCACCAAGATATAATTTCTTTCTGCCCCTATGACTGAATAAGTTTCATTCTCCTATACTTCTTTCAAGCTTCTACAGCCACAGCTTCCTGCTTTTATATGATTTTCATGCTGAAGAATAAGGAGTAGAGATAAGAGGTATCAGGCAGAGATGAGATGAAAAAGGGGTTCCACAAGACGAGAAGGGAAAGGGAACCCTTTGGGGTTGAAATGTATTCTGGACTGTAGTATTCAGAAGCAGTCTTTCACTATCGTACCTCTGGTTAACTACATATCACTTTTTCTTCTTTTTGTTGTTCTGCTGTGAAGATCATCCTTCACGCTTCTGATTTCATGAAAGACTTCCCAAACAGACAAACCACAGTATGCCCTCTAGAACTTGACTCTCAAGGGAAGTCAGAAAAGAGTCTACAGGCCCTAACAGTTTAATACAGTAAGATCCATCTCTCAGATAAGAATGTTGGGAAAAATTCTCTGAAGATAAAGGGATTGGTTTCTTTGTTTTGTTGGGGTTTGGTTTTCAGTATTTTTTTCCACCTAGATTTTTCTTGGGTTTTTTCTATCTAAGCATTGTAATTTGAAGCTTCTAAAACTTATATATATACAGAATTAATATATACACACAATATATATGTATACATACAGCCCACACTGACAAAGATCAAAAACTGCTAATGAAGAAAATAGAAGTGATAGCTCTTCAGATTGTCAAAGCAGTGACTAAAAGTTTTCAATATGAATGCCAAGGAGTAATATGACTATACTTTTTTACATTTATTTAAAGGAAGAAACAAGCAGGCATAAAGTTATTTGAAACAGACACTTTATAAGTGGCTATCTCTCTTTTGAATACAATTTCCATTAGGTACATTTTCCACATCCTATACTAGCAACAGTAACAGCCAGTTAGACACAACTCAGCATCAAGCTACTGATATGGTGCTGCTAACAAGATGCCTCATGCATGAAGTTTCTCCTATATGTTGCTAAATTAACTTACAATAAGGATGTTAATTTCCTGAATCTAAACAGAGTATTAGTCAGTATGGAGTTAACATACTGTATTTTCAACTTAGTTTTCCAGAGGCATTCTAGTTCATACAGAACCATATCTTCCTTGTCCTTTGTTGCAGTTCCCATTTTCTCCCTCATGAGCTGTCCAATATCTGGCAGCTTATCCCAATCCCCTGACCTGCAGCTCAGAAAGATGCCCTAATTCTAAAGTGCAGAAAGAGCCAAACACAGTGGTTCGGGGTGGGGGTGGGTGGCGGTGGGGAAGGAAAGTCAATGGCTGTCAATCATCAGATTTTTGTATGACTTTTTCCCTGACTTCTATCATTTGGATAAAATGTCATCACCAATTGGGTATACCAGTCTGAAAGAACATGTAGTAGTTAGAGATTTGCTGTGTGATCAGTGGAAAGGGCTGGAAACGTAATCCAGCAGTGAAATACCAGCTCATCAAATAACACGCAGTGGAAGTTGGTTCTCTTCCTCCTTTGTCTCACAGAATGTAAGAAGTGTTAAGTGAAGCAAAAATATTAAAAATAACTTTTATGCCATTTCAGTTAGCATGTAAAATTTCTCTCTCCCTCTCCAACATTTTCTTCCTTTACATGCAGCTTTGATTATAGTGCGACTATTGCCACTTCCTCCATAATCACAATACTGCTGCAGTGGTCTAAACAGCCCAAACATCAGAGGGCTTGAGAAGCTTTTGGTCAAGACCTGCCAAAGAGCATTAGAAGCTGCAGTGGAAATTCTGCAAAACCATATTGCCTGTTTGAGATCACATCTAGATGGTTTCCAATATACTGAGCAACTTGGATTAAAAAAAATCTCAGGTAATATCTGTTTAATAGTAAAACATTGACAGTCAGGCTTTTGTGATGTGTGTGATTATGTTGATAGTGTGTTAGTGCTCCTGAAAAAGATGACGTATACTTCTAAGCACCAGTAAAACAAATTAGCCAATCTTTCTCTCATCAACAACATGTTACCTTCAGCTTTTACAACAGGAACATATGCTTACATGAATTAGCATAGAAACCAACTCTGTCAGTACAAGTTTTTTGTATAAAACCAAATAGTTTTCCAGAACACTCAAGTTTCACGTCCTGTAATTACCGAGAGTTCTTTTTATACCTTTAGAGCTAACATATCAGCTGAAGATATTCATGTCTTACATGAAAGTGAAGGCTTTAGAATATTAGTTATGCTGACACCTGAAATGAATGCTGCTTCTAACAAGCCATCTCCACACTTACATTTTATGTTATCCAAACTTCACTTCAGACAGGAGCTGAAAGCGAGTGTACTTAGGAGATGTAAATTTATTTACCACTCAAGCTTTCTACTGATATTTCCATCTAAATTTAAACTACCTTCAGTATAGATAAGCAGGACTTATTAGTATTTTTAAAATTTCTTTGTCTAGCTTTGGCATAGGAGAGCTCTCAAAAAGCTCACAGCTGAGCCAAATACACATTAGAGGAAGTGAGATCAAACTCTGTTAATATTAAAGGATTTGCACTGAAATTATTACTAACTTTCCTGAATTCACATTTAAGGTTGTAAACACACCCCCACCAAAAGTTAGTTTCTTCTAGTAAACAGCTTCTTCCTTCCCTGTCTGTGTATCCTCTTAACACATTACAAAGGCATGTGAACTTAAAATGAATTTGACTTCTCACTTTCACAGTGATGACAGGAAAATTGCCACTAATAGTCACACTACTGCTCCCTGATAGCTAATCTGAAATATTTGCAGCTCTTGGAAGTCGCTCCTTGTAAACATGTGCAATGGCAACACTAGATAGCTAGCTGCCTTCCCCTTGAAGGCTGAGAGACTGACTGTCACGATCTTATCTTGATCGAGATACTTCCTGATTGAGGGTGAGCCACATCTCTTGCAGTTTCCGCACAGTACATTATCTGGACTAAAACCCTTTCCCTTGCCAGCAGGCGCTGTGCCACACTCCTTGCAGCTGTCTTATCTATTCCAGATTATAAGAAGCCTTTTCATGAGTTAGGCAGGGTAGCAATTTGGAAGATTTCTCAAAAGCTTGAACTTGTAGACCCACTAAATAAGACTTAATGTTTCTAAATGACATGTCAGAGTAACTCAAAGCCTCTGGAAGAAGCTTTCCCGTTCTTTTGTAAGAGAGACAGTAGCTTTTTGGTGCATGGCTACAAAAAAGCGATCAATTGACTTCACAATCTGGAATGGTTATGAAGAGTTTGTAGCTCAGGACAAAAGCCTCAAATATACACTTTTCTTCTAAACATAAACCCTAAATATTTTTTGCCACTCTAGCTGAATTCTTACCTCAAAGATACTCTCAAAAAAGTAGAACGCAACACTTCATCTTGAAACTGGCATTGAATTCTATGGTGTGCTCTGAGGACCACTAACCTTTGGCCATCTACCTTTGGAAAACAGTTTTTGCTTGCATATTGTTAACAAGAAAAAAAAATGGTAAAGCAGGGCCAGGGTCAAGCTTAGGTCTGCATCGTGCTCATACAAACTCAGTGAGCTATCCCACCAAATTCAAGCAACTCACCACACTTCCCGGTAACTAACCAATTCATGTTCATTCTGGTCCTCTGGCTTTATAAAAATATATATAAATAAATATAATAAATATATAAATAAGACCTCAAACTGTTCTAATTTGGTTATTATACCATATTTTAATTAGTATTTTATAATACCTGTGTTAGGAAAAATGCAAAAGTGATTAAAATTATTAACGAAAACTGAGCTCAGCAGGTAAAAATCATTAGTATTGCATAACATACTGTAAAGCCTTAGTTTTCATCAGCCAACTTACAGCCACCAGTATGCATTAGAATTTTAGCTTTTAGTTTTGACTAGGTATTGAGAGTACATACTTTGAAACAGACCCAGATAAAATAGTTTGCTCACTGCTAAAGTATTTGTTACATTTTTCAGTATGGGAAAGAATGATTTCTAAGACTCCTGCAGTCCAACCCATGTATATGGAATACTGAGTATCTCTATCTGTACTATTACTAAAGATACTTCTTATCTTCTATTTGTTAGTGCTAGGGGCTTACTCTATACCACACCGTGCATATTTGCACAAATTTCTCTCTTTTCTAACGCTAAATCTGCTCTCACAAACTAGCTTCCACTTTTCCCCATCTTTTTGTGTACTGGGTACTAAAATATATTCTCAAAAGCAATTTGGGAAATTATTTTTGTTTGGTTATTTGAAAGAGATTTCTTTATTTAAGTCCATCCTGACAGATAGTGACTAAGCTGATCTAAGCTAGGGCAGTGGCTGAACCGTTATAGCCTACACAGGAGTTAAGTAATTAAAAAAACAAACAAAAGACCCTATAGTGAACTAGTCACAGAAATAAGACAAGCTTTTGTGGTTTGCCCAGGACCAATGTGGAAGAAATAAAGGTAAGAGCTTACTAGTGTCACATACCCAACTTTGATCAAGGAAGTTCCCCTGTGTTGTTTTGTGCATTTTCTGATTGAGTAATTACAGTTGTTCCAGGAAAAATATAAGTAGAATTCTGTGTCATCTGTCCTTTCTGACCTGGACAGACAGGTCTGCAGCTTATGGCCATCAATGGCACTGAAATTTTGTTCATATCATCCTGTTTTTGATGATTCTTCACAAAAGCCACTGTTGAAAACGAATAACGTTCTATAAAACACAAAGTCGGTCTATCAGATTCTCACTTCTTTTCCTTCTTCTTCTGCTTCTATAAGCTAAATATAGGTCAAATAATATGTGGCTATGACATATAACCACTTTCATTTCAAAAACTGGAGAGCAATTACAAAGTATAGTTTACAGTTTTCTATAAAAGGAGGATAATACTCTAAGCATGTTCCAGAGTTACCACTAACAAGGGGACATCAGAGGCAAAAGGTAGACAAAGATCCTAGAAAGAATGAAATAGATGTGGGTGGACTAAATAGCTATATCAGGGCCGTACTTCTACAAGACTTTCAAAAGATATACTCATGACAACAAAAGGGTTTTATAATTGTTTGTTGCCAGCATTTAGCTATTTTTACTCGTAATAGGATATTGTCAAAGAAGGTGGTCACATCCAATATATCCGATATATTCCTGCCTTGTTTGTGTTTTTTGCATGCATACATGGATGCTTGTTAAGTTTGAGGTGTTTTCAAAAGAGAAAGGAAGAAAGGCACATCACAAGCTTATAACACACCTTCAAAATTCTACTGCTTACCAAAGGACATAACCCATTTCTCTGTATCTACTTTACTTATCTTCAGTAGTCCAGGTGTCATATCAATTGCTTTAGGCTTTCTATATCTCCCAGTATTCCTGGTACAGTTTTTTGAAACGAAGATTTAGATGCACTTCCTCTTCTTTTTTGTGTGTCTGTAAGCTAACACCAGAAACCACTGCACTTGTCAATGAGAATCTTCTTGAATAGCTAAAAATGTACATGCAAGTAAATCTACTGGCTATTTCACTGAAGTAAGAAAATTCAGCTTAAGTATATTTTCAGAATGCAAAATGGTATCTAGCAGATTTACTGTACCAGCTATAAGAAGCTTTATAAACATGCTCCAACTCTGCTTGCTGGTTTGGAGCAAGAACTGAAAGAGGAAAGTAGACGCTTGAGTTCGTTAACATATTCACAATTTTGCTGCTGTTTCAAACTGTTTGGCTTAATTGTTTGTCTCAACTGCTGCTGAATGTAAAGGTTGCAAGTTACTCCTGATTCAGTTTGATACTTATTTACTCACAGAACAGAGGAAACAGTGCCCATAGTAGTATGATCTTCCCATTATCCATATAACATTCTCTACATAAAATGACTGAGATAATTTCTACGCTGCAGTGTAACAAGCTATCCTAGCCTGGATTAATTGAAGTAACTCAAGTGCTGATAGCAGTCTCCCTTTAAGCAGCACTGACCAGCACTGGATGAATACACCCCAGTTCTTGGCAGGGCAAGTCAGCCCAGACTGAATGTCTTCTGGTATAGCTAGATGAATACTTCTACTCAAAATTGCTCAGGACTGTATGATGATGCAGCTATCATACTTTAAATATCTTAAGGACACCGTTGTATTTGGTGTCCATTCACATTTCTGAGCTCGGCTTTCAACGAAGCTACTTTCCAGCATTAGATGACAACTTATCCATATTTAGCTAAACCTCAAATCTCCATATATTCAAGTTAGTAAACTTCAAAAAGAATTAAAGCATTTGTATGCTTAATACACGTTTCATGGCTCACCTAACTAAGTTTCAAAATACATTGAGATTGATGTTTGCATACAAGTGTACTCAGTAAGGCTCATACAGTATTTGTATTACTCCATCTGAACAGACAAGCAATCTTCCCCTGCTGCAACAGGGGTGCTGAAACATTGAAAGCAGTTAGGAAGTATTTCTAATTTATATGAATACTTATTGGTCATATTTAAGAATAATAATCAGTGCCATTTTTAAACAGCCTGCCAAATTAATGTGTTACAGAGATCAGTGAGTTACATGGTACAAAACCAAAGGGTTAACTACCAGCTTCAGGCTCTCTGAAGTAAGGTAAACTGGGAAATTATTGCCAATTCTGAGGCTATATTAGACAGGTAATTGAAATCAGCTTCATGAGTTCTGAAGCTTTAGCTTGCTACAGTTTTTTATGTTAAAGTTCCTTAATGCTTTAGCATATTTTAACAGTTTTTGAAATGACTCAAGTAACATAACAGAAAAGTAAAGAAAAAAAAAAAACAATAGTGCTCCCACAAACTCTCTATGAAACTTAGAGAGGGAGTGCATTGTTTTTAAAACATCAAATTCTTTGGTCACAGTATTACTCCGACCTCAGCTTTTTGTAGCATGCTTCACTCATCCATACATGCAGAATGCACTTTAATTTCATCCTTGGGTTGTATACACATATTCCTGGTACTTCTAGTAGCACTTTAAAAGTATAAAATCTATTCCCCTATGCCCTCATCAATTTGAAATTACCATTTTAAGGCTGATTAAATAAGGATTAGTGCCAATGTTCCACTTATTAGTCTGTGTCTTCAACTGGAACTGATGATATAGTATTTGTCAATAACTAGTTCACAGCCTTAAACTCCACAAAAAAAAAAAAAACCAAACCACCACCCTCAGTGGCAAGACAGTCCATCTGTCAGAAGATTTTGTAGCAGGCTCCCATGTAGAAGAAAACCATCTATTATAGGATGATACAAGCTTAAAGTGGCATGTATCACAGCTGTTTGATTACTACTGGGAAGATGACTTGCATCCCCCTTACAGCCCTGTATCAGAATCCAACAGTGATGGATTGAATTTCCCTTGCTTTAGCATGATGATGGATTAACTCAGCAGTATGTGTAAGAAAGGTAAAGTCTGGTCCAAAATTAACATCAAGACTAAAACATGCCATCCTAAATTGTGATTCCTGGCAGATCCAAAGAGCTAGCAAAACATTTCAAAGACCTTTCCAAAGTCTAAATGATGAGATTATAATCTGGAAATTCTCCATAGAGATAAAGACCCTTATTACACAAGCACCTGGAAGACATGGGTCAGGCAGCAGGTTCAGAAACTCAATGAGTTTGCTCACAAGATCTAGACCTGAACATGCTCTACTGTCCAGAAACACACTATTTCAAACACTTCATATAAATGGTACGTTCCAACTAACAAAACATCATACTGTGAACTGAGATCTGAATTATTCTGTTGGTCTACTAAGTGAGAAGCAAATGTATGCTTCAATTGGGAAAAAACATTTTTTAACAGGAATTTCACTGGAGAATGTCTATAAAAAGGCACAAAAAATAAACATTACCTCCATGTCTTCTGCAATACCACCCAGCCCTACCACACAGGCAGCAAAACTGCAGCATTCCTCAAGTTGCTGTCAACAAATTTTTCAGATATTATAATTTACTGACTTAAGCACATCATAAAATCTATTCTGATCCAGATGCCTCTACAGAAAATGGATGCTACAACCTGCATGAAATATGGATAATCAGTTCTGAAGAAGGGAAATGCACTTGCTAATTGGTGTTTACTTAAACTCATATGTTCTCTTCTGTTTCATTGCTAATTCAGAAGAGCTACCAAGTAAAAAGCGTAGGCAGCTATATCCAGTTGCTGCTAAACACAGAATAACAGAATGGTACAAGCTGGAAGGGACCTCTGGAGATCATGTAGTCCAACTCCTCTGCTAATGCAAGTTCACACATTTTCAGCATTTTCAAACGTCTGAATAGAAGGGTTAACACATATTATCTGCTAACTTGCATACTTCCTGTGGTAGGCTATGACAGCCCTGGGCTACTGAAGTCACATGAAATGCATCCAGGTATGGAAACCTGCTCTGGAAAAAGTTTAGCATAACTAAGCAACTTATGTCTCATAACGCACAAGGTAGAAACCGCTATGAAGAAAAAAAAAAACCTAATAGAGATGTGAACTGTTACAATACATTTAGCAAATCTTTCTGATAAAGGAAAAAGGGTGATGAGGAGAGTACCACTAAGAAATGACATAATTGAGTCCAATAAAGTTCTTACCCATCTATTAGTATTTTTAAATCCAAACACAACTTAAACTAAGAATTCATAACAAGCAGTTTTGTAAGTAGCAAACCTAATGAAGCCTGCTTTTATATGCATTGTATTCTATAACTCCAAAGTAACAGGCAGTAAATGTTTTTATTTTACGTCAGGTCAGACAATTTCAACTGCTCCTCTTCATCTGTCATACTAGCAGTAACAGCTTCACAAACAACAGATAAGCAAATTTCAACCAGTCAACTGATCTGCGCTTTCACTTTTTTCCTCTCTTTCACCGAAATGTTAGAAATCTTCAGCTAAACCAACTCAGCTTGGGTACCAGGTCCAACTCTGGAAGGCCAGCCTGACACTGGGGACAATTTTCAGGATTGTGCTGTAGAGGTTTGCTTACTCCAGGCATTTGCGGACAGACAGAGCAAGATCAACGTCTTGGGGCAGCAGCAAGGTCCAGACAAAATTGTCTCTCTGGGTTCCTCTTTCCCTCTCCCAGCTTAGTCTGCCGGCTGGGTAAGACACACTAGACCTGCTAGGTGTCACAGAGCTGTTTATAGTAGAACACCAGGTAGTTCATGCCACCACCCCTACCCCAGTCAGGAATGGGCTGGTTGAAGTTACATTGAAAGCGAGGTGGTTAAAGAGCATATGCTTGTGCAAACACCATGAAGCACCTAACACACCATAACTTTTTTGTGTATGTTTCCTTAGTTACAATTCTGATACGTGACAGGAAAGCCACCCCTGACAAATCTGTGTGCATTTCAGCAAACAGGCAACACATATCAAGCATCAGATTTTTTTCAGCACTGACAGCAAGCATAATCAATAAAATATTTAATATCCTAGAGAAAAATCTGAGAATTGGAAGGGTTCATCTTCCAACAACATTTGTCCTGTATTACATGGAAAACAGACTATGCTAACCTATGCTTACTGCTGAAACTGAGAAGTTCTGGGCATGCTTCGTGGGGCAGCCTGCATGCATTTTCCAGTGGCAATACACTTGTTAAGTTGCTACATCTGTATCACTGATAATTCTACAAAGGAAAAGATGACAAAAGCTTTCCCTGAAACTGGAAGAAGCTGTAAATGTTAAGCACTACAATCTGATTTTTCTACATAGCCAGCAAAAGTTACAGTCACTAAAACATGGTGAACATATGAGCTTAGAGTGCATCTCAGGAGGCGTATGACGCATGAGAGGTTCAAATCTTGCTTTCTTCTCTTAAGCATGTTTTTGAAAAAGAAAAAAAATAGAGTAATTTACTTTAAAATACATTTCTCTTACACGTATTGAGTACTTGAATTTCCACAAAAGAAAAACACTTAGCACCCTTATCTACCCTTTTTATGCTTTCCTCACTTCGACTATTTCATTTCCATATCTTCTTATCCTCAGAAACTAAACTAGATGCCTTTAGAATCCATCAATGCTTCAAATAACCTTTCCAGTAATTTTTTCCATACATTTATTGCTCTATGTGTAAAAATGTTTCACTTGAGCTGTCTTTTCCTCAACCTTTCCTAATCTGTTTTGATTTTCCCCCTCTCCCTGCAAGAATAAAGAGTTCATTTAACAATAGCCATCCTCTCCCTAAATATATATTTTGCTAAAATCACCGTAAAATATATTCTTCTTTTTTGGTCAAAATAAGCTTCTTAATCATTCTTCATAAATTAAATGTTTGAAGCTTAGTATTATTTTTGTTTCTCTTCTTTGACCACTGAAGAGAAATCATCTTAGAATCAGTACTGAAGACTTCATCCTGGGATTTAGTCTAAACACTGCTTCCAATAAATTAAGAATTCTATCTTCTGAATGAGGATAATGCTTTTTTTTTGTTTTTCCAGTCACAGTGCTATGTTCTTTATGTTGATTTTGCACTGTACCAGGCAGGCAGAGAGAAAAAACACTTTTCTTCAAAACCGCTGCAGTCCATTACCTCTCAGTTTAACTACCTCATAGGAAAGAAAAATTTTAAACAGGATATTCAGCATAACTTTCCGTATACCACCCTGCCAAAAAAAGATAATTTTGTTCTTATGGGGACCTTAATTTTCAACAATCCTTACAGCTTTATTTCATCTTCAAGGAAGTTTCTGTATCCCACATATCTTCCAAAGAATGTAAATATTACTCTTCAAAAGTCATAATGCAGTTTTGTTAATCTAGGAGCAGCTGTAACGTGACACATTTGATGACACTATATGAGAAGTTGCAGTTGAGAAACAGTTAACAGTAAAGAAACTGTGTTTATATGGTTGCTGGTACAACAGGTCTTTGATCATGATCAAGCCCATGGGCACTACCATTATATAAATATTAAATTGCATCCACAAAATCATACAAAGAGATGGTGCTACACAAAATATTCAAAAAGAGGAAGTGCCAGACTCAAGGCAGCCTGTAAAATCCAGTTCTTGCATATTATGATACAATTACTAATTAAAAATTAAAATATTACCTTTCACTATCAGGACTTCTGCATATTGCAGAGAACGAGTTCACTGCAAACTTGTTTTTATCCTTATGTTCACCGTATAGCCCTACGCTTAAAAACACAAACCAGTATCTAACAATTATCTGGTACATAAATATAAAATATTTCCTTCGTGAACATTTCTACCATGTTCTGTCGATGTATTTAAGGACTTCAGAAACACCACAAATTTATTTTCAAACTTCCTTTACGGAATTAAATACTATTCTTGAATCTGTGTTACAGTTGTGGTCAAAGTCTCAGTGTCTGGTAGGCAGGTGGAGCAGCTGCAGGAAAATTCACCTTAATCCAACACTCTCAAGACTAGACCTATTCCGTTCTGAAAGCCTCCTTCACAAGCTGCAGCGATCAAAACTAGAAATCCTCCATGTCAGTGCTTATAAGATGCCTGCATGATTAACTGCTTGTATATCTTGATTATCTCATTTTGCCTTCATTCATTCTCTATCTCATTATTTAATTGCAATGTCATGGATGATTTGGCCTTGTTTTAAATCAAATATCAGAATACAAAATCATTTCAAACACAGAGCATTCAAAAAGAAGTCTTAGTGCAGAGCTCATATATATTCTGGATAGTGAAAAAGCACTCTGTCAGTCACAATAAACAACACCACATTCATATAAATTCAAAACACTCCCTCTCCAAGCATTTTTAAATATTTTTAAACTTTACTGGATCACTCTTAAAGACATACCTATAGAGATAGTACATCACCCTTTTAACCAAAGACAGACAAAAGCATGAGCACGTACCATCACTTTCCACTACTCAGTACCATTGTAATCAATATTACTTAAAACACTTTGCTTCAATCATACTTCCAATTGCCACGTAGCTGTAGCTACATTGACAATACACCAATACCCACCAAACAGGCAGTACCACCTACTGCCTGTACTTCAGTTTGCTGAGTTTTATACCATTTTTTTTATTAATAATTTCTAAAAGGAGCTTAACATGGGAAACTGATACTAGCTTAAGAAACAATTTTTATTTTCACTTTTGCTTTTATCCCACAAAGTAAAACGCACATATATGGATAGGTACATTTCACCAAATCAGTTCCTGTTGGAAACTAGCCAATGATTCTAAACTAAATGGAGGTAAATTCTATAAAGGGGTTTAGATAACTGGATTTTGTGGGTATTGATAGCACTTTAGTATCCACTAACAGTGTTACTGATTCACAGATGTTTATATTAAATGAAAATAAATAAACCAAATACCATTACTTTTCAACACACAATGAACTTAATGAAAGATATTCTCATCTTCCATTAGCTTACATCTTCCCCATAATGCCCCTGGTTTTTATATAGATTCTTTATATAGAATCTATATAGATTCTTTACATAGAGTCTTTATATAGAATCTATATAGATTCTTTATATAGATTTCACTTGTGTAACTAAAGGTATTATTGCTCCCAGCTATCTTGCAGAAAACTTGGAGGGACATGACCATCACAAGTCAGCAGGAAAAAGTGGATGTGAATCTGCTTCACAAAGCACCATTGTTTGGTACATTAAGCTGTACTACCAGCACGCTCCCTGGCAGCAGTAGCCGCCAGGAAACAGCTAGCTGCTACCAATGGAAGATGGCATTTCACATCCTCACTGCTAAAGTCATCAGAATTCGCAAGTCAGGATCTTTAGGCATGGTATCAACAGCTATGCTGAGCCATGTCAACTTCCTGTGATTGAAGAAGGCAGCATCAGGACCTAGTGACACTGTGCTAGACTTGGAGAGCCTGGGGTCTATGCTTGGGCCAGATGATATCCTCCAACACAACTACAGACAGGTAACCTTATTTCACTTTGTGTTTGGTTTCTTCTCTGTCCCTTGGTCTGTCTTTCTAGTTTAGACAGATTCAGTTATTGAAGAGTAATTGTTCTACAATATATTTTATGGAAATTATTTTGGAAGTAAAATGGATCACAGCTACATGGAGCAAAATCAGCAGATCCTGCATGGTGGGGAGTTGCAGGGCGACCCACGAAGGAGGAGGCCACAAGACACTCCCTGTCAGTCATAGCCAGCTCTGACACTGGGACAAACACACTAATATGGCCAGAACTGCTACCCATGACACACCAGCACTCGCATGTTTGAGTGACAGTGGCCGCCACAGGGGCAGAAGACGTCTGGGAATTGGTTCTTTAGAAAAACTGAGTAGACACAGTATCACAGAATTGTAAGGGTTGGAAGTGACCTCTGGGGATCATCTAGTCCAACACCCCAGCTGATCTAGGTTCACCTTAGATCAGTTTGCACAAGAACATGTCCAGGTGGCTTTTGAAAGTCTTCAGAGAAGACGACTCCAGAACTGCTCTGGGCAGTTGGTTCCAGTGCTCTGTCACCCACAAAATAAAGTTCTCCTTATGTTTAGGTGGAAATTCCTGTGTTCCAGGTTGTGCCCATTGTCCCTTGTCCTGTTGGTAGGCACCACTGAAAAGACTCTGGCTCCATCCTCTTGACATCTGCCATTTAGATATTTAGAAGCACTGATAAGATCCCCTCTTAGTTTTCTCTTCTCCAGGCTAAACAGACTCAGGTCTCTCAGCCTTTCCCTGTAAGAGAGATTCTCCACTCCCCTAATCATCTTTGTAGCCCTCCACTGGACTGTACAGTAGTTCCTCATCTCTTTCTTGACTGGGGAGTCCTGAATTGGGCACAGTACGGCAAATGTGGCCCCACCAGGGCAGAGTAGAGGAGGAGGAGAACTCCCTTGGATCTGCTGACCACAGTCTTCTTAATGCACCCCAGGATACTATTGGCCACCTTAGTCACAAGAGCTGGATCACAGTGAACTTCTTGTCCACCGGGACTCCCAGGTCCCTCTCCACAGAGCTGCCTTCCAGCAGGTAAACCCCTCACCTGTACTGATGCATGGGGTTATTCCTCGCTAAGTACAGAACTCTAAACTTGCCCGTGTTGAACTTCATTAGGTTCCCCTTCGCCCAACACTCCAGGTCTCGCTGAATGGCAGATCAGCCTTGTAGAGGGTCAGACACTCCACCCTGTTTTGTATCATCAAATTTGGTGAGGGTACACTCTGTTCCTTCTTCCAGGTCACTGATGAACGTGTTGAACAAGACTGGACCCAGTACTGACCTCCTAGGAAACGCCGCTAGCTACAGGTCTCCAACTAGACTCTGTACTGCTGATCACAACCCCCTGAGCTCTCTCCTTCAGCCAGTTCTCAATCCACCTCACAGTCCACTCACCCAACCCACACTTCCTAAGCTTCCCTATGGGGATGTTATGGGAGCCAGAGGCAAAAGCTTCACCGAAGTCAAGGTGGACCCCATCCTCCGCTCTCCCCTCACCCACCCAGCTAATTACACCATCATAAAGGCTATCGGATTGGTCAAACATGATTTGCCCTTGGTAAATCCATGTTGACCACTCCTGATAACCTTCTTTTCCTTCATATACTTAGAGATGACCTCCAGAATGAGCTGCTCCATCTCCTTTCCAGGAATGAAGGCAAGACTAACTGGGCTGTAGTTTCCCGGGTCCTCCCTCTTGCCCGTCTTGAAGACTGGAGTGACATTGGCTCTCGTCCAGTCCTTGGGCACCTCTTCTGTTCTCCATGACCTTTCAAACATGATGGAGAGTGGCTCAGCAATAACATCTGCCAGCTCCCTCAGCACTCGTGGGTGCATCCCATCGAAGCCCAAGGATTTGTGCATGTCCAGCTTGCCTGAACAATCTCTAACCTGATCCTCCTTGACCAAGGGAAAGTTTGCCTTCCACCAGACTTCTCTCTTACTTCCAGGGACTGGGATTCCTGAGGACCGGCCTTAGCAGTAAAGACCAAAGCAAAGAAGGCATTCAGTAACTCTGCCTTCTCTGTACCCTTCATCACCAGGGGACCCACCTTGCTCAGCAGTGGGCCCACATTTCCCCTCGTCTTCCTTTTCCTACTAATGTACTTGAAGAAGCTCTTCTTGTTGTCTTTTACATCCTTTGCCAGATTTAATTTCAAGAGGGCCTTAGACTTCTTTGTTGCATCCCTACATAATCTGGCAACGTTCCTATATTCCTCCCAAATGGCCAGTCCCTTTTTCCACATTCTGTAAACTTTCCTCTTCCATTTGAGTTTTACTAGAAGCTGCTTGCTCATCCACACAGGTCTCCTGGCTCCTCTACTTGTTTTTTCACGCATAGGGATGCACCGATCTTGAGCTTAGAGGAAGTGGTGCCTGAATATTAACCAGCTCTCTTGGAAGCCCCTACCTTCTAGAGTCCTAACCCATGGAATTCCTCCAAGTAGGTCTTTGAAGCAGCCAGTTAGCTCTCCTGAAGTCCAGAGTTGTGATCCTACTTATTGCCCTGCTTCTTCCTTGCAGGATCCTGAACTCACCATCTCATGGTCACTGCAGCCGAGCCTGCCCTCAACCTTCATATCCTCAGTCAGACCTTCTTTGTTCATTAGTACAAGGTCAGCAGCACACCTCTCCATATTGGCTCCTCCACCATCTGTGTCAGAAATTTATCATCAATTCACGGCAGGAACCTCCTGCACTGTGTGGGTCCTGCTGTGTAGGCTTTCCAGCAAATATCAGAGTGGATGAAGTCCTCCATGAGAAACAGGGTATGTGATCATGAGACTACTTTTAGCTGTCTGTAGAAGGCCTCATTGACTTCCTCTTCCTCATCAGGTGGCCCGTAGTGAGCACTCACAACAGTGTCCCCCATATTAGTCTGCCCCTTAATTCTTATCCGTAAGCTCTCGACTCATTCTTCATACCCCCCTAGACAGAGCTCGATACATTCCAGCTGCTCTCTCACATAAAGAGCAACTCCACCACCTCACCCTGCTGGTCTGCCTTTCCTAAAAAGTATGAAGCCACCCATGACAGCATTCCAGTCTTGCGAGTCATCCCACCATGTCTCCATAATTGCAATGAGAACATGGCCCTGTGACTGCACCCAGATGTCTAGTTCCTCCTGTTTATTCCCCATGCTGCGTGTGTTGGTGTACAGGAACTTCAGAGACTTAATTGAGCAAGAAAGTTTCCCTGAAGGGGTGCAAGTCATACACACTCTTGGGGGTGGTTGGCCTTCTGTCTCTCATCTTGGAAGGCAGCTAAGGAACAGTTGTTGCTGCTCTGGTTGGCCTGGCTTATTCCCCAGTTGGATGGAATGGCACAAGCATTGCCATCTTGGACCCCACCCTCCTAGTCCTTCATTTTAAAGCCCACCTCACTAAGTTGGCCAGCCTGCTGCCAGATATTCCCTTGTCTTTTCAAGACTGCTGTATTCCATCCCTCCCTAACACTCTTGAAAGACACTCCTGGAGACAGGCAGAGGGAAAAGCTTCAGTTAAAGGAGACACTTGGGGATATCTAAGAAATTCCTGGGGTACACCAGACAGAACAGAGACTCCAGAAGAGAAAAAAGCAAAGGAAGATGCCCAGGGGACCCTGCAGCCCTACATTCAGACTGAGCACATTACAGCAGAAATCCTTATGCTGATACATCCAACTTCACTGCCAGACCACCAGCTCTCCTGTAAGGGACAGAAATCCTTTAATTTGTAAAAGTGCGCATATGTAATTAGTGTTTTGGCATTGGTTTCCATTTAGTCACTACATTATCGCTGTGGTCTTATACCACAACAGCAGAATACACTCTGAAATACGTGGAAGTTCATCTTCTAGTATTGGCCAGATTATTTCTAGAGAATATAGGTTTTTACTGCCATTCTCATTATAAAATGGGAAGACGTAAATTTCCCCCATTTTAATCAGTTACTCTTTCTTGAAATACCTCTCTACCTATACAGTAAATGCAGGTTTTATGTACTGAAAAGGCCTTCGCTCTGACACAATGATCATTCTGATAACTAATGGGCTTAGGATGTATTTTAGATATGAACATCTGGCAAGTTTCAGTTTTCTTATGACAGAGATCCTGCTGGCACTGTCATGCAGATAACATGGGTGTATTCCCTCTAGATTTCCAGTTGTCTCTGGAGATGCTTGTGCTTGTATGCTTCACTGTTTAATATTATTACCCAGTGAGACTGACTTTTTGAAGAATCTTTCAGTTGTAGAACAAAAATGTGAATATAATGCCTACCTGAAATATGCTCAGACTCCTTGCATTACTCTATACATTCAGAGTACACGGTTTACAATTTTCTCACAGAAAATTCTTGTATTGGAAGACCTAATTGGGAGAAACCTCATTCTTCCTAAATATTTATGGTTGACACAAAGTGAGATTGATTTTAAACTTTCCCCAGGATTATCCCCTCTCAAAGGGGAGCCTGGCCCAATGATACTGTCGTGTCACATGTCAGTTATTGAGTCCTAGAATCAGAGGAAATAGTGTCCCATCACATAGAGGCATGAGGAAATAAGGAAGTTTTTGAGAGGCGTTGAGGAATATTCCTTACATAAGCCGATTTGCATGTCATGTTTCTTGGAACAACCCCACCCAAGCCTAGCTTCTGCCCTTGGGAGAGAGGAATTAGGAGTAGACTTTTCTTTGTTACCACACATTCTCTGCTTCCTATTGCCACAAGCCTTGCTGTAGCCCAAAGTGGATGCAGAATATAAGAAGTGGCAAAGCAGCCCAAAGCCTCTCCTTCCCTATCACTATTCCTGTACTACGCAGACTGACACAGAGTGCAGAGGAAGCACTTTGGCTTTATGTAGTTACCCTGCGGTTTAGATTTTTTACTTATTGGGGGTGGGGTGACGAAAGTTCTGAGCTTTCACTGCTAACTGCTCTCTAAAAGCATGAAAACAATCAGCATAACTCTTGTAGAAGTGATATGTTTATGTAGATCAGCTGAGAAAATGCCCTGGGTAGTAAGTTATTTCCTTCAGGCATATTTTACCAAAACATACCTGATGCATAAATTCATGCTCAGATATTTGCCCATTTACAAGAATTTGCTCATTATTAGAATACAGAATTTTATTAGAATCAAACTTCATACATACCTGTCTTTGTGTAGGTCCTACACAACTATGTTAGCTTAGATGAGAAGCACTTAAAATGAATCTGATCATTCCCGCTTTGGTTCACACCTGACAGAAGCCTTAAAAGGCACAAATAGATTCCCTTAAGGTAAAACTAAACAAGATGTACTCCAAGAACACCTCTAGTGCTCTCCAACCTCTGACAGGTGCTCCAGTCCACAAGACTAAAGCTAATTCAAAACCAGGCTTTCAAAAAAGCACACAGCATGGGTGTTGGGTCCTCAGCGCCAGCTGTTCCAATCTACAGCTGCCTTCCTCTAGTACCACGCTACTTCCTAATGCAGAGATGGCCTTTGATTTCACTGCAATAATGTGCGTATATTTTCAGTTTGGTCTTTCCTATATGGTTTAGCAAAAAGCTTTCTGATTTCCACCTCACTTAAAACACATCTCCTGTATATTAGAATTATTAAAGCACACAGTACTGGAAAAATGGAGACATGGGCTTTGTGATCACCAAAGGAAGACTCATTTCCCCAAACTAAACCAGGACATTCATGATCCAAAACGAACTTGCTAATAAAACTAATTCACCCTGGATTATATTAAAAAGATTATTTTTTAATTTCTGTTCAGGCACTTCTCATAATACATTCAACACAATTTAATTGCTAAATAGGAAAAGTGGAAAGCTATGAAAAGGCTGTACAAACTAATTTGCATCAAAACATATGAATACAAAACAAATTATTTAAATCCATTTGGATGAAGGTTTAGGGAATTGTGGAATATCTTAAATTCTGGCACTCCTCCAACTTCAACTAAGTGACTGTTTTTAACTATTTATGACAGTTACAGCCTAAGAAAATTCTCCCCTTTTACTCCAGGAAGATCCATTACCAACTGTTGCCCAGTGACCAGGCCCTGCTTCTGAATTAATTAATATTAAAAAAAAAGTTCCAGCTTCTGTTGTCTGGAGTCCAAAACTGACATTCTATACTTGAGATGGGTATGAATCAAATCATGCCCATCATTACATTAAAATCATTATGCTGAAATTGGTACTTTTTGAAACAGACATTCATTACTAAGTTACTAGGAAAATCAACCTACCTGACCTGGGCAGCAGTGCGAGCGATCAAATATTAATTTCTAAAGGTCACTAAGAAAAGAAAGGGAGTGGAGAGTTGTCAAGAAAAAAAACAAACCAAAACACCAAACTAACCCCACCAAGACACAAAAGAGTGAACGCATTGATTATATTTAAGAGGCTGAGAAAGTGAATGAGTCTCTCTTCCTCATGCTTTGCAACTAGCATTTGTTACATTCTTGTGCATATTTTCATTAGAAAAAAATACCTGCTTTTTCATTGAGTTGGATACTTTCATCTGTATTATTTTTATAAACATCCCACTGACATTCTTTTATAATTTGTTTTACATGCAGATAAACCAGGAATGAAATAAAATTTAGTAAAAAAGTTATCAGAAGAAAGTTCTCCAGAGACCCACTATTATCTTCTCTCCTACATTACCAGGTATAAACCTCAGACTAAAGATGTGTTTTATAACAGTCTGAAGTCAAAACAAATTTGCAATTAGATGGACAAACACAGAAGAGACATGGCAGAATTGACAACCATGCCTTCATTAAAAACACACCTGCATTTTGCTCTTCCATATACATCAAAAGATGGTTACTTTCGTCTCATCATCTGACCTCCGTTGCTATGGTGTCAAGCACAGAAAGGAAGCATCTCAGTCAGCAAGGAACCATTTAAAATTCCACAGGTTTCAAGCAACACCTTGAAAATGCAGCCAGAAATTGCAAGCACTGGCTTCCAGTTATGGAGCAAATCTGATCTCTTCGGAAAGCACAACTAAATAAAGAAGCATTTGTTATCTGCATTTTTGTACTTAACATGGAAAAAGAAAATCTAGATGCAAAAATGAAAATCTAGGTGCTGAGCAGGTTTAGATATTTCTTGAAGAATAATATATTTCCATATACAAAAAAAGTAATAACTCTATTCTACATTGTTTACTTAGATTTGCCTTACTGATGCCAACATCTAATCCCTCATCTCTAGAAACATTATCCATTAACTGCTTTGGTTTACAAACCACTTAAATATTACCCTTTAGGAATGCCTGCCAGAAGGATGCCTGCCAGAAGGATGCAGCAAGATAATAGCCATACGGTGTGCACATGATGTGAACATCATGTTTGAGAGTAAAGATAGCAAAAATTTGAAAAAAACTTTATGGAAATTTCTTGCAGTAACAGTGTTTATTCCTCCTGTAAGGTCACATTACACATTTGCTAGTTCACAGTTGTCTGGGAAAAAATAGTGCTCTTCATTCAGATGGCTGGTAAAGCATGACTGAGGGGAAAAAAAAGAAGATCAACTCTCAACTCCAAAGAACCTTTTGAATAATGAAAACACAGACAAATCAAAATGGAAACAACTCTACAAGATGCCAAAAATAGTTTTTATATAGTCTGCAATAAAGATCATCTTGCCAAGCCATTTTTATTTTCCTTGTAATTCATATTCCCATTAGACTGTCTATTAGACATCCTGGTAGATGAACAGCCAAGGGTGTACATAGAATTGTGTTATTTTCCTCACACTCCCCCCAACTGCATCTGTTACTTTACTTAAACACATTTACATTTACTAGTATGCAGTGGCATAAGTGACAATCAACTGACAGCTAAGCAGCTTGTGAAGATAAAGATGCTTGCTTCAATGAACTGTTTCAAGCTATTTTGTGTGTGCCAAACGAAGGTTTCAGATAGAAGATGGTAGGTATGCAGTTGCCATTTCTTTTTCCAGTAACTTCTGTCCATACAAAATCTAGCAGTATTTGAGGACGTCTACATTTCAGAAAAGGTAATACTGGTTTTCAGCATATTCTTAATTTGAAGAGCTATGTGATTGTTAAAAGAATCATCTTTACTAAACTCCTTCCAATACACTTATCCTTTCTCACAGGAAGAGGTTGTAAGAATCATAGGTCCTCAACAAGTCACCCAGAAGGTATTGTGTGCTTCTGAAGGACATGTTTTCAGGCTCTTGAAGGACTCTTTTTCAAGCTCCTTAAACATACCTGGCACTACACAAATGGGGAAAAATCCCACCTGTTCTGTGTATAAAACATTATTCTTCCTATTTTCAGAACCTTAAAATCTAGCTATTATGGTCCTATTATTTCGATTTCTGAAATGCAGATAAAGCATGGAGGATAGAAGGCCTTCACTAGAAGTGGTTCTTAGTTTACAACTGATGCTCTGCTGTCAAGGACAGAAATAACCATTTGTGTTTAGCAATGATGACAACTACAGTAAGCGTCACAGCTTAAAACACACCCAGAACACCACAGCACACTCTCAGATTGTTGCTACAGAACTCATCCCCTGAGATCTTAAATCGTCACCACTTGTGTCATTTTCAGAATCCTTAGGAAAAAAAAAAAGACATTTCCATCTGCTGCGCCCACATTTTGTAAGCAACTCCAAATTGATAAGAGTGCCCTCAGTCTCTTCCTTTGTTTACAGAGGGCCCCAAAATAGTAAACTAACTGAGAATAGAGAAAAGCACAAGTTGAACAGGAACGATGAAAGGAGATTCAACTTAGAAAATCCTGTGGACTAATAATGAAGACAGCCACTTCATGGATGACACAGACAAACTGAAATCTGCTCTTTCCCAGACTTAGAGCCTGAGTTTGGCATAAATATTTTCACGTTTCAGGACAATATGAGTAACAGTACTCTGATGTGAATCTGTATTTTGCCAGAAAACAAAAGTAATCCTTCAGACCAAGAGTAGGTCCCTGCCAGGAACTGGGCACTTGATCTCTAGCTGCACCTACATTACCTCTCTATTTTGTCAGCTGAAACAGGACAGCTGGAAATGAACCACGTTCCCTCTTTCCCTTCGCTCTCCCGTTCCGTGAGTGCTGCTCTTTCCTCCCTCAACCAAAACAGAGCTAGCTTGAGTGTAAGATGAGTGTTAATTTATGGTTCTCGGGAGAGAATTTTTTTGGGATAAACCAAATGTTACTCCTAGGACATCAAGAAAGGGAAGCAGCAGCAGGTCCTAACCTCTCTGTACTAGGGTATGTTGGGTACCGATACTAGAACTGCTGTGCACTAAGGCTGCCTGAGGATAACAAGACGAGAGAGACACTATTACCCTTTGCTGCAATGCACAGAAAACTCACGTAAGCTGCCTAACATAATTAGTGGCACAAAACCATTTTGGCATCAATGTGTAAAAGAATCAACTACAATAACCCACCCTGAAAATGCAGACATATTAAAAATATACAAATGCAGATTGTTCTGACATGCTCTGCAGTCACAGTGCCTGAAACTCCAGCCCTTCCTTGACATGCCTCTCTATGTTGTGTTCATTCCAGTTACGTGTGGATTTTTTTCTCCAAAACAAATTTTCAGTAAAATGTGAAAAATGATCTGTTGAATGCAAAACCACCCATACGGTAGACATGTGGTACAAACACTAAATGTGTGAAGATGTACATTACAAAAAGGTATCTGATGTAAATTGTGACTGCAGAAGAAAAACTAAGCTGTATCCTATAATCTGATATTGCAGTTGAAAAAAAAAAAAACACCAACCGAAATGAAAACCTAAACAAACCATAATCCCATAATACAATCTTAAAACATGAAACACTGAACAGTAACAATGGCAAACATCTATGCCAAGGTTGTGGGTCAGTTCAGAACAGCATTAAGCAATGAAATAAATGCAGACATGAGAATTTAGCTAAAGCTCATCCCCATGAGCACGGGCAATTTGTTTTTAGTGTTAAATCTCTAGAGAGGAAAAAAAAAAGCCAATGCTAAATATTCAACTTACTCAAGCCATGAAGGACATTAACCTTAAGAGTTCCTGACCAGACCACAGTTGGTGGCGCTAAGTTTCCTTTAAATGTGAAGCTCATTGTCTTTATGAACGGATAGCAGAACAGTTCCATAAGAAGGAAAGATGAATAGATTTGTTAGCGCCGCTTGGATGGTTTGGGTGGGGGGTTTTGTGCTTTTATATCTCAATAACTATATTCCTACAGCATGCATAAAAGCTAAGCGGGAGAAATTTGTTCTCCAGTAAAGCAATTTTTCAATAGTTTTGCAGTGCTGTGGTTATGCAAAAACATAAGCATTCAGGTAGAGTTGGTGGATTTATTATTTCTTCTCCTGGTATCATCATTTCTTTCAGCATAAAGAGGCTAATTTTCTTCAAATAGGACTTCATTGTCATTCATATAACAAGCTAAGTTGATTTAACAAACTCTGCTTAATCAAAAATTAAATTATTCAGAAGGGCAAAAGAATATACAGTGTACTGGGTCTATTCCTACATCAGCAGCAACTGCACTTCCAACAAGGTCAAAGAACACCGTTCCAGAAAACAGAAGCTACTAAAGCATTTATTGAGAGTACACTGATTATTACAGATATATAAAATTAAAAAGATGTTTTCTGGTTTTTTCTTAAAAAAAAAAAAAAAAAAAAATCAGCACTTATTTGGCCCTACTTCCTTATTCTGCCCCTAGATGTTTCTTTCATGCATAGTGTTTGGTATTTTATGGGAGCCAGCAGGCACGTGATATATTTGGCAGGTGTAAGATTCAGAGGATATAAAATTTTGAATCCTTCTTCTCCTGCTCCCCAACATTACAGTTCTGCTGATTCATCCTTGGCAAATATTTATCTTGTTTGGCATTTTATCACTGGTCAAAACAATAACAACTTCTTGCAGGCCCAGCAAGTCAACTGTGATACTTGTGGACTTTTTGCAAATATTATGAATAAGATTTAATGTGCTTTAGAAAGTAATGAATTTTTGGTCTTCTCTGGTACTTTGAACAGTGGCAGACCAGAATACAGCTCAAAACATCTTTCTTCTATGGGTTACAGAGGTTTAGCTACTAAATATTTTTCTATTAAATGACAAATTGCCTGCACCTCTTGTTACATTCTCAATTGAAGTAAAATTTACAGACTTGTGTTCTCCTAAAAACAGTTGAGAGCAGCCCTAGGATATTGGGGACTCAATCTATTAGAATTTATTACCACAGCATCACAGGATAATAAAAAAGAAAGGAAACAAAACTTTGCTAAGCCACACATGCACAAAAACCATGATGCAGTAATGAGCTGTAAGTAACTCGACCTCACTTTCCCCAAGGCTATTTTTCTGCAGTGGAGAAATAGTTGTCCATCTATTTGGAATTCATTGAAAGAATAGGGCCAAAACACTCCACAGCCAAGACAGGGATGCTAATTCTATCCAACTCTTATATATCACGCATAGTTAGTGATCATTTCTTTGGCCTTTACAAACAGATCTGGCTAGAAAATGAAGAAAAATTATTTGAATGAAAAATGAAGAAAATTAGTTTCTGGCAAACATTTTATACTCATGAGATCTAGTTTATTTTGATAAAATTAAATTTTAAAGACTACCTCTTTCCAAAAATGAATTGGTTCCTATGGAGGCAACAGACCTAGAGGGATGTCCTTGAAAGGACAAGACATACGGATAGAGGTAAAGATACCATCTGCACACTACATGAGACATTGTAAACATCCTTTGATTTAATTATATATTTTACTGCACATACTAAAATAAAGATACTACACAGACTATTAAGCCTACTGAAACAGAAAAACAATTCCATTTTAGCCAATCATATCTTTTAAATATTTTGTTTTGCTTTCTCCAGAAAAGCTCATATAAACCACACTCCCCAAAACGCTAATAGAAGGAAGACCTTAAAAAAGTCAGCTTTATCAGAGACTACATATCCTACTTGTTTAAAGTCCTGACTAAATTAGTTTCATTGATCTTGTACAATGAAATCTGGCGATGGGAGACTTCAACTTTTATCTTTCCACAGTGCTGGGACAGCAGACACAAGAACACAGAAGTAAGGAATGATGAGGAACGGATTACAAGATTATTGGTGGTAAGAAAGCTAGTTAGAAGTGATCCATCTTACTCCCTTCTACATACTCCACAGAAGTTTGGTGACTCAAAGCCCAGGAGCACTGCACACATCCTCAGGCTTTCAATAATTCAGTATCTAGCTCACAGCAAAACCTTACCGAGATCCATGTACTTGGTGTGTCCTACCCATTACTTTCAATGAGTTCAATCTGCAATGTGAAGATACTTTTTACAGAGCAACCTCAACAGGCTCTGCACTACAAGCTGTCACAACTGCTCATTTCTATTCAAATTGTTATGGCCAGTTCAGCCAGCTGTTAGAATAACATAAAAGATATCTAGACCTTAGAGTCACAATAGAAATCCAGGTTCTCACCACTGTGGTTGCACAGTGACCATTACAATCTTTTTTCTTTCCTGCCCTCTGATCCAATGACCCTTGAATTTAGAGAAGCCATTTAAGCATCTCCAGTCCAGTACCACCTGTACATCTGTTAAGGCTTGAATCCTGGATGTTTCACTTCACCAACTACTAGGATATTGTAAAAAAAACCAAGATCTCTTTTGTGTTTAAGAAAAGCAAACAACCGAACAAATCCCTGAATCACTGGCAGCAATTTCAAGGAGTTCATTGTCAGGGGAGCATTCCATACTGAGAATCCCAAGTGGTGAAAGGTATCTCCAATAACAAAAAACCACATCCCTAGAGAACAGCTGTGTACAGAAGTTTCCTGCCTGTTCTAAGGGCTGAAGGGTGGGAGACACTAAACCACAGCGACATTCAGAGACCTGTTTCTCCCTTATCTGACCTAGACTACATTTGTGGGTTTTTTTAATTATCATTATTTTTTAATACTAGGCTAGAGTGTTAGTAATACTGTACTGTGAAGCAAAAGGAAAAACTGTAGGACAGGTTACAAACTTCTTGGAATGACTTGCTGCATTACACTCCTGTAGCTTTGCAGCCTGGGAAGGTACTACAAATTTATTTGTCACGTAATCTTTGTTACTGAACATGGATAGAAAAAATTAAAAAATACTTTTGAGAAGTAAAAAAAAAGACACCTACCTACTGCAGTTTTGTTTCCCCCTTGCCCCCCACCCCCGTGATTCACATAATTCATGTATTCAGCAGCATATTATAAAATGACACAAGGATAAGACAGCTACTAGTATCAACCAAACAGCCTACGTGTATTTCTTGAATAGTGATGAAGTGTATTCATGAATAAAAACCTTGCTTCATTGGACTAAGTATGCTCCTAGAAACTAGGTCAAAACCTATTCACATTGACACACGGCAGCAGTTTTCTAAGGCTGGAAATGTCAATGCTTATCTTGATTCGTAAATCTCCAGGCAAACTTCTATGCATAAGCAGGTATCAAAGCTGCTGTATGAACTGCGGAGCTCTCAGGAATCAAGTGGAAGCAGTGATGTATTCCAGCAGAAGAATGAAAAAGTTATGCTAATACATTTCAGTTATGAGTATTTGCTGTTTTGATCTGTGTAAGTGACAATATGATATGTATACTGTCTTCAGAGTATAAAATAATAATAAAAACTAACGTTTTCATTCATTTTGGACTTCATTGCTTGATGGGTAGGACATCTATTTATACTTATAAACATACATATTGGCAAGTATGAACATACAAACAGTAAATGAAAAGGGAAACTGCATCATTGTACCCCTGCTTATAGCCTAATGATCTTGTCTCATCTCCCAGACTCCTCCCTATTATTTTACAGTATCTCCTACCCCACAAACTGCTTTTAATATTTTTTTCCTCCTCTGCTGCTTTACCTTTCTGCTACCTGTCCTTCCTGTCCATACAACAGAGTACCAGGTTTGAGGAGCGTTTGCGTAGCAGTTACCTCATGATACATCTTAATTCTGGCACTTCCCAATAAAACTATTTCTCTTTTTAGAAAGTATGTCAAATAAGAGCTAAGCAAAGAATCAGTTTGGACACCCTCCCAAACCACAGAGTAGGTAGGATTCATCAATACACGCTTCAGTAATAATCAGTACAAGCAGAGGGTACCTAATTTCACCTCCCTCAGTATTCACCTGGAAAAAAAGGTATGGAGCAGAGCAGAGAAACAACTGCAGAACATTTTAGTCATTTACTGCCTGACATACTTTGATAAGTACAAAAGCACAGAGCATTATTTCAGGGAAAGGTTAGGAAGACTGAGAAGTATGCAAGTTAAAGAAAATTTCAAAATCTATTACCTCAGGCACTTTATAATAATTAAGGACATTTTAATCAAGCAAAAAACGTGGAAGCTACAGATTTTTTTTTCTTTCAGGAAAATCCATATATTCTTCTGAAGAACTCTAATGCCAGTTTAAGCTCCTTACACATTCGCAAGCTCAGAATTTCCATACAAAGTGAAATTTTAATTGCTTTAGTATTTCCTGTGTTTAAGTGTATTCCAGTACATTTAAACAATAATCTCATCAAGAATATATTGTATCCATTAGCTGACTTTATTGAACATACTTGAAAGACAATATTATTCCTAGAATTGATTTTTTCTTTTTTTTTTTTTTTTTTGCACTCTTTCAATGAAAGCTGATTTAGTATTGAATTCTCTTTAAATGAACTTCCTGGTTTTAATAGTGCACACTTTGATGATTTTAAAGCAAGCACTCACTAAGTACTTCAAGTACTTCAACTAAGATTTTAATAAAATATGAGGTGCTGTATCAGCATGATTTATATTCATTGTGTTGTCAATTGCATTCTGGCTTTATCTACAATGAGACAAATTCATATTTATATTCAATAGCAAGTATATTCAGTAAAACTGCAAAAAATCCACCCCTTCATTACAGACAAAGCCTTAGTATGGAATAAATAATTTAAATTAAAAAAAAAAATAAAGAAGCCCATCTGCTTCTGTCCCTGACATTCCAGGTGGAAAAGGAATAATAAATGAAACACAAAACTAAAATTAAAAAAAAAAAAAAGGAATAGACAAAGGCACTATATGTTGCATTCATAAAGATAAAATCAATAATAAATACATAATGTTATTACAAAGTAAGGTTCTGTAGGCAGAACATTTTATAAGTCCTTTAAACTCTTTTAAGAAATAAGCAAAATGAAAGTAGAAATACCACACATACGGTATCATGGTGATCCTAAACTCTCATGATTCATATAGGATAACGTTGGACAAGTAAGACATTATACATAACACCACAGCTTGATTCTTCCTCCTGATTTAGCCACCGCCACTCTGATGCCTTGTAAGTTCCCTTTGGTCACAAATACCATTGGACAGTTTCACAGGGCACAAACTACCCTCCATTTACAGGCTCGGGTGGGAACATACACATGCAACAAACCAGAAAAAAACCCCAGAGTCATTATAGCACATGAGCCCTGCTATTTAGAATTGCACAGGTCTACTGTCTTCCACATAATGGTTTTATTTGGTAACTTGTCGATCTAATAGACGCTTATTTTATGCCATGCTTCTGCTAAATTAGAGTAGGAAAAATGTATTCCACTCTCATAAAACTGTAAGAAAAGCCAGTTGAAAGAAAAAATATTTTCTCCAGGAGTTAGTTGTTCAGCGGCTGTATGGCCTATAGCTGAAATGATAGCTGTCAGTTTACGTTTCTAAGTTGTTGGACATAACACCAATTTCTTTAAATTGATGAAACGCATTGTAACCAATTTTCAGCTCCTATCAGTCATAGTTGAAGCTGCGCTAGTATGCTGCTGGGCACTGGAGTGTAGCAAATGCCTTGAGATAGTCAGAGAGTAAAAATATTTAGAGAGCTTATACGAAAAATTGGTCAAAACATCAGTAACATATCAATTGGACCAGGCCTTGGCTTTTTATTAAAATAATTTTGAAAAGTTTCTAAAAAATTATTCTTATTAGAATTTCACATTTTACATTTTTAGTTGCTGCCTAATAAAAAATAAATGTTAAGTTCTGTTTCAATATGCCTGCCAATTCTTTAGCATAAAAGCAGGTTAAATGTTTGTGGGGGTTTTGTTGGCTTTTTTTCCCCCTCAACGCAAGCCAGCAGAGGTCTGATTTATTCACATACTCTTCTGTCTCCTGTGACCACCAAAATCTTGAAGTGCAATTCCAAAACATATTCAATTTCTGCATGACTTTTTTCTCTCTATCCCCCTTTTTTCTTTATGTTGTTAAAGGAAGATTACAGAAGCTACAAAATACATCGAGGGAAACAAAAGTAATTGACTGACTTATTCACTCAGTATCTTGCTGAGAAAAATGACCTAAAAGAATTACCTATGAGATTACATTCTGTAAGTGCACACAGTTCCGATCAAGCCTATATCCTTATTGTGCTAACAGATGTACAAACACCGGTTTATACTCCGAATAGACTATAATCTGTTGTAACCGCAATATACAGCAAGTAGTCATGAACAAGCACAGGGAATGCAGAAGTAAGGACAGGTAAGTGAGCAAGTACAAAGAAGGACAAGCAGTAACTACATATGCTCGCACAGATGACACAAAGTCATTTTTCTTACAGTCCATTATGATTAGAATATAATGGCAACTAATATGCACCAGCAACCTCCTCATGGAAGTAGCAGTTATCATCTTAAATTTTGCTTAAGATTGCCACAGACTTAAGTAGGGAGGAGAGAGAAGAGAAAAGGAAGGGATGTACATTAGTTGTGATGAGGTGTTCACATAAGAAATTATACCACAGCAAAAACAAAGCCTAGAATAGGGGGGCAGAGTGGGGTGTGACAAAGACAGAAGAAAATGCTATGAAAAATGGTGTCAGCAGTACTGTACGTCTGATGAGATGTGTAAGTGGGCAATCAGGCCAGAAAACTCTGGAGGCAGAGGCTGCAGAAAAGAGGCAAAAGGACTCAATTAAAAACTTATACACTAAGCGAAGAAGCAGAGAGAGAGCTTCTGGGAACCATGAAACAGTGACTTTGCCCAGTAGCAGTACATGTTGAGGAGCTCTTAGATCTCTGTCTTTGCAAAAAGGGAGCACAATAATAAAGGATATTCCAGCTACCCAAAGCAATTGCTTTTAATGACCTATCCCACTTCAGCATACAAAGAACAGTCTCTGCAAGCCCCTAAATCTCTGTAACAGGGAACAGAAATACCACAGGTATTAACCACAGGTTAACACAAGTAATTTCCACCTGGTTCCAACTCCACGCTCAAACTTGTGAGATTGGTAATCAAGTATATTCAAGAATGTACTACAAGATTAGTAAACTCTTAATTTTGAAAAGGTGCTTTTCTTCCTTTACAGATCCCTTAAAACAGCAGTTTTAATTAACATCACATAACTTCACAAACAAAAGACTGTAAGTTATTCATCAAGGTTGGTACAAACTTTTCAACAGTTATAACATTTCAACATGTATAGAACTTAGCTTGTTACAAGCTTTGCATAAAGTCCAAACACTTAAGAATCACTTTGCAAAACCATATGGCCAATCCTGCCTTTCCTCTCACTTTTTCCACACAGACACAAGCCTTGTCAGCATTGGCCGTCATGCCTGTCTGTGCTTGCTGTGAATGGTGGTGAGGGAGCAAAAAAAAGTTTAGTGCATAGAAAATAGGCCTTTTATTTGATGGATTAGTATTTCCATTTACAGCTAATCATTTGATAGTTCACACACATCACCTATAGAAGGGGGTTAATTAGACTAGTTTTGTGCCTAAGCTGAACACACAAAACGTCTGCATATAGGTCTAAATATACCCCAACTTATATTTCCAACAAAATTATTAACTTCATATCTATTGCTCCTTCTTGCTTTATTTTTGGTATAAGTAATAAGCATAAGTAATATACTGCACATGCAACAGACAAGTTAACTCCTACAGTATAGAATTGACGCCTCTAATAATTCTCTAAATAGTAATTGCGAACACTGAAACATACAGTAAAGAAGCCTTGTTACCTAATTGCTGTACTGGAGGATTTTTTTCTGTTCCCCTAGTGACAGTGAAATCCCTGTCCAAAACAGTTAAAACAGTGTCTATTAATAAGGATTAGTTCATGCTTTTAATTTTCCTGTGTTTAATATAGTACAAACATCAATACTGTACACCTATAACAAACACACAAGTCACTCAAAGTACATTAAAAACACAGATGTGGATAATTATTCTTGAACAAGTCCATTGATTGCAGTAGATAGATTCAGCTAATTACCAAAAGGAGGCAGCCCATGGCAAAATAGAAATCGAATACATGCCTCAAAATTATTCTGCTTTCAATGCTGCTGCATAAAAGTTTAATAGTACAAATTACTTCAACCCACACGCATTGATGTGTCCCATCTTACTTAGGAAAAAAATGCTTCTCTCCAAGACATACCTTTGCCAGCCATTTCAAAAATGAAATGAAAACCCACCTCATTAATCTTGCAACAGGTGCCAAAGATTGAAACCCAGCTACCAGAGATTCCAGCCGCTGTGAAAATACGCTAAAAGCCTAGAAGAAAGACTCCTTCTTGTTCTTCGGGAAACGCTGGCCTGCTTCACAAATGTTTGTGGAGACTTAAACCAAGGGGCCCACATTGCTTCTTTTCAAACAAATAATGGATAATTTTAAGTAGGTTATTTGCAATAATACAGCTCTCATTTATACAGCTGAGTGAGACTAACATTTGGACATAAGCAGACAATAAAGGAAGGGAGCTTTATACCTGTATTTCAAAAAGTTGTAACTAGACAACACTATATGGTGAACTTGGCTTCTATGGAGAGGAAATAAAGGCTAAGAAATAATGACTAAAACTTGGAAGACATTGTAAATATGGCTTAAGAAGTAGCGTGTAGAGAATCTTAAGGCCTATGTTTTCATCTTCTTGGTGGACAGATACCTGATAGGTCCCTTTCAGAATAGCTGGCTGCATCTCAATTTTTCCTCCCTGTGGACAATTAGCTGTCAGTCTCCAACAAGTAGCAAGCAGATACAGAGGGGAGGACTACAAGAATAACATTCCAGTAGTTTTCACATAGTCTGAGTTCTAAGGTTTAAGCAGAACAAAGGGTATTTTGTTGTTGTTGAGACATCCTTGATATTTTTCATTTCTAGTATCTGTTTTATATTTTTTTCAATGCATCCAATTTTTGGCCATCCACAAGAGCCTATATCAACAAGTGATAACAAGTCCACTTTGAATAATCTGGAAAAGTACTCTTGTTTTTTCCTGAGTTACCAACAAATGACCATTCAGCACTAATATATCTGTACTGTAGAATTTATTTTTTTTACTTTTTCTTTAAGACTCAGTACTTTAATATTCCTCTATTTTTGCAGTTCTCTATGGTAAATTCCAGGCTCAGTCATCTCTCGTCTCCAGCCTACTCCACAAAAAAGATATTTTTTCTGAGTATTTTTCCCATTCTACAGCTTCCTCACCCTTAAGCACATAATCCATCTAAACCTATAATTTCACTTACCAAGCATTAAACCTCCAGAACATAAAGATTAATACAGAAATCCCTTAAGATGACAGCTGCCTCAGCTCTTGGCCCAACATACACAAAGCAGCTGTGAAGAGCAGCTAATGAACCTCTCTTAAGGGGCATACACCTTTTTATACCGATCATATACCAGGCACTAAGCCGGAGGCCATAGTCCTCCCAGGTGTTTTATATTACATCATGCTTTGCCAAGCTGTTCTAATTCCCCCCACTATGCTGTACTGGAATGCCTCACCCAGAAGCGGCCAAGTTGCTCGCAGATACTTCCCATTAACTTCAAGAGGCACAGAATTAAAGTTGTTAAGGACCTATTGCCTTTGCCTTTTTATTTCCTCCTTGTGTTGAGTTTTATTGAGCTACACATCCTGAAAAGGCATATGCTATCATGGGGTGACTTAACCTCTGTGTTAGTGAAAGCTGGATTTAGGACTCTGTCTCGGTATTTTTGCCAACCATGTTAGAGAATTTCCAGATAGGGAGTTTTTTGGGGGAAGGATGAGGGCTCTAGCCCAACTGACAGGCAGCTTGAGGCAACTCAAACCACTGTGAAGGCTACCTCAAATATCCAGTTATTTCTCTGAAGCTCCAAAGTGGGACTACCTTTTCAAGGTATCACTACCATGATTTAGCTGGTAATCTGTTAATGTAAGGTAAGGTAAACAAAAAAACAAACCTACCCACAAAATACTCAAAACACAGCAGATGTGTTCCTGGATTGTCTTCCTATGTAGTGTTTTCAAAATAGGATGTGAATGATCCTAATACAAACATAGAATCCTAATCCCAAACGTAGAAAAACAACACCAAAAATTGCAGAGAGAAAGAAAAAAACTCAATTATGTGATTTCATGACAAAATGATCCAAACAGTAAATACCGAATGCCAACACTGGCTTCAAGTCACCACGCTGCTGTGCAGCTCTGTAACCCAGTAAAGCTGTCGCCACTGCTAATAACAGATCACAGGTTTCGTACTTACTCTGCAAGGCTCAAGACAAGGACTTGTCAGCTTTTGTCTCGACTTGTTTTAGGCTTGCCTAAAGCATTACTTAGCATAATAAGCTGTAACAGTAACTGTACAATTATCAGGTAGCTCCTACCTGACCTGATTTGTCTTAGCTTTGCACAATGGTGTGGTGTAAGCCCCACCATTATTGGAATTTTGATATATTTTTATAACTCATGAAAAATAGTAGTAGGTTGTTATTCTGCATAGAGCAAGCAATCTATGACTCTAGCATAAAAATGCAGCATAGAGGAGGGCAGGAATGAAATGAGGGCAGAGGTCTTCAAAGTAAAGACAGAAGATCCAGGAAAAGCAATGAAATAAAAACCATTTTGTTACACAAGAGGCATACATTCAAGTGTCAGGATAGCTGTCAGCTACCATGAATCCATACTATGACCAAGCTAGGCAGTATTCTTATTTTAATAGCATTATGCAGATGTTCTGAGAAACACTGTCAGTACCTAACAATCATTTAACAGATACAAAATTAGACACAGAAGTATTTTTTTAGCTTTGTTCATACAGATTTTGTTACTGTTATTCTGAACCTAGTCACATCTTGAATAAGTGAAGTGAAATAGATTTATGAGAACAATGCAAAATATAACTCACTTCTGCTCATTGAGTACCCACTGTAGGGATAAACTGAAGCCACCTGTTTGTTACTATTCCTGTCACCGTGAGACCACATACATAGTTTATTGTTTCCTATGTACAAAAGCACAAAATTATCAGACACAGTGCAGCAACGGGTTCTGCTTAGTAGAAGATCAGGCAAGCAGCCACAGAAATTCCCTGTTAGAACAGGGCATGTCTGAGATCAGCAGTGGAGAAACATGAGCACAGTTATGGAGTCTATGCCCTGCCTGGCATGTGCAAGGGAAAGGCCCCTCATTTTTCATCAGTGTCTTAATCTTCACAAGCGTAATTACAGCATTTTCCAGTAATGGTAAATACAAATTATACCCTGTTCTGCAAGACAAAGATAAGCTGTTTTTTATGTTTCAACAAAAATGAATGTATGATTGGAATAAAAAGATATTTATCCAAGCTTAAACATTAGCATTATATAACAACTTTTAATATTCCTGCACAAAAATTGAATGTTCTTCAGCTCAGCATCCTAACAATCATAAACCTACAGTGGGAAAAAAAAAATGTACTTTCTCTTTGTTACAATACTCTTTCAGGGCTATGAAAGGTCAGCCATAAATCATTTATACTGCTTTTTTCCCCCCCCACTAGTGTATCCTTTGGATAAAGAGAATTATTTAAATGACACTTGTCTAACATAATTTCCCATTACACAAACAATAGCTTGATGAAGTCTTCATGGCGATTTGAAAGTGTGTGTTAAAGACAAACAATAAATTGCAATCTATTTACTAGCTTAATTATTTGAATAGTTCATCTCATATTTTCTTGGTTAATTACTGACTTCTATACTGCTGTGCAACTGAAACAACAAAAAAAGAAAAAATCCAGAGAGTGTGAAGTTACCTTCTGTAGTCAAGATAGAGCAGCCTGTTGCTTAACAGTTTTTTGGAAGCATCACAAGTTCACTATTGTAGACCCAGCTAGGAAGTGACAAACTTCTGATTTTGAAACTCAGGAGTGGCATGCTTTCTTCCATTATTACTTAAAAGGAGATTTGCCACAGTTTACAGTTTATAAACTAAATCCCAAGAAGTCCTACCTAATCCTCATTTTTTTCCTCCTATAGCTAGCAAAACAAGTTTCAGTCGCGGTAATGTGGTTACAATCTGTTTGTATATATTGTTTACCACAACAAATAGCATTTATAACAATGCACAGAGCAAGAAAAATACATTTTGCAGTAGTTTTATACATTTATTCTTGCTGAGACAGGAAGGCATTTACTCTGCCTTGCAGAACATTTAATCCTTTTTACCATTCAGATCCAAGGATTTAAGGACGTACAACAGCTCATGGGGCAGAACCTGAGAGCATTCCAAGAAAAACCCTATCTTAACCAGCTTTACAGCCCCAGCAGAGCTCCACTTCTGGAATGATTTTATCTGTTATTTTCAGAACTGATAATTGCTTATTTTCACATACTTATTTCCAAAAACTGGCAAATAAAACTAACAAGTGTATGACACATTCTATTAAAAATTAGGAGAGGGATATGATTGCGTCTTCTTATTTTCTAATAGTGTAACAAAGTAGGATAGTTTTGTACAGAGGACATAAAGAGCTATATATACCTCATTTGGCCTTGGTATACTTCTTCCTTCTTTCTCTACACATAAATGCCTTGCAAGTTTTTTTAGAAGGTAGACATATTTGCAAGGGAAATGGTGCTTTTACAAAAAACACCACCCAACTAAAAATAAAATCCCAATTTATCTGTGGGTTCACTGAATTTTAGATGAGCCACCTACTGTGCACCTCCTGTTACTACCTTTGGTACAGGCATTAGGTTAATTCTCCCTGTCATGTGTAGTTTTAGACAATACTCTATTTGAATTTGGTACTTAGGTTTGTATTCAGTTTTCTAAACCATAGCATTGAGAACATATAATTTGTCTTTATTTCCATGCTACTAAGAAACAGGTGTTTAGTAGGCACAGGCTGTCCCACAAGGAGGGGAAAGGAGGACAGTCAAATTAGTTTTAGCACTCTTGATGAACTCAACAACAGAAGAAAAGAACTAAGCTAAAACATGGAGAAAAATCAAAGTAAAAATCCTAGTGTTACCTCAGTAAATCAGCAGGTGCTTAATTGCTTAAGAAGAATTAGAAGGTGACAGACAACAGGTTTATATGAGACTTTCCCAGCATGGCACAGAATTTTGAAGAACACCATGATCAAATCTCTTATGTCAGGAAGGCCAGCATTAAAAGGGAGAGCGTTAAAGCCTGAGCAGATGCAACAGGAATACACAATCCCCACTCTTTCAAAATGTAGTTATAGCAGACACATGCTGTTACATCTCCATCCCATAAAGATTATCATATCACAGCCTGACTAGCCTGAGGTCTAGACCTTGCATCATATTTGCTACAGGAAGGCAGTTGCAAGAGGGGAGCATGAGGAAGGACAGAAGAAGAGATCTCTTTGCCTGCATGCAACAGGCTTGTGCTCTGTTGCCTTAGAAAACCATAACTATGCTTGCACTAATCTAGAAAAGGTTAGGAACAGAAACCTAGAAATGACAGACTTCCAGCCATACATTCATCAATTGCTAAACAGTTCATATGAAAGGGACTCAATGCACACTGTTCACATTACACTCTACTAAAATTATCTGAGATTTTGAAGGTGAAATGTGCTTCTTTTGACAAAAATCTGTTTGGCTAAGAAGAGTTTTCAGTCCCACCTTCCTGCTTTATTTGCTCGTCACATTAAAATTAATATTTTTTACATAGAAAGTCAAAAACAAAACATAAAAGATATTTACATAATACTTTACATAATAAGCTCCTTCTGAGAAATGAGAATATTAAAATTTCAGAAGTGCAGTCACAGCAAGTGGTAGGCGAGCAACGAAGATAAATCAAATCCTATTTCTTGCCATGCTGTGAAAAAGATGGCTGGCTTTTAATCATCATGATGTGCCATATGTAAATTCCATCAAAGAAGAAAGTTGGTAAATGTTATATTTCATAACCACAGGGAAAGAAGCTATTTATAAACATCAATTAAATGATATAATACAGTCTAAAGCCATTAATAATAAAACTATTAATCTAGGTAGACATGACTCTTATATGGAATAGGTTTTGAAATACACTTTTTCAAATGCATAGTTAACTAAGAAAATATTACATTTTTTCTACTCAAGGTCATTCTAAGCTGTCTCATAGTTTCTGTGATATAAGTAAATTGTTCCAGGGGAAAAAAAAAAAAAATATGCACAAAACACTAAACCTAGAATCACTTTCTCAAAAAAATCGAGATTGTTTCAGTCAGCACCTACGCTTTAAGTGTGCTCAGAAATCGATATATGTATGTATGAAGTTTAAATTCTAATTCATGTTGTGCTTTGCCAGTCTCAGGAAACGTTCGGAGATGCAAATGTCTTCAATGGGAGATAGAGTGAGGCCTAACACCCTAAGAAATCTATTTACAAGACTGCAGTGGTAAAGAACCAATCACAATAATAACACTATTATACTAGAATTGTACATCACTCACATTAGAAGAAAGCAAACTAATTTGAAAGCACTAAAAATCGTTATGTTTCACAAAATTCCTACAAGGCTGTAATCATCTATGTCATCAGTAAAGCTTTGGCATAGAATAATTTATCCACCCAGTCTCAAACAAGCATGGTAAAATGAGCCTAGATCTTTAAGCCCTAAATACCGGACTAACCCTTAAAAATACCCTTCTTTCACAGAAAAGAAGCTAAATTCAACAGGTTTCAAACAGATATTCTACAGCAAAGCATAAGGAATGGCTAATGACAGCCTGGGAGAAGACTTCTTATAGGAAAGCAACTGTCACGCTACCCACTGGATGCCCCAGGGAACACATAAGGACAAAATACTTTACTCTTCTATGTAATGAAGGCATGAAGGAATTTATTTCTTCTCAGTAGACATCAGGCTTCAGAAACAAAATTTCTCAAAAGTCCACAGCAAAACATACCCTTAGAAAAAACTAAAAATAACAAAAAAAAAAAAACACCCACCAAACTTTCAAGATATTCTGTATTTCAGTTATCTTTTCCTAATATCTATTAAAAAAATCAAATGTAGTTCACAGTTACATCAGAAAATTTATAGAACTCTGTGTTTGTTTTCTGTGACAGAGGAACAAATGTTTTCAGCTACACATTTAAATCCAAAAGTTTTATTCTAATGAGTTTTGTGAAGGGAGAAAGACTCTCTCCATATTTTCAGCACACTCAGCAATGTCTGTGTTCATGAACTGAGATCCATCATATTTGCTTTGTGATTAGGAGAAATTTAATGCTTCACCACTTTGCAATGTTTGTTGTTTTGTTATAACTGGTGTGTAGATTGAATGGCAGGTGACATTTCGTAAGATTTAATAAGGTAAGAAGTTAATCAAATTAATATATTCCTTTTCTAATGTATAATAAGTCATTTGCATATAAAATGCAAGAGTCTGTAAATACATAATTAACTCCAAAAAACAGAGGACATCATGAACTGCATTTCTTACGTTCTATAATGTGTGTATATGTGAAGATATATATACACCCATCACAGAGACAGCTTTTAAAACCCTGAAACCCTGGCTAATTTATACAGCCGTTTGGACTGAGGAAGTGATAATGCTTACCCCCTCTACGGATCACAGCATGTACAATACCACACAGCAACATTCTGTAGGGGACTGACAGAGCTACTTATACATCAGCTGCAAAGGCAGCCTCTGATCTGTCCTTCTAGAAAAGGGAAATACACTCACAGTGCCCAAATTATATTCCAAGTGTAAGCTCCAGGTTTGATCCTATAAAAGGAGTTAGGCAGACCCTTATCCACACATGAAATGCCTTGGAGATCAATGAAAACCTGGCGGAGGAGACAGGATCTTTACCCTTGGCCTTTTCGCAGAACTACAGCCTTACTGAAATGTAGGGCAACCATGACATAGAGCTCTATATGGAAAAGAAAGAGATGGCAAATTAACAGATCTGCCAGCACTGGTAAGAATAAAGAATAAAACACTACCTAGGCTGCATTAAAACATACCACAGGAAAGTAGCACTTACAAATTAAACAGTAGGAGTTTCAAGGCTACAGGCCAATTCCTATCTAACGATGTTGCCAGTGTATTACGCAACTATACAGTGAAACAAAATAAGCTGATTTGCTTAGTCAATAACTGAAAATCTATTTGCCTACAATTAATTTACAACATAACAGGATTCAGCTTACTGTAATTTGTAACTGAAGCTCCTGTTACAAAAGAAAGGACAGTCCTTTATTTATGAACTGAAGAGAGCTAGAACTTATTAAAGATGCAACATAAAGCTGCAAAATAGGAACTCTAAGATACCGTAGAAATTCACATAAATACAGCAATTTCAGTCAGATGGAGCTGAGCCATAGAACTAACTGCACAGGTTTGGCTTTGCACAGGGGAGTCAAGAATTATCAGCATTTTAGTTCACATAGGGGCATAACTTACAAAAAGTCAAAAATCTATCCTCAGAAAGAAACAGAAAGTTGAATAAAAAGCTATCAAATACTACAGAAAGGTAAAAACAAATTTAAAAATAGAGAGACAAGCTTTAGGCAGGGGAATATTAAGCAGTTCTTACAACTGTAGGCTACCTGCAGGAAATCTAGACTTTCAACATCACTTGTAGATCTGAAAACAAACTCCCTATTTTCCTCACTTCCTCTGGTAGCAACCGTGTGCACCACTCCAGGTGCACACACTCTATGGTGACAGTCTGTTTAGAAGTAAGACCTGAACCTATATTACAATTCGTCCCACTAATCCTCTGCTTAAAAAAGGAGCAGCCCTCGCTTCCCTCCTGGTGGCAGAAGAGGACTTTAACCTGTAGCTCTTATTTCTCAGCATGCCAGTGTCAAGGGTTAGGACTGGGCTGGCCACCAGACAAATGACAGATATTCTCTATTAAACCCTCTCCCTTCCCAAAGGGGAAGAGAAAGGGAATAAGGTAGAAAGACTTATGGATTGGAAATGAAAACTAAAATTGCTTTAATGAAAATAATAACAATAAAATGAAACATATACAAATACACACAAAACCAATACTGAACCCAACCCCCTTGATGGCAATTCCATCACTGTCACCACTGATGCTGCAGGCAGGCACTGGGGAAGTCCCTGAGTGGCCTCTGCAGCAAATGGAAACTGGTTGCAGGAGCTGTATTACAGAACTGGATTCAGGAATGCACGGATGGGGATCAAAGATGGACTGGATAATGTCCTTCTCAGATGCTAGCCGTTGAAGATGAGGGCTTGACCCTTGTGATCCCTCAGCTTTATACCAAATATGACATCTATGGGATGGAATACCTGGTCGGTCAGTGTAGGGTCCCCTGTCCTGTCCGCTCCTCCCCACAGGTGCGGCCTCTCACTTCCTGCACCCCCACCGTGGCACACAGGATTTAGCAGTGACCTTGGTCTGCACAGGAGCAAGTACAAGCAAGAGCCTTTCTGCAGCCCAGTCCCTGGCAGTGACTGTAAACATCAAGCTCTATCAGTTCTAGAAGCAGACACTGTCTGCAAAAATACGCCGTTAACTTCAGAAAGTGCCGTCACTTAGTGGAGACTGAGCTGGAAAGTGAAATCACTGAACAGAATTAATCCCGTTCTAAGTCACTCTAGGACAGACACCACTGGTTTAATAGTATGAAGACTCACCAAACTTAGTTCATTCTATAATCTACCTGATCATACCGCACCATTACACAGACATGTAGGTCAACACAGGAGCAAATGACTGAATCCCCTCGGCCACCCTGCCATTCTTTCAAAATTGTTCAGAGTTTGGTTAGATACACTAGAGAAGGCACCTGGAAGTTGAATTCCGTGCTTGCTTCCCAATGTAGCTGTTAGTGCAAAGAGCAACAGATCCTCTCCCAAGATTGGTTACAGGAGTGGGAACAAAATCAGTCTGCCACACAGAATTGCTCTTTAAGGTATGTATGCACACACGAATATGTATGAGATTATTCAACAGTTAAAATAAACTTTGAAAATAGTAATTGAGTGTACTAGCATTGAGGAATCTGCTTATCCATTTGTGCCAGACTGCCAGTTAATGCTTGGGGTCTCACAGACGGTTTCTGCTGGCTGGGGGGAAGCTAAGGACAGAATCAGTGTTTCTTTGATAGAGAAATCATTGCTATTTACAAAGAGTATATGAAAAACTCATTTCTGAATTCAATAGGTCTCTTAGATTTGGTCTTGAGAAAGCATGAACCTATCAAGAAATATTAACTTGAAGAATTCTTTTAACTCGCTTTCAGTAATGTTGAAGTGTTTCTGTGACATTTTGACAGCCTTCTTTACTAGGTCTTTTGTACTTCTTTTGTAGAATTTATGTGCCTCTGTCAACATCTGCCTCTACATTTTCATACAATCTCACTACTACCTCCAAGTTGCGTTTTCTGCAGTCCCTGTTATTTCACCTCCCCTACACTGAAGCTCAATTTCATTTCAGCTTTCTTTTCAGTGAGGGGTGACTGGCTCTGTCTTCAAGGAGGTATGGGGAATGTTTATTCTTTGCCTGTATCTTTACTGCTTCCATCCTATTCCTACAAGTACTCAGAACTTTGCATACTGCTGCTCTCACAGAGTTGTCCTTGAAGACTTCAAATTCCTTTCATTTTTAAGCATCACTATTCCACACACTTGCTTCTAAAAGCAAAAATATTTCCTATTATGATTTTAATTCCTACAAGAGATATGCAGCAACTCAAGTGTATCTCTATTAATCCTAAGGAAAAAGACATTTGGTGGAAAGAATTGAGTGTAAACAGTAAGGTCAGGGGGAGAAAAATAGTTACATGTCAGCACAGCAGGGATAGAAACTACAACTCTATTAAACCCTTAATAGAGGTATTCAAATGAAAATACCCCTTTGAGTGAAATTCTGCACTAATCTATGTTACCTTAGACTTCCCCTGTCTCCTTTCTTTCATCCTACCAATGAACCCTGGGAAACATTTTAACCTCCTGCAGTGTAGTCAGCAACCCATCCCATGACTGATTGACCCATATCGGGACTGAAGCACACCCTGTGGGTCAGCAGCACGCAGCAAGGGGAGTTATGAGACACTGATTCTGCACTTGATAGGCAGATGAGATGAAAGATTACAGACAGCATAAGGTAGATAATAGGCACAGCTTCTGCCACTTCTTGTGAAGATTCTCAAACCAAAATATTATTAAGAGCTCTTTTCCATTAATTACATAGGAGCTGAGGGTATATATATAACCTGTCAAGGTCTGAACAGCTCAGCCTCCAACACTTTCTTCAACAGAAAAGTTTCACTGAGAAAATGCAGTAAACATCCTTGTTAACCAAACTCATGTTTACTTCCCCTCCTTCCCCACAGTAATAGACACGCATGCAGAGAGTGCTTGTAAGTTCCACCTATCCTGGATACTTCATGAAGTAGTTTAGATCAACAATGGAAAAAAAGAAAGGAGCCCTTAAGAACAAACAGCATTCGTTTCCATTAGAGGACTTTTCACTACAGGAGTCACTTCAGCCACTGAATAGACATGTTAAATCTACTGTTACAAAGTCACATAATTTTTCCAAAGTTGCTTCTTAAGCTACATGCACCTATGCTTCTTTGGTTGCTCTCTTTCGGTTTGCTTTTATCATTCAACACCTGGTGCCAGGCTTAACACTGAAATAAATGACTTAATGGATGTAAGCTGAATGTTATAAAAAAAAAAAAAGCAAATATTTAGTTGTTCAAAAAAGGAGCTCTGGAATTAACATGCACACGTCAGAGCAGGTCAGAGTATCCAGCTTCTTATACCTTTTCCAGGTTTCGTTCAGTATTTGGCAAAGGACCAGAGTCTGATGAATGAAACACAGATGAGCAAATGCGTGTGCACTTCTGCACGTGCACGTGGGCATTTCATAACCAAAGAAAGAAACTGGCAGTAAAAGCCGCAAAGTATAAAACTTGTTTTCTTTGTAAATAAAAAAAAAATGTCTATTGCCAAAGCTAGGACTTGTGACGCACTAAGTACTCCGCATGTGAGTAATTGATCTCTTCAGGATTTCCAGAAACGGAACGCTGCACCTTAGGTCACAGAGGGAAAACAACATCAACAGGAAAAAAGTCAGAAAACTACAATGACAAGACAGCTGACCTCTGTTCAAGTCAAACAAAGGTATTTATTAAAAAACCCACATTATCAACCAACTCTTGAAATCTTCACCAATTTGAATAATGAAAAAATTACTCCAGTGAAACCTCTGATTGAAGCAAAGCTTGTTTCTGTAAGATTAGGATGTATCTATAATGTGTTCAGGATACATCATATTTTCTATTATTTTCAAGACAAACAATTAATTAAGGGAGTCTAATGAACTTCACTCCATTTTTTTTATCAGGCTTTATCTTCAGGGAAAATGCTTTGCCACAGGCACTTAGCCACCAGATACTCGATGGCAAGTCCCAGTAAGTTAGGATCTCTTGAGTTAATTTCTTCAGAATTACATATCTGCAGACAAGAACGACCTAAATTCTTTACAATTTCTCAGAAATTATAGCCCAGTTTTCATCTTAACATATGCTTATCTTGTAGTTGTTCACTATTTCAATAAATCACATTTTATAGGTAATAATCTCAACTGAGAAACACTACGAGATGCAGATAGCTTCCCAGCAAACACTGCAGTTGTATAGATTCATAGCATGTAACCATCTCTTTCACTGTTTATTGAATAAAATGCAATAAAGGACCATCATGGTTTGAACCCAGCTGGCAACTAAGCACCATGCAGCTGCTCTCCCACTCCCCTCCGCCTCCAAGGGAGGAAGAAAAAAAGGTAAAAACAAAGCCACTTGGGTTAAGATAAGGAGAGTTTACTGCACAACACTTCGAGAGAAAACAATAGTAATTACAATGATAAAGCGAGTGATATACAATGACTGCTTACCACCACACCACGCAAGCTGCACCGTGCAGAGCCATGACACTGTTTGAAACTGTGCGCCCTGGCCGCTAGCCCCTCGTTTATAAATCAGTTAGGCACAAGTGCAAGTTCTGCTGCAGAGCTGTTCTCCTAAGGTGACTGGATATCTGGCACCATCCTTAGTTTCTAATGGGAAATTAGGTGATTCCTGAGGATAGAAGTGCAGGGTATGGTGTGATGGGTGACCAGTAGGCTGGGTGGGAGATACCCAAGTAGACTTCCCTGCACCTGTGTGTATAAACTGACTACCACTGAATCAAATACAGACAAAAGATGCCACATAAAGAGCCTGTATTAGTAATGCTGGTAGTTAACGGAACATGTTTTGCAGCATTCTGCACTTCAAATAAAATGACATACTGTATTGAATAGTCTTTCCAAGTTCAGCATGCACAAAAACCCAATCTGTATTTCTCTGCCTTCGCCAACTGTGGTTATTTTTCATTGCTAATTCTTCCTACGGTTAAGTCTGAAAGTCATGGCACTTTGCCAAAGTGCATATTACATCTAAAACCATTTAGATACATATTCTATCTAAATAGAGCACCTGAGGTGTTTTGGTGTACTTCCTTTACACGATTACTGCTATTTGGATTCCGTATGTGCCTGTGCAAACATACTACAAAGTAAGAGAATGAAAAGATGTGGGGCAAAACAAAGACTTCACACATGGGGACAAATGTGGACTTAAAACATCAATCAGGATAAAACAAATGATTCGGGTTTTGGCACAGGCTTTTTTTACTCATGTATAAAATCAATTTTCAAAAATAATGTTAAAAATAACTACATATCCAGATAAGGCTAGGTAATGGTAAAGAGAAGGATCTCTGATTACAGGGTTATATACTAACCCTCTTCCAGCTTTTTCTGAAAAATCACAGAATATGCAATTGTGTTTACTGTGGACAGCTTTCAGCCTCTGTCAGTTTGCATCATTATCTAAAACTTTACTTCTTTGCCACCTGTTATTACTAAATTCAACTAGCAACAGCAAAATTAAAATGACAGAAGAAGATAGATTTAAGGATGCAATAGGCAAGCATCTGCTGGACTCACACAAGAACAGTGAGGGCCACAGAAGTAAAAAGAAAGATGTAAAATTTTATGAGCTCTTTCTAAAATGGGAAATATTAATTATGGTTGTAGAGTGACATAAAAAGATAAAACATAGATAACATATCTACAGACATATTTGCCAATGATTGTTACATGAGATTTTACTATATGGCCATAAAAACTAAACATGGACAAACCTGAAACAGATAGTATAGCCTCTCTAAAAACCGTGTCTCATCATTTCTAGTGATTCAAGAAGTCTACTGTAAAAATGCTAAGTTAAATTATTGGTGGTTGAATTTAAAATGTGGAAGCTCATTGCCAGACTGCCTCATCTTCCAGAGACTTACTGTCTGGGAGGATAAGAGGAGAAGCACCCAGGATGACACCTGCATGGAGCAGGGATTTGGACTCAGTGACCCTTACGGGTCCCTTCCAGCTCAAGATATTCTATGATCTTATAGAAGTCCCCTGAAGCCCATAACTCATAAGGCAAAGGACCCCAGTTCAGGGAAACTCTTCAGGACATAATTCCGTCCACTCAGTGAGCATCAAAACAGGTTAAGCCTAAACACAGGCTCAGGTCTTTTGTGACATCAAGGACTTTAATTGGATTAAGTATTTATTAAAACGAATTGTTGCAGCAGAGTAAAATACAATAGGAGAAGTCTGGATATTTCTTGAAGAGTTTTCCTTCACAAGCTTGATGTTGCCACTGTGATGGAGTGGGGTAATCAGACTAACTGAAAATCACTGAGGAACTTTCATTCGCTCCCTTGTCAGTGCTGCGTGCTGCACCGTGCCAGGACCATCCTGCTTTGCAAACTCCAATGAAGCATACTTAATGAAGAAAAGTGAATAGAGAGTGGAGCAATTTTGCCTTTTTTTTTTTTTCCTCTCCACCATAATGTGGAACATTTGCTATTAATTCCCAATACACGTTTTTCATTTTAAGTAATAGGTGCCACCTTCCTAGTTCTACCTCCTGGTATTATAAGAATTCTTTCCAAATAGAAATGAAAGTCATTTTGCAGAATAGTTTTCAGGAGTGAGTTTTCCTGTGACTTTTAGAACAGGACATAAGGGAAGGAGGGGGGAAAAAAAAGAAAAGAAAAATAATGCCCTTTACTACTACAAGTGGTAATATGGCAACCAATTAAACTGGTAGTTTTTCCTGACACCTGATATATTTCTGGCCAGTAACTGAAACATTTGGCCAATTATTTAACAAAAATAGCAAGAATATTCTGGAACAAAGGCTTTTCTTATGTAGACTTATATCCTTAAGTATAAAGTAAAGAAGTTAGGGGTTAGAGGATTTAATTCAGTTATTTGTTTGCAAGGGTCTCTTAAAGAATTTAATTCGCTTACTTGTTTGGAACTCATTTTATTCTCCTACTTACCTTCCATATGAACAGCAATAATTGCCCAGAAAATTGTCCTTAGACAATACTGCTAAAATATTTTCTATATTCATCCACAAATTAATTTTATTGATCTAGCACTGAAAATCCCACATAATGATGGGAACCTCACCGGACTTGGCATACTCTAAATGACTATACCAACACTTACTGCTACCAAGACTAAGCAATTAAGGACTAAACGAAAAAATAAAGCAAATTCCTTTGAGAGAACTGATCGTAACCGTGTATTTATATTTAGGCATGAATTTAAGCCTCCTTCATTACAAAAAAGTACAAGCTCATAGTTAAAAATCAAACTCATGCATTAAGTCCTCTGGCACTTCAAGTTTCATAAAAAAGCAGGCAAAAACATTTGGTGGCAAGATAAAGAAGCCTAAGACGATGATGGGTTACCATTAATTGAATACAGAATAACTACAAAACCAAAAATAATAGAATATTCACTTAACTAAAGAGTCCTTCTTTTAATCCTCAGACATACAGGAAATGCTTTGGATTCCTACTGAAGTTCTAATATCTGGACTTCTATCCAGTGCTGGGCCTTTGGCAATGACTTAGTAATAGGTCAGAAGTAGACAATAACTGTCAGTGCCCACCTAAGCCTTTTTGTTTTTTAATAAATCTGTAAGTGGACAAAACAAATCTAAACTTTCTTTTCTGGACAGCAGAAAATAAAACATTCCACAGAAAAAAAAAAAAAAAATTCTCATTACTAAGGGAACTTGGGTATCATGATTTTCAGAATGGAATAAATACCCAAGGGAATAAGTAAGTTGTATTATCGACTTACATGGAGGGTGTCAACATGGTTGACTTTAAGGGAACATCCACACAATTAAATAATGTGTGGTGTTAATGTGATTGTGCCGCCTTAAACGATATTTAACCAGCAACAAAATGCGTAGGCACAGACTTTAACAAGGGTTAGCAACACCATCACAGGTACCCAGGTTACACATTTTGCTTGAACAGTTTCATCTGAGATCCGAGCCTTCATTACTAGTGTTACGTATGCAGGACTGTATTAATAACAACCTGCTGTTCAACGTAGCAAGAACACTAGAACACACTGTAGTACTGTTCTTTTCTACACTGAACTTTGTCACACTAAGTACACAAAGAAAAAAAAAGAGAAAAAAGAAAAATGGAGAAAGAAAAAAGGAAAAAATATCTTTTATAACTGGGTGACAGCAATGGAATTTTTGAATAGTCAAATCAAGCGGAACAAAAAGAGCACTGATGAAAAGTTGAATGACTCAGATGAAGACAAGTTAGCTGACTGTGTTCCATGAGAACTTGCTTTTTGGTTTGAAACTCTGATCTGGAATGAAACATATTTGCATTTACTTTTTAATGTATTAATAGCAGCTTAATTTTGAAGGTTTCTTGTTAAATAACTTAGTTAAAAATTAATTGGTGTTTCATTGACGTGAAAACAGTTTGATTTAGCTTTCTAGCTTATTTCTAATAAAATTGTATGATTTGCAAAGTAATATATTTTTCTTTAATTATTATCACACAGAGTAATTTTGCTGGCTTTTCTACTGAATAATTTGATTACTACAGAAATGAGCTTTGCTTCAGCTTGCTCTTGATTTTTGTGTACATGCATTAAGATTTTATGGTCTATCATTATAAGCTTAAATATGAGATAATAATGCATCAAGGACAATGCAACATGGCATTATTTTTGAAGGAATCTTGAAGAAGGATTTTGAGTTACTAAGAAGTAGGTAAATAATTTCAGATAGCTGCCCATCACAGCTTATAAAGCCATAGCATAAGTAACTGGACAACATAAGAATTCCGTAAAAAATATTTTTTCACTTTCATATCCTAATAATATTGTTTACATCAGAACTGCAGAAGATCCTATATCACACGAGGGAAGCAGGAAGTATTTATTAAAGCCAAATAATAATTACTAAATATCTTTTTGAAGGATATAACTAATTTTTTCTCGTCAATTTGGGACTTTGTTCTCCCCTTTTAAATTGTTCATCTATCGTAGGAAAGTCTTGAATTTGGAAATTGATTTAAGATATATGCACACAAACTGTCATACGAGAACATTAAATTTTGAAAAATAAAGTATGAAAAGAAAGTTTGCAAAAAATACATTTTCCACTATCTTTTATTTGATTCTGCATGCATATTTAATGCAAGTGCCTGCTTTAACAACTTATTTTTATATTAGTGTTTCTGCTCCCTCCTCATTCATGGCATTAGATAGTTTATAGGGGGTGGGAAAAAAAAATCAGTATGCTTTTAACCTGATAAATCTGTTTATAGTCCTAAATTTCATTTAATCCCTGCACTGGCAAGAAAGCTCATAGACTAAAGGCATTTTATTTTCCTGGTGAAGTCAAGTCAATTACTTTTTCCTAGACTGGGGATGCAGAGGTAAAAGGAGGGATTATCCATTATCCCTATCCATTTTTATCACAAAGAGACCATACCTCCATTCACAAAAGGTACAGAGAGAAAATTCCAATTTGCCCTAATGTAACCTCATATAAAAAGGCTGCTTATAATGCTGTAGTTGTATGTGAAAATGATATGAAAAACCAGGAACCTCTGCAACTGATGTAATAATTTACAGCATACACTGTTGTCAACAACTTAAAACTGACTAGAAATTGCCTTGAAAATTATGCCTAATGGATTATAATAGCTTTTCTCACAAATTGCCCAGAGTATTTTTGGTTAAGCATTATGTGGCTTTATGTAACACTATGCTGCATTAATACATTTATGATTAGCTATTTAATCAAACTGCTCAGAAACCTCTATTAATCTCAATGGACCCAAAGAAATGTATCTTTTAAGAACTTTGATAACCTCTCTTTCAGTACAGTTGTGCTGGTTTTGGCTGGGGTAGAGTTAATTTTCTTCATGGTATCAAGTTTGGGGCTATGTGCTGGAAACACTGTCAATAATTCAGTATGTTTTCCTCATTGCTGAGCAGTGCTCACGCAGGGTCAAGGACTTTTCTTCTTCTCATCCCATCCCACCAGCGAGTGGGCTGGGAGTGTACAAGAAGCTGGGAGGGGACACAGCTGGGACAGCTGACCCCAACTGACCAAATATGGATACTCCATACCATATGATGTCATGCTCAACATTAAAACTAGGGGGGAGGTTGGGGGTGGGTGGTCACTGCTCGGGATCTGGCTGGATATCAATCTGTTGGTAGCAAGTGATTGTTTTTGTTTGCATCGCTTGCCTTTCTTGGGTTTTGTTTTTCTCTATTATTTCCCTTTTCATTAAATTTACTATGATTACTGTTATTACTATTACTATGATATTTCAACTATTAAACTGTTTTTACCCCAATCCACGAGTTTTCTCACTTTTACCCTTCCTATTCTCTCCCCCATTTCTGCTGGGGGCTAGTGTGCAAGCAGCTGTGTGGGGTTTAGTTGCCACATGGGCTTAAACCATGACAACAGGCATGGTAGACCACGATTTAGCCCAAGAAGCTAGACCTTATTACTTAAAATGCATAGGTATTTGACAGAGAAGCAGAGTTATCATGTGTCAAAGAAATCCCCATATGAAGCCTGGACTGAGCCTTTCCACAATCAAAGAAGTTCTAGAATATTTTATTTCTCTACAGAACCCTGAGAAATATAAAATTCTTAAAACAAGTATTGCAAACATACTGACTTGAGACTTCAGAGTGAAGGTAGGGACAGGGAAAAGAACTGCTACATTGCTTTATATAATGTCCCATGTTCTCTTTGGGTAAAACAGAAACATGCAGAGTTATTATTGCTAAATATTCTTTCAGTTATTAAAAAATTTAAACAGAAAAGTTCACTTCAGATTGCACACTGGTTAAATAGCCAGCAATATGCAAGCAAACATCTGCAGCTACTCACATTTTTGTCTGTGTTTGTATGAAGAATTTTAACAACATTCAGCAAATACTGTCATTGTATGAAACTCTTTTGGTTGCTGTAGCTTTGTAAAAGAAACCAGGATTTGCATACAAATAATAGCAAGCCACTCCTTGAAAGAAGGAAATGGTACTTAAAAATGGGCTTACTAATACAAGAATTACGGAATGCCTGCTGTGTAAACATACTGAACAGCATTGCATTGTACAATATCTGTTTTTAATATTTCTGCACTTTTCACCAAAACCTTTCCTTTGACTACAGAAGTACTTGATGATATCACCACTTTATTTATCTTAAATACGATCTTGTACTTATATAAAGTAGGAAACACTAATTATCTTAAAATTATCTTTGTCAATACCATTTGCCAGCGTGCTGTGCATGCAAAGTCAATTAAGTTGCAGACTTGGTCGCTGGACATTTTTCTCATTACAACCCTTCATATGGTGTGACGGGTAAAAGCAAGTGACAAACTTTGGGAACAGTCTTCTAGTTCTGATAAGATACGTGTCCACACAGTTTCGTTAATTCACCCGGAACAAAAAATGATGGCTACTGGGTGCAGGGAAAGATGGAACAGAAAGAAGGAAAAATAAAAAAAAAAGAAGAAAGAAAAAGCACAAATTGCCCCACAGTCAGAAGAATTCTGTATGCCAGTTTGCGGAATAAATCAGAATCCGTTCCAACTGCCATCCTTATTAAACTTAATATTGTTCTGCACAATTTTCCAACTATAAATTTGACCAGAGATACACAATTCGTGGTTTCAAAACCTGCACTGCAATTTTACTATCATTCATCTGCTACAAGTAACATGCTCCAAGATTAAAACAAATAGTACATTACATTTAAAGTAAGAGCATCTGCTGGAAGAACATCACAGAACAACAGATGTTGCTATATCAAATAATTATCAATCTTAACGCTGATGTAATAGCACTGCCAAGGCATTTTAAATGCAGCTGGACAAGGAAAGACACACCCATCCCAATGTTATTCACGAAAGAACTCTGGGTGATTTCTACTTTAGCTAAATAATCTTGAAATCTCTGGACATCTCAACAAACCCCACCTTTAAAAAGCCATTTAGATTCATCACAGCATTCTGTCTAGCAGTAAAGGATTTATGCTGTTTACTTGCCTTTGTGTAGCTATAGGATTTTATGTATCCCAGTATCCAACAGTCCAGATACTGGCAACAAACACTCGCTGAAATGTGAATACAAGATTATCAAGCACCACCATTCTTTTTAAAGCACTACTGTTCTTTTTTAAATTGTTTTTTAAAGATAGGATGCAATCAATGAAAGACTTTTATAAAGGTTCTGATTGTTCTCAAGATGCTACACACTACTCTTGCTGGAAAACTACCATTATCAAGGACTGCAGAAATACAGATTATTTGTGAGGGGAAAAATAGGTATCAATTTTATTTACATTTTCCAGGAAGATCTTAGAAAGCTGTAAGTGACAGGCATTCTAGTATTGAATGTTGGCTGAAACTACTGCTGACTGCTTAAACACAAGGAAGCCATTGTATTTCACTTCAATAATCAGGTTGATAAATGACGTTCAGTTGTCTGTTCAAAATACAGGACTCTTACAAGAGTCATATCCATTAATTTTGACTAATACCAAGGATGTAAAAGGAAAACAACGTTATATTTTTCTTAAAGTTTTTCCTTATTCAATGTTAACTTATAATAATAAAAAAAAAAAAGCTGGATGAAGACCTGTTTTAGCACAGAAAAAACTACGGGAAACAAGAAAGAATCTGGTAATGTCCTTTTTAAACTTTTTTTTTTGGGGCAGGGGAGGCAGGATTTACTAGATTATAACTTGTGGTAATATAAATATTTTGGATTCTTGAACACATTAGTCTACACAGCACTGCAAGCTGTGCCAATCCCACTTTTTACCAAATACTGGTCTACATATACTATTCTACAAACAGACACAAGTGATACATCCTCCTGGCACACTGGTATTTCACAATCTTTCTACTTTAAACTTTAATATTATGAACTAGGTATGCAACTCCATACTTTTTTACTATGTGCATCAAACTTTTTTTATCCCTCCCCACCCCCTTTTTTTTTTTTTAAATCAGTCCACAAAGCGACCATATTATTGTCTTAGTCTTACTTTGCAAGCATACAGAAATACAAAATACATCCAGTATGGTAACAGCATGAATCAAATATTTTTCACGGAAGAAAAACAGAACATAACTTAATGAGACCATAGCTAAGAACATAGTTAAGTTAACATAAGATAATAGAAAATCTATTAGATTTTAAAGGTTCGGTAAAGATTAGTTGTTCAAGTTGGGTACTTTTCCTTTGGAAATCAAATCTATTACCGATTCAGACTTTTTTCATATACAAGAGAATCTGATGTCCACATACATGCATACACATTTATAGTTTCATCATAGGCTTCAGATACCTGAAATCTGTTACCTTGATGTAGTCTCATTATAGTGAGAAAACTGATATTCTCTTACCTAGAACGAAAAAAAAGAAATTGTTTTAGATTAATTCATAGCATTGTTCAAATCATACATCTTGCAAATTAAAGAACATACAACCAACAAGTTAGGTAGACTTTTTTAGTTGTAGAATTGTTTTTAGTCTTAATACAGTCAGAGATCTGACAGCATCTTCTACTAGAGCCTTGTCATTTCCTCTCCTTGGATGACTATAAACTGAATCTTTCCAGTCAAGTAAGGTCAAAAGCCAAATCTTACAATAAAAAAAATTCCAAGATCCATGTTAGTAAATATCTTGGTATGATTCAAGTTCTCATCTTCCAAGCTTTGTCCAGTATGCAAGTAACACCACTTATACAAATGCACACAGGTATACGATTTTTCTTAGTAAGTATAAACTCAAAGGCAGCTTTTATATTCCTCACTCTACGCTGATTTTTTTTTTCCCTAATAATAATACACAAATGCTTTGCTGTCATTTCTGTTCCTCTTCCAATAGCCAGTCAACAATGACAAATGTACTGTAAGCAGTTTAAAGTGTCTTAAAGCTCAAAGAACGTCTGAAGAAATGGCACCTTCTGTTTACGAAGTGTATAAACTAGGAAATATGTATGTTTGCAAACAAATGGTACACATTCTTTTAAGAAAAGTTAATTTAATGAGGCCATCAACAGAGCAACCTCAGCAAGTTCTTTCAACTGCTTGAACTATGGAATATAGGGATTCCTGGAACAACTGAAACTTTGTTCCTACAAGCTGTTCAACACTTGTGTGGATTACTGGGGCCTCAATCAAGACTACAAAACTGTTCATTTTTCACCAGAGTTCACCTTAGCAGAAAAATAAAACAAAGCTTCCTTTAATTCAGAGCTGTAGGCATAAACCACCGGGGCTTGCTGTCTAATGTCTCCATTTTAGGGTGAGGGGGATTGGTAAATATCAACAAATTATAAAGTGCCATCGTATTTATGATTTTGCAAAACAACAACTTCATGAAGTCCTACCAAAGCACTGAATTTAGTTTACCTTCTCATGAGCCACACAGCAAGAATTAAGGCATAAACAGCCAGCTAAGAATGTCTTCAAGAAGAAAATGCTTGCAGATAATTTGAAATTCATCACTACAATCTCTCTTCCTTCAGGTCTATTGCAGTCTGTTAGGAATCCTACTTTTTTTTTTTTTTTTTTTTAATTCACATTTAAACTAAATTCACCGATGCTCTGAAATCCTGCACAACTATGACTGCTGTGCTGCTGGTAAAATTCATTTCTGTTCATCTCTCTCCTTACCCATTATGTAGCATTTCTGCCTACTTGAAGGTATCCAGTATGTTTTAACAAGCCACCATTTATCACATTTTGACTGACTGCTTAGTCTGACGGCTTTTAATACCTTCCTGTCCAACAGCGTATGACAGAAGTGTCCTTAACTACCCTGAGAAATTATTACTGCCTCTTATTCAAACATGCACTGTCATGGTTCAAGACCACATTGACAGTGTGGAGACTAAATGGACTCGGATACAAAACCACTTTAATCAGAGATGTATGAGCAGTTTTTTAAATTACTTGATCTCTGTGTCCCACAGGAGAGACAGTACCACCTAGGAGAAAAGGCAAGTGGGTCAGCACAGAGGCTCTGGCCGTGCTTGCTTTGTACAGTCCAGGAGTAGGACCGCTGGGTCCCCTGGGTGCCTCCTTCAGTTTCTTTCTTCTTGAACTTTTTGGGTCCTCCCTTGGGTACCTCAGGAGTTTCTCACACAACCCTGAAATCTCTCCCTCGTGTCTCCAAGAGCACCTTCCAGAGTGTCTACCCTGTATGTCTCACTAGGAGCCTCTCTACACATCTGCCACTAGAGATTGCTATCTTTTCTTCAGCATGATTAAGCAGGTACACTACTGACTCCCCAATTGGATGAAATTTTGGCAGGTGATGGGGTGTTTATTCCAGTCTCAGAGCCAGCAGGGACTGGCCAGGAGCAGTTCGCTGCCTCCTCCAGCACGGGCCACCAGTGCAAGTCCCTTTCACTCACTCTGTCATTTATGTCCAATAGACTGCACCCCTCACCTCTGTGAAATACGTATTTTACAAAATAGTTGAAGATATATCCCTTATAAACTCTAGTTTCGACATCATCACAATCTTAATATACATTTATTAAACTCTGCTCTTGTCCCTGGGGCCAGATAACAGTGATTAACAATGTACCATGAGTACAGATCACAGGGTTAACATCATCACAGTCTGAACTTTAACTTTTAGAAACTCCACCCCTTGCCCCTACGGGCCAGAGTAAGCATCCTTGCTGACACGACCGGGACATGCTGGCGATTTGCTTACCTGACAAACTAACACTGGTTTTCCCTGCATTGGATGAGCTGCCCAGATGGGTTTACCCCCTCTCCATCTGTGTTATTCTACATCATCCTAGCTTCTCACACACAGCATCATCCACGATCCAGTACCAATTTGTTTCCAGTTTGCACTGCAGCTGGAACACATCCAGCACCATCCCTCTGACTCTGCCACCCACCCCCCCACCACACCAACCTTGTGACTGCTCCTTTTCTCCCGTCCACCATCTGCACTCCCTTTGCAGATCACACTCTCCTGACGCGTGTTGGAGGAGGGGGAAGACGTCTCAGCAGGCCTCACTGTCCTGTCCCACTCCCTCACCCACAGCCCCTGAGAGGGATCCATCTGCCTTCCTCCCCCTGTTCTTCTTTAGTGACTGTGTGGGGACTCCTCACCCCCACAGAGGGAACAAGTCCCCACCATCCTGCGATGAGGAAGATCAGAGGTCCTCATAGCCTTGATGCCAAGTTTTCGTGGTTTCCCAGTTTGTACTTCTCTTCCTTCAGTTTCCATGCTTTTCCCACCATGGCTCGGGTGTGGAAGGGCACAATCCCACATTCAGGCCTCCCGTTTGGAAACCAGGGGTTTCTTCTTTCTCATCTCCTTTATTCCTGCACCAAAACACTTTGCTGAGTCTCATCCACACACTCAGGGTACGAGACTTGGGGATTACCCCAGCGTATGGGACCGTGCAGGCCCCGGCCTCACCCAGCGGCGTGGGCTCACCCTGTGAACCAGCAAGGCCTGGGGCAATGGCTGCCACACATGCACCCCGCCGCAGCCCTGACCCTGGGGCCTAAGGCCTGCCCGGCCTTGTGCCGCTGCAGCAGCACCGCTGAGCAGCAGAACGGCTCAGCCTCCTCCTACCCTGTCACCCCATGGCCCTGCCGCCCACGCTGGGCTGGGAAAGGGATCCTATATCAATGCGCCATTGTTTGAAGCTGATAGGAGGGGAGACACCACTGTTGCTCTCCTTGTTGGACCTGAACACTGATGCTGGATTTCAAAATGAAGGATTCGGTTAAGCAGTAATGCTGGTGTCAGATCAGCAGGGAGGCTGGGCAAGAGCACCCAGGCCACTGGCCACCCCGGACCTTCCGTGGTCCTGGCCCAGAATCACCAACCCACCCAGCAAACCTAGGGTGGGAACAATTTCCTCCAGCACCAGCAACCGTGGATCTGCTTAATTCTTTCTCCCCACAAATGCCATAGTTTTTTCATGCTCTATTTATGGGGCCATGCGCTGACCCAAAACTGCTTGGTGACATTTCCCACTCTAAACTCTGATCACTTAAATAATCATTTTCTGTTTTCTTTTTCAGCTGGATCGTTCAGACAGATCTGGGTTATTTTCTGGTAATAGCAGTGCTTGAAAGTGCACGACAGAGAGTGTGGTAACTCTCAGCTGGGAAAGGAAACTAGTTTTGCCGAGCGAGGAACCCAACCTTTCCCTTAACCTAATTCTGTTTATCCATTAGGTGATCTAACTGATTTCTCAGTGAAGGGCCATGGGACAGGAAAGCCAACTTTTCTTCTCTCCTCTTACTGAAACCTGTGGAACATAGCTTTCTGCATAAGCACTTACTTTCCTGCTCCCTCTGAAAGTTCAGAATTTTTAGGAACCACTGAAGGACTAAGTATTAGCTCCCAGGATACATAGGAACCAGCCTAGGAACCTTTCTTTCCTAAGGCTATTTTTGTATATTTTCCTTGATGATTGTGACTAAGAGGTGAAGGATGAGTGATGGTCTTTGGGGAAAAAAGGGGGAAAAGTAAAATAAAAAAAAAAGGAAACTTTCCCAATAGTAAATGTTTTCTAGTGTTTCTGTGATTTTATTCTAGAGGAAAGCTGACTGGCTCCACCCACATAACCTCCAGTAAGAGGTTTATGACACTGGAAGAATTGGAGAACATTCTGGCAAGAATATCTGTATCAGCATACATATTAGAATTTTCTTGAACAACAAAGTATTTACATTTTAAAATGTCAATGTGTTTTATTTAGAGGTCGCTAAACAAATTGAAGAGGGATGAGAAAGTGTTATAGTCTGAAAATATCTCATAAAAACATCTAAAATATTTATTTTTCTTTCACAGCTGAAATAAACTCAGTAAAATGACAACTGTGGAAAATGGTCATTGCTGGAATACACAGATGGAATCTTCTGTCATCATACTGCGCCACCCTGTACTACTACAAACTCTTTAAATTCATTTTGTCAAATCCACTAATGCTCATAAAGATCAAGAAGCAAAGGTTTCTTTGTTCGTTCCAAACAAATTTTTCTAAATTTGTAAAAATCTTGGCATTGTAGATCTTTTCAAACCACCTGACGTTATTATTGGTTACCTACAAGTTACAAATAAACATTGCTATTTGTATCCTATACAGTCCTTCTAGTATGCAATTACCAGAAATGCCTGTCCTCCACCAAGCTTTTCAGCACAGCAGCACCCTTCTAACAGCACCCAAACCTCCAAGGCAGTAGCCCTTCCATAGGCTTGTTAAAACAAGGCTAGTATCTTGCTTAGCTACAGCTGCCTATGCTGGTGAGACTCTGTATGCTGCCATCAGTGACCCCTCCCTACAAAAAAACATCAAAGGGAACTTCCATGCTGGACTCCCATCAAGGCAAGAAAGAGCAAGTTCTGAGAAGGGAAGAGTTTGTCACCTGAAAGTCCTACTACTACAAATGTTGCCAGAGTTCTACACATCTTCCCTATTCAAACAGTGGTCATACCATTCATCTAAGACATAAAATATAAGAGCTCCAGAGAAATACTCTTGCACCCCTGATAACCTTCCTTTTCTATTCTTCCTATCAAACTGCAGAATCAAAAACGTGTTTGTCTTAGGATTTATGTGTATTATTCTGTTTTAATTAATAACTATCACAACTGCAGCCATCAGCATTATCTCTTCCATGTTGCATGAGAGAAATTTTAAAACAGTGTTTGCAAAAGAAAACAAGATACTAAAAGCGTATATGGGGATATATTTCTTAGATCTGAAATACCAAAACAACTGTGCTTTTTAGTAGCCAGGATAAATTTTATAGAAAGAAAAAAAAAATAGCATAGAATATGGTATTATACCCTGTATTTACAGCTGAGAAACTGAGCAGCAGATGTTAGTGAGCAATAAGCAATTTAGATCTAAAAATTAGTAAGGAAAGTTCTTTAGTGTGGAATAGCAAAACGGCACTGACATCCTCTGATTTGACACAGTCAAAGGGAGCAACGAAAACTAGACTGAGAAAGAATTCTGTGTAAGGGATGCTGAAGAAACAGGAAATAGCATGAAGAAAGATCATCACCACAGATTCCTGTAAAGGTTTAGAGTTCATTTCCATATGATTTAAAGAGATCAGAGCCTTACAACTGAGATGTAAAATGGAAGTTAAAGCTTTTACGATCTACCATCCAGGAACAAGCTCAGTTGAACAAATATTCAACCAATTGGCAATCAACAGCAGTCAGTGCTCATGGCATGGCACAGTATAAATCAGTAGTCTTGAATAAACAGATACGTTGCTCTTAAAACCCAGTTGGGAAAATCCATTATAAAATACTGCACGGTGACAAAACAAAACAAGATTTTTAGTAGTGATGAGTGATACACAACCTACTCTAAACTACATTCTCTTCAGACAGATACCTTACTTAAGGTCTTAATATTGCTGATTTTATATATTGAACATTAGAAATATCGTTCTTAATTTCTCACTATAAATTAATCCTTTGAGCTCAAACCCAGAAGAAAAAAAATAATTATTTACATCTTCACCACAGTTGTGTAGACTGCATAGACATCAGACTTGCTCACAGTTCTCCAGCTAATCAAGCCTACTTGTATCAGATGAATCCTCCCTGAGCTTGACTTTGGGTTGACTTTGAAGTTTACGAGCTGAAAAGCAGCTAAATTAAGCAGAACAAAACAAGCAAATGTCAGCTAAAGAACCGTTAGACCCATATCTACCCATTCAATTAATTTGCAGTTTTACCCACTCTTATGTTTAACTGCTTTGTCAAAAATTCGGCAGTAGTGCCATATGACTGAATCTATGCTATGCACAACACTAACCTAAATACCTGAAATAAAAACAAGGTAATTCTGCACAACAAAACACAGTAAAAAATAAAATCCCACTCAACTCTTACCATTTTAGTTTACTTTCCAACGTATGCCATTTGCTCTTTACTGGCAATTTTAAATTGCATTATTATACAAAGGAATAAATTAAATTAAGACTCAGAAAGAGGTAGTAAGATATTCAAGAACTGAAATAAGGAGCAAATGTATAAATTAGATAAGCCTACAAGGGAAAAAGGCATATGAGATTTGCAGGATACTGACAATTCTTTTGTCTCACTATGATATTGAACAGAATTCAGCAACCCAAATAACATGTGAACCAAATTAAGACATGAAATAAGTCCCAAACAAGATAAAGTGCTGTTTCTGTCCAGTCCAGCAGCTTTGTTTTCAATTACTTCAAACAACCCCACTTGCCTTCTCAACCTTTCAATCCAAACATTGTTTGAGATGTACGCTGATCCAGTAAGAACACCAAACAAAGCTTGGTATAAAGACTACAGGACACTTTCATTTTCAGATGGCTTTCTTAAATCATTACAAATAGGTAAGTTATCAGTAGAGATGATATCTTTTGTACCGCACATTTCTAACAGAAGAATGCTCACTTTGCAAAGCAAAAACAGTAAGATGAAATGTGTTGGGTGAATTTAAAGAAAATTATCAGTGAGACTGCTTACATAGAAGAGTACCAATCAGTCTTGTGTCCCATAGAGACAAATACACTGCGTGTTTTGGGTTTTTCATTTCCAGAAAGATAAAGGACAATGTCTATATAGGGTGCATTGTAAATTTACATAGAGCAAAAGGAACCCTACTTCTGCAGCTGTATTACCACTGGCAGGGTAAATCGACTTCACCTATCTGGGCTGCATCTTTTGTGGAAACAAAAAATGAACAAAAATGTGGTTTGAGTGTTATTTGTACATCCACTTTAGCAAACATGATCTACTTAGGTCCCCAAAGACTTCCTTACTGTTGTGCAGAGATTCTTCCAGTAATCAAGCTAACTTAGTAAAACAATACAGTTTGTAACTTTGTAAAAAACATAGCTGAAGTCTGTTGGCTCTGTCGCTGCCTCTAGCAAAACATAGCAGGCTTCTCTGCCTGGTAACTTGATGTGACTACGTACACCGAACTCTGAACACAAAACCTAAAGATTTTGAGCTAAAGAACTTCCAACAAACCCCTCCAGGTGCTAATTTTTTCAGAGGCATTATATTTGTACCAGTTCTGGACAGATACTTAGGGGGACAATAAAATATGCCTTTTGACCCAAATACAGTCCCACTTCTGTTCTCAAAATCATAGAAACACCAGAACAATTCAAAGAAAACGATGTGAAAAATTGTGTTTATATTAGCAGTGTTATTCCCAAAATAGCTGACTACACGTTCTGTTCACTGTATGTATTTTAATGTGATTGAGATCATTAAAGTAGGCTGAGCACTTCGTGAACGTAGTATTACAAAGCACGTGAAATAATAAAATCTTATTTTTCACAATTTAAACTTAACCACTGACAGAAGTAATTCTTCTTTAGAGATTTATTTTCTGACAAGTTTCAAAAGCTTCCATGCAGATGTACTTATCTGTCCTCTAAAGCCAAGATAAACAACAGCACAAGCTTTTTTGCATGCATGGTTGATTTTCAAATCATGCCTTGAAACAAACTAATATGTTACTAGAAACATAGCAAAATGACCCCAATTCACACTAGTGGCTGGAAAACCATTGCCAATGATTAAATCAGAAAAATAAATATACATTAAAAAAAAAAAAAGGCCAAACAGCTTTGATATATTCATCACAAAAAAATGTTTTGCACCTATGGTTTGACTTCAGCTTAATTTCCATTACTTAAACAATACATCATTAGTGCACTAATTTACTTACTATGCTACAGTCTTGTAGACATGTTAGTAGAAATCAGCACTATATATATTTTGTTTATGGTCTAAACAAACAACAACAAAAACCAACCAAACAAAAAACAAACAAAATTGAGTGGATTTTAAAAGCATACGTCAATTTAAAAAGAAAATTCTGGGTCAAATCAAACATCTAATTTGTCCAAAACTATTGAGATTTTTCTCCATTCAAATTTCATTCTTATTCTGTTACCCAGATTGTGGGTCCTGACAGACAGGCTTGTAGCCTTGTCTCTCCAGGCCAGAAGAGTCAGATGCAGACTCTCAATTGCAATTTGGAGTAACAACCTAATTTATGTCTTTACAGATAGCAGTAATCAAAAACTTCTTTATTAACTCTAAATTCTGGAGTGGGATTTCCATTATTTTCATGCTTAAATTGTAAGGTGGTCAGATCAGAGAATTACAGGACAGGATAGCTCTGATACACTGGCTAAATAATCACTTACTAGGTCCCATGCAATGGGTTTCTTTTGAAATAATGCAGAAATTAAAATAGTGATAATTATTGTGTCTCACTTCTAATATTTTACAAAACTGAAACATTACTTTGAGAAATGGTAGCTAAAAAGCCTGAATATTATTTTACATTACACATTATACCTTAAGTTTATTGTAATTGCAAACACTTGCCAAAAAAAAAAAAAAAAGAAAGAAGGAAACACATGTGCTAGATACTGAGATGCTCTATCAACACCAAAAAAACCCCCAAAAAACCATAGAGAAGCTGTGGTGAGTTGACCTTAGCTGGCTGTCAGATGCCCACCCAGCTGCTCTCACTCCCCTTTCTCAAAGGACAGGGGAAGAAAGTTTTGCCATGGGCAAAACAGGCTTGACTTGGGGAAAATGAATTTAGCTTATTGCCAGTTAAAATAGAGTTGGATGGTGAGAAACAAAGACAAAAACTGAAACACATTTACTTCTTCATTCCCAGCTCCTCTGCCTTCCTCTGTACGTGAGCAGTGGGGCAAGGTTGGGGATGGGGGCTGTGGTCGGACCACAACAGCTCCCCTCCCCTCTTCCTCCTCACACTTTTCCCCTGCTCCACCATGGTCTCTCCAGCAGCTGCAGTGGAATTCTTGCTCCAGCACCTGCATCACCTTCTCCTCCTCCCCCTTTCCCCTCGGTGTTCCCAGGGCTGTTTCTCACACTTTTCTCCTCACCCCTCATTGCCAGGCAGCATTTTTCCCTTCATTACACAGGTGCTTTTTCCTTTCCCCAAGGTGCTGACATCATGGCTGTGGGACTCAGCTGAGCTCTGTGGTGGGCTGGATGGAGCCAGCTGGAAACAGCTGTGTCTGGCATGGGCAACCCTGGCCTTTCTTCACAGAGGCTGCCCTGCAGATCCCCCCACCACCACACCAGCAGCTGGGCACCTGCACCCAATACACAACCACAAACTGGCTTTGTAACCAGGGCTGTCAAGGCTGCAAAATTCACTTGGAAAGTCACGCAACAAAGTCACTTGTAATTTGTCAACGGGTAGATGTGGCCCATCTCAATTTCCCTGTGCTCAAGGTAGGCACTCTAAGACAGTGCTGTGACTGAATCTGTAGCGTGGAAAAAACTAAACCTTGCTATTTAGAAAGGATTTTACTTCAAGTAGACTTATTCATTTTAACTGGGTCGATTATAGAAGTATGTGTATGTGAAATTTCTGTCAATAATATCAAACAGATAAAGAAAGAAGTCACACTACAGGGGACATGAGAAGGGTTTTTGTTATTGATGTACACAGTAATTGATTAGGTTTCTCAGCTTCTGTTACTAAAAATTCTGATGTATTCCATTTAGGATTATTAGTTAGCTTTAATTTCCTTTCAACTTTTGCCTCTGGATAAGCTTAACTATTCCCAAGAAGAAACCCTGATCAAGTACATTTGTCATGCGAACAACTATAATAAGGTAATTCATCATAGTCTGTCAGATTCTTATTCCAGGAAGACTGCTGCATTTTTATCCTTACTTAAAAATCTGCTGTCACTCCTGCTGAAAATTTTGGTAGACACTTTGGACATGTTTAAAAGCCCTTCCAAACTGATAGTGGCAGATAATTAAGTTATCAACTATCAAAGACTTTTTCACTCTCTGCAATGTTTATGACACCATGAACCTTTCTGGCTGGTTTAATCTGACCTGTTCAGAATGTGTGATCCCTTGTTCCTTCCCTTTTCCTTTCTTAATGGTAGCCAGAGACCAATGTAGTTCACCACAACAAATGAAGATCTTCTGGAAAGTCTAATTGAGCAATTTTGTTTTCTTTTCAAGGTCTGAACTCAACGACATCCTGCAATCCATTCTTCTGCACCACAGTCGCAAAAGAGTTACTTGAAGGCAAAGCAAGCTAGATTTTAGGTTTCCAAACAGAAGAATAAACCAACACTGGCTCGGAGTTGTGTGTGGGTGAAGGAAGGAGTTGTTATCTAGGCTGTAAGTAATGCTTAACTTTTTTGTATATTCTCCAATTGAAGTTGGACAATCTTTTGTGCAAGCCTGGCACTTGCATGTTGGGTGCAAAATTTCATGTACTCTTCCTGTATTTTCTTTTACATTTCTCTTACAGTGCTCTGTGGATATAAATATTGTTTCCAAAAAATTCTACTTTTTATTAAAAAAAAAAATAGGCCATGCAGTTTTAGCATTGGTGAAATATCTCACAAATGGAAATGCACTAAAAATACTGGGAAAGTAGTAGGTTCTATTTTCATCTTCCAGAACAACATTAGCAATAGCAAGGAGAAAATTAACTCAGTCTTGCAGATATATTGCCTCACGTACAAACACAAACAGGGCATAGTTTTAATCCTTGCACTTTGTCCATCAGCACCTTTTATCTGCAGCTTTTCAATACAGCAGTGCAAGCCTAATGACAAAGTGATCTTAAAAAGCTAGAATCAATTTCCACTTCAGTCACAGCTGTCAAAAAGACAGGGAGAGAAGTTAGATCTGATAAGCAAAATTAAAAGTAACATCAGTTAAACCGACCAGTAGATACACATGGTAGATCGCTAGCAATGCCATGCAGCCTGTGTGTAACTGGTTTATTAACATTTATGAAAGACAAAGCAGAATGCCACAAGATTTATCCTGAAGCAATGCTTCATCAAGTGTGAAAGATGGGGATTCAGCATCAGAAGATAAATGAGCACTATTGCTAACACTGTGGGAAAGGGAAGGAGCTCTTGTAGCTGTAGGTGAAGGAAGGACCATTCTTAATGCTTACGTGACCTCTATTAATAGGTCTTTTGTAGGTCTTAGATGAAAATGACATATATTACAACTAGTAAGTCTAGGTATGCAAGAAGCCAAGTCAGTAATATTTGTCTGCAAAATACCCCACCTTCCAAGCATTGTTTGTATTTGTCTCATATGGAGGAGATAAAAGGAATTAACAAGAGACAGAAACATACCCTCGAAGATTCTCACCTGTTTGGAATTAAGAACATATGTATCCATTTCACTTGGATTTAGAGTTTCTAAAGTTTGGTCACTGAGATTTGTGGAAAGGGAGATGCAGGAGTTAAAGTAAACAGTATTTGCAAAACCAATATTTAAGTGGTATCATGCTTAGTCCTTGTTCCTAGTCTTTTTACATAAATGACACAGAAGGTCACTTCTAACTGTGGCTAAAAAGTTACAGAAACCAGATTTCTAGTGAAGTTTCTGAGGCAATTACACTTTGAAGAATGCAGCTCATATTGCTAATATTAATTGCAAAACAACATAACTACACTATGCAGCACCCACAGTTTTAGCGTCAAGATTTTTACCTCAGAGTATTAGCATATATTTTGCCTTGTTTCCTTTCTCTGAAGCAGTGCCAAAAGGTGGGAAGAACTGCCCTCTTGGTTAGAATTTATCTGGTTGAGGAGAACCCAGCTGAGACAGACCTGCATCATCACCACAACACACACACCCCTAGTGTGATTAGGTGCTCTCCACAATTTTCTTCACCACCTCTCTTCTTTGCCCACAGAGCAAGTGTGAAAAAGAGCTGTTTATGTCTCATGTATACATTGTAGAGATTACTTAAGAACAGCACTGTGACTGTCTAACTGTCCAACTCTCATATTAAGTTTTCCCCCTCCACTGCCTGTGTTCTCCCACCGCAAGCTCTACAGCTGGATCGCTGCTTGTCCACTCTGTGGTTTCAGGCCTGAAGGAAACATCTGACAGATAAGCAGATGTTCTAAAAACCTTGACTGTAACTTGCAAACCCTCTGGTTTCAGCTCCTCCCTATTGTTGTGGTTTAGGATTTTGGCTCCAGGGGAAGGAGGGCTCTCTCCCCCACCCCTTGGTGGGTAAGAAAGGAGGTTTTGCTACCTCTGTTCCGGCGTGCCTGTGGGAAGGGGTTCCGGCTCCGAAAGGCAGCCCCCGGCTCCAGTGGGTGCCTGCCCCCTGGAGCCAAGCCATGCCGATCAACGCCTCCTTGAATAAACCCGTAAACAGCCACAAGCACGGTGTTTCTGTTGGCACGCACTTCTCAGTTCAGCAGGAGAAGGACGAGAAGAGAGATCTCCTGAAGCAGTCGCCTCAGCAACCGGGTCATGTAAAGATCTGCACGGCAGGCAGACTTTTCACTTTGCTGGTTACTGGCGGGGACCGAAAGAAGGCAGCGTCGGGAGATGGGAAAAAAACCTGGAAGTCCCCCCCAACTCTGCATGGAGAGTAACTGCTGGCAAGGGAGGAGAAAAAGGGTCCAAGTGCCAAGAACAAAGGCCCCGCTGGAAGGCGGAGAACAACCCAGAACGTCCCCCGGAGACCCGGTGGCCCTCCCGTTTTGCAGCCAGGGAGAGAGAACCAGGACGTCCCCTGGAAACCCGGGGGCTCTCCCGTTTTGCAGCAGGGCTGAGCGCAGCACTGAAGCCGCCAGCCCTGTGGATGCGCACCCCAGAGAGAGGCTACGCATTGCAGAGGAAGTTTGACCCGAAATATTAAACTTGGAACTTAAATGCAAGAGGTTAAAAGGACTGTGCTTTTCCCTTCCCATCCCCACCCAGCCCGCGTTCTCCGGCGGCAACCGCATGTGAGGGCTCACAGTAACTGGGAGGGGTAGTATGGAGAGAAGAGAATATTTATATATTTAATGTGGCTGTTTTCTCTCTCTTAAGTGATGATTTGTGGTTCTCATGGTTTTTGAATTAATTTTTGTTCCCCCCATTCAAGCCTGCTGCTTCTTTGCTCTAAGTGGTGTGTTAAGCTTCCATTCATTCCCAGCTCAAACACTTCAGTTACTTTTGATTACCTCTTGGAGGAGATAAATCTCCCCTGAGAGCAAATTGTTGATTTTTTGCTGCCTTTCATTCTTTCAAAGGGTGACACCCACCCCACGACCCAATGCAGTGGCATACTGCCCTCCCTGGGGCCACTTATTAGACAAGGAAAAAGTTCAGAGGTGTAAATGAAGCCAGCCCCTGCCTGAGTGTAAATGGCCTTAGCCTAGCCTATCCATCTAAAAATGGCAGAGCCTCTCATCTTCAACCAAGAGGGTTTTGTTTGGTTGGTTTTTAATAATTTAGTTGCCCTTAGCAGTCACAACTACCCTGAGCTACAGGCAGCGCTAAGAAACGGAATCAGTAATTTCAGGGAAAGATTTCAAAAGACTCAAGAAGGAGCTGGAGTGTTCATCTTCCACTTGAAGACAATATCTTATTATAATTTCCTCATATTCTGAATAGAAATCTAGTGTCTGTATGTCATAACTATTTAGTATTAGGAGAAACCTTATTACTCACATGGCTGTTATGAAAATTTACTGAGACTCTAACAAAGGCAAAACTGCTGCAGTACATGCAATGAGTCAGAATTGCAGAGAATTCCAATTGATGTTTAAAAAAATAGCAGTAACTTCTGGTGTAAAAGCCGTATCAACATCACAGCACAGCCAAGTGCAGTTCTTACTGCCAAAGGGACCTGGGGACCGTGACAACAAATTTCAGGATGCTGGATTTTAAAGTGGAGGCACTCCTATCTCAAAACAATCATTCTATCCAGCGAGTTATAAAGACAGCCTAAACAACGTGAGGCCATAAAATGTTTGACCTCTCTCCCACAAAATGGTATATCAGGGTGTCAAAGAAGCACGACACTATCAAACTGTTGAAACTACGAGGCTGATAAGAAGGACTCCAAATACGACCAAGAAGCATCTCATTTCAGGTTTCCAGGGGGAATTCTTGATACCAGATAGGCTAAATTGTTACCGAACATTTTTCTGTGTGTGGCCATCATTAGATTTAATTATTTCTGACATTTTGTCTATCATACTGGATCCTTGGAGAAAAGTAATGAGTCTCCTTATGTGAAAGGTGAAAAGAACGAAGATCACATTAAAATGCTAGAAATAATTAAACTGTGTGATCTTACGAACTGTAAACCCCATAAAGGATCCCATTAAACCACTTGCAACTACCAGTGTGACTACAGAAATCTCCTCATTAGCTATAAAGGCAACTAGCAACATCTTAATTCTGGCACTCCAATTTCATTAGCTGGTTGTATATGCTTGTTCCAGATTTAATATCAGCAATTGTCAATTGTCTGATAACAACGAGTATGTCAGTAACAGACAGTTAATGAGAGATACTTACCTGATGAGCTGAGCCCAGTTATTTCCTAACTGTTTCTTTTTGAGTGGTTGGGGAAGTAGTTTGTTAAAGTTATCTTTAACCTTTTCCTGAAGGTCATGTTTGTACTGTAATAAAACTTAGTCAGCTTTTTGGAAAGAATATACCAATCAGTTCAAATCAAAAGCTTTAGAAAGTACAAATTACGTTCTCTCTCTTCCCAGCTTACTGGGAGAAACAGTGTGATAGTCTCAAGAAAAACTAAGCAAAGAAGTCTAACAGTCGGTATTTTCTTATCTTAATAGAATTTTACAACAGCAATGAATGCTTCAGAAATACTAAGGAGAAAAGCTAATTGGCAGAAGATTATAAATTATATTTTTATATTCAGCAAAATAAGTACAAGATAATTTATTATTTATTCAAAACTATAAGTCCGTGGATAGAGGCAGAAGACTGCACAAATAATTTAAAATACTTTTCCTCTGAGAAATATTGTTTTATGAAATATTAACATATCAACACGTAATAAAAAACACTGATACATTAAAATAGTCTATTTTCTCCCTATTTCTACACATAATGCATTTACTAAGCAACACTGTGGATATACCTGCCCACCTATATAAATGACCTAGTATAAAATAAGCAAATACATACTCAAATTTCTACTTTATGAACTAAATTCTCCACCTTCCATTGGCAATGTTCACACAACACCTCTTTTCTAAGGAATTAATAAAGGTGCATAAACACACATCTAAATGAAGCCCTTTGAGCAGTTCTACTGACTTCAGCAACTTGAGTTGATTGTATCAGTCCTAACTGAGGAGTCTGATGTCTGCAAGCTTGTCCCAGGCATGACAAAAGATTGTCAAGTATTTCTACATGACAAAAGCCGCTGATCCCAAAGAGTGCTGAGTACATTCTCCATGCTCTTTTACCATTCATAAGTTTCTTAAGCGGTACTCCTGAGGATCTTCGTGTCAAAAGAATATAGTAAGGAAATCAAATTGTTATATTTCTCCTGGGGCCACCAGTTATGTTATATATTATAAAGGGGTGATTATGTTGCCCCTTTGGTATTGCCAGACTTTGTATTAAAATTAAGTATTGACATACACTTTCCTAAGTGTTTGTTAAAATGAATTAAAATAACAGACACTAAAATACAGGCAGTAGCACAGTGGTAACTTCCCATGACAATTGTGACTGCAGTTCTATATTGTATATACTGTACTGCAGTATATATATTTTTGAGATAAATTGTATTTCAGCTGTCAGACGTTGAAGACAACTTGTGATCAAATTTGGATGACCAATTCATGTGATATAGACAAGCAGGGAATAGAACTTCAAGATATTGTGTATCTTCCTATCTCTCTCTTATTCACCTAAGTTGTCAGTAGGCATTTGACCTAAATGTTTAGAAGTAGAATAATCACTTAGCCAATACTGGAAGCAGCTTATAGTAATTCATAGAATCCATAACCGGAAATAAAAATAAATACAAAAAAAAAAAAAATTGGAGGAATTATTCTGCCACTTCTCAGGTAGAGGACCAGCAGAGCCCTGCATAGTAATTTTTATATCAAACTAGAAATGCACAAAAGGCTCAGGTCTGTATAAATATTTCTGTACCATGAAAAAACCCCATGCTGTATTTTTGTCAGCCAACTTCAGCAGAAAAGCCAAACTCTGTAATAAGGTATGGAGACATAAGCACAAACCATCTGAAGTTTATGCTAAAATGCATCTGTTTTCTTCCAGTACTCTTGAGAAACAGCTAAAAAGCCACATATATAAAAACAAAAGATCTGCAAAACAGAAAGAAACAAGCCACTGAGAACATCTTGGATTTTAATATCATGTCCAGTAATTGTTAACAGTGCTCATCAGGTATTGTTCCAGTAGTCAAAACTGGTGCAGTCATAAGCCCTGATTTTCAAAATTTTCCTTTTGAGAAATTTACCCAAACTAAATACAAAATATAACTTAACACAGACATGAACCCATCTTCTGGTTAGCAGGTGTAGTCCTTTGTTACACTAACCTCATATTTACACAGCTCTTAGATCTCACTTTGAAGGAAGAAGAACCAGCTATTTCAAGACTCAAAAGTATTGCTGTTATTGAATAAGCTGCTGCTGGCTTGGGATATTTATTAAACTTGTCTCATCACGTACACATGTGTGAAAAACAATTAGTGTTTTTACCATCTGCAGTTATTGAACTTAATTAACATTCACCATCATATTAGCAAACAGTTAACTTTAAAATGGCTTTAAATATTTCCTGGAAAAAAAAAAAAAGCCCTTCTTTTAATTTTTCTTTTTAAAGTTTCAGACACTTGAGAACTCCATTTTACTTAAGCTGCCCTTAGTGTGACTTCTAAAACATATAATCTGAAAAAATAAAAGAAATGAAATAGACATCTTAAGCTTTCATATATCAATATATATGTATGAAGGCAAGAAGATCATTAGGTCTTTCCATCTTTGGCAGTTACCATTAAGAGATGCAATCTTTGTAAGAAATCAAGAATAAAAAGAGCATGCCCTAATTATTACAAAGCATATCACATTAAGATGTGTATGGTAGTTAACAAGAACAGAAAGAAACCCTGAAACAGTTTATTTAGTATGAAAGAACATGCTAAATGATTCAATTAGAAAAAAAGATCAAGTATCTCCATTCTCTAGACTTTCTTCTTATAGAACAGACTTTCAGAAGTACTATTCTTATTGAACTATATTTCAAGATCAGAAGGATCTTTAATCTCCTAATTTAAATTCGAGATAAAGAAATTACCAGAAATTACCCACTCATCTTTAAAGATACTGTACTCTAGAATTTGTCTTATCCAATGGTAAACAGTGTTCCCAACACAGAAACCAGAAGAGCAATAAATGAAAGAATAATGGTGTTCTTGAAAGCAAATATGCTCATTGAAGACTTAATTTTACTGAAAATGGATTAGTGGCCAGTGGGAAACATGTCATTACCAACTTTTTTTTTTTTTATCAACTCTCAAGATGTAACTCAGCCATTCTGTAGAAATAAGGTATAGTTGCTGCGGTAGTTATTAATGGAAAAGTGACTGTCTCTGTGTTCCAATGCTTGATTTATCCTTCTAAAGGCACTGATTACCATAAGGGTCTCACTTTGCTTACTAAACTGAGAAGTGCTGCCCTTTCGCAGTACAGAATATAAGATCATCATCTGTTTCTTTACTTTATCTGAAGAGATGGTTGTAAAAGCAAAATAAGTTCTGAGAATAAAAGAGGAAAAATGTAATTTGAAGTTGCCACAATAAAAATAAATAGAAGATGAAGATGGATGATAGTGGGTGGTCTGGCAGACTGTCTGAAAACATATGGCTTGATCCAAGACCCACTGAAGTTAGTTGAGGTTTCTGGTTTTCTAGAGACTTCAGTTACAGACAAGGACCCATATAAGTCATTAAGACAGCAGAAACAGTCATCTTGTTACCGCTACTTTTTTTTTTTACATTTATTTATGGGTATGGAAGTTTGTTATTTAAATATTGTGACATTTCCAAATACATTGTATGTTACCATAAACTCCAATTTATGGCAAAACAAACTGCTTCAAGCTGTGCTGGATGTGGGAAATGGAAGCTGAAGGTGTCTAAGGAGTAAATGAATGCCAGCTTGTTAGCTGAGGTAAGAAGCTGAGGAAATGAACACTGTGAACTTGCATAATGAGGAGCTGGGTTTCAGGGAGAGCTGAGAGATTCAGGAGGCAGATGAGAAAAAGGAGCAGAAGCAAAGGTAATTTGGGTTTTTTTGAGAGGGTCTGGATATATTAAGATAAAACAGGAACTTATGGTAAGAAGCTGGGTTTATGGAGGCACTGAAGGAGGATAACTAGAGCTGTTGAGTAATTAGACAGTAGCCAGACACCTTAGAAAGATGTGGAGGTGGTTTGGACATCAGACAGTAAGGACTCACGGATAACCACCAGTACCACATTGCCAGACCAGGGGACAAGAACATTTTCAGAGCTCTTTCAATGTTTTAATTTGTTCAAATGCTAACAAAAGACTAATTACTATACTAACAACTATTTTTAGTGTGCTTGCTGAAATGCCAGAGTAATGTTTCCCCAATTAAGGAGATTCTGCTTATGTTTCTTCTTGCCCCCATAACAACCACTTATTTTGTATCGGTATAAGCACTGCTGTGGTGGCTGCACACTGAATACCAGGGAACTAATTCAGCTGAAAAGCAACACTTTGAGTCATTTCACAGTCTTGTCATGTAAATGTTCACTCTACCTCAAGGCAAGTCACTATGCAGGGGTATAGGTCCCTGAGGTAGCAACCACTTACCATGGTGCATGCATATAGTGAACATGTGGGTGTGCAACAACTTGAACAGGAGCCAAAAAAGTCTGAAGGAGTCAAGCCTCCTCTACTATCCGATAAAGCTAGTATAGACTGTACTTTCTTCAGGATTGAAATGTGACCACAGATTCATTTCTCCTCAATATTATTCACAGCAGAGACTTGCTGAAAATTGTCTATTAACTAGAAAATTACCATCATGAGATTCCTTCTCATGATTTTGGTTTAAGGACCTATTTATAATCACCTCTAGAGGAAGCTCTCCAATTTTTGGCTCTATACCTGTCTGTATGTAATTCATGGACCAAAAGTAAATGAGAACTTCCAGCCAGCAAGAGGTACAGCAGCAAGAGGCAAAATTACATTTCCCCCTTAAAATACTGTCCTTCTAATTACATTGCAGTCATAAATCTTGGGTCCAAACTTGTGTGATCTTATATGTCAGGCAATCTGCTCTATAAAAGTTGTGAGCAATTTTCAGATACCACAAGCCTGTTCTACAACCCTACCATTAACTTTTTACCATTTACACACTTCTATTCCTAAGACCTTCGAAGCTGGCATTATGAACAGCAGGATAAACAAATGCAAAACAAGCCCTTTCTTTGGCTTTTGCCCAGGTAAGTCACAGAAACGCAGAAACTTAGAGTTCAAGCTTATCTGATTTTCACCACAGGTGAAATGCGTTCTTTCCTCTTGCTTCACTTCTCAGTTGTGTACACTATCATGCTGTGCAGTGCCCAAACCATATCAATAATAGGAGAGAAAATGGTGTTGGCACCATAATTTAGAATTCCACTCTTCACCCATCTGCTTATTCAATGAAAGATTTCATTGGTGGTAACATATTACCGGCACTCTAAAGCAGCCTTAAGAAAAAGGAAGAACACCTCCATTTGCTTACAAAATAAATTAGGCCTTATAGTTCTTATATATGTATTCTCCCCCAACTTGAACTAAAAATATACTCGAGGTCTAAGCTGATGATTTGTTTAAGAGAAATGAATGTTATCTCTACCATGTGGCCATTAACCACTGAGTCAACAGTAACCAGAACCCTCAAACTTAAGCTGTAAGTAGTGCCAAATGTAACATGAGATCACATAACGAACGTGCCATGCCCTCTTGTTCTACAAGAGCCGACAGTGCTCAAAAGATAGATAGATATATATATTTAGACACTTCACCGTCCTTGCCCCTTGTCAGTGTCACTGAAAAGCATCACTGCATTTGGCATCAATACTCCAGGGAACTATGACATTGTGTTCACATTTATAATTGACAAAAAAAGTGAGGTAGAGAAATACAAAATACAGGGCCTGAAGTGAAAATCCTAAATCCGTATGTTGTCAACTGCCTATCAAAAGACTGACTACCTGCAGTTCTAGTTTGTTAAAATGCAACCTGAGTGGCACCTCATATTCTTCTCCCCCGCCCCAACCCGAACAAACCCCAAACCATTTAAAATTACCAGGTCTCTAGTTACGGTGACTAAGTTCAGCTACTTAAATTTTCAAGTGCGGACCAAACCGCTTTTAACATTATAAAGAGGTAGTGTGCATTATTAAATTAGTAGCATGACACAGTCCTCCTCGGGATGAAGGATGTACAAGAATTAGTGGCTACGTAATTAGAGCACGGAAGGAAGATCAAGAGAGAGGTCCCAGAATAGCAAGTCTATACAGTGCTGCAGGAAATTATTTGCCCTGTTCTGGAAGCAGTCTAGCCACATTAACATGCTGCTGTGCGAGGCCAATAAACCTTTTGAGGCTAGACTGCCCTGAGTGTAACTGGATAATAAGTGACTCAGCTCGGGCTGGGAATCGACAAGCCTTAAATCTTGCATTTCTGAACACTCTGTTCCAGAGCTGAAACAAGCGGCTTAATTCTGCTTCTGCCTGACATTAGCTCTAGTAAAGCTCTTCTGTGATCAAATGTGGATGTGCTGCTATGCCTATACCCCAGGCAGGATCCATTTATTGCTAAGCTTCCTCAGTGTGAAAAGAGATCAGATACAGGCTCTGACTTTAGGTTTTCCAGAAAAGCTTTTAAGAAGAAATTCTCTTGGGAAAGGAGTCTTTGAGTTTTCACTTTCTCAGTGTATTGGCGGGGGGGATGCAATAACTTTTGTGGACTCTGTGTAGTTATTTACAAACCCCAGCTACCTAAGCACCACAAATCAGAGCTCCAGGTTTGTAGTTTACCTTTTCCAAGCCGCAGCTGAAGCAAAAGAGAGTAATTTTCAGAATTTCTTATCTCAATGGTACTTAACATAGCCCTAATATGAAGATGTGGTCAATCGTACCACATCTGTGAGCGCTTCCTTGGTGTCACTCATTACTCTTGATTGCAGGGCAAAATGTGGTAAAAAAGTGCTAAGCAGGTTCACTCTTCTCTTTGTACAGATCCTGGCTTCTCTTCTAAGACAGGAGGGTCTCATCACCTGTACCTCCGTCCAGCATTCTGCCTTCCCCAAATTGTCATTGTCCAGCCACTGTCAAATAACCTGGCAATCAGTTTTGTCAAAATGCCTTTTGTCAAAACGCTAGATGATCCTTCAGCTGGTCACCAGCCCAGTTGGCAAATCTGTGTCTTGCTTGGCCAGGCTCTTTAGTATAGCCACTATACTCCCCAAGTGGACCTATTCAAATGCTAATGAGCGCTTTAAATCTTATCACTGGCCCTAAACAGTTATTGCCTGTCATAACCAATGTCAATGGAAAAATGGACAATACCACTGGCAAAAGGTTAACTCTTGGAGACCAGTTAAGAAGCAGCACGCACATACCCATGCACGCACAAAATAACTAAGTAAACCAAGTCATGGTGTTTCATAAAAGTAATGCAAAAAATCTGTTGATTTTGAGGCTTTGGTTTTACATAAGGACAAAAATGACAAAAATCTGGTACTATTATTCTGTTAAAAGAAACCCAGAAGGCTTTTTGTGCCTTGGAATAAAGGAAGACATAAAACTTCTACATAAACTCTTGGGATACTATAAAAAAGCGAGTTTTCAATTTCTGACCTTGAACACTCTCAGTAAGTATGCCCCGCTTGTTCAGCCTATAAATTTTCAAGGTTATTTGAAAAGTGAAGAACAAAAGAAGTGCTTCTCATGAGAAAAAACTCCTTTGTAGCAACAAGGAAGGAATTCTTTCTTTTGGAACTCCTCCAGACAGTATTATCCATACAAGTTAAAAAGTTAAATAGAGTAAGGCATTATATGTATCATTTTTTTAAAAAAAATACATTTAAAATTCAGTTTGATTCAAGTCCAGTGTGCAATATTTTGGGATATAGCCGTAACTTCTCTTGCAATTTTGAAAGATGTTGCTAGATATGAGCTATGGAACCAATTAGAGCACCAGTTGAGTCTGAGGAAAAATGAGCCTCCATAAATAGAGTATTTGTATCACGTAAAAGAAAAAGCAGGCGTACCCATAAACCCAAACTGGAATATCAAGACAAAAATGAAACTGGATTTTCAAGGATAACAAAATAGCCAAATGAATTACCTGGAAACATATTTTGCAGGGAATTTTACGCTGACCATTTCAATTATCCAACAGAGTAATGCCAGTAACTAGTTCACCAATGATAAACTGCACAAAATACAACTGAACTATCTAGTACCAGTATAAAAATTAAATTAAATATCTCTCTCAATTCCTTTCCCCAGCTTCAGGGACTCAAAACATTCAAATAATTTACCTATACAGACTCTCTGCTTACATGCAAACCCTTCCAATGAAAATGGACAGTAGAAGAGGAGGGCAATAAGACTGAATCCAAGTAAGATTTCGTTGTTTCTGAAAATACAACGTGATGGTGCTACAGTGAACACCAGAAACAGAAATAAAACCAGCGATCCAAGGCTATTCAGACGGCTGATCTTTGTCTGAATATCAGTTCTTCAGTTACCGGTTAGATCACTTCCCTCAGAGTTATGAAATGTTATGCTGTACCCTTTACTTTCATTAGTGGTAGCACTCCAGCACGCTACAAAGACAGAAGCAGCATTGATGTTCTAATCTCTACTTACTTTTTTTTTTAGCATTTTTAATCCTTTCCAGCTTCTTTTGAGGTACAGCTTCCTCCCAGCTCACAAAGGCAGCTAATGACATCAGATTGCTCATGAGGGCTCTTGTTTCAAAACCTTTGCACAAGAATTCCAGTATTTTTGAAATAATTCAGTATTTTTTCAGGACACAAAAGCAAACTAGCATCATCCTTTCCCCTGCAATGCAATTGAAAAAAGTACATACACACATCTTTGTTGCGGCTTTCTGAAACATTATAAAGCAAAATCTCGCGCTTGTCTTTGTGTTGAGCTGTGAGAGCGAAAAAGACTTGCACCAAGTTGGAAACAAGTCAAAACGCCCTTTCTGACTTGTTAACGAAATCCTTCTGATGTACAAAAGGCATTTATTCACTACCTTAATAGTCACACTGCAAGCAGATTTTATCTGGCTAGAGACTCATTTATTTGAATGAGAAACTAATCTCTTTTGTGGGATTCACATAAAGGATTTGAATTTAAAAATAAATAAAAGGAATTGTTTACCTGCACATAGCTAATAATACCTTTGGAAATGCTATCTACGGATATTGACTACTGAATCATGAAGCATTAGACTGGCACATTTTAAAAGAGTTCATGCTATAAAAATATAATGAGTGTGTATGCTCTAGATCAGCACATAACAAAACAAAGACAAAGTTAAAATTAGTTCCAACGGCACTCAGAAAAATTAACAGAAAAAGGTAGAAAATATTTTTAGAGAATCAGTTTGAAAATGTACAGAAAAAGCTCCTGCTTGAAGCTTTGCAAATTGCATTTGAAGGGACTGACCTGACATAAGGTTGGCAATGGATGCAACTGGAGTTCTAATTGAATAAGCTCGGACATCTGTCTCAACCGTCAATCCTCCTAACAACAAGATTGATAGATGCAAGCTAATCGCCAATTAGAGGGACCTCTGTCAGATACAGGCTGCGAGTTGAGAAACTGGATAAACTCACACGGAGGAGGGTGAAGCAAGCGTACTCAAGAGAGAGCAAGGTTTGTCCGTTTCCAGATGGAGACCATGAGACCTTCTTAGACTGAATTCATAGAGCAAAACGTCAACAGCACAATAACGAAGGCCAGAGAGAAACACTGGCTCCACAACTGTGTGACCAACCAGTATCTCACAAGTTTTAAGCAAATACCCGCTGTAGTTTTACTTACATAGTCATTAGCATCCCTTTCCTTTTGAAATACAAAATATTTCAGCATTACATAACGCACCTGCATTAGCTGTCTGCCTTTCTTCCTTCCCCAAATACAAATACATTATCTAGTAATGGTATCTTTGCCGCATCCTTAACAGACTGCTATTTATAATACAAATCATTAGGATGCCTTTTGCTCCTAACATGTTTAAACTCTTTCTGGACTGCCTTGCTGACTGCTTGTTAAAGATTGCGCTCTCATTTCATCTATCAGTTTTCTACAATTCCTAGTTTTGGATATATAGCCTTTATGAACAACGTCCTTTTCCTTCCCAGTTTAGCAACTGATTTTTCATTTTCACTGGCCCAGATTTTTATAAGTCTTCTCTCTCCTCCCCCCTTTTCTGCCTCCAGATTTTGGAATTGTTTCTTTGTGGACACAGAAAGTTATAACTATTCATTTTCTGTTTAAACACTGCATCCCCAAACCTTTGGAATTCCCATATAATGCCACCATGGTATACCACAAGGCTCTTTTAAAGAAGTATTATTTCTGGAACACAAAAGCAGCACAGTGCATTTATTCTTCTCCTCTCTCCAGCGTTATTTTTTTTTTTTTTTCTTCTCAAGGCGCATGCTAGTTTCTTGAAATACCCTTTTTTAAGTAGATCTGCACAACTAAGTACTTTGATTTGGATTTATGTTCTTGTAGAGCAAAATGGGTGACAGAAGTGGTGGCTACTGGGAGCAAACATTTGTTTCAGTTCTTGTTTATCTATTCTAGCCCTCAAGTTGAAGGAAAACTGCTGGTGGAGGCAATAGTGGAGTTTGTAACAGCAGTTACCGGGTTTCATAAGTAATAACTGGCAACACAAAACCTCCAGCATGCTGTAGACAGATCTACTTCCTAACAGCTCGGTGTTATTTTCCCCAACAAGACGTAAATGGTTCTGGTGTGACTTAGTAGCCTACAGTAGACACTAACAGGTACACCGCATGAAACTTTCAAGACAGTCTACTTCTAAGCTGCGGATGATTTGGAAACATACAGTCACATCAACCAAACCCAGCATAAAAAGACAGGCTTCCTGGCCAGCTCATGAGGATGACATCCCACTTTGACCATTGGAGCTATGCCTTTTCCAGTACCAAACGTTGCTTCTGTACAGCTTAGTTTTGCTGCTCGTTGTAGTTCACAGAAAAATATCTTATATCCTAATTCAGTATGCAGTGCTTCATGGAAAAACAGTAGTTTTGGCAAGGAGGTGGGGGAAAGTGAAAGAACTTAGGCTCGTATTTTTATATCTCAGTGGACAAAGAAGTTTTCACCTACCTAAAAAGCCCAGGAAGTGACCTCCAGACACTTAGGTCTGCACCAAATAAATCCTATCTCTGGCACACCAATATTTTGCAGGGGAAGTCAACTGTGCTGCTGTTTGCTGGGAATGGAAAGGCCAGAGGTACCTGAAGTCCCAAGGGTTAAATCAATTCTGTAACAATAATGACCAAGCCATTAAATATACATGGATATTTAATTTCAGCTGTACTTAGTTCCAGTCCAAATTGTCAAAACCATTTTGTTAAGAATATGCAAATAAATTACCTATTCTCCTCATTTATGCAACACCTTCACCTCCACATTTAGGACGAGGAGTTAAATCCACAAGGAAGCTATGTTAGTGGCTTGTTCTGCCAGTTCATTTCACCATGCTGTAAGAACTAGGACTAAGCACAGCTGTGGCATCATCCGTTCTCCTTCTCCACCCTTTCTTTCTACCCTAATTTTCACAGATTTCTCATGAACTATTGAAAATAATTCCTCCACAATCACTTGGCTTTCTCACCAGTGCTTTTTACTTGATCCAGAAAAATCTCTGCTGTCCAACTTCAGGCTTTCAAAACATGCTTACATTCAAAGTGCAGGAATAACTCAGGGTTAATATCTGAAGTGTGGAGTGTAATTTGCTTTAAACATAAAATTCTTTTAATGGCACTAGTGAAAGTGCCCCTAGGCATTCTCCAGAAGCTGTTAAGCCATTCAATGCATTCTGTAGCATTAGAAATTCCACGTATGCTGGTCCAATGAGTGACTACTCCATGTGGATCTTTTATCTAGGGGAACTCTATAGCTATGAAAAGCAGCAGTGACTGGCACATCACATTTAAAAGAAAAAAAAAAAGTATGGTTTATTTTTAATTAGTTTTCTTCCTATTCTGAAGAAAAATGGCAGGTTTTATGATCGGTTTACTTTGTCAGGACATGTGGGGATGAAAGATTTATAAAGATATTACTTAAATAACTGGAAGATGAAAAGAAAGTAAAGAAAGCCAGATAATTAACAACTGTTGGAAACAAAACTTAAAAAAGCAAACTCAAAGCTGTGTACTATGGCCATTAGTAAAGAAAGGAGCAGAGGATTAAGTGACAGGTGTGGTGATCATACCCCCAGAGGCACACAAAATGCATGCCTAATAGTTGTGCCTTTAGGCAAAAAGTCTTAATTCACTGAGTTACAAATCCATTTTCCAATGTTACATACTAGAGGCCACACAGCCAAAGAGCGTTTTCACACACCTTTTTATAACTTGGCAGTGCAGCTGACTGCTATAATTAAATACATTTTAATAGTGTAAATGAAGTTATTTGTCTGTCATTGGGAGAATTTCAGCATTGCCAAAGCCTAATTATTTAAGCTACACTAATTATTTTAGTTTCATATAGTGCACTCGAAAAGATGCTTAGATTTTAAAACAAAATCCTGCTGTAACTGAGAACAACAACATGACTGAATCTTTTGCATGAAAGATTTATTGTACACAATGTGATTTTATTATATATGAAGGATTGAATTTTAATGAGTTGAATAAATCACAAAAAATAGTTTTAATTAAGCTGCCTTAGAACTGTGATCAGTTTTGGACTAGTGCCAGTGAGGTATAGCGTGTGTCTTAAAAGGAAGATGAGATCAGCCTCTTCCTCCCTCACCCACACCACACATACGGCATGCGGGAGATGCTTCAAATGGAACAACCTTGAATGGGAAAGTGGAAAAAACACAGCCCTAGAACATTTTTGTGATTATGTCAGCGCGAATGTCGTGTCTAAGAAAATCTGCTCATACATTAGTTCAATGACTGAGAGCACAGGGAAGATTTTTCAGAATACTGAACTTTTCAGAGTTTCTTTGATGATAATATATTATGTCTAACTGGTACAAGGGCACGCTACCACTATCTTTTTCTTTTCAGTCTAGGGAATCTATGGGAATACTGCTGAGCAATGTCATACAGTGTATGAAGAATTAGCCTGCCCTATTTGCCTGAAACTGCCTGCAGCAGATTACATACATGCAATCAAGCTTTCAGAAGGTATAGCACTGATTGTCCCCTTTTCAAAAAGAAACTACCATCTCAAAATGTAAGCATGAAGAATCAATTCTTGGCCAAGCCATTACATTTCAACATTTTATGTTTTCAAGTTGTAAATGAATGGATAGAACATTATTCATGCCTCTATGCACGTACTCAGATTTTTCAGCTGTTTAACATTCCTGGTGAAGAGGTTAAAAAAAACGGAAGGTAGAATTGTCACAAGTTAAGTAACTTCAGAGAAAAAGTCAAAGGAATTGCTGTGAGCTCTGTCCTGAACACTCAGGTTGTGGTTTTTTTTTTCTTTTGCTAAGAGTTTGTGAAGTTTTGCAATACACACACTCTACTGAGTAAATGCCATCAATACCTGAAATCAAAATGTTTTGGAAGATGCAGTTTGTTACCTTATAATCATTATTAATCAGAAGCCTAAATATAAAAGTTGAGTTCATAGCTCTTGGGACCTATGTATTGCTATTTAAAAAATTTTATTATTTATAATATAAATATAACATATAATACATATACTATAGATTATATTATTTATATTATTTTATTTCCAGTAATGAATAAGTAATGCAGATCACATGTGGTATGTTCTCTGCAATAAAGAGTCACTGCAGTAAGAAAGAAGCTGCAATATAAATTGCTTAAGTTCCTATTATTTTTAAACTATATCCCCCTGAGTTCATGGCATTATATCAGAAGAAAGCAGAACTGAAAAATGAAGAAAAAAACCAAAGGGAAACCCCAGAAAACCCCAAACCCAGCCAAAGCCTCTCCAACCCAACATCACAACAGGGCGAGATTTGCATGCAAAAGTAAACCATTTACCCAACCATAAAGACTCTTCTGACCTCTGCTGCTATCTAGACACTGAGAAGAAATCTCCAAATTGTCTCCTCTAGTAACAACAGACAATTCATATAAGTAAAATATTCCTATGAGTAAAGAAAAAAAAAAAAATAGAGGCATAGACACTAGATCACTTATGCAGCCACACTGACACAACAAGACGACCTCTAATCATAAGCGCTGATCCTGAGTACGCTGTGAATAAAGATTCTCTGGCATACCACTCAGATTCACTGAAATAAACCTATGTTCTTATAGACGCTTGTGAAGAGGAAAAAAATAAAGGAAGTTTTACCCAAGTGGTTCTGGACATTTCATTCATTAAAGTTTGCTAGAATTATGGGGCATCAATGTTACTGCCACAAAAAGCATACAGGCACAAAGGACTCTTTTTGTTCAGTATATTTTGTTACATTTAGATCTTCAACTCAAATTTTTACACAAAGTATTGTGGGTCTTCACAAAAAAAAAAAACTTGCTTTGAAAACAAACATTTCTGGTATCAGCTACAAGGAACAGACAGATATGCAAACATGAAGCAAAACAAGATAGGAGATGCTTTGAAAGATGGTGGCCACCTCCTTTTCTTCACAAATATTTATAGCAAGAACATCAATCTCCCCCTCAGCAGATGATCTCCATCATTTTCTGCCTCCACACAGTAAGGTTAGGAAGTCTCTCCTCCTCTGGTGGCTACCAAACACATTCCAGTCGGTAGGAAGGATGAAGCTAATGAACCCTTTTACTGACAGCTGGGCTGTCCTGAGCCAGTTTCTCTAACCCCAAACCTCCTTGTTCTCTCTGTTTATAATTTATTCTGTGTGTAGGTACTACATGTAATAATGTAGCACGTAACGGAAGCCTTGATTTTGCTGGCAGTAGGCAGCAGGCACAACAGGTTCCAGATTGAATTGACAGTATTTAGTACAACCAGTAAATGTAACTTCTCTCTAAAAATCACGAGGATGAAGCTCAAGGAAAAACAATTTTTTTCTTCTTTTTTGATACCACTAATGTTATACTCGACTCTGCTTCTCTGTATATGTGCATACTTTCATACACAACAGTCAACGACCGAGGTTGGAAAATCAAAAACTTAATACAAGTTGATTGCCAGGAACTGAAGTACATGTGTTTCCAAAAGCAAAAAACCAAACCAACAATAGTGGGATACAGAACATTACGAAAAGCAGTGCTACAAAGAACAAATCCAGATTTTGTTTAAGTGTAAGTGGCTGAAGTCCTGAATACGTTCAGATTGAATGCCACGTAATTTCTCTTGAAATCAAAAATCTTCATCAACATGAAGCTGTTGAACATGTCTTTAATTTCTGTAGGCAATCTCAGGTGCTTGCCAGGTGATGAGAAGGAACAACTGCTAGCTACGCACTTGCAGACTAGTTTTTATTAAGCACAGTACTCTTATACTAAAGGCTAACAATTTTCTGCTGAGCAAAGGTTAGTTTTCATGCCCTTCTGAAGCCTACGCACATTTCCGTCCCACAGTAGATAGAGGAATTTCCAAAGCTGAAAGCTATTTTGAGCAGCTTCCAGAGCCTCTCGTTGTAACACCTTCTTAACCGTGATTTCCTAATCACTATGCAGAAAATTTCACTGCCTAATTAAAGGACTGGTGCAGTGATGAAGATAAAGAATACAGAGCAGGGCTGCAAGCTAATCTAGAAGGAAAACACAGGAGCTACCTGTCAAGAGTAAGGGCATATTTTATCGACAGCTGTGTCCAATAAGGATGAGTTATGTACTGAAAGTTTAGTATTAATGCATTTCAGTCTTTCCTATTACATACTCCTTACACACAGCTAGGGCATTTCCAACGAACACACTCTCCCTTCTTATTGTAACGTAATTAAGATTTTAACCCCTCTGAAAACCCTCCTTTCTACATCACCACAGACGTTTACAGGCAGTGCTCGGCAGAGCTGTTAAGTCTCTGCAGTTAAGGTTTTGGTCTGTAAGATGCAGGTTGGGCGTGTAAGTCTTGGTGATGAGTCTGCAGGCCAAATCCACTATCTGCTCCTCTGAAACTTTCATTTATATCTCTCTCCCTATTTATGTATATATATATATATCAGAGTATATATATGTCTATTTGTACCACTGTTCCCCAAAAGGATATAAATATTGAAAGTTACAGATCAATAATATTGTACACCAAAGACATTAGAGTTACACAAAGCAACTGTTTCTAAAGAATATGAGGTTATCAGTTTAAACACCAGCATCACGTTCCTTCGCACAAACATGGTTCAGCTCCCTTGAGAGCTGAACAGGCTCCTTTCAGGGCATCCGTTCCCCCCGTGGGATCCTGCCCATTTATAGCAGAACTGCCACTTGAGAAAGACTGTTCCCACACCCCCCACATCACATCTGGTATGTGAGACCACAGTTCTCTAGTGAGGAGGAAAGAGGCAATAACCTTAGAGAGATAAACTTACGGCTAAAACTGGCAGGGTCTACCCTACCTATACACTGTGGAAAAAAAAAAAGTTAAATCAAATTCCTCCTCATGGCTACTAATTGCCTGTTCCTTATCCGGGGGAAATTAATTTCAGCCATCTGAGGCACAATCTGCAGACAGAGAGCATTCACAACAGCAAAATAAACAAGGGGAATGCTATAATCAGCACCCAGACCTCTACACAACCATGCCCTGGGCATGTCGAACTTGAAGGCGCCACTGATGCCTTTAAATTGTTGGACTTACATTGCCATGCCCGAGTTTAACATATGCAACTTGAGAATAGTAGTATGGTTTGCAACCACAGAGGTGTTTCAATGCTGAATTCATCGGTGGTTTATACATCACTAGGGCTTACATATTTTACAATAAAAACAAGGGACGTATATTTTACAGTACAATTCTTTCACAACAGGAAAGCTTAGGTCTGCTTCCACGCAAGCGTCAAGGTGCTCATGCTCTCTGCCTCTTTCTGACACTTTGAAGTTTTTCAGTGGGAATGGAGCAGGCTATCAGGACCCCAAGCCCATCCTGCCTCCTGGGGCTTTGGCTAGCTGGGCTCTGGGCCAGCGCAGGGCACAGGAGTGACCTTGAAGACAGTCGCTGTAAAGAACGTGAGAATGAACCACAGCTGGGGCTGTCCCCCCATTCCTCAGCAGCTACTTTTATGCCAAGGCTCTCTGGATCCCCGCCCGAGCTGTGCTGCTGCTGCGCCACAGTCCTGCCACCTGTCCTGGACTCTGGAGTTCTGGCGAGCTGGACCCCAGCCCGCCCTGGCCTTGGCCCTCCTGGTCCCCACAGCCACAGCAGACGATCAGGACCCTTGGCTGAATGTGGCTATTGTCACCAGGCCTGCCTGGCTAGCCGCTCTGGCTGCTGCAGGACAGGACCGCACTTGCTGAGGGCACTGCCCTGCTGCTCTGGAGCTGGGACCCAATGGGTCCCACCAACCCTAGCACCACGAGGGGCCTGACCCCAAGCCTCCCCTACACCTTACTCCCCAGCCCACAACCCCATGGCCACCCATAGCTCTGTTGCTGTCCTCCACCACTGTATCTACCCCACCCCAGGCTGCAAGTGATGCCCAACCTAGTCCAGGTTTGGCAGTAGTCTCTGGTGGCACATGGCAAGAGGTGTTGGCAGGGTCTCCACCTCAACATCACCTTGTTGGTATTTACAAGATTATCCCCAAAAGACTGTACTTGTGGATATGAAAGCTCACCCAAAAAAAGGTGAGAAGTAAACCTAGGTATCCCATAGTCTGAGTATCTAACTAGGAGCCAGCAAATAAGAGGTAAGCAAGTGGTTTTACCATCCCAACAGTAGAGAAGCCAGAAACGTCCTCATTTCCTGGAGAAATGAAAAAGTACTTTAGGTAATCATCCCTGGATGTTTTCTGTCATTGAGCCAGGAGCAGCAGAAGGCATCTGGGTTCAGATCTGACACATACAAGCATCCCTTGTATGTTCAAGCATCCATGGTCAACCTGTGCAGTGGTGGACTGCCTCCCAACTGCCACATTGGGCATGAGGAGCTATATCTAACGATGGCAGAGTAAATTAGACCTGTGCTGACAAGCCTTGACTACTGCAAGCATTCATGTCATCTAAACAGAGCCAAGGATTCCCCATTCTGTACAAAAGCCTGTAGCAGCAATAACCCAAGGCATCCACACACTGAAGAGGGAATTTAACTCGGCGTTGTGCGAGCTGAGAGCCAGACACTGACAAATCAGGCATTGCAGTGCTAAATAGAAGAATACTTGTAGCCCTTTGCGGACCTAGTGATAAGATGTAACAGCTGAAGTGTCTGGAAAAAGCCCATGAGGAAAGTATTAATTCTGTCTGTGTTCAGTGTGAGGACTGGACTGTGTGCTGTAAATATTACATGCAGTCACAAGCTGATGGGGACAGTGAAGTGGGAAGGAAATCCTGACTAGCAGCTCATTCGGTACTCAGCAGAAGCCAAAGGTTGGTCGGTAACGCTAGTCTGTGAACAGGTAATTAAAGACTGTATGAGTGGACCTGCCTGAAGGGGACAAATCGGTATTGCATAGGCAATCTTCATCACAGCATTTCCTAGGCTGCCAGTGCTTGCCTTGCAACCTTGAAGTAGCCTTAGCATATGTTAATTTTTATTCCTTTTAATGTCATGTTACATAAACAATCCCTGTATTACAACTGCCTTCTGGTTTCTGTACAAAAAAAAGAAATTACCCTCTTTGTTTTATTTGAAGGATATGTTATATCACCTTCTCCGTTCAAAGGACACACTCTAATTAAAGATTGAATTTTCTCAGGACTTTAACTAAATCTGTCACTTAGCTTATGAATTAAAAATAATTAAAGATAGGGTCTCATAAGAATTGTACTTTTGCACCTGCTCACTTCTGTCTGATTCCTTTCACCAACAAATGGTTAGTTTTCCATTGTTCAGGCTCTCTGCATGATTTGGAGTTACTTTGAAATAATGAATGCACATGGGTAAACTATGTTGTAAGTAAAACCAATTTTTTCCTCATTATAGTCAGAAATCTGATTTTCTTAGAAATAACAGTTATTTCACTCCTGTCCGCAGTCCAGAAAGGCAATTGCTTGTCCACAGGCAATTTTGTCAGGAACTAGCTGGTTCCTACCAGAGGATGATGTCCTCTTCATTAGTACTAATAGCTCAGAAGACCTAGGAAGCCTTTGGGGGAAGATAGCTTCCATTTCATTGAAGCTTAGTATGGTGTGTATGCTATCTGTGAGCAGGAATGGCTGATGTTCCCACTTCAGGAAGCCAGACTGCTCTGGAAGACGGTGCCATTTCATCAAGAAGTTCCACTGCAGAGCTCAGTCAGTAAATGTTACTTTCATTTCACAAAATAAATGAAATATGGAACTTCTGAGTTCTACTATGTACTGTAAATAATATGAAATAGATTAATGCTATATCTGCCCTAGATACTTTTTTACAGTGTGAGTGAAATTAATTGTTTCTGCATGCATTTTACAGACATTTCAGCACATTTAACCCAGATTTTCCGCCGTCCCAGATACCTGCTACCAGCAGGATAATAAATGCCCTTCACCAGGATGGACACATAACAAGCCTCAGCTCCTCTTGGCTGCTACAGTTTCCCTTTCAAAACTCAAATATTCCAAGTATTTTATGTTTGATTCTTTCATCAACTAATAGCAAAAGTGAAATGACAAGAGAAGAAAAAATCCCCATGTTTCCTAGAAAGGTTCAATAACAATGACCTTAAAAGCTAGGAAATTAAGAAAAAAAAGGATTAACAATATACTGTTTTTGCACTCAGAGACAAAATGCATGTATCCTCACAAGGAATTTCAGCTCTCTTTAAAAAAAAAAAATTAAAAAAAATTAGGGAGCACAGTGGCCAAACATTAATCACAACACTCTTAACCTGTGCATACCATGTCAGTTATGATGTCAGGAATATATGTAGAAGTACAACATAAATGAAGTCTCCACTTTTGTAGCGACATTAATCTCAGAATTGCTTATTCATAAAAATTATTTAAAGATTCTTAACCACTTGATGTTCCTTGTCTCCCCAGCTGACAGCAAAAAAATTAAATACAAAACAATTCTTCCTCAATTTTAAAGATTAATCCACATCTGTCATCATACAAACCATACAATTAAAAAAATACGGAATTCCGAGTGTTTGAAAAGAATATACCAAGTCAAGTAGTGCATAGTTTAGAAAAGCAGTTGATAAAAAAGTCATCCTCTCTATATCTCAGTTATCATCTCTCTAATAGGATGAACTAATGCTGGTTTATGGCAACTCCACCAACTTTTCCCTTTCCTCTGATAAAAAGAAATGCAGTGAAATGAAAAACCTCCTTGCTTTCCTAAAACTTTATAGCTGTTGGGTGATAGTTTTGGTTTTTTTTTTTTTTTAAAATAACCTGACAGCATAAAGATTTTCCATAATCTTTGCATATGCTTATACATTTCCCTCCTTTTCCCAACATAATTGCTTCCCATTTCCCTAAAAGCACCATCCCAAAACAAGAACAAAAGTTCCCAAGGCAAATTTATGATAGTTCAAAGCTCACTCTTTCTTTTTTCCTGACTGCTTCATGAAATTGGAATAAATGTAATTTCCTTAGAGACCTCGAGCCTTCTGTCCAATTTGATTGAAATCAGCCGATGGTTTCAGATGTTTTCAGAGGAAGAGTGAGTCATACAAAAATCATAAACTCTCAATAATTGTACAACCACTCTTTCTTTTAGAAAAGAAAAACAAAACCAAAAAACCCACTAAACCAACAAACGCACCAAGCAAACAAAACCAGTGTTACCTTAACAAATAAAATGGAAACTGTCTTGTCTCTGAGCTATGTTTCAGAGGTAGGAATTTAAATATTTCTCCTTATTCCAGGAGACAAATGCATTTAAATTCAGTCAATTTTAATGAGCACTATGAAAAGACTATGAACAAGATTCATTTTCACAAACCAGCCTGAACATCCAACTTTTTCTCATAATGTTCTATTACGTTTTACATATATTATCCTATTTTAATATATGCTCTTAAGGAAAAAACCAAACAAAACAAAACCCAAACCCACCATCCTAGTTGCTTTTAAAACCATACTACATGCAACTAATTTTCAAAGAACATTTTTTTTTAATTCAAAGTTTTTTCTTTCAAAGTTAAAATAATTTGGATGAAACTCCTCCCAAGCTTAACCTTTGTTTAAATCATAGTGTTCATAAATGACAGAAACGTCCCAAAATCCAGAAAGATAAATCTCTTCTTTGAAATTACTGAAAGCCTTCATTAAGCCTTAATATATGCTGTCAGTTTTAAACTAAATAATAGATGAGCTTTTAACGTAATCAGAAGGAAACTGCTGGTACCTGCCTCTGTTACTGTCACAGTTAAATTGACATGGTAATTTAAAAAATAACGCCTTCTCCAAGTCGGTTAAAGACTGACAAGCACCTACCATTTAGAAAACTTTTCTTCACATAGAAAGAAGCACCTTACTCTGAACTCACACAGCACAACATCGTATCTGAATCCTTTACAGCCATACTGACTAGCGCATGAGCCAATACTCCACCATGGAGATTCCACCATCTCCATGAGCGAGCCGGTCAGCTGATAACCCCGCGTGCCACGGCTCTTTCCTTCCTTCCTCTCCTCTGACACCTATTTCAAATATTACTGGCATTGCCTAGAATAAGAAACTAATGGCTGGCAGCTTCTAGTGAGGGCTGGATCTCTGTTGGCCTGAAGCCTTCCTAAACTTATCTCATGCAACAGCCAAGAGCTTTTATTCAAAGTGGCATTGAGAAAGACTTCCTGTATGTGAACTTAATGATGGCGAAATGAAACCAAGCTGTAAATAGTGGCAGAGGAGGTATGCCACCAATAATAGTTCTACTTAGAAAGTGTTGCATTTCTCTTCTGGAAGGTCACCAGGTGATGGTTTCAAAATCTGTTCCAAGATAGTCATGTTTTGTGCTTATCAGCTGTCACTGTTACAGACACGTTTCATTATTTTAGCTGCAAAAAGGATTAAAAAGGGATGTAATCATTTCAAGTACTTCAGAAGTAGCTCAGAGCTCTAGTTGCTGGATCACTTGATAAGACTAGAGAAAATATTTGAACACTCAATGAAGGCAACAGCGCTACAGATAATAAAATGCCATGACTCGTAGCCCTTTTTCATGGTTAGGATTTGCCTTCTGGTTTTGTAGAACAAAGCAAGAAGTTTACAACTGAAATGACCTGCAAAGATTTCAACCCCTCTGGGCTGAGTCTAGCCCCCCTGGGATACACCTATGGAACCTGTCCAGACCCTGAAGTCTGGAAATTCTTTCAGGTCATGCTAATGCACCAGACATCTAGGCATGAAGATATATAAAAATACTTTAAATAAAAACAAACTCCACAGCATACTGTGGATGAAATGAAATTTACTACTCCATCCTCCTGAGGATTTATGGGTGATGACAAAACTTAGCACAGACCCATTTCTCTTTTCAGCTTCCAAGGAAAATAAGCAGGACTGCCTAACTGAACAGGAGAAAGAGAGCTGTAATTCAAGCAGTGGGAATAAGGTGTGGATATTCTCTTATACCTAACCGCTCCATGAGCTTAAGAAGCTAAACACACCATTAACAACCAAGATTCCTCCATGATTAGAAGGCCATGTCATCCCCTTATAGTAGGGAAAAAAAATAGTTACTAGACACTCAACTCTTCATTGACTTGACTAATTGGCTCACTGGAAGAGAGAGCCCTGCTGTGCGCACCTCTCTGCACCTGTATTTGTATGTATGTATTTGTATGTATGTGTGTGCATGTACGTAGAGAAGCCTCGTATACTTATTTGTAAGCATTTTTTTTTCCTAATTCCATATGTAAAGATGAAATGGAGTCTATTCTGCTTCCGTTTTGGCCTCCTTACACTGAATTCTTGAGTATTGTTGTTGCTCCATGTCACATCTATTCACGTGGCACGCACTGAGTATAACCAGCATGAATGTTTCATGAATATTGGGGAAGGAATTGCAATGTGAGACACAATGCATATTTCAGATGACACATGACTGATGTGTTTGGAGACCTGGGTTTATTATGTACTTGCAACATTCATCTACTACCAGAAAGCTGGTCTGTCCCCCTGTTGCACTGACTAAAGTCAATGAAGGAAAACAAATGGGCATTTTGAATGTATCTGATCTTTTACTGAAACAATGAATTAATGTACTGTCATGTTTGTTTTCTACTGTCTTTCCCCAAAGACAGAGCACAGAGATAAAAACAACATCAAAACTCTTGTATTTGCTTCAAAATAGAAAAGTTTCTTTTTAAAAAACTTGTTATGCACCACATCATTACTAGGTTTGGATTAACAAAATTTGTTTTAATACCACATCTTTTAAGCAGAACTTTTATTATGAAAATAATTCTATTCTTTTATTTGATATCTCCAATTCTTTAAAGAGTATCTCTATTTTGTTACTTACTACCTCCAGATGATTAAACAGTTCAAATTTACAAGCGGTGATGCACGTGCTAGTCAGTTGTTAGAAAAGGAACCTGAGTATTTGTTGTAAGAATGCCCAGTTCTAGAAAGGTTTTTTCCTTTGATTGCTCTCTTTCTGCATATCATACAAAACAAAAATGGAAACAACATCCCCCACCCATACCCTCACACACATGATTTTGAGAGGCTTCATTTGATCCAAAGAGCAATAAAAATAACTTTTTGGAAGCTCAAAAAAGTTTCACAGTTAAGAGTTTCCCTCCATTTTATTCAATGGGTTGTCTTTAAAAAATCATCTGTCACAGCATTTTTGTTATAGTAAAACAATATACCTGCTTATTTCCTACAAATATTGTATATAACTAGAGGACTAATAATCCTATGTATTGCCCAAACCAAGGCAGCCCTAATGATAACTTTTAAGCTGTTTTGAAAAATCTAAAAGATAAAAACTTTCAAGAGAATGGAGAGAATAGAAATGACAAAGGGAAGACAGAATTAGCCTTTGAAGGTCTGGGCCATCTTTACAGCTTCTCATGGCAACTTGGTGTGGGGATGTGAGTAACTTCATGGACTTGGGCAGCCTGGCAGGAGGCAATCACTCTCACATCATTAATCCATAAAGATTTCATATATATATATATTTAATAGCTTCTCTTTTATAGTTCAGGAAACCTATTCCCCACTTGAGGCAAGTCCTGCCACCTGGGTCTCCAGGGTAGGGAGAAGGTGGCGGGGATCTGCACTGTTGCCTTGCAGCAACTCGCCCACTAATAGCATTAGGAGCCCAAATGTCCCACTGAGTTCAGCTCACATCCAGAGCCTGCCACTTGTCACACAGGAACACACAAGAAATTGTGTGGGAAGTTTGAGCTGTCTCTGAGTTAATTTAAGAAGCTGATGAAAAAATAGGAAATCAGAATCCACCTCAAACTAGCTGTTGCTTTCAGGTAACAATTCAAGCAGGTAATGCAGCTGTTCTAAACCCTTCCAAGGTTTCCCACTGCTAAGAGAAAGTTTTAGCAGCTGGAGAGATGTTTACTTGGTAGAAAAATCTCTGGACCTTGACATATTACTAAATGTTAAATGGAAAAACTCAACAACAACTCAAAACCAACCAAACATATTGCTAAGTCCATTGGTCTAATCATGAAACTCCCTCATTACAGTTTCTCAAGCCCACCTGCTTCCCATTCAGTGTCATAATTGTGGACATTTCAGCTCTGTACCTCCATTTTCAGCTCTTATTTAAAGGGCACATTTTGCGGAGTAGAAAATGCTACTTTCCTCTTTCCTCCTTTCTTCCTTCTATAGATGTTGCAGTGACAGAAAGTAGAAAGCATACAGCCTGCTTATAGTCTATTGTATTTATTGTATTTTAAATGTAGAATCCCTCTGAAATGAAACAATTCTGTCACAAGGGGTAATGTTTCATGGTCAGAGAAAAGAGAGGATTCAAACAAGCTAATACAAGTATATCTCAATTCATGTTATGCACATATGCTGCTGAAAAATCAAACCCACATGCAGCGTGCAGGGAAAAAATTTCTTAATCCTTCAAAAGCAGACCTAGTAAATGAATAGCTTGCATTGATAAACAAAAACAAATGTCAGAAAAATTACAAGATATAACTATCTGTCAAGCAGTTGTAGAAAAAAGGAAAGTAGCTATCTCTTGGAATTGGTAAGCACTTTCCATCAAAACAGATAACTGTAATTTTAAATGAGGCCACAGGTGTTAGTTACCTAAATGCCTTCCTGTGTGGCAGCTGCTTGTTGATTGGTTTTGGTGGACAGTTCTTTACATCAAGGAGCCCATCATAATTACCGCCTTTGTTGGCAGTCTTGGTGTAAGCCAAGAACTGAACAGCCATAGATTGCTCCCTCTGATGTGTAGCACGTTGATGAGATTTGCTGATGCTGTACTTGCTTGTTCAGTGGTTCAATAGTCGACTTTAATTCCCACGCTTTACTCATTCTCTTGAAAATATATATTCTTATCTAAACTTCTCTGCCTCAATTAACAACTGTGGCTTTAGAGAGCATCCCAGTCCTCGAAACTGAAAACAGGAAAGTCAGCATCCAGAAATCTCAACTCTTACCTCAGAAGTCAGAATTTTTTAAAAAAGACAACATGGAATGGCCAGCACAGCTAAATAGGTGTCGTGAAGACATTCAAGAAAAGGCAACACAGAGTAATCCGTAAACAAGTGTCATGACCCTACAGACTACACTGTGTTTTCCTAAATAGAGATGCTGTAACACACAATGTAAAGGCTCACAGGGAGGAAAGAGAGAAAATTAAAAAAGGTGAAACCTTCTTATTGTCTTAGTTCAGGAACGGAAAGAATATTGCGGATCAATCTAGAGACACAGATCTGTACAAAGGCTGACTGGTCCCCCTAACGTATTACTGTTAACATCACTTTAAAAACTACACTTTTGCTTTCCTAGGTGGTAGCATGTAATCCATTTCCTATATGCAGTAATAAAATACTGCAGACACACACACATATTATGCCTACATACACACATACGTACTATAAAGCAGCGCACGAAGAACTGTAGTATGCCATGGTCTTGACCCACTCTGTTGCCTTCAACTGAAATTCATCCTTTCACATCATTCTACTTAAACTGACATCTTCAACAGAAACCTAATTTATGTGTAAATATAAGAAAGCTAGGTCACTGTGTTTTGTTTCATAGGTGATTCCCAGACATCACTTTAAGGCATTGCTAATGTTCCCATCAGCAGAATATCTCCAATCATCTATGGCTATTTAAATGAAATACAAGAAAATACATTCTTTTGTGGTATTTCTCAAACTTCTCTTTCAGAATCAAAGACGGGTTCTAAGAACATAAAAACAAAAGATTTTTTTTTTAAAAGTAGGAATCACTCATACTCATATACATGTATTAAAGCCTAGCATTATTGATCTCAAGCCTTCACACTGGGTAAGCAGTAGCTGTAAAAACGTGGATTCCCTCTCAGCTCTCATGCTTCTCCAATAAGGATAAGAGCATCTATCCACTCAGAAACAATGTGGTGAAAACAACTCGTTTGTTACATCTGAATGCTTGAAATATGTGAAGTGCAATATAAGTGGTTACTATTACTCTGGTGAGAGTCTTGATTTTCCATACAGACAGCTCTGGGGTATACTTTCTCGTTAATGGTACATTTTAATTTACTGTGATGGTTTTGGCTGTTGCTTTGTGAGTTCTTTAAGCTGTTTAAAGATCTCCCATGATAAGAATACTTCAACATACTTATAATCTTTTCATTTTCTACATGTTAATTTGGTCAGTTACTACTTCTGGTTATTGATCATCCAAGATGGTCACAATTCTAAGCAAGTGCCCCCAACAAAATTGCATTGCAAGAAAAAAAGACACTAACTAGGAAAAAAGTGAGACTCTTATTGCTATTTTCTAATCTCAAATGTCCAACCAAAAGCTAGGCTTTTCTTTATGCTCATGGAATCCTTCCTCTTCCTGTATTTTTGCCACTACCAGTGGCAAAAAAAAAAACCAAAACACCCACTAGGCAACTTAATGCTTCTTTTTAACCCTGTCTCAGGCTGATTTTAACACATCTCTTCAATCATAATCCCAGATTAAAAAAGTGAACTGATATTCTTGCTTATTCGGTGAAATTTTGTTGCACATTTTCTGCCTACCAGTAGTGGAGATCATTTTAATGGGCCCTTAATTTTCTTGACTGGATCTATGGCACTACTGTAACCAGAGAGAGCTGAACGACTTTGCAGATTTACCACTTCTGCTTGCAAGTGGAGAACTCTCCCCATCTATTTATGTCCCCGCTGGAACTGGTCATGAATTTTCCACCAGACAGTTTCCCCACCAGACCATGCACAGCTGTCACAACTGAGCCAAGTTACTTCAGTTGTCAAAATGAAATACAGTGGTGGGGCATTCCTGACAGTTTTCCTCTCTGGTCCTTGGACTTTATGTCTATCCAGACTCTGAGGAATTTCATTTCCTAGTCTCCTAAAAGCCCTGAGCTCAGCTGACAGCGATAGTGGAAGTTGTCAGCTCCCAAACTCCAAGCCTCATACTGCAGTTGGCAGAGGTGGGCTTCCCAGGTCCCCCAGCAGCCTCAGGCAGTCAGGAGCAGCTAATCACTTCATTTTCACAACAGGATTTCCTCTTCTCCTTCATGCTTTCCCCTCTCTTCCCAGACTCTAAAGCACAGGGATTAGTGGTTTGTTTAAGAAATAAAAAAAAAAGCAAAACACACACACACAAAAAAAAAACCCCCCAAACCTTAAAACAAACCCACAGTGAGTGGCCCTATGGCAATCTGTCCATAAGAAAAAACAGAGAAACCCAGATGGAGGAGAAGAAAATGTCCTACATTGCACAACTGTGCATGACACCTATTTACAGCTGGAAAGAAAGTGGGATCTCGTTCCCTAATAATTCACGCACACACCTCATTTCAATAGCCAAGTCTTAAGTGCCTGAAGTTGCTTTACTTCCACACATCTTTTAGTAAATCTGGACAGCTAGCAAAAGAGATAACAAACTAAATCCTGTTTGAGAAACCTCTGTATTCCTTCTGTCGTGCAGAATCAACTTTATCAGCCATTAATTTTGTAACCTAAACTACTTACCACATCTGTGGGCTTTAAAATGGAACCAAAGGAGTTAGTTTTGACCTTTAAATGACTGGAAAAAGGGTACTTGAGAGAGATGTTCTCTGTTGTGTGACTGTGTTGCAGAGAAATTTGTGCTAGAGCTCTGTCACTTTAGTAAAGGGGGACCTCCTAGAAGGGCATTCACTGTCGAAGCCCCTTGACTCTGAAACTAAATGCCCCTTTAGCTTGCCAGCCCGGGTTTATTGACTCCCCTGTAATTATATTGGGTTTCCTTCTCTACTAGAAAACTGAAGGAGGCCTTTGACCATTAAAATAGGGGGTGATTTTGAGTGGCTTAATGGAAACTATTGCTTTGTGATTCTTATAGGCAGTTGAGTCTGTTTTAATGAACCTCTGTAATACCAAAATAAGGCACAGTAACATTTAATGTTACTCTTTCAGACTCCATAAGCAGAAAATACTTATACACAATGAGAATAAAACTGTTTAAGGTGAAGAAAGCATTCATTTGATTGGGAGCATGGTATGATAGAGAAACAAGTCCAAAGGTTTTAAATGAACTGAAATAAGTCCTGTTGCAAGTTTGGGGTTTGGGTCTAAGATGAGATGAAGTAAGTCATTAGCTAAACAGGAGCAAACGTTCCTGCTGATGAGGTAGTTTATCAAGTGATGTGTGAACTAGCAAACTACTTTCTAGATGCTGAGACGTGTATTGGTATCTGTCCTCCAGGTCCCTAAGAAGAAAATGCCAGAACAAAATTGCTTAAAGAGCCAGTTGCACGTCACTCATTACTTGTAAGTAAAATCTGCATCTCGCCAGCACTGAGATGCAGGCAGGAGCTAAAGGTGTAAGCAGAAAACAGTAGCTCAAGCCAGATGAACACAGAAATGCCTATCCTTCTACCCAAGCTATTGGGAGCCTGCTCTAAACTTGTCCCCCTGAAAAGCTAGTGTGACATTCTTTCTCCCTGCTTCCTGAAACAACCAGCCCTTAACCTGTCAACTGATTTGACAATATCTCTCCTCTTGGGATGAGACAGCGTTTATTTTCCTACAGGTTAGTTTCAAATTGACTCACTGAAAACATAAAATATAATTTGGGTTAAGGAGGCTCCTCAAACATCTGTCATTTTAAGCTTTACTACTTCTTTCGTGATGGTCTGGCTTTGTTTATCTACCCTCATGTCACTAAAGTGATGTTTTTAGGAACATCATTTAGTGGTGGACTTGACAGTGTTAGGTTTCACGGTTAGACCTGACAATCTTAAAGGTCTTTTCCAACTTAAATGATTCTATGATTCTATTCTAAATGATTTTAGGTGCAGGTTTCAACTTGACAGCTGGGAAATTTTCTACTTATCAGCTTACAATTCCTCTCTGGAAAGCAGAACAATGGTACCTTTTTAAAGGCCATGATAAGTGGACATTATGATGTTAACTGCTTATTATTTCACATCAATATCCAAACTGTATTTTGTCATCTTATAAAAGATTCAATTCAAACAATTAAAATAATAAGCAAAGCAATGAAATTATGTCTCTAAGAAAATTCTGCATCCTTAAATTTGTTTCTTGCTTGAGTGATACATTTATATGTCTCAGATTATCCTCTAAAATTAAAGATATCATTAATATATTTTATATAAAACTCTTCCTATGGCTGCAAATACTAGTAACTTCATTCTGGTAGCTAGCTACTGTTATAGTGTCATACCTGCTTTAAGAAATCAACCAAAAAAAAAAAAAATCTAAAAGAGAAGCTAATCTCTTCAGTTCAATTCAAAATTATTTGTCTTCCCCAAATTAATCAATAAAATGCACACAGAAATGTCTACGTCTTAAATTATTAGAAGCCTTTCAAAGCTCTTTCGACACTTCAACATCCAATATAAGTTTGCTGTCAGAAAGGTCTACCATGAAATCTTAATAAACCCTTACGGATTATTCTTGAAAATGGTCATTGCCTTACAAATGGACAAATCATAAGCTCTTTCTCTCTTTTGTAGTGTTTTCTTAACGCAAATATGTATAGAAAGAGGCATTATTGCCTTCTTTCCATTCCTTTTGTTTCACTTTGGCTGGATCGCAGGTGAATTGTGGTTAAAAAAAACCACACTGCCTTTTTTATCCCCTGTCACTGAAACTTTACCTGAAAGAGCAATGATAGTGCTCACATTGGTTACAGCTGGATACTCTGTTCAAACAGAGTTAGTGCTTGGCTGAAATTCAATTGTTTCCTATTTTACTTATATATTACTATTACAAATTATCCAGTCATTCATAATACACTTTACCACACCATTCTACCGTGTTTCCTCAGTGGCTCAAATTCTGCCTCATAGAAATCCAGACAGATACAACTCCTAAGGAACAATTAAGTCTTGAACCAAAAGAAACTTTGAAGTCAGTTTGAAACTATAGCTTTAAGAAGGTCTCTGCTTAATACTGTTTCATCTGCAACTGAACCAAAAACTTCAATTAAAATTTTTTACTAGATCAAACCGACTTTCAAAAGTTCCAATTTTTCTCTTCTCATCCTAGCCTGCCTTTCCAAAGTAAAGGCTTAGCCCTTCCTAATATGTTCCAGTTGATATGAAATTAAATGTGAAAAATGAAAGCAAAGGCAGTGAGCGTCTAGATTCACAAAACTAGAGAAAGACGATTTACAGTATCTCCAGGGCTGGAGAAATTAAACTGATGAAATTAAAATCAGAGACAGTTCTTGAACTTTCAGTTAAAATATCATCTGCAAATACCACCCGCTGGTATTTTTTCCTTCTAACTCCCCAAGAAGAAATTTTTGCTCATCTTAACATGCATCTCATATCTCTCGTTCCCTCTCAGAATGAAAAATCTCTGGTTTTACTACTTGCTCTGCACCATATTCCTCATGCCAAAAGAGGATACTGTGAGAACGACTGCGAGAAAGTTGTGTAGTTGTCTGTTTATAAAGGTCAAACTTTGTGAACTAACAGCTGTATTATATGAAATACATGTTTAGTGACAAACCATCTCCAGTTTCCCCTAAAATAAGAAGAAATAAAAGATGACGACAGCTTCCAGACTTTTGAGCTAGTTTTAGCTTGTTTTATCAATATTTTTCAGCAATCTCTGGGTTCCTCTGTATTAAAGTTGCTGTAAATGTCCCCAAAGGTACATCTATGCTGAAAATAAAAGATGTCTAGAAGTGACACTGAGCACTGAATCATCCGTGATCATCCACACTGCTTGTTACTTTGATCCCAGACTCTCTTTTGGAGTGAACAAAGCAGCTCTTCCCAAAGTAAAACCTCGGTCTACATTTGGACATAATTTACTCACAGGTTTGCTCTCAAGATAGTATAGATGACATTACACACAACAGCCTCCCATCACTCAAGACAGTCTCTCAACACTATCTGGGAATATTTTGCTTCCTCAGACACACCCTGGCAGCACAGAGAAACACATACTTTCACACAGTCGGCGCAGAAGAGCCCCGGTATTTTATGCAGTTTGAACTTAACCAAGAATAAACAACTAGGTCTATGGACTCAAGACACCATAAACGATGGAGACCCAGAGCAAAATGGCTTGTAATGAGGCCACGGACAGTGTGCCCTAGAAAGAACTAGTTTGAACATTATAAATGTAGCCCTGTTTGTGTCATTAGCCCCACAACTTGGGATTGTTCCTTGCCTTTTTTATGTTGCACTTTTTTATGTTCCTTGGAGGGTTATCCAAGAGCAGAAACTAGTTGAAGCAAAGTACTCAAACTAAACCACCCCATAAATACTGGCTTACCCCAAGGTTCAGGACAAAACTGTCAGCACTGCTGACTCTTCATCAGCTGACAGTGAATTTTCCATGGAGTATCCTTAGCTGGTGGGTATTATCCACTCAAATGACTTGACTGGAGTAGACAATTTTGTTGTGGTTTTTTTTTTTTTCCTTAGTCCACTGACCTACTACCCTTCCCATGAAGACTATGGCGAAAGAGGCTAGGTCATAACACTGCCAGTGGAGTCAAGGAAGGTGCAAAGTTCTCCCAGATTTCACTGATTAAACAAGAGCAATATTGTATATTAATTTGTCATCATGGAAGACACCACACAGCATGTTCACATGCATATTGATAGCAACACTGCACTAGTATCAAGCTGGGCCTAGCTATTTTTGCAGATGAATTCTAATTTTTGCACTGAGTAGTCACCCTTTAAGCACTGGCTATGACAATATAGAAGTGTTCCCCGGCTTCCAGTATCAGATGGTCATCTTGTCTTCCACTGAGATATAAGCGGAGTTTCTGGAAGTGCCGACTGATATGTATTTGTTCTTCATTTTAAAATTAAATATATTTCCAGCCAGCAATCTACAAACTGCTCTAATGACTTTTAGTTAAGTAAAAGAGTAACATTTTTTTTTCCCCCAGGTAGTATGATTATATGCATTTTGCAATACAGTTGAAAAAAATCTTTCAGGATATATTCTCTGTATTATCAATTTTATATGATACCAACCATTTGTGACTGATTACTAGTCCTCACATTGGGTAACTAAATCTACTATTGGAAATCCATGGATTAATTTATGGGCACTTGCTATCAATGACATCTTACCATAGCATTATCTTTCAGCACAGATATAAGGAAAGGATAAACTTCAGTATTTAATTTTAAACAGTTCTTCTTAAGATTGTGGTAGCAGTTTAATGACAGAGATCTTAGAAGGGAAAAGGTGTGAAAAAGTAAATAAAGCTGTCCTCAAATACTGAAAGCTCCCAGAATTTTGAAGAAGACTTCAGCATTTGTTAATGCCAATGGAATTTAATGGAGTAGATACAAAGCAAAAGACAAAATCAATACCTAGGTGTTTGTGCTTCATTTCTTTGTAGTTGTCAAACCTTTGAAGTTGTTAAATAATGACTTATAGACTAAGAATAGATGTCTACTTTGACATTTCCTCAATGCCACGTCAAGAATCCAGCTACTCAAATAATAATTAAAAAAAGTTCATATGACATGGAAAAGAAACTCAACCTCGGAACCATAAGATGTGAAATTTACCATGCCTAAGTTTTCATATTTTCTTCATACAATGCAAACAAAATAAGCAATAAAAAAATACTAATCTCTTAATTTCCAAATCTCAGGTGAGAAAACAAGGCTTTCTCCCTGTTTAAATATCTTTGAGACAAAGACCCTCTAGCATGTATGTACCGAATAAAAGAGAATCACTTTATAGGCTTAACTGGCTCTGCAATAGTTAGATCACTCTTTAGGTATTCTCTGCTGAAGTGCTTCTCTGAAGCACGTTTTGCTCAATCCTGTGAGTGTAAACTAGGTCTTTGGTCAGTTAATAACGTAGTCTCTCTCATACAAGTCCACAGTGCCTCCATGAGAACCCACAGCATTCAAACTGTGGGATAGAGACTCTGACCCCATCCTACTACGCACCTGCTCCCGTTTCACTGAAGCTGGTATGAGCTGTGTCCCCATCTCATGCAAGACTGGGATGTAACACGGGTGTAAAGCTAACACATTTTGTTTCATAAGGAAGATACCGCCTTCTGAGCCAGTGGCTCAGTGCTGTGGAGCTGGGGCAAGTGAACCCAACGGTGTCATGACTGTTGGGAGACATATATAAAAGGGGAATTCCGGGCAGAATAAACCAGAATGTAAATTAACTCCACTTTGCTAACTCCCAGGTGACCAGCTCTATGGCTCTGATTCATTATCCTTGCCCATTTGAGTTTCAGGAGCTGAAGAGGTTACTGCCCATCCCTGCGCCCCAATTTGGCAGTTAAAATTAACCAACAGTTTGTGGACCTTGATTTCTTCCATTGTTGCAGGTAAATCCTGCAGGGATTGTGAATCAGACCTCTCAGGTACCACAGCTCGTTGTCCCACTTATTAATGGAAACTGAAGTGTCATTTGGTCCACGTAAATACACAACACCCCTGGCTCTGGAGTAGAAATGCCACCAATTTATCGTCCCCACTCCTGGGGCAGAAGCTTTCAGCGGAGGGACAGGGAGGACAGACGTTGGCTGGTCCTCTTCAGCTGCCCAGCAGGAATCAGCAGAGCTCATGACTCGGAGCTCTTGCTCTGACCCAGAAGTACCTTGTCTAGGTTGAATTAATCTACTTTGTAAATGTAGCATAGGCATCGCACTTTAAATTCACATCCTAACATATGCTGTATTCATCCTATTGTGCAGAGACACATGAGAAAGTAACATTAATAATTTACATCAGAGTAAAAACTTAATAATTATAACTTGCAAATACTATTGTTTCTTTAAGCAATTTTTAAAAATATATCCTTTTATATAGAAATCGTACAAGTCTGTCAGAGCAAAGGAATTGAAATGATCGATAAGACTCAAATCTGAACCATCCTGCAGAGCGGAACAAGGTTAAGAGCAGTCCCCTCATTCCCTCAAAAAGAGGAGGAGGCAGGGTAAAGCAAAGCAGCAAAACCTTCCTGATGGCTTTCTACATGCATTTAATATTGCTGGTAAAAGCTTATCACACTGACAGCCTTTTTATTCCTTCCCATATTTCTGGAACACTGAGGAGGACAGATTAGGCAGATTTATTTCCTTTCAGGGTCACTCCTTTATTGATCTGAAGCTAAAGCAAAAGCTCAGACTTCCAGAGTATTCTTGTATTCTGATTATTTGGATATTTAAAGAATTTAATCATTTTTAATTTAGACAAAACAGGGAGAATTTTGGAAGGTGAAAATCTTGTTGGGAAACCAAACTCTTGATACTCGAACTGACAAGCGTAGCCGGTGGTTTGTGGTCTAAATATCAGATCTCCATAATCAGTTAGGCTATGATAGGACTTCTTTACAGGCACTCTGCAAAGGGTTTGGCAGAGAGGGTCACAACAATTTCATCACAATCATGCCTATGCTTCCCGCAGCCTGCCTAAGCTGGGATTTCCTAAAACTCCGTTACAGGGTTCTGACAGAGGTATTGAAAACAGACTTGGCATAATTGAAATTCAATGTGGGGCTGATTTCATATTTTGGATGCCTGAATTTCATTAGAACTATTCATTTTTCCATGACAACACATAATTAAAACAAACGCTTCTAGACATTGCTGTATTTAAGGGTGGTGGGCTGGGGTTTTTTTTGGTTTTGTTTTTTTTTGTTGTTTGTTTGTTTGGTGGTTGGGTTTTTTTTGTTGTTTTTTTTTTTTCCCCTGCTACTGAAGTCTCATTTTCCTTTTAGGAAATTTTGTAGAAATACAAGCTGATGTGAAGCAGACTCCAGAGAATATTTTGTCCTCCAGTAACATGTATGGATGAAATGACTTGCTGAGCAATACCTTGTTAGCAACTTTCAGGTTTTAAACAAAAGAAGGAGGGGGTTTAGTTTGCAAGCTGCTTGCTTTAAGAAGGTACTGTATAATCAAAACAACATCTCCCACAGGAGAGACTCTTTAGTAGCAATGGAAGGAAGGCAGGCATTACCCCAGACATTTGATATAGAGGGTATGACAAGAGGAAGAACAAAGGAACAATTCAATACCGCTTATTCCTGTTATAGCAGTAGAAAGTGCTAGAAGGAATAACAGGCAGATTAGAAACCACTGCTGCTGAAGCATCTACTTAAGCAAAGGAGAGAGAGAGCTGCTACAGGAGCTGACAGTTAGTTTCAAGACATATCCTCATCCCATGCCACCCACTGTTAGATGAAGCCTGGAAATATCCCAGTTTCTCAGCTGGTAAGAACAGGTCTCTGTTCTGTCTCACAGCAAACAAATCTAATTTTTGCTGCTATGAAAGCTTTGATCGTTGAAGCACTTCTGCAATTTCATTACTGTAGCTTTCAGAAAACACCCCAGTACAAATGATAGGTATATGCAACGACCTTCTGCTTCAGACACAAGAACAGCTGGTTCAGGGTCATGAATGGATAATTACGTTTCCATACTTTCTTATTCCATGCATTATCTACAGGACCGCGATTGCCAGTGTCAGGTTTTGGTGCCAGTCAACGGAGAATATCAAGAGTATGTGATGATTCACTTGACCGTTTAACTACTCCAGCTTCATTGCCAATTACAATCCTGCATAAACTAAGCTCTCAAGGGAGTACATGTTCAGGGAGTAAAGGAATGGAATTACAACAAAACAGTTACACATGAGACTTGAAAAGTTCCACATTTCAGAAGTGCATGGAAAGAAGTGCCAGAAGAGCTGCTACTTGCAGAAAGGAAGCAACCTTATAAGTCCCCTGTTAGGCTATCAAGCACCGAAAGCGAGAGAAAGATTTTGAGTCCTAAATTGATCTATGAAATGGTTATTCATTAAAGTTATTAACTCAAATAAAATAAAATTGAAACATTGTAAGCTATCTGATCTCTTGCTTTCATCATGGGCTAGTAGCCAGTTAATTACAGTGAATTAATTATGTATTAAATTATTTTGGCTGAAGCTATTGGCAACTTGGTGGAAATATTCAAGTTTTGTAGAAGCAGAAGCAGCTATGCTTTACCTGTATCTTAAACCATTTGCAAAGTGAATAACAGCATAATGTAGAGCGGCTACATTATATGGAAAAACAGCAACAAAAGGAGCTCTGGCACAACATCAATGACAAACTAATCTGTGACAAAATTATGTTTTAACTTACCCATTATAAATTTTCCTTTTGTAATGCCACAAAAAACTATTCATATAACAATTTAAAGAGAGAGACATCGATAATGATAGGTAATTTGCCGTTGTAGTCAAAATCACCGGAATAGGCCAGAGGCTGAACATTATTTCAGGTACCTGTGCCTGGGTGTGACTGAGGACACTGAATTGGAAACATGCTTCCATAAGTCTTCTCAACAAACTATTTCATATATCCCCCAAAGGGAACAAAATCCACAAATACGACAGTTACTGAAAAACCCAGAGGACTCTGAAGGAAAAAATAAGTTCAGTTTCAAGAGAACTGGCTAATCAATAGATACAAAGCGGGTTATCCGCTCTGCTGGCCAAGATTATGGATCTTTTCCATGCACTTAACTCTTGAAAATGTATGTAAACATGGAATCAAAACAGAATTATATGACATAATTCAGTTCCACAAACAAGCGCTGTAATTTGATTTGGGAATGTTAGAACTTTTAATTTGTTACTATAAATATCTAAGGAAATTGTGTCATTTGAGTATTTTAGAGCTTCCTGTGAGAGCAACCAGCACCTGCTCTCTTTGTACCAGCTTCTGATGGGGTATGAATTTTGCTTCCACTGGTTTTTGTTTCTTCCTCCTCTAACATCATAAGCTATGATTCTCTGCTAGCCCCAGTGCATCCCTAGTTCTTCTCCTGTCTTGCATTCGCTCTTGCAGCACGCTGTTGTTGGGTGACCCCCCCATCTCCGCCGCCTTCCTGCCCACCGGGCTGCTGATGCTGTCCCTGGTTCCCTTCTCCAGCCATAACCCTCCCTTGGCTGTGATGAATTTGACTACTACCTTCGAACAAATCATTCCCAAACGCACCTCACCAACTGTACACAATCTGATACCTCCAGCCGTCAAGCAGAAAATGTGCATTTGATGATGGCTTAAAGTGTTACATTATTCTGCCTCTGAAGTAAAACAGGGAATCCTAACAGCCTTTCTATTTTATTTTAATGTTGTGCCTGTGTTCAGAAGTCTCATTAAGCAGTGCTGCACTTTTCCTTTGAGAAGGATGCCTGTGCAATGTTTTTTCCTAAGGGTGCGACAAAAATATATATGAATCACCTTTATTTGTGAGATTATCTGCAGGAAGTTCTTTGCACACTGTAAGTTTAGAAAGTAATTCATATTTCATTTTGGCAGATCTGTATTCCACCTGACAAAAAGAGTAACATAAAAATGCATTGTTTGTCTACTTTTTTTTTTGGTCACCTCCATATAGCATTATAGACCTGTGGTCCACTTAGGGCAAAAATTCTGGTGATGTATGAATTGAAGATATCTCTAAATATTAAGGGAGCTCAATATGATAACAAGTTGGAGGAGTGAAACAGAAGCCCTTTTGCAAGATAAGGTGAGTGAGCAGCTGACAACTCAAAGGAGAAAGAGCTTATTTTACTCAGTGCAAGTAAGTACACAGCCACTGAGGATCAAAATAAATCTACTTGGAAGAGAGAGGGAAATGTCCGGGGGGGTGTGGAGTTAAACTTACCTTGTTCTTATTTTATACTAGCACTATCAATATTAGTACTATAATTAGGTGGGTGAATCCCATGCCCAAGCATATTTGAGAAAACTTAAAAATTTATTTGCATTCAGAGTTTCAAACTAACTGCAATCCTCTCGTTTGGCGTTTCTGAGTTAACGAGTCTCCTGCTCCCTCATGTATGGTACCAAAAGCTGGTTTGACATTCCGGCTACATGTCAGTTATCTGTGGGACTCCGTCCTTATGACCAGCAGGTGATCAAGTGCAGTCACATTCATCCAGAAGCATTAAATATCTTCCTTTCATTCTCAGTACGTTAGGTAAAACAACGTTCCTACAGTGGATGTTCGCTTTAATTTTATGGTAATTTTAATCTTTTGTTTCAGCTTCTTTATCACCTTAATGCCCCTGGTCTGTTTTTGAAAAAGAAAACCTCCATTTCTAGCCACAGACTACTTCTCTGCGAAGTTAACTGAAGCTACAATTTCTGCGTCAAAGCAACATAGTATGCTTATTTCTAATTGAACTGATTTTAGAAAGAGATGAAAATGGATCAGCAAAGACAGTGTGTCAAACCGTGATTGTTTTTTAATCCTGAAACTTAAATAAAATTTCCCAAATTATCTCAAATAATATCATACGTTATCTTGTCTGCAATGGATAGGGAGAAGGTTTTTCCAAAAATCTACCAGGTTTCCTTCTGAAATTCTTTTTTTTTTTTAGGCTTCTCTGAATATCTGTGTGCATTTGAAATTACGCATGGCTCTGTCTCCGTGATCTATCAAGCCAAACTGTGATAAAGACTGGAAATGTTTCCTTTCTATCTCTAATGACAAGAAACTTTTAAATTATGAGAAGAACAACAAAAAGTGGCTAAGAAAATCTTTCACATTGCCATTTAGACCTTAGACTGATTTAGAAGATGTGAAAGTCATGCAGATTGTGCTGGAGAAGAGGTAGGCTAAAACTATGGCTTCAATATTCAGTTTTGTATGTCACAATTAAAATATTTTCAAATGAAAAACGTAAATTCAAAATTCAGGTGTATTGCAGAAACTCTGTTAGTTCATGACAAAACCAATTGCTCTAACACTATACCTTCAACACTGATACAATTTACAATTTTGATGACAAAACCAGTACATATTAGAAAGGCATTACTGTAAATTTTCTCTGCTAACACATATTGGTGGAGAATACAGGCAGTATGAATGAAACTAAACTCACAAGTATTAAAACATCTGGAAAACAAGAATGCCTGACCAAATAATAAAGTATTGTTCGTAGTGAATACACAGCTGAAAAAATACTTAATTTCGCTATTTTTATCTGCCTCTATGCCTCATGAATGAAAACTTGCATCATATAGTTAGATCTCCAGAGGAAACATGTAAAATCTCTAGTATCTTCACATCTTTAGGTAAGGTAATAGGGAAATAATTTATTTCCATAATGGGGAAATGTGTTGAAAATGTGTAAATTTTAATATGTGGGGATTTTTATGTGGCTGTTTTGAATTAAACTGTTCAATGTACATAGTCACCAAAAAAGCATAGCTTGACTAGCATAATAGCTATAATTGGCACTTGTATTACTTAAAGGTGCACTAAAATAGGCGTGACAAAAACAGAGTCTAAATTTACCACTTCTCAGTTCAATCTCATACTAAAATATATAAAATTCAAAAAAACCCCAAACAATAAAATAAAAAAAGATGAACTTTTTCTGTGTTCTCGGGTGTAAAGAGCAAAACACAGAGTGGCCTTTCAAACATCACTGAACTCCCCTGATGGTCCAGAGATTCATACACCTCCGAAGCATGCAAATGACTGTGCAGGCAATACAAACCCACCACACCCTTCCCGCGGTGTCATCATAGCAGGTTATAAATACCCAGACTACTACTAAAAAAAAAAAGAAATTAGAAAGACAGAAAATTGTGAAAGAATGAGAACAAGAAAATGAGAGGAGAGGGAAAGGGAGATAGAGAATGAAGTAAAGAAGGAAAGGGGAAAAAAAGGGAAGAAAGAATGATTGAAAGATAAAAAGAATACAAAGAGACATAAAAAATAGCTTCTGTAACCATAAGAATCTCACAACTGCATTAGAACGAATGGAAGCTTGCCAAGACTGGCACAAAATTAGTGATGTTACCTTCTTCCCAATAGTGGTAACCATCCCAAGTAAAAGGTGATGAGGACTGGAAGCCTTCCCAGAATTTAATTTTCTCAGGAAAGCACTCAGCATATAATTCTATTAAATTCTAAAACGTTGGATAAGAAAAAACATAATACCAAATTTAAATTGCATGTCTGTATAGACCGTGCGAGTTGTTTTTTTTTTTTTTCCCCAGTAGGGCCACACAGGGAAAGAAAAATGTCTTAAGCATCTGAGAACAGTCATTAAGGGTCTCGAGAGACAGAGAGGGGAAATCTAGCAGATTTGAGCCCAGCACTCTCTTTTGAACCTTATACAGTTTTTCCTAGTTAGAGGTAATTTGTTTAAGCAGGTACAGTGAGGGTAGCATCTGGCTAATGGATGCAGCTTCTTATTAGAAACAGGTCAAATTGTTTATAAATTAATGAAATAACAGGAAACTTCTTAATATGTAATACTAAAAGAAAATAAATTACATTTGCAAGTTGTATCAAATCTCATAGTGTAATTGCAAGATGTAATACTCGAGAAGGACAGAGCTGAATTAATTTTTCTCCTTGGTTCTAATTTTAATAGGTGGAAACTATTCAAATAGCATTTAGTGTTAACTAATTATAATTCCTCTATCTATTTATCTTTATATATTTGTGCCTGTAAGGTGCTTGGGCACTCTTTAGTAAGTAACACTGAATGTGAATACAAAGTAAAAACACCGAGTAAAGCAAGTCATGCTCCCATTAGTAGCAGTAAGGTCTGCTGTGAGGTGGGACAGTGGACTTTCCCCATGAGGTGACACGGGCTACTCGCAACGCTGTATTTATATGGAATTGATTATAGGTTACATTTTGTGATAAAACAGAAGTTAGAAGATGAAGTTCCTTAATAATTTCCGAGTTCAAGACTTTCTCAAAGAACAACCAAATGTCTGTGTTTTTGTCAGGGCATAGGTGGAAGCATCTCTACTAACCAGTATAAGATACTGAAAAAAACAAACAAAAAAAAAGAGAATTCTATAATACAGTTTAAAATAAAAAAGCCTCAATAAAAATGAATGTGTGTACCACAAGAGAGACCAACGAAGGAAAATTTGCTTTGTTTCCACAATCACACAAGACTGTATCAAATTAAAGGGAAATAAACTGCTATTACTTGAGAGGAATACTTTGTATTTTCCCAAATTTAAAACTTTGCCTACCTTTAAACCATTAGAATAAAAAGCAAGAGGATATTTATATATTTACAGTTAGTACAATGTATCAAAACATAAACAAAACCGTAAATACTAAACATATGGCTTTGAGACGTGAAACATAATATGACAATCATTACATATTAAGGTTAAATAAATGCAGAGTAGTATATACTAGCTGTCAAGAAAGAAAAGCCAAAGAAATCTGGAGGAAAGGGAGAATTAACCTTTTCAACCTCAATACAGGAAAAAATTTGTAGTATTTTTCCTACATATTATAGCTACAATACCCGAGTTGTGCTGCATACTGCAAGTTGGTTTTAATTTTTAATAGCAACATATTGATAAATAGACGAGCCAGTGAAACAGTTCATGGTTTCTCATTTTTTTAAAAACTGATCCCTGTCAAAAAGCACTACAGGAGAAACTAGCAAATTACTATGTTATTTTCTAAAGAATGCCTAAATCATTTTACTCAGATTTATATACTGCACACGGACTGCAAAAAGGTTTCCTTGATCAGGTTTTGATAAAACCATTTATTCAATTCCAGTTGTGGTCGATTATAGGAAAACCGATGAGGAAAAAGTATCTTCAGTAATTAATAGATGTAAGTACTGAAAGTACATCAGTGTTTTTACAGTAGTATGCTTTCTAAATAGGAAGCATCCATTCCTATAATCCACAGTTAAGTGGACAGGCTATTTTTTCAAAACAAATACACAATTATGAATGGATAACTTGATTTTGTTTTTTAATCATGGTAAAATAATGCCTCCCTTATATCCTGTTTAAAAATTTGATTTTAGGCCTCATAAATGGGCATTTTTATTTGCAAAGTCACTAGGGAATGTTTTGAGTACTGTTCCGAACAAACCATTAACAACGTTTCAATCTAAAATAACTTAACAAATGTACATTATCAATTATATCCTCTTTGCCCATATTGAAACCACCCTGCCACACGTGTGAAAAGGTATATTGCGTATTTCTAGTTCCTATGGTTACAGAAAAGATGCTATTTGATAGCACAAGTGGTTCATTATAGTTTTGTGTTCTTGAAAGTGTTAGGCTGATAGGATTGACTCTTTAAACAGGTACCTTTTCTGGACCATTTGTCTCTTATGCTTTATTCTTGCAAAATGTGTGTTCCTAAGGGGGAGTTGTGTAAATAAAATCATCAACACACGTAGAGAGAGTACTCAATTTAAAAAAAAAAAAAAAAAAGGTGTTTCAATACTGAAGAGTTGATATGGCAATTATTTGCCCACCTCAGTACACACTAAAACTAAATTCTAACACAAGAAAGAGGTAAAAAGTATTCTTTCTCCCTCTGTGACCCAAAGAATGGAAACATGGCAAATAAATGAAAACCAGAAATTTCTATAATGTCATCTTACTAGAAAATAGAGAAGTCAGACTATCGTAATTTGTAAAGGTGAAATTAGCACAGAACAACCCTCTTTAATACAAAGAATTCAGAAGGTCCCACTGAAATTAATACTTCTTCATAGTCTTGCCATTCACTATGCAAAACCAGAAAAGTTTGGAAAAGCTGGAGTAAATCCATTGACTTTACACCATAACCAGACAAAACAAAAAAGGTGTATTTACTGAAGAATTAAATTATGAAACTTCCTAGAGTGTTTCTAAGAAGATCACCATTAGGGAGGATCTGGGACACTGGAAATTCAGAAATGTCTGATATCAAGTACTGTCAGGTATATTTTCTGAGACAATAAACAGAACAGTAACACAAATATCAGTATTTCTGTTTTGCTGTATCCATTGCCAATATTAACTTCCCAAAGAACTCTTCAGAGCAGTGAGTTGTTGGATAATGTAGTGCTCAGAAAAAAATATCTTTCCTCATTCCTTGCATATCTAAATCCACTCTTTAAAAACTTGGATTATTGCACATAGGAAATAAACACCAGACACATCCCCAAAACTGCTTTACAAAATATCTTCCTACCTTAATAAAAAGCCAGAACTTTGAGGATCCAATATCCTTCCTGTGTGTGGCACTTGAGGTTTATCATTGGGGGTGGGGGAGACGAGGAAATCACTTAAGGGTGGAATGATACAGCACTCTTAAGCAATATAAGTTGGTTTCAAAGCTGACTTCTCCTGGGCAGAGAAAAGTTTTCAATTTAATTCCTTCTAATTGCTTGCCTTAGTTAATACTGTTTCTTGACCCCTTACCATCAAAAATTGGAAAAAACAAGTCATCTTGGTGCCAGTGAGTAAAACACACTGTGCACAGCAGAATACCAATTCCACCAGCAAAGCTGGTGCCATTCCCATTTGCTGTCTTTTTCTGGTGAAGTACATCATTAACAACGACTACAGAAAAGCACAGTAATTTGTTTCTCACGTTAACCTCTTCAGCTCACTACTACACACACCAAGACGGACGGTAGCACTATCGGAACACTGGCATCAAAATTACCCTGCTTCCATCAGGTCTGCTCACTAACAAAAAAATGCTATGCAAATAACCGACAAAGGTCTTATTTTTTTTTTTTCTTCCAAATAATTGATAATTGACTCTACTCTCATTACAATTTACTAGGAGCTCACATAGGATTACAATTTAAAGACAACGTAGTTACTGAAAGCCTCCCACAGCTGGAATCTCTGTTTAGCATTGTAACAATCTGAAGCCTAGGGTTAGGCTACAAAGACTAATTTGCTTTGTTGAAGCACAATTTTAAATTCACTTTATTCACTCACTTAAATTCACTGTTCCGTAATGGTTAAAAATTATGTGTATTAATTACCCAGGTAAAACTTACAGCCTCTGTCTTGAGCTTAAGCTGATAAAGCGTTCCCCCTGTTTAACACATAGCATTATGTTTAGCTTTCAATTTACCTAATAAATGCATTCTCCCAATTCCTTGAGTAGCAGCATAATTTTGAACTGCTTTTGAAAAGCAGAAGCTCACTTAATGTTATAATTCCCTGAGATTTCTGAAATAATCAAGAGCACTCCTGGGAGTGCTCTCAATGGTATTTATCTTTTTTTTAGCCCTTAGGTTGAAAAGTCATTCTGGTTGATTTCTTCTCAAGCTAAATTCTTTCAGGCTTCTCCATCAAGCGGTGGCTGTTTTTTGGAGAACTCCAAAGCCTGAGCTGAGAACTGACCTGCACCAAAGCTGTGAGCTACTCCAAGACCCATCAAACTATCAAGGAGCCCTCCCTCGTCACAGCTGACAGCACTGTGGAACAAGGTTCCCTTTCTATCGTTGTCAGAGCCTTTCTGCAGGCTGAGGAAGGAGATGGACTTTACTGCCTCACCATCTGAGGTGGTCTTTTTTGAAAACTGGATTTCTTCAGCGACAAGATTTCTTTGTGTCAGCCCCAGGCGTTGGGGGGTGTGCACGTGTGCAAAAGTAAAGATGGAAAGGTTGGTGAAGAGGAGACATCAACTCTAAAAATCAGATCCTAGAATGATTATCAGGCTAACAACCACCTTGGTCCAGAGGAAAAAAACCATCAACAGGGGCTTTATGAGACACATCTTTCTACTCTTTACCAGACAGGTGGAATAGATGGGACAGAAGTCTCTGCCCCTCATGCCCAAATAACATTTTTCCTTGTGATGGCTCCCTCAGCTATGAACACAATCTACTTTATAAACAACAAAGCAGCTCAGGAAGACCTCATTCAAGCATAATTCATATGAAATCATCTCTGTGGGGTCCTCGAAATAATTTTTCAGACCACAGGTGTTAACTCCATACTGTGAGGATCTAAGGTGGTGATGCAAAGTGAAGCCAGAAGAAATTTGTTCAGTTTGGGACTATACATCCTTAACACCGGTGCTTCTAAGGCCAAAGTGACAGAGGAGTATCAGTATGTATGTTGTTGACAATAAGGATATATTCTTTTAATACAATGAAGAATCAAGAGTAATGTAACCGTTTATGAAAATAAGATACAAGGCTAAGAAACGGCCCGGTTCATAAATCTGAAAACTAGTAAGACCAGAAGACAGCCATCAGGCAGAAGGGTTTGTTAAGTTTCTACATTATTTCTCTAGAAAGAAGTGCAACTAGTTTTTGTTAGTTCTATAACATTAAAATTGAAGGCATTTAAAAGAAACGTAAAGAACTTTTTTCTCTACACTGTGGAATGAATAATAAATATAATTTTAAAAAAAAAAGGGAGACAGGCACATTTTCCTAAGCTTTTACATATATGTGCAGTCTCGCATACTCTTGCTCATGGGCTATTCGCACTAAGTTGACTAAAGATGCCAAGCAGGGACAGAATATTTATTTTTGAAATACAAATCATCAAGGGATGGATAGTCTCTAGCACTCCCTTGGGTTTGTATTTGTTGTGTCTCAGAGGATTCCTGGGATTGATGCTCAGACAACCCACGGCTCCTCCATACTTGGCCGGACTTGCATAAGAACTTTCTAAATGCATAACTGAAGGTGTCGGAGACAACAATTTATTCTCCCCATTTTTCTGTTCCACATGAGGAATCTATTATGTTTTCTACTCAAATGTTTTCTATTTCAATAAGCAGAGTTGATAAATTATCAGATTTATTCTAAAATAATGTGGAAAATATTTTATTTTATATCCAGGAATAAACCAAAACAAAACCAAAGTAAAATAAAATACCTGCAACAGACACGTGAAAATTTAAACTCCTGCACCTGGGTACTAAGCAGAGTGAAGGCTTTTGTAGGAAAAACTTAAGAGTGAACCATTTTCCTGGAACCTCTCTGCTCAAGCAGGAGGGAGAGAAATACAGGGGGACATTAAGAGCTACACCTATGGCAATCTGAGACGACTTCCTGCAGAAACATTACATTTGAAAATATAAATGCTTATTAGATGAATGGTAAATGGTACAAAGCAGTAATTAAAGAATTAAAAAATACAACTTCCTATTTTTTCCCTGTTCACTGTTGCAATAACTCTCTATAGTTAGCTGGTCAATTAACTTCCCATGTTATTTGACTGCATGCCATGAGTGAAGAACACTGTCTCTCAGAGACATACATTTGCACCTAGACACACAAAATATACACATTTCTTTGCACCCAAGGAAGCATAAGAAATCATTTAGTATTATTTGGTTTCAAATAAATTAGAAAATTCATAATGCATGTACTGAGTAGTGTTGCTTCAAACCAGACTTAAGCCTTATTTCTCTCTTCTGAAAATAATAAAATACTAGGAAAGGACACAGTAAGTTCTTATTTAACATGAAAACTTAAAATTATTACAAGAAGAAATATCAGCCTTCCAGTGAATGCTATTTCATCAATATTTTAATATAATATAAAGGGAAAAGTTGATGAATATTTTAATTTTACATGAGAAACAAATGACAGTTGTAAGAAGAAGGAGAACAATGCCTGAGAAGAAAATGGTTTAGGTAAAAAAAAAAGCCCAAACTTTCAATATGAATAATGCTTTGTGGAACTGAAAAACAGATTGAGTAGTAAGTAGTATATTACTTGTAAAGAGGGGGTAAGACATTACAAAGCTTTGAGAAAAGAAGAGCTGGATTGTAGTAGAACCTCTCTTACAGGAGACAGAGAGTACTTGATATCTAAAGTATGACTGCCTTCAAAATATTTGCCCAAACCCAATTACAGGTCAACAAGCAACTACAATTCACGTACCTCCCTTTGCAATAGCCCGATTTTCACATGCTGAAAAACTGCTCTGACAGTCAGTTATCTACTTTTTGTTTACTGCTCTTGCTCCACCACAGCTACTTCTGATGATGTGTCACTTCTCATGGAAATACATACTTTTCACATGTCTTAACTGCCAGGTACATTTATAATGCTTCCAGGAGTTCGAAAGGATTATGTAATAGGAAAATATTATCCAGCCTATCTCTCACTTGCAAAAACAATAGTTTGGTTTCCACGCTGTCAATTAATGAATGAACATCATCATTTAGGCAACAGGAAAATTTCCTGCAAAACTCAAATTTGTAAAGTGGATTATGACTATTCGAAAAGCTGTATCTTCACAGATATCTTCTTGAACTGCTCTCTGGTAGTAGAAGGGCACATTTTAAGGACTGATCCCACTTTTGCAAACAGAATAAAAAAGATGGAGCCAGGACGCAGTTGTTGAGTTATTCCGGGAGTGGTTCTGTTGCCCAAACATAGGTGTCCCATGCCTAAACAGAGGTGTCCTGTGCTGTACAACAGACTCGGGGTATCTCGCCTGCTGTCCAGCTGTTAATCCAGACTGTCTCAGGCCTCCCACCGGTCTTCTGTCATGTCTGTGAACCCTGTGCAGATATCTTGGCTACATTAAGGCATCTTACGTGGCATTAGATACCTAACTTTAAGCAACTGAATGGAGCTTAAATAAATCCCTCCAAAAGAAAGTTCTGTAACCACACTTTTTTTTCCTCTTCTGAGGGATATATAAACATTTACTATCTACTCCCCTTACACAGCAGATTATTTTGAATTTAAACATACTGTCTAAAGTTTTTATTTCTGAACTGTAAAGGCTAGTTTTGATTTCGACCCACAGTATTCTTAATTGCCAAGATATTTTGCAGTGTAGAAAATCTTTTTCTAAGACTCTTGCAATTAGGAATAATTTGCTGTCAAAGCAGGCATTCTGCTTGATCCAGTTCTTTACACACTATTTCCTAAATTGGAGATTGGATGAGGATTTTTCTGTTTTCAAACAGTTGTTCAACAACAGACAACACTGGCTAGATAATATTCATCTCAGGTTAAATTTAATCTAGTAATACGTGCACAGACTCTTTACAACATCAAAAAGCAAAAAAAAGTATCAGAGGTGCAATGAAGCCTTGTTTGCCATACATAAAAAGGGTACCAAAGGACACTGCAGATCTAATAAATTCTTCAAAGTACCAGATCTTATCCAAATCAAGAGAGGAGTAAAAGGGAATTGCTTGCCTTTTCAGCAAGGATTTATTTCTCACTTGACTTGGTTGAAATACAGACAGGGAAGAGAACAAGATCCTGAACTGATATACATCCATATAGCTCCACCAAATTCAAAAGAATAAACAGATTTCACAGCATCCGAGGCTTAGCCCTCAAGAGATCAGAATTTAACAGATTTTTATCCCTGGAAATAAAAACTTACTACCTTTAAAATCTGCTCTATCAGAGTTCCTACTCCTAAGACAGATGGTCTGAATGTAGTATCACGTTAAGGACTAGTTCAAAAGAAGAACTTCTTTCTTGCAGCAAGCTGATTTTCCCCACAGTACTGAAATGGTTACAGTGAGACAAATCAATCAGAAAACTTCTTTTGCTTTGGGGGTGATACCTCTCCAGTCGTTACTCTGCTCCCAGGAACTTTACAGCTGGTTGAGAAGACATGCAAATTCTCCAGTAAGATCGCACTGTAAACATTTTTTAATCCTTTGTGCAGGGCTACACAGACTAAATTACCAAATAAAGTATTACTTGTATTGGGATGAAATTACAACACATAAAATAATCCTTTTTTCACAGGAAAATTTGCAAGGAGTCTGGGGTTTAACAGTTCTACCATAAATTCCCACTGAAGACAGAAGTTGTATTGCTATGGCATATAAGACTATTCATATTCACTACATTATTTCCAATGGGAAATGTCCATGAGCCATGAAACTACTCTAACCATCTTTACTGTGGCTGATGTATAAAATTATCACAGAATAAGTTCTGAAAATACGTACGGGTTTTTTGTTGTTGTTGTCATTGCTTTTTTTTCTTTTACTATTTCAGATATCTTTCTTTTACTCAATTATTTCGTTTTACTACAGCTTTCTCTCTCCTGGTGTAATTCATAAATTCTCAGGGAAGTAGATTTTCAGCAGAATGATCTAAATTGAGACCAGCCTCACCAGTTCTGCGGTGGTTGAAGACGGAGCCTGATGAAGAAAGCCAAGGATAAAGTAGTAAGCACAGCAAGAGAAGGTTTTCCTTAAGCATATTTTTTTCTTCCCTTTCCCACACGATTACAAGGTGCTGAGGATCTAGTTTACTCCTGGCCCGAATGCAGAGATCAGTAAGGTAAGTGATTAGACTGTGCCAGGGGAGCGGTTGGTTTATTTCCCTACAGAAAGTAAAGGCAGGTTATCGGATTGCTGGTCCATAGGGGATGCAGCACTTCAGTTGTGTGGAAAGCAAGCAGCCTCTGCGTGCCCTTAAGGGGTTTTATTTGAACCTTACTGGTTTTGCTGTGGTTAAAAGAGACAGATTCAAGCATTTTTAGTCCTAATCATTTGCTGCTTTCCTGTTAAAAACGTTCGGGGGTTGCTTTGGGTTTTTTGTTGTTTTTTTTTTTCCTTTTTTTCCTTTTAATGAAGTTTGAACTCTTCCATTTTTAAACTAACCTGTGTGTCTTTATTACAGTATCTCCTAACAATCTGATATGCTTAAGGTACATCCATATTTTGAGACCAATTGAGCTAGTATATGCAAGTATACACTGAGATAAAGCACTCGAGGCAATTCCTTTGAAGAAAAATTTGAAAACACACCGTCTATTGTAATGGGACTACTTATGCCATTTTTTACCAATTTTGATTGCTTTCTTCTAATAAATAGTTTATATGAATGTCGTGACTACAGACAGAATCGCTTTGTCTGCAATACCATTTGCACAGCTTGTACATTAAGGATTTCCACAGGCCAAAGTAGCTACTCTATTCTATTTCGTTAAGATGTGGACAACACAACTCTATACACTGAATTGTATCAGTCTCAATGTGGTGCTACTGGACTCAGAAACTGGCTAGGATTGACAAAATAGTCTATTCCACTATACAAGCAACTATGCTGCTGTGATGTGGAAAAAATTCCATTGCTGTGCTCCTGTATCTTCTTTTCAGACATTAGGTCAGCGGGTGACAAAACAGGCTGGTGGGATATCTGTATCAGTTAAAGCTCCAGAATGTCAGAGTATGAGGTTATTCACTTAAGGATAGCAAAATCTCATGACAGAACTTCATTTGAACTGCTAGTAGAAAATATGCAGGGGTTTCTAGCTGATAAGTTTTACTATCTTCTGTCAAATTAAGAGAAAAGTATCATCTGCTGCTAACTGGAAAGACTAGCATCCAGGTAATCAAACTTCTGTTAATGGGATAAGAAAGCAAAACGTGAAACCCAAATATAATTATAAAAAAAAGAAAACAACAAAAAAAGGCACCCTGAAATTTAAATAATTGTTTGATGATTTCAATAAATATCTACCACGATGTGACAGTAGAAATAATGATTATCATTCACAGTTACATAAAAAGGTAATTTTTTTGCCAGAATGCATGACCTTGAAAAAAGATTGCACTGAAAGTCTTTAACTTAATAAAATTAAATTACTTTAACAGACTATCTCGATTTATTAGAAAATGGGAAAAAGGACTAAAAAATATTAACCAAAAGAGTTCTATTTTACAAATAGCAACATTTAGCAGCTCAATGGTTTTGACAGCTATACTGCATTTATAGTTAAGAAAATATTCTTAACTGTTTAGCTGGTTAAGTGGTATTTTATAACTATTACTGACTCGCGTAGATTACGACAGAGCTGATCAGAAATAAGCGACTTACATTTACTATGTTATTCTTTAGAGGCCTCATGTAACTTTGAAGAGTTGTTAAAATACATTTTAGAGTGTATTTTTTCTTTTTTTTCCCCTCAAATTACGATGAAAAATTAACCCAAGCTGAAAAAGTTATGAATTGTATCATGACCCCTCCAAAATCCTAGTGTCTTCACATTAAATAGACAAAAAATTCTCTGTCAGTCTCAAGTTCAAGTAAGATGATTTCCTACCATCCTCAGCTGATCCACATTCAACGCAACAAGAACAACACAGTTCACATGATGTTTACGTGAAAGTTTAAATTAAAATGGCTAATAATATACAAATATGACTATCTATTTTGATTTACTAAGAATAAACACAGAATGGGAAAGGAAAATAATTTCGGGATAATTTCTGGACTTTCATTTCAGTTTTTGTATTCAAGTGGGATTTTTTTTTTTTTCCCATCCTTTGGCTTTTTTTTTTTTTTTTTTGGTTGGTTTGGTTTTCTTAAGAGACTGACATATAATACAGGAAGGAGGAACAGGGTGCATACTAATTTTGACAGCAAAAGACCGCTTTAATTTCATTTTAAGAACCCTATATGAAAATACAGCATTAACAATAAATGCTTTCCAAAGGCTATAGAAGTTATTCGCACAACAGAACCGAACCGTACAGATGAATCCTAATGCTACAGCAGGAAAGAAACGCATAAACCCTGAGCCGGTACAGAGGCACGGAGTTAAGAGGGAGCAAACATTCTGAAGAAACAAGGTAATGTTAGCATTAGAAAATGAAATAAGCATCTGAATGCATTATATTTGTTGTAACAGCATGAAGGGCAGATGATGTCAAAGCAAGGGGACCTAGAAGGTTCAAAGAAAGCAGTGTCCAAAGAAGTTGGTACTAGTCAAAAATCAAAATGAACTAAAATTTATTCTTACTTAAACCACTCTATTTTAAATAAGATTCATTTAGCTATTAATTCCATCAACTAGAACGTTCACATTGGTATGAAAACAAAATTTTATTTTTTTCCTCAGCAATATTCCTAAATTATTTTCATTCAAATATCTGTAACATTTTGGCTTAATCTCAGAGATTAGCTATATCTGCAATAAAAGAGTTGTAAAAAAACTCAGGGCTCTAAATTCCCTATGATGTACTACAAGTTAATAATCACTTTCGAGGAACTGTGCTTTTTCCAGTGCTTCCTCTTAAAACCAATACTACATTCAGGCAGTACTGAGAAACAGGACAAGGATGCAGGCTAAAGAAGGTATGAATAAAATGACTAAATGAATAGGAAGCATCAAGCAAGTCTAGTAAGAAAAGGGGTACCGTACTGAGCATGCAGTACCACCTACACCAGTAGTCTTCTTTAAAACATAGAGTCTTTCTTTGAAATTGTAACAAAGGTGAAATTATGCCTCCTAACACACCTTTGCGTCAGGCAATGCATTTTTCAGCATGGATGTATTTTACAGGGCGAACTCTTTCTTTTCCCTAGACAAACACCCATTATGAAACTGATTGACAACTCCCTTTCCTGTTGGTGAAACACAGCTTCTTCACAGAGATCGCATCTCAGCGGACTGAGATGGATTGTTTCACACATCATATGGTGACGGAAAGATTTTGATCAGAACTACTAGAACAGGAGGCATAGGCGTCCGCTGGTATTGCTTCAAAGAGTAAGATGAATTTGGTCCTAACAATGACCTCTGGTGAGATACTAGGCTTAAAGCATAAAGTTGCAATTTCTTCTGACATCATTTCATTGCCATCGCCTGGCTCGTCATTTCAAACATTTAATAAAAAGCTGATAGTTGTTTTATACCACAGAGTTCAGCATTTTAGGGTGAAAAATATGCTGTGACCAAATAAGCATAAAATATGGAGGACAATTTTGCACAGCACAAGGACAAAATCCAAAGCTATGTGGGGTTTTTTTCTATTTTTTATTCTCAAAAAAATGAATAAGAAAAGTAACAGGGGTCAAATTATGACTTTTTGTACCTGAAAAAGCCACCAATTAATCTTATAAAGAGGAAATATATAAAATTTAGTTTAATTGCTACAGGACCAGCTCAGAATTATGCAACTTTATTTCTGTGTCAAACCCTTCCTTTCTTTCGACAGAACTGTCAAAGGAACAGATGCACTATGCTTCTTTTGGAGAGTTCAGTCACAAAGCAAGCAAATCAAACTGATATACTTTTCCTTTTTTTTTTTTTTAAATGTAGAAAAATCTTCCTTTTTTCCTGATCCTCATCTATAATGGCTAAAGAAGTAATTCTTTCTCTTCCATCATTCCTCATCAATCCTGGGCCAACATTTAATAATTCATTTATACTTCAGAGACATGTTGAGACTGCTAATTAGTTACGAGAGATTTTGCGCATAATAACTTGATATGTGTCTATGCCAGACAGATGTGTACAGAATTATAATATTTGCACCCTTAAAACTGTCATATGCTCTAGCAACTTCTGCTTAAATAGAATTAAATTAACAAGTAAAGAATAAAATAAATAAAGCCATTTCTTTTTCACCGGCTTTCAAATCAATTTACTTGAGATTCCTTAGAAAGCCATTGAAGGCAAATGGACATAGTTAACAGCATTTAAAGATTTTTCAAAAGAAGGATTTGTTCCAAATATATTAATTATAAATGACATTTCCAGTTAACATATAGAACTAAAACGTGGTTATGCCAGATACACTCAAAATAGTTAATTTAAAATTACTTAGTCAAAAAACAATTATGGTAGAACTTTAGGAAGTTATTTTAAATAACATATGAGAATGGGTTATTTTTCTTTGAACTGCTGTAGTTTCTCTCCTGTAATTATTTTACTCCCAAGTACGCATCATCACGCTGCACTGAACAGCTGAATCACTTTCAGAGTGTACTTTTCAAATGTTCATAGCCTGCCTGTTTTCATAACCAAACTCTTTGGGGACTTATCACTTCAAATGCATTTTGTTCTCAAGCTTGCTTATTTAGAACCACCGTCTTCTCACTTTTAATTGATTTTATATTCACATATTCTTGTATTCTGTGTTTTAACATTAAGCCGCCTTCTCCCGTCAAATATCCACGCACCGTTTCAACAGACACATGCATTTTCATGTATAGCAGCTGTCTTAACAACTGCCAGAAAGACAGATCAGAACTAGTGTGATTGTCTTGCCTTTTTAAAATATTTCAGCTTTTCTATAAGTATTTATATCATGATTATAATGCATTTTGAATGAACACAGCTTTTCAAATAATCTTTTCCCTTATCTTTAATTTGTTTTCTGCTTTAATAGGCATAATCAATAATTCATCAATTTGTGAATTCATAACTATGCCTCTTGTAATGTATTCTTTTCAGTTTTATTTTTCTGACATAATGAAATGAATTCCTATCATACTAACTGTTTTTCTGCTCTTGGTTTCAAAGCACCACCTGTGTAGCGTAGGGGTTTCTTCAAACGAGCTGTTGGGAGTAGATGCCCAAGAAAGACCAGAAGAGATTACCAATTATAAGCAGAATATTAAAGTTATTTCCTTAAAACTGGCATGTCAGAAGAATTTTTGGACAGTGAAGTGGAAGTGCTGAACAGAATTACGACCAATATTTTGCAGAAATAACCAAATGCCATAAATGAAGCATCACCTTCCTTTGACTTCTTCCTGGTTCAGCACAGCATGAAGAACAACCAGCTCAAAAAGTTCTCAGCTAAACTATTGTTAAAGCCAAGAAAGCAAAATCCACAAAGAGTGCAATTGTTGCACAGAATTCCACTCGTACCCTTGAAGAAAACAAAAGCAACTCCATAAACGAATTATTTCCAAGAGGCCCAGGCACAGTGCACGCCAAGGGCAGCAGCGTGGCAGAAATGATGCAAGCGAAACACGCAGAGAGCCCGGTGGCAGCTCAGGCTCCCAGCTGTCTTCCAGCATTCTAGCGACCGAGAGCAGATAAGCTCACAGGATTAAAAGTTTGCCACACCACAGCTTCCGGGGTATACTCTAGACCACCGTATAAAGGTGGAAGGACCCTTCTACAGCAGAGGAGAAAGCTGAAGATGTCGCATCCCAAATGGGAGAAGGATGTGTTAGGGGCAGGTGGCCCACCTCACACCCCCAGCAGCAGTGAGACTGTCTCGCTCTCACAATACCCTCGTGTAACAGAACACGCCTTCGTCCCCATCAGCTAGGGAGTCAAAGTAAACTGTGGCAGCAGTCATGATGATTATCACGTTTTCTTTTGATGCCAAGGCAGACAGCTTCTCTAAGCTGCTGACGGGGGGATACGCTATTGTCACACGGAGTTGCTGTGAGAGCGATGGGACTCCAGATAGAAGAACCACACGCCTTCACGTAATCTTGTAGGATCTAGCTTTATACACTTACACAAACTTGTATTTTAAACTTTCCCTATGTTACAAAATGTCACTGTGATGGGGAATCTAAAGAAGAGAAAATACAAATAAAATGAAACAGAACATTTATGATCATCTTCACTGAACGTGTAATAATTCATTGCAGACATTGGAAGATACTGAGGTTTTAATACTACTTTTGTGTTTCTGAATTCTTTCACACTTAGAAATACTTTGGGACAGTTTTTGTCTCATTCCTTCTATTTAGCCCCATGCCCTCCATCACTAATGAATGAAGTTCAGTGGTTCAGCCTCACGTTTTCTGAAAAACTTGAAAAAATAGAATATTAATGTAGGCCATCAGTACTGCCAGCGAAACCTTCCTGCAACCGCAGTCCCTAGAGCCTAATGAAGACCTCTGGGTTTCAGAGTACCCTGCTTAACAGCGCCGCCCTAATTACAGGAGGATGCCGGTAACTTCTGTCCTCAGCCACTGATGAAGTGACAAGGGAAAGCGACCACACTGTGATTCAAAATTGTAATTCAGTTCTGATGTCCCGAGGTTCAAAGAATCTTTGCATTACTGATGCGAAGTTCTGGCTGAGTTAAAATGAAAGCATTCAGCAGTGGTTTTACAAATTTATGAACTCATTAAACTGCAGGGGCTTTGTGAACTGCTGTAGTTCACATGAACTGGGCTTCAGGAGAAAATGAAGGATAGACAGCAGTGTCAGATCCAACTCATCCAAGAATTCTGCACTGTATTTCTTCTCAAGGAGATCAGAGTCCTAGAAACAGGAAATCATGAAAACCAGTCTGTTTGCTTTTCAGGTTCAATGTTCTTATGGCCCAGCTCTTGGTGTATACCTAGCAATAGCTGCTATCATTTTCAGAAGGCCTAAAAGTATACTCAACAATCATGGCTTACACAAGACATGCTTCGAAACATCATGTTCTTTGCTAAGTAGTTGTCATGAAAAGGCCCTGGCAGATGAACCTCAGGTGTAAAGGGTGGGGCCAGTCTCGCGCACGCTGCGCCTCACCTAAAAAATCCACCGCGCAGGCTTGAAGGGTGTACTCACGTTTAAAGCCCTTCCCAAATCTTCGTCTGCGAAGCCAAGCCATGATGATGATGTCATGAAACAAAGCTCTCATTACTTCTTTTGACATGTTGCAACAGGAAATTTTGACACTACAGGTTTTCTTCTTTGCCCCAGCACTAGCTTATTGCAATTTTATCTACCTGTTGAATGCCTGTTCTTAACCGAATCCTTTACATCACCCAGTCAGTCATTGGTGGTTGCAAAAGAATTCCAAACATTGTAGCTCAGAACTTTGCCTATACCAAAGTCTACACAACACTTCCTAAAACCTAGACTTACCTAAGCCTTTCCTTCTTAATCATAATGGTCGGTACTTTGTAAACTATTAACGTAGAAACAGTGTTAACAATGGATAAATACACAGGTAATTAATTACTGCATTAGTCTATAAACAAAATTATTGCATCATTCTATAAAGAACAAATATATTTTAAACTGATACACATTTCTAAAATTGAACCCATGTATTTACAGGTAATTTACAAGATACTGTGATTGTATAAACACGATGACCTCTTTCTGCTCTGTGAAAATCGGTACAACAAATTGTACAAGTAACCTGATACAGCTGTTACAACTGAGTAACTTACTGAAACACTCCATAATTTCCTACACTGAATTAGAATGGGAGGGATTTTATTTTGGTGTAACCATCAACAAGAAAAAAAATAATCTGTACAGGTAATTACTGATAAACACACAGAAGTGGTACTAGAGCTGGAATTCAGTTGACTGAACTACGAGTACTACTACCCTTTGATATATCCATACCAATCTGTGATAGGCCTCTACTGACTATGACAAAGAAGTGTAAGAAGTGTTCATCCCTCCCCAAATGGCATTTGTAAATGATGTCTAGAAACTTCCCACCCATTAAAAAAATAAAAGAAACCAAAAAAACCCCCAACAAACAAAAAGCTGTATCCTTCTTGTTCTTGTTGGGTTTTTTGACTATGTTATATAATTACACGAAGCTATGTGCCTAAACATTTATTTTACCTTTATACTTCTATCAGAAATGTTAAAAGCATCTCCACCGATACCGAGAACTGGATTCTTCGAAGCTTTATTATATAGTAACATAATGGATATGGAAATTGTATATAATAACATTATGAATACTGATATGTAACTTTTAGGAGCGTAGACTGTGAAATAACTACGTGACTATGATGAGGCACAAACATTTTTGGTGTATGTTGTGCTGCTAAAGCTCGTGGGATGCTCCCCATATGCCTATAATACTAAAAATGAATGCAATCTGCTCAGGATGACACTGCCACCTCTTTGCAGAGAACAACTGACAGGCACAGATTTGAAAGACAACATCGTTTTCCTAAGGTATATGTTAAATTGTTAATTGTTTTGTGAGACTGAAAGCATAAGGATCAAACCCACTTCAAGTACACAAATGCTTGTGAAGGAAGGAGAGCTACCTTCCCAAGGGCACATTTGTGAGTTTTCAGAAACGAGACAGGCTGACCTAGAAGAACATTAAAGAAAACCTCCTAAAAAGTTAAGACTTCATGAGGTGAGAGATGTGTTAGTTCTAGCTATATTAGGTACTAACTACCCCGTACTGCTGGATTGCAATCTCTCTAGAGCCTTTACGTAGAAGGTAGTTATCTAAGGTGCTCGTGTCCATACAGAGTGGTTTGGGTTTCTTTGGGGTTTAGAGGTTGCTTTTTTAAGAATCATTTCCTCAAAAATATATTTTCTTCATAATACATGGTACTGACTATCGCAGAGTTTTTCAGCTAATGCTTCAGAGAGAAGCACCTAAGTCCTGAAGCAAAATTAGATCTGCTAAACATTTTTCGCATAGTACATAAGAGCCTATAGCCCAGGCACAGCTGGACAGGGAAGGGCAAACTGTGACTTTATTGTGAGAGATGCACGGTCGATACTGATCTGAACTTAGGAGGACTGCAGCAGCTGGGGAGAAAAGGTTATGGATCAAAGGCAAACGAGTTACTACTGCTTCAGAAATTACTGCCCTTCCACCTGGAGCTTTGTAACTGACAGCTCTGTCCTGTCCCAGACATAAAATTCATTTAATTCAACAGTTAGAGCAAGCAGAAACAAAAGCACAATCACTACAGCGGATATTCAGTAATTTGCAAAATTGTGGAAATTCTTATTTGCACAGTCCTACTGAAGCAGCACTTCTCTCAGGAACAACAAAAGACGACACCACTCTTAAATACAAGTACTGATTTTGATAAAATAACAGTTGACAGCTTGGAGTTAATCACATTTTTTGCTGAGATAGCCTTTGTCTAAAAACAATGCACAATAATATTAAACCAGATAAATTGTCTTTTCAGAAACAATCACAGTTCCTTTACACTTCTCTTCATGTGATAGAGGTCTTTTCATTTCAAAGCTTGGTATGCTTAACATAGGTGTTTTAAGTATTTTTAATGCTGAATACAGCAGAGTGTATCACTGCGTTTCAGAAGGGCAGTGTGTGTCATCTTTATTACTGAACAAGTAAGAAACTCACTGTTGCTCCCAATGCCAAAGCAGAACTCATTATACGAAATCATTAAATAATGGAGGGTGAGAGCCAGTCTTCTACACAATGCAGAGCAAGCCATCACCATAGACAATTCTGGATGACAAAACAGCATATATAGATTCCACAAAAGAATGACCTAAAATTCACGGCAGAATCTCTCCAAGACTAGAGAGCAGCAAAAATATGTCCTCTAGTTCAGGAATCCAAGAATATATTTGCACAGATGCAAATCTGAGTGTTTTTTCCCCTGGCTCTTTGCTCTTTTACCTAAGCATCTTTTACATTTGGCTAGAGGTTTCACCAGACTAAGTATTTTCAGGATCCTGCAAATTTGGGGGGCGGGGGGAAATGTTTAGCAAGCCTTTTTGTTGGTAACATATAATACCTGCATGCGCTTATTTTCACCTAGGAGCATCTGACTTTTTTCTCCTGAGTAAAACTCTTTTAAATGTGAGTGTCCCTTTGACAGTTATATTAAAACTCAGAAGGACTATTAGAATTTTCTTTTAATTATTTTGCTTAGCCTTTAGGTATGCGTTCTAGAAAATACATGCAATAGGTACTATAGATGGATAAATATTATTCAAGATCAAATACTCTGAATCTAGTTGAGAAGAAATACACACTGAAATGAAATACAATATGGATAACTAATTGATCACCATGAAAAGTAGGCTAGTGTTTAGGCTTTAAATCAATTAACTGATCTCAGAATCACAGCTGTTGGTTTCAACCAATATAAATCACAACCTTTTATTAGGAGAGAAAAAATAACGCAACAATCTGTCTTTATTTCAACCGCCTCGCACCCCACATTAAAAACCCAAGTTGTAATGATAAGAGATGTCTTGTGCTTCAAATATTAAATCACACCACAAAAGTGTGGACAGACAATAACATATGGGCAAAACCAATATAAATTGGCATGACCAACTGGAAGAACAATTTTCCTGTGTCTAACATGATCATGATAAACTCCTCCCCTACTATTTAGCAAATAAACTTCATTAATGTATTTGTAAGGTAATTTTAAACAGCTTTGGTTTTTTGCTCTCTATTTCATCCCATCCCATTTCATTTCATTCTGTTTACCATTTTATTTCCACCAGGATTCCTAAGGCGTACTGAGATGTCTGAACCATTTACTGTCTTTATAATAACTGTTTCTGCCACGTACCACAAGTCCAGAATATACCAATGTCTTCTACAACGGGAGTGACCAGTGTCCAAGAACTCTAATTAGCCATTAAAGTTCTAAGCTGTAGCAATTTGAAATATGATATATTGAAAGACATTTCTGACTGATTTAATTTCTTTTTTGTGTCAAGAAGCTTGTAGAACCCACCCCAAGATGTCATCACATTAAGCAGATGGAAATCTGACAATACATTTGATTCTGCTAAGTTTTCTATACAGTCTTACCAAATTATAGAATAGCTTAGTAAAAGAATGCCTTTGCATTATTATTTAATTATTATTTATTTATTCTTTCGGGGAAAACAAACACAAATCAAAGCAAACAAAAAAAACCCAGAAAACAACAAAAAAAAAACCCCAACCCAAATAGAAACATGCTGAATATGAGATTTTTTTTTAAAATGCCTCAATTTTTGGTTTTGTCTTCACAGGCATAAACTTGAGAAGTTCCATGTAGAAGTAAGAAAAGAAAATTTCCTCATAAGGACAGTCAGGCAGGGAAGCAGGTTGCCCAGAGAGACTGTGTGACCTTCAGGCAGGGAGATTTTCAAGACCTGACTGGAGCGAACCCTGAGCAAGCCAGTCTGGCCCTATAGCTGACACTGCTTGAGCATAAGGTTGAAGACTACTTGATGTCCCCTCCAACTGTCCTATAATCCTACAGTAAATTCATTATTTGTATAAAACATCGAAGCAAGGTGTTGGTATCAGCTTCTGAAGAACTGTGTGTTATTAAAGATTTGTTCCACTTTCGAAATACAAATTGAAGAGTTAGCTTTGGTTCTGTATCTATTACAGTCACTCCCAAAACAGTCTCATGCCTAAAAAGTTATACTAAATATAGACCAGAGTATTCCAGTCATTTATAAGTCTTACACCTAACTCTTGCAGCCTCTTATCTTCAAGTGGTTCATTCGGTTCTGAAAAGTTTTTTGTCTTAATGTGACAGACATGATATAACTAAATGAAATATGAGCACAGCCTGAGTTACTTAATCATTGCTACCACAAAGCTTTCTTTAAATTGTAAATTTTAGCAAATTAGAAAGTATTTGATTTTGAAGCAATTTTTTAATAAATAAAAATTAGCATCTACAACTGGTTGCTGTTGCTAATATCTGCCATTCAAACTGACAGCAGGAATAAAACCCACACAGCAGGTGTGTTCCAGAATCAGAACGTTGTTGATTGGCAGTTTTATACATTCTCTTATATCGAAAAATATTTACATCAAAAAGGAGCTGAGTTTGGGCAAATATAGGTTCACAAAGAGACACAGAGAAAAGAAAAATTCCCACTAAAGAACTGTTCCTAATTGGCATTCTGCTCATCCTGCGCACGAAGGAGAATGTTTAAAATATTTAACAGAAAAGTAAAGTTCAGCATTGTTCCAAGAATTTCCTGAGGAAAATAACCAGAAAAATGTAAGACACTGCTTCAACACTGAAGAACGCTTCCTCTTAAAGAGAATACATCCTACCAAAAATGGCAATAATTTCATAATTATCTTGCTCATTCACATATACGATGTATTTTTTTCAATAAGATACTATTTCACACTCCTATTTGTGTTTTAAAAGTTTGAAAAAAACTATTACTATCTGAAAATTGATGATTCTTTTCCTTCTTCCTCCTCAATTCCATATAAAAGCGCTAGAGTCAGCTCCCATGAAAACATGAGTAAAAGTCATTATGAAACCGACTAAGAAATACATTTCTTAGACTCCAGTCCCACACACGGTTTGCATAAACTTCTCCCTGCCTCTCTATTCACGAGCATCTTTTTGCTTTTTATGTAGGAAATAATTTATAACATCAATAGTAGCCTATTGGGACAGAATAGCTTTCCCATCTATTCCACAGGGGGTCAGTGACCTCGCCAAACGAGGGAAGTGAGTGCAAGCTCTTCCAGGTTAGATGGCAGCAGGCTTCCATGGAGACTTCCTTAATAAAGCTAAAGAAGAGCAGGCTGTAATTTATAACATCTCATACAGCTGAAAATGCACTAGAAGCACCATATATCTTTATCCAAAAGGAAGACAGTAAGGTCTCAGGCAAGAAATGACAGGTGCGCTCTCAAAACAGAAATTAAGAGGAAAGGAAAAAATTACATTCATCCTACAATTTACTGCCCAAGTCTTTAGCAAATGAAGAAATGAGATAATTTCAAACAAAGCCACATTATGTACATCTTGGTTTCTTTATGGAGAAACAGAGAAGGCTGTTAGCCAAGTTAAATGTAAACATCACCTAAAAACATTTCTTTCTCTTCCAAGACTGTTTTTGATACCATTTAGAAGTTTCTCTTCGAATCATTATTTATTAACCTAATCGTATTAAAAATGGTTAAATAAACGTATTATCAAGAAGTCTATGGATCAGCTGCCTCCCTTCTTGTTGAATTAGCATTTGTTTGTACTTTTTTAAGACGGTCTCTACAAATAAGTCATAAACATACATCCTGCTGAAATATTCATTTATGTTAAATAATTTTGGTCCACACATTTCTGCTGTTCAGTGTTACTTGCACTGAGCATACAATAACAACCGGTGGTGACTAATATTAAAATTTCATCTAACTCAGAGTTTTCCTCATGTGCTTCAGTTTCAGACATAACTAATGTAGTATTAGTATTGAGCTTAATGAATTCCTCTTACTACTATGTTTGAAGTTACCTAGAGCAATTGTTATCTTAGAATCTCTCAGCTATCACATAAAGTCTGTTAAGATAGATTACAGCAGAGGCAACATATTCAAAAAAGCTTATATAATTAAAGAGCTTAAATCCATATTACAACAATGGAATATAAAAGACTTAAGAGTTCTAAATGAAAACCAAATTACTAACTTTTTCCATAAACCTTTAAGTCATACAAGTGAGCAAAGTTTACAAGTCCTCTGTGCTTCACTGGTAGCAATTTAGATGGTTTCCTACACTGCAGCATTGAAAGAAACAGACTGTTGTGGATGTGAAATACAACACAGATTATGAGAGTGTTCTATTAAATAATTGCCCTTATTAATCCAGTTCATTGGCAGTAACAGAATCAAGTGTTTCCGAGTCACAACAGGGAAAAGATTTTTGAGACTTGAGAGAGATGCCCATATTGATTTGCCCGTGCTCTGGATGGTAAAGTACCTGGAATCTTTGGTGGGTAAATGGATTCAAAGCTTTTACCTCCTGATAAATGAAAAAGATTTGTGAGAAACAGTAACAAGCTCATGCTAATTTCTCTTGCAGATTGGTATTTTATTAGTTCTCAGTATTGTCCTACACACCAGCTTTCCCCTCCTATTGGAGCACCTCAAGTTGCCCGTTCTTGTAAAAGAACCTAAGACTTCTGTGAGGTCTGTGACTAAATTCCATGTGGTCTGAAATATCTGTTTATACCCAAATGATTTTATTTTTGGAAAACACACATTAGCCATTGTATTCTGGGTGAATATGACAACCTCATCCTGTTTGCAACACTTATTAGGGAAAACAGACACATGATTTAGTCATCAGGGAAATCTTTTGTATGGAGTGAGTAAACAGATATATTAGTTATGCAGTAAATTTATCACATTTGTTTATCCTCAGTCACTTCAACCATTTTCTAAACTTGCAAACTCCAATTATTCATTTCCTAGTCATCAAAGCTCAATAAACAAACACAATACTTTCCAAATTCTTAATCATTAGGAATGCTCCATCCTCTTTTTACCAAAAAAGGAATCCTAAGTCAATACTGCCCTTTTTATGCAAGCTGAACAAAGTGGCCTGGAAGATCAAAGGTCTTCCACCACTCGGAAAGAAATTACTTCCGCTGTGGGTATTAAAGCCATGTCCGTGCATGTTCCGCAGGTGGGGGTACTCAACAAAGGGTAACAGCAGCTTCCTGAGACTTCCCGATCACCTTCTGTCTAGAAGATGATTCAGTGTAAAAATCTTAACTGCAGAGCAGCATAGAGCCTTCTTAATCTATTCGTACTTGGTATATTAGATAGCATAAAACAACACTGGAAAGAGATTAAAAGAAATGCAGAAGGCAGCTTGGCAAAAAACACTGAAAAAATCTCAGAAATAAAAAGAAGCAAAATGAAAATCAATCTGGAACTTTCTATAGGCAAAGCTGACTAAGCCAAATTGATTGTAAATAACTCGTAGTAAAGGTTTCCATTAGCAACATGTGGTTGCCTTGTATATAAAATAAAGACAATTTTATATTAGTGACAAGATAATAAAAATAGGCTTCCCTTTGATATTTGATTCCTCCCGCATCAAAGGAAAATTAAAGCAAAGGTTCCCATCTGGAAATACCTTAGGACCTTCTTCGTAACTTAGTCTCTCAGTTCAAATTGGTATTACTTCTGTCCTAACAGAATGGTCACCTGATGATAAGCTTCCAGGTAACAGTCAAAGCTTTGAACATAAAGTCTGTATGCTTTCTGATTGCATTTGTAGTGATAGCTTGAATACTACCACTGTAAGTGCACTCTTTATGCCTTACTTTTATCAGTCTTTAAGCACTGTATCAAGATATTTAAGATAGCAAGTTAGTAATTCTCTTCTTTGCTGTGACAATCTTGTGTACAGTGACGGGGTTCCTGAACCCTCTCCCTCAAAGAGAAAACACCCAGGCAGTGTCCAGGTGATGGCATAACTCAGATCTTCTGAGCGACTCAATGGAGAAGCTTCCATCTCACCACTGACTGCAAAAACAGTGTAGGAAGTGGCATTCTCGGAGGAAATGAGTCTCTGCAAATATACTCTTGCTTCTTGTTAAAGCTAGTTTTACGAATAATGTAAAACTTGCAAGAACGTGTAGATTCAAAGATGCAAAGATGCCAAAGGAAGAAAAGTAGAGAACATTTTTTTCTTCTAAAACATAAGAATTATATTGTCTAAGTAAAGATCAGATTACAGTTCACATATGTCAAGCAGAAAGGTTTACATTGCTTCTGCAGCTGGTATTTGATGTCAGAGAATACCTCAGCAAGGGAATAAAACTCAGCCTTATTTCTACTGCGTGAGTCATCACAAACCAGGCTGTTAAAACGTTAACTCTTAAAACTGAAGCAGCACTCTTGTGCATGGAAGAATACATGAATATAGAAAAGCCCATGTAATAATATATTATGTCAGTAAGCATATTTGTGTGTGTATTTTATCCCATACCTCTATTTTGCAGTACTGTTTTGTTACATTCTGCATAGTTAAACTGATCTGCTACAAGAAAATTTAATACTATGTCTTTAAAGTTTGCCCTTCAACCAAACTCAGATGAAAAAATATCACAGATCACTCAATGGAACAAATCCAGCTAGAAAAGCATACAACATAAAAGCAAGTTCAGAAATAAATTCTAAACTTCTCCATCTTAAGAAATAAATGAAAGTATTTCTTTTTTCCCCAACCGCTATTAGAAATATTGTAATTTTTAACAGCTGAAGGATTTTTAAGAGGTCTACATTAACTATATACAAATGTACAAATATTTTTGTTATTCATGGTGTTATTTCTACATTACAAGTCTTCCTTTAAAAATGAGATTCTACGAAATTTAGACAGCCAACTCACTTTGTATTGAAAGGAAGTTTCAGAAGTAAAATACAAGACAGACAGAATTTCAACATTTTCTATCAGACGACTTGTTCAATAAGCCTTTGGCACAACAACACTGTTTATCACCTATCTTACAGATATGCATATTTAAACAGTTAAATATTGGACAAGATGAATGTTGAAGGATTCTGTATGGAGATGGCAATGGAGGAGATGCAAGGTACACAAACACGCACATACAAAAGGAGGTCTGAATACAAAAATACAATTTTACAAGACATTTTTAGTGCTTTTAAAAGCAGAGTCCATGGCAACAAGTTGCTAAAATTCTTTTATTCTTAATTGTGGATGTGAGATGTAGAGTTCAAGATTCTAAACTCAAAAATTCCTAAGGAATCCTTAAAATTAACTTTACTTCCAGTTAAAAAAATCAAGTGCAAAACCAGTTATAAAATACTAACCTGTACTGCTGTTGTACAAATTCTGAAAACGTTAGCTCAATCATAAAGAAAAGTAAACGGAGTGCTGATAGCTATTTTTTTCCAAGTATGCCCATTCACAGCCTGTCCAGTCCTACAATAACATGGTTTTAATTAATCTTAATCCACAAGATTAGTTTACCTGTGCACTTGTCTATGTGAAATGAATATAAATATTACAGTACCACCTATGCATTTAAATCACAAAGCTCACCAACTTCTGTTGGCAAGGTGAAAGATAAAAGCCACAGAAGGTCCTTCCCAGCCTCTGTCACTAATGATAAACAGCATTAACTGCTTCTGCAGACACTAATGCTGCTATCTTGGGAACGCAGGCAGCCACCACAAGAACTTTACAGCTTCACTAATCATACTCTTGTTTGTCACAGAACACCAAATAAAATCTCAACAAGAAAAGGCAATAAATATTAACAGCTATGAACAAAGGAAGGTCACATTAATATGTAGATCTTTAAATACAAGATGCTTTCTTCATTAACTAAATAACTTGTTCATTATTATAGAGCATCAAGGGGGCATAAGGGAGAAAATGCATTAAAAAAAAATCCCTGATTGAGAACTCTAATATATTATCTACTCAACATTTAATATTTTGAGAATAGAGATTTTCACTTGTTCTGCTTTTAGTTCAAGGTTGTAAGATGTTTATATCACCTATTTTGTAACCCACCTATGTTGTTCAGCTTTTGTTTTACCAAAACCGATGGGCAAAGCTGGGTTTTGGCCTGCATTTTTCTTTTCTTTTTTTCTCCCCAGATTTTTGATTTTTTTTCTAATTAGAAAGAGCGTCAAGAGCATATCTGGATATTTTCCTGTTTCTTTTAGATCACATAGACACAGTGATGGTTACCATTTCCCCCCCTCCAAGGTCTAGGTGAAATTCTCTCTATCATACACTGCCTAATGCTCCTTTAAAAAAATATTAGCTAGGCTCAAGTTGCCACACCAGTGCCCCTGTGGACATATGCTTAGGTCTTGCAATTCATCTACATCAGTAATATTTTTATTATACAAATGCTTGGTGAAGGATTAGCAAGTACAAAAAGAAATGAGCATGCCCAAACTCCACCCTCCCTTGTATAATGCCACACCTAACCCAAATATATTGTCTACACCCAATTAGTCCAACAGCTTCATACCTACATTTGTTCCCTGGAGCTCCCCTAAGCCCCTGCCTATACCTTGGCAAGCTGTTCCTGCCTCCCCTTCACTCGACACCAATCACAAGGCTCCCTCTGTTCCAAACCCTGGGGTACAGCTCCTTGCGATGTCACGCACTCTCTTGAGAAATGACAAAAATAATGCAAGATTAACATCACCAGACAGCACACCATTCTTAGAGTAGGAAAGTTGCACAGGCTAATCCCAAAAGTGGTTGTGAGGTATATTAGCGAGGCTGGCCTTTTGGGAGCATAGGAAGAAAGCCCAAGTGAAATAATCACCTCAGAAAAAGCAATTGGAAAGCCTCACATCCTAGCCCCCCTTACGCAGGAACTTCCCTTTCCCTTCTGTTGCAGTACCAACAGGTGCCCAAACGCTCCTTCACAACAGCCAAAGCATCACTCAATAGCACCGTATTTATGCGATCTTTCTTGTACACAAGAACGGAAGATAAAATGAGATTATCAAAAGCCAGTGTCCTGTGAAGGGCACAACAGTCCTTCTGTCGTGGCTCAATAATACCCTTAGATATATAACCCCAGACTCAAGTGCATGTTGAGAAACCTGAACATTAACAGTATTTAAGACGTGGTGAAAATGAAAAATGGTATTTTTATAATCACTTTAATATCATACAAAAAAGTCAGAATTCTTAAGGTGCAAATACATTTAGGGATATATTCAAATGGATCTTCAGCTGGATGATTCTTTCATATGTATTACTTAGAATAAATTAAGGCAATTCTATTTTTATATATTGTACTGTAAACAAGCAAACTTTCTATACTTAAAGGCTTAATTTATTTTTAAAAAATACCTACACTTTTGAATTATTTGTTACTCTATTATTGGCACATACGGAACACAAGTCAGCCTTGACAGTGGTATGAACTGGTCACATGTCTAAAAATAATCACTGAAAATTAAGCACGCCAAGTCTCACCAGCATTTCAGACTGCTAGTGATATGCCAGATTTCAGGGATACACAGCTAAAAAATTACACAATACTTTGTGTGAATCAGCAATAAAAGTTTTAAACTTGCAACAGGAAGTCTTCAGAGGTGTAAAGAGAAGAAATAGCTGGAATTTATTATGAGACCAGGCTCATCTACAAAATAAGCTGAAAACACATTCAGTGCCTAAGTTTCATATTTACTTTACCTGCCCTTGATCTAATTCCTTTCAGACTTCAAGTCCTACTAGGAACTTCAAAAAACAAAGAAAATTAAACACTTGCTTTTGTAGAAATTGTTTTAAGTAAAGGAAAAACTGTTTTATTAAACTATTGCCTATAGCACAACAGAATGGGATGCAGGAATGAATAACATTCATTCAGTAGGCTTATTTACATCTATCCTTAAGATTTTCACACTTCTCATGAAAAAAGAGAGTATTAATATATAGTTTAATCCACCACCAAAAAATGAGTTTGACTTTATTTTAATAAAAATGTGGTCTAAATATTTTGTCTTGCCATGACCAAAAGTCACAAGGAGTATCCAGAAATTCAGTAATATTTCTTTCACTAAGGACATAGAAACAACTAGATCAAGTTACAAAGCCAGGTATCATTACCAAAAAAAAAAAAAAAAAAAAGAGCTTAAGGACAAGCTTGTGATCAGGACAAGCAAGTGTCAAGCTTTCTCAGAATTTTCTGATATCCTGAAGAAAGGCATCATTCAAGGATTTCCAGTACTGGAGTTGGTATCTTCCCAATTAATTGCTCTAGAAGATTTTTTTCATCTCTAACCCAGTTGTTGCTCTTTTAGCTTAGGTAAACTTTTTGACATCTACAACGTTCTGTGGCAAGCATTTCCACAGCCCAGCGGTGTGTCAGTTTAAAGATACATTTCTTCTGGAGAGTTGAAACTCTCAGTTTGCCTTCCATAGCCCGCACTCAGGAGAGGACCCTCTGGAAAGCAGAGGGAGCTTCCCGAGGAGGAGTCTAAGTTAAATACTCCTTTATCTTATGGCCATTCACCCTTTCTTTTTACTGGTTATACAGCCTAAGGGGCTTATACTTTCTGTAATACATGTATTCTTTCTAAACGACTAGACTGCATGCATATTTCATAAACATATCTCACAGAGGGTCCCCACAACCCACCCCTAAAGTGATGGATCTCAGTGGTGAAAGGTTCTGAAAAAGGTCGTAAAGGCGGTCAACCAGAGAGACACGTGATTTTTTTTTTTTGGAGATCATTCAAAGCCAGTATCAAATAGAACAGCAGGATCCCAAAACGATATTTCAGACAAGACACTTTCAAACAAGACTGTTGTTTGACTTTCAAGCAAAAGACTTTTAGAACTCATTCATCAAAAGGTAAACAAACATAAGAGACCTTATCACACACCTACAGCAGATATAACAGAGAAAGGAAAAAAAAAAAAAATCACACCTTTGACAAAACGGGAGATAAAAGTAGATAACAGGAAGCAAACAAGGAACCAGATTAAAGTCATTATCTTGAGAACTTGTTTCAATTCAGATCCATTCATCAGAGATCTACTTCACAGCAAAAATTTCTCAGGCTTTAAAAAGAAATCACAAGAAAAGCTGTCATACCAAAACATACCGTCATGTAATAACCGAATGCTTTACCCCTATTATTCTGTTAGGACATAAGGCTGTCAGTAAAGCACCAGTGAAGCAATTTACTTTTCACTAGTCTCCTCATGAATGAAGGAAGAGCAGTTCTCACCGTTGGAGGAAAAAAGAGTAGAGGAAAAGATTGCACATGTGAAACCTTCCTAAAAGAAAAACTTTGCCTGTTTTGAGCAAATTCAGATAGTTTTTTTGGTCATAAATTATAGGCTTAGAAAGCACTTGTCTCTCAAGAAAGGAAGCTATTAAAGTCATAATCATGGGTGAAACTGAAAGGGGCAATTAGGTGGAAGTCAGGGCTTCTCTATGAGAGTGGGAGGCAGAACATCAGCAATGGCATACTTATGCCAGCCTTTCTCGGCTCCTTCCTAGTCAGTGAAGAGCGACTGGTTCCACTGAGGTGTGAGCTAGAGAAATTAAGCGCTTACTCCTGTTATTTATCTAAAAGAACCCGTTTCTCTCCCTTGAGGAAGCTTAGAAGTTTGAAAAATTCAAAACTCAAGAAAATGAATTTGGGAAGCCAAAGCCCAGGAACATTAGCTTTCCATGAGGGAAAAATTTCTTAAGAATAGAGTGCAATATAGATTTCTTGTCATTCTGTTGCATTAAAAAATAGGGTTGACAGACAGTAATGCAAATGGATTATCCCAGTACAGATAAATATTTGAAAAAGTTGTACATATCCAATACAGTAAGTGAGGTTAAACACATGCTCCTAAGTCCAACTTACATTGTTTTTTGATCTAAAATTCCGAGTTTGGACTTAGCAGGAATGCTTACAGGGCAAAGTTATCCATACGGCCTCAGGTGACTTCCTGCAAGAAATTCTGTTAAGTACCATAAATAATATTATGTCTCCATATAAAAGACTTGTCTGAGTTTTTGAAGAGTGATCGATCCTACTACATTACTAATACAGATCTACTGGTCATTATGATAGATAGGGGCACTTACTTCACTATCCTTCCAACGGATCATACCCTTCTTAGTCATCTCGGGATGCAAGAAATCATTTATACCCATTTCAAAGCTGTGGTTGGGATATACTGTGTGCAAATGACCAGTATGGCAAATAGCAGTGAATTTTTAACAATTACCAAGTTTCTTTTTATTGGCCTTGCAGAGAAATATATCAGCTGTCGTACTACTGATTGGGAAGACCACCTTAGGGAAAAAAAAAAAAATCAAGACAATCATCCTAACTCGATAATATCTTTCAGGATAGAATTTTAGGTTATTTTTCTTCTTCTGATCCCCTCCCAAGGAGATCATGTGCACTTGTGTGCTCTGAATTAAGTAGATATTAACAGAGCATTATAGTGCATTTTAATTTCATATATTTAAAATGCACATGCTACACATCTCATAGCTGCAGTTCGGTTTTTTTCTTCCTTCATCTTTAAAAGTGTATACAAATACAGGACCATTACTTCCAAATGAAAGGATCACTTGGAAGTCCCAGATATTTTTCGCCTCCAGTACTATCATAAGTGATAAATTACAACAAATTTCAAGCCTAACAAAACAACACTTTAAACTGCATTGTCATATTTATTATAAAATTCCTGGTTCATTCATTTTGGCATTTCATACAACTGGTTCTGACAGTGATTAACAGGGTTTGGGCTTCTGCTGTTTCACCCAAGAGAAATAAAACACCGAAATCTCTGCAGGTGTGTAATGGGCCAGGGATTCACAATCTGTTCTGCAAAGTCAGACTTCAAAGACTTCAGAAATAAAAATCCTAAAGTTGGCATTGCCTCTGTAATCATTTAAAGCTTTCCGCATATTTCAAGGAATTCTAGTTTCAATGTTTTAATCAGCACTGTTATTCAACATTTTTCTGTAACAATTTAACCAATTGCATGATAAATTCTCCATTAGCTTTGAGTTTCACAAAACAAATAGCAAGGAGTAAATGAGAAAGTAAATAACAGAACAACCTGAATTATTAAGTACTTATTTGAACTTGAAAGGGGTTTTCACTTATTTGAAGCACACTGTACAACTTATCTGATGCATGTAGGTAGTTAGAATTATACACTAATTACAAAAGAGCAATCAGACAGTTGCACCTGCAGTAAAGGAGCCTCAGGACAACACCCCTAATTGATTCTGTGATTACCTACCTAGAACTAAAACAGAATAAGAATTAAAGTTCAGGTTATAATTTCAACTCCTTTATAAATGAAAAAAAAGAATTAAAGATAAACCCTGCCAAAAATGGGTATTTCTAAAGATCTTAATACAAAAATACTGACTTCTGTGTTACAGAAATTTCAAAAATGTATCTTATGATTCAGTCTTTCTATTAAGAAGACAATCACTGGATAAGTTTGTGTTTCATTTATGTTTTTCTTTTAAAGTGCATTTTCTTATATTCAATATATTTGCTTTTATAAGAACTTTAAGAAGTTTTTGCTCCCTCCCCAAGTGGTATTTTTCTTGACATTTGGCATCTAGTTTGAAATTTTGACTCATTTGTACTTTAAAAGCATAGTCTTTAAACCATGAGACTGAATATTTCAGTCTTAAGACTGAAGTACTGTAGACAGCAAATAAAAACAAATTCCTTCCTATTTCCCCTTAGTTAGAAGGTAAAAACCTTATTTCAAAGTCCACAAATAAACCTGATAGTCACAGCTTCAAGATAATCAGAACAAAATGAGTAATTCCAACACAACATAAACCAATGGAAACTATTTATACCATTTTGCTGAAGACTCAGTCAAAACCATTCATTTAAACCAAAAATAAAATTATCTTCTTGATCATAATAAAATAACATTATCGCAAAGATAATAATAGAATCACAAAGATGATCAAAGGACTGGGAAGCTGCCAAGTGAGGAAAGGCTGAGAGAACTGGGTTTGTTCAGCCTTGAGAAAAGAAGGCTTAAGGGAGACTTTATCACCATGGTCCAGTATTTAAAGGGTGCTACAAAGAAGATGGAGACTCTCTTTTTTATAAGGAGTCACATGAAAAAGACAGGCCTAATGGATACAAGTTACTCCTGGGGAGATTCAATTTGGACCCAAGAAGACAATTTTTTCACAATGAGAACAATCAACCATTCCCCAGGAAAGTGGTGTATTACTCAATACTGGACACTTTTAAGATTCACCTGGACTGTGCTTTTTGCCAAAAAATGTTGGACCAGATGATCCTTGAGGTCTCTTCCAACCTGGTATTCCATAATACTGTGATTAGCAGAAGGAATAAGCCAAACAAATCTACCATAAGAGGAAGGTTATAAGAGTTGAAGTACCATACAATATTAAGAACTGTCCTTACTAGATGATGGCTAACTCACAAAAAGGTCTATCAGATGTCTTTATAATTCTATAGCTGTTCATAAGCAGCTAGGAGAAGTCCCACAAATACTACTACTTGTTCTCGTGGGGGACTTGAACTCACCAGACATCTGCTAGAAATACAATACAGCAGAGAGGAAACAGTCCAGGAGGTTCTTTGATTGTGCAGAAGACAACTTCCTGACACAGCTGGTGAGGGAGCCAACGAGGGAAGGTTCTCTGACAGACCTGTTGTTCAAACACAGAGAAGGACTCGTGGGTGATGTGAATGTTAGAGTCTGCCTTGGACATAGTGATCATGAGATAGCAGAGCTTTCAGTTCTTGGGGAAGTAAGGAGGAGGGTCAGTAGAAGCGCTGCCTTGAACTTGCGGAGAGCAGATTTTGGCCCATTTAGAAGACCGGGCAGTCCTGAATGACAAAGGACTCCAGGAAGGCTGGACATTCCTTAAGAGGGAAATCTTTAAGGCGCAAGAACAAGCTGTTCTGGTGTGCCATAAGACAAGCAAGTGGGGTAGAGAAGACTGGCCTGGCTGAATAGAGAGCTTTCGTTGGAACTCAGGAAGGAAAGAAAAGTCTATGACCTATGGAAGAAGGGGCAGGCCACTCAGAAAGACTACAAAGATTTTGTGGAGCTGTGCAGGGAGAAAATTATAAGGGCCAAAGCCCAGCTAGAACTTTATCTGGCCGCTACCATAATGGCAATAAAAATTTTCTTTAAGTACATTAACAGAAAAAAAGAGGACTAAGTAGAATCTCCGTCCTCAACCAGATGCATGGGGAAACATAGCAGTGTAGTGGTCAGTGGCAGTGACTACAGTAGTGATCAATGGCTTGATGTCCAGATAGAGACTGGTGACAACTGGTGTCCCTCAGGGGTCCGTACTGGGACCAGTACTGTTTAATATCTTCATCAATGACATCAACAGTGGGATCAAGTGTACCCTCAGCAAGTTTGCAGATGACACCAACCTGAGGGGTGCAGTTGACATGCCAGAGCGATGGGACACCATCCAGAGGAACCTGGACAAGCTGGAGAAGTGGGCCTGTGTGAACCTCATGAGGTTCAACAAGGCCAAGTGCAAGGTTCTGCACCTGGATCGGGGCAATTCCCAGTATCATTACAGCCTGAGGGATGATGGGATTGAGAGCAGCCCAGCAGAGAAGGACTTGGGGGTACTGGTGGATGAAAAGCTGGACATGAGCCAACGATGTGCGCTCATAGCCCAGAAAACCAACCACATCCTGGGCTGCATCAAAAGAAGCGTGGCCAGCAGGTTGAGGGAGGGAATTCTGCCCTTCTACTCTGCTCTGGTGAGACCTCACCTGGAGTACTATGTGCAGCTCTGAAGTCCTCAGCACAAGGACATGAACCTGTTGGAGAGGGTCCACAGGAGAGCCACAAAACTGATCGGAGGGCTGGAGCACCTCTGCTGTGAGGACAGGCTGAGAGAGTTGGGGTTGTTCAGCCTGCAGAAGAGAAGGCTCCAGGGAGACCTTATTGCAGCCTTTCAGTACTTAAAGGAGCTTATAAGGAGGATGAGGCCAGTCTTTTTAGCAAGGCTTGTTGTGATATGACAATGGGTAACAGTTTTAAACTAAAAGAGGGGAGATTTACACTAGGTATAAGGAAGAAATGTTTTACAATGAGGGTGGTGAAACACTGGCACAGGTTGCCCAGAAAGGTGGTAGATGCCTTATTTCTGGAAACATTCAAGGGCAGGTTGAATGGGGCTCTGAGCCACCTGATCTAGTTGAAGATGTTTCTGCTCACTACAGGAGGAGTGGGAGTAGATGACTTTTGAAGGTCCCTTCCAACCCAAAGCATTCTATGATTCTATTGTGACCCAGGACAAGGAAAACGCTGAAGTACTGAATGCCTTTTCTTTGTCTCAGTCCTTAATAGTAAGTCCAGTTGTTCTGTGAGTGCCCAGCCCCTTGAGCTGAACAACAGGGATGGGGAGCTGAATGAAGCACCCATAATCCAAAAGGAAATGATCAGTGACCTACTGCACCACTTAGACACACACAAGTCTATGGGGCCAGATGGGATCCATCCAAGGGTACCGAGGGAGCTGGTGGAAGTGCTCACCAAGACATCATTTACCAGCAGTCCTGGCTATCCAGGGAGCTCCCAGTTGACTGAAGGTTAGCAAATGTGATGTGCATCTACAAGAAGGGCCAGAAGAAGAATACAGGGAACTACAGGCCTGTCAGTGTGATGTCAATGCTAGGGAAGGTTACGGAGCAGATCATCTTGTGTGCCACCACACAGCATGTACAGGAGAACCAGGGGATCAGGCCCAGTCAGCACACGTTTATGACAGGCAGGTCTTGCTTGACTAACCTGATCTTCTATAAAAAGGTGACTCGCTTCGTGGATGAAGGAAGGGTGGTCGATTTTGTCTACCTAGACTTCAGTAAAGCCTTTGACACTGTTTCCCACATCATTCTCCTAGAGAAACTGGCTGCCCATGGCTTGGATGGGCGTACGCTTTGCTGTTAAAGGTATCAATAGTTGTAACACTCAGAAATAATTAAAAGCAGTATCTTCCATTAAAAAACAAGAAAGAAAACAAAAAGCCACAGCTTATTCTTCATTAACAACTGCATATTTTTACATTTTCTTTAAAATTTCTGAACTTTGCTGCTCTGCATGAGCTATAATATTGTCATCCTGAGGGAAGTTAAGAGATAGCCAAGTAACAAAAGCAATTTTATTTGCTATTCTTGGAGACCCACATACTCCACATTAAACTTGCAATTACACTCCACACAAGGACTTAATTAATACTAAGCAAATACTGCAGCTAAAATACAATAAGTCTATATAGAGAGACTACAATATAGAAAAAGCACTGCAAAATCATGGTTAAAAAGGTAAAATCACATTCTTCAGAAAAAGGGGCATTTAATAAGTAAAATCCACCTAGGAGGAGGTATAGGGAGCATTTTTCAGGCTTTTACAAAGAAAAACACTGCACGGAAGTGCCTCACAATGGGAATTTAAAAAACTCAATATGGAAATGCTGAAGTCCTGAGACAAACTCCATCCATCCATTAGATAACAGCCGGAAAGATAATATGCGTATAACTCCTGAAAAGTAGATTTTCAACATATCACCATACACTGCATTCTTTCTGATCATTAACAATTCGTAACACTAAAAGGAATGCTCTGGAAGCCATTAGTCACCATTATTCTTGATGCTGAGGAAACAACACTTCAACAAACTATATAGAGTCACAACTATACTGTGTGGCCTCTGGTGTGCCTCTATTTGAAAGCCTAGAGGCACAACATACAAAATCAGGATGTGAAAAGTGCTGTCAAATAAGACCAAAATAATAGTTTAATACAACAAAATAGAGAGTAGAAGCCCAGGTGATAACTGCCTTCAAGTATGTCCTATATCTACATATAATGTACTTGGAGAATTAATAGATGGACGAAGTACTTCAAAAGTGAGTTATTCAAATCCGGACAAGAGAAATGAACAGTATTCTATTCATTAGAATATTCAAGTGTTACAGATTCAAATATCAGAGAATGCAGAACATAACAGAAATTATGCTAATTCCCCCCCCGTTAAATTACAAAAAAGGTATTATTAGCATCATTATCAGCTGAGCAAGTGCGGTAAAATATTAATTTCCTTCCTTTTTAAATAGAAAAATGAGAGGTGTAGGAGCTCCATAAAGTAGAAATACCAGCCATGGCATTCACAGAAGGTTTGGGTTTGGTGGGGTTTTTTGTTGTTGTTTTTTGGGTTTTTTTTTTTTTTAATTATCGGGCATCCAAAGATGACAGTGTTAGGTTTCCTTCCACTACTGATATTCCACAATTACAAAATAAAAGGTGACCCTTATAGGCTGCTTCTGTCTATGTTTTTTCAGAGTTATTCTCGCCTGCTTCTGCACCTGTACATGCTATCAGTTTCTCCTTGACTTGTAATAAGCATTCCATAGAATAAGGATGCTAAATTTCCACATTAATTCAAAAGTTGTAATGAAGTATTAACGTGTCTCCTTGATATGAAAGTTCAGTGATATTATTCCTATGATTATTAATTCCTTTGGCATATACCCAGAAATATTTATACTGTACATAAATTAATAAATTATGCAGCTAGCAGTTAGTTGAAGTAATTTTTTCCAATTTCTGTTTATTAATAATCTGGCTGTCATGTTAAACCAAAGGATTTGTGCAAAAAATCTCAAATCCTTAAGGCAAAAAATATGTTAAACAATCAGCTATCTAACTTTAAAAAACGCTAATCTATACTGGTAGCCTGAAGACACTTTTGACCTCACCTGGCATCAGATTCCTCAAATAATTATTTTGTTTTATCTCAAAGATTTTCTCTGCAATGCTTTGTTTTCAGAGAAAATGAGAAGCTGGGGAGAACAAAGAATTCACTTAGAGAGCTGATTGTTTGCTATTTATTAAATAATATATGTACGATGCTGGGTAATGCAGAATTAACACGGCACATCCAAACGACTGCTAACTATCTGAAGGCTATAAACACTCTTGGCTGATAATGAGTTATGTCCTTGAAAGTTTCGTTTTGTTGGATATCTGCGGCATTTTCCGTTGATACAAGTCTACTGAGAAAAGACGGGATTTGAACACGCAGCGTCAGCAATCGTTCTGACACTTCACTATTATAAACACTTTCCATGTTAAATTTGGGAATGCAAAACAAATGTAGCTTTCCAGTACGATATCTATTGTACTTCATTTTGAGATGTGAGTGGCGAAACTCCACCTGCCACAAGTAACACAATTATTTCATAGCAAATAGAAATGTTAATCATCAGTGTGAATGTCAACCAGACAGTTGGCTTCATTATGCCACAACTTGGTGGTTACTCTGTATCCCAGTTACCCGAGGGTTAAAATTTCCTTCCTGTGCAAAGCTGATTCAAGACTCCTGCCTAAGATACTTTTTTAACAACCAGTCCCCACCCCCCGCAAAAAAAAAAAAAAAAAAGAAAAACCAAAACCCCCAACAAAATCCCCCAGAAAATTATTAACTGGGGAGGTGGGTGGGGGTCAGGGAGAGGTAGGGTGTATTTGTGTCTAGAATGGTTCAAATACTGAGTTTATGAGAATAGCTACTGAAAAAGAGACTTTGGTTTTCTTTGAAGTAACTGCACTCTCTGTACACCCTGCTAATTCTACAAAATGGTTATTCCTGACTAAAACTGCGAGATTTAACCTTAGAAATAACCTTCACATAGAAAATGTACCTAGAAAACAAGATTTCAGACGAGTTCTCTCCTAGACAGTATTACTGACATGATTATTGTCTATCCTTCTGTTAGAGTTGTATCTTACTGCAGTTCACATGGTATAGACTTTAGTACCCCCACAAATACGCTTTCACAAAATTTGGAAACTACACATTTCCAGATGATGACGATGATGATGACTACTGATGTGGCACTCACCGCAGAAAGCATACCGCTTCTCCTTGGTATTTTGTTTCGGTATTTTCCTTGCTATTTTGATATTTAAGTATCTAAGCTGCAGGACAGATACTTGAAACTCTGAAGTGGATACCTGGTTAATTACTCTGATTATGTAAGTACAGTGAACGATGTCAGCTAAAGCAAGGGAATGTCCCGTGTGAAGCTGTTCCATATGGGAGCCCGAGCAAGCACCTATTTGCCTAACAAGTCCAATGCCTAACACGTTCTGTGCAGCGCTCTGTGAAGGCAGCCCAGACGCTTCATGAGCGTAGGAGAGAAACCCAGCGGTGAGCTGAATTGTGAGTGTTCAGACAAAAAACAGCTGTGGTGGCTCTCGCACATCCACATTTAGATTCTGTCCGTGACACTGTGTCAGCACAGCAGGTTTAATGAGAGTACGCAGCGAGCTCAGAAGAGCTGTCCTATATATCTCATCGGCAGGAGCTGACCCGAGGCTATTGTAGCCCTACCGAAACAATCTTTAATCTGACTCAACAAGGATTCAGGATTTTCTCACTGATGTTTCTTAGCGAGTCAACAGCAGACATTCTAATGTACCTTGACCTGGAGGATATGAAAGAGGAAAATAATGAACAAAGTAAAGAGAAAACAGGCAGTAGAGAGGAAAGAGTAAAAAAAGTCATCCAATGTGTTTAAGAGTTCGTAATTTAACACTGCTCTGCATTTTTTTTGATAAGCAGACTGAAGGAGTGTCTAGAACATGCTATTTCTAAACTATCCAAAATCAGAAGAAAATGTCCAAACTGTTTTTTTATTTTTAACAAAATAGCACCCATGTTCATGATTCTTCTTTTAGCCATAAGACCAAAAAATTATTTTGAAATTATTCTCAGTGCTTCTAGTAAGGTTGAGGTGAAACCTGCTTCAACGCTAAACTTCCTGGAGTTTAGTTATAGAGGCTGCTCTATAACTCTTACCTTGTACATATTTTTCTATCTCAGCAAAATCCTTGTTAACAGTATGTGTTGGTCACAGAGAGAATGAGGATTCATACAAAACATGGCAGTGTTATAAAAAGTTCCACCTCTGAATGATTCAGTGTTCATAGATGTGTTACAGAATCACAGAATTCTTTCATAAATATTATATATATAATTCTGCCAGAAAAATGTTAAAGTACTTAAAATGTTTATTTATGCTCCAGTCCAGTTATGCCTTTTCTATGTGTCAGCTTAAGTCTCCTCAGCTTTCTTCTCAGGAAACTTTTATATAGTCCTTACATTTATAAAATAATATATAAATAAACAGTAACACCTAAGAAGTAATGATACACACAACTTGGGAAGCCAGTTAAAGACGACTGAGAATGTGGCAAAAATTCTCGGCTTCTTCACTTCATCTAAAATCGTTTTTCCTCCCACTCAAAACAATTGTCTTTCTAATGTTCTTTAATATAATTTATTTTCCTAATTTTAATACTGTAAACAGCTACTCTTAATTGTTTAAGATCACCTGACCCATCACACCTGTCGAAGTCCAGGAGCATGACTGCTCTAAGGAGAAACAATTGGATAATTAAGTTCCAGTTCTCTGTAAAGGACATAATTCTCCCCAGTGCTAAAACTTGACAGAATGTGATGCTAAACCATACAGTTCCAATGAATATGACCATTGTCACAGCTGCACCAAAGCCAAATGGAGAGAAACTACAGTGGCACAAACTAACTTCAAGCCTACCTAATGAAAGATAAGGAAAGATCTCATATTTTTAATTGTCACAAACTGAAGATTTCGTGAAGCTTGTACTTTGTCACTTTTACCTAATCTAATGCCTTTTATAATTCCTGACACCAAAAATTTAGTGCATTATATATTTGCTAACAGTCAAAAACCAGCGTGCATGTCTGGTATAAAAAAAACTTAACTGAAAGTATTTCACAACCCATTCTCATTAAAAAGATAAAATATTTCTCATTCATTTCTTATGTGCATTTGGACACGTGACATGTATTTTTTGAAAGCGCCCTGTAAACGAAGAATAAAAAAAACCCCTCCAAAACAGCTTGACAGTTATTGCATAGAACCCAAAATACCTTAAAAATCACAAAGTTCTAAAAACTAGGTGTATTTACTTATCAAAAAAATTAAATTTTGGGTTTAAAGACAATTGAAGGAAATAAATAAAACGGTTTCAATAGAACAGTGAAATTATTGGTTAACTTTGTCTCTTCATAGTTATAATAAATTCATAGCACTCTCTCTTTTAGATAAGAAAGTAACAGAAAGGAATTTTGGCCTTAATCTTGAAAGTTATGAACCATTTTATCCTTAAAAGCAAAAAGCACCTGAATATGGTGGGTTTTTTCTAATTTTTTTTCTATTTAGTATCTGAGCAGTATCCTTGAAATCAATAGGAGAAAATAACTTGAAAAGCATTGGTTTAATTATTAATTTAATTAGTGGTAAAATTGCTTGCAATTTCATACAACACCTCTCAGCCAGCCTACAGTTAAAAGCATCTTCTGCCATCATTGTCCTAAAGGTCTACACATTTGCAGGAGAATAATTCAACTGATAGGAATTGCTAGACCAAGCCTCCAGCCTCCAAGCATCGCAGAACACACAAAGACAGCGCAGCATTTTATACTCGCCTCAAACACCTCCCACTTGGTGATCACCACTGAACCAAATCAAAAATTCAAATATTTAACTGCTATTCTCAAGAACAGAACCACAGCACAATATTAACATGCCAACAGATTATATTTAATACTTGGAACGTACTCGTTATAATTGTATAATTCAACATTTTATTTGACATGCTTAGTGAAAAGAACATCATGGCACTCGGGAGCCATTGTGCTTGAAATCATGTGGTTCTGTGCAATATTTTAGTATTTGTGAAGTGAATTCTAACTAACTATAAATGGCATGACTATAGAGAAAGTTGAACCATTTCATGTGAGACAATACAAAAAAAAAGAGACTCATTCTGCTTCCATATTTATTTTATAGTTTAGAAAGTAAAATAACTTCTCTCCTCCTCTTCCAAAAAAAAAAAAAAACCAACTTAATTCAAATTGAGGAATAAACCCCAGCCATCTGCAAGATATTAACTCAAAAATATTTTTCAGCAGTATTATCAATACAAAACATCTGTGTATTTCAAAGAGGGATTTCAGAAATACATCTGAAGACATCTAAAACCCACAAGTCATTCTGTATTTAAAAGTAACCTTATTTAGTACTTTACACAACCATAATACCAATTTTCTTGATTCATTTTGTTAGTTTGTTTTCTACTAAGGAGGAAAAGCAGTTTCTTAGCTCAGTTTTGAACGCTTGTGTACCTGCCGGCTTAACTTCAGATGTTCTTCCTAATAATACAAGAGATATAGCTGTGAAAGATCTAAGGAATGAACTATGTCTGTGTAAAAAAATGTTTTTCCTACAGCGCAGAAGTTGTGTATGGTTTCATCACATACATTGCTAATATTGGAAAGAAATTCAGTGAAGAACTAGAGAGGATTATGAATAAATTGAAGAGCGTCAAAACTCTTCAAGAACTGTACAGGCAGAAATCCAGTCGTAACCATTATATGTCTTAAGAGACTAAGATAGTGCTGATGAGAGTTACAAGAAAATCTCATAAGTTATCCTTAATGGATAGAAGGTTATACTTTTTTTGCCTTTCAATATTTTAATCAATTTTTTTAAATGGGTGAAAAATGGGGGGGCAACACATGACACCTTTTTAAAAACAAAATTTCCTTTTGAAATATTCTTAAATTTGTTTTAGAAGATAAATGTTCAATATATAAAATAAAAGTTAGGATCAAATGACATTTCACTCAAGCAATTTCTATTTGTTTTACTTTTGGGTTTTTGTTTTTGTTATCACTAAGGAAAAACTGGAGATCTTGGCTCAACTAAAACATCAACCCCAGTCATTTCATTTTATTTCCCCATCACTGCTACAAAGTACTGAATGGGAAAGTGGCTCTTCATTTTAGATCATATTTTATTAAAAGTAAAATAAAATCTAGATGGAAGAAAAGAAATTGAAAGAGATCGAGACCACGACAGTCAATTAAGGGCTAAAATACCATCTGTACCCTCCCACCCCAAAAAACACTCCTACCCAGAAGTTTAGCAACTGAACAAAACCTTTTTGAATTATATAGAAAATGCAGCCAGAACTATTTTTAAAGAAAAAAACTCTTCACTGGGGAAATCCAGTAGCACTGAATTTAATTCAAAGAGATATAAATCGAGTCTGCATCTAACTTTAAGTATGAGTAAATCTCTGTAGACAAATGCATTTAATCCAGTTCATTCAGATATGCTTAAGTAGCTCGTTGTACAAGGACAGTGTCCCTGTGGGTTCTTGTTTCAGTGCGTACAAGCGTCAACTTCCAGAAAATAAACTTTTTGGGCACATGGTTAAGACTAACCTTATCACGGATTTTTACGTGACTCTCCCAATTAGGGATGAACAAATAATCGGGGCAAGGGGTGGAGATAAGCTCATTAACCAAAGCTCAATACCAGAGCACAGATATTGCTTCTAAGTCAAGTAAAAGTAAGACCACTTAATTTTCAGGCACTGTTAAATGAAAAAAAAAAAAGCGTATTTGGAAACGCCGTCAGCAAACAGAGGATACTGGCATTCTCGATATCTGTAGAGACCACTAGTTACTCCCATGGGCTGAATTTACATCCTGAACATTTTTGGATATTTCCACTCTTCAGAAAACTGCCCTTACTTTTTGGCAAAACAATTTGAAAAGAACAGGTCCAATCAATTAACATTTTTTGAATGATGTTTTGGCCACGTTGGGGATATATTAGTACATTGGAGTACAGTAGCACAAAAGCATACAGTATATTTTACTAGTACACTCTTAGTTATCTAGCCGTGTTTCTCAATCTATGATGCAGAAGCAAAATCACCTCATTTACAGGTGCTCTTTTCTTTGCAGATGAATTAATTTCACCTAGGTCAAACAATTTCACACATTCCACAGAAAATTAAATTTTTTTTTCTGGATTTTTTCTCTGAAGTTTTGATTACAAGGACAAAAAGATTCAAACTGATCAGCCTCAAACTCATTTTGTGGCACTGTTTTTTCAGAATTCTTTCAAAGATATTTGACATGTCATATTAGCTAAGACTATTCAAGAGGACTTAAAGCAAAGTTGTAAAAATCTCTTGAATACATATGCAGTAAAAAATGTTGTGAAATTCTAAATGGAAATGAAAACAGAACAGACAATGCTGTAATTCTTGACCTTTCTGAGAGTCTTCAAAAGGATATTTAAGATATTGGCATATAATCATCTTTCCTTCTGCATTTACTACTTAAATAACGAAGGAGAAATCTATTATCATTGTAGACAGTCTTTGTCCAGAGGAAAAAAGTTGTTCTTTATTATTTTGTACAGTTTTGTTATTACTTTTTATACAGTAGGATAGACTAAGAATAACTTGTTCCTTGTCTTGTCTTATGCTCTTGCTTATTTGTCTCTTTTATAAAAGCAAACACCCAAGAACTAAATCAAATAAATCTGTTGTTCTGAGCAAAGTTTCTTAGTCCTGCCATCAATTCCACTATGGCTGCATTACTTGTTCACTCTACTCCTTTTTTCTCTATGCATTACCCACATTCCTAAAAGTTTAAGAAAACTCCTCATTTTTGTGACTCCTCACACACCCAGACCTGGGGAGCAAAGCCTGCAATAGCTGCTCAGGAGTGCACATCAAGCACTTCATGCCCAAAGCTATTACACAGAAATGACTGCCCGGGGTTGCATCATCAGCATTACTGCTGTAGCATGAAGGAGAAAAACAAAACAAATATTAATGGAAGAGATGGAAGGAGAGCAATGAACGCATAAAGACTTGTTAAATCATTGTTGCAGATTTTCCATTGCCTCCCTCTTTAGGGGAGTTATGCAAATGGACCAAAGTATTGACATACAGGTGTTTCATCTTGTATGTACTATCAAATTACCTATGAGATTGCAGGGGTTTGTCATCCATGAGTGAGTCAGGTAATTAAACTATTTGTTGCAATTAAACAGAATGAATACTGTACAGTCAGTCCTTCTCTCCTTTCAACTTTACAACAGCAAGTTTAAACTATTTTAAAGGTAAAGAATTTGTCCATCTTGACCAACAGATTGCAAAAACTTTCAAGCTTTCATTCTAAAAAGCTCAGGTACGAGTCTCAACAAGCTGCAATAAGATATATCTGACACGCATAGCGTAAAACTCTTTTCTTCTTTTAGGTTATATGTCAATGATTTCTTAAAAACATATTTAATGGATATATAGTTTTAATACATACATTGGACACAGAAGAGTTTCCTGGTGGAACAGCTTTCCCTTTTTATTTCAGATTTGATTAATATGTATTCCACAAAACCCACCAAAAAGAATGCACAGATCTTGTCAAAAAAAGCACTCAAAGAAGTGGTTTCAGTGAACACTTACAATTTTCTCCATTTTTTTCATTAAGTTTGACATATTTGACACTATAGTGTATTACAGACTATTAGCCTAGAGCAATGATTGGGTAGATTAGATTTTTACGGAAATACAAAGTCAAAAATGTGTGAAAAATTGAAATTACAAGGCTATATTAGCAGGTTCTTTTCAGGGAGTAACTCCATCTTTGTTGTACAATGAAGTATAATAATTTAGACCCTGCAGCCTATACGAGTGTAAACTGAAAGCCATATCCAACGTGCCCCTTGATAATGAAGACATCCTCTAGAAAACAGCTCTGTATAAGCAAATGTCCACAAAACATAGTTTTCTCCACTCCCCCACAAGACTTTCAAAATTCCTTTAATTTCTTATCCTACTTTTTCCTTCCCTGTCTGCTCACTGCATCTGCTCCAGCAGTAGCCCCGGGGTCCCCAGGCACAACTGAGCCTCCTTCCCAGGTGGGACTCGGGCAGCTCAGCCAGAGGGGCAGGAAGGCAGCACACACCCTGCAACCCAGCCATGCCCAGTGAAGCCAGAGCTCCTTACTTGCAGGGACACTCAGGCAGGTTCCTTCCCTTCGTGACCTTGAAAAATTTCCCCTTCAAAATCCCAATGCATTAAGTTAGCACATTGCCTTACTGCTCAGAAGGTTTTTTCAAATGGTTCATTCTCTGCAGAAACTATAGCAACTAAATTTTGTTGCATTTCATATTCAACATACCAACATGAAGAAAATGTGCTAAAATATTCAGATATACACTACACAATAAATTAGGATAACACAATGATAACATTTTGCTGACTGCAAAGAGAGAACAGATGCAGCAGAAATGTTGAAAAATATATATTCTTTTAGGTATCTATCAGTGTCTACTTTGCATCGTGTGTGAGTTTAATAAGGGAAAATGAATCAGTAGTTGATGGATGGATACCACTTTCAGAGAACTGATAAGATGGCAATGATACAGCCACTGAACCATGTCTCTACCATCTCATAATAATTTTCATTATAAAAGCAGACTTTAACTTCATGAGAGGCATAACTGTTACTCTTTCTGGCAGAGTAAAAAGGAACTCTCATATTTTTCAAGTTCCAAGTTATAATCAGCATACTTTAACTCTGTGTATTTACTTCTTAAAACTTGCAATGTTACGAAGTGAACCTACTTTCCAGTGCAGAACAGCAGCAATCTCTGTTACTTCCAGAAGATGGCTACAGAACCTCCACATCACCCTTTATTCAGAATTGCAAAGGAGAATCAGTCAGCCAGGCAGCAGAGGCGGAATAAGGATGCTGCCATGCTGGGTAGGCTATGGCAGATGGAAGTTATAAAGTACAAGGTAGCATGTCTATATTTCCAAGCAGGGTAATTTTTAATTAATCAGCAATTTATGAAATCCTCCACGCTCCCAGGAGTACTCCCAGGGAGCCTTTGCTGGCTACTATCTGGGGAGGTAAAAAACCATGCCTCCCTTGGTGCGCTGTGCCTATGGCATGACAATGCAGACTCTCTATAGGATATAGAAAAAAAGCCCATGGGGAAGCAATGAATTCCTAAACCAAAATATCAAATAGCACTGGGATAAAAATTGAATAACAAATTTGAAAGAAACTTCAGTGTACAGAGTTGGAACAAAAGTCACATGGCACTGAAGGTGAGCAGACAAGCAGCGCTATAATTAGGCATTTAGCAAGAAAACTCCCCTTCTGCAATCGAAGGTGGCAGCAGCTATTTGCTTTCAACTAAAGAACCTACTTTTCTTGACACAATATTTAGTTTTAACCTTTGTCTGACCTAGTTATAAGGCAATCATAAAATTGATGTTGCCACTTTTAACAACATCAAAAAGGAATGGGAAAGATTTTCAACACTAAATAGTATTTTTCATAGTCCTTTCAATTAATTTTAAATGCAGTTAGTCAAATGTAAACATTTTGCTTCACAGAGTGCTTTCCTTGGAGAAGAAAAATACCCTCCAACACAAGGAAGACTCACCATTACGCCAGATTAAATCAGTGGTCCGTCAAATGACCCGTGACACTAACTAAAGCCTCACACAATGTAGTCTTTCCTGTTTCTAATCCGTAGAAATGACCTTTATAACTCTACCATCATCTCGAGACTGACCTTCATTATAAATTCATCTACTTCTCCCTTTCCTCCCATCTTTGTAAAATTTTTATTCTCCCACTCTGCAATTTAATCTCTAACTGCCCTGCTGACTCATTCTTGCAGTCCCCTATTGCTTGACTGAAGCACTTACCCATTTTCAGTATCTTTCCCTGGGATCAGATTATAGCATGTAGAGAATACTGCTACTCCTTTCCTTCCAACAACAGATTGAGCCCTGAACCATTCTCACTCGGATTCTCTTCACTAGTCCCGTACTCGTTACTTATTTCTCTTTTCATATACTTCCACCGTTGTCAATGCACAAATGTCTCCCTCTGGACATATGCCATCTGGAACAGCCTTTTTGCATTGCTTTGCCTCATCAGCTCCAGCTTCTATTAAAATCTCCTTAAAATGGGAATTTTAAAATATAAATATATTTAATATGAGCATTACACTGTAATTAAAGCAACCGACTCTCTTTGCTTCCTGTCCAAAAAATATGTGCTGTTAATTTCAAAACCATGGCAAAGTGTTATGCCTAATATTTCTGAGTCAGTAAAGCCCACCAACAATAAAACCTGAAGGCAGAACTGAATTTGTAAACATTAAGCCTTACATGGTCTGTGTGCACATACATACATGTGTGTAGGTATCTCTACGTATGAGTCAAAGCATTCTCCTATCTCTTAAGAGAAATGGAAACAACCGAATAAACCAGCTTCATTCCTTTTAAATGTTTCATTTGTCTTAAACCTGGTAAAGAATGCCACGCTAATAAATGCTGATAGCCTGTTTTTGCAGCTGGCAATCTCCTGGTTCCAAGCGAGTGACTGGAACAATGTTTTATCTCTGAACAGGAGACAGAAGACATCAACATCACTTGGACCACGGGAGTTAGCGTCAATGTCAAGAACATCTTGACAAAGACTTACAGAACAGAGTCTAGTCAAAGTTACACTGAAAAACTTGGAACGAGCCAAGGGGTTACATAAAAAAGACAGGATATTAAATACTTTACATGTTACTAATGAACTGCAGCCTGTAAGAAATTTGGTTCACTATGTGTCTTTTAGATGCACTCTGAACTGAATTTATGCTTTGCAGAGTGAATTATTTAAATAGCATCATAGAATAGGATCATTTTCCCCCTCATCTGCATATTTCTCCATCAGAATATTCTCTACTAAATTGCACTCCAAGCTTTTTCTGCTTTTTCCTAAACACTGAATGTATTCCTATGTAGCCATGCGCAAAGCACTCTGTTCTCATACACATCTAAACAAGTTCACAAGTAAACAAGGAAGGAGCATACTGATATTTGCCTGCTTTGCTGGAGCAAAACCAGAGATGGTGTGTTTTTCACAAACGTTTTGTGAAAACATAATCACTGTCATGTAGCAACCTCGGTAATATCTGATCGATATCGCATCTTTACGCAGTGTTCTGCCATTTCAGCTGCTGTAAACTTCCAAGGAGGAAGAGATTTGAAGAGTAATGACTATCAGAAAAGTCATTAATAATTTTAGTCATGTTATACATTAACCAAAATTACATTTTAATGTATGAGGTATTTTCTTTATAAATTAATGACATGGAAGATGCCTAATGAGATTTGTCTGATTAACGCTTTAATTAAAAAAAACCCCAAACAAAACACTGATGATGTGTTTAAGTTATACCCAAATTCACTTTACAATACGGCATGATGTGGAGGAGAAAAAAAAAAAAAGCAGCAGCCTGACATAAAAGCATTCCAGAGATGTAAACACCTACAGCTAATGGAGACCAATTATCACTATTACACCTCTCGAACCTTCTTTGATTCTCTTTTAACATACTCAGTGAAACAGAGAGGGGGAAAGGGTGCTAGGGTGGCTCAGTGTCTTAGGACAGTGTCAGAGTGCCAATTCCTCTTGATTATCAATGGGAAAGATTATTCTGTAACAAGGCTCCAGAATCAGTCCAGGTTCCCAAACCACAGGAGAGGCCCTTGGAAAGTTGTGAAAAAATCTTAATGTAGTAGACTCACAAATCTCACTCACAGGTACGCACATCTTCATCTCTCAGTTATCCTATGTGTGCTACCTTTTATTTTCAGGTGTTTCTATAGCTCAGCCAAATTACACCATTTTATCCAGGCAGTATCAGAACACAAATTTGAGAAAAAATTACAAAAGGAAGCCAGATGCCACAAAATGCTTCAGTGTGGCGTGCTGTTGGATTCACTGTATATTTAATTTATGCAACCCAACTTCCCACAGTAAATAGTACAGTTTAGATGGAAAAGGTATGTATGGTTATAGATTGGTCTAAATACAAAGCACATCTCATCCTCGCTGGAAATAAGATATATTGATATTGTACCACAAAAACATGCCTACAGAGACAGATCATTCTGCAAGTTCTCTTTTTTAAAATCACCCATTTAAATCAAACATGACATGTTGATACAGCCTACCGGATTTCTGTCCGGTTGAGAAAAATCCAGATATTTTGATACCATGCAAACAATATTATACAGTCCATATGATTATACAGTCAAATAGTATTATACAGTCCATAGAGTTCAGAGTAAAGTTCCTGCAACAGGTTTATGACAGAAACTGTCTACTTAGCAGGGTAAGCGGAATTTTGTATTTGTTCTTATTCATGTGCTCCTACTCAGGCATTCACAAAAAAATCTTGGCATCGCAACAGTCCAGGCGCAAACCTACCGTTACGAAAATAACATTGAGAGTAGTAGTCGGTAACAATTCTAACAATACAGTTATGCTGCTAAAGACTAACAAGCCCCAGTAATTTGGGTGAATCACGCCCATGTTTGCTATTCACGTCACTCACATCAGTGCAAGCAGAGAAAGCAGGACCGGGAAATTTGAGCTCAGCTTCATGGTGTAGGTCACAGAGATGACTATGTCTTCACCAAAACAAAATCATCTGTATGTCCTTTGAAGCCAAAAGACATACTAGAAGTTTTTGACTGTTTCTCCTCATTATTGTCCCCAAAGCTCTAACCACTGATGAAGACAAAGCCTCCAGTCTAGCCCAAGTGTTGTGTGTCCTCTTTTCCCTGTATGTTGTGTTCAGACGTGGTAGGAAACAACATACGGGAACAGTCACAGAAAAGAGCGCCTGGTGGTGTCTCTTTCTTAATTTAGTAACACATGAAAGCAGCTGCAAATAAAAACAAATTACTTTTAACCCATTAGGGCCCAGATGTATCTATTTACTTTCACTGGATTTAAGTCTGTTTTCTAAAACTCTTATTTTTAATATGCACTCCATTTATTCCACAACAGGAATGCACATAAGTTCATTTTTTACTTTGATTTATACCTACAATAATCAACACTAAACATACACATCATTTCCAGAGCTAAAGCATGTAGTGGGATTGTATCTTCTCTTTTCTAAGGCATTGATAATGTCTATTGACATTCCTCGTCCAAAGGGATCTAACACCTATATGGCCAGCATTTAATTTAATATTTCCAAACCTTTTCCCTCACTTTTAAGTTATAAAATCATTTGAATGCATTCAGTTGGGGAAATGTAGATCGTTTACACTGACTTATTTGCTATGAAAACTTGCATCTCCACAGTGCACTTTAAAAGTGATACTTGCACCTTTTCTCTGAATAGCAGTAGGGGAACAGAAATAAATGTCTTTTGCAGATATTTCAAGCAAGTCACTGCCCGCTTTGTATCCTACCTCTGGCCCCTGTCTAGGTGGAATTACCTTCACTAGATTGCTTACCTTGAGCTGTGCGGTCAGTAATTAATTGGAAATAGGCAACTATTACTTATTGATTATTCTGCAGGCCCTGCTCTGGACTACAGGCGATGGAGAGAAATGCAGCCAGGAACAAATGGCATCTCCGCGGTGCACAGGGACAGCCCAGCCTCCAACCAAGAGCTCCTAACGTTATCTTCAGCCTGCCTTACTGTGTACCCACAGTTTCTAATCTTGGTAGGTGGCACAACAGCACTTATTCCTGTAATTTGAGTCACTCTTCAGAATTTTTAGTGGTCAATTGTGTCAACTTCACAAGAACTGGATTACCCTTGAGAGCCTATGGAAAGGGAAATGGAAGTTCATCTAACTCTTCTGGAGTGACTGGGGCATATCATCACCTCAAAGGGGATTGCATCTAGCCAGAGTTAAGTAGGAACTTTGATTACATACTACTTTCTCAGCTCAGTTACTAATCACTTCAATGATTATTTAACAAAAAAAAAAAAAAAAAAAAGCCTTTCCTTCCCCTCCCTCCCCTCTCAAAACCAAACGAAAATAAAAAGTGCAAGTGACCTTTAAGGAGAAAGGTACAAAAGATACAATTCAATTTATCAGCCTAATCTACATCACTTGAAATCTGATGAATAATGTGTGGCAGTTCAACAAGGAACACCTCTTGAAATTATGGGCTCATGAGCTTTCCATCAGCCAGTAACTATCTGTTTCACTTGACAGTGTGTACTCCTCAAATAGTTCCTGTTTTGATAAATTAATTCCATTGATGAACTCTTTGTTAATGTCTTACAGTAAATCCAGAAATTATGCATTAGTGGGATATGAAGACAAACAGCAACATACCTTAAAATAAAAACCCTAACTGTCCAAAGCAAGGAAGTTACCGTGTGTCTTTCTTTGGAAGCTATGGATTTTGTAAGCATTAATTACCCCTTTCCCCAAGCTTTAATTCAGGGACAGTTTCTATTGAATTACATTACTTTCCCTTGGGGTCTTCATGACAAATATGCAGCTACGGAAACAAGAACAGATTCCAAATGGAGGTGATGGAGACAATGAACACTTGCAGTGAGCTCTGTATCAGAAAGAAAAATGCTTGCCCTTCCATCCCAAATACAAACAGAAGAAAATGCACAAATCACAAGTCTATCTGCTCTGAACATTACCAGCCTCTGACGACCCAGAAGAGCATAGGAATTGTCAAGAACCCCACAACTAAAAGTTTCAGTACCAAGAAGGTCTCATTTAAAGAACACTTTTTTTTTTTTTTTACTGTCTGCAGCATCACTCTAATCCCATTGCCCTTTCAGGAATAACGGTTTTGAAGTGCTTCTTTCCTTCTCAGAGAAAATTCCAGTAACAAATGCTGAGCCACCATAAGAAAAAATGTCCAGAAATGCAATTTTAGAAAAAAGCTAAACCCTGGCTACAGATAAAACTTTATAAAATACTGAATTATAGACCAGTCTATTTCAAGATCTCCATGTGTTTAATTACAAATATTTTTAAGACTAACAGAAGTTACCAGAAGTTACCCACAGATTAATGACTGGCAATATTTTCCTACAGTACGTCCCAGTCTCAGGCAGTAAAATTAGTACCAATAAATGTAATGAAAGTATTTATAGCATGCGAGATTTAAAGCACGTTAATGTACCTATGTTCTGCTTGTTTGAATGACTTTAATAACAAGCTACTAAAAACCGATTTTTGGTATATTTTTGGTGGTAATCTTTAAAGTACTGTCTTTCTATAAGATTTTTCAATAGATCTATGAAACATCCATGAAAAAACCACCGCTGACCGACGCCTTTTGATGAAAGATTTTGTGTTTCTGTTCTCTTATCTGTGAATTATATTCAGTGTTTAAAATCAGAAAATAGGCTGCTTTCTTGACCTTAATTGTTACCCATTTTTAGCTATTAAATCGTTCTGATATTTTCATTACTGCCTGTCTAATATTATCCCACCTCGCTAGCTTTGCAGTGCAGTATTGTCTACAGTCTTTGTGCCTTGGGGAAGTATTTTTCATTTCATATTGTTTGTTCAGATTTTAATGAGTTTCTTAAAAGAGCAATCCCTTGGATTGTAATAGAATCCCACTATAGATAAGTGACTGGTAGAAAATGTTTTGACAAGACTCGTTTTGCAGAAGAGAAATTCACGTTCACAGAAGTAGACTAGATCATAAAAGGTAGAAGAAAGAGAAAAGAGAATGAAGCAGCAACAGGTGGTCACACATTACATTAAATGTATAACGTGAGAAGATTTTTTTAAAAAAAATTTGAAAAAACCACCAAAAATACTACTAGGATAGGAGTTGTATTTTGGAATAAAATTGCTTTTTCCTCGCCCCTTTCAAAGAGCTCTTTTCAAAAACATGGATATTGACAGCTAGAAGTTACAGGATCCACCAGAAAAAGGCTTGAAAATTTGCTAATGAGATTTGTACTGGAAAAAAAAAGCTCAAACAAATCCTGTCCTTTTTTTTTTGTCATCTTCTCCGAACTAGATTGTTTCTCTAGTAAGAATCCCATGGCTATGTCTGGAAACAGAAAATACTTTGTACAGAATAAATCTGCATATCAGCAAAGTAAATAAAGGCTTGGTTCCCCTCAATATAATTTTTGGGCACTGTTTTTATGCATGCTTTTGAAAACGTAAATATTTAAGAAAATAGAAATATAGAGTGTACTGGAATAATTAGGAGAATGTTTATATTAATTTACAAAATGTATCTAAATTCCCTTTACTTTTATGTAATCTTTAGTATAAAATACTTAATTTTGTAAAAAATTAAAAATTGTCCAAACCTGAAAGAGCAGGACGCTAGTGGATTCAGCAAGACTTGGCAAGACAATAGAAACCACGAATAGAAACATTAACTGGTGTGATCAACTCCATGCTCAGTTTCTCATGGAACCCTCAAAATCACAGGAATCGGTGGCTGAAAGAGAACCACCTTTGAGCAAATTACTCTTAAAGCTAATGTCTCCTATGCAAGAGGAAATCTGGAAGAATAGCGAGAAAGAGTACAAAGAGTTCTTGTACTTATTAACTAATAAATTCCAGCTGATTTTCACGGTGCTTTAAAAAGGAAGCCATTTCTAAAGGTAGTTATAAATATTTTTATCCTTCTCCAACATATCTTATTTTAGTAATTATTATTATACGCCTATAATAACACATATTCTATGATTATGCCTTACGACTGAAGAGTTCAAATCATTAAGACATAGTTTCCCTGTCTCTTCATTACTGAAGAAAGCAATGTAACATTCTTCTTGCTCTTCTCTCTGACACTCTCCTTTAGTCTGATTTTAAAACTTGACAGTTGACCAGTTTACCAAAACGGCAAGATAGATTATTAATTTAAGATAAGCTAAATTTCTAAATTATAGATTTACTGCGGTAATTAAATTACTAAAATGCATCAGAAAGATACGCAAGTACTTCTTACCCAGTACAGATTCAGCAAATTCCACATGAATACTCTTACCTTATTAATTTTCAAATAGTTTGGAGCAGACAGCTCATGAGAGTATCTAGCTCAGACAAGAATTTTAGGCGGCCTCCAAAATGCCTCCAACATGACTAAGCACAACGCAGGACACACAACTAGAGGCAGACCTGGAGAAATTACAAACTAATCGCTTAAGTAACCTGCTAATCAATGCATGCTTGCTCTCAGCTCAACCTTCACTGCCCTTTCAGTCAACCAGCAAGCTGCAAACAGGGAGAAAGAGGAAGGCGCATAAGAGTCAGACATCGGTTACGTGCAAAGCTGCTCTTTAAAAGCACATTCGGCTCCGAAATATCCGTCTATAGTTTATCTCGGTTGTAGATTAGGTGCACCACAGATGCTGAGATATTAGACCTGGCAGTTTGCAGAGGCATCCTTGGTCCAGTAGGATGCTTTAGTAGAGCCACGCACAGATTTCTGAGCCAGATCAGCAGTGCAGCTGCTCATGGCAATGCTTCAGCTGACTCCAGGGAGCTCCGGGTTCCTATTAGCCTCCGCTTAATTCTAGGCAAAACCTGGCCCTGCAAGGTGATGCACCTGAGTTAATAAGCCCCTTCTGGATCCAAAACACTGAGGAACAAGGGGCTGAGCCAGTGGGAGCCAGCCTGGGTCCTGTTGAGATGGAATGGAGCCAGCACTAATAAGCTGGGTCCATATGATGCCTTTCATGCTGGGCTGCACTGCACTTCCCAACGGTATGGGTATTTTCAAGGTTTTTTCCATTACCACTGTTTTCTTGCTGACTGCCTGGCATGCCACCACATTAGCCTGGCCCTAAACCAGCAATTTGTGGGGGAAAAAAATTGAAAGGTCTCTTGCACATATAATTTAGCTGCTCCTAGCAATAAGAAATAAGGATTTGGATGTAATAAAACCAGGTGGGTTTTTTTTTCCTGTGATTGCATCTTTTAGAATTTTAAAAGTTGTTTCTGCTTGTAGCATTTGGTTAATACAATTTTTAAAATAAAAATGTAATACTCCAATGTTTGAAAACATTTCATTACATCTTTTCCTTAAAGTAATCTTAAATGAATTTATATGAAATATTCTCTGGTGAATTAAAACTTGTGTTGCAGGTACAGATCTGTAAGGAAAGATAGATTCTGTAGGAAATATATCCAGAATCTCTTTATTTCTTGATTATAAAGTACTGTTAAAAACCTGACATAACTTCTGTTTTGTTTTTTTCTTTGGGGGAAAAAAACCCCTGCTTTCCCTTCATTGGAATATAAATCTTGAGGTAATTACAGAACACGTGGCAATTTATCTCTTCTATCTTATACGCCTCTATCTGAGCTATATTTTTTGTTTTGTGGTGAAGTTTGTCTAATTAATATCTGGAAATCCAATTATTTTTAGAATACATTTTAAAACAATATATTGCTTTTGTAAGCAATATGCAACCAAGTCCAAATTCCATGTTTTTCCCAACATGGAATTAATGTACTGCATGCTTCACAGCTCAACACACACATTTTCACCGGGGGGGTTGCTTAGGTAACGAACAGTAGTTATATTTGGTAGAGGAGTAATGCAATCTCAAGACTCACTAATCCCCATCGCAAAGAGGAGCATACAGACTTAAATAAGAGTATTAAAGCATATGCAGTATCCATATTGATAGAAGACCTTCTGAAAGGTACAAACATGAATCATCTAGAAATACAACAAAGCTGGACTTTAAGGGTTAAAAAAACCAGTCCTATTTCCTTTCTCTTGAGTGTTGCATTAAAACTAATATGATATGCAAAGATGACAAATTAGTAATAGTGACCTACACACTGCTGAAGAAAATATGACCATTTATGTGCAGAAAACCAAAATTTTGCTAGTAAGGGTAAACACCACAGTTCTACAGCAGACAAGGCAAGTAGATGAGCAAACACTGCAGCCCCCAGCTCTCTGTTAGCCTTCCATTTTCCCTAGAATTATCATTCTGGAGATTCCAAGTACTGTCATAAGCATACCAGGTATACAGCTTTCTTCTGGTCTGTATGAGACACTTCCACATTTCATGGTTTTTTCTGATTTTTCTTGTAAATATTCAAACTGTAATAAACTTGCTAGTCTCAATCCTTCAATCTACTAATTGTAAAAAAAAAAAAAACCAACCCAAAAAACAAACCAACCCAGAAAATGGGCAATGTCTTTGTAAGCACTGCATATTATTCCCAGGAATTAAAAACATCTGACTTTTCTGATTGTTGGTTTATATATATACACCATCAGTCAAAATAACTAGTTCATTTTTTTATACCATGGTATATACGTGGTGTCTGCAAAGCAGAAATCATAAGCATGTTTCTTACTCTGAAGTTACCTCACCAATACAATTACAAGCACCTGCATTCACTCTTCAACAGGCAATTTCCATTCGCAGGGCAAAGTTCAACCTAAATCAAGTCTATGTCACCTCTCCTAACTCAGCTGTTGTGAAAGAATTTACTCAGCTGAAGCCAAATTGCAAAGACACATATGGCACCTCAGGGTTTGCCTAGAGCTGTGGAGCATCTGCCTACCTCATGTTCCTGCAGGACAGTTATAATGTGTGCCCCCCAACCTGAGCTCTCGCAGACCACTGCAGCTTGTTAGGGATGATTTCACAGGGCTTGGTTCTCAGTTTTTCATCTTCAGAGGTAGGTATACAGACTGCTTTGTTCAGATTCACTTCCTCCTTAGAGGTTGACTGAATTTCACATTACCCTGGGGTTTAAGCAGCAGGAAAAAAATCTATTAGGGAAATTACTGATGACAAACCACATGGACTACGTGACCTATCAGTGATTTGATTTTCAGTACATGTTAATAAAGTTCCCAGATTACTTTGCCTAGATGGACTGATCCAAGACTTTAATCTTTGTGACCACTACATATAACATCGGTGTCACAAGGTTTCCAACTTCCACAGGATTTTTTTTTTAATAGTTTTAATTTTCATTTGGGCTTACCTGGTTATCATCTGTGAATATACGTAATTCAGGCTAATTAAGAAATATTATTATTAGATTAGTTGCTTTGTAGCAGAAATTTATATTTAAAATAAATGCATGATAAAAGACCTTGACCCATATTTTAGTAAAAATTGCCTATGTGATGGTTCACTCTTCTCCACTCAGTCACCCTTTGCATTTGATGTTTTAACTGACTCTGACTATGTTAGAATGCCACTAAACTAGAGGAAAGAACTTACTTTCACTGGTATGAAAAGCCAGTGATTAAGCAGTAACAAAATATACTACAGCTTTGGAAAAAGAAAAAAACCTTCACTTTCTGATTTGCTAAATATATATATACACACACAAAACATGAAAATACTTTGCATGACCTATAAAACATTGTTATGCAATATTATTGTGTAACTAGAAGGAAAAACATACCTGACTGAAGCTGCTTTCAATTAAGGTATATTATATGTGGGAGACTACTGCCAAAGTAAACCCCTGCAGGGAGGGATTTGTAAGAAATTCCCATTACAGCCCATTGTGTACGGCTGTTCACGCAGAGAGGGATTTCATAGCGCTGACATAAAACTACACTTACCTTTGGCTGCCACCGGGGTAAGTGCTAATTCAACATAAGTGATAGTTTCGTTGCTTGTTTATTTGTCAGAAAGGCTCCGGCATATTACTAACACTGAAATACAGGAATTATGCTTCGCTGTTACATACAACTGAAGGTCACAGCCATTTCAAGTAAAACCGAATATGAAACAGAAGCGCAGAATGTGCAACTGACTGATGAATTTTACCAACAACAAGTTCTCATTTGCAATCTTTATCATAATCATCGACTATAATTTGTTCAAACAATCTCAGGGTTGAAGAGTAGCCGGCAAACACTTCCACCAGCTCAGTGAGCTTACACGAAACCCCACTTTCCTCATGTGTTAGATAAGGGAAGCCTGGATAAACAAAGCTCAGCCATTGTCTGTTGAATTCCAAACACTAGGCTCTGAAGGATAAGGTTTGCTATGTATGAACCATACTAACAAAGCATCTAGGTAAACATCAGAGAAGTAGGTCTTACTGAAGTTTGCAGTACTGCGGGGAAACCACGGTTCTGTCCCTCCCCTCTCCGCCACCCCCCCACCCCCAAGATTATTTCATTCACGCTATTCGTAGCCTTGCATTGAAGGACAAAACGCTGAAGTCAGCAGGAATGAGAGTCTAAGACTGAAACAAAAAAGCAGGATTGGCTGCTGAAGCTGTCAGACTGTTGACTTGTTTTTTCTTTCCTATTGGTTTCTTTTGCCTGGCCTTCTGACATTTTTAGAACATACATGGAAAAATTCTAAGTCTTGCCAATCTCCCTTTATCTGGAACACATAATTTTCATCCAATCAAGCGAGTGGTACACTAACAATGTGAGATCACTTCTCTAGCAAACCTGCTTTTCTTCAGTACTGGTGAATATAACCTACTGCACAACAAATACGAAGTTTAGAATGTGGTACTTTCTCAGTCTTTTTGGACATATATATGAATTGTTTAATTTATGTGATAGCATCATATAGCCTAGCTCTTCCCTCAAGCTTTTGAAGGACTTCAGGCAAAACTAGCCTGATAATCTTCAGTGAAAAAGCGGTAAAGTTGTCTTCCTTAAATTCTTCTTCCATTATAGAAACAGTATGAAGAAAACTGACATTCCATGGTTCCTAAAACACTAAAGCATCCTCCTCCTGTAAGTTTAAAGGAATCAAAAATCCTGAACCTTTCCCCCTAAATAAAAGAAGCATAAGAGAATGCACTATAGATGCTGCTATTATTATCAATTTATCATGAAAGGCACCCAGACACAATAATGATAGATGGGCAACAGTATAACACCTTTAAATTTATCTTGGACTTAAAATATCCTATTCTATTTCAGAAAACAGCGAAAATATCTACTAACAACATCATTTTAACCCGTAAATATATGTATATCTAATTATGACTTACTGACTTGGGACACTATGGGTAGAAAATACTAAGTCAACATTTTGCAGTGCCTTTGAGAACATCACTAAGTACATAGTTTCTGATCATCTAAATTGTCTGTCTCTTAAAGAATGCTCTGGGGGTCATCATGACCAGCACAATTAATAAATCAGAGGAAAGCTACAAAGCAGCCAGCATTCACAATGCTTTTCAGAGACCAAGAGCAAAGACTGAAAGATTGCAAATGGAAAATATCTGGAGAGGGAGGTAGGGTTTGCAATTGGGAGCTGTAAGAAAGTCTCTTCATCCTGGCATGAGTCTTTATGAAGGGAGTCCCATAAAGGCTACAGCCAAGTATCACAGATAGACACAAGTATGGCATGATGAAGACTACTTTTTCTGAACAGTGTGACAAGGAAGTGGAAGAAATGACAGCTAACATCTCAAGCAGAGCAAAACTGTATTTCTACTGCAGTTACCTGGTCAAAGCAAAGAAGAAATAGTTTTTTTCACTTAAGGAATTTATGAAGCAACCCTGAGAAATTTGACATGACCTTTCCAAGAGGTCTGTTAAAAAAACAGAGGAATTCTGACATCTGCAGGGAGGAGATGGGATGGAGAAGAAAAATAATGAAGCATCCTTTATGGGAGTGGAGTTTTCATGGCTGCAATGGGGATTTCAAAGTCTCAAGAGGAGGTAGGGACACTAATCTTGTTACCTAAGAAACCATGCTATTCTTTCCTGCAGGGAGCCATACGCATTACCCAGTGCCCAAGGCTGTCACTGGATGAGGGTCCTCCACAATACCCACCCTCTTGCAACAGGAAAGGTTCCTTATCCTTCTCTAACATGCTGTGAAGTGCACAGCAAGGCACTGTGGGTTTGACAGCATTCTCCACAGGGCATCAATCCCATCTCATAGACGATACTAGGAGATCTTCAGTGCTTGCAGATACACTAGATAGGCAACCATTAACATTAGATGAAAATGTATTTGAGCAACAGCCCTGTCCCAGCTGGGCACAATGTTCCTTTGGATTCTGGCAATAATGTTTAAGACACTTATGGACAAGAGTAACTCAGTGGCAGAACAAACAGCGCATGGACTCCTGACAGGAGCAGCCTGCAGAAACCCTAAGAGCTTCCAATAAAGACATAAATAGCAGTTTCAGTGCACTGTGAGGAGGCGGCTTCACAAGTAGCTCAGAGGACAGTCTAGCCCCTGATTTCTGTTCCGAGAAATGTTATTAATACGATAATTCACAGTACACAAATGTATTTTTGATACATGAAACAGGGATGAGTGCATAACACTGAAATCACAAGTTAAATTCACTATTGCCTGGTCATGTATTTTTCTTCTGCCAGTCAAGGGACAATTTAACATGACCCAAACACAAAAAGCCAATGAAATATTTTAATATTTTGAGTTTGCATTAGTTGAATGACTGGAATACAGGCTACTCTGGCAATTTGACTGTTGACAGTCAGGTGATGGAGGTGAGGGCAATGTAAGAAAATCTGCAGAATGTAATGACAGAACTAGCACGTAAAATAGGCTTAACAAAACAGAGAAATTGACCCATCAAGGGAGCACAGACTCTTCTGTGAGTCAAGCTGCTAATGAAGTAGTTGAGAAAGCTCAGAGTAAGTTTATGCTCTGTCCATGCAGGAAATCAGGACACTAACCTTCTATCTGGGATTGTCAATACAAAAGTAGAGTGTTAGCAAGGTCAACAATTACACATATGCACAGCAGCTGCACTATCATTCTTAATATTTGTTTCCTGGCATAGAAAAAAAAAAACCAAAACAAAAAACCTATACCATAATATAAGGGCTGTAGAACTGTAGGAGGTTAAAATCACAAAAAAGTCTGTTGTTTTAAAAGCCTAAAAGAATCAAACAATTACAGTATTTTGAGTGTACGATAATAAACTGGTGATTTAAGTTATTCCAGATATTTATTTTAAAGAAATTTGATATTAAGAATAATGAATAATTAACATACATGCAGCAGCAATTACTTTCCTGCCTCTCACATTTACCATAATAATTTATTATGAGACCCAACAGTGAAAAGTAATAAATATACTCTCATTTCATTTGGCTGATCAACAGCAATCAGGTAATGTGCTATTATATGAGATACAATCAATATAACAGGAAATTTATATAGAGATGTTTATTACTACTTACTGGGTACTTCTATTGATATTTTAAATGTATAATTAGAATAATGAGTCATTCACCTTTCATCATAAAAGCAGAAAGCTTCAGTCCTTGGGTTCAGACTTCCAAATATAAAAGCTATAACTTTGCTCTGATAGAACTTCTAGGAAGAACAATTTCCCCACCCACATTACAGGGACTTGAAATGGCTCCAAAAAAACCACTGCCCTTTAAAAACCGTTCAAATTAAAAAGCATAGAGAGAGATTTCAACAGTGTTACACAAAAGGCACACAAAATGCCGAGCACTACACCTTAACATATTCTTACACTGCCCATGCTGGAAGGATTTGAGTAATATGTATTTTTACGTTACTCTTCATACCGTGGACCTTATTCAGGAAGATATTTATGCATCTTTCTAATCTCATTAAAGGCTTACTCACTAATAAGCTCATTGTCTTTCAAGATGTGCTTTGTTTCTCCTTATTCCTTTAGAGTTGTACTTTATAGATAAAATACAAAAATTACAGCATAAGTAGTCTAATAGGATACCCCATCTGTGACATTGACAGTATAAGGTGTTTCAGAAGACATAAGAAAGCCTCAAGGGCAAATTTCCTCCTAACTCCAGGTAGTTAGCAGACGTCATTCTTACTCTTCAAAACAAATCAAAGCCAAATTACCTAATTTTTCAAACATATCTAATGTGTTCTTCCCTTCAAAACCATCCTTTTTGACTATTTCTATAAACTTGATAAAGTTTAAATTCTGTTAGAACTGTTGGATTTAAAACAAACAAACAAACCCCAAAAAAACCCCAAACACAAATCACAAGCCCCCAAAGAATCCGTAAAATTACAGTTTAAGGACAGCATAAGAGGAAAGAAAGAATCTACATTTGTGTGCTCCTGCTGGGGGAGAGAGGTCTTGGCCTTTCCATGGAGCATAAATAGTTATCATAAATAAAAGGGGGGAAAAGACTGTAGAAATTGTGTAATTTATTGGATGGGCAGTATGTAAGTAGCAATTAGCAGATAACCACCACCTTAGTACTACTGACAATAAAAATCACATAAACTGAAAGCTGGACTAAGCTTAATGTCCTCTCTTTCATCATACTTTTCAGACAGCATCCTTAAAATCTCTGTTGTTTACAGAAATTCAGCATCTTCTGCGCTCTTTCACTTCTTATATATAGGTGACTGAAATTCAAAGGTTTTGTACAAGTGGGCTACAGGTAAACATCAAAATGCTTTGAGGACTGCCACAAATTTATCGACCTTGACATTAAAAGCCCCGAATTTTACTGTTGAATATCATTCACTGGATGTACTGAGAAGCTTTCACCAAAATTGCCCATGTCCCACAAACCATGGAAACATACTCCTTGCCTAATTTACTAACACATACATTTATATAATCTTTTATACCAGCTCTGAATTTGGCTTCTCACTCCAGTTCCAGTCTCACTAGATTTCTGGGAGGTATTTAGGAATGCTCTGACCTATAGAATTTTCAGTACTATGTAAAAAAGGAGGTGTGAGTTAAAAGACCTCAGGAAGAACTATCTGTTACACAAAAATTAGATGGGCCCTAGTGATTGGAAACACACGGTGTAAAAAAGCCATAGTGAAATGAGCCAGGGCACATAAAACATCTGCCCATGGAAGTTGTGATCTCTCCCAAGTCTTGCCTGGGAGCCCGCTCAAAGAATTTGAGCAAAGACAAGCAAGAGAAGTTATTTGTTCTCATTTGACCTACTTCATCCTCTAATTAGCATTTGGTAATTGGTTGGAGAAGGTCCAATTTCTTGCCCAGTAGATGCTCTTCAGGTATGCTGACTGTTTTGGGTTAACACCTGGGAATACAGAAATCTGTACCAAGTGATTTAGGAATACAAATCTCCCTGTAATTAAGTGGAATCCAAGTACCTAACAGCTAGGGATTTTTGATAATCCCAAATGTTACACCATATTGCAAAGGACGATGTGAATAAGCTGCCACTGTAACTCTGAAGAATAATAAGTAAACCAAGGGGAGAAACATTGCTGTCGCTTTCTGCTTTTCAGCAGTAACCGATCAACAAAATTGAAAGATTCAGTAAAAGCTTTATAGAGAGGGGAAAGAAGATAAACCAAGAGAACATACATTCAAAATCAATTGATGAAGGTTAGTGTCTAAAGCAAAGTATTTTTAATAATAAGTTTTAGTTTTGGGTAAAATAAGCAATAGCAGGAATATTCTGGGAAAAAGGAACAAAACAAGGTTAAGGGATGGGGAAAGTCTATATAAAACGACAAAACACTGGCAACTCAGTCAAGCTACACTTCTGCTTTTCTTCAAGGAACAATGTTGAAGTAACAATTTGCCAAAGTCTTAAATGAACTCCAACTGTCTGTTCTGCAAATCTCAATCTGAATGAGTATCCTGAGGCATGCTATCACATCTGAAAAAGCTCTAGTCTCATCTGACCCCAGAGAATCAGTTCAGCTGAAAAATAACTGTACAAAATATGTGCAGAAATGTATTTTGACACATTTTTCTGAAGGTGGATGATTTACTGTGTTGATTTTTTTTTTCTCCACCAAAAATGCCCCAGTGCTTAGCCGGGACAAACATCCTAAGGTACCACAAGAAACTTTACAGCAGTGTATCAGTCTCTACAAGAAACTAATGACTAACAGCAGTGCAGATGCTACCTCCCATTAGCTGAATTGAGGTAAGTAGCATTAACTGGTAAACAAGTAATTTTGCTGAGAAAAAGTAGGAACACTGTAAAGTCAAAGAACAAGTGGACTATAATTTTGATGGCACCAGTCACGAAGTTTAAATTTCAGTGATGCTTGGTTTCATATTGTAAAGCTAACTGCATCCTTCCAGTTTCATTAAAGAATGTAAAAGGCATTTCTGGAGATAGAGAAGTGTTTTCTTTTGAATCTTATCCACTCGGAAGTTCTTATTGAGGCTGAGCATTTCAGGTCAATCCTCTCGTTTCAGGAAGTTAATCAAGTGACTAAACTTTGACTAGAAATTTCAGGGATAAAGTTCTTCCAACTGAGCTTAACCTCAGCACATATGATAGAACCAGAATTTACTAAATCCTCACCTCCCTGAATGTCTTGAGTTTGAAAAAGAACCGATGAGGTGGTCTTACCACCCCATCATCCCAACCATACACCATGCATAACACAATGACAGGTTAATCATATTCAGTTGCTTCTGTTCACAGAGGTTGTTGTATATTTGAGGAAAATAAAAGTTAATTTAGAACCTGCTCCTGCAAGAGCAAATGTAAATACTCAGCTCAGTTCTATTTTGCTCTATATAGATTAATACTTGTGCATTGATCTACCACATGCAACCACTTGAAACCAAGCCACTAATTAGATCCTAAATGCGCAGGAAATTTTAATTTCTGTTACGGGTTCTGCCACAAATGTGTGATGCACTTTAAAATGCTTGCGTGAAAGATACTGAGTGAGCACAAAAAGTACTACTGAGTTTCACTTCACATCAATCAAAATTTCTGAAGAAAAAAAAAGAAATTAATAAACCCCCAACTTTTCTTTTTACATTTCAGTAAATTTTCCCACAAAATCTTCCTTATAGATCCCTCAGACTTTTTTTGTGTGTTTTTCCTCCCAAAAATATTCTAGTACACACACAGCATTCTTATTTCTGACTTATAGTCATGCTACACACAAAGAAATTTAGGTTAGGTCTTCACATTGTGACCCAAAATGACTAGTGTAGGTCGAGTTCAAAGCAGAGAGTGGGGAGGAGATGTTCTGTCCACAGCTCAAGCCACAATCCAGGCTGTTAAAAATGAGTCGTCCCACACACATAGTTAAAACTTTGATGTAGGAACGAATTTTAGAAAAACTTTCAGATCACACAGCTATTGAAAACTGTCTTTTTAAAAAAACCCAAACAAAAACCTGCCACAAACACATTCAAATGTCTCAGCAATAAAAACCTTGTAGAGCTTGTTGAAGACACAGTTCAACTGCAACTATTGCAGCCATGTTCACCTGAGCCTGAACAAGCTGAAAGAAAAGTACTGAGAAGAAACAAGGCATTGTTTTTTTTTCTTCTTATATCTTCTAAAACAAAGCCCTAGACCACCAACATGGAGGTTTGCAGTATGCTCTAAAAGTTGGATGAGCTGTTTCCTTTACAGCCAATTCGAGTCCAACTCCCATGTGAGCTCTGGGAGAACCACAAGGCTGCAGTGAGATGCCATTTTCAAGTGCCACTGCGAGAGGTCCGTAAGTCTCGCTGCCAGCAAGGCTCCTTAGCTCGGGCTGTACACCAACAATTCGGTCTGAAGCTGTAATGCCTCCAACTCCAAAGCTGTTTTGCAGTGCACAAGATTACTATATTAAGCTGTCTCACTGTTAAATCCCTGAGTCTCTTGGCGTATTTCCTAGGTGTGGCATCTGCCTATTAATATTTGACAGTTAAGCAGTCCAAAAGCCAAACTGTTTTAGGCCTCCAAGACCAGTGCTGACCTTATTTCTGGTAATACACAAGACTTGCTGTTCCACATGTTCTCTAGCTTCACTGTGCAAGAGAAGACGGTATTATGTAGAACATGGTACAGCTTTACCTACTAACATAAAGAAATACAAGGACCTAGACAGAAAAACAAAAGAAAAAAGAAAAATTATCATCTCACCACTGTAAAGAAAAAAAGGAAAAGAAAATACGTTTTGCACAGCTTTCCTCAGTGCTCTGGACAGTCTTCCTATGAGCAATACATTTGCTTCCTATGAAGGTGTACATCTCCCAGAGCCCTGCACGCCTGTGCCCTCCTCCTCTACCCTTGCATCTTCATTCTCTGCTCTGATAAACACCAACGAAGATGTGGGACAGGAGAGTGGATGTTTAAAGGTGTAGTTGCATGCGTGTTCCCTTTAACAGCACTAAGGTTTGAGCAATATCTGTTCTCTCTCCTTCCTACCCTCCACACCTAATCATTCCTTCCCCCCTTAGTGATGTTGGCAAAAATATTTGAGGCTGCAAAATGAACCAGATGAGGAAATGGATCTGAGATGGAATTTATACTGAAAAAAGTGGGCAGAAGAAAAGAACTAACTGCTAAATGCAAGAGCTGCTTAATTGGACATTGCTGCCAAGGGAAAGGGCTACCTAACTGTTTTTTCAAAGTAATTCTGATAACATACCAGTGAGTTTGCTGTAACTGGAACATACGGGTTGCAAATGGTTACCAGAGCACATGTCCACATGTTCCTTCATGCACGCGTGTCTTCTAATGGATCATTGGTTTTGTCAAGTGAATCGTTAATTGTCTTAGAACAAAGATGTGCGTGATATTAATTTGTGGTAATGAGACACAGGCTAACAGAAAACCACACCTTGAAGAAAAACAGGCGGTTTAAAAACAGGTCCCCTGAAAGTACAAACACCAGATGATCGCAAAGGTCTTGACAGTGGTAGCACAGGATGAGGCAAAGCTGCCAGGGCTATAAACACAAATCAGAAATGGTCAATCACTACTCACTAAGCGAGTGCAACCTTGTTATCTGGGGTGGGGGGGATGACTTTAGCAGCAAATAAAGATCAAGGTAACAGATTCTGTTAGCGAAACAATAACAATGAACTAAAGGAGACCCTGACTGCTTGGTATGTACCCTGCCCTTAAGGACTGCCTGTTAAAACTAAGATGCAAAGTTGTGGCTTCAGGTTAGATAAACTTGCCCTGATGCCTTAATCTCATCTTTATCCATTTGATTCTGTAAGTTAGTAAATAGGAATAAAAAAAGCTGCTGCCGCCTTCTCCAGAACAACTTCCTTATGAGATGGACATTAGTAAGAATGATCAGGAACTGCATCTCTCCTGTTCTGATGTGACCAGTAATAAAAAAACAGTACTGACTCTAAAATCATCTTTAAACAATCATTTACAAAGAGGAAGCACAGGCCATACATCTCCAAATTATTATTTTACATTATATTAAAAAAAGTCAAAGCTTCTGCTTTGGCTTTCACTGTATTGTCAATTTAAATAAGTGTAAAAAGGTAGGAATTAACTGCAAGTTTAATAGCAATTGTAAACAGTTGTTCTGTAGCTCTAAAAAATATTTCTGCCCTTTTACCTGGTCTTAATACAATATGAAGAAATGGTTAGCAATATTGATAGGGTTTTTGTTGATATTTTATACTGCGTGTCAAATATACGCTGTATTGTTTTCCTTGTCTCCTCACCCAAAGCCCTGCTTAAGACACCATTAGTGCTTTGAGATTTGTACATCAGTTTACCACAGAGAGAGGATGGAAAGAAAGACTAGCTACATAAACATCTAGTAGGTTATTTTTATTTTTACCTGTCCCATGGTCCTAAAGCAAAGACAGGCATGAAAACTTTGCAAGTAATCTCTTCTTCCTTATGTTTTTCTCCCAGGAGATAACTCACAGATAAAAACTGATGCAAAGAAAAAGCAAGCATTCTTGCTGTTCATTATCGTATTCTCAAACATCAACTGCATAACCAAGCTAACAAAAGTACAAGACTAAAAGCTAGGTTATCTATCACATAAAAGAACTTGGAAAATTATGTAATAACAGTATTGACCTACTGAAGTGACTGCAAGATTGAAGTGCTTAAAATTTTGAAAGTGTTTATTTTACAACTCTCTTACTGATTTCCCAATGCTAGGAAGAAAATACGTGAAATGAATAAAGTACTGAATATTATAATTTGCAGCTTTCAACAAAAATTGCTCTGTACTGTAAAAGTGAAACTTTAGCCACAATGCATATAAGCTATGAAAAATGAATGTACATTAAATACACATGTAGGTATTTGTTTAGCATTTCTATAAAATACATTCAAATGACTCAAAATACAAACAAGAACTTTTAGATTAAGAGTTAACATTAGGAAATAGTTGAAACAAACAAAAGTGAATTGCCTATAGAAAATCATATCCTAATTTGAAAAATTATTTGCTTGAATAGCTTGTTTATATATTGCTTGTTTGAAGAGTTATCAATATTTACCCTTCCTGATTTCCTTTTCCAAAGCCTGTTCTATCTTATAGTTCGTACCAGTCTTCCTTGCTAAGTTCCTTCTGGTAATCATTATTCCTTACTGAGGAATATAAAATGTTTTATATTTAAGTGCTGAAGAAAGAGATCAAGCTTACTAGCATCCTCAAAATTATGAGTAAAGACAGTATTTTAGGTTTGAATTAAAATTTGTGGAGGTTCCTGTCTCTAACTTTCTGCATCATGCTGTTCTGTCACTATATTATGTGGACACCAAAGAAGAGCAGTAGTAGCAGAGGTAAGGTAAGTCCAGACATGGGCAGAAAGGCCAGTCAACCCTGTTATTGTTGGCACCTTGGCAAAATCACCCATGGTTTTTCACTATACATGGAAAAGCTACCAGAGTTTAATGAATGTAATACAAGTGGAATTCAAACTAGATTCTGTGATAGCAGTTTCAGAAAACATAATAAACTGTGGTTGCACCTAAAAATGGTAAGCTAGTTTGTATTCATGTTGTGGCATTATTGACAAGCATATAGGAAAATGAATCAATACCTAAGCTATCATCTTTTCCTTTAAGTGAAGAAGTCCTGTGTCATGGTATTTGTTACAATATTATGGGTAATGTTTTCACAGGAAGCTGAAAGTTAAGCCAATTAAAAGCTTCAATCTGAAATGAGAAATGGCTTCAATAAAATGCCATTGGTAATGTGACACAAGAAAATATTACATGACTTTAGCAGCATTTTTCAATAATATGTATATAATGTGCAATGATTTATTTAAACAGTGCACAGAATAAAATTAGGCAATAAATCCACCCATAGCAGTTTATTAGCTTGAAAGTTTTGTACTAAGAATTAAATATTTCTAACTAAGAAGAACTTAATGAATGAACATACCTAGAATGCTAGGAAAAAAAGACACTCACCTAAAATGCATATAAGTAAAAAAAAAAAAAAAAATGATGAAACAAGATACAGTGAGGCTACATCAGACAAGGCAGTGAAGAGCAGATTAGGATGTCTCCAGCCAGCAGGACGCTGCATAGCTGAGTGCCACAGACAGGGGAAAAGTTCTCTCGAGTCATTTCAGTGATATCCCATTTTGTCCAAGCAATACGACTACACAGACACTGCAGACTTGGATCCAGTTAACTGCACTCGGAGGCGAGGGGGCAGGGAGGCCAAAGAGAAAGGGAAAAGAAGGAGCTAAAAAGGAGGATTCATCTGGAGCACCCTGAGGAAAAATGGAAGGACTCATTTAGATTTTGCCGTTAGGTGGCCCGAGCTCACGAGGATCAAACAAAATGAAAGTGCTGGTGTCCTGCAAACAACATCCCATAGAGCTCTGCAGGGTATGAGAATGATACAGAGCACGAGTTTCTAAACCACAACGTATGCACCACTACGGTCATATAAACCTTTCACCTTTTTCACAGCCTGGCACAAATGCTGCCATTGGCTGGGGTCAGTCGCAGAGCAGGAGAGAGGGGCTGCAAGGGGACTTACTCTATTCTTGTTGCTGTTGACGAATAACTGACATCACAAAATATATCTTAGTATTTATGACCAAAATTTAGATGCACAGAACATAGCTGATCCATTGGAAAATGAGAAAACTGAAATAAGGACCATAAAACAAAAGGAAGAAAAAATACAGCAGGTTACTATAACAGAAGCCAAGAACGCCAAAATAATGTGTTCAAAGAAGAGACTATGAATCATTCTCCAACAGCCAACAAAGGCCAAACACTGCAGCAGTGTCAGAATTAGCATGAGAATATCAACAAATATTGTGAAATTGTTCATTCCCTTTTTGGTCACCCCATCTTCCAGACTTAGCTCTGTTTCACTGTGAGAGTTTACTGGAGTAGCAAACTACATGAAATAATAGGAAAAAAAAGAACGTAAAAGACAAATAATACTGAATAAATAATGAACTTTCTTTCATTATGTCTTTTACATCATTGTCTCACCAAGGAGACACAAGTAGAAATCCAGATTTTTTTTTTAAAGAAGGTCAACAAAATACAAGGGTAAAATATATTATTGTGATAACTAAAGAATAAATATTAATAGAGAGAAAATAGAGAAAAAGAATTTTCTCTTTATGTTCTAAGATTTCAGTACTTTTAAAGATCAGCCTTTCATTTAAAGTTGTAACAACGTGTACATGAAATAAGACGGGTCACAATCCACGATACGAGATTTCTTCCAATATACAAAATTACGCCTGTCCTGGAAGGTTGCAAAGTTTAACTAGTTTATATTTTATTTAGTACTTATGATCCTGACAGCAGGCTGCCTTAGGCCTAATTTCCACTTAATTTGGGAAAACAACATTCCTTATTCATGTACTGTCTGATCAAAGGCTTACATTTAGCACAACACATTAAAAAAAAGCACATTTTGCGTAGATTTCTTACAGCTAAATGAGGAACTGAGCCCAACTCATGGAAAATTTATTAGTTCGGGTCATACTGTTTTTGCAATTTGTGCACAAAGTTGCCTTGCCAAATTTATAGCAGTCAAAATAGAAAAGCAAAAGAGATAGGGTCTGATATGCATACAAAGCAACATAAATGCAGGCATAACAATCACTGAATAGAAAAAATATGAGGATGAGGTGAAGCTTCTTACTTTTCTCCAGTGGTTCGCGTTTGCGTTATTTACATGCTGATTAAAAGCACTTTGGGCATAAAGGATTCCAGGCATTCACATAATTGTGTTAGTGCTGATGAAGCTTTGGCCCAGCGGTCACAAGAATATGCAGAGTGAAATGCCAACTACTTTTGCCTTGAGTATTATGGGCAGACTGCTTGTATTTAGACAAGTCTGCATGTACCGTCAGTCACCACCTGTCAAGGTATGTAAAAAGTTCTACCTTAACCACCGGAGTAGAATAAGGTCAAGTCAATCACATTCTATTTCTAGGATGTTTCAAATATCTGATACACCTCATACAGCCACTGACAAAACAAGTAAGTTGTCTGTACACTTACATAAATTAGTATCTCAAATAATATTTTCTTGAAATTTGGTGTGACAGTCTACCCGACATTTGATGTCTCTCAAGAGTTTTGCAATCAAGGTGCTCCAGCTCCCGTCAGTACTCATGGTGAAGGTAAGACAGAATACAATTTCAATATTTCACAGCTAAACACCAAAACAAATTCTGGCTGAGCTTTTATTTGTTTTTCTGTGCTGAAACTAATAAGCAGTTTGATCTAGTCGAAGACACAACCCTATAGGAGAGAACACGGTATTTTAAGGACCTGTGAACTGACAATGTTTCTGGACTAGAATTAATGTCATGGAGCTCAAGAAAAGCACCGTCCCAGCTTATGGTGTTCTCTCACCAGCTTTATTTTATTTGTATTTCAAGTTTGTTATGCTTGATAAACCGAGTGTGACCAGAAAGACTTCCTTTGTTTTATTTCAGCTGATGCAGAGGAGACAGGCAAAATACTGTTCAATATGGTACTGAATGAGTTTTGTTTGCTTAATTTCTAACTTCCATTAAATTCCTATTTGGCTCAAAAAGATCAAAAAAGGCAAAATTTGCAAAGTTACAGTTACACATACGAGTAACATGAATATAATTTAAAAAGCATTCTTGCAACCATCTACATCTTTGATTTCATTGATGATGAAACCAGTAATTTTCTCAATTTTAGAATGTTTCCAACTTTGTGCTTTATAAATAAGTATCTCTGCTGACAGTCTGCTGTCCACTCAAGAACAAACATCATTTCCTCAGATATTGCTGTAAAATCTCACCTAAAGCTCGAAGTTTTGACTAGAGGTTTTTACTCTGGGAACTTCCCTTATTTACTAATTGCCAAAGAGATCCTGGCACAACTTAAGCAACTTAATTTCCAGTACCTTTCAAGTGAGAAATCTGAAGGAGAAACAGCTTGAAAATAAATTATCATTTGGCTTCCCAGGTTTTCAAACCAGATTTGTCTCCAGATCCCCGATAGTAGGAGCTGGAACAACGTGTGCTTTGCTTTACTCTAAAGAATGGATCTGGATGTAAGGATTCATTTCACCCTTGAAGTAGTTTGCACGCTCATTGATTCTTTCATAGCCTTTCCCTGGTTTTGACTGAGATTCTCTCTTTTTCCAATATTCAGTATATGTTACAGTATCGGTTCTGTTGGTTCAGAAAGTTCGTTTTGCTCTTGCACTTTACCAACCATCCCTTTCTTTCACTTTGTCCTAAAAACTATGTAAGATGACAAAAATCCTAATACCAACAAAGCTGACAGATGATTCTTTAAACCCCAGTATAAGGTCTTATTATGGAGAAAAAGACGAGGTTTTCTGAGCAACTGCAATGGAGTTGATTTCCAATTTTTGAAATAACACTTATCTACAGAAGTAGTCTCCAAATCAGTGTTTTGGGAATTGCTTCTGGATAAGCAAGGATTTTTTTCTGGCTTCGGTCCTTACCCGTAATAATCACAGCCCTGGATTGCAACCCGCTGCTTCAGCTTCCCTTGCCCACAGCACAAGGGCTCAGCAATCACACAGAGCCAAGAAGCCCGGCCAGGCTGGGCTGCAGTCAGAGCCCAAGCGCCCACCATGAAGTTCTGCAACCCCAACACTAGGTGCATCAAGTGACTCATGCAAGATCCTCTCACTGTTTATTTCCCCCCATTATGTGTCATACATGTTATTGGGTATATGCTTTGTCTAGTTGCATGAACCCGAGGTTGAGCTCCCTCAGGTATTTACGCTAGTCTTGAATCAAGTTCTTAGATTTACTACTTCTTATTCTGTTGTTTCCACAGGCTAATTGAAAACAGAATTAACTTTTTGGTTTGCTTTTGCAGTGAGGCAAATGGAATTCATCACCTCCACCACAAATTAATACAATTCAGCTAGAAAAAAAACATTTATATATGTACTTGGAAAATTTGTAACACACTTCATGTCACTAGCTGGTATATGAATAATTCAGATTCAATTACTCAGTGACAGAGTTACCATACAAACTGAAAAAAAATTGCTTTTTTCTTAGCATGAGGAAAGACAGCTCCCTCTATTCAGCATCCAAAACAGTGTAGTAGGTAGAATAGGAATAGGAGGTTTTAGGGACAACAGGAGGACAGGCAAAGGAGGTTTTCGTTCTGGGTTTCTGAATAAAAGTTGAACCAGGTTTAAGCAGTAGATGAATGTGCTGATTTTACCTGTAGAGTAGCAATTTGATTTGACCCTTACCCACAGAAAAGATAAAATTCTTAAAGATGAGGCAGGTCCTAAAATAACTGTGACAAAGCAAACAAACTAACAGTCTACTTTGCAGATAGGTGTATCTTTGCTAAGAGGGGAGGGTCTACAAAAAGTTCACCGACCCTGGGGAGAAGCTGAAGGGAAACCACAGTAGGGCAGGGCAGGAGACCTCAGACAGGTATTACTTTCATTAAAACTGCTGGAAAACAAACAAAACAACCAAACAAAAAACCTACAAAATGGCTCAGATCTAAGCACCTACATTTCCGTCTTTGCCAAGGGAGGAGGGAAAGTTTGTGTTACCCCTTCAAGAGGGAAAGCAAGTTGATACAGGAGTCACTGGAAAACAGGCAGTCAGCTTGGAGCAGAATTGCTAAATTCATTAAGTACTTTATAAATGGGCTTAAAGTCATAATTTTATATGAAATTTGTTTCACTTGCATAGTGAAAACATAATTAGGTATTAAGGAGGTGAGAAGAAAGGTCAGAACCTCTTTGAAGTGCAAGAAGGAACTAGGGATATTGTCTAATTTAATTTTTGAGAGAGATAATACTTAGCACAGGTACAGGGAAAAGAGAAGACAGTGACAAATTTACATCTAAGTAACGATAAGCCTATCATTCTGCTATCAAACTGCAGATATGATAATTATTTGATACCAAACAATGCTGAATATTTAAGCAAAGGAACTTGCATTTACCCCAAGGCAATAACTTACCTGTTTGGAAAAACTTTATATTCTAATATTTGGTTTAACCAAACAAATATATATAGCCTTTACTGAATTCTAATAAAGGTTTGAAAGGTTCTTCAGTGAAAACTCAGTATTTGTGTATTAAGAAGTTCCCTTTCACATTTAAATTCAGTTCTTTCTAAACTTTAACAACTTTGAAACTAGTGCAAAAGCTTTGAATCAAACGTTCAGTAATTTGATCTGAAAAAGCATTTGTTAAATAGTCAAATCTATTCAAATGAAAGGAACAATTTTACTTTTAGGAAAGGAATATATGACATGAGTATTCTGTATTAATCCTAAAATGTGTGTTAAAATTATTCAAATCATAGTGAATTTTTTAAAGATAGAAATATGAGTCACGGGTGTCGTGGAACTTTACAGGAGTTTTGCTTTTAACATATTGTTAGTGAACTGCTTCCGAATATCCTAAAAGCAACTGTTCTAAGAAAGGGTTTAGTGTGAATTGGTGATTGATTCCATAATCTGCTGGAGTAAATAGAGAACACTGAAAATTAAAAAAATATTTCTTAAATAAATACCTCAAAAAAATGAAAAAGTAGATGTGGCAACAAAACCTTATGCAAATAAAAGCAATGCTTACACCATTGCCAAGATTATTCAAAATTATTCAGACTTTGTTTTCTAAGAGGTGATTTTGGTAGTGCTGATAAATTCAACTGAAATGCGATGTATGCAAACTGGAATTAAATGAACTGGATTACCTGCAAATTGGAATACATCTTATTTGTTATTTCCTTGCATGCAAAAGCAAAGATAACGTTTTAAAAGGCATGGACAACATTACAATTTATTACTGCAGCACAATCATGACCTGCTGTATAAAGCAATTACGCAGCTGCAAAAAACGCCTGCATAATTATACTTTCAAGTTGAGGTTCCTTCATAACTGTACTCCAGAATTCTCTAGTTCATACGCTGAAGACAATAACCTTCAAAGGGTTTGGTGAGGTTTCCACTGATACCCAGGGAGGGCTGCAGACAGGTATTCAGAGGTGTGAACGGAGGTGTTTGTCAAAACGGGTGCTAATGAAAAAGTAAAATTATAACAATTTAGACGCCAGTGTTAATTGTTTCACTGCTGAACATTACAGGAGAAAAAAGGCACTAGTGAACCTATTGTTATTAAATGCAGCAGCAAGGAGTGATGTGGTGGATGGAGAGGGCAACGTGATACTTCTCCCAAAGGCTGCTGGAGATGGGCATGAGCTATGAATAATTTCTCACCCAGGATTTAAAGTAATATCTGTCTTATTCCAAGACAGATGTGAGAGGAACAGACATAAATTTATAGAACTGCCTCTTAGCTGTGGCATGATAGGACCAAAGGAATCAATGAAACAAAGTCCTGGAGGAAAAAAATGATCTCTTAATTCTTATTTACAGTACACTGCTTATAAAATTATGCCTCTACTGACCCCCAAGGGTTAGAGACCAGCCATTGTCTAGGTGCAAACCCTGCTGACCTTGGTTCTCCACCAATTCAAATCCTGTTGCATTTCATTATTCCAAGCCAAGGAGTATTTAACGCATCTTGTTCCCCTTTTGCTTTTCTCCTGCTGTTTGCTCACCTCTGGGAGCAGCCACTTCTGATGCAGCACAGCTCTCTCCTCCTCAACCTGGAGGAAAGGTGGGCCAGGCCTGGTTCCTCCTGCCCCCCGCACGGCAGCATCCAGAAGGCAGCAAAAACAAACTACAGGCTAGAATTATCAAAGAAAATTTCCAGTTGTGCCCCTGTAAATCAGCGCCTGAGCAGCCTGTGGATAACATGAGCTTAGTTCATAGAGCTAAGATTCTTTCTAAAACGTAGCCTTTGTTTTTGCCAGTGTGTTAATTGTTGTTTTGAAACACCACTATTATATTTCAAGTTCTGAGCTACTCCATAATAAATTTCACCACCAGGTGTTATTAACATTCAAATATCCCACTCATCGAAATAAGGCGTTGTATTCTTCTTTATAATACAGGAAGCACAAGATGACATAATTTCACAAAATTTGTTTTAGATATTTCAAGCTGATTATATTTTTTGTTTGAGAAAGCAATTTGTGCAGAAGCTTCATCTAATAAGCAATATTTTTAGCTGCGATTACTCAGTCCCTTTCAAACAATGTGCAGTAAATTGCTGATTATAGTCAATTAAACCATACAATATGAAGTGGTTCTATGCTACACAGCTCTTTCAACCATAGGAAATGACTAGTAAATGCTATCAAACAACAAAACCTATAAACACATTTAAAAAGTCACAACACATCGTGTGCACAATGGGCAAGTCATAGAGATTCCCTAAACCCAAAACCATTCTGGTGCCTGTGTAACTGCTGTACAACTCTTTACATGACAGCAATGATTAAAGCAGTACACTATTACCATTTTCACAAAAACAGTTTTTAAAGTATTTTTTCTGTTCCCTTTTTGAATGCTTATTTTACCTCATTAAGAAAAAAAGATTATTTCCACATATATAAAACTCAAAGAATCCCACCCACAACTACAGTGTCCCAGCCTCTTTGCAGGGCAAAGAGAAAACAGATGGTGTGCTTTTTTAGCTAGGTAATCCGTATTCCCTTCTAGAGGTACCAGCCTTGGTACTTCCCACATTTCCTTCTATCTGGCACATTATCATCCTGATTTTACCACCCGTTCTCCAGACAATTAACCACTAATGTTTGGCTTACTTCTTTGTGAATTAAATGCAAAATTAGATGGTTTAACCTATCTTGTGTAACTGTACTACAGCGCTGCTGGGAGTTTTCTAAAGGGCACCTGAGCAGTGTATCTTACTAGTTTCAGCCTTACATATCGAAGCAAAAGCTTCAAAGAAATCCTCAGAAGATTTTACCATTGTAAAGGAAACATAACTGATAGAACAACAAACAGCAACAACAAAGGAACCAAACAAATTTCTATGTTAATTGATTGTGACAAGTGCTTTTTCATTAACAGCAGATCATACTTCCGCAGTTTGTCAATAAGAGTATGCAACACAGATCCCTCAGAAAAACCCAATCACTGCTTCTAACAAGCAGATTGCTCTAACGATCATTTGTTTTCTTAAGCATTCTGATGAAACACCCCACCACTGAAACGTGCATAATGTCAGTTCATTTCACTGTCTCTCTCTTATACGCTCTGGTTAACATTAAGTTGCGCTGACACCTCAGGGCAGGAACAGTCTGTGGTGCTCTCTGGAGCATGCTCCACGGTCACTGCCATCCATGAGGCTGGCTGATGCTTGTGAAAACCACAGCATGCAAAAGCAGGAGGAAGAGTAGGACTGATGTGTGCCTAGGTCTCAGTCCAACCTGGAGTCAAGACACATATTTAAAACCTGTCAGGCAAGTGTTTCTGGTTGCTAGAGCGCAGCCTAGCCCTAGCTGACTGCAGTTGAGCAGTGTGCACTTGCTGCTTTTCTCACTGAGCTTTTGAAAGGATTAAACAGTTAGTGTTTTAAGATCTTTAAAAGATTAAAAAAATTGAAAAAGACTTGCAAAGTGACCTTGCAAATTTTAGTTGTCTTCAAACCTCACTTAATGGACTTGATTTGTTTGTATGTACAGGTGTGACAAAGATATACTTCAGTCTTCAGAAATTAAAATGCATATTATATTTTTCCCCTCAAACATTGTAAATCTATACTACTACTATATACACAGAGAATACTTAAGCAGAACTTCATTTTGTGATCAAAATCTAATTTCATGCACAGGTTTTTATTTGCTTATGCCGGCACTATAGTGGAATAAATATGTCCATAGACTGAGTGGCCCCACAGTTTGAAGTTAAATGAGAAAAAAAAAGGCATATTTGATGTATTTAATCACAAATAAAACCCAGTGTATTTTACTGCAGTCTGGAACTGTACAATGTTACCTTAATCATCAACAGAAGGCAAAAATCTATTTAACAAAAAAGCACTCAAAATGTAGATTTCAATGTGCTGAATAAAGCTGGAGCAAACCGCTAAGCAAATAAAACAACTGAACCTTTGTTATTGATAGAGAGAACTCAGACAGACCCAGGTTTCAGTAGCATACTAAACAGATTACTGGAACCGCAACCAACAAAATTTACAACCGGTGTCGATTCTATTTTCAGAATTTTAAAGATGGAAACTTCTATTATCTTTCAAAGAGGTGTAGCTCATAAATGAGTTAGCACAACAGCTTTTCCCCAAAAACTTTCTTCTCTAGGTTCTGTTAGCTATTTCACAGAAATGTACGTGTAACAAGAATTCCTTACAATGACAGCCCCACACCCCAAAAAGCCTCAGTGGATGCTACATGTGTAGATCCCAGCAGAGGTGACAGGCAGATTTTCAGCTCCTTCTCATTTAAGCAACAGAGCTGCAGTAGCAGATGTTCTCTTTGGAGGCTGCATTTCATACATACCATTACTATATAAACTACTTTAAGATAAACAATGGTTACTTTTCAGCCAGATCAGTTTTCCTATATAGTTCACCTTCACTTTCACAATTAATGCAGTCATGTTGCCTGGGCTATCACTGCCACTTCAAACGCGCTCACTGAGTGCACAGCTTCAAAATCAATGCAAAAGCCTCTCCAACCATGTGAGCTATTTGGCTCTGTCCAGAACAAGTAGCGTGGGCCAACTGGAAGCAGATATGTAAGAATAAACAGCTGGCGAAGAAGATCTGCTGCCCATGTTTCACACACTTCTACAACAAATCTTGCCTCTCTTCAGCTGATAAAACTGGAAAACCACACTGAGTGCTACTAGAGAAACGATGCCTTAATTTACTGATTCTTGCGGCTGGAACTGTTTATATTTCAACTGGTTAGAAAGATTCTTTTCAAACAGACAGAAAAAAAGAGTAGTTTCTAAAATATTTATGTGATGGATTCCTAAGATAACTGGGTTGATTTACTCTAGTGGATAAAAAAAAGGTTACAAATAAGGAGGGTCCAGAATCCTCAAAATAAGTGATACTTTTGTGGAGTTCTGTGAGGGAAAATAGCTAGTCTGGCAAACACCCTTTAACAAAACTAAAAGAACAGCGAGAAGCACCACTTCAGTCAAGCAAATCACCTTGTCATCATCAGTGTGTAAGCAACTATGACAAAATACATCCAGAGCACAAACGATTCATTTCGCCACCTTGTCAGCAGCAAACCAGAACATATTTTTGTATATTTGCAAAAAGAATGAAAGAGACTTTAATAACCCAGGTTTGTTGTATCCCAGAACTGTCTCTAGATCTCTCTGCTAAAAAAAAAAAAAAGTCTTCTTTTTTTCTAAGTCTGGATGAGAAACTCCTGCACAGCCAGATGAAAACTTCATGGCTTGCATATAGCTTTATGCTTTTACTGTAATCTATTTTTCTTAGAAAGGAAGGCATTGCATCTTTTTAAGTCAGTAAAGCTGTTTTGTTTTTTTTACTTATCAGCCAAACAGCTGGTATTAAAATACAGTTATTCCAGCTGAAAGCAAAGTAGCATTTAAATAAAACTTAAGATCTCAAATGGAGTAAAACTATTAAACTATGAATGCAGTTATAATCATTTATGCTCTTATATAATACTTTAGACTCGAAAACATGAGGTTATTTTTCCAAAGTCTAAAACCAAATTTTAGACAGATGCAGTAAACAGGGAGAAAGTCACCTCCTTACACTAACACAGTTCAAGTGGGAGGAAATACTGTTTTAAATACAGGTTAGAAGACTTGTATTTTTGTACACTACATACCAAGATTTCCAGAAGCACTTAATTCATTTTTGAAGGCATCAGAAGAAACTTTTAAGAAAGCCAGTCTACTTAAGAATTTAGCATCAGGTTACCATGACTCACTGAGCACTTATTATTCTGAAATCAAAGTGTTTATATTTCACTTACAGAAATATCGGATTTTTGAGATCTGAAGATGTTTATTTGCTGCTGTATGTGCACTAAATTGGTTTTGCTCCCAGAGGTACTCAATACTACTCTATTTTCCATTATTTATTTGTGATTTGATTCATTATTTAAGATTCAGCCAGATATTTGCCATCGGTACTTCAGGAATAAGTATTTAGTAAGATTCCTCTACTCTGTATTAGCATAAATGGTCATATATAATAGCCACAACATTCAAGAGATGTGACTGTTAGAACATCACTTTAGGTCCAAAGAAATTAGGGAGAAGGACGAAAACCCATAAACAAATCTATCACTTTATGGTTGTTCCCCACTGCAGCAGTGTGTTCCCCACATTTACCAGCTGCCTGCTCTAACAAACTTAATTTTTCCAACTTCGCTGCTGAGAGCCTAACCCACAGCCCTCGGGGCTCACGGGCTGCTTCAGTTGCTATCATCCTCCTTCGCCACCCTCTTACATGGCTTGTGCACATTCGGTTTGCTGCCATAACTCCTACTTGAAGCTTTTTTCCTACATAATTGCTTCCAAGTTTTTAAAGTATGTTGTCCATCCTCCAAATTCTCCTCATGAGATCTAATTGGGCTGCATTTTCTTGACGCTGAAGCTCACTGTGGTACTTCTGCCAGTTTTTAATCCCTCTGCAGGCCTTGTGGTTTTGGGGTTTTTTAACTTTCAAGTATTTCTATCCTCTCACAATATAGTATCACATGCACAAAATTTTATTAGCATGTTGTTAACACTGTCTCCCAGATCATTAATAAAGATGTTAAAAATGACTGGTTCTAGCAGTGATCCCTGCAGTACCCTCAAAACACCCTTTGTTTGTAGTCTTTCAGCCAGCTTGTAATCCACATGACAGCGCTCTTATTCAAGCCAATTTGAATTAATTTTGCAAGTAAGGCTTAGCAAGGCAACAGCCAACCTTTTGTAAAAATCCAAAATTGCTACATCATTATTCTTTCCCCACTTCCCACCCCCTCCAAAATTTTGCAGGTTTTTGAATCAATTAAAATAGCAGGCATTATTTGCCAAATTCATTGACAACTATATCCCATATATTTATTGTATCACATCCTTTAGATATTGTATTTTTTTTTTTTTTACATCTGCTTTCTTCTCAGCATTTTACATTTCCCTTATAGTCTGTGGGATTTTGAAAGTAATAGGCAATATCATAGTAAAGGCTGCCTTTGTAAGCATCGATCTGATGACTTAAAACGGTAAGGAATTCAGCCTTATGCTCTAGGCAGAAAGTAAAATCAGGTTTATTTATAAACGAATGTGTATGTCCATTGGTAGGATTTCAGTATCTGTTCTAAGTTGTAGGATACCACGGTTTTATGGAAATATGGTTTAAGACCAAATTGATCTATTTCCAACATAAATGAGATCCAAGCTTTGCCACATAAATCCTAATGGTAAATAATCAAGTCATAATCTATATCAATTATTGAGTAAATAAAGAATAAATATATGCATCTTCTTGTTTGAACACTATGCATAAAGGCATTTTCAAGTTATTCAATTTCTTGCTTTTTATCAGTAATTATTTTACAAGATTTTAACTTACTTATTGCCTAATTATAAATTCTTTTCCTGAATTTTCCTTGTTATAGAGTTCATTTAAAAATTATGTCAGTATCCTAGGCAACTGATTTCTCATATTTCATAGAATCACAGAATGTTTTTTGTCAGAAGGGACTTTAAAGATCATCTCCCTTCTGACTCCCTTGCCATGGGCAGAGACACCTTCCACCAGATCAGGCTGCTTAGAGCCCCATCCAACCTGGCCATGAACACGTTCAAGCATGGAGCATTCACAACCTCTCTGAGCAACCTATTCCCGTGTTTCACCACTCTCATTGTAAAACATTTCTACCTTATATCTAGTCCAAATCTCCCCTTTCTCAGTTTAAAACCATTACCCCTTGTCCTATCACTCCACTCTCTGAAAAAGAATCCCTCCCCATCTTTCCTGTAGGTCCCATTTAGGTACTGGAAGGCCACTGCAAGTTCTCCCTGGAGCCTTCTCTTCTCCAGGCTGAACAACCCCAACTCTCTCAGCCTGTCCTCACAGCAGAGGTGCTCCAGCCTCTTGATCATCTTTGTGGCCCTACTCAAGCAGGTCTGTGTCTTCCTTACACTGGGCACCCCAGAGCTGGCCGCAGTACTCCAGGTGGGGTCTCACCAGAGCAGAGTAGATCATCAGGATCACCTCCCTCGACCTGTTGGACACAGGCCTAGGATTTTGTGTGTGTGTCTTAACCCATAGCTGTAAAATGAATCTATAAAGATTTTTAGTTTATTTCACCTTATTGTCATGTTTATAAAGTACTTCATCTAACAATAGTGATTATAAGTGTCATAATTTACTAACTTCAAGGATATAAGAATAAGAATTTTAATATATTCATGTGCACTAGACTCCTTATTTCTAAAACTATTCCAAAATAAATTCCTAACCTTCGATGTCCTTACATTATCACATGATGCAAAATCACTGCAAAATTTGAAGGCAAGCAGATGATATTCAGTACTTCCGAACGCTTTCATGGGAATTTTCAAAAGTGTTCTAAGAAAAGCTACAAGAATCAGGTCTAAAAATTCCATTTTACAATGATGGACTATACAATCTTAATAATTCACCCTAATGAAGTGAAGGACCCATGTTATTGCGATACCCGTAAGAATCTTCATGTAAGAATTTTAACCGAATGCCAGACATGAACTACACCTCCTCCTTTTTATTAAAAGCATCACATTTTCCTCCTCTAGGAAGAAGTAGCCAGTATGTTTTTCACTGCTGCATAGTACTGTGGAAGTTAGAGAGATATGAGTAGACATAATACGGAAATGTTTAGTCCTTCGCTGTTGGAGTCAACACATATTATGGAGAAATAACTAAACCCTTCTTTATGCAATGCTTTCTTTTAGTCATCAGCATACTCAGCAGCCTACATTATTCTTTTCTTCGCAAGTTTGTCTTGGAGGCTGAAGATTTCAAATTTAATCCTTATTTACTTTCGTAAGGTGCCTTTGCTGGATAATTTTTTGAAGAGGCATGAGCATTCTTAAACAGGGGTGCCTCATTACAATTTTTTTTTTTTATACATATATCTCTATTAAGGTTCTTTTCAATTACTACCTGCTTAAGACTATAAAGTTTTGGTTAACAAAGGGGAAAAAAAAATGGTTTTATAACTTCTGCTTATCTGTGAGCTTCTACTGGACAAAGAGCATTACTGTATTGCTGGTAAACACCCGATCTGCAGATCACTTCCTGTATTTCAATGTAAAGTGGATGAAGAGAAATCATTTAATTTATTGCAAAAATGTACAGTTCAAATACATTTGCAATGGTAATTTTTCCGTTCTTTTAATTAGCCATTTTACTTAGTGCTTTTATACCAACTACAGTCATACCCATTCACATTTGTATGTACATTTCCCATTATGCAGCCCTATCAAGAACATTTATATTTCAGTGCTCTACAGGAATGCAATTTTATTCTTTCTTCCCTGCTCCCTCTACTCCCTCTTCCTCCTGTAGTGCTTTCTGATAGCCTATTCCAAGCCTACATTGCTGGATAGTGCCAAGTGCTATTCAGTCCTCACGATCTAGCACAAATACAGGCAGATTAAATACAGAGATAAAATCAGTAAGGAACAGATGAAATCAGCAGCAGGGGACTAGCAGCATGATGCCAACAGAATGGAAATCCTCCTCTTTACAGATCTGCTGGGCATGATGGCAGTGCTACGCCTTAAAGAAGGAACTTGTGTGGGCTGAGAAGTGGGAACAAGAGTATTATGGATCTTGGAGGTTCTTCTCCATGACTACTGCCACAAGCATCTTCTCCTCTCACTTAAAGGGAGGAAACAAGTACCTATCCCTTTTTTGTTCTCCAGCATTTGGTTCTGATGACTCTGAAACTCCTACGCAGCCCTACCCTTCTCTAATGAAAGCAAGGACTTGAACTATGTAATTTCAAAAGTTCCTTTCACTCTTTCTTTCTCAGGTTATTCTGCAATAAAAATATATTCTTGTACACTCTTAAAAGCAAATATTACATGACAGAATGTACTATTTGTCACTCGGACTCAAGCATTTTTACACCGGTCTCAAATTCAAATTTCAGGGATTTTTATCAAGCAATTTATGTAGGTACAAGTTCCTTAAAGTGTCCTTTGGGGACATCTGTCTTCCCAATTTCATGATTTCAAGTGAATATAATACTAGTGTCCCCAGGTAAAAGTCATGATGCAATTCTATCAGACAGTTGCTGTATTTTGCGCAGTGTGGGTGTGAGTGCTAATTTTGTCCTTAGATTCAGAGGCTTCATTAACAGTCTTAACACATTCACTGCAGCTTTCGAAATCCTTTCAGGCTTTAACACTTAAGCTACTGTGAAAAAAATAAAGTTCAGATACAGAAAATGCTATTTCTCTAACTGAAATAAAACAGATCTTTTAGGTAATGCTAAATGCCACATTACAGCAATGTCATTCTACTGAAATGAAATTTGGGAGAAATTAATTATAGCTACTAAAGACTGTAAAACACTGTTTTGGACAATTTATCCTGATATAAAATATGTGAAATGCTGAATTGAGATGCATAAAGAAAAAGAGTGGAAATTAAGTATCAATTATATGCAGGCATATGAATGTCAACATAACGCATATTATATCACTTTGCTGCTATAAGTTATTATTCAGAGAATTTCATCATGTGACCACATAATGAGCATAACATTCAGTAATTAAAATATGTGAAAAAATACTTTTTCTTGCCTCAAAGACAGGTATTTTTTTTTTCCCATCTTTAAAATCTTCCATACAGTGGGGTAAATTTTAGCTATTTAAAAAAAAAATCTGAAATCCATAGTAGTATTTGTCTAGTAAATGTCACTTACAGGATGAGAGAAAAAGGTAAGTTAGTCCTTCCTGGGGGTCATATCAAGCTTCCATACACAATAACATGCTGCTGTTTGGAAGCTATGAGAATTAAAATTCTGCATATAAATTACACAGAATCCGGCCACATTCCAAATTAATGTGAAAAGTTACAGCTATCACCACAACCTCTGCAAAAAAGGGATGGCTCTACTGTTATCTTGATATTACTCGATGATTCATTTCTATTCCTTTTTATGCACACTAAGCCTAACCTGAAGTCTCCTTCTTTTTGATTCTGACTTTTTGACTGAAATTTTGAATTATAGATGAATGTCCTTCCAGGTAGACTTGCTCCACAACATTACTTCCAAGAGTTGCAAATACTTTGCATACAACTTTCTTTTCAGCAGCAGTGAGGGATGGTTGAAACAAGAGTAATTTGGGGAAATTTTTCTTTCCCCAAACAAGGATTCATCTTGGAGGAGTATCTCCCAACAGCGACTCCTGGTGTTTTCAGACTGATTGAGGAGGCCTTTTACAGAACACAGAGACCCAAACTGGCCAAAGAACTGAGACCATTAACTGAACTACATTACACATTAAAAACTACTAAATTATTCATGTTCATATTTACATTAAATATTTAAAACTTTCTAGAAGCTCCCTCTTTACTCCTTGGGTGCAGCACGATCCAGAAGCAATTCAACATGAAAGCTAATTTGTTTCAGAATCAAAAGGCCCTTGCTTACAGGGAGTCACATCCACTCATACGCTTAATTTGCTAATACGCAGAGAAAAGACAAAATCGTCCCCTTGTGCAAACATGAAGCAAAAAACCAAGGGGCTAAGACTGGCAAGTTCAGATTCCTTTTTCATTAAATAAGCAGAAATATGTAGACAGAGAGGAGAGAAGGGAGACAAAAGAACTGAGATTCATTTTTCATGACCTTAAGAACTAAACCTGTCTGGAGTGAAACTTGTGCAGGAGAAAGGAAAATGCCTTATTTTCCTGATAGTCTAAAGGATTTTTGAATCATTAAATTTTCATTAGCTATTGTCCTCTAAGTTCAAGGAAGACCTATGCTGACCTCTGTCCTGCAAAGTGGGAAAAATACTTCCTTACTCCCTGCGAACCAGGCATCCGGAAGGACTATCCGTTATATGTGACCAACAGTTTGGAGGATGTACCCGTAAGCTCACGTGCAGGGTTTTTATTTCACTGATGGCAGATTTCAGCTCAAGAAGCAGGTTCTCATATTCTCTCAATCAGCTAAAATGGTCTAAATGTTGGTTTTGCCTGCATCTCAGATTTTCTTTTGTCTTATTTTCTACTCTTCCTCACTAGACAACTGAAAAGGGAGGTAGGTTAAAGCCTGACGGAATTAGCTTTGGATGAAGGTTACTAATTCCATATAACATTAACCCCATTTGAGGAACTAATCTTTGCTTAAATAGTTTAACATCCTCAAATGTATATAATACAAAACATATTGCTTGAATGGATCTTACATCTTTTCCCACATTGACTGAAGTTAAATATATTTCCAAAATAATTTGGGGACAAACTTAGAAAATATATTAATAATGTATTCTGTGTTTTGGTTTTCAATATTTGTTAGATTTTTGGTCTTTTAAAATACAGTATCAATTAATGAGCAAACATTTTATAAAAGGGAACTTCCCTTTCTGGGACAGATTACCATCATTTAACTAGGATAAATATGAATATGAATGCAACAATGCTTTTTGTGACTATTTTCTCACTTGTATTTATGGAAAAGAAGAATTTAATAAAAGTTGATAGTTCTCACACTAACATAACAGAGAATGTGAACAACAGATACAAGCTACTGCTGGAAAAGCTGCCTGTAAGAAAGGTAATCCTCTGCTTTCTAGTACTGAATGACAATACTCAGTTCTAAGTTTTGAGAAACATTTGTAATGCAGCTTCTTATGACACTCTACAAACTTTCTAAACCTTTGTCCATCCCAGCTGGTCACTGAAAAAGGGAAGGTTAAGATAACAGTAAGAAGAAAAGCAAACGATGACTAGCCTATTTTGAGAGGGTTTTCTTGCTCTTACACATAGTGTGGGCAAAAGGATCATCTCAAGTCTGAGCTATACTGTGTTTAGGTAACTTGTTTTACTAAGGGCTTAGTGAAACATGACAAGTGAATGGCCAAGTGACAGGGAGCTCCCTTTGGAAAATGGGAGCTTCTGATTCTCCAACAAAGCAGTGAAAAAATGGTGGCATATCAGTAGGTGGTAGGTAAACTAATCTGATTTATTCCAGCTTGCAGAGAAAGAAAGAAAGAAAAAGTAAATTCACAATGCAGGCTTAAGCTTTGTTGTACAATAGCAACAGAATTCGGTTACTGAAAAGACATTCATTTGTAGTCCCAACGTGTTTGAAAGCAGAAACGTAGCCTAAATAAGTGGATTCAGAGATATTTTTCCTCCATAAAGGACAGTTTTGTCAGACATAGTAGATCAAGGAGTCAGAGTACTGGAATGCAGACATCCACAGATGTTGATATGAAGTTTAACAGCCTTTGTGACCTCTCTAATTCAGAAACTGCAAGTCTAACTCAGCAATAACGTTGGAATCTTAACACAAAGATATATGAAAATAAAATTGTAGGGCTCAGATTTGTCAAAAAACAGCATAAGGAGAAGAGACACCAGAATAGCCACTCTTCAGATTGAAACAGAAGGCAAGAAATCTATGAAAGGTAAAAGTGAAGATGAGGCAGACGGGGTAAAAGAACTTTTGGGGGAGAATGAGGAGAATCGCAGGACTAAGCAGCACGGAGAGTTAATTGTTGCTTAAGGGACACAGACATTTGTAGTTTAAACACACTTGCAGAGCCAAAGACAAAAGTAAGGACTGTTTGAGAGGAAGAAATGACAGAAAAATAATCACGATGTAATCTTCTAACAAAAACTGTTTAGTAAGGTGGTCCCAGTGTGAGACCGGTTCACACTTCCGATCTCAATTTTAGTAATATTGCCTTTGGTTACCAGTAAGTTTGATGGGAACAGGTGTCTGGTAATTCCTGTGAAAAGCCTTCACTTTAAAGTTTTTTTAGCATGAGGGCAATGAGAATGATTGCAGACTCATCGAACTCTCCAGAAAAAAAGTGCAAAACATGCTGAAATTAAAAGTGCTACGTAGTCATAAAATATTGCAGGATGAAATTCCACTTCAGAGGATCAATACGTATGAAGACAGATGTTTTACTGGATCATCTTTCAGAAGACTTATTTAACTCCCTCAGTGTTTGCAGCAACGAGTGTAAAGCACTTCCATGAATAATAAATAATATATAATCAGTTAACATGTACAGTAACTAAACAGAACAATCTGTAAAGATTTATCTTCCAGGGATGCTGGTACATCAGGAGAACCAGAAAAAAGTAGAAAATGTCTTACAAATGAATCACGATATTCAGGATAATCTAATCAAATTAAAATGACAAAGTTAAAATAATCAAGGTTCAATTAATATGGGTAAGATTTTTAAAGAGATAAATATATACTGACTGTAAAGAGAAATGACAGGAAAACGAACATCTAAGATATTCCAAAAGTAAAGGTTTCATAGAAAATTGAAAGGAAGCAAATAATACAAATAGGAACTGCCAGAAGTTTATCGGTAAAACAGGAAGAGTGAAGCTCAATACCATTAAGTGATCTAATATTGAACAGATTGGAAATGCTAGCCTTAAAAGAAAAGCGTGGCCTTACCAGTAGAGCAATACACAGCTAGCATCAGGATCAGCTTTGCAGGCATCAGCTCAGGTGGGAAAACTCAATTCTAGATCTCTTATGTCATCTCTTTAAAGGTGAAAGGATGCATCATTGGCTATAGGGTCAGTTGACCAAAAACCACTCTCCTGTTCACTAGCTACAAACATTGAGGTGCTCTTCTGTCAGGTATCGGGGTAAGCAGTAAAGACAGAAGGACTCTACACCATTAAGATAAAAAGTCATTCCTGTATTAGTCCTGAGGCACAGCAGACCATTCCTACCCTTGACTTCAAACCTTAGCTCTTGCCACAAACTAGTAAAGACCACAATTAAACTATGTCAAAGTTAAGATGATCATATATTCCAGAAATTGGATAAAATTAACCATTTTGGTGCAATTACACTAGTAGTTATTGAGAGAAGGATGAACAGCCAAACAAACAGAACTGAACCTGACAAGACAATTAAAAAAGATAAACTTCAAGTAATATGAAGAAGGTTTACTAGAATTAGCTGCCTGAAAATCCTCAGGTTTTTTATTGTGATTAAAATTTGAGAAATAAGAGGCAATTCAATTTGATTAGTACAGCTCTAACTATGCAAGAAAGATATATTAGGGAAAATAGCATTTACAAAGTAAAGACAAGAAGAAAAAAGTCATTTTATCCTTCAAACACTAAACAGCTCCTATTACCGAAACGATTTCTAGACTTCAGTCACATTCACTGCAAACTCAAGTTATCACCTGACATCTCATTCTTATCATAGTCACAATGGTTAAAGGAATGACATATCAGCACGTGACAGCGACCCTTTCACATTCCCAAACTGATTCAAATTAGTCTTTGAATTGGTATTCACTCCCTATATGATTATGCAAAAAACCCCCACAACTTTCCATGATGGTACAACTTTGATTGCTCTGTGGCTACCCTTCACAGTGCCAAATATTCAGATAAGTGAAATCCTGTTTATAGCAGTGACCAACTAGGACTTAAAAGCCATAAAAATGTCATAGTGAAGCTGGCAGCACAATATGTAGTGGTTATCTGGAAATATTATCAACTAGTAAACAGTTCTTGTTGTGAGGAATAAAAATATCACCTGCCATATTCTCTCCGGCATGACAACAGTCTGGTATTCTAACACATTTGTCCTTAATCACACCGGAGTCTTTTCATCCTTCTGTGCTTCAGTTGTCAATATTTGTAAAGTCATATAATCCCCCTCCAGCACAGAATCAGAGTTGTTAAAATAAATAAGTATCTGTAGAACATCTAGAAATTGTTTAATGTAAGGACAGGTGCCACACTATAGTGAGCAGTAGTTTTAAAAAAATACCACTAGAAATTTAAGGATCTAGTCAGGCTCCAGAACCAAGTACTCAGAACCTACATCATTAATCCCAGTTCATAATATTTAACTATTTAAAATATTGTCCATTTAAATATAATCACTTCAAAATACAGCAAACAAGCTAGAAAAGTGTGAGGAATAAAGGCTGATACAACGAGAACGGATGGTAACACAAACAGAAAAATGAATGGTCTCAGCGCCTGGTAACTACAACTGCTGTAATCCTGAGGCAGCGTGTGACCACTCGTTTGCCATTGCTAACTGGTTGTGCACTATGAACATTACGACTATCAGAGAAGCAGAGAAGAAGTCTTAACTCCAAGAGCACTTTTTGCCGCTTAAAACCAGTACTTTTGCCAAATCTCTCAGAACAGAAATTCAAGTTGCATGCTGGTAAGGAATTTTTTTAGTGCTTACAGAAAAAGCTAACCCCTCTAATCATCTTTATAAAGAAAACTGAGTAATTCATACCAGAGAGAGAACAAAGTCTATCAAAATGAGTAATTGCTAGACACATAACATCAATGTAAGAGCATTAAGAGCACAAATAAGGACCCTAACAAATATAAATATATAAACGCTCAAACCACTGAAGCAGCTACTGCACAAAGTATGGAATAAAAGTGCCATCTACCACTGTAACTTTATGCAGCAACTTCTTGATGCTAGTGTTTTTTTACATTAATCAGGAGCCCACTACAGACATAGACATCGCAGCAGCACTATTAGTTACATAGAAGGATATTATTTTTCAATCTAATCTAATTTGGGAGTGTAAGTACATAGAATGCAGACGAACTTTCTCTTCAACAGAGAAACAAATGAATTGGAGCACCTCTCCTCTGGCTTTCTGTGACATGCTGTTTCACACAAGGTTTGTCCTAGTTATAACTTTTTATCTCTAATTCCTAATGATACAATTAAAATCAATCATCAGGCTCTCTGTTGCCATAAACTGAGAGATCAATCTGCCACAGCTTGCATTGCTGTTACAATATACTTAGAGTAAATTATCTACTGAGGAATGACAGAAATCCTGCCAATTATACAAAATTAGTTTGACCTCTTAAGTGTCATCAGATTATTATTGGAATCAGATACCCTGGATTTCAATATTTCCGATCTACAAAGTTTAAGCATACATTCGAAATCTAGAACAACTTGATATACAGCTTCAGCTCTTAATAAAACCAAGTTGTTTGAAAAAATAAAGATCATACTGCAAACTGCATGAAGTTGGTAGAGGATATTTAACTTCTAACCACTAGCATATTTATCATCCATCTCATACGACCAAACTGTTACCACTGTCAGGATGGGTTTTGCTTCTGGGTGGCATTTCTCCCTCAAAATACGGCTTTTTCATATTCTGAACATCCTCTTTGTGTTACCATATAAACCCTTTTGTGAGAGCAATGTTTCTGAACGAAGCACTCTTACCACAGGGTAACCGACATTGGTGAAGGTTAGATAACCTTGGTGGTGCTGCAACATTTGTAATTCTCCAGCACAATCAATTATCTCATGAAAACGTCTTTTGTCAGAGAATATTGTAATGCAACGACGACTTGATTTTTTTTTTCTCTGAAAGAAAAGATCTGCTTTCACTGGTATACAGAAACATTCATACATGGGTCACTGATTGACAAGGGAATTGTAAATTACTCAGTAATAAAAAATAGTAGTAGACATTTATATAGCACTGTACCTCACACATATGACCTCTAGGCTCATTATAATAAGTATTATTTGTCAAAAAGAAACTCCAGTGACCATCGCATCTTCCAACAGTTTTTACTTAAAAATAGTACAAGAAGGAAACCGTAGATTTTTAATCTTATGTATCAGTTAAGATTTAGTCTAGCTTATTACAGCAGCTATACTAACTACTCTCTGTAAATAGAAGTAAAGATAATGAGAAAAAGATGCCGCCTAATTAAGCATCATAAGAGAAATTTGACAATTTTGACAAGGAAACTTTTGTTTCAAGTTTCACAAATTATTAGCACAATTCATGCCTTAAATTATGTTATTCCATAGAATTTGAAAAATATATAGAAATTAAAGTAATTGAGCTCTTACATACATTAGATGAAGCACGCCTGCAGGAGTAAGCTACTTACCTTGCGTTTACTGACAGAAGTGCCTACAAGCGTAAATTCCCTAAGATTTTTGGCAACCATCTGACCAAGGAAAAGTTTAGAATTGTAGACTGATTAAGATGGAAGGGACCTTCAGAAGTCACCTGGTCCAAAGCCATGTTCACAGTAGGGGTGACTGTAGCCATATTGGGAAGTTAGAGGTTTGCACTTTCAAATAAACTAGAGTGCAACGTTCGTTCCCATGACCAGCCATTTCTAGCCGTCAGAGTACCAAGTGCTGACATTAAAAATAGAACATTCGTTATCATTCAATCTAAAAATTTTCAGGGCCATAAAATACACCATCTCACAACTCGGGCATGAAATCAATCAACACTAAGACATCCCAGTAAACATGTCACAATAAACTTTACTGAAAGATGGTGATAAATAAAAAATGATTGATGACTATACTGTGTAAACTAGAATTTGAGGCAAAACCAGCCTCAGATTTCTTTGCAATAGTATTTAAGATTTAATGGTACACTAACCAGGTTTTTTTAAAAAGGCAAAATTTATATTTGACAGAATTTATCAAAACCCACTACATATCTGAACAATTATCAAGATATATATTAAGTGCATTGGCTCACATTTTACCTCTCTGTCAAAACACATTAAAATTAGGCATAAAAATTCATCAATATCAGGATGAAGACTGAATACATTCTAACATTTTATTTCTAATGGTATATCAAGGCGTAAATGCTAACTTTAAGAATAAAGTGGTCCAGGTAAGAAAAGTCAACCACCGAATCTCATGTGTCAAAGTTTTAAATCACAGAGATTCATAGGTTTTGAAGTTTATTTTCTTATTAATACTAACATCTGAAATAATAGATTTTGTCTTTCCAAAACCAAACCACCAAAACAACACCCCCAAACAAAAAAAAAAAAAAACAGAAAAAAGGGCAAGATATATGCACAACTTCAATAACTGCTTTGAAAGCTGAATATCCAGAAATCCAGAAAACATTGCATGACTAATAATGAAATATTTATTTGAGCAACAGAAATCATCTTCAATTCAACAAAACATTTTTCAGACTGTTGAGTGTTGCTAGAGTGAAAAGGTAATATCCAAGAATAATATTGAATAATGAACAATGTATCTGCAGGATACTTCATGATTAACTGGGACCGCTTTTGGAGAGCTGGTTCCCAAACCTTTAACATACCTTATATCACTGATGATGATCTAGGGCCTTACACATAAGATGCTACAGACAACAGCATAAATGCACAGATTACATCAGGAATACATCTGGGATCATCTTCATATGTTCTGAAGACACATTTTATTTGAGGTTAAAAAAACTCACCTTCTATAGCTGACAGCTATTCAGGCAGCAAGAAACAATAAGTATACATATGCATGTTTATACACTTAGAAGCATGTTTATGCATATGCAGAAAATAATTTTATAAACAAAGGACAAATGATTCAAAATAATTGAGACTGGTTTTTTCTTTCCTTCTTTCTTCAAACACTGTAAGAAGAAACCTAATAAAACTTCGTAGCTTAGGTCTATTTTTTTTCTGTAAATCAATACAAAAATTTTAACACTGTAACAAAAAAAAAAAAAAGAGACAAAGGATTGGTATAAAGTTCCCATGTGAGATCTCCAAGTGAAAGTCAAATATATGAGTTTACCAAATTAAAAGGAAAATCTTAGACAAGAAGTCAATGGGTTCCAGAAGTCTGGTTTTTCTCCTAAGGATGCTGCCTAGCAGCACAGGCATGCTACATCTCATGGCCAACGTAACTGCAGAAGCTTGGTAAGAAAGGACAGGCATTCTCTCTCACCTCTCCAATCCTACACCATTTAGACCTTTGTTAGCAAACTACTCATGTAATTTCTACCATAATATAAGAGACTGATTTAATAAGAAATGCTTCTACTTGCTTGATTGAATGTTATATCAGGAAATAAAACCATCCAAGTTGAAAACCTGTTAGTCTTAATCTTAGGTCCTACTTATTCCACAATAATTACTTTGTTCCATATGAATAAAGGAGGGAAGAACATCCTCCTTTGTCACAGTCGAGACAGAGACCTGATGGCATTCCAGACTTACTTGACAAAGTCAATTTGACTAAATCAATTTACCCTTACTTAAAATGAAAAACAGAAGGAATTTAACTAAATGATTGATTGTCATGCATTCAGAGAAGGTGGAATCTGTGCTGTTTAAAGACTTGTAATTCAGGGAAGTAACAACAAGGTTTTTCTTGAACACTTGAAATAGATCAAACTTCAAAATTATCTGAAGTTAGTTTCTTGACTACAAATACTGCAAAAGCCTCTTTCTTGGTCTCCCACAAGCATTTGCTTGTGTAGCTAAGAAAATGTGTCACGTAGTTAACAGGCTCCAGACTTGCATCTCACATAACTTTCTTTCCATGCTTTTCTTATGTGCATCCCAAATGTTTCATTTTCTTTACCTATTTTGCCTTATGAGCACTGTTCTACATTTCTAGCAATATCTGTGTCACCATTCATCAACTCATTTCTCCTTTCCCACTTGCCCTTTAGGGTCAATCTCAGAGCTCTTAGAGAAGCATTTCCTCTTGTCATTATTACCACTATCGTGAAACTCTTTTTTTCCTCTTCTAAGTTGTTTGTGATGGGATGGAGCAAATTCTGCCATTACTTCCAAGTATCTTTCAAAACCACAGCATGAATATACTTTCAAAAGGCATTTATTAGTTCTATGTAAATGTGCATTCATGAAAATCAGATGTTGCTCTGCACTGAATTACAGAATGAAATACAACATTGATGTGAAACACTTAGGTTAGCTGCATCAATAATTTAATAATGTTGTAAACCTGTAACTATTTATACTTAGTCAGTGCAGAAAAAGAATTGGAATACTTTAAGTTTTTATCCTAAACAGCACAAAGGAACAACAAATATCTTCCTTGACTTAGCATGAGTTTTAAGTAAACACAAAAACTGTGCTAAAATTGCTCTATTGGTTCAACTGCAGTATGGCAGAGAAATACCAGGTTCCTACACCACAGCAATAACAGTGAATAAAACCCCATATTATGAGACTAATGATAAAAGCACACCAATAAAGTGTCCTAATTCTGTGTCCCAGTAAACAAAAAAAAAAGCAGGAATGGAAAAAAATGAAGACAGAAGGAAAAGGTCTGGGAGAAGGAAAAAAATTAAAGCTATTGCTTCCAAATTAATACATGGTTACACTAAGATTTATCCAAGAGATGTGAGTTAAACACTAAATTCTCAGAGTTAAATGTTGGCTTAGAAAACCTTAATGTTTTAGCACTATGTATTGATCCTTTTATTTACAAGTACACCATCATATGGCTAAAACATTAAAGTTAATACTTTAACTGCTGTAATGAGAAAAATGCATCAAATATATGTAACGATGGCAGAAAGACGGACATGAACCCATTTCTTAAACATAGGATTAAAAAAACGTGTTGAGTTAGCAGTAACCTGTGGAATACAAAATTGTGGAGAAAAGACAAAACCAAGAGACAATCATTTTGATAGACACAACTTATATTTACAATAGTGGTTTTTTTTCTTTTCTAGAACTATGTTCTGATTTCTAAGAGTTGTCACAAGTTTTGATTTAACAGTACTTACAGCTAGCTAATTAAATATTTGTATTACTCATAGTACTAAAAAGGAAAACACAAGTGAATAATGAATTAATACACCTACTTTGTTGATGTTATTAAAATGCTCATATGAATTTTGTTAGGTAAAATTCTGGGAGCAAGGAACAGGCACACAATTGCATGGTTAGAACTTAACCATTTTTACGAACAGGGAGGGATGTCACCACTAGGGACAAACATAATCCGAAGTGTGGAACAGAAGAAGACTGTTCTTTCAGGTGAAATGATCTCAGCCTTTATCTTTCAAGAAACTAGCTAGTATAAACCACCCAGTGTACAGCCCCATACAGTCATTCACTCATACTCTTTGGTTTGTACTAAAGCAGAGAAAATTCCTCATCCCTCTTTTTACTGTCTTTCTCTCAAAGAAGAACATTGGACATTAGATATCTCATGACCCTCTTCCAGTTGTCCTTGCCAGAACTCCAAGGTAGATATTTAAATACTGATATGAAACTGGTAAACTTCTACTATCACTTCTTTATTTATCACTGGGCAAAATAACGGAGGTGAGGGAAAAACAATAAGCTATCCTCTAATCAAAACAGAACCAATAAATCTTCTTTCAGAACTAAAACTCAAAGCAAGAGCCCCTCTACTCAAAAAATAAACAAACCCCCCAAAATACAAAGGTTCATGGTGGATCCTAGAAGTTCTTTCGATAGTTCACTCTTAGGTAAACATAAAAGGAAATGATTGAAACAACTGTGTAGAGCATAAGGTGCAATTAAGGATTTATTGGCATTTAATTGTTATTAATCATGCCACTTTCTGTCATAAATTATCAACTACACACAATATGCTACGCTTAATAGGTTTACATAAGACTCACGTGTGTTTCCATACACATGCACGTACACATTCACAAATGTTTACAAAATAATTACTTTTCCCCTTATTATTCCTATTTAAAACTAGGAATCAAAACCACTATTAAAAGGTAATTTCCAATTTTAGTTAAAGAAATGTGGAAAATATTCTTCCAGTTGGGTATTTGGATGAAGGAATTAATACTTTCATAACCAGATGGTTATCTTCCCACCTCCCTCCCGCTCTTCATTGTATTATGAAAAGGAAAAACAGTCCTGCTGAAGACTATGCAACTGGCATTCCTGGAAACCAGAACCCTCCCTTGATCCTCAGGGCATCTAGAGTCTGGGAAACTGCAGAAGTTTCCTCAGACAATGAATGACTCCAAAATGCCTCTGCAGTGTCCTGGAATGCTGGCTTGTCCTTGACCTCTTGCAGAACCTCCTGAAACCCTTTCCAGTTGCTGTCAGGTTTGTTGGTTTATTCTGCAGTGTAAACACACCTGTAGACCATGAAATGGAACAAGACTGCAATTGCTTTCACACAGGTTGCCCTGCAGCCATCAGCTGGTAACAACTGTCACTTATTACCTACTGAAAACGTAATCAGATTGACAGCACAGAGATGAAAGTCACTGTTTCCACTCCTCCTGAAACCGAAGTGTCTTTTCCTTCTGTTTAAAGAAATCAGTCCTTCCCTTCAGAAGTTTATACTGTTACCCAAACCCATTTTAAAAAGCCACAAAATACATGTCTATTCTGTATTAAACTAGCAGAATCACAAAGCAGTTTGTCTACAACAATGAATGTTCTCGACCCACTTGTTCTCAATAGCGAATGAAGAGAGCATGTACATGTGCTGGGCAGGAGCAAATGGGGGGGAAGAGCAGGAAGAGTGATTTTTTTAGTGTTCTGGCAGCTTAACCAATCTAGATGCTGGTGGACTAATGACAGGAAAGAGCTCCAAGTCAGATATCCCGCACAGAGGCATCCTCCTATCAGCACTTTTCTAGTTATTTTAAGAGGGCTGTATCTCAGCCATCTCTGGATACAAGGTCCAGAAATACACAGTAAGTAGAGCAGGCATTTTTTTTAGGCAAATAGTCTTTATGGAAACTGGGAAAAAAAGAACAGTTAAAGTCCTATGAAGAGAGTATTCCGCTAATCTCCAAACAACAAGTACCCGGACCATGCTGACAAGACCTTCCCACAGAAAAGGAATTTCAATGCACACCAAGATATGGTCGCAAGGAGCACTTGTGACTTGTGGAAGTCACAAGTAGCACAAGACCTGACAACATACTCCGCTGAACATCAGAGAGTTGAACTTAAGTAATTTCCTTTTACTGTCTTCTCATCATTTGTCAGGGAATTATCACACCTGCTCACAGGCAGATAGCTCTCTCCAAACCCTAAGTTCACATAAAGATCCTCCTTTTGACCTACTGCCCCAGGAGACTCTGACAGACAAGGACAGAGACAAATCTCGTCAGCCTGCTGAATATGCTGTTTCCCATGCTGTCTCCCTAGCTTCCTTAGCAAGGGTGAAACATTTGAGCTAAGGATCAGGTGGGCTACTAGAGAGAAAAGCAGTCTAACAGAAGTCTAATAAAAGATAATCTAATTTAAAAAAATCTCTCAGAACACATCTAAATAACCCGAGTGATCACAAAAAGACAAATGAGATGTTAGTTAGTGGAGGACATCTGCTAAGACAACAATATTTTTAACTCAGTTACTGCCTTACAAGCAGATAAAGTTCACAAATCTCAAAGAATTAAAGGGTTGTCAGAGAGACCTTCCCTTCAGGAAGAGGAGATGTTTTACAGTGAGACGCACAGCTAGTATTCAGTTAACTCTCTTAACAACAGATTTTAACAATAGTTTCTGTAACTGCTCATAGTCCTTTGCTAACATCTAAGAAAAAAAACAAAAAAAAACCCAAAACCAAAACACCTCAATCAAAAACGAACTCAGTACTCCCCTCCTCTGGGGAAAACCAAGAAAACAGAGAATTTGATGTCCATCTTCCTTTTTCTGAACTTCAACACTTTTGTTTTCTTTTTCCCTATGCAAAGGATATTTAATTTACTCTGCTAGTTCAGGTTTACTTTAAGAGTGTGATAATTTTTCTGGTCATTACAAATAAGACACATTGCATTCAGACTCTATCACAAAACATTATGTCTGCCAATGAAAGCCATTAAAATGATGAAAAAGCTAACACTGCTATGAGAAGAAAGTTACCCTTACTTCTCCTCCTTCTCCCCCCTCTCCCCCCAATGGGGTAATTAAGTGATTTACAAGAAATCAAGAAGGGAGAAATCTTTTGGAGAGGAGGTTCAGTATTTGTTGTGAACAGCTGTTGACATTGAAATATTTGGAAGCCATGAGTTTTTAGGACTTTGCATAACCTCTGTCATTTTACTTCTTCCCAATATGAAACACATGGATGCCTTTTCTGAACAATGATACAGGGTTGCCCTGGAAAAATAAAACACTCTTGGTATTAAACAAATCTAATAGCACAATACACAAAATGGATTACAGTACTGTTTTCATTTCGCTTGTGTTCAGTTATTTAAAAAGAGCTTTTAATTCTAATATTCTCCAGATTTATCTAGTGTGTAAAATTAAGAAAAGAAGATACGGAGTAAGAACAGGGAAGTAAATAGCTGTTTCTCTTGCTCTTAGCGATTAAAGTAATTCTGGAATGGCTATTAAAAAGGGAAAGTTCCTCAACTGTTGCTTGCACACTGAAAAATTCTAGTAAGTTAAATTCTTTGTATTTTAAGTTGGCCAACATTAGGTCAAGTATATCTCTTCTAACACTATTTTTCTATTATGCTTTACTCTTCAATATATCTTGGTACTTTGACTATACTACCTAACAACACTGATAGATTCATGAAACATTTTGGGAAAGCTATTGAAAAACCACCTGAAATACGAACTCTCTAGTATTCCTTAGTATATTTGGGTTTTAATGAGCAATGTATACCTTTTCCTCAAATGAGGTTTATATAAAGATGAACCTTATGAATCTCCTGCAGACTAGTCTTTACTGTAGAAGGGACATTTTACTAAACACAACAGTAAAAAAAACCCAGAAATATAAGAAGGTATTTAAAATAAAAAAATTTTTAAAACCCAAAGATTGTGGATACTCCTGGCTAATACGCTAGCCAACATTACTGTATTGCCACTTGTTTAGCATTTGTATCATACCTTCAACAAATATCGTGTCTCATAGCCATGATTCACTACAAGACCAAAAAAGGCTTCTGCTTCTCAGTGCTTGTTTTAATACTTTCAATAATGTATTCTCAGGTAAATGTTAGATACAGTACTTAATTAGATTTTAGGTACTGATTAATTCCACACACAGCCACAAACACACGTACGCAGATACGGTAACATACAACAAAATACTAATTAATGAAACTATAGTGAATATACTTTAAATACATAATGGTTATAAGTCGACAATGATTTCAGAGATCTGAACATTTTAAACAAATGTATAATGACATACACAATTTCTAGTCACACAAAACAAATGTAATAGTAGAGTGTTTAAACTTACAGGTGTGAATCCCAACCAGTCAGGTTAGCCACTGTGACAGGAAGCATGTACTACTTTGCACTAAATTCCAGTCTAGCTCCTGCAAACATACAACCTATGCATTCAGTATTATCTGAACTGTCACTGTAATAATTCTATGAGTTTTGAGCTCCTCAAGACAAAGAAACAAACAACTGGGGGTTTTTTATTATTTTAAATTCTGGCTCTATTTAGCGATGAAGAACAAGCTTTAAATATTGTCTTCAGTCCTGAGACAATCAAAAGAATGTTGAGAAACTGGGGGGTTTTTTTACCATAATACAATACAACTAGTTCTGAAATAATGAGAGATTAATAGAAAATTCCTTTCTTCAGACATTTGCATTTAACAGTTTATATTTTAAATACTGCTTGTTTGCTTCAGCCTGAATCTTATCAGAAACATCATTATTTTCAATTCAGAGAAGGAACCCTACAAGTCAAAACATAAAAACAAATGTTGCAGAGCTGAAGAACAAATATTGACAGTTCTACAACATTTCTATACAAATGAGACAGAGTCCAAATCTTTCCAACCTAAAGCCAGGATTAAAAACAACTGTACCTAAAATTAACCAAATGGATACTTGCAATTTCATCTTTAGATTGTCAGCAATAGTTTGAAGCATGCCATCAAAATCAGATTGACCCAGATAACATGTTTTCCAATTAAGTAGTTGGCTAAAGCAGACAAGACTGTCACAAAACTCCTCTGACCATCCACACCTCCAGCTTATTCTTCCCCTGTCAGATTGAAACAAACAGCATACAAATAGATCTACTAGTGAACACAATAAGTTGTACTACAGAAAATGTCGGTGTCTTCTATAATTTTTAAAAAAATCTTTTAACCCATAAGAATGAGAGAAAAGGAAGAGGAAGACCACAAAAACCATCTGGACTGTTTTCATTAAAAGAAACAGTCCAGAATAAATTAGGAAATCTGAATTACTGGATATTTCACCCTTAGAGTAATATCAACTGATGAAAATTTCCCATGTGCGGATTTTTTTCTTTTATGGTTTACAACCTTCTCAGTTTAGATCAAGGTTTTGGTGTAAAAATGTCTCTCTCTTCTCACTACCAGCAACCTTGTCTTCTGATCTTGCTTCTGCCCTCCACCCTTTAATAAAAAAAGGGAAATGAAGTGGGGTTTCAGCGCTTTTTTTGTTGCTCCTGGTTCAGGTTGGTTTTTTTTTTTGGTTGTTGTTGTTCATAATGTAGTGGCTTTTTGTTCTATTTATACACTAACTCACACATTCATACTTCTACAGCAAAAATGTCTGAAACTGATGAATATCTGAAACCCGTGACTCACTTAAATTCTAAATTATTCTCAGCTACAGCAATCACCACTGCTTTTATTATAATGAATATTCCTGACCCCAGGCTAATAAAAACACTGTCAATTAAAAAAGGCTTAATATTTTGAAAATAATGGAAGCAGACAGAAAAATGCTCAACATTTATATTTTTATTGCAGTTTTTGATGCAGAAACAGCAAATTCTTGTATATATTGCTATGACAGCTGTTCTGATTGATCTCTTGTATGTCACTTGCTTTTTCAGCTGTTGTGACTCTAAGTCTCCATGTTCCTGCGTTCTTGTGCAAAGTCTTGCAAAATCCAGTCTTCTGGACAACTCGAAACTATAAATAATGAACACCAAAGCATCATGAAAATTAAACATAAAATTCCCATCAGGCAACCATAATGACACCACTTTAAAATTACAGTACGTTAAAACTTCAGTAGGCTGCATAATAAAATTCCTAAATGATTAATTCAATATAGTAATTGTTTCAATGATGATTTCAGAGGCAAGGTACTAACAGGCAGAGAACACGTAAGTGTCTCCTGACTGATGTAGCCAGGTGTGAAGAAAATTTAAGTGAATCCTGATGTGTCCCAAAGAAAGAACAGTATGAACTACTACAACTGAAATGTAGGTTTATTTTATTGTCTTTGTTTCCTTGCAAAAAGGTCAAACAAGAAATGTGGAACTGTATATTTTGTACAGGACCATTTGTTCCACTAAACACTAAATGTTTTACTTTTTATCAGAGCTACTGCCTGCAGTTTATTCCCTTGTATATCACGACTATAGTTATTACCTACAGTTAATTTCCACATTAAATATTTTCATGATTTCTCTGAACCAAAGGATAAGCTTCATCTAACTACATTTCCCAAAGTGGATCTCCATACTTCAACTTTATTATGTGCAAGTTCTGATCTAAGCCTAAAGCACAAAGGCAATCAGTGCTGAAGAATGACTAGAAATGATTTCTTTATTCCACTCCTCAGTGAATAGAAAGTTTCCATTATCTCCCTCAACATCTTCACTCTATCAATTTGACAGGGGCATGTGGTTCTACACTCCACTGCCTTCACTCTAGAATAGTATATAGCTTTTCTGTCTTTTTCCAATATAAAAGAAAAATGATAAATGATAAAGTCTAGTGAAAACTTACTGTCTTCCCCAAAAGTCTCATTGTTTTCTTTTAATTGTTCTATACTTCATTAAAATGCACATAAAAGTAAATATCCAGTGTCAGTCAAAATTTATATACATAAAATAAAAAAGCCTATTTGGACAAGCAGGAAAAGAAATCATTACAGCACAATAAATGCTAATCTAGTTAAGTCAGTATGTAAGGCACCTGTGACAAAATTTATACATATCATAGAACCTGTGAAATGTCTGTTTTACAGATAAGCATTATTTAAGATGCATTGCTCAAAGATAATTGGAACAAAATGGCAAACAGAAAAATGCTCATTCAACTAAACAGGGTTTTATCAAGCCTCAGACAGTAAGACAACACACTGCTAATTGCAAAAGCAAAGTATACCAAGCACCCAGGAAGGCAGTCAAACTGACAACAGCCAAGTTCTGGCAGAACTGATCCTCTCCTGCAGGGCAGCGCTTGGTGCTTTCTAAGATGATCTGTGATTTACTGAACAAGGATCCTGTTTTGGCAGGGAGCCAAGACGCCAATGATGGACTTTTTTACTCATGTTTTCTCCTTACTGTAGCATTACATTTCCGTTTTTCAGGCTTTAATGGAGACAAAGTTCATTGTAGAGTGCATTGATGAGCTCAGGTATTGTCTGGTTACACAATGTGCCAACCCTTTTAAACTTGCCACCTTTTACATGTTTGCTCACGATGAGTCCCTTGAGGACTTAAGTTTCCCAAATCAAAGTTCATGCAAACTGAAAAACTACTTCCTTACATTTATTTTTTTTATTCACAATAGCTCACAAATTTGAATCATACATCTTGATATGAAGAAATCTTCTGGAGAAGTTCTGGGGGAGCATGGGATGTGGTTCTAACACCCCTTCAGGTTTCAGTGGGCAAAAGAAAAGGATAGATGAAGGTAAGGACTTGACCAAACACTGTACTGCAAGTAGAGCTAGAAATCTTTCCTACCACTCGCCTCTCATCACATCATCTCCTATTCCAACGAACCTCCTCTCCTTTCCTCCTTCCCACTCTGGGAGTCGCCAGTCCTATAAACACATGACAGCTTTAGTAGGACATGACACTGTAAAAAAGACACTGCAACAGCGACAAGCAGGCTATGATGCAAGAGCATCTCCAGCCTCTCACTACTCTCCTCATTCTTGTAAATGAGAAGCTGCTGCAGTAATTACTCCAAGTCAGATTGGGGAAAAAAGGGACAAGGTATACAAGACTAGATGCTGCCAGACAGTGGCAATTTAGATCCTGGATTAGCACTGCAGTTATCTCAAAACTGCAGTGACAATCAAAATTACTAGGTGATAATAAAAACATACTTTTAGATTTATGATACTACAGTGTTATTGCTGTGTTGCCCAGTGCTTTCTTAAATGGTCAATAAACCAGACCTCTTTATATTAAATTATCCTCCTAAATTTATATCAACTTCTGTTATCCCATTATAAAAGATAAAAAAAATGTAGCACAAGCCTCTTCCTCTTGCTCTATAAAGCCATTTTCAAGTACTAGTTCTCAGGCAGACAATGAAGTTTAGAAACTCAATTTTTCTAGTATTCTGCAGACATTTTCTACAGAAATCCAACTGAAAGCTTGCCTGCTCACACTGAAGACCTAAAGAACTTAAGCTTTTTATGTACCATAAATGGTTTTGGGGGGATTTTTGGGGGGGTTTTTTAATGAGAAGATTATTCTGGAATTTTGATTAATCTAAACATTAATTTGCTAATCAGCCAACAGATTCTGCAAAGCAACTGCTTTCTCTCCTACCTTCAGTTTGCTACTCTGCTTACCTTTAATATAGCCTCAGATAATGGGAATTGAAGGCACTCATGAGCAAAGTTTCTCCAAAACACACTATCCTGTGACCTTATTTTATCTATGCTGCATACTCACTTTATCTACTTACTACTACCGCCTAATACTCTTAAGTATTCAACTCATATTGGTTACTTAAAGCACTCACACAATAACTAGACTGAAAACCTCAGAAAAGGTGAAAGAATAAATACAGCAAAATAAGACACATATTCCTTACATCAGATGTTGAGTAAGGTATTTCTCATAGTTTTATAAAGAAATAGATGAAGTTTAAGTTAATTTTTGCTTTCATCATTGTTTTCAATAAAAGTGTTCAGTACATCTGTGTGTGTCATTTGTCATATCAAACAAGACTTATTTTGTAGATTTACTTCCTCAAAAACTAACAGGATGTAAATTGATTTTAATTAGAAATATGTAACTATAGTTATATATTAACTATATATTTAAAATTAACTATATATTAATATTAACTATATATTAAACATATAGGTTGGACACAAAATAATAAAAAATGAAATTGTGAAACAAAACATAAGTTATACAATTTTTCTCCATGTGAAATTACTTGTTTAACAGGGCCAGTGCTCCTAGAGTTGGATAATGTTTAATTATTCCATTTTGTTTTGATCCTTGAGCTTTATTTTTGAAACACCATCATCAAATACCAGGTTACCATGAAAAGTTGTTTCAGTGCCCCAGTGTGCAGACCATACTTTTATTGAGCTCCCTGCCCTTTCCTACCTGCCCTTCCTCTCTCCCATCTTCAAATAAGAAGTACAGCTTGATCTTTTCCTTGATCTTTCTGTAAAAAGCAATCTATAATATTGACCTCTAAGAAGCTGCTAGAAATTGGATTTCCCAAGGGACTACCAGAGCAAAGCCAATGTTAGATGATTCAAGAATTGCAAGTATGCCAGGGACTTTTCTGAATAACTTCTTCCTCTGGTACAGGTGCTGAAATGTGTTAGCTAAGCAGAAGAGTCAGTCAGTGGTGCTAGACTCCAAGTTACCTTCCCCTGCTACTCAGACTACTATTCTCCGTGTTGCAAGCTGTCCATCCATTCTGGAGGAGCCCTTAATTCCTCCAGGCGCTACCCCTTAGCCAAAATTTCTACTGACCATAAAAGGTTTATATATCTCAAATACCTTCCATCTCCTATATACACATAGTGATCAGAAGTCTCTCCTTTCTTATTGATGAAAATGTGGACTGAAAAAAGACCACCAATGCACAAGTCTCAAAACAGGGTAAGAGTAGATAGAGAGTCCTGCATTATATCTATATAAAGAGATAATTTTTACTATTCAACAAAAGCATTAATTATTCTTTAAAATAATGCTTTCAGGTACTTTAAGTTTTACTGGAAATTCTTATTTATACTCTTAACTTTTTTATGAGCAATTATTTACAATGTAGTACATCTTAGGAGCTTAAAACTACCATTCAGTAGCCATCAGAGATAAATATTTCTTGAGAACTTTCTCATTTGAAAACTAATTTCCCTACATACCCAAGTTTTGCTATTTATTGAATTAATCCAGAAGAATAATATTAATATGGGGTTTCTTTTCCCCCATCTTGGGAGGGCAAGCATCAGTCTTGGGGCAAGACTAATTTTCAGATGCATTTTTTTTGTTGTGCCTCTGACATTTTGAGGCATTTTTCCATTTATCTCCCAAATACTATAACAAAGCCTATTCAGTAAACAGTCAGCAGACCTTAGGCTGTCCAAATATCCCTTTCTGTCAAAAGGCTGAACCATAGGCCACTGAGGTATAATGACCTTGACACTAAAGGACTCCCCAGGTATCTAGAATCTATAAATCAGAGGTATCTTCTGTCTTTGAAGTAACTTTCTTTCAGATGATTAGGGAAGAAAGTGGTGAAGTATATTTTCAGCCATCAGCATGAGCACTGCAAGTACTGCAACATCTTTTAGAACACAGTTACATTCAAAACTAAATATATTCCTGAAGTTACTAAAAGGTCTCTGTCATATTAGTATATAGAACTTTAACTACAGATGGTCCAAGATGATGAAATAGTGATGGCAACAAAAGCAGCGTACTAGCAGAAATCCACGATCCAGTTGTGCAAAACTATGACTTAAGCAGTGAATCCAGTGATGAAAGAGTCGGCTGTTTCGCACACTGTGAACCTGGCATTTTATACTAGATGCAATCAGAAGAAAAATTACTCCACACCGACATTAATGAAAACACAACAAAAATTAGGAAGAAATACAACCCTTCTTGCCATTTGGTCAGCTTTTGGGATTTGAGGAACAATTGTTTTGCCTTTGGCCTTTCTGTCCTAGTCCAGATCAAACAAACCATAGAGAGGGATACAGAGGTTTTGAAAGCACTTGAAGCTCCTATTCATTTCTGCTACTTTCTGAAAATGCTCTAGAGTTTGACACCAGCATTTTTGCCCTTTCTCAGATTTTCCTTGATGTACTACTTTTCTTCTATTTTGTTTTTTCATCTCTTCATTCCTTCTGAAAAGGATTTTGATTTAGCTAGTCAAGACTTTGTTGCAACACTGTCATTAGTCAACGAGCAAAAAGTCTGGCAAAATTGTCGACTAAGGGCACAGAAATATGAATTCTGGCACAGCTAGCTGGGATGATTGAAAATTTCCTGCACCAGAAGCTCATTACTGACTCTGGTCATTTTAGTACAAAGTTATTTGGATTTGCTAGGAGCCATACTGTGATTTGAAGAACAACAATCAGAGAAAACATTAATTCAGCTGCAAAGGTGACAACTATTTTAGACAATTACATTTACTGCTAGAGAAATAATTAGTCTGTACCCTAAAATGGATTGATCTTGTCAAGTGTGTGCCTTGCCTTTTAGTGAGTTGTAAAATCCATGTGCTAAGCTTTTGCTACTCTAGCACAACATCTACAAATGGGCCAGTGCATAAAGGGGTATTTTCTAGTTTTCATTTTCTATTTTTTATTAATTAGTCTTATTTTACCTTCAAGGAAACAAAATTATTCATCTAAAGCAGTAGTAATAAGAGTTTTTACCTCATTTTTACTTTTTCCATCCAAAAGACCTTCAAGCAAGACTTTTCTTACATTAAAGAACAATCAAAACCAGAAAATTATCATCTCTACATTCAAAAGTAACAGGAGAAACTTTTCAAATTAGACTTTGCCTGTCAAGTGCCCTAATATTTTTGTTGAAGCTTAAATAGCTTTTTTTTAAAAATAAAAAAAGTATAATGGCTGTTGCCATTGGATCAAGCAAGTTAAGATCACTTTCAACTTTTTAATTATTTAGCATTACTATGGGTAACACTTTAGCACTACTTAATCCATGAAATAAGTGTAATATTATACAGATTTTGTCAGTACTGAGTCACTTCTGCCCTTAAAGAATGAGGGAATTGCTTACCATAGGATCAGAGTCTCAATTACTTTTTCCTACTGTCCAATGAAACTATGAAGCAGTCAAGAAAATAAAGCTAACACATAGAGAAGGGGATGGGAAAATTAAAATTTGCAGTGAAAACAATGAAGAATAATTAGTAGAATGAGAATTGTTACAAAGCCTAAAATAAAGACGCAAACCAGAAAGCTAGAAAAGAATGTGCCAGAATTTGTAGAGAGAAAAGACAGCAACAGCAGAAAATACGTTCAGTCAAATACAATTTTCCCATTAAGGGATCCTACAGATAGATTATGGGCCCTGGATTAAGAAGCTACACAGCACGTGACAAGAAAGTATAATCGCATTATAGAAATTTATAATGCTGCATCAAGTGCAATCATTTTAAGGACAAAAAAGAAATAGTAAAGGTCTAATGAAGAGCTATGAAATAGTCTATAACTAGCATAATTTACCTTACAAGAAGGCATAATACTAATTCACTTAGAAAAGTATCCACTCCAACCAATAAGACTCATAAGTATAGGAAGTATAATCATACAAGGTAACAAGCTCTACATGGGGTCAGTTATTTAGCTTTTTATATGTATCTCCCATAAAAAACCGCTCAAGTTCCTTATGCTGGATACAGTTCAGTAAATGCATCCGATAGGATTGTCAGTGCTTTTATGCAACCAGACTGAGTTCAAAACAATTTGCCTGAATATATTAACAGAGGGTAGCATTTTATTAATAAACCATACACCGTATCATCAAAAAGGGCATCAGTTTTCATTCTGTTTAATGGAATGTCGTCTCTGTAATATAGTCATGTCTGAAACCTGTTAGTACTTCCCTAAAATAGCAGTAAGTGAAATGATCCCATTCATCCAGCTTGTTTAGTAAGAAAAAAAAATTCTGTAAAACCACCTGGCACAATAAAAGGAAAGGAAAAAACAAAACAAATTGAAAACCAAGCAAACCTGTATCAGAAAAGTCTGAAACTTAAGCAGGTTTGCTACATGTAAACAGCGTAGGTCTCTCGTTTTTCTTAATATTGGATAGTGATTTCCATTTTTCTCCTTTCCTAGAAAGTAAATATAGTCCTAAACAGTAACTTATATAACACCACAAGTACATCATCGATTTGATGATAAATTAAAGCTCATCTCATTGACTATGGTTTTACAGACATGCTTACTAGACACATTTTAACTAGGTACTTAGGATAAGACACCAACTGCCTGTTAGAAGAGATCATGTATAAGAAATCAGGGACCTGGATGACACTGACCTAACAAAATTAAGTTGCTTATAGTTTTTTCACTTTTAGCTTATGGTTGCAAGCCTGCAAAAAATAAATACAATGTAGGTAACCGCAAGTGTTATGGAAGAGTCTGAAATATTTTTATAGTCAAAACTACTTAAGAACAGTTCTAATGTTAAACAGTTAAGAGATTTACAATACTGGACATTTATAATATAGTAGAATTTTACTAGAGTTATCAAAACACGAGAGTGAAATCAATCGTGAATTTTCCAGAAAAAACCCCAAACCTCTGAGAACAAAAAGTACCGTTTATCAAAGTCTAACAATTTTTACTACTGTTAGTATTACTTTGGAAAATGTAACTGTTTAAAAAAATACTTCTCTAATCCCAAACTAGGTTTGGCCAATCTCTCATCAAAAGCACTGAGAACACAACACCCCAACATTAACAGAATGTTGCTTATGATCCTCATCTTGTATTTAGAAGAACTATTTTTCGTCTCCTTTTCTGTTTGACATAGAGGCAACACTTCAAATCTCAGGTCTGCACATACACACACAAGGCAGCTGCTACTACTGACTATTCTATGGAAAGCCTCTTTGTTTCCTGTTGAAGCACCTGGCACTTCCTAAAATAATATTTGTCTTAAAGTTTCCACACAAAGTGCAAATAAGGAAACCACTACACTATTTATCTGATTCATCTTTCTTTCTGGCCTCACATTTTTAACTATTTATAGAAAAAAAGAGGAGACTGACAAATTCCTGGACAGAAGTAACTAGAACAAGTCTTCTCTCATTCCTTGCAGAAGAGATTAATTCATGCTTCCTTCCTTAGGGGGAAAAAAAAAAAAGTAAGGTATGGGATGCAGCAGAGAAGGAAGAAAATGGGCTTCCCTAGAAGAAAGCTGTAACACAGCAGAATAGAAAGAGCCTAAAGGGAGGAACGTGGGGAGAAACAACAAGCTCATTCACAAAAGTCACCGTCACCGACATGGGCACCTAACTAGCACAGTTCTGTAAATCAGCCAATTTTGCTTTGTACTTGTCTCCACTGGAAAATTGTATGAGCATCATGGAAAAGAGCATCCAGGTAGCCAGAGAGACTGTCCAAATTGGCAACTTCATGAATTGTTTTCATTCTATCCCCATTTCTGCATAGTACAAACTAGAGTTTATCTGCAAGAAAGACAAGGAACTTCAAGATATTCTGTGGCAGCTCAACTGCTCAGCTGCCTTTCCTGAGCAAAACCAGGTAGAAAGTTGCCTTCTGGAAGACGCGTACCTTCTGAAGACAAAAAACAGCCAAAGAGTTTTTTTACTTATTTTATTCCTTCAACATCAAATAAAGAGTCTTTATATCGACACACTGTTTTACCTCCCAGTGAATACTACTTCAGTGAGCTCATGTTCCCTCCCCACCTTCTCCTTATTATCACCTTACTCCTGCACAGCACTGTATCTTGCAAGCCGAATGAAGGATAATATATTTTACTTATCATGGAAGTCACATAACATATTTTTCGTGCTATAAGTAATAAAACAAAAACATAACAAGATGTTCAATTAAATTACGGATCACAGACAAAGTATATCGTGCCCCTAGCAACAGCTTCCATTCACTGCACAGAAACGTGCTGCACACATGACAAATCTTTGTGAAGTTTCTCTTAGTAATTACTCTGCCTAATGCAGGCTGTCATTACATGGTAGCTTTGATATGCAAAAATATTTAGTGTCATATACCTATGTGCAAAGCTGCTAGCAATAAACATGAACTATTTCAGCAGAGCTATCCTAAACCTCTCCCTGGATATTTTCCTCTTTAAACATGAACTCTGCATGCTCTTTGCCTCTGCCTGGCCCACTTGACCAACAAGCTGCAGCTCAGCCCATGCTGCTGGCCAGAATCAAACTTCCAGGGAAGCAGAGCGCAAAGAACACTCCAGAGCACGCTGCCTTGAATTGCCAGCCCACCAAGTACACAAAGCTGCCTCGTTCCCTGTTTCACATGGGGCAGCTCACCACTTGGCTTAAGCTTCTCCCTTCATCCCTGCTCTGCACTTTTGCCCTCAGAGCTGCCCCATCCAGACCCAGTGCCGATTCCTGTTCCTAAGCCAGCTGCTGATGCTCTTCCAGGCTTGCTTGCTCCCATTCCTACTGCTGCCATTATGGACTGGGTGGCTTTCCAGGCTTGAGCCTTGCCTATCAGCTGATGCATATGTATTTTCAGTTGCTATTGCCTCCACTTCAGATCTTCAGCTTGACTAAATTATTCTTCCTAATTTTTTGTTCACACCGATCTGCCATGCTTAGCTCTTCTACTCTATGTTTTGCAATTCCTCCCTGGCTGCCCTCAACTCATCTACTTAATAGCAGATAACATGCATAGGAAACCCCAAATAGAATCATTTTCACATACACGCAAACAAGTAGTATCCCTTATTTAAATGCTTCTGTGACACTTAAATTGCCACTGTAACTTGTCACCTTTCAATGTAATGCTACAAAACCATCTGGAATTTGAGGTGTGTTAACCCACACCACCAATTACCATTGATACTAGGTTCCACCTCACATATATAGAAAATTTATCAAGGTAATAAAAGAGGGTTCAAAGAAGAAAACCACATTTGATACATAAACCAGCAATTGATAGGAACAAAATATGTGACCAAAAAAGCATTTAAAAGACAAAATAAGTTTTTGTTTAGTGATACTAAAGATATTTCCATAACCGGTGCCAAGAACTGCCCCCTACGAAGTGTATAAATAGACAAGTTTCAAATTAATCTTAGTTTCACAAGATTTGCAGATGTTATTGAATTAATCATTTGATTTGTAATTGCTGTGATCTCAAAAAAGCTCCACTAGTAGTACTTCCATATATAAGAAACTCCAATATAGTGTTAAGACTTCCTATTTTATTGTCTCACTTTGAAGCACAATGCAGACATTCTGAAGGACTTATTTGCCCCAGGAATAAAAGGGTAAAAGAATATCCTTTGTTTTAAATAAGCAATGCAAACATGTATTTTTGGAAGGGGAAAAAACCCAACAACCAACACCCCCCAAATAAATACAAAAGCCCTACCAAAAAACAGCTCCAAGAGGAAAAGAATACGTAACAGGTTATCAAAACACTACACTATTTATTTCTTTAGTTTACTCTATCTTCAACCAGAATAAACCAAGGCACAGTCGCAGTGCTCAGAAGCCTACTAAATTCAAATTTCATCTCAAACTGAGGCCAGATAATGAAGTACTAGAGTTACCTGCAGATGAAAGAAAATCCTTTATCAGGCTATATTTTAAGCACATCTTTTTCATTTAGGCATGATCAGACTGCTCGATTGTTAAGGCACTTGAGAAATTTTATAGTTTTGCTGTACCTTGCTGCAGGAGAAACAGCATTAATGGTCTTTATAGGAAGTGCAATGCCTGCTTTTGTGTCAGCTGAATTTTAAATTTGTTCATGGAAAGATTTGGGAAGATGCTCCTGTTTACAGCACTTATTTTTAAATTCAGGCAGTCTATGGTTCAATTAACACCACAAGACAATCTCAAAGGAATGGGGGAGGGAGAAGAGGATCAGTAGGATGGAAGGATGCTCTGGATATGCTCTGATTTGTTCTTATAGAGCTGAAGATCTAACCAGCTTTAACTATAATGAAGAGTTCATATTAAGTTTTACGTGAACCAAAAAGAAATACCAACTTGTCTTAAAAATGGAAGTTACAACTTTATTTAAATAAAAAGTAATAAAATGTCTCCAACATTTACAAAAACAAGCGTTTAACATTTCTGCTGTAGTTAGTACCACGAGTTTACTCAAAGAAGGATAGGATGAATAATTTTAGCTCAAAGCTGATGCCATTAATCAAGATGTCTGTAAAAGTCATTCCTGCAGAAACTTTCTAAGGCAGCTATAATTTTAAAATATAGCTCATCTTATATAACAAATTCTGTATTTAGAAAACATACTATATCCCTCTAAACATTTAGTAGAGTTACTTAATTGGGTAGCAATGAAAACAGCATTGGTATTTTCAAACTGATTTGTTCCTAAAACTGTTTATTAACATAGCTAAGTTAAAAATTCACTGCCTTTTTCTTTGCTTTTAAACTTCATTAAATGCAACTCATTTCTGTAGAACATGTAAGAAGAATGCAATCTATTCTATGTTCAGGAGATGTAAGTCACCAATATTTTGAGACATTTCTAATTCTGACAGAGGCTCCTCCGATAGCTAATTAATGCTCCCATAAGGATGTTACGATTTTTGGAAATACTGTTTTTATGTTAGAAATTACTGATAGAGGAAGGATCTGGTTTTGCATTCCATATTATTTGTCCTTTTCCTGGACTACCTCTTTCAAACCTAAGTTTCTAGATAGAATCCAATTTAAAAGCACGACCTCAATATTTCCTCTTGTGAACCTGATTAAGCATGTTTATAAATAACAATACATGCAACTGTAAATAGTTCCCAACAATAGAACTAATAGAGAGAACAGACAATAAACTACAGTTCTGTTATGTATCCGGGGGTTAGAAATGGATATTAAATACCTTTGAAGTCTGCAAGCTACATTCATATTTGAAACAACTTTGGTTCAATCAAGTAGTCTGTACATTGTAGGTATTATCTGAGGAATTGGCGAACGAAAATAATACAACACTGAATAATTTCATATGGGGTGAATTATTGACCCTTGAAAGCAAGATTTCCATTCACTTCCACGAGGCTTATCGCTTTATTCTCTGCATTTCGATTGAAGTAAATAGTCTCAGATTTGATAGGACAGGTTTTGTAAAAACAAGGTTTTCAAATGAGTAAAAGCCACTGCTGCTTGTTTTCACGAGACATCTGAACTTCAAGTATGTTAGGTTCTTGAAAAGTTAACTTGCTACCCAAGAATATAAAACCAGACATACCTGAACACACAAAATATCCGTCTAACTTTTCCTCCGTCTTTTGTAGAAATTGTTTTTTAACATTTGAAGAAAAAGTGTAACAGATAAACTGCAGAGTTACAGTCCGGGTACAAGGACAGCACAGCCAAGGTAAGGACTGCCAGGCATCCAGAATCAGTCTCCTTCACTACATTTGTAATATAAATTTTCTGCCTTGAGGCTTTGAATGCATGTTTATTAAGTGTTTCTGCACTCATGTATTCTTCTTTGCACATCTCAAAATGCTCATTTCCTACAAGTATGCTATTTTCATGTTGTATGAGTATTGTTGCACAAGTGTCATTGAAAAAACGCATGCTTTTTAGTTTACCATAGAGAGCAGAAAAGCATCACTGGCAGAGCGCTTAGCAAGCTTCCAAGAGAATCTAAGAGAACAACGTCTAAGGCATGTGTGAAACAATTCCTTCCTTCTAAAAATATTTAAATCAATCAAGCATTTGACAATCCAGGCACCCACATGCATACCACACTTTCAGAAAAAAAGCAGCACTAAGTTAACACAGCAGGTTTTAAACATTAGCCTCGCAACCTAAGTATTTTAACTAACATTTAAATACATGAAGTCAGAACTGAGATTTTTACAGGCTTAAAGTGTTTTAACCTATTTATGTACAGCTGTATTTATATTAATTTTAATTTCTGACTGATATGAAAGATACTTCCAATGGAAGCAACTACGGCCTCTAGAGATGCTGGTAATATTGCACAATGCATTAACAAAATACAGCAGGTTTATTCATGAACGTAGTGCCCACAAGGAGAGAAAAGTTTTCTAAATCTGTGAAACAGATTTTAGTCTACTTTCATGTACACTTGTTCCTTTAGAAACCAAAATATGTTCACATGTACAGGCTTCTCAAAATTTGTAATCTACTCTAAATATGTAATTTAAATGACAAAAGGACAAAACAGAAAATCCTGTGAAACTGAGTAATGCCTACTATCACAGCTTCTCCACATAAAATACCATTTCAAATCTTTTGCAGGTTTCTACACAGCATTAATACAGTAGCCAGTTATGACACTGATTTAAACAGCATCGCAGAAGTTATCACCAATTATTTTTATGTGCTCATTTAAAAAAGGAAAAAAAGTAATATTTTTCTTACTTACCCACAGCATACTATAGAAAAGCATTAAGCATACTTGACAACCAGGAATTCTGTTAACCTTCAGTTACTCACCTAGGAAAAAGAAGAAAATGCATAAGCTGTCTTTGCATGAGGAGGAAGACAGTATTCATTTGGAATGTGAACAATAAGCTTCTATGTTTATGAAACTTTTGAAATAAAATATCTGATCTTCAAATCAAATTTATCTTTAAGTCCAAAGAGTTGGAAATATTTCAACATAGCATGGTAGATCACAAAATAAATTAGGTAGAAGCTGTATTTCTGTAAAATCTAAGCAGTTTATCCGTAGCACTGGTATCACACTGTTCTGCTACCACAAGAGGAGTCTCAAAACCTTCTAAAACCAAAACGGATACATAATTTCTGTTCAGAATACATTGCCTAAAGCAAAATTTTGACAGAGTACAGCTACAAAACTAATTAACTTTTGTGACTACCATAATCATTTTCAAGGTTTCCCATGAAGCCTGGTGAGAGATTCAAAGTTTTGCCTCATAAAATTAGACAACTTTTCTGAATTGGTGTATTTGTATATTTTTATCTTATTCTGTCTTTAAGGGAATACTGAATGCACAATGCTTTAGATAACGCCAAATAAGAATCAGCAATAGTATGTTCTTCTAGAGGTTTAATGAATTCAGCATCTACCATTGAGCAGTGTGAATAGAAAACCATGATGAAGAAACCATTTATTCTGATATTCATCAATGTACACGCGTAAGCAACATTCATTATTAAAAAAGCTCAGATCTCAAATGTTTAAAATAAATAGGAAAAACCCCAAAACCAATAAAAGCAAATGAAATGGCACCTTTACTAAGGAAGCTAATATTTTCCTGTAGTATATTAAAGAAAAATTGCATTAGCTTTAGGAAAAACTATGCCTTTTCAAATTTGGGAGACTTTGCCAATGAATTAAACTACAAAGGATGTAATAAAATGGAAAGTTGCTAGAAACTGAACATAGATTAAAAAACTAACTACTTGCTAGTCCTCCACGAGTGAAAGAGGTTTGCAAGCAACATGATTTTTCCATAGTAGCTTTAAAATGGTAAAAATGTGCATGTAAATAATGTTCTTGACATGCGATTTACTTTGGTTTTTAATGTTGGCATAGAAAATACTTTGAGTTACTCAGTCTCTTGAATGCTGCTAATAAACATCATCCTCATTTAAGATTTTTTGGTATCTTTCATTACCCAGCCAATGTGTACAGTCATAACCAAAAGCATTCCACAACATAGTTTTTCAGAAATAGAACTCAAAACCCCCAAAGCATCCCAGCTATTGTCTCAAGGGCGATACCAGTGATGCACAGATACATTGCGGTGTGTGGACAGCCACTGATGCATCTCGCAAATCTCCCTTTAGTAACCTGAGGGCTAGATCCAGACTGCTTAACTGACAGAGCCACCCAGACTGAGTAGGATATCTAGACATTCTGCATAATCCACAAGAAGTGTGGTCACTTCTAGCGGTGTGCACAGGACTATTAATAACACTTCTGTTACCCTCCTACTATTTTTCATTGCACAAATACAAAAACTCAGCTTCAACTTCAACAAAAACTTTAGAATGCTATAACGCCTAGAAGGACAGGCAAGCTTACAGTGGATAATCTAATCAAATTTTATACTGCAGCATCTCTTAGATGTCACTGTAGGCTCTTATATGCATCCAAGGTTTAGATGAAGCAGTGTTTTTTTTTTTTTCTTTCTAGAGTACACCTGCTTATTTGAACAGGCTTTACACTTTTCTAAGAGAGCATGTAAGAGTGTTTTAGCTATCTAAAGAGTCCATAACATTTTTCATAACAGAATTTGAAATACTCCTGCAGGATAACAGCCAATCTTTAACAAGATTTGAGCTGACATGTCTCATGTTCCAGAACTTAAGTACATGCCTGCAAGTCTAGGCTGAGATCAGGTCTTTGATGATTCTCTGTTTAAGAAAAGACAGCAAAAGAAATGCCTGGCTGAAGATCCAAGAGAAAGTCATTAAGAAAATAAAATACTTATGGGAAGACCGGAACATCTCACTAACAGAAAATCCATTTGAGCACAAAACTTGGCCCTATTGATACTGAGTTAATTTCTGGCAGTGGCTGATGGCTGGGGAATTTCCTGATCTATCAGGTGACCAACTCTGCCCACACAAACCACCTACTTAATTTTTATAACTTGTTTAAATGTGGTATGTAAGAAGTTCTTAAAATGTAGTCACTACCAGTAAAATTGTGATCTTCCCCAGTTTACATTCCAAAGTAGCAATATTTTGAAACTAAGCTAGCAAGAATAAGGCTTAACTTCAGAAAACGTAAAACTCCTGGCAGCAGTACAAAACTCTCCAGTGAGACAAAGCTCTTTCCTAAGTAAGCAACTGAAAATCAATACCAATAGATTTAAAATATTTATTCACCATTATCATGTTGTTTAATGAAATACATCAAATTTCTGCAAAAAAACCAAACCATGAAATGTAGCTCTCTACATCCAGTTTCCATAAGGGTAAACGACAAAACCACACACCAGCAAATAAAAGGTTTGTAAGGTTCTTAGCTATGCTAGATTGGTTTTGTTGCTTCAATATTATTAACAGGATCTTTTTTTTTTATTGTTTTAAATAAGAATCACTCCTTTAAAAACAACTACTGTACAGGAGTGTAATTTAGGGACCTACAAAACTGCAAATACTTTTGGCCAGGGCTTCACTTATATCAGCATGGCAATGAAAAATCTTCACACCACCTGCATTCTCAAACATTATGCTTTTGTGATTTCCCAGTCTGACTATTTGTGACAACAAATTGTAGTCATTAGTCAGAAATAGTGAGTAAAATGCTAACATGGTTTACATGCTTAAAGTGACCTTGAGACTGTCTTGTAAAATATCGATAGCTAAAAAAACTGCTGTCTCACAGTTGCTCCTGACTAAATGAAATCATACCTCCATTAAAAAACTGAATTAGATCTCATTAAAAAAAAAATCTATACTGGGTTGTTGCTTTTAAATATATATGGACTATATAGGAAATCTGAATAAAGTACATGTAGCCAGGTAGAAAGATACCTGGAGTTTAAAGATTACCAATGAAATTTACTACACTACTGACATACTAGCACAGTAATTGGATTGGTATAGTATGGGATAACCATACATTAGAATTCCTGAGAAATAAACAATTGCCCACAAAATTACTGATTGCAGTACTGTATAAAAGCCTTGTAATTCAAAAGGCTCTGATCAGAAATGGAAGCCTCACTGTGTTGGGTAAACTTCAGTCTTGTTAATCCTAAGTTTTTATATTAATTGTGTGCCTTAGTGTGGTTTTTTGTTGTTTTTTGGGTTTTTTTTTTTTGGGGGGGTGGGAGTGGGAGGCAGGGAGAGCCAGGCTAAGTGAGAAAGACAAATTTGCCAACAATAAAATACTTTTATTGATAATAAAAAAGTGTCAGTGCTTCCCAAGAGTGTCATGAGCAGCAACGGTTACTGCTAACTCATTTTGCTATGCATAGAGTTGTTCTGTTTAGAAGCAGCAAACACACTGCTCTACAGTAAAGCAGTACTACTGTCATACAGCAAAGGGGAAAATGCTGAAAACTGACTTTTTCTTCTAATGTTTCTTTTTTTCCTGCCCCTGTTCTTTTTACCCTGTTCCGTTTTCCAGCTTTCCCATTCCTCATACATTCGTCTTACTGTACACACCCCCTCAGTCCTCTTCCTTTCAGCTACTCACCACTCTACTTTGAGTCACCCTCAAGAGATTTCACACTCTTCTGGTATTTCCAAACTCTCTCTCGATTATAATGCATTTTTAATTGCTTTGTGTTTTTGGCTACCTAACACTTCTCTGCATGTGCCCCATGTAAATTAAGTAAATACTACAATTAGCTTCTCCAATTTTGCTCAAGAAAGATACATGCACACTGAATACCATGCTCTGCTTGGGAATACATACCTAGGAAATAAATCACTTCATTCCCAACTACAGTTGCATTCAACTGGACTTCTACAGTTAATCTTATTATTGCCATCATGATAAATAATACTTCCAAAGATATGCAATTAGCTTTCAAATGAGAGGACACGTGAAGTAGCTTAAGCCAAATATGTCTATTTTTGTAAAAGAAAATGAAATCATTTCACAAAGGTCAGTATTACTAATTATTGAGCATTTCAAAGGAACAGTGAAGATGTGTATATTTAATTCTAAGGACAGATAGTTCCTTTGAGTTTTACATGATTGCTTTTATCTAAAAGTAAATATATGTACAGTATTAAAGACTAACATTTCAGGTTTCAATAGAAAAAAATCCATAAACTTAAAGGTTAGGATTTGCAGCTTTTGTTGCTTCTAACCATCTTCTAGCTACACTGTCTTACAGTAATGCTCAATATCCAGGCCAGGTAAGACAAGAAATTCTACTATTAGTAAAATTAAAGAAGAATCATAGAATACCAGGTTGGAAGGGACCCTCAAGGATCATCTGGTCCAACCTCTTTTGGCAAAAAGCATGGTCTAGACAAGATGGCCCAGTACCCTGTCCAGATGAATCTTTAAAGTGTCCAATATTGAGGAACACACCACTTCGCTGGGGAAGTTTTGTTCTCATAGTGAAAAATTGTCCTTGTGTCCAAATCAAATCTCCCCAGGAATAACCTGTTCCCATTACCCTTCATCTTTTCCATGTGACTCCTTGTAAAAAGTCTTCATCATCTTTGTAGCCACCCTTTAAATAATAGAACACAGTGATAAGGTTTCCCCTAAGCCTTCTTTTCTCAAGGCTGAACAAACCCAGTTCTCTCAACCTTTCCTCACATAGCAGCTTCCCAGTCCTTTGATCATCTTTGTGGCCCTTCTCTGTACCCTCTCCAGCCCGCCCACATCTTTTTTTTGTGTAGCAGGGACCAAAGCTGAACACAGGATTCCAGGTGTGGCCTGACAAGTGCTGAGTAGAGTGGGATAATGACAACGTTATCTCTGCTGGTGATGCCCTTGTCAATAAAACCCAGCATCCGGTTGGCTTTCTTTGCTGCAGCAGCACAATGTTCACTCATATTGAGCTGCTCGTTCACCAGGACCCCCAGGTCCCTTTCCACAGAGCAGCTCTACCAGTCAGGTAGATCCAAGCCTGTGCTGAACTCCTGGATTATGTTTTCCCAGATGCAAAAAGGCTATAAGCAATGCAGCAAAAACAATACAGAAACACGACACGGCAAGGCATGTAGCTCTCCCTTTCTGCTCTAACTTAGGTCAAAACAGACAGTTTTTCTTACAGGTAGCAATCTGTAAACTTAAACCGCACATAAAGCAAAGGGCAGTTAAAGTAGTTGTGGAAGCACTGGGGTACTTTTTGTAAACATCTGTTCAGTGCAGAAAACAAAAATCACCTACTCAGATGAGGCAATCTATGTGAAAGTTTAAAAAAAAACTATTGTGTTATGTGGGCTTCAATTGTAGGAAAGCTAAAGTTGAGATTGGGGTGTACACCTAAAGTCAGAATTCAGCTGTCTATGTACAAAAAATCATGTGACAATAGCATTTTAATAGCAAAGGTTAATTCCTGAAAACTTTCTAGTCAATTAAGTGTTTAAGAAATCATTTAAATAATTGAAGTGAGGTTTTTATAGGACTGAAAAAAATTAAGAGGTTTATTTCTTTTCTAATTATCTTTGTATAGACTCTTCAAACTTCCAGTGCAATTAACCTGAATGAAAACTTTAATGATCTAAAGATAAATTAACATCATTTTGGTTATCCTAGATAATATATATCTTTCACAAAAGGCTGAGCAGTGATATCCTTCATACAGCTTTCCACATACCAACACTCTTCCAAAACGGATGGTATCTCTTAGCATCACAACTTGGGTCAAGCATAACTTAGCTATTGATTTCATTTGCTTTTAATAATAGTTTTTATAGTAACAAGTAGCAAGGATACAGGTTTTTTTAATTGACTACAGAGTATTTTCTCTCAAACATTAAACAGTGGATTTTTAAGTAAATAACAGGTATTTGCCATTACAGGTGTATTAACTCTTTCACTCATGGAAGAAACCTTGTAAAACACCAGTAAAGGTATACAGTGGAAGAACCATCACATTTCATATGATATTCAAAAATCCATGAAATAGAGCATCAGTAGGGAATATGGACCACAGGCTCTGCCAAACAGGAAACCTCCTCAAGCAGGGCTGAGGTATGCATGGTTGGGTACCAAAAGCCAGAAACTGATGTGGGTCATGATAAGCTAACCTCATTTTGATGACCCTCTTAGGACACAAGAAACTAGCGACTGAGTAATGACAAAGCCATAAATGTAAACTTGTTGCTCAGCTAACACATTCTCTGGACAATTCAACTAGTATTTACAAGGTGGTAGAACAAATCAAAGATATAAAATAGACACTCTATAACCTAACACTAGTTGAAATCAACAGAAAATTAAAAGTTTTGTATTTAAGCTGCATGTAACTCACTTTCTAAACACAAACTCCCTCCAGCAGTTACTTAAAAGCAATCAGAACTATTTAGAAATAGGATTTTGTGAATAATCAGCTCCCTATATTTTGCATAATCTTATTCAGAGATAAGGCCATTTTTGTGCTGTTATTCTTTTCCAAACACAATGTGCTTCTTTCATCTATACACAATATGGATATGAGTATACTAGAAAGTAATTGCAATTATCAAAAGATCAAATGTATGATAAAAGTAAAGTATTGGATCAAAGCTTCCACATTTTTGTCAAATACATCTGGAAACATACTGTTTGATTTAAGAGTATAAAAGAGTATAGAACAGCTCATGTATGTTCAGACACAGCCAGATGAGCGCACACATAATGCTACAGAGGTGCTCTTGAAAACTACTGGATCTCACACTTGAAATTTTACATTAGTATTCTAAGATCTTCGTATCACTCAGAACACTTTCTGTCTAGTGACAATCACAGTAACATCAGCATCATACCAAAATGCATACAAAGATTTATCGGTTTCTGCTTTTTGAAATTTGACAGCATTTAAATTCACACAGATTAAAAGGGACCTCAGATTTTCTTCCTAAGTTTAGCATTTACTCTACAAAAATTCAAATCCAGACATGAAAATAACACAAGCTAAAATTTATGGGTGTCAGTTTAAGTATGATCTTAACGAGGTGGGGTTTTTTGACACAACTATAACTAAAACAACATATGTCTCTTTAGCAAATCCTGTGCTAACTGGACACCTGAAACATGACAAGTAAATAAGTTCACCTGAGCTGAGCTTTGTCTAGCCATTCTTAAAAATCACAACCAATAAACAGCTTGCAAATGGTATATTAGACCTTTATACTTGCTGCCAATCAGAACTGAGACTAGCATAATGAGATCCTGAGATGCTGCATCATAGCATGAGAATAAGTTGACTCATCTTTACTTAAAAGCTCCTTTTTTGAAGTTGGTAAGTATAAGATATTCTTTATTCTTTTACTATAAAGCTAAAAAGTTCTCCATCTTTTCAGTGCCTAGAGCCTAAAAGAAAGCCATATTCACTTTAAAAATAACTTCAGAAGCGGACTCTTTTACTGCCATCTTCCTAAACAGAAAGTTAGGTGGTATGATAACCTTCCAGATAACTAATAATGTCTTCCCTTCTTGTTTGTTGGATTCATGCTGGCCCCAGCAAAGTTTGGCACACATTGCAGACTACTCTATGGTGGGACCACAGCATACTGTATGTCATAAGGAGCAGATTCAGTTACAATCACCACCGCTGTTCCAACACCAGTCTTTTCTGGCTCCAGGATAGCATGGACACTGGACCTGCAGAGCAGCATAACCTCATTTACTGTCAGATTTCTGAGACTTCTCCTGACTTAGCTGTTGAACAATGACCAATTTATCCCACTGGTACAGGCCAAAAAGTTAAAAACAAAGGAATTTTTGCATATTAAGTGTTTTATACATATTTAGTGTTGATGCTTTGCTGTAAAAAAAAAAAAAGAAACCACACAGGTTTCTATTTCTGCCTCTAAATTTCCACAGTACTTTAAGCCACAGTGAGATGAGGGAGATCAATGAGGTGCAATAAAGGGAAACGAGATCATATTTTAAAATATGATTTAGAAGCCGAAAGGGGTTTTTCTTCATTCAGCTTCAGATATAACCAACAAGAAAAATATTGATAAGCATATACAGCAGTTACCTAATTCATACATATATTAATTTCAAAAAGTCAGCCTTTTAAAATATTTGCTATTGCTTCTGAATTACACAGTTTGGAATCTTAAATTACATGAGGAAAAGAAGAGAGAGGAATTTGCTTCTCACCACACTAAAGAGCTTTCCGTTAGTGGAAAGACATCCTCTGATGCCTGGGAATGTTATTTTTCAAGTACCATGTGACATGCTTGTTGTTACAACTTCTCACAGCACCTGGTAAAATATGCAGCTGAGAAGGTCTAGCAATTTAAAAATAACTGAATCACAGCTTATTTTTAATTTCAAATAGTATAATCACCTGTATTTATTACACATATTTAGACAAGCTGCCTGTCTCTGTTCCCAACCACCTCTTTTCCTCTGTCATCTCAAACTTGATATTTTTCAATTCTAAATATGCAGATTTTTTTTCTCCTTGGATGACTTGTCATTAAAAATGTCAAAAATGATAATTATTTATGTATGTCTCTATTATTAATCTAGCAACATCTTCACAGACATCACACTGCTACTGTTTTCTCGTGTCATTCTGCTGACAACCCTGGTTTTCACTGTTGTTGGTTTGACACCTTTTTACACACACCAGACCGATTTTCCCTGTTGACAGTTACCATGGCATGGCAGGCGCAGACAGGCTAGCTATTGCTCTAGTTCCGTTTGGTTTTAGAACATTTTATAAGACTCACACCTACATTTTAATGCAAGGCCACAATAATTATTAAAAACAAGTTATATAAAAGTTTTTTTATAGATAAGTAGTTCCAACAGATCAAAGTTATGAGTTTTTCCAATAATCGAGAAACTGTCCATAACTCAAATTTCAGAGACTCTACTTTCAAATGGTTTCACATATGAACATTTCAGGTATGTATAAAGTCTTGCAAACACATGACTGAATGGGTCTACCTGGATTTAAATAATATGAAGAAGGGGGAAAAACCCAAAAAACCCAAACCAAACAGTCCTGTCTTTCTGTTGAATTACTTTTCTACTGTCTGTACATTTCAGCAAGTCGGTTAGTAAAAAAGGCAGTTTTCTCTTCATGCCTTTCACTTTACTTTCCATTCCTTATTCTCCAACTCAAAGCACAGCTGTACCTTTCTATTGTCCATCATATCTGATACACCCACTACAGGGATCACTCCTTCCCGCCTACCCCCACCTCTCCACAGTCCTGTTAAAATTTGGATCAAAATCACTGGTAATAGTAATTTTTTTTAGAAATGTTGTTCACTTCAAGATCTTCGTGGGTGAAGTGTAAATATAAATCAAACCGAGTCTTCATTAAGAACCACCACAGATTGTGCATGATGGTTGTTAGCAATAACTCTTGCATCTCCTGTGAAATTTTCAAAACAAATTTGTCACAACATATAAATTGCACCAGTGCAGAGAGATGCCAACATACCAGGAACAGCTTAAAGATCTGCAAGTTAAACATATCTTGAATCAAAAGGAATGAATGCTCCACTAAGGAAAAGAATAGGCAGAAATAAAATCTCCATACAAAAAAAAAATACAAACAAGAACTAAATAAGATTGTTCCAGAGAAATAAACTAAAGCTACCAGAGGAAAAGAATTGATGAAATCTACTCTGGAAGAAGCTTGTCTCCCCACTGCTTGTCACAGCAGAAACACACCACTTAAACAAGGAACTGAGGATTCCTTTTTTATTCTTTCCCCTTCCTTTCTGTGCAAATTTAAGTGGCATCTGAAACAGTATTTTCTTCAGAAAATTTCATTGTTTGAACCTTGTTTGACACTACCACCAAAATTACCTGCACTATCCTCTTACTGTAGGAGCTATCCCTTTTTCTTTCTTCCACAGTCATCACAGTAACCATTTGGACCAAACTTCTGCTCCCCTGTTTCTTCTCACATCAGTCTGCTTCTCACAAAAAGCACTCCACCTGATACATGGTTTGTTTTATTCTGTTTCTGCCACAGCACTTCCCCTTTGAAAATGGAACAATTTTCTTGAACTGAATCTGTACAGCACAGTGTCTGCTTCAGGTTTCTTAATAAACTCTTAAAAGCCGGTATTGTGGGAGACATTGGTTAACAGCAGCAAAGTTGCAAGGGTTACATGAGTTCTTCTGCACACAGACTGCATTACCAAAGACTTAGAAGCCTTAGATAAAAAGTATAAGATTCCTACTCTGCATCCTACTTCTTTCCCAGATGCCTTTACAGTGCTTATTCTGCTGAAACTTCCTTTGGGCAGGTGGAGGTGTTGTGGGGTTGGGGCTGGTAGATTTTAGGCTAGAGACTTTTAGATCAATTAACACTTTTGTTGTTGTTCAGTAGCACACACATAAGCACAGGATAGAGTAAGGACTCAAGGCTTTATCCTCATAACAAGTCTGACAAATACTATTCAAAAAACTGTACCTCAAGACCCACGTGTCCAGTTGGAAAGTATTCTGTACTAAATCTGATCAAAGACGACTTTAAGAGCTTGTATAGCACAGATAAAATGGGACTTGACATAACTTCAAGTTGCTGCCATTACAAAGCAAAAAAAAAAAAAGGGGGCTGAAGTCAGTTCTGCCAACTCAGTTTTGGAATAGAAAAAACTCATTGTGAAAGATACTAAAAAAGAACAAATCAGTAAGCAGATTTTCTAAGCCTAAGATCCTGGGGCAATTTTACATCAAACTGATTAAGGAGCCTGCTAAAATATCCATGTGGAAAGGCTACTTGGCAGGGTGGTAAAACACAGTCAACGACATGCAAGATGAACTTCAAACAATTACTCCAGACATACTACTTAGGCTTGAAGTACATTCAGTCAGTAGCTGAACACAATAGACAAGCTACACAATCCCGCAAGCATAAGAACAGCACAGCTGATACTCTGAAGTTGCTATTGGGTATGCTGACTCTTACATTGTGCCCATTAATTGACACATTACCTGGTGAACAACTACTTCAGATTTCCAAGTGAAGTAAATGTTTATTAGCTTTCCCTTCTATTTTAATGTTAATGCGCAAGGTATGACAATTGATAGTCTTAAGAATTTCAGGCACACTAGAATTTCATTAGAGTTAACAATTCATCTCAGATATTTAAAGAGTTCTAGACAGACAGATAAGTGGATTTGGGTTTTGGTGTTTTCCTTGGTGTTTTTTTGGATGGAACACAGTGGGACTAAAAGCTGACCAGAACCTTGAGAAGAAAGTGCCCAGACATTCTCCTTTACTGAGTTACCCTAAGAGATCAAAATTCAGAGAAGCCAGGATTTATTTGAATATAAACTAGGATGGTTAAGTTTTTATACAGAGAATATGCCACCAGCTGGAGTACCAGTTTTGGTTGATTCAGTGCCTTCCTGGGTAACAGGAAAGCACCTCTCATCCCCACATTTAATTGCTCTTTGCAGGAAGGAAGCAACTCGTCCAGACTTTTTTACCTTATTTCTCCCTTCTTAAAACAATATAGTTTGAAAACCGAGAACAAATAAATGAAATGTATGCTCTGAGTCATAGGGCCAGTTCAGCCTGGAAACTTGGTCCAACCTGAAAAAGGAACAGGACTCCACGTGTCATATTGTCAGAGCACTTTCCTATGTGGAAAAGACAGAATGAAAATGTCAATCTAGGTCTTTGAGGCAAGTTTCTGAAGAACTGGAATGTTAAATATATTGGAACAGGTCTCTCATTCCTGCAATCACTATTAGTAAAAAGTTTCTAGGCATCCTGGGTTTATGAATACCTAGCCAACGAGAAGAAAAATGTTTATTGATAAAAGGAGGTTTCCCTTTTGTCACCTATATTAAGTACGGGCTGACAACAGCAACATGTAAAGCACATACCTGAAAGATTACACTAAGGACCTAGCAAAGCACAGACCTGGAGTCATCAAAAAAAGGAACAAACTGCCTGCAGCTGGCCAGCACATCATCTCTGTGGTGCTGACAAGAAGCAAGTAGACACAGAGAAAGTCTAGACATTCATAGCTCTGAGAGAATAGCTCAAGCATTCTATTCTATTAGTTTTGACATGTACTACCTTACATGTATTTTTCATTTAAATCATTATATTTCACCATGACCAACAGTTCAAATATCAAGTTCTTTACCAAGACAGAAGAAAAATTTCAGCATCAGCAGCTAAACCTGGCCATCAGAACTATCATAACAGAAATTGGCCCAGAGTCCAACCTAAACATGAGAGAACAACTTGATCCCATGCTTAGACAGGTAAGACCTCAACAATTTAGACCCACAATAGCATGAGTCACACAAACCAGAGTCAGTGATGAAGCGCATTTCATTCCTGTGGCAGTTACAGGACATTGTTTAGAACATAATTAGGGTAGCAATTTAAAAATAATCACTCTCCAGTTAGAATACTGAAATATCAATTGCAAGTCATAAATTGCACGCAAGTCATAAAGAGATGCCATATACAGATACACATATTTCAATATAATCTATACGCACAAAAGCATACTTTCTTGTTGTACTATTTTTCCCAATAGCACATGTGATCATGTCCACACTTCTCCAGTTTATCATCTCCTACGATATGATCACTGCTTTCGCATCTTCAGGTATCGGGCTGTTACTTTTTGTATTACAGAAAGCAGTTTAGCTGATTTTGAATTTGGGGCTCAATGCTCACCTGCAATTTCCCTAAAATTATTTATACTATTACCCACCCCAAAAAAGTATCCACCAAGAAGAGAGAATCTATAATTTCAAGAAATACACAATAATCTTTAAAATTATCTTGAGACTGCCTAGATGTGTATTTGTGTGCGTATATATACAAATATACATATAAAACCCCCAAAAACCCAAGAATGACAAACTTTCATTCTGAAAAGTCTCTCTGGATTCTAAAGACATAAAAAAATATTTTTTAAAATCGGAAAAGACAGTAAATTTCTCAACACAGGATAGAAGTCTCTAAATCAGAGTGGACTCATGCTAGTGGAACATCTTGAAGTACTGTTAGTGTGGAAGTCATAACTTTTTCTGGTAAATTTATTGAAAATTCCCACAAATTTGAAAATCTGAATTGAAAATTCCCTGACTATGCATATATATACATACACAGAGACACAAGATGTAAAAATCAACTGAATTAAGTGTCTAGAGTTTCAGAAAAACTACCATTGGTGACAACTTTCAATAATCCCAAACAACTCAACCATAAAGTACATCAATAATTTAATCATGTCCTTTCCCATTCTCATTTCCTTCTGCTACTTAAAAAGAAAAGTCTTAGAAGTACATGCCATAGGGGAAGGGCCTTCAGCTTTAGACTGAATAGATCTGAATCACTGAATACCACCAAAATAATTGAAGCGGATCAACAGCAATTCATTCCCTTTTAACAGTCAAGTCATTTTAGGTTAAGTACAAAAACATGCATTTAAAAAGTAATTTTTATTCCCAGTTTTGAAATTTTTTCTCTGTAACTCCTAGAGCTAACAATCAAACATCTTGTTGTTCTATGACTGATGAAATCTGTGCTGAAAGAAGTCAGTTTTTCACACAGAAGATAACTGCTGAAATTAAGACATGTACATATTCTGGTGGGTTTTTTATTCAATGGTATTAAGAGAAAAATGAAAGAAACTGGATCAAAGATGTTCAGAAAGTTACTTTACCATGTATTTGGTGAATTCTACTTTTCTGCTTTTGTCTTCCTAAATGTTTCCCTATTTTTCTTTAAATTGGACTCACAGTAAAAACAGTTTCATTCTTCATAGAATTTTGTGAATTTAGAGTTAAATGTCTAAAGGTCTGAACCGAGATGTTCTTCTCTGCTGTTTACAGGAAAGTAGGACCTGTGGAAATACTATGTATTAAAAAGTTATCCTCTAGAGTTTTAAGTTTGAAAGTAATTTTCTTCATGCAAAGAGGTAAGTAGAGCTTTTGTTTTATTAAAAATATCCCAGATATAGATCTAAGTCTTCTCTACAGCTCCACGGATTACTTAAATTACTTTTATTTACTGTGTCAAAGACAGCATGTAGGAATGGCAACAGACCTCAGCTGAAGTTGCACACATCTGTACAACCGTGCTTTTCATACAAAGTATTTACCATGCCTAAAATTTAAACTCTGAATATTAATACAAAATCTTTGACATTTTGCATGCAGTCATTTAATATATTTCTTGTTTGGTAACTACAACACAAGAACAATTAAACACATTTGTTTGCTTTTAAATTAGAAGTTTAACTATCTTTGTCAAATCAGTTTGTCAATGTAATTCAAAGGATTATTATGCCTAAAACTAAATTCATACTTGTCAAGTGTAAGGGCTGGGCCATCCAACAGATGCTCTCTATTAACCCCTCTCCCTTCCCAAAGGGCAAGAGAAAGGGAATAAGGGAGAGAGACTTATGGATTGGAAAACTAAAAGTGCTTTAATGAAAATTATAATAATGATAAAATATATATATAAATATATACAAAATACTGAACCCAACCCCCACAGTGACAATTACATCACTGGCAACACTGATGCTGTGAGCAAGTGCTAGGCAAGTCCCAGACCAGACTCAGCAGCAGATGGGAACTGGATTCAGAAATGCACAGATTGGGATCGAAGACAGAATGGACAGAGTCCTCCTCAGACATGAGCCATTAAGGAAGAGAGCCTGACCCTTGCGATCCCTCAGCTTCATACCGAATATGACATCTATGGGATGGAATCCTTAGTTGGTCAGTGTAGGATCACCTGTCCTGCCCGCTCCTCCCTGCAGGTGCAGCCTCTCACTTCCTGCACCCCCACCGTGGCACACAGGATTTAGCAGTGACCTTGGTCTGCACAGGAGCAAGGACAAGCCAGAGCCTTTCTGCAGCCCAGTCCCTGGCAGTGACTGTAAACATCAAGCTCTATCACTGCTAGAAGCAGACACTGTCTGCAAAAATATGCCGTTAACTTCAGAAAGTGCCGTCACTTAGCGGAGACTGAGCTGGAAAGTGAAACCACTGATCAGAATGAGTTCTGTTCTAACTCAAACCAGGACAATACTCCTTTAGAGTGCTGAGATTTAAAAACAATAACAAAAAAACCACCACGGAGTTCTGTGATGAATCAATTTCATCTACTGTGTTTGTATGTTTTACACAAAGAAAAAAAACCCTGCAACTGACATATTGTAAACCTTAGATTCTTGCAAAGGATCTTTAAGCCAGAGGTATATGACAACATAACTGAGACCCCAAAAGTAAAAAGCTGTAACAAGCAATTTTAAGAGGCAAATTAACATCTGAAAATTTCTAAATGAAATCTGACAATAGATTTCACTTCAAATAATGACATGCTATAAACTACTAACAACAGTTAAGGAAAAAAGCTGAACTGGAGTTTTAACTTTTCCATTGCTTTCCTACTTACACAAACACTGCTATCTTAAAACAAGTACAATATCATTAATAATCTTGTAATAAATCAAAACAAAAAGAAGACTTTGTCTTTTATATTTGGATTACGAATTAATTGTTTAAAATTTGTATTTATAAAAGACCTCCTGAAATACTTCTAAATAGCAGTTTTCACTTGTATGGGGGTTTAGAGGGTTTGCTTTTCTTTTTCTGCTTTAATTTCTTTAAACAAGTTTAATATTACCTCATTTCTACTTTCTTCTTGCCAATACTTCCTACTTGTGCTGCTGGAAAAGAATCCCTTTTTTTAATATATAGACATACAGACACACATCTCTTTTAGCCTTTCTTTTATAATAAACTAGTGGCTTAGTTGATGGGGTTTTATGTTGCTTTCTTTGATTCACTAATAAAATAATTTAGATTCCTGTACAGGAATGACAAGTGCAATTTACCTAGATTTTATCTAAAGACACCGAAGATATTTATTTAATCACCATATAAAGTAGTAATTGACACAGAAGACACTTCATAAACAAATACAAACTATACTTCTCCCAACATGTAAAAAGGTCTCAACTATACTTTATGCAGTTTTGAATTCAAATACTCCTTGAAAACCTTTTACATAAGAAAAGAATTCTGAAAGGAAAATTGAAACTAGCCAGAGCTCATATTTGTTGACATTTCAAAATAGAACAATAAAATCCATAAAATAATTCAAATTCTTAGAAGGATCCAGGGGCATTTTCTTAACTTTCTCCCAATTATCTAAAATGTGTCTTCTGATTGATAGACTAATGAGAAATCTGTGTCAGGAAAAAGATCTGAAGCTAAAAACTTCTAGTAAATTATTCATTTTTACCAAGATCTGTCATTAAAATATTATCAATTCCAAGATTATGTGTAACAATGCTATTGGTAAATTACAATTATAGACTTAGTAGTCAAGACATGATTTCTGAAATAAGTTTTATGATAACATTTCCTCAATTTTTTTCCACTTCATTTTAAAGATATTGATAGTCTTGGAAGCACTTGACTCATGATGTGTGATTAATTTGATGGCTGGACTCTAAATGTTAGAGAAGCAAAATCCATTTATAGGTTGGGCAGAATCATATGCCATTGGGTTTTCAAGGTCAGCCATAGCTTTATAGTTACTAAGTCATATGGGATATAAAGCCTATGTAGAGCAAATCTCCATGATATTTGAAAAGTCCTGGCTATCAGGTGACATCCCTGGGGACTAGAAAACAGGAAACATTGCACCCATTTTTAAAAAGGGTTGAAAGGAGGCACCTGGGAACTAGGACCTGTCAGCCTCACCTCTGTGCCTGGCAAGATCATGGAACAGACCCTCCTAGAAGCTCTGCTAAGGCACATGGGGACACAGAGGTCCTTTGAGACAGTCAGCACAGCTTCACCAAGGGCAAGCCCTGCATGACCAACCTAGTGGCCTTCTATGATGAAGCGATTACATCAGTGGACAGGGAAAGAGCTGTGGATGTCATCTATCTGGCTTTCTGTAAAGCCTTTAAACATGGTTCCTTCCCTCTAAACTGGAGAGAGATGGATTTGATGGGTGGAGTGCTCAGTGGATAATAAATTGCTTGGATGGCCACATCCAGAGCATAGCGATCAATGGCCTAATGTCCAGATGGAGATCAGTGACAAGTGGTGTCCCTCAAGGGTCTGTACTGAGACCAGGGCTGTTTCCCATCTTCATCAATGACATAGACAGTGGGATTGAGGGTACCCTCAGTAAGTTTGCAGATGACACCAAGCTGTGTGGTGCAGTTGACACACAAGAGGGACCTGGACAAGCTGGAGAAGTGGGCCTGTGTGAACCTCATGAGGTTCAACAAGGCCAAGTACAAGGTCCTGCACCTAGATCAGGGCAATCTCCAGTATCAATACAGGCTGAGGGATGATGGGATTGAGAGCAACCCTGCCAAGAAGGACTTGGGGTACTGGTGAATGGACATGAGTGAACAATGAAAACCAACTGTATCCTGGGCTGCATCAAAAGAAGCGTGGCCAGCAGGTTGAGGGAGGGGATTCTGCCCCTCTGCTCTGGTGAGACCTCACCTGGAGTAGTGTCCACAGTCCACAGCATAAGGCCATGAACCTGTTGGATAGGGTCCACAGGAGAGCCACAAAACTGATTAGAGGGCTGGAGCACCTCTGCTGTGAGGACAGGCTGAGAGAGTTGGGGTTGTTCAGCCTGCAGAAGAGAAGGCTCCAGGGAGACCTTATTGCAGCCTTTCAGTACTTAGAGTTTATAAGGAGGATGAGGCCAGTCTTTTTAGCAAGGCTTGTTGCGATATGACAATGGGTAACAGTTTTAAACTAAAAGAGGGGAGGATTTAGACTAGGTATAAGGAAGAAATGTTTTACAATGAGGGTGGTGAAACACTGGCACAGGTTGCCCAGAGAGGTGGTAGATGATCCATCCCTGGAAACATACAAGGTCAGGTTGGATGAGGCTCTGGGCAGCCTGATGCAGTTGAAAATGTCCCTGCTGACTGCGGGGGGGGGCGGGGGGGGGGGGGGGTTGGACTAGACAACCTTTGAAGGTCCCTTCCAACCCAAAACATTCTGTGATTCTATTCTGTATTTCTATGAAGCAGAACTTAGGACAGGATTTGCACATTTATGTGCAAATTTCTTCTATATCTGTTTATCATAGAAAACTGTTCATTGCCACTGAAATGGTACCCATTGTGATACTGAATCATTTATATTGATTAATCTTTAAACAAATTACACATTCTGTATTTATAGTTTTACTCAAATTACTAAAGATGGATCAGGTTCTGTATTTGGATTCTTTTTGTTCCACCAGTACTCATTCCAAAGAGGTCCAGAAGATCTTCTACATAAAGGAGAATCTCCCACTAATTTGTTTTGGGGGATTTTTTGGGTTGTTTGTTTTGGTGAGGTTTTGTAAACTCTTACCCTCTCTATAGGCTATTAGTTACATACCTTCCATTTCTTCAAATTTCAAAAGCTTTCTTTTAGGATCATCTTTGTTATATGTACCTGATCTCCTGGAACATTAACACTCAACTCCACGGAATCGAACAAGAACTGCGCCATTATACATGACTTAAGATGACAGTCCAACAGCACTGAAGTACAGTGGACACTGTCAGACTGACTGCAGCAGTTAATATAATGTTAACAACAGTAATAAAGCAAACCCATGTACATTTCATCCAGTATTTGCCTGCAGACAATTTTCCATTTTAAGTTAAAAGCTAACTTCTGTGATGGGGAAAAAGAATTACACTTTTTAACAAAAGAATTACAAAAACTATGTTTAAATAATCAGTATCATGGTTCCTACCTGTGATATTGAAAATAATGAATGTCAAACAGTGTTAGGGGGTGGTTTGTTTTGTGTTTTTTCCTTTAAATAGGTATTATGTGGATTTCTGAATTTTCTTAATTACCCTTGGCAAACTAGGGGATATAATCTTTAATTATTATCTTATTTACTGGCAAATTAAATATACTCAGTTCCACTGGCATTTGTATATACCCATTAATTTTGGATGCTAACCCAAGGTAATTGTAATTTCAAAATATACTAATTGAAAATGTTATATTACTGTCTAGTATATTTTATTTTCTTGAAAATTATACATAACTATGTATAAGCATATATAATGAAAGCTTTTTGTGAACAACTGAGAATGTTCACTGGATAGAAGACATTTTGGGGCAGTGTTTCTTTTCAAATAATTTGTGACATGAGATTTGACTGAATATTATAATTAGGAACAAAACCCTACAATGCTGAGCAAATGTTTTACAGGTTTCCATGTGAGTGACATGGCTATTTATGGGCAATGTTCATTTTAATGAGCAATTCTGTCATGGAAAATAAAAATGTATTCATGGTTCAATAAATGTTTATTGATTAACCAGACATGACAGATTTTAACCTCTGTTTTAATCCTTTGCCAGTATCAATGATGCCATTTCTACTAAGCGAAATGTTTAAATTTCAAAGAATAATTTTTGTTTATACTATCTGGAAAAAAGGTTTAGAGATTAGCTTTTGCATAATGTATCACATTAAAAATTTCTTACATAAATTTAAAACTATGCATTCCAATTACTAGTTTATGTAATTGACCTGAATTTTATATTTTATAAAGGAACACATTATACATTCTAATTACCAGCTAAAAAATATTAACCTATCTTCAGTAATGCATAAACAAAATATCACTGAAAAGACTGTGTAGATATGTGAGAATTTGCAAGGATACTAAAATGCATGCACACAAAAACCCCTTCAGGCTGATGAATCTAATTTTTTTTTTTTTCTACCTGACAATTTAACTTAGAAGTCAGGAAAGAACATCAAGAAAATATTTCTGTACAGTCTACCACATCACACCTGCCATTGGTGGTAAGTATGCAAGCAACAGGATTACATTGGAAAGACAAAATAAACCTAATGATTATAAATACAGGTTTGTCTGTTAGAATATAGGAACTACCACAGGAGTGAGGATGAAACCTTAAGTCCACTGAAACTGAAGGGAACATTTACCACTTCGAAAAAACAGTTAAACATTCAAGTCCTTTAATTTATTCCCTCCTCCATTCTTAAAAGAGCTTTCTTATTTTATTCTTGTTAACTCTACTAAATCGCACAAGTTTCTTTCTATGATTAGATTAGGCAAGCTGATCTTTCAGCATTTGTAGTGAAAAAGGTCTGGTACTTCATTTTCAGAGAGAAAGTAAGAGTTTGGCTCTCTCACAGCTGCAATAATTCAAAAAGTCATACTTCTATTTTCTTACCAATATTGAGTAACCCAAGCTAACAGCATAGATGCTACAACATTGAAAAAGCACACCACCTACTTCTTTTTAATACTATATACATCCAGCTAAGGAGACTTAGAACGTTCTTGCATTTTATTAAGCTCTCACTTGTCACTTAATAGGGCTAATGCTACTCAGATTTTCATATTCATGCCTTAGGCTTCATAAATGTTCAGATTAAAAATATAAACAATAATATGTACATTTTAAAGAAAAGGTATTTTTAAATAGTCAGGAAAAGGCTTCTCAGGATCTCTAGAAGCTATCAAAAACACGTAATTAAAAAAAATGTGTGATTATAGATTCCCACATTCTGTCAATACTCTAAGTTCCCACTCAGGAATGGCGCTTCTCTCTGCTGTGAGCTGTACCAGCACAGAAAAGCCATGTTGCATCCACACTGAAGGGTGCTCTATTATTATTTTGTTACCACTTAATGCAGGCAACTCAGTGCTTAGATAATGTGCTTACCTTTCAGTTGAGAAAATACTTTGAAGAGCTGATTTAATGAATAGAAAGATGCAGAGACAAATATAAAAATATAATATTTATCGAGCAGTTACTCTTTTTCTGCTTATTATGTAAACCTACAACTGCATATCAACCAACTAAATAGGTATAGAAACCAACCACCTCTTTTCACCTGGCAAATTTATTTTCTAAGGTAAACATATTTCCAAGGATTGTTTACAAAGTACATTCTGCAATTTTTTTTTCACTGCAGCATATGTAAAAACTATAAAACCTACTGGAGAACTATCTAGTTCAAGAAAAAGCCCTGCTTTTAGGGCTTATTAAGTAACACTTCAACGACTGACAGTCCTGCTCAGAAAGTTAACTGAATAATGCTGTTTATGTCAATCTGTGACAAATTTTTTTACCTCAGAGGTACTAAGAAAATTTGCAAGCGAGCTATATTTGCAACCAACGTTGTTCTAAATACTAATCAACCGAGGTTTGTATTGACAAAAGTCTGTAAACTGATAGAAATTTTATTTTTGAGGAAAGATTAACAGCTTTAACTTAAGGATCTGTGTTTCTGACTTTGCAATTATAATGCTGTTATCCCCTTCTCATCCCAGCAGAGTTCTGGTCTGCTATCACATCAGATCTTCTAAAAATAGTTTCCTTTTTTTTTTTTCAATGAAGAGATGTCATTTATTCCAGGACAACGTTCTATTACATTTGAACATAACTATCTACAAGACCTGAACTAGAGAACCTGTCTATCTAAAACCCAAGTACATGCAAACATTAACAGTACAATCTAAATCAAGTGTTCTGATATTTCTTATCGCCCTAGGTGTTTGTAGAAAAATTTATACCAAGTCTGGATCAAAAAACCCCCAAAGATTTCCTGTCTGACAGCAACTATTTATTCTGGGTCAGCTCTCAAAAACAAATGAGTCATGCTGTCAAATACAGAACTTTTTTTTTTAAACATACTGGGGTACCTTTGAGTTATCTTTATGTCACATCCTAAAAAAAGTATTACTGAACTAATAAATAAGAAAAACTGAGTGCTCCTATACAAATGATTTCATAAAACATAAGGAAAATACCAGATAGTGAAACATCTGCTTCCTGATATACAGTTACTGGAAATCACACCAAAAAACGCCCACAACTATCCAGTTATTTCATTTAATGACTTTTCATTCAACATAAGACCAATATATCCCATACAGAAAGAAAAATGGGTCTGCAGTGTGTGTGTGCAAGGGGGAGTGGGGCCGGGAGAGGGAAGACTGAATATTTGCAAACAGTCTTCTTTCTATCTCGGAAACCACTTCAGGTTATTATTTTGCCTTTTATGTGAAAAACAAATTATGAGAAGAATCTAATTTCTATTTATTACTCGCTAGCAAAAGAATTTGCTTTACTTTTTTTAGTTTATATGGATGCTCTAACCACAGATTTCTTGAATATAGGAAGAAAAATGCTTCAGAGTTCTTACTCTCCTTTCCTTTTCCCAATGTGACACACTTTTCTAGAGCAGCTCAAGGTTCTCTTTTCATAACTTCTTCAGACTTTTTAGCATCTGTATTTGTTTTCAGTAAAAATGCACACTGAGAAGGCTGAGTTATCTGAAAAGAAGGGAAGCCATTCACTCAGCTATGAAACCATAAAAACAGTTTGGTTCAAGGAGGAAAAAAAATGAATGAAAGCTTCAGTACAAATTGTAGTAGCTAAGCTACTATGGTCTTGAGAGATGTCTGAAGACTGCGCCTTTGACTACAGAATTTCACAAGTTGTCTTTGGCATTCTTGATTTTCCTACATAGAAAATCCAAGCACCACAGTTCTACAAAACATGCAAATATATAATAATGGACCGATTCTACTCTTCAATAGCTTCCAGTCTATATTAAGTGGTCAAAGTATGGGTAAGTGGGAATTTAGAGAAACTATTATTCTTCTCAGTAGCTAATTTTCCTCTACAAGTAACACAGGACCAGCAGAAAACCAATCCCCATGTTCTCAATCATGCCTCCACTGTTAGCTAAGGAAAAAAATAAGAGTATAGGGGTTTGTATGACATGGGGCTCTCTATTATCCCCACTTACAACAACCTGCAGTTTCGGTACTTTGAGTCAGACATATATAACCGGTATGAGTGTTACCAAGTAGATGTCTTAATTTGTGTAACAACTTTGAGTTCATGTTTAGGCAACTATAGTATCCTGAATCCATGGAATTCACAGTAATTATTTGATTTGTAATAGGCACTTCCTTTTCATTTTAAGCAACAAATAAAAACCATCTTTTAATTTTATTATAGCCAAGTCACTGTTTTGTGAATAACTTGTCTTAGTTCCTCTTTTCCACATTCTTCAGTGTACACTACCACGTTGTACCCTTCTCAGTTGTCTCTCTTCCAGGCCATAGTGCACCAATCTTTAATCTCACCTCAAAAGGAAACCTTTCCAAAATCATCTTTATTATCCTGCTGTGTAACTTATTTTTATTACTTTAAGATAGTATGGGCATGAATTTCAAACTACATACTGATCTTTTCTCTCTTGTTCTTGATTCCATTTCCCTTCTAAAAATCAATAATATTGGCTAAACACTAGATTGACTTTTTCAGATGACCGCCCGTAATGTCTCCGGAAGGGTTGGGTTTTCCCTCCCTGCCCAAGTAATAATAGTGGCTACTTTAGAAAGTGTCATTACTACAGTGGTAGGTTATAAAGCTTATTTTAGACATTAATATTACTTTTTAAACTTGAATCTCAGGAACCCTGTAAATAGAGACCATATTCAGTTAAATTGCACAGAACATAGGCACAATTATCAGCCTCTCACATCTAAAAATCTTTCCTATCTGAGAAGATATTAGTAGTTTTTCTAAGATATTATAAAGTAAATCGGTTCCTAGGAATTATCTGTCCACATCACAGGGTGTGGTGAGTTGACTCCAGCTGGATGCCAGATGCCTACTAGAGACACTTTATCACTCCCCCTCCTCAACTGGACAGGGAGAGAAAAGTACGACTACAGGCTCATGTTTTGAGATAAGAACAGGGAGAGATCACTCACTAGTTACCATCACAGGCAACAGTCTCTACTCAGGGAAGTTAGTTCAATTTATTGACAATCAAAATCAGAGTAGGATAATGGGAAAATAAAACCAAATCTTAAAACATCTTCCTCTCACCCCTCCCTTCTTCCCAGGCTCAAATTTACTCCTGATTTTCTCTACTTACTTCCAGCAAGTGGCACAGGGGAAGAGGGAATGGGAATTGTCATCAGTTTGTAACACATGGTCTCTGCCATCCATTCCTCCTCAGAGGGAGAACTCCTCACACTCCTCCCCTGCTCCAGCATAGGGTTCCTCCCACAGGAGACCATTCTCCATGAATTTCTCCAATGCGTCCTTCCCACAGGACAGTAGTTCTTAAACTGCTCCAGCATAGGTCCTTTCCACAGACTAAAGTCCTTTCAAAAACAGACTGCTGCAGTGTGGGACCCCCATGGGGTCACAAGTCCTGCCAGTAAGCCTTCTCCAGTGCGAGTTCCTCTCTCCACAAGTCTACAGGTCCTGCCAGAAGCCTGCTCCAGCATGGGCTTTCCACAGAGTCACAGCCTCCTTCAGGCACCCACCTCCACCCTGCTCCAGCATGGGGTCTTCCACAGGCTGCAGGTGGATATCTGCTCCTCCATTAACCTCCACCATGGGCCACAGAGGGACAGCCTACCACACCATGGTCTTCACCACAGGCTGCACTGCAGAGGAATCTCTGCTCCAGTGCCTGGAGCACCTCCTCCCCCCTCCTCCTTCACTGACCTTGGTGTCTGCAGAGTCATTTCTCTCACATTCTCAACACCTCTCTCCAGCTGCAGTTGTGCAGGTTTTTCTCCCCTTCTTAAATATGTTAACAGAGGTGCTACCACTGTCATTGATGGGCTTGACCTTGGCTAGTGGCAGGTCCACTTTGGAGCCAGTTGGCATTGGCTCTATTAGACATGGGGGAAGCTTCTAGCATCTTCTCACAGAAACCACCCCTGTAGCACCCCTGCTACCAAAACCTTACCATGCAGAGCACCAGGGTGGGGAGGGAGGAGAGAAGCATCATACTCAGCTGCTAGCAGTCAGAAAAGGAGCTTCACAATTGACCCACTTTCTCAACTGTGCAGGCTGTACTGAAATTTCCTTTATTTCTATGTAGCATCTTTGCATTTATTGAAGTTCTGCCTATTTGTAATTGCACTTTATATGGTTGGCTGGAACATACGCAACTGGGTGCTCTAAAATAAGGATTAAGGGCTGCATGGCTCAGAAAAAAAAACCTATTGAGCATATGTGCATTGTTTCTGCATTAGTAATAGAATATTTTAAGATTCCCCTAGACTGATAATTTTGTTGTTTTCATAGTAGCCTAACTTCATGTTAGACTAAAAATGATAAAATACCAAACAGTGTTTTCATTTTTTAAGTTCTCAGTGTCATGTTCCTTTTTTCCATGATCCAGCCTTAAGGCTTTACTGTATACCCAAGGTCTCAACACTAACAGTATTTACTTTATCTTAGAATGAAACAGTTTTCCCCTTAGGGTTCAAAAGCCTGGCATTTGGAGAGAAACTCTCCGGTTAAAAAGATCAGAGCAGTTCTGTCTGGAATTGACCACTTCCCTTGAAGATTACAATTCAAAACACACTTTGAAAAGAGATGCCCCTGGATTTGACATAGTAAGAGAGACAGAAAATCCCTTTCCAGGACTGCAGACAGAATCCCGTTCAAGGATCCCTGGCACACACAGGTTACCTCCCACCCACACTGCCTAAATTCCACCCTGCTGGGTAACACAGTCAAACTGTCTTGGTCAGCTGAGTTAACTATCAGAGGGATATTTAATGGAAGAATGAACATAAGGAATCTTACTTTTCTGTGTAGCCCTATTTTGCATGAAACCCAGTCTGAAACTCAGGTTTAAATAAATTACTTTGTATTTCTGAGTTCCCTTCAAAATGAAGGGTCCCTCCGGTAAGTGTGAAGAAAGAAAATTAGCAGCACTTTTGAATGCCTCTTATGAAACCAATTCCTAGGAAATTAAGAATCTCAAAACAAGGAAAATTTTATCTGAAACACATTAGGAAAACTTTAATTATGAAGCAACAAGGAAAAGTCATTCAAAAATCAATTCAAGGAAGATTAAATAAGAAATCATAGAAAGTCAATGTTCACATTGCTATTGTAATGATACTGTTCTAGAATGATTTTAAAAAAGATATAGTCCCCAAAATTATTTGCATTCAAGTGAGCAAAGTGTTATGCTAACATACACTAGATTTCGACAGTGCCCAACAGAACAGCCAAAGTATGCCATTTGACTTAAAATAAAACCACGTAATCCAAGAAAAGGTGAAGACTGAATAAATATTATGGCTCCATTTCTGCAGTGACATCTACGCAGGCAGATACCTGCCACAATTCTACTGATGTTAATTCTGTTCCCCAATGGCTCCGATATCACAATGGAGACCAAATTTTGCATTGCCAATGCTTATCCCTCCTGCTACCTGAGCACAGAATATTGATCTAAGAAGTTTAACTAGGTATGGCCATAACTATCTCAATGCCTAGTGACATGTTTTATTTGCAATAGGAAGAGATGAATCTGCCTCCTACATCTTTGAAGTTCAGACTTGGACACATGTTTTTTAAACACAGATTAAAAGTTATCTGAATTAACAACTAGGCACAATTTCAGTATTGTGACTGCTCTTCTGGAAATTTGGCATGTATTGTGAAATTAATTTATTAGCTAAGTTCTCCACGATTCTGGAATATACACAGATTTGGGATCGCACATTTTTTCTGGGACAGGAGAATTTTCATAAAGGCACAGTAATGAGGATTTCTTTTTATATTTTTTTGTATCATTTACATTTGGGAATATGGGATATGGCAAAACCATTAACTCAAAATAGGGAGAACACTAATACATCATGACTCCATCCAGAATTCAACTACCTTGTTCACATCTGATAAAAAAAAACACACACACACACACATCAAAAAACCCACGACACACCACATAATTTCAGTTTCTTGAAACTTCAGAGGAACCAAGTAACACCCTAGATATTCTTAGAACAGTACAGCAAACTGTAAGTTATGAAAACTACAATAAGTGATTATTAAAGAGGCTGACTTAAAGTCATTATGTAGAACAGTATATTGTTATGTTCCCATTATATTTGATGTACAGCATATGCAGGAACAGAAGTGCACTTAACTACTGTTCCTGTCTGATGTGGATTTGGCTGTGTTCCTATTGTACATGTGAAAGGGTTTTTAAGAGATACTGAAAGGACATAAAGTCAAGCAAGATGTACTGTATTCTACAAACAAAACAGCTACACAGTTTCTCAAACAAAGCCTATTTGTGTCAGGAATCCTTTTATACTCAGGAAAATACTGTTAACAAATACAAACCACATATCTGCAAATGGTTCAGTTCAGTCATTCTCCTGAACACCACACACAGACAGAATAGTGCGGATGCAGTTTAACTTGAAGTACCACACAGAAACAGCTAATCCATCCCAGCAAGAATTCTTTCTATCCTCTTCTGCAACTCCTCTATTCCACTTTGATGGAGGGACTAAGTGCAGGCCAACACTAATCCATCCAAAATTAGACCTAATTCTGTAGTCCTCTGCAATCTGGTAGTCAAGGGAACGCAAAAAGGGGCTGCTGTCCTTATAATACCCATAAGAGGTTTGGCTTCAGTAAAAACAAACCAGCCGAATGGCATCTGAACATAAAGTGTCATCATCCTGTCTGGGGTTATAAAGAGCAGTCCTTCCCAGGGGTTAGTTTACTGTACCAGAAACTGAACTTGTAAATAAAGCTCACACAACTCCAAGGTTTTTCAAGGATCACAAAGTCTCATATTGCAAGAAGAGGGGGAAAGTTATTTCACCTCCCAAGTACATGAACTTCACAATGCCTGCTGCAAAATCCGAAAGATCTGGTGTCACAAAATCTTACTATACAGTAAGGATGGGATAGTTAGGAGAGGGGTTTGGAAAGCCTTCTGAATAAACAGCAGGTTTGGTTTGTTTTTAAAGGCCTGTTTCAAATGTTAGTATTTCTCTGTTACACCCTGAGATGGCTCAAAATTCAAAATAAAGGAACATGTTCTTAATAAAGAGAATTTCATGAAAAAATTTTAAATAGAAATTTAATGTCATTTCTCTAGAGTACGTAAACCTGAGAAAATCCTATCACTCCAAGTTATTTCAGTCCTACCAATAAGGCTCAGACTGAGATGTCTCATACACTTGAGACATTCATACACTCATTTTGTCAAAACTACTGAACATCTCCTGCACAATAAATTCCTAAAATTTAGCCTCTGTATCACTTTCTGACATATGATGAAGATGCAGTTTTGTAATCACTGGCAACTGTTTTCCATTTACTACAAGATTTGAAAGGATAAATCTCATGCTTTATGAAGTACAGTGTTTGAAGTGGTATTATATACAATCACTTCATAAGTGAAGACTTATGGTAAAGTTCTGTAACAAATGGCTTTCCGTGTTTCTGTGTTTCCATTATATGCCGTGAAAACATAAGTAAGTAGATTGTATTGGGATACAATCAACATTACCAATCCACAACAGGTAATAAAGCAGATAGTCATTATACTGGTTGTATGCCAATACAATCTCTGTGTATCAGACAAGTATACACAGCAATGTATCGGTTGGTTGGGTTGGTTTTTACTCTTACTTTGTGGGGTTTTTTTCCAATCACAGTTTTATACACAAAGTCATAGAACTTCACAGTTGCATTGATGATTACTCAGCTAAGAAAATGAAACAGCAAGCAAAAAAAATCCTTATTAACCACAACAAAACAATATCTAGAGCTACTTCACATCAAGGTTTTCTCTTACCTTGAAAAAAAGATTGAGATATGGTTATGGGTTTTATTAATATTAAAAATAAAGTAGAAGAAACAATTGTCCTTAATAGCAGTATTTGACGTATCTATACAAAACATTCTCTACAAAAATTAACATGGAATAGTAGGTAGATGGTAGATCATTTGTGCAAGCAAATATTGCAATCCCATTTAAATAATTGAAACTAGTCACTGCTGTAAAATTAAGCATATGCTGTAGAGATCATAGATCTATTTTGTTCTCATTCTTACAACTACTATTTAAAAAGTTTCATTTCTATGGTGTTTGCAATCAGAAAAGTGGTACCAGGCACCTGTTTCACTGTATTTTTATTCTCCACAAAGCTACAAGATCCATCACTAGATTTTTCTTTCTTACATTTAAGCATGACAATTCAAATGGTATATTTTGTCATCAACAAAGCCATCACCACAGCAAAAACAGATAAAAATAGTGAATTCTCTATAGGCTTAAACATGTTACTGAGCTATTTAGACTAATTGACATGCAGAGTTTTTTTAAGAAATCATTAAGAAAAAACAGGCTAGACCTCAACACTTACCTGCAAAATTCATTGATAGCTGAGATTTTTGCTCTCCTCTCCCCATACTAAAAATAAAAACCAGAAAGTGCTACTCTATATATCCTGGGTTTGGCTATAGCATGGTTAACTTCCACAGCCAGGATAGCCAAACCGAACTGGCCAACACGATATTCAACACCATATGACACCACGTCTAGTATATGAGGGGGAGCTAGCTGGAGGGGGGCACACGGTTTCAAACAACAGCAGAGCACAGCGCAGCTCTGTGCAGCACAGCTTGACATGGTGACAGTAAGCAGTGTGTTGTAAATCACTTGCCTTATTATTATTACTATTGTTTCCTCTGTGTCATTCAAGCAGACTCTCCTTACCTTAACCCATGAGGCTTTACTTGTACTTTTTTTTCCCCCCCTCTCTTCCCCATCCCCCTGGGGGCATAGGAAGGAGTGAGAAAGTGTGGCTGTGTGGTGCTTGGTTGCCAGCTGGGTTCAAACCACAACACCACATCAGAGTTGGCAATCAGTACACTTAACTGTAACTGAGAAGATATCCTTGAATACTGCTACAAAGTTCACATTATTTCAAAAACTTTGTGACTCTCATTTGTATTATCAACATGTTGTAGTTAAACTCAGAGCAGATTGAGTAGACTGCTTTCTTTTAAGCTCTGCATGCTATCCACATGCTCTCTGTTGCCCCTCTTGCTGCCACATAAGAACTAGGACTGCCTGAATAGTCCCAGAGCATTTATGACATGCCCGCTGTTATACAGACTTTACAACTTCTACAGAGCTATTCCACAGTAAGTATCACCCAAGTGTAAAGCATACAAGGAAGCTGAGCAATCAAATTGAATGAATACAGGATTCAAACCCAGAGAACGCTGAATCTCCAACCAAAATCCAACAGCTGCTTCTCATATGAATTCTGCCACACTAACACACCTTCACTTCCCCTAACTTCCACATCCTCCTCCTCTCTGTTCCACCAGCTGTCATCACATTCTGAGCCTGAGCTGCAGCAACAGCTGCCCGCCATAGTTAATTCAGAATTGGGGATGTGCTGATGGATGAATCATGTATGTGATAAGCCAGCAGCCCAAACGCAGCCCTTAACTGTAACCTCTGCTTGTGGTAGCATGAAGAGGAGTTCTTCCTTTCCTCTGAATTAATGCCAGTTTGTGAGGTGGTCAAAAAACAAGGCAGTGAGGGGAAGTGACTCATGACTAAATTGTAAAGTTAAAAAAATTTCATCTGAAAAACTATAGTCTCTGACATTTCACCTTATTTCACATTACCAAAACAAGAAATAAAACCCCAAACTAAAAATGTCTGTCTTATAGACTGCCAAAGCACTATTCATCCATTTAGTATTTCTGTCTGTTGACTGAACTGGTCTTTATGAGCTGCAACCTGACCATAAATACTTAACTAAAAGATTCTCAGAATCATGTTTAAAATTACTACATTATGTTGGACCCATACAAGTAAAAAAACCCACAAAACAAAAAACCCACCCCAAACCACACAACAGCAAAGTTAGAAAATTATACCTCCTCCATATTTTGTGAAAACCTAATTTATAGCTAATTCCCATTAAAGCAGATGCTATTAAAAGGAAAAAAAGCCTATCATCTTATGAAAACTTCCATTTGAGAAAGCTAGGACTCGATTCCCAGCACAAACTCACGTATAATTCAAAACTAAATCAGCTTCTCAACTGTAATTTATAGGATTATGACCAAGGGGCAGTTGAATTGATTTTCAATTCAAGTGAGAAATCAAGTTAACCTCAGCCTCCCAGCAGACAAGTATATTCTAGTAGAGAATGAGAAAATATCTAAAGGTTTCTACAGTTGATGCAAAACCCAGTTGCTAATATAATGAAAAGAACACTGCAGAAGTCCAATCTTCCTTCCAAAGTGTCTTCAACATCCCCATTTTCCAGGATGACAGATAGTGTCCTTTCTCACCTGATGAGCATCCAGCTACAACATATTTGGCACATTCAGACTGCAGTACCGTAATTCAGAGCAACTGGAAACAATGTGGTTACTTGTGACTTCTCACCAAACAGCCACCTCCATCCTTGATGGGTTGCCTCAACAGAATCACAACACACTGGTCTGACTCAGGCACTGTAACATTCTCATTAACATCATCGACAAGGCCACAAACGTGACATGCCCTAACTACGATTTAATTTCCCTTCTTGATCTTTCTCTAGGTCTCAGCAAACAAACAATTAAAAGGATGACAGCCAAAACACACAAAATATTGAGCAACATGTAGGAAACGCTAATGTGATTGTGGTAATAAAGTGTGGCTGAAGATCAAACAGTATAAATGAAACCTAATAAATGAAAATCAGTTACATTCAAAATACATTGAAGAAACTGTCCTTCTGATACAACCTATCCAAGAGTAGAAGATTTATAGCACATGTTTTTTCCTCTTATATCCACGCATCTCTTAGGGAGAACAACATTGACAGTGAAAAGGAACTTCAATTACAGGTCCAATTTACTTAAGTGTGAAGATTGCAGTGAAAAATGGTAGGTATTTCTATGCAAAATTACACACACAGAATAAACGCTCTTCAATTTCATAATGGCCAGACTAAGAATGAAAACCCTTTGAAGGCCAGGCTATTCAAAATATTAAGGTTCAGAAAATCCGAAGTATTAGTGAGCTTTCCAATATATTATTACTATTCATTATTTACCTAAGGGTTTTACTTCTCTTGAGAACATGAAGTCAAACTGTGGCCGTTCTACTTAACATTTCCCATGCTGGAAGGTTAAACATCGGAAAAAAATCAGCTAGGAAAAGGACTTAGATTATCAGTATAATATCTCTGCAGAATTAGCTGAATGTTTCATAAATACATGCTTTCAGAAAATGAATTTCTGAACACAGAAGAACATAGTTGAAAAGACTGAGATTAATATGCCCTATTCTTCAGTGAAGCTACAACCACGGACACTAACTTGAACATTAAATAATTGCTGACTGTTAAAAAGCTTCCTAATTTGCCTGATATAATCTAAATAAACTCAGGAAGAAACATTGTCTCTTATTCTCATAAATCAAACAACTGATCAAAAGTGTTTCCTATTTTTTGATAACAATTTAGTTTTAAGAGACTGTCCCTGAATAAAACAAGATCTATACAAATGAATGCTACAATGCGTGTTTTCAAGTACTATGCTGGGAAGGATTTAACTGCTCACTGAACAACACGTGTTCGGGTTCGGAGTAAGAAAATTGGTTAATTAGTGACAAAACACAGTAAAGCACCACTTCTAATATATATATTCAAAGGTATAATTTTTCCTGAAACAAGTATGATCTCTACTAAAATCAAAGACAGTTTATGGAAAGAACATCTGCATTGTTACGTTGTCTACCACACTAACATATAAAAATAGCTCCCAGTGCAAGACAATATTTTTGACCTGGGATAGACATCTTTGAGATAACTAGAAATACTGCATTGTTCTATTCTTAAGTGTTTGGGGCTTTTTTTTTTTTAGGCCAATGTATTAATTTGCTAATTATGGAGAATAGGTGGAAATGAGGGAATAACAAATATATAGGATTAATTACCTAAATACTGTTTGCCCCCATCCCTATCAAATAGTACAAATCCTAGAAATCCAGTCACAATCTGAGAAACATTAAAAAAACAAAAAATCCCAAACAAAAAAAATCCAAACAAAAACCCAAACAAATCCCACCAAAAACCTGATATGGAATTGAATCATATTAAAGACTTCATGTTATTCTATGGCATATTTGAGTTCTGGAGAGAAACTTAAGACTTTCCCATGTTTTGATGCTTACTTAGGAGAGTAACTACTTTATAAGTGTGTGCTAATTACCCAGAACAAATGACACTTACTCTCAAATTAGAGAAAAAGCACCTCTATCTTAGTCTTGTGACTAAGAGGCATTTTGCTACACCAGCATCTATTTATTAACAGTCAAGGCATTATTTGTTTGTTTACATAAGAATACCTAGAGCAAAGACACAAGGAAACCAGTACTTGTGGGCACTTCTATTTGATTGCTGTTACACAGACTATCTGAAATCACACGTATTACTGATAAGCAAGCAGACATCTTAAATTACAATGACAGTCAGTTTATAACCTAGAATTCAAGCACAGAGACATTAATGAAGCCTTACAGGAATGGACAGATGATCACAGCATTCATTCAAAGTATCACCTGATTATTTATTTCACTTCAAGGTATTCTATTAGTAATCTTGGCAAACAACATCAATAGAAAAATGAAAACAAGAAAGCAAAACCTATTTTAAGATTCTATGTAAAAATTAGTCTCACCTTTTGTGAAAAATTCAAGTGTTTACTGCCATCTAAGGATATCATCTTCTGCAAACAATTTTATTTTGAAACAAGAAGCAGGGCTTTTTGGTCTGACCTGGATTTTGTAAGCATCTAGAGCAAGTATACAAAAATCGCTTCTCTTATTTGTATATGCAACTATTTAAGTGTATAACCAGCACTGCATAATTTTTGTGCATTCCTCTTGGGTTATACAACGCTAGCAAATGTTTTACTGCTCTTGATGACAGTAAAACCCCATGCAAAAGCAAGAATACACAAACATAGAACTGATTGTTTCTTCATAATTTCTTCAGCCAGCTTTGCAGGAGATCTCCAATCTCCTTACGTTAATCTCTTAAAAGTGGCTTAGGAAAAAAAAGCCACCCTCACCTCGAGTTGTTTTAGACAAATACAAATGCAAACCATAACTCTGTGGACTTTATACAAGCAGCCTGATTGTCATCCACTGAATCTCTTGCTGTGATAATATTCCAGTTAAACATTGTCAGTCAGATCCTTAAAAATGTGGAGCTGATTTCTGTTGTGAGACATACAAGAACTGCTGTACCTTTTGAAGTAAGTAGTATGCTGCTCAGCAGCCACGTAGAAATGTAGAGGGAACAGGATGCCATCTCAACCTATCACCTCTACAACCCTTTTCAACTACTTTCTAGCTAACCTTGAAAACAGTTTTTATTTTGCTGAGATTTGAAACAATTCACTAGTATTTTTCCATTGTGCTAAAACTTTACTTTTCTATTTTTCTTTGACTTCTGCTGTATTTCAACCTATAAAGTTTTGATTTTTCAAAATCAAATAGGAATGATTCAACATCAGTTAGTCAAAAAGCTTTCAATACACCCTAAAATAGTTATTATTAGTGTTATTTCTATGGCAAACAAAGCTTTTGTTCTGAATTGGAGTAAAAATTAAATAGCAGAATTTCCTATGCAACAGTAACTGTTTTCCAACTCATTGTGCTAGAAACAAAACAGGAGAAATAGTGAGTTCCTTATGGCCCATTAAATTTGCCTCCCAGTCATTCATTCCTATCATCTGTATGCCATCTTTGACTACATTCTCTAGATTTTTTGAGCCTCCCAGGAGCATCCACATTTTCCAATCAGTTTTTTTTTTTTTGATCTGTGGCAACCTTCTTAGATCTGTGGCTAAATAATCCATTATCTTTTTTCTGATCCTTAATTAGGAACATGAGACAACAATTTTGCCATCTTAGAAATACATTAATTTATTTTGGCTATAGCTGAAATATTCATGCTAAAGGACCCAAAAGAGTGAACTACCCACTGTTCCTTTACCCGAAAAAACCAAACCAACCACCATGACAGAATACAGAATATATTAAATCTATAGCATGGAAGTTGGCACCGATGCTTAACCAAAAATATCATTTTAGTTACAGGCATAATTAGCAGAGAGAAACAAGCAGTTGTCCTGCTTGTCCTCCAGAGGGCACAGAAAAAGATTAATTTACATTAAGGGGTGCTAAACAAATGCACAGACAAGAATGACAAATCTACACAAAACATATTGAGGATTTTTCTCAATTCCTGGAAAGAACTGTGGTTCAGTTGTTACAGCTACATACAACAGCAGCTCTATTGCAGGTACATGAAGGCATAGAGGTGGACCCAAGAAGCAGAGTTCACCTCCTTTGCACAAAATCCACAGCAGTGTTACATGTAGGTATGCAGTGCAGTTGCTGAAGGGTAAGAGAGCCTGTCACACTATCAATGTGCCATACAGCCATACTTCACAAAAAACTGCGTGGTGAAGTTAAACTCGGCTTTTTTCCCAATTCTACCTGAAATGACCTTGTGCAAGCTGTCAGTCAACCTGGGTAAATGACACATCCCAAGGCAGGAAATCCTGTACTATAATAAGGATTGTTAACAGCAGTCCGTGGAAGATCTCAGACTCCTATGCATAACCTTTAGATGCAAAGTTCACTCAATTTTCAAGTAGGCTACAGTACACACCAGGAAACAAGTTGAGTCTCCCCAAAAGCATATGAGTACTGTAACTTTGTCTTCGGGATAATTATTTTGAGAATGCTTGTGTGACTCTGAAGAGTCCAGAAGTGCAGTACATGCTTGAGATAGCAACACTAAACCCACAATAGACCTTATTTCAGGAGGCTACCTAGCCAAAGCACTCACATTTAAGACTTAATCTTACATACAATCAGCAGTGCACTTTTTAAAAATCACATTTACAGTCCTTAATTCACTTTACGTATATCTACATTTAACATACAACATTTTTATAATTAGAAGTCCAGAAAGGACCACCACATTTGTCACTCCAAACTCCTGCTGACCCTAGGGCATCATTTCACACAGTGTTCAAGGCCCAAATTACAGAATACACAAAAAAATTTAGTACCCAGCAATTACACCTTCATAAGGTTATAGAGCAGAGCAAGGTACCATCATGCAGCTGCCCCCTCAGCCTGAGACCACAGTGACCACATGGCAGCCCACTCATCTTCTCCCTTCCTCATTCTGGTTCCTTCTCTTTTCTCTACCTTACTCCCAGGTGAAATTTGCTTTTAACTGGCCAGCAGCATTGCTTCTGCTGATGCTGTGAAACCTGCCTCCAGTCGTTTTTATTTTTTGCCTGTGCAGTGGACAGAAAACTTAGTACTTCTATACTCAACTAGTTAACACTCCTCAGATTCACCCTGAGACTCCAGGCAAAAAGAAACATCATGCCAAGCCTGAACAGCTTACAGACTGCTGTAGGCTGCTCGTGAAACAGCAGCATGCTGCATGTTTGTAAGCTACTATTGAGTTTCACTCCCTCCTGCCTCTGGCATCTTCTGATGAAAAGTAAAAGCCTCGTGTATTACAGTCTTGTCACCAGCCACCATCAGAGCTGCTGGTGGCCAGAAGGGCATGAGGACACAGATCACTCCAGCCACGGACTCAGACATCTTGTACAACACTCCTGCTGGGGAAGCAGAATTAACAGTCCATCAGTCACCGTAGTACTTCCAATTGTAGTCTTGCACCTACATGCAGCTCTTTATAGATGCTACTTCACTGTCACATCTTCCTTTGGAAGACATAACTAGAAATTTGGCATCTGACACTCAGGTGTGGAGCTTCACTGGGGCTAAAAATATTTTCACGCTAACTCTGCAGCCATCTCCAGACAGTACCTCCTGCTTCCTGCTGCAGAGCCAGCCTTGCTAGCCACAGCAGCCCACAGCTGTGAGGCAGGCAGTGGGCTGGTGAACACAAGGGGCACAGCCTCAATCCTTCCTGCTATCTGGGCATCCAGTTCTCTCAAGGGCTGCGCTCAGAACTCCTGGCTCTACACACTGAGTCTTGCAGGTCTGAGCTCTGGAAAGCAAGCCTACCACTGACACTTCACCAGGAGAGAGAGCTGACTCACCTTTCCATCTGTACATGAGCCATTCCTCATCCAACTAAAATAAGAACTTAACACTACCTATCTGATTTATCCCAGCATATTAGGTTTTTCTATCCTTCCTTAAGGCATTGACATGAGCACCTAAATGCATGTGTCTTCCATCTTCTGTATGAAGGACTTTTTTTTTTTTCATTTTCTTAGCTCATCTCTAGTAATAAATTGGTATTTATACACATTAAATGAAGAAAGGACTGACAGTTGCTGAAAGAGGATCTTTTTGTTAGCAGATACTTAGCTTGACACTTTGGGTAAGTCACTTAATCTCCTCCTTGTCTCAAAACCCCCACCAGGAAAATATGAGTAACAGTGGGGAATGTTTTGACTAGTGTTTACAAACAATTTGAAACTCTCAGCAGGCTTGAAGAAAAAATTAAACATGGCATTATTATAAAAAAGAAAATATTGAAAGGTAAACATCATATTCAAAATTAAAACAGATCTGATATGAAAGTGTACTATTGCTCAATTAATCTCAATTTTTCTGGACTGAAATAACCACATCAAAAAAGGCAGTAAGACAGCTGCCACACAACATTCCTTGTGCATGTACTTGTGCTACTGAATGTTGTATTTACGCGGGGAGAAGATCTATTTGTGAGTATTGCTTTCCAGACAGAAAAAAAAAAGTACTAAAGCTGATGAAAACCTATCCACAGTGTGTGTTAGTCAAAATCTAAAACCTCTCACTGCAACCTCTTCTGAAGCAGAAAGGTGCAAGAGCTGGTTTTGAAAACATTTGCTCAGGTTATCAAACTGGACCTGCAGCCTGGAGCTCACGGCAAGCTTCAGTTCACTTATGAACTGAACACTTCATGCTGGCTCAGTGCAAGACTGCAGAGGCAGGTCAGTAAATTACATCACCATCTGTATAACAGACACACACTTACAGATATTGCATCTTTCCTTTAAACTCCTTTGATAAGCATTCAACAATGGAACAGGCATCTTGGGTTTTTTCCCTGGAAATCTATACAACTTGTAAGCCATCATGGGCTGAGATGGAGAAAAATGAAATCAAGAGGCATGCTTCTTTCTTTCCAGTCTATGAATGTTTTGTAACTGAGCTAAGAAACTACCTCCCCCTATTTTATAATAAACTTATACCCCTTATATATATGCCTTATATGCATAAATTTTTATATAAACTTCTATCAATCTGATTTCACAGAGTAGGTATACATGTTCCATAAAATGTGTGTAGAGTGATGGAACTATGCTGCTGATGTTTTCTAGCCCATTAGAACAAGCCTCTTTTCAACTTCTCATTCAGAGAAAGGAAAATCTTTCAGTCATTAGGTCATTACCAAAACAATGCACAGCATAGGAAAAATGGAGGATATGATCTAACAGTAAATGCACAGAACAAGGACTCCACACCAGCTTTGCTGAAGAGTGACTTAGGCTTCCCTCACCTATTTTCACTTTAGTATCTAACCCTATAAAAAGAAAGGAATAATTTGCTAAGATGACTGTCTTGCAAGTGAACTAATTAATGTTCACAAATCCTTCCCATGAACATAACAGAATTTAATTAAGCAAATTTAAAATGCATTACCATGTTTGCATATATTCAGACTTCACATGTTTATTCACCCATTTGCTACAGTGCTTCTGGGGTCTTCTACAGCTTCTCAAAATGTGAATACTAAAAGACCAACTCCTCTTTGTGCAAGAAATTGTCATAAATAGGTAACACTTAAAAATTAAAGCAATATACTAGAACCTGTTAACTTTAACAAAGCAATAGTTTTCAATAATTAGTAGTTTTAGTCAGTATCTACTTAAGTTAAAATACTGACTAAATTACTGTATTGTTCAAACAAATAAAGAACAGAGAATATATTAAGTTCCTAAAGCTAGCAAGTGTCAAGGCTACTTGTTCATTTTTTAAATATCAAAGGCTGGGAGGGAGTGGGAGGAAGGACAGTTTAACTCTGCTAGGAAATTACTTGAAAACTGCCTGGCCCACTTGTCATCCAGATAAGGGACATCATGTTATTTCTCCTTGTTCATTGCCACTTCTAGAGCTGTGTTACAGTGGCCACAAGAGACAATCTGGAGCAAACATTCTGCATACAGAAGTGGAAAAATGCAACTATAATATTTCAGTGTAATCTAAAAAACCAGAACAAGACAAAAAACTTGGGGGGACACCAAAACACACATACACAAAAAAAATCCCACATCACCAAAGCAAAAAACCCCAACCCCAAACTATTCTATAATGTAGATTACACCTTAGACTTGCTTTGTTTAGAATGAATTTTAGATTCCTTACTCCAAAACTGTTGTTTTGTTACTCACTGAATTGAAGTTTTACACAAAATTCATGTAACCTTTCAATATCTAAAGTGGTTTGAGTCAACTGTAGAAAAAAGTTACCTTGCAGATCTGGCTTAAAAAAACCCAACCTGAACAAAATAGGTTGGTTTGATTGTTTTCAGCATTCTAGTACCTCAAGTTACAGAGTAAAAGTGTCTAAACCTCATTAGCATAGCAAATTTTATGGTGCAAGTTTCAAATTTGGTATTCATGATAAGCACTGGGCATATCTTAGCTACTATTACATGTTTCACACAGTAATAAAAAAATTTCTTCACCAGTCACTGAACTGCTGTAGAAATATTCTTATCTATTTTCTCATTGGTAGGCATTTTACTGTACTCAGTACTCTCTGAATGAAGCAATATACACCCACTTATTCATGTAGTGATTATGGTCAACTATTGCCAACAGGAGTAGGTGATGATGTCATTTTCCAATTAATTATTACAAATTCTCATGGGATTACAAAATCCAATATTCACAAAAGTTCAAGCTGAAGACAAAGAATTTCTATTTACTAGCCTTAATCTCCATTTAAAGCTGTTCTTCATTACACCTTTGTGCACCTTCCTCCTCAGTTACCTAGGAGTGTTCTTTTTCAGACATAATTAGAACATCTTAAATCATTCTGCTAGTTTAGTACTGCATACACTGCGAGCCAAGGAATACCCTCTTGCCAGCACCTCTACTTTCTTCTTTCTCTCCCCACCTCCCTTTTTTTAAAGTACCAACCTTTAGGTACTCCATACATCTCACAGCAGACTAACACCAACACATCATTATGATTTTGACTAGTGCATGCTCCCATGAGCAATACAGCATCACCATACCCTTCCGTTTTGTTTTCAGAGCATAACAGAATGTGATGCTTTTCAGATAAATGTTTAAGCAGTGTGTTATAATAAACTTCTTAGAAGATGTTCAACAATGAAAAGTATTCTTATTTATATTTTGTTTTCCCTTCATCTCCAAGCAGAAGACAGATTAAAAGGAGTATAGCATCCATAAAACCACTGAAGCGTGTAGCTAACCATACGAAAGTAGGCACTGTTCAGGTTCATTCTTCTTGTACGCATTAGTAGGACTACCTGCTGAGGAAATTACCCTTGCACTAGTTTCTTCCTCATGAACTACAGAAGCAGCCCCAACAAAAAGCAAACACCCAAACCAAGGAAAAAAAAAAAAATCACAAACCAAAAGAAACAAAACTAAAAAACCAACTAAAACACCTCTTCTCCCACCTTACATTTTGTTTTGCTTTTTTTGTGTCTTCTGGCCACAGCAAGCCCTTTACATAGCCCTTACACTGGATTTCAGTACAATATGTGGAACATGTTTTGCAGAAGTTTTTTTTTAAACTCAATAAATTTCCTAGGCTGTGATCTTACTGACAATTCTAGATTTATACATCACAAACAATGAAAGTCCAACTAAGGCCTGGAAACCTGAAATGCTTCCGGTCATACTGAAACCCAGTAGATATGCTAAGTAAGAAAACTGAGTTGACATATTCAGCTTGCTTGTAGAAATTACTTAACTGTAATGTTTATCTTTTGTCTATACTGTCTGGAGACTGCATTACAGAAAAGCCAAAAGTTGCCACATACAGAGGCATAGGACTACAGAAGAATTCAAATTTTCTTTATGGAGAAGATGGTCATAGTTGCAAGAATCTCAAAATTGCTTGCATTTGCTTAGACCAAGAATAAATTTAAAGTCTGTTCACTGAGGCCTAAAATTAATATATTGAAATGTAATACCACTTAACAGAACTGTAAGATGATTTTTATATGGCTTTTGATTGTAACAGTTTTTGAAGTTCACAAAAATAAAAACAGCTTGATAAATGTTCCTAGAAATATCACAAGTTCTTCTTTGTCTAGTTAGACTTATTTCTCTGCAACTAAATAATATCAGCCTGAAGTCTGTGTGGCATCCCATAGAAAGCCTTTTGTTTTTCTGCAGAAGACACTGTTCTGCAGAACACAGTGAACATTTGTGGGAGGTTGATAACAAAGAAAGTTGCATACACTTGACTCTTAAAACTTCAGATGAGGCATGGTAATAGATACAAGTGATTTACCAGAGCTTCAGGAAAGCAGCTTTACCCTATGAAGAAAGCACCGAGTCTGTGGATCATTTTGCTGGCCATTTCTAGCACACCAGCTTCTAAGACACTTCGCTAAGACAAAAAGCAGTTAAGCATTTAATTTTTATGCTTGGCTTGCTCTCAGTGCTCTAGGGCAATCTCATCACAAACCATACTGAGTTTACTGTTTCAAATTTTTTCTCTCCAAGCACTTCATTTTACTTTTATTTTAGAAGACGTTTAAGAACTGCCTGCTGAAACAGCATCTGTTTTGAAGCACAACAGCAGCTGACAACCCTTCCAAAATACGGCCTACACTACTGGTACTTGGTTTGCCTTTTGTTACTCAAGGTGCACGAGCCTTGTAACAGTTCTCAAAGACAGGCCACAGTGTTGTTTCCAATGGCAATATGGACTTGAGAAATAAATCTCTGCATAAGAGAAAAGGATATGTAAGTTAAGAGTCATTTGGAGCTAAAAACAATAATTTAGAAGGGAGAGTATGTATCAGACTCAAACTCCCTGATCTTGAGCAAGTTTTCCCTGTAATATATTAACTCCTTCAAGTAAAACTAACCAGAAATTGAGGGCAGAGTACAGAAGCTACAGCAAAAGCACTTGGAGTAAAGGAACTAAGATGCCTGGTCTCAAAGCCTCCGGTATGAATACCCTGTAACACATGGACCATTTAAAAATACATGAGTAGTACTCACAGAAGTACCAAAATGTCTAAGTCACTTTTGAACTTGGAATTTTCTTTAAGAGTGTATTTGCAGGTGCATTCTGCATGTGGTTATTATGCAATCCCATCCAGGTTTCTATAAGACAATTCTGGTCTGGGAATCACACAGTAGAAAGACCCTGTCCCAGCTAATCGTCTGCCTTTCCAGAACAGTAAATACAGCCCAATGTTATGCTGACCTGATCTGCACAGCTTCTGCACCGGATTTATGATTCATGTCAATGGTTTCTAGTCTACAAGCAATGGTCTAGATCCATCCATGTTAATCTAAAAGCAAGTCTGCATGAAATCCAGCGTAACAGTTTGGAAAATAAACCTAGAATGGGAGTTTCAAAGTCAGCACTACCCAGCAGTTATATATTCTAACTCTCTCTTTTAAAGCATGATCAAGAGATGGGTCAGAAGAAAAATTTCTCAAAGTCAGCTGCTGAATACATCATGACTTCGCAGGTGAACATGCTTTGTTGGCTAATACTACATAATACATCAGGGAGAGTTACTACCTATGCAAAATCCTTGAGATTCAAGATCAACCTAGGAGAAACCCCAACAGCGTTGGCAACAGCACATGCAGCAATCCAAAGGTCCCATTATATTGTTAACTAGACAAAAAAAGCATGTGAAAAGAGAATCTGCAAAAATCAAATAGTGCTGAGTTTGTATTTGCCAGAGAGGTCTCAAGGAAATCAGAGAGAAGAAACCAAGTAAAAGAAATGCAGCTACAGCATGCAAGTCACCATGTTCCAAAGACCCTGCCAAAAACCATTAATATCTCACTGAAAACTCCAAATTCTAACAGATCAAATTAACATAGTCATTAGATGCTGTCAATGGATAATTAAATTTATTTGCAGTTTCTGCAGCCTTTATTGCAAAGAATGGGCATTTATCCAGGTAACCAAATGTTCATGGGGGAAGCATTAGCTTTTTCACAGAAATATCTTTCAGTAAAATTGTTTAACGTAGCCAACTACAGCAGCAATTATTTTTCATCACTTGTGTACTTTGACACAAGTCCTTGAATCTTTTGCCATATTCTACAAGTAATGAAAAGCTGTTTGGCTAGGTTACTTTTTTTAAAAAAAAGAAGTCATTTAGATTAAAAACCCTAAACTGTGAATGCAGTATTTCCCATGTTCACAGAATGATGTTGGAGTTGTAAAATTAAACTAGTTTATTTTACAAAAAAGCATAGTTATCACATCAATTTTCCACAAACTCTTTACTTTTGACTATGGTATTTTAACTATGAAATGTATTAAAACATCAGTGTCCCTCTACTATTACTGGGGGAAAAGACAAGACCTCTTTTCAGTATGCAGTACCAGACATGGTCTCCTATGAAGCTGTCATTGTAAGGCAACTAAAATTTGGTTAAATAACAGACTTTCCATTTAGATATGTCAGGTGTGCAGTTTAAACTCTTCACATCAACTTTCAAAACAATTTACAAAATATGTAGTTGATTTTACAGTCATTGGTCCCCCAAGAAAGGGATGACAAAGGCTGAGAAGCAAGGCTATCAGCTTTCAGTCAAATCAATTCCGCTCAAGTAGTGGATGTGAGTAGACACAATCACTAAGGTGTATACAGCCACTACTGCTAATACAAAACAATCAAGCCGATTACAGCTCTCATGAGGACAAGAATCTGAAAGAGCACCAGAAAAGTACTTTAAGGGACAGAGAGAAGCCTACCGTATCTTGGTATACTAGTTATACTATTTAAAAGCTAACCCAGAAGTATATATAGACTGTGTAACAAAGAGTTACTTTAGGCAGATCCTGATCCATAAGTTAGGAAAAAAAGGTGAGATATCACAACAAAGTGTGAAAATATCCCTCTTTTACATGTCCTCTTATTTCACCAATTCACCCATAAGCTCTGGTGGGACTTGGGCTGTACTTTGATGTGTATCTTCCCATTCTTTAGAACTATTTTATGTCTGACTAACAGTAGCTGCTTTTATTGTGGCAATCAGAAGCTAATTTTACTACAGTGTTATGATCAGCATTTTGGCATAATCTAGAGCTCAATGGCTTGCATAATTGCTCTAAGCTCTCACTGAAATACACATTTGTGGTGCATCAGTGTTCCTGCTTCAAGGAGATTGGACCAAACAAAATTGGTTTGAACCTCTTAACATCTTACAATAAACTTGAAACATTTTACACAGAGAGAAGGATTCATCTACACTCCAAGCTCTATAAAAATGTTTATATAGTCAATGGCACCTACAAGGGAAAGAACAATGCAGAAATGTTACCAAACTTCAGAAGAATGCTACAAAGACAACCCTTGCCAGAATCATTGCTTACACCTTTTTGTCTTTGACTGTAGAATACCCAACATCTATTTTTATTGTCTCTTTCATGGGCACCCCCTTGCCGTGGGGAAAGAGCTTGCGTGCCCTTGTGAAGTTGAGAGCTATGCTGGTGGTGGCATATGCCTCCGGTAGGGTCTCCCAAGCCTGACAGGTCTCAACTGAAGGGTCAGACAAAGTGTGTCCACAGGCAGGATGGGCTCACTAGCCTTGGGGCAACCATCCTAGGAGAAGGACAACTCTAACTCCAAACCCGGGCAGATGGAGCTCGTTTAGCCCTGTAAGGCCATCCATCTAAGAGAAGGATACTCTAACCAAACCTACGACCTGAGGACTTCGCTGTCACCGTCCAAGCTCGCTCGGCCCTGGCAGATGAACCTCAGGTGTAAAGGGTGGGGCCAGTCTCGCGCACGCTGCGCCTCACCTAAAAAATCCACCGCGCAGGCTTGAAGGGTGTACTCACGTTTGCAAAGCCCTGTAGCGACAGGCAAGGGACAAAACGGCAATACCACCCAAGGAGACCCTCCGGTGTGCTCTTTGCAACCGGTCTTGCCTATCCCGCATTGGCCTTTTCAGCCATCAGCGCGCTTGCAATAAGCATGGGCAAAGCCCTTCCCAAATCTTCGTCCGCGAAGCCAAGCCATGATGATGATTTTTATTGTACATATAAAGAGTAAGTCATCTCTATGTGACAAGAAATATCAAGTACTGTTAGGTCTATACTGTTTCACTAACTTCAGAGTAGCAATGGAGTTTTAAAAATACATTTTTACCATGTCACACTATTTTCATCCTCAAAATATCTAAAATGTAATAATCCTTTACCCCCCAAAAAACAGGAAAGTGAAACAGGACTGCAAGAAGTCTAAGAAAGTGTAATTAGCTCCACGCTGTTAAAAGGGATTTGTTGAATAACAGCCACCTCTAAAAGGTAAAACAGCTTATAGACAAACAGAAGACACTATTAAAATAAAGAGTATTTCACTTGTATTTTGTAGAGGGACTTAATGTGCACACTAGATAGACACATATAATCAAAATTACTATTAAGTTCTACACTTCTGCCTTAAAATAAAACTTTACCTATAGCACTATTGGACTTGTCCACATTTTATTTTCTACTAAAAAGAGAAAAAAATTGTCATTGTTACCTGCTATAAATGATAGTATACCATTTGCTGTTCAAGTATTTACAGATCTTGTTACCAAAAACCCTGCAATTAAGGATTGTTAGAATCCAGCAAAAAGACAGCTTGAAGAAAAAGTGACCATAAGCTGTATTAACACTCTGAGACATTCTGAATGCATTTCCCTAATGAATTGTTTTTATGTTTGTAATTAAGTCAACTACAGTGACATATTACAATCTGATAAATATTTTGTGGATGAGGTTACAAAGGGAAATAACCAAGCCTGAGGCTTTCTGAAGTAATTCAATAAGTTCTGTGCAGCCCCTTCTGTTTCTAAAAGTAATTCACAATTCACAGCTCATAACATTGTCATTCTCCAGCAATTAGTTAGGCAATAATAGTGTTAATTAGAATAGAATAGAGCATTTCAGTTGGAAGGGACCTAGAAGGATCATCTAGACCAACCACTTCACTACTTAAGGGCTGACCAACCGTAAAACACATCAAGGGCAATGTCCAAACGCCTCCTAAACACTGACAGGCTTGGGGCATTGACCACCTCTCTAGGCAGCCTGTTCCAGTGTTTGACCAACTGACTTCCAATTCAGACAGCCACATGACAACTTAACAGGGCAGGGGGGGTGGTGCAAGTTTAGAAACAAGTAAGCCCTTCTACACTTACTGGTGGATAAAGGCATCAACTTACAAAGGACAAGGCTAAGTGACCTTACAAAAACAAACCTTATGAAATTCAAAGGGTGGAGTGGATTGCCTGTTAAGTAGGTAGAGTATTATAGTCTTAAGACATAAAAATGCAATTTTATATTTGAAGTATCTACTTTCTAGGAATTTATAAACAATATAGTATGTAATGCTATTTGTTTTTCAGAGTCAGAACTGAAGTCTTTCTGTATCCCCTCACATTGAGTAGATTTTTTTTCAGCTTTGCTTCCCCAACATAGTTGGACAGCTTAAGGATACTAGCACTCAAAATACAAGACTGCTACTTTTTAATGCCACTGTGTGGTTGTTTCCTCTGGAATAGCAGCTATCACATGGCCGCTGTTGCTTACCTGTAGATATACCAAAAAAATTACAGCACAACAAGCTTTATCTAACACAAAAAGACATGGTTAAGAATTATTGATTTCTACTTCAAAATTGGTCAATATTTTTCTTAACCTATATTGGCTCACTTTACTCACTAGAAAAACTCAAGCATTTCCACTTCTCTACAACAGAGACATGTTCTTGGTAGAAACCGATTCACCTTTGGAGGTGCTTAATTTACCCTCAAATACTTTCTTACATTTCATTTACCTCAGTTTTTCAATTAAAAAAAATCATGGCATTACTTTAAAGCCTACTCTTTAATATTTAAATCTGCTATTCTATTTCTCTTGTCCCCTTCACTATCTACAATTTTAACATCTACAGAAATTCTTTGCTATAATTCAAATGCCCTCCAAGTCTTGTCACACAGCTATACCTTATCTAATTGTTCTCTCATTATTACATTTAGCTATATTTTTACTTCTTCCCAGACAACTGTACTATTATTTATTTCTTCATATTTGTCAACTGTCTTCCAACTATGCAGCAACTTCATCAATCTTTCTATTAGATAACACAAACTTGTACAATCCTAAACAGCAAGATCTAAGATTCCAAGGTGGCAAGGGTCCTTTCCTTTACAAGCTTAAGTTTTTCTTCACACCTGACATGACCTCTCTAATATGCTGTTAGATTTTCAGTGTAGTTCATTGTCTCTATGGTAGCAGAATTGTTCTCATTCTATCTACTCATCATTTTAAAAACCTGTCATTAGTATTAGATTCCTCCTGCCTTCCTGTAGAAAAAGGATGGAAAAAATAGTTTCCCCTCTCTTATGGCTTACACACTTAACATTTGCGGACTTCACAATTTTTGCAGGTGTTTTAGTGTCTGAGTTTGAACATAAATAATTTGTCAAGGATACTCAAGAAGATTCCTTCCCAAATATCATACAAAATAAATGTCAATAACCAGAAATCCCACATTAAGGTATTTTTCAGTGAATTAAATGAAATCTTCAAGAATGGAAACAGAAACTGTAAAAACAAAAAACCACCCCAAACACAGATTTCTTCCTTGTAAGCTGAACTAAGTATTACCTGAGCATTAGATAAGGGACCACTAAATAACAAGTTTTTCAAATATTGATACTATGATTAAAAAAAGCATGTCACATCAGATTAAAGAGTATGTTAATGGTCTATGTACAAGATATTTTCAGTCATTTATGGCAATACTCAAAGAATTAAGAGGGAAAAACGTTCTCTATTCCATCAGAGTACCACTAGGCTGCAAGAAGGTCACAATAATTCAAATATAACAAGAAACCTTATATTGGATAGACATTAGAAGGGTAGGGGAACAAAGGAAATTCACACAAATCATGCTTTCACATTTGCAGTGACTCAAATCCTACTAGAGCATTAAAAAACACAAGTACCCAAATGTCAGAAATATTCCACCTTTCATGACTTCTGGCACAGTCTTAATTGATTGTGTTTTTCTTCGAATTTATTGCTTTTAAGTGTCAAAGCAATATTTGTAGTATTGCTAGAAGTTTCAAATAAGAAGCACTATGATTTGCCACTGATGTTTTTACATATATATACCAATTTTTAACTTTAACTCAATATAGGCATATGGGAAGCTTACTGCTGGCATAAACGTAAACTTCTGGATGGAAAGCGAGTGGCATAAGGCTCATACACCATCCTGAAACGAAGATGACACAGGCTTGTACCTGTTTTCTCAAGTCACACTGGAATTGATCTACTGTAAGAGAAGACTCATACTTCATGTAGCTTTACAGGCATATGATTACAGGGTTTTACAATAACATGAGTTACCAGATATTTTTAGTATATGGGGATGCTGTTATGAGAGGTGGACAACGCCATGTTTACCAAGGCTGAACCTAGTCAAATGGCTGACAGGTTTTGCAGAAATCTGAAACATGATTGGTTTGAAAGAATCATTAACTCCATTTATAGATTGGCCAAAGGCTGTTTCTTGCATACAAAAGAAAGCAGCAAGCCTTGAGTTGCACAAGTTAGGTACAGGAAGACAATGTGATTTCCACGCAAGAAATCTTTAAGAGGCTGTCTGTAATGGGTTAAAATGTCAGCTCCAGACCAGGGGATTCACCCTCCTCCCCTTCCCTTGTTAGCACAGGAAAGGCTTTTCTGTGCCTCTGTGGGGGAAGGGGTGAGGGCTGACCCTAAGTTCAGGTTTCACTCCTGTCCCTGGAGCAGAGACATGTCAATCAACACCCCTGTGAATACACCTATAAAAGCCACAGATCACATAGCTTCCCTGGCACCCACATTTCATTTTTGGAGCAGCAGGACAGACAAAGAAAAAGAGCTACAGCAGTCATCCTCAAGCTGGGACAGTAAAAGATCTTCTGCACAGCAGATATGGTGTTCTGGTTATTTTTTTTTTTTTCCATTTCAATTACTGGCAGAGGTGGTTAGAAAGTTTTGCCAGAGGAAAAGGGGCAAAACAGCCAATCCCCCAACTCTGCATGGAGGGAGACAGACCACTGGCAATGAAAAACACGCGAATGTTTCAGATGCCCAAGATGAGGCTCTGTTGCAATGTAGAAAACCTACATCATTCCCTGGAGATCAGGTTCATCTCTCATTCTTCAGATGGGGACACCAAAGAGCTGAAAACAGCCCCTGGCAAACTGGTAACTCAGGAATTTCAGCCACTCCAGAGAAAGACTACATCTGGTCAAGGGAGTTTGTACTCTAGAGTTCAATTTTGAACTCAGATCTTTGAGGTTAAAAGAACCATTCTGGTGTTATTCCTCACATACCCACCCCCACACTCCTCTGGCACAGACCACATGTGGGCTTGTGATGACCAGAGATGTGGATTAGAGTGGGCAAAATCTGTATTTATATGTATATACCTATTTATTTATTACCATCTCTCTTTGTATCTCTGTCCCACCCAAGTTTAAGTGATTGATTTATGGTTCTCATTGTTTCCTGAATTTTCTTTCACCTCCTTAATCCAAAAACCTGTTTTGCTGGTTTCTCTTCCTTACCCCTAAACCCCATTGACTTATCAGCCCGAACATTTCAATTCTTTTGTTTAGCTCTCAGAGATGTTATCTCCTTGAGGTCCCTTTCAAACCACACCACCTTCTGAACCACAGTTGAAGAAAGCTCTCACTCTAATCTGAAGTGCCAATGCCTAATGCCCTATATTATGAAATGGTTACCTACTTGTATACTCTCAATACTGTGGCGAAGTCGACATGTGGACACAAATTCCATACAGTGAGGGTACTGTTTTGCTCCAAAGCAGCTTCAGTCTACATCTAAATAGCTGACAAATTCAATAATGTTGTCATTCATCCACAGTTACGTAAAATGAAGATGCTATTCCACAGCCAAAGATTATGTGCAATTGTACTCAGTCATACTCTTTGTGTTCAAGGGTGAGTTACTGTTTGATTACTACATTCAGATTCTTCCAGGATTATGGAGAACTAGATGAGTATTTATTCAATAGCTGGCTAAATCAACTACACCGGCTTTAGAAGAATAAAACCATCTAAATCCTGGAGAAGCAGTAGTGGCAAAAGTATGCTCCATAATATCCACAAGGTCTTTACGCTTCAAAACCAGCAACAGGATGGGAAATCAAACTAACAAAGGTCTATCATATTTTTTCTTGTTTTGCAAAGCTTCTTTATATAAAGGATAGTGAAATAGTGGATCATCAGCAGCATCAATAAATTGAAAAGCAACCTTATCTAGTTGGACATCCCTGCTTATTGCAGGTGGGTTGGACTAGATGACCTCTAAAGGTCCCTTCCAACCCAAACCATTCTATGACTAATACTAAGATAAAATGAGTATCAAAAAATGAGAAAAATTGTGTCTACGATCAGCTAACTAATGAATAACATCTTTTAAAGGTGAGTCTACAAGAAGAGGTTATGACTGGAACTATGATACTCTTGAGATTACAGTTACAGAAAAAAATCATAGGACTAGGAGAAAAACAAAGAGGAAAGATACCATCACTTATCTGGTATTTAACTCCTTTTAAATCACAAAGTTTTAAATTAAAACCAAGCACACCCACCTAGGGCACACAGCTATACAAAGAGACCTACAAGAGAGAATCTTAAAAACAAAACATCCTTCCCACAAATGAGTAACACCAAAACAATGGGAAATGGGGTAATTGAAGAAGACCATTAAAGAAGGACCAATACTTTTTATTGGGCTTAAAGGAGGAAAAAAAAGATTTGCCTTAGATTTCAGCTCTTATATTCTCCATAATTACTGAAATGGCTAATTGATAACTAAAGTAGTGCTTCATCATTGTAACAAAAACAGTTGCAGGAAGGGTTATCTAAATGTCACAGTGAAAATAATTTCAAGTGTAAAATTTAATCAGCAAGCCATTACAAGTATCCATTCAACAGCAAGAACAAATTTAACCATAGATAATTCTGGTATGCCACATTTATTTAGAGACTGAGTTTTCCAAATTTGAAACTCTTAGTCCATTTGAATTTTTTCTCCTCCATAAGGACAACTTTAAATTTAATCTGTAACACATTGTTTTTATGATGCATTAATGACAGATACTTAATTATTAGTTTATTAGCAGTAGATAACCTCTTAGTTCTAATTTTCCTGATTTGTTTTCTCAAAAAACATCACTAACATGTAATGGTGCTAATAAAAACATCAATGTGATAAAAAATGCAGACAGATATAACAGGCATTGTATCAATGTGACACTCTGCTACAGGTTGTTTTGCTTGTCACACAAATCAGAGCACTTCAAAATGTATATTCACATTTACACATACTAGTTGTACTAAAGCCCTACTGCTCAAGACCAGAGAATTTTCCACTGAAATCATGATTTTCCACTTTAACTGGTGTCCAAGAATTTAAGATAGAATGTGCTATTAAAGTTTGTAACAAAAGAGGTAGATATATACATATGTATATACATGTGTGATCTTGGAGGAAAATGAAAAAAATAAAATTAGATTATGAACTCCAGTAACACATAACAAAAGCCAAAATACCCATTTATCATGAAAGAATAAGGAACAATTTGGCAACATTAAGCAAGTGGGACTGAAGATAGCTGGAAGCAATGAAGCAGGCAGAATAAGTATGAGATGCACCATAGACCTGGAAATGACATTTATCCCCAAATGAAATCCAGCTGAGTTGTGTTGGGAAAGGGTAACTGGGAACCTCCTTGAGAGCTGTGGTAGTTCCAGAGATCATGATGCAAATGAAAAGGGAAGTCTATGTTGAATACTAGACAGTTAGACAGATTAGTACCTAGTGAGAGAGGATTTGTTCCCAGTGCTGTGACTGAAAAGTGACTGGTTCCCATCTGAAAGACTTTTCAGAGGATTCATCAATTTCTTAGTAAAAGCGTGGGTCTTAAAGACATAAACCAGAGCATCCTCCAATCACTTCAAACAGCAAGTGAAGGAACTGGTTAATAGTACTTGATCCTCAGTCAAATTTTAAAGTCACAATACGCCAGTAAAAGAAAAAAGATATACAAAAATATAATGGCAAACAATCAAAGGAGAAACAGAACTGAGCAGAACAGAACTGCAAATATACCTAGACCAGAGAATGACTCTGCCTCACAAAGGTAACTGAGGTCAGATGAGACAGGACCAAAGAGGATCTAGTTGATAAACGGAGCCATTCTGCCACAGGCCTTCACTCCCTTAAGTTTGCTTCTCCAGTGAAGCACATATCTTCCCCTCATCTTGGCTAACTGACAGTATCTCAGTGATTTTTAGTCAGCAGTTCATAGAAACACAGAACTGTTTAGGTTGGAAAAGACCTTTAAGATCATCAAGTCCAATTGTTAACCCAGCACTGCCAAATCCACCACTAAACCATGTCCCTAACTATGATGTTTGTAGACAGTCTGTGTGTGAACCAAAGTGAAGATCCCCTAAAAGTCCCCTGAAAAGTAATAAGCTGTAAGCATCAATACCAGAATTAATACTAGCCATACCTTGCATTTCCTCTGTACTTAACTCTTAGACAGAAGTGAGATTATTGTGAAATACCTCAGTTTCAAGCACTGTTTAGATATTATTCCATACCTGATTATCTTTTGGTACAAGTGTTTTGTGTCTTCCAATAATTTTGAAAAATAAAAGTTATTTTTATGTCTTGGATCTTCACATGTCTTCCTCCACCCATTTAACTTCCTGGTGTCTCAAACTGAATTAAAAAAATTACAAGTAGCTCCAGATTCTATCATCCTTCTTTACGTCCCTTTGGATTGAGTTCATCAGGACTAACAGCCTTTAGCAACCCTATTTCCTTGGTAGTTTGAGACTTAAATACTGCTTACTGTTACAGATATTAATCATGATGGATTGTCTTTTTGACCCCATCTGTTAACTATCCTTTACTACAAAGCCTCTTCCATCTCCCTGTGATTTTATAGATTAGGCTGATCACATCACTCAATTACCCTATTAAAACATTTCTCAAAGATGCCCCCAAATATAGACAACAGATGAACTGATGTTATTCCACTCTTAGGCTCATGACTAAGCAAAAAGCTATTACCTACATTTCAAAATAAGTTACACATATTTATCAGAGAAGCATCAAATTTCTTTGACATGCATCTGAAGGCACTTCAGCTTTAAAAGATAAAAAGACTTCTGAATTTTAGAGCACATTCTCCAGTGTGTGGGGAAAAAAGTTCTATAAACCAAAAAATAGCATTTGGTTAAAAACATTTGTATATTCAGAACCTAAATTCAGTTTCCCTTCTATAGTTTTGTAGTAACATATCAATGCCAGATAACTCATATCCAAATTTGTGATTACTACTGTTACTGTATAAAAAGCAATGAATCATTCATATCCATTTGGAATAGATGTATTTTCAAATTTATCTGCATAAACGAGAGACTTACTTGTCAAATTTTAGGGAGAATAACCAGACATATACTATGTCCATGATGCCTGTTTTATTGTTGACATTTTACTATCTCCACACATATACCCTACAAAGAAATCACTAAACAAAACCATGTCTTACCTTCTGGTAAGGAAGACAACTGAAAATGGCGAGAATCATCTTTGTTACAGATGCTCTTTTCGGCAACAGCAAGACTGGATGATTTCCCGCCCCTGCCCCACCCCACCCCCAAAAGGTAGTACTATCCAGACTATGCTCATCTGAGAGAAAAATAAGTGCTTCACGGACATAAAAATTAACTTGGTCAGCTCTGTTACTGGTGAAATATTATTCCAATCTAATAGATCTTGGTATGAGGTAGAAGTGTATTAGAGTAATATAGCAGGCTATCTTTCAAGTTTTGGTTTAACAGCCATTTAAGTTAAAAAGGAAAAAATAGCTGACTATATATATTCATTTTCAATGAAAGCAAAGTTATCTGGTAATAAATGACCCATTAGTTTGCTCATAATTTCGTCAGAGTTATTACAGTCTTTAGGTTCTGAATGACTGTAATTTACGATAATTGGTTTGCAGGACAAGAGATAAATTTGACTCGCTCTATTACAGATTCACTAAACTTTGAACATTAAAATTATTTTGGAACATAACAGTCTTGACAAAAATCTAACAAAACAACGAAGGTTAATACAATAAATGTTAACAGTTTGATTTTTAATAGATTGATTACTGAAAATTACCAGTGCCTCAAAATTTATTCCCAATGTTGTATAGATTGTCTTGTACATTCCCAGAATCAATCTTTACACTGAAGTTTAAAAGAAAAAGGTGGCTGAGAGAAAAAAGGTATACCTCAGATACCTCTAAGAACAATACAGAGATATGAGGTTCTGCTGAACACTTAACACTCCTCTCAGGTACTTACTTTTAGACACTAAAATACTAATACATTACAGGAAATTGAGAAAGTTAAAGTTTGCATGGAAAGTTGTAAAAGCTATTCTCTGTCTTGTTGGGCTGCAACTTTTATCAAAGTTTCCAACAGTTCAGAAGTCTTTCCAAACCTTGAAATTGGAATCGATTTGTCTTTACTGTTTGTTGCTCCTAATGCAAACTATGAAATTGAGAGCACTATGACAATGACTGTGGTGCAGAGATTAAGAAGTGGTTCAGAAATCTTTTCCTTAATCTCACCACTTCAGAAAGAACCCAAACTAGTAACTACATTGATCTTAAAATACAAAATGCGATAACATCTTTGCTGCCTTGACCTCCCTTCTGTTTACTTGCTATTCAAAAAGGAAAAGCAGTGTAGTCTCAATGTTTATCTTTCTTTCAGAGTCACAAAGCACTTCAGTTCCAATTTTTGTGCTCTAATTTCTCTTAAGCTGAAACAACTCAAACTTTTACCATACATTTAAGTGTAGTAGCCTTTTTCTTAGGCAGAATACCTATATTTCTGGACTTGACTGGTTATTGGATGTTTCCTCTTGCGTAGTGCTCTCAACAACGTATCTTGGTCTTAGAAACCTTTGACAAAGGAAAGCAAGTATACCAAGTGTCAAGCTCAGTCTTTCACAGGTTGTACAGCAAAAAGGTTAAAACTAGGTTTCAGGTCAAAAATTAGTCTTATTTCCATGGATAGTTACAGTCTGTTACTGTGATCAAGTCAAAATCTAAAGATCCAGTCTTATCATTGCATTAAGATTTGGTTCACAGTGGATAAAGTTTAGATTAGAATCCACAGTAAAAATCTTCAATGGCATGTCTGGAAGGAAAAGGAATGGCAAATATTTATACAATGGTTAATTTCAGCTGGAGCTTAAAGGCCATGGTAAATCTTAAATGTCTTTTTCCCCTAGCCATACTATAAAGCTGAACCTGCTAAAGATGCACCTTAAATGAGATTTGTTCTTCCAGCAGCTGAGCACTTTCAAAATAACAAGGTACCAAATTATTTCTGCAGAAGAAATGACTAAAAAGACTATGACCTGGGAAAGACATGACAGTTTGAGGGAGGACACCGCACGATTTTCAGTTTAATATAAAGAATAATAAACATGCTTTCTCCCCATAGAGAGCTAGGGTATGTAAAAATCAGTACACCTTTAAATGAAAAGTCGTTCAACAGCTATAAAATGCAAAGCATTTTCTCCTATGGGAGAGGTCTACAGAAAAATTAAAATAAAAACCAGAGCCTACAATACATATGTCACCAAGGAAAGTGATACACATCCCTTTATCTCCCCAGGAATTGCATCAGAGACTGTTGTGTTAATGAGGATGCAGATGTTTGAAAACTCCAGATGGAAGCGCTTATGTGAGCACAGGAGTGCTGATGCCCTGTGCCACCAACTTCACAGGCACCACAGGTGGTCTGCACATACGTGATGTCATCACTTTGTCCAGAGCATCTCATTACCTGAACATAGCTTTTTTTTTTTAGCACAGTTAGTCCAGCTATGTTACAAGAAATCCTTGAGAAGTCATTCTTATGCAGACAAATTTTTCAGCAAAAGCACAAAGTCTGTCGGCAGCCGTATTTGCTGTGCACATATCCAACAGAGCACGTAAACATAGTATTGTTTGTGGGGGAAGGAAATAGGGAAGTCCTAGGCAAAACTACAGCTCCTTCCCTAGAATCCACGCCATTCAGTAAAACACCAGAATCCCTTCCGTTTACTCCCTTTGTTTTGCCCGGACTTTTTAACGAAGATCAGGTAATTCTAACTGCTGAAATTCATTGATCAGTACACAACAGTATTACCACTTTGAAACACTGCAAGTGCTTCAGAAGGCAACTCAAAAACAACAGAAAACATTAAAGTTAAAAAATTAACATGGAAAAAAGGTGAAAGGTTAGCTTTGATTGTCACACTGAAATACCAGGTGCTAAGTGCTCTATAGCTAATTGGAATAAAACTGAATAGGAAGTGGTTAATAATTCAGCTAAAGGTCATCCTCAAGAATTCTAAAACCTTTACTAATTGAGCAATTCGAGTTAGTGTAAACATTTTAAAATTTACATTCTTTTTATTGCTTTTGTTATTAATCTGTTATTGTCTACCTTGTAATAAAAAAATCTTTCAGGACAACTGAATTTTTTCAGAAGCTAAATTACTAAAAAACATGAGTGCAGTAAGAAGGAGGAAAGAATGGAGACAATTATTTACTTTTGCTCTTAATTATGTCAAAAAGGAAAAAGAATACAGTAACATTTAAAAAAATATACATTCTGTTAGTGTTCCTTTTACAATAATGGCATACAACCTAGCCTAATTACCCACAGTCAAAATTTTACTTTTTAAGCTCAAAAGTCTAAGACTTTTTTTCCATTTCCTTTCACTGGATTTATATGGAAAACAACCTCAGGGAGAGTGAGGCAGACCAGCCTAGAACATGGGGTACAGTACCCTCCTGGTATTTCCTCCAAATTGGTGGGAGAACAAAAACAAATACTGGTTTTGAAATCTCTTAAGCCTTCTTCCTTTTTGAAATAGGATATTCACTCTTCAGTGTCACACAAGTTTAAGACTGTGATCCCTAGCACAACACAGCACTGTCTGTAGCTGTAAGTTCTAAGAATTTTCTTTCCTTCAGACTTCCGGCAAGCCAACTTAAGTCATTCTTCCTTCTTATTGCGCTGGTGTCTGAAAATCTAGTCCAAGACACCTACCATGCAAATGATTAGCTTAATATCTAGTCATTAATAATTTTTACAAACAATGCTTTGGGGACATATGTGAAAAGCTGGTTTAAACAACTTGAAAGTTAGAAACCATGAGAACAGTAATCTTCAGTACTCTAGAATGACTTACACTGGAAGACCATCATTTTTCTCCTTAATTTGTCTGTTTCATTCACTACATGACTTTCAATTTCTCCACCAAGTTACAACAAACTTTAGAGACAACAGCTTCATTAACTGTAGAACTCTCATTCATTCTCCAAATACGTTCCATTCTATGCATTAGGTTGAGGAAGAATCCAGTGAAAGACAGTGTGTGAACATGTAATTAAAGACAATTATAATATATAATTACAGGGAGAACAGGGGTGCAAATTAAAATTGAAGAAGTAACATGGATTTTTGCATTCCTAACTGATACAAGATTATAACCTAAAACAGCTGTGTGAACCAGCAAGAGAGAGAACTAGAACACACATTTTCAGTTAGTGGATTTCATGGCTACTTGCCAACAGCTCAGGAAGTCTGACTCAGAAATTCTGTATTTCCTTCTGGATTCTTCAAGCAGTTCAAGACTTCTTTTGCACCTGCCTCTCCTAACGAAGCTTATCACTCCCAATTCATCTTCTAGGTTCAATTCCTTAGTGGTTTGCTCCCTTCTATACAATGCTTCCTATTTCCCACTTTAGCTGGGAATAGCAGGCCCATTCTCCAACCCTATCCAGCCAACTCATGATGCTAAGCTACCTACTATCACCTAACTTAACTTCAAACATTAAAGCCTATGTTACACAGCTCCACTTTAGTCCAATTGCTTCCTCTTTTGAACATGTAGCTCAAGTACAGCTGGATTTCTTCACAGCAAATGAATGTGGCATCTGTTAGGAATCCCAGTACTGCTTAAACATTCAGATCAAGTAGAAAGCTAACCCCCAAAACAAGCAGATGCAGGAAAATAAAACACAATCTCCTCCCATGTTTACCTTTCACAATTCATATGACATCACCTTATGCAATCAAAAAAGTTGATATAAATACTGAATTTTTTTAAAAAACTTTACCTGAAAGCCTAATGGCATAATAGAGTCTCAGTCCCCAGACTGTAAGAAGCATCCTTATTGATGTACATGTTTACAGGCAGACTTCGGCTACATTTAGCAGCAGTTGCTCCTTTCTGTATAAGATACTCCATTTACCTGAGTTTACTAAAGTCCAAAAAATACAGACCAGATTCCTACTATGATGCCTAGTAAATTAACAAATATCTACCAAAAAAAGATCATGCTTGAGGAACAACTACAGGGGAAGGAACAGCATATCAGGCAGAGGTTTCAGTGTAATTTCAGGGAATCTGAATGAAGATGTAATAACAAATCAAGACCTTTTTCCTGTGAGTCACTAGCAAAGGATAGTTCTTACCTGCAATTGATAGTAGTACTGTGAAGCAGCTTGCTTATGTGAACGGGGAGCTGTTCACAGATCTGAAGAACAGGGAAGGAGAAAGTTTAGAAGTGCTAACAAACAGGGGATGGAAGCTGCCTTAGTACAGAGGAGCAAGAGAAGCTTTGACATTGAACAGGACAGCACAGGAAAGAGATCCCTCAGGGATTTTCAAAAACAAAATGTTTGATCTGATACCATCGGTAGAGACCCATCCTACAAATAGTTTTTAAATTACTATCATGACAATTCTAATCCCAGTTTACTTTCAGATCGACCAAAGGCTGTACTGATTTATTGATGGCAGTAAACCTAAACACATACACATGATCTAGAAAAGGGGGACAAACAGTAAGTTAACATGCTTTGAACTGGTGATATTAAGCCATTTTGAATAGGAAGTACAATGGGCAACTGTGAAGAATTGCAGATCATCTGAATGAGACATTGTGACTTGCAGTAAAATGGTATGTGAAATTCAGTACAAGTCATGTGATACACATGTCAAATGCTAACTTCATTCTTACACTTATGGAGGCTAAGTTGACTATCACCATTCAGGAGTGAGGCTCTGGTATAACATTGTCACCATTTAGACTCAGCCGATGACTAAAACCATGCAGTCAGTTTACTTCTCCAGGAGGAGACAACAAGAGTCAATGCAAGGGATAAACGCACACTTAAAACAACCAGCAAGACTCAAACACGACTATAGGATACAAAATCAATTTAATTCAAAACAACAAAACCACTAACAAATCACCAATTAAGTTAGAGTAGGACAGAAAAGAGAACAACAAGGTCTTAAATACACCTTCCCACCCAATCCCTCCCCTTTTCCCAGGCCTGGCTTTACTACCTCCTCTCCAACACTTGGCACCAGAGGCAGGGTTGGAACACAGGATGGGGGCACAGTCATTTTTAAGCCTCTGCATGAGGTTCCAGCAGCTTGCTCCACAGAGCACATCTCACAGGTTCCCCCTGGCCACATACATCCCCCCTCAGAAGACAGTATGACATGAATGCCTACAGTCCATGGGGTGGCAGGGGGTCCCGCTCCTGGCCTCAGCTCTCCAGTACCTTTCTCAGTCACCACAGAAAACAGAGACACCAGAGAGACTGCAATGGTTCCTTTCACTCAGAAAACCTTACTGCATGCTTCTCACACTTTAACTCTGTTACTTGCCTCAATTGCTGTACCTTCTAGCAGGTTTTCTTTCCTTCATAGTCAGCTGAAACAATCCCTAACTAAGCTAATTTCTTTCATAGCACAATCTTGACAATTGTTCCAGCTATTTTCTGTAGATATAATGCTACAGGAACATTTTCATTGGGTATTTTCTAAATCTCTAATTATTTCAAGAATGGTTTCTTCTCCTTCTGCTTAGAGTTTCTTGACTTAATTCAGGACCTAATATCAGGCAATATGGTTAATTCATGAAGGGTTCGCTCCCCTTATTAGCTCAGTTGTGATCTTCTGAGTATTATCTAATCACAGATGACTTCTTACTTTAAAGTGAAAAAAGGAAGTGTGTGACCTCTTCCCCACCTTTTTCAGACAAATGAGATCATTCTGCTGAGTTTGGCTTTAAGCCTTATACATGCCACCTCTTTTGCTGCACAACAATCATCAGAAAATGTTGCAAAGGGTTTCTTATGCAAATTATCTTAGCTCTTTTGCTAACTAGATTTAGACATTCAAATTTCTAGTCAAAAGAAAAAGATATCCTACAAGGGAGGCATTTGAAGCATTACTCACCGAATTATGCAAAACTATGTGAAACTCCCTATCTCCAAATATTAGTAACAAGCCTGATCAATCAGAACATAGTCAAAAGTACTGTTTTCTTGTAATTATCCTCTGCCAATTAAATTATAACTATTAGCTAAATAACATAAAATAGCCTAAAATCTTATCCATAATTAAGAAAAAATATTTGCTGTGAAAGCTAACTTCATGCAACTGGACTGATTTTTTTTTAAATCCTTTTTAGTTCAGTAAAACAATGCTGCACATGCTATTGTGAAGCTGCTCTCCAGTATGCTGCATCACATCATCAGAGGCTCTGATATACAGAACTATACATGCTCATCATTTCCCTTGGTGTGACTCACTCTTCAGATGAAGCAGCAAGTCACCAGCTGTCTCCAAGAATCAATTCTGTCAGTATTCACTGTACTTGTCTGACATACTAGTGCCAGCACAACTGATCTAATTTTCACTGCAGCACAGATGTACAGATGACACAGAGTATGTTAGCTGTTAACACTGATGAGTAAATGAAGTTCCTCTGTATTTCTCAACTACCCTGATTATTTCCAGTTGCTTTCTAACTACTGCTGCAGTGTAACAGTCAACAAAAATATATTCCTCATCTTGAAGAAATACAGTCAACAACTACAGCTGACATTCTTTGTTAGTTATCTTTCCAAATTTTGGTATCCACACTGACCACTACTCTTAAGTCTTAAGGTCCAGAGTGGTTATAACACTAGCTGAAGTATTCTGTCTTGGTAGATACCATTCACAACATTTTTTCACAAGGCTATCTCAGCAAGTATTTTCTGTCCCACTGCTTCATGAAAACAGTCTTTCTTCAGCATTACACTCTCTCTAACAATATTCTCCTTGCAAGGAAGTTCATACCAAAGTCTTATTTTGAAAATTGTTATAGCTCTAAACTCCTGACATTTCCTCTGCTGATACTTGTTACTTCAGTTCGCATCCTTTATTTTTGCAAGCAAGAACACATTTCCAACAATTAAAGGAGAAACTTGGGCATCTGAACATTGCTCTTCTAAAACACCCAACATAATTCACCACATCTTGAACCCTTTATTTTCTTACCCAACTCATGCTACTGCTCCTATCTTGCTCAATCTTTCACACCACCTTACCACTGTTTAAACACATTTGATAAATTACAGAAACTTGCATCTTTCCTGTTTTTCCTTTTCTCATTCCTCTCACCCTTGCTAATACTTAGACTAGCAGTAGTATGGAAAATATATTTGGTTTTAGGTTTAAACATGTAACAAACCCAAACAAAAAACCAAACACCTGGAATGAATCAAATGTTCCTCAAATGATCCTCTCCCTTTATTTATATTACTGCAACAACATATTCAAGGACTAGCAAGATGTATTATTTTTTGAAAGTTCCTTTATGTCTTGATGAGAGAAATTCAGATCCACCTGGGTCATGACTGACAGCAAGCATGTGAATATATGCTATTGAAATGTCTGCCATAGTATTGGCACATCATTCTCCTACATTTGGAGGTACAGCAAGATTCAGATCCACATTTATGTCACTTTAATTCTTTAATGTTTGTGCAGTATTCAGAAGACTGCAATATAACTCCATTTTAACCAGGTATTGTTCAGTTTTCCAGCATGTATATTCATATTGTTACATGTCAGGGCAGAGTACTGTTTAAAGTTCTCAAACAGATGTGGTAACAGGAGAAACATGTTTGAAGTTCTAATTTTTCTTCTAAAGACTTTGACTTTATTCTCTTCTCTTGTTTTTATTCTAGAAAGTGTATAATCTACTGTAAGATAAACTACCTGAAAGGATACATATCTTGAAATTATATGGCAAACTGTTGCAAGCATGTCAGCAGCCCAGCTGTCCCTGAATAATGCTGTACAACCATACACAGCTAAAATTACAAGTCAATGAATGCATAGAGAAGGCATAAATCTCTTTGCAGAGTAATAAAGAAACCAACAACCTCACAATACAGTAAGCAAAGCTCTCAGAGCAACCGGGTTAGTCAACAGGGTCTGTATAAAACCCTTCCCTTGCACACTTTGTTCTTCAAGGCAAGTTCCTGCATCCAGCATGTCAGTTTGGGCAGTTCCCACCTGCGCAGCGCTACCTCAAGTCCCCTCTTGCATCTGTTCCTCAAGCTCAGCAGCAGCTCCCTCTTCCAGAGCACTACCCTCCCTCATCTTCTGTAGGAAGTGTAAAGCAGTAACACCAGGAACTTCCACAGCCATCAACAGGTTCATTCCATCAAATTTGATTATTTTTGCACAACAGTAACAAGCTTAGGGCACAAAACCCCAAAATTTTAAATCTACTGCACCAAAATTAATTCAAGAGAGAAACACAAGTACAAAGCCTTTGTTACAGGTTTCAAATACCTGTTCTTTGGGTGGTTTAAAGAGAAGACAAGCACTTTGCCTTTTCTTACATCAACATGTGTAAAACGTACTGAACAACTTTTCTCCACCATATTACAAATTTGAGGAAGTTTAAAAGTTTATCAGAAGAAAATCTCTTTTACATAAGCATACACAAATCCATTTCAGTGAGTGTAAATTTGTGGTTAAGTTTGCTGATGTGTTTCCCAAGTGAGCTGAGGATGACTGAACCTCACCAGCTACCCAGTTTGTCTGAATTTATCTCCATCAATCTCTTCTCTTCCATCAATATGGGCATCTGCTGCACTGAGCTCCAGCTCTCAAGCAGCTGCTGTATGCAATAACACAAGCTATTCTTCATTATGTTCATAGATTTGCAATAGATCCAAGAATCACTCAATCCCCTCTGCCTCACCCCACAAATGCAGCATCTCCTTAAAAGGGCTGCAAGCTGAAGATGGCCATTCATTTACATCAAAACCAAATTCAGTGTTGTTTTTGTGATACATGTAGGCTACTGATTATGTGGATGTGGTAAAGCCTTTAAAATTGTTTTATTGAGGCTCTGCCTGTGTTAATTAGGTAGTTTGGATTATTATGAATTTGGACTGTTAAAATCAACAGGACTAACAATAAATTCTTGTCCCTGTATACATGTGGTGGGTTCCCTTTTGCCCATCATAAGAGAGTGTGCAACAGAAGCAGGAAAACAAATCCTCTTCCATTTTGGAAAGCTTCATTTGGGATTCATGTTTCAGGGGAAAACAGTGCAGATAAGCATGCCAGATGTATCAAGGTGATAGTTCAGGCTATCTGCTGTCCATTGCCAGGCTTGAAATGGGATAGTCACAGAAAGGCTCTCAACCCCAGCCTTCCTTAGAAATGTAGTTATATAGCAAAAGCAAACTCTAACCTACAAAGACAGCTGTCACCACACCAGTTCCTGACATGAAGTTTAGACAGAGGTAACATTTTATAGATCTATGAACTATATCAGATTGTCAGTCATGTGTTCTCTAAACCAGAACGTTGCAATTCTATAATAATTGTTCTTTTTTCCCCCTTAAGGTTTAAGTCTAGGTTGGGATTCAAATAACTATTTTTAAAAAATAATCCATTTAACTAAGTACTAGGAGAGCAACTGAAGAAATCAGATTCTCAGAATTCAGCATCTAAGACAGACCTGCATTCTACAAACACAATCAGATTTTTGAAGTAATTCAGACAAAAGCAGTATCAAAGAGTACAAAAAGGATGAAAAACACCACTTCATGTCAATGAAATAAACAATCTCATAATTCATACTTTCTTGTAATGGTGTCTTTCAGACTTAAGTACCTCAAAACTAGAAGCCCGTTCTGCTTACAGGCAGAAACAGGCACAAAAGATTCAAGTGTCTCTTATTGCTTGAATTTTATCAAATTTTAGATTGAGCCATAAATGACATTCACTGCTGAATTTAACATTCTGCTTCTCCTGAAGTCAAAAGATGGTTCAAAAACTTTAAGATAATTGGGCAAACTTCTCCACATTAAGCCAAATGTGTTTAACAACCTTTTGTAAACATGATATAACAACAACTTAACATATTTTGGTAGGAAAAAAGTTAATGCTGTGTACTATCTCAGTGCTCCACTTACTGATCATTCCAACAAAACCTCTTAGGTGCTAAATAGATTTACTCACTGTTTATACTTTTTATAGAAGTATATACTTATACATGTAAATACTGTTAGCAAGACTGCAGATTAACACACACACAGCTCTTAGCAGAGGACTACATTTCACAGCTCTAGCAAGAATCACCAAAGTCATCAAGAGAAAATAAAATTGTTATTTTTCTTTAAAATAAAGTTCCTTAAGGAGCTACCTAGGGACCATAAACAGCATCATGAATCATGAAAGCCTGTAACCTGAATACATTCTCACAGCAGCTGATGCTCCACACTATTTGACATAAAACATTATTCAGGAGTTCTCTGAACAGCGTGGTTTCTTCTCAAATACCATCCCACCTGCTTTCATTGAGTCCAAAAAGTTTCCATTAATTCAGTAAGGACTACAGATAACCCAACATAGTCTCAGCCCCAAATTTATTTCATCACAAATGTAGAAAAACTTGGGAAATTCAAACAAGCACATCCCCTCAGTAATGCAAGCTACTACAAATACATTCACTCCATACTTCAGTACAAAGGTCTGTCAAACATCAAGACAGATGCCTCAGCCATTATCCAGAACAGACCCAAAATATACAAAAGTGCCATCCAAACCTTCTGTACAGATGTGGTAATAAACCAAGCCAAACTTTTGCCAAAAAACTACTCTTTTAGGACAAAATTAATCAGAGTCAGAGGAATGTTTCTAGGATTCCTGTTTATGAATGTAGATGGACTTCTAAAGACTCTACCAGTACTATATCAAATTAAACTCCAAATAAAATATATTTTAATGACCTTTTCTTCAGGATCTAAAAAAATCAACATCTTACTGCACATTTATGCAAAGAACACTGCAAAACCTAAAAAATCCTCCAATGTCTGCATTTCTCTACAAGACAAAGGCTGAGAGAAGAGTGATAAATATTCTTAACTACAGTTCTTGTATTTGACCAAAACATTATACAAACATTAAGCCAATTTAGTAATATTTTAAGGAAAAAAATTTAAAAAATAAGTTCTTTGAAGAACTTGGAAGGAAAAAATCCACTTGTCTAAAGAAGTCATCCAACACAGACAATGTTAGTGCTTTTACAGAAGTACAAGGCTGGTTCTGTTACCCAGTAGATCTGTTGCTAGTGCAAACAAGTTTTAACATCAATGAAACAAGGCATAAGAACAGACATGCATGAGGTTTTAGAAGTGCAGTTTACCAGAAGTCCGACAATTTTTGGTTTGCCTCGGTTTTTTTCCTAGTAGTTGCTAATAAGTTAAACCATATTTTCTGCATTACCTAGTTAGTAGTTTTTACAAAAGCCGATATGCATGATTACAGTATTTATCTATACATTCCTCTTACTCCAAGCTATCAGCAATTCTGAAAACATGGCTCACATTAAAATTTAATACTAACTTGTATCACTTCTTGTTAAGTAGCTTTAGCCAAAAATGAATGCTTATTTCTCAACTACCTGTGAAAGCGATACAATTACTAGTTTATTAACAGTATCAGTACAGTTGTATAAGTTACCCAACAAAAATAGCAACATGTCAAGTATCTTTTAAGATATTAGTTCCATTATTTCAAATGCTCTAGCAAAATTAATTTTTAAGCACCCTGAAAATTACAAAAAATTCAAGACATTTAAACATTCCCTAATGACTTAGTAAGCCTTGGAAAGTCAGTGTGTATGTCAGCTCTCCAGAACTATTCACAAACAAGAGAGACCTTTCACACTAAGGAGCTTGTTTCAAATCCCAGCACTGACAATCTGCCAGAATTGAAAACAGCGGGACATATAATAATTGGGTATCTGTTTGCATATTAATGACCAATATTCTAGCTGTAAAAATGAAACCATGTTATTTCAATCCCAATGGTAGATAAAGATATATGATGTTTGAAGACTGATAATTTTAGCAGCTGCAGAACAGCGCAAAGAGGGCAGACACCATACAGCATGCCAAAGCAGCCTTCTGACTGGCACTGCTGAAGATGACTTCAGAAGCTCATAAAACAGTCCTACATCATGACATATATTTCCTTTCTGCAAATCCAGACTGCTGGTTCTCACCGATACGCAGCTCTGCCAGTGCCAAATTAAAGAACTACACAGGATCACAGCAAACCTCTGCTTTCACCATTCTAGTCAGAAGGAGTAAACACAGTGAACACACACACACACACTTGTGTTTAGCTTCCAGAAACTAGGCTTTAAGAGTTGCATTTCTGCAGAGAGTGCCTCGCATTTGTGTAACGTGCTGACATTTCTATGGAGTATACCATAGAGTTTTCTCCTAATAGAGCTAGAAACTTCATCAATAAGCATTAAAACCAAACTAACATTAATTTGAAGAGAATCTAAACTTTATCTGTGAACAGTACACTTTCATTAAAACTTCATTAACAATATTAGACCTAGGCAGATAGCACAGAGTTTATTTTGTTATGGACTGGGGGAGGGGTGTCCTGTTTATGGCAAGTTTCACTGATATTTCCAGAGCTGAGACACAGATATATACCAAGGAATCGCCCTGTTCATTCCACAGCAAAACTTAAAGCTTATTAACCATCAGGAAAGTACCTGCCAACTACTATCATCTCTCTGACCACAAGTAATCACAACAGGAAAAAAGAAAATGAAGTTAGAGGCCTTCATATAGTATCTAAAGAAACCAATACCCTTAATTTTCCTTCTATGGCATTGAGACTATAAAGGCTATTAAAGCCAAATAAACAGTATTTTACCTTACCATAATTTTAGATATTATGAATGGTTTCAGAAGAACCAGTGGATGGATATAAGCAACAGCATTTGAGCAAGATTTTTGTAACTTCAGCAAATTCCTCTTTCATGGCTTTTTTTTAGTTATGACCAAGTGAGCAAATAGAGAAAAGGGCTTCCTTTCAGTCTGTAGAAACTACCATTCTCATTATGTTGCAACAGGTGTTCTTTCTCACTTAGAGGGAGTAATGTTAACTTGAAATAGGCATTTCACCTTTTCTGTGGAAAACGCACAACTGTCATTTGCTTCTAGCATAAACATCTTGTCCTACCACTAATTTAGTTTCGATGACATAAGGAAGGTCATCCTCTCCCTCTTTCCCATTTTTCATAATGCTGAGTAGGCAAAGAATGCACAATATTGTCTAAAGTGTTACTCAGCACACCAGAAAAGCCTGCATTTCACTGGACAAGGTACAAATTAATCTGTCAATAAGTGACTATGCTGGGGGTACAGAAACTGCTAGTTACTTTGAATTGCTTCCATGTATAGCCAAAGTATGCATCAAATTAAAACACAACCAAGACACTATGCATAATTTACAGAATAATATTGAGAATGAAAGAGTGCAAATGATGTAGGACCAAACAGTAAAACAGTAAGTCACTTAAAATAAGATCTATTGCTTTGAGTTGTATTTTTCACACATTAATGTAAATAACTATCAAACAAGTATTTGGAAATATTTTCAGTGAACTAAAAAGACCTGGATATTATAAACTAGATTCAGATTATCCTCCTGCAACTTCTCCCTCACTACATATTAAGAACCTGTGGTCACTAAAAGAAAAGCAAAAACTTTGCTAAAAACCACTAATACAGATGTGTAATAAAGTCCACTGATTCCTTTCACATGCTTATTCGCTTTCCAAACAGAGTAGAGGAATTCTCGGCATGAGCTGTTCTGGCTTTGTAATCCTGTAAGAGAAAGCAGTCACCACTTTCAGCCTTTCCAAATGCTCAGTTTATAACCAAATACGTCAAGTATCTTAACAAATCTTTCAGCTCTGTATGAAAATTCTTCTCAACAGTGCACACAGTAAGTGGAACAAAGACAACGCTTAGGGCTGCAAAGGTTTTTTGTTTTTCTCCTTAGGGGAGTGATTTTCTCCTTTTGAGTATTTTTCCCTCTGCAAATTAAGCCCATGATCTAAAAGTTAAAGAATTAGAAGGCTCAGATTTTTACATCAGACCTTCTTGCAAATATCTGCTTAGAAAAAAAGGGGAGTTTTGTTCCACATCATTCAAGTTTTCAAAAGAAAATAGTAACATTCGCTTTGCAAGGCAAATGGAATAAAGAGCTTGGTAACATCATTCCAAGTTTTGGAGAGCCAGAAAGGTAAGTTTAAAATTAAGAAAATGGGCCTTAAAGCTGTTGGAAGGTTCAATTAGTGTGGAGACAGAGCACAGCAAAGGTACTGCAACAGCTTAACTGGGGAACCAGAGTCAGATTAAGACTTGACAAATGGAAACAAAATGCCTCTTTCAACACAATAAGCCAGAACATCAATGTAGTTCCTTAAAATGCAGATAATTTAAATGAACTAATGTTTTCAGTCACATTATATCTGGGGGAAAAACAAAGCAATTTCATGTGACAGCAAAAAAGTAATCTATAGGAATTGTGACTAATCTTGGAAAACTATTTCCTTCCCAAAAGGCAAACTGATAAAAGGCAAGAACAGGTATTAATTGTGATATTTACACAATGATGCAGGTGATGCTCTTCAGCAACAGGATTTAGACAACTAACTCATTTCATGTAGGCCATTGGACAGATGGTCAGAACTTTCAATCACATCCAGCCTCATGGCAGTTCAAACTCATGACCAAGAGGTAAAAAGCTTTGTACACCATTAATAATCTCCATGCCATCTGTTCATTGTAAATGGAGACACTCTAGGACAATTCCCAACATATTTTTTACGGTAATATCTATTTCAAATCTTTCCAGAAGCTCACTAGTTACCCCATCAAGTTCTCCTCATTTGGCAAACACTAAATCTTCCTCATTTGAATTAGTTAAACCACACTAGTCATTTCTATTTAACAAACTTTAGCTGGCATAGCACCCTAAACCTGCATTGCCTTTTCCATTTCTCAGTTAAGTGGTATGTATTGCTCAAGAGCTTCTTCAGAATTTTAAAAAGCAGCACATCAAAATATATATCTTACAGGTGAGCGGAAGGAGTGTTTTGGTTTCACCTATCATACTAATGCAATACAAAAGCTAAACATTCTAAGTCAGAAAATTTTGCTGACCTCATAGGTGGGCTACATTTGAATGCACAAATTCTGAAAAAGCTTTAGCAGAAAAATAATTGAAATTAAACAATTGTGCCAATTATTCTGAAAAGCACACATGGACTTCAACTTCCTAGTCATGATGAGCTGACCTTGGCCAGCTGTCACCCACCTAGGTGCTCTCTTACTCTTCTCATCAATGGAAGAAAGGTAGAAGATAAGATGGAAAAGCTTGTGAGTCAAGAAAAAGACAGACAGATCCCTTACCAACTACCATCACAGGCAAAACAGACTTCACACAGGGAAAATTAATTTATTGCCAATTGAAATAGAGTTTTATAGTGAGAAATAAAGTCAAGAACTAAAACACCTTCCCAACTAACCGTACACCTTCTCTCCTTCATTCCTGGCTCCTCTCTCTCCCTGCACAGGGCAGACAGTAGTTTATGGTCAGTCCTCAGCTCCTCTCTGCCACTTAGCACTCCTCACTCATTTCCCCTGCTCCAGCATGGGCCCTTCCCAGAGGCTGCAGTCCTTGGAATAAATCTGCTCCAGTGTGGGCTCTCCATAGGCTGCCGTGTGGATATTTGCTCTGGCATGGTCCTCTCCACAGGTTGCCAGGGAATACCTCCCTCACTGCAGTCCCTCTAGGAGCTGCAGGGGAACCCCTGCTCTGGCACATGCATGACCTCCTCCCCCTCCTCCTGCTCTTACCTTGGTGTCTGCAGGACTCTCTCACATTTTTCCCCTTGCTGCCAGGCAGCATTTTGCCCTTCCTCACCCAGGCTTTCCCTGAGGTGCTGCCACGATGGCTCCAGGTCTCAGCCATGCCCTGCAGTTGGGTTGCTTGGAGCCAACTGGAACCAGCTGTGTTCAGCACAGAGACACCCCACAGCCCCCTGCCAGTACCTGCACCCTGTATAGCCGTTAAAATTCAGATGTCTGACATCATCCATTCAATCTAGACTTTTTTTTTCCTTTGTAAGATTTAAAACTCATCAAGATTTATTGGAAGTGCAGTGCTAGTTGTTTCCATTTTCCTGCTTTTTATTTCTCTCCAAGCTTCTACAGTAGTTAAGAAGTAGCTTGTCCCATGATGAGGAAAAGCTTTATGGCAATGCCACCTCTAAATCTGAAGCATCTCAGAACTATGAGATGCAAAACATTGTGTTGTTTATAAGCAAGCATGGCAGCCTGCCTCCACTGCTCCCGAGCAGCAGCCAGCACCCAGCCTGTCAGCTTCACTTCTCCAAACGACTCAAGGACATAAGCAAAGGGATTGCTTTAACATGCTAATTGGCTCTAACATGCAGAGGCTCCTTTGAACTGAATACTCTAGTAACCGAGGTTTTAACTCCACATAAGCCTTTTCCCTTCTGCTGGCAGTAATCTGAAGTCCTGATAAAGCAGGCAACAGAGCAAAGTGCCAAACTCGATGGATGCTGGCAAACTGATGCCAAGGCAGAGCTTTAAGGAACATGTGGCAGAGTATCACACCTAGGTCTGGACAACCATTCAAATGAGACAGGGTTCTCATGCTATGATTGCCTTTTGCTCTTTTCATCTCCTGTCATTCCTTGGAAAGTTATTTTTCAACATACCAAAATTGCTGAGAAATAACAAGCCACTTGAAGACCTGGCAGAAGCAAAAAAAAAAACCAACCCAAAACCATGCATCCTGTACAAAAAGGGTGAAAAACTCCCCACTGGGAAGCACCTGAGGGAAGTGACAAAGATGTTTTCTTCAATTTATATCAAAGAAAGCAAATTACCTCACTATGACCAAAATCAACTGTCCAGTATCAATCAACAACTTATGTAAAATGAATCTGAGGCCTGAAATATGCTTTGCCCCATGCCATCCAATAATACTCAACAGAAGGAAGGAAACTATAAAACAAGATCTTAAACATCAATGAAGACACTTGTTTCACAACTAACCTTACCAATTCTATGAGTAGAGCCCCTGATGTCCTTAGCCTTACAAACTCCTCAGAGATCACTGTTATTCAGACAGCCTGCATGGAACAACGAAGCCAACGCAGCCTTGCTTACATGGAATAGTGGTGGGGAGAAAAAGGTATTGCCAAAAGCAGGAGTGGTAGAACACTGAATTACAAGTCTGTTTGAAAACAATCATCAGCAATCTCACTTCCCATCTTCAAAAGGAATTTTCAGTCTCTAAAAGATTTTCAAACCACAGGTCCCATATCTAAACTTCCGCTCAAGAGTACAGCTGTATTTTGCATACAAATACAAATCAACTGCACATGGGAAGGTTCCAGTTAGTAATACAGATGATCAGAAAGCCACAAAGAAATACGGGGAACACATGAATCCAGAACAACATTAAAACTTTTTCAAGTATAGATAGATAGCTAGGAGTGCAAGAGCACGTCTGTGTAACACAACTAGTTGGCAGAAGAGGCCATGTAGACAACACTAGAACCCAAACTGTCAACAGTTTATTACAATCAGTTTTAGCAGCAAAATATATACTCTTGTCCTGGCACAAGCTTAATTCCAAGATGATGGGTACAGATGCGCATGAAAAAGTATCTTCACCAGCAAATCTTTAAGAGAAGACAAGTCACGAGGCTAAGCAGCCTCAAATGGAATGAAAGGAATGAAATAGGTACAAGACTGATGGCTTATACCACAGCCAGCTAGAGAAAAAAATGGCAGGAGACTATTTGATAAACTTACAGCAGTAACACTTTCACCAAAAGAAGGAGCAATAGACAAACAGTCAATACTAAACATGCCTGAATGTGAACCTCTTTTTAAATGCTGCATGTATTTGTGGGTCCTAAGCTTCTATGCTACGAATTAATTACAATTTGAAGAAAGTTACTTCTGGTAGCAACAGTCCTTTAGTTTTTCACCTGGCTTGGAGAACACGACCTAGCAGCTACTGTTGTTCTCTTCTTGGAAAGTATGTTTACACATCAGACAGGGCCCCATGATAGAAGCATCATACCACTTCAGAAAAGCCTGAACCCCTTTTGGTTTAAAACAAACAAACAAAACCAACAAACACATCATCACAAAAAAATCCATGCCAACAAAACCTCCCACATCCGTTTAAGTCTACATGTGTTACCTCTCCATTAGGATAATGTGACTATGTCCAGATGTTCCAATTCCTTCCATTACTCAGTAAGATACAACACAAAATCCTAGCTGCTATCCTGCTTAACACTGCTTTTAAGCAACTGAACATTTTTTTTATTTGTATCATGGCTGCAAATTCCAGCTCCCCAATCCTGCTCTTAGCCCAAGAATGAAGCAATACTATCATCACCCCTAGACTGAATAGCAAAAGGCAAAGTTCCTCTCAGGACAGCAATTTAAAAGCACAGAAGGAACACACTGATTGACTTGAGGAGATAATGCTCCATTATCAATGCACAGTGCAGCATATGCCACCCTGCTTCAGGGGAGATCATCGCATCCTTGCATCTACATGGGCTCATTTTCAGGCTGGGGCTGCACTCACTGCTGCAGTGTCTTTGTATATTGACAAGTCTGATGCCCAAAAAAAGTAAATGCTCTCAACAGATTTATAATCTGAACAAACTGATAGACTTGGACTTAAAAATAACACCATGATGTTCTAGGGAAAGATGCAAATCTAAATAAGACTAGTTTTGGACTGTGCCTGTATCATAGTCTTAAGGACTGGAATTACATGGCCTAACACCAGTCACTGAATTTAAAATAAGACTACAAACTATCACATAATGGATCGCAACATGAAGGAGATCAAACCAGGTGATTAAGTGTCCCCTTTCAGTCTGAAGCTCCATGCAGCTACACAGCTGGTTACTTAGACAGCACGGGTGGCTAAGGGAACTTGAAATGGGCCAGTCCCATCAAGCTGCAGACAAAACTTCCAGTATGCCAAATACCGTGGTAGGGATACTGTCCCAGTTTGAGCCAAGACTTCCTTGTTTTGGGAATGTGCCCAACAGAGTATCTGGATTATTTCATATAAGTTCCATAAACCCGGCATCACATTGGCTAAAAGGGCAGGTCAAAAGATTTCTTCTGACAGATGTTCCTTAAAACCTGCAGCCAGGAGGAGTCTCCTCCTCTTTGGACACCGGACAGCTTCGGAGAAAGAGCCACAGCGAGAGGGCTGGCTACCGTCCAGGCCGACAGCCTGCGGCCTGCCCCCCCACCCGGGGCCTAACTCAGAGCTGGTTCTGTCTATCGGCGCCCAGCTCTGCTGTGAATTGTTGTGGGACTCAGTCAGCATCTCTCTCTCGTATCGGGTAAGAGAAGAGCTATTTTTCACTCGGCAAGAATCTACCGCTGGATTCGGACACGGGGGAAGCTCACCTCGCTTCGCGTTCTGGCCACAAGGGCTTCTCCTTTTAATCGGCATCTGAAGAAGCTGCCACTTCGGTCCGGAGTGTCCTTGAATGTTTAACAGACACTGAAAAAGGTCTCCCTGCAAACTTGTTAAAATACTTCTCTAAGCTGTTAAAAACTTTTAATCACTTGGCCTGCCGCCATTTTGGATAGACACCATCTTCTGAGCCGCCATCCCGGCGTGACGTCCTCTCCTGGCCTGTGGCCAATCGGCCATAATTGTAGGTTTTTTTTCCTTTTCCTCCCTTTGCAGTGTTTTAACCCTTACTGTATTGTTTCCTGTTTTGCATTGAATATATAGTTGTGTGATATGATAGTACTTTAGAATTATTAAAAGTTTGTTTCAGTTTCCCATCCATATATTCCGAGATTTGAGTTTTGTTTCCCTTTCCCCTATATGAATAAGGGATTTAAGGAGCATTAGGGACCTTGAGTTCTACTCGGAAACTCAACCCCTAACAGGATACCCACTAGAATAAATAAAACTAATGTTTCCAGTGATTAATCTTTTCTAATTCAGATTTGGCAAATACTAAAGCACATTATACTGGACCACTAGCTAATCATTCCTGTCGCATATTTGCCAGATCTTCTAGAAACGTCCACTCCTCCCTCTCCATCCACCAACTGTGGGAAGAGACAGCAGTGATCTTTCATCATACACAGGAAGATGGGTGATGTCTACATGCAGAGTCTGACAGACACTGTCCTTACGTTCAGCAATCTAGTAACTACAACTACCGAACAACCAAGGGTTTTTGTTACTTGGAGACAAGGCTGCATAACAACTGTTCAGTCACAGGGTGAGGGTGCAGGAAACAAAGTGTGGTCATAGTGTCCACTCAAAATCTGTGGCACAAAGCATTACAAAAAACCCTATAGCTACAGTGTACAAAATCAACTTTTTCAAACAGAATTACAAGTAAAATTTAGGTCCAATTATATTCTTTTCAAATTCACATTAACATGTAATCTCAGGTTTTATTTTCTAAACTTGTATTTCCCAAATCTAACAACTGAAATGACATTTGAATTCCCATTTAAATTGGTCTATGCTTAATCTTGACCTGTTTAAGAAAAAAAAGAATTCCTAAGAACTACAGTAAAAGTGTGAAATATTGTCAACCAGCCAAAACGAAAGGCAAATAAACTACGTTCAAAAAAAACTTTAAATTTCATTTCATGTGACATAATGAACCTTCAAGCTATAAAATGCAATAGTAAGATTTTTCTGTAGAACAGCTACCTTAACACTCCATCTTACCCTAAAAAGGGTACTCTAATAGTGAGGAATCACACACAAAAATCCACCCTGTATTAGCAAGAGAAATTTTGCTACTCACTGGATGCTCCAAACTAAACCATTATAAACTACATATTGCATAGTCTCTAAATTCTCTTCAGATGATACAAAACTCTTGACACCCACTAGATGGAAACCAGAGACATCCCATTTAACATCTTTATCCATGACTTGGAAGAGGTTAGGAAGTGCCTTCTCATCAGGTTTTATGACAACACCAAACAGAGCTCATACCATTGGCACACTCAAGGACAGGGCTGACATTAGGGGTTTTTTAGAAAAAGTATTTGCAAATAAACATAACCAGGCCAACTTAAACTTCAGATTTCCCAAACCTTAAAATCAAAGTATTTTTTGTAATTAAACAGATTACAGTAGAAATATCTGCTTCAACTGGATGTTTTCCAAAGCATTTACAATTCAAATTTGGCTGGTTTATTTGAAAAAAAAGTAGAAATAATAAAATAAATACAAACCAGTAATCAGAGAAGAATATGACCAAGTCTTTACTTAGGCCTGAGCAAATGAAAAACTAATTTAACTGCAAGAAGCTATTAGCTGTGAAATAACATCTTCAGCTGATGTTTGAAGTTCAAAACTGTTAGCTGCCCTTTCCAGAGAAAAATTAAGTATTTCATCAAAATCTCCACAAACAGAAAGAAATTAAGTCTTATAAGGTGAAATGTAAGCCATTATTGTATTTCAAAAGTATTGAGATGGCAGATAATCCCCTTTCAGATGGAATCTTCTGTCCCCATTACGCTGTAATTTCACATCGACTTAAACATTGGAAGGTACTGAAGGAAGTAACCCCATCTCTCCCCGTATTCCCATATTGCTTATTTCTGCTGCTGTGCCACCTACACTCCTACTGATGGCCTCTGGACTGGGGAAGGGACCGAAACACAAAACAACCTAGAAGAATTATTTATTTTAATCCACAAATTTGTAAACCCTATGTCATTACACATATACCTTTTCTGGCCTTGTCATCAGAGAAGTAACCAAAATGTGTTCAGATAAAAGTATTTTTGAGTGTAAGGAGAAAAAAGGCAGCTTTATAGATAAAGTTTTCTTAAGAGTTCATGTTATATTTGAACTCAGGATATATTTGGATGGCATCTGGTCTTCCAATGAATATTAGAAAACAAGTAACAGAGTTTGTTTGGTTTTTTTTTTCACATTCAAAAATTAAAGCAAATATACAAAGTAGTCAATTTTCTCAACAAACATTTGATGCTCAAATATTTCAGTCACCATGCTTATACAGTCTAACAGATCCAAAACCAGTATCTTGAAATCAAAGAAACTATTGAAACAAATGTCAATGATTGGTTTAAAAACCTTCAGCTAAATATTCGAGCCAAAGGAAAGAATTGTAAAGTAACCTTGCAGTTAAATTCAGAGACACAATCTTCAAAAGAGAGTAACTTATATCACAATACCACAATGACAGCCAAGAAACAATGATTAATAAATATGAAATAATTTCATAAGATAATTTTTCTTCAAGTCAAAGACTGCCAGATTCTAAACTTAAGTACAAAAAAAACCTGAACCCTGTACCAAATTCAAATATGCATCCAAATGAGGCTCAGGGGCAACAAGAAACATATGTGTCATAATTACATAGTTACACTATTAGTACCTGTGAAAGTCTGAGATAAATATGATCTACAGCTCTCACTACAGAAATGAGGTAGTCTGAATTACTGCATGCCTTCATGCATATTCTGAATTGTACAAGGTTTTACTACACATGTACTGTAACACTCACCATTAAAGAGGAAAGTTTAATAAAGTTAGAGAAATACAAGAAAATATTTAAATGAAATATATACATAACTAAAATATAAATAATATATACATGTATAACTACACAAAAAACAAATATAGGTTCACTGAGCACTGACATAGATTTTACTCATTAGCAGAAATAATGACTACTATTGCTTTAAATCTGAAGGGTTTATAGAGAAAAAATATTTGGCAATATAATACAGTATTTTCAGAATCTCTATCTGATTATTAAAAAAATTTCCTTGAGACAGGATTCCTCTATAAGAGGGAAGAGGGTAGCTGATAGTAAAAAGGAGTAGATGATATAACAAAATAAGAGAATTCTTTGCATCTCAGTGCATAACAAAAGAAGTCATTCTTTCATTTTCTACTGAGGTTTTCTGAATCTTCCATTGGCCTTTTATCAGAATTTAATTTGGTAAATGACTGGTGGCAATGCTAGTTTAACCAGTTTTTGCTGCCAACAGAATCTTTAATAATTGGTACAGGTTAACTTCAAGCAGCAGAGAGAGCAATGCAAAGAAAAGCTCTGATGACTACATGAGGAAGAAAAATAAATGAAGGAAAGTAAGCCTGCTTTCTAAGTAATCCATTTTAAGTAATCCAACTTAAAGTTGGACAAAGATGTAGTGAGAAGGATGTGAATTGCAACAGGTAACTCGGTACTCAAAAGTAGAACTGTTTCTGGAACAGGTTAGTTTTTACAAGCAGGAACACCTTCCTTAAACTTGCTGTGAGTTTTGATGCTATTGTATATTTGCTCTAAAACATTTCTTTTCAGAATGTTTATTCTCAGTTTATGATTTATTCATTTCCTCTATTTCAGGCAAAATACTGTTGTTTCACAAATTCTGTCAAATGAGGCAAAGTGAACTTTTTTTAGTTATAGTTAATTCTTATGGCAGACTTGTGATGTTCTTCCAAACTTTTGTACTTTTCAAGAAGATCAACAATGAGCTAAACACATCACTCAATTTCCAAAGGTATCTACCCTAAAAAATGGTACTACTATGGGGTTATAGTAACCTAGACTGATTTATTACCTTTAAGAACAACATAAGAAGCTTGCTTAGTTTACAAGAAAAGATTAAGTTATTTTTAGCTTGCAATCCCACAAAATTAAACCTGGATATTCAGTTCGCAGCATTCTGCATTATTCATGGTAAAGAGCTCTTACAGATAAATTGCTTTCCTGCTACCACCTGTGAAACCTTACTCTACAAGGAGCTGCTTCAAACTCAACTCAATAGGCACACCAGTGTTGCTCACATTCAGCTGTTAACAGACATAGCTTTTAGTCAGCAGAGAGAGCAGCATCACAGAAGGGATGGAAGAATCTTGCTACCAATATGAAGTAGCAAATTCTTCCTGAAATGAAGTAGACCTAGTTAGGCCTTACAGAATTCAGGCAAAAGTTCTATAAGCTAAACACTAAAAATATAGGAAACAGGTAAAAAGGAACTTCATTTCTCAGTTTGTCTTTCATGGCTTTAATTACCTTTAATTCTACATTAATTCAATTACTGATACATTTGCACATCTAAGCTCCTTAAGGTAGCACACTTGCATGTTTTAAGCAGCAGCAACCTTTCCTTTGCACCTGCACACTCTCTCTAGCATTTCTGAGCATGCACCCATTATGACACAGAACCCATGCTTTTTTTTTTAATTACCACAAAACACAAAGTTATTATTTTAACTATGCCCTGTCAACTTTTACAACAAATTTAAACCAGTCAAGCCTATAACAGATTTTTTACAAGTAAGCATCAGCAAACTATTTGCTCTAACTGTGAGCTTTGCCCACTTGAACACATGGACAACAGTGAACCCAAAGCTGTAACTCTTGTTGAGAGACAGTATGCATCAGCTTAAACAAGCATCACTTACAGCTGTATTTAAGAACAGAAAACATCTGTCTCATGTCTGCCCATAATATATCATGAAACTACATTAACCAATACACTATGACGCATAGCACAGAATAATTCAAGTTCCATAGCATATCAATTAAAAATATTAGTGCTGAGTTTTAAGCTACTGAAACCCTTGCCAGTGTCTTTATAACAAGTAAAACAGTCCTTGCACTGCACTGTCAGAATGGGCCTAGGTAAGACTGGATGTTATGTAGGTTGTATGAGTGCCTCTGCTCACCTGTTCTCAATAACAGAAGTGGTTGAACTTGTTATTCTCCACTCAGCTAATAAGACTTCATGAATCACACCTGCCTGCTTGTGCTTTTTCCCACATCAGGTGGGCATGTCTCACCAATGCCTAGAACCTTGAACCTTTTTTCTAACTACTAATCTTTTCAGAGGTTTCACGCAAAGCTTAGAAAAAGCTAAACCAAAAAGAAAAAAAAATAGCAATTCACATCTAAAATATAATTGTTTTCACCAAATTATCAGAAGAGTCTTTTCATTAATCACTCTCTACAACTACCTGAAAGGACATTGTAGCAAGGTGGGGGCTGGTCTGTTCTCCCAAGTAACAATTGATAGGGCAAGAGGAAATGGCCTTAAGCTGCACCAGAGAAGGTTTAGGAAGGACTTAGGAAAAATTTCTTTACAGAGAGGGTTGTGAAGCACTGCAACAGGCTGCCCAGAAAAGTGGTGGGGTCACCATCCCTCAAAGTATTTAAAAAACACACAGATGTTGTGCACAGGGACATGGTTATTGATGGACTTGACAGTGCTGGGTTAATAGTTGGACTTGTTGATTTTAAAGGTCTCTTCCAGCCAAAACAATTCTGTGATTTATGTTACATCCAAAAGCTGCAAAAAAAGGCAATGAAAGGAAGAAAAAAAGACCCCAAAATCAATAAACTCATGGCTAGTACTCCTTCAAAAGAAAGGGTATTTGATACATTTTCAGTTAAATTTCTGCAAAGAATAAGATCATTTGTAACAATGCCAAAGTTATTATAAGATCTGCATAGAAGGCTTCCATACTGCAAATTAAAAGCATGCTAAACTTCAGTATCTGCAGCTTGCAGGTGAGAAAATGAGGAAGACAGACTAATCAGATCACAAGAATACTATGCCACTGCTCCTTATTATATCACTACTTTCAAAAAAAGGGATAAAAAACCACTTGCTCTTAGGTGCATCTTCTTTGATAACTAGAAGAAACAATCTTTAGTACTAGTACAGTTACTTTACATCTTAAGCCTTCAATCCATAAAACTCACTCACCTCACTGTCAGGGAGCAGCAAGAGCAGGGCTACTCCACAATCAAGGAGGGAGCCACTGACGAATCCAGCAAAGTACAGCCTTGATGTATCTAAGCAGGGGAAGCAGAGCCACAAGGTGACAGTAATGGGTCTCACCAACAGACCCCAGCGAGCAGCAGGCGAAGAAGTAAGCCAAGGTTTGTCTAGGAAATCCCACTGACAATCCAGGACCAGCCAGGAGCAGGGCTGAAAACAGACTCACTTAGAGCAGGATCAGGTGCCCGGCTTGAGCTTAAATGGAGCTCCAGGGCTCATGCGCAGAGTGTGGGCTGAGGTCCCAGATGATGCTCGTCAGGACAATTAAGGCCTATTAGCACCCTGGGGGCCTGGACACTCAGCACATTTTTTTTTATTCAACTCACCACAAACTGAAAGTCAGTTTTCACAGAATTTGTTAAAATGGGTACTTTTGTGTTCCACGAGGTTTAATTCATTTTGGACTAAAGTGCTATTTAAATACTTGAACAAGCTTTAAGCAGCTGAACTGCAAGACTTAGCACTGAAAGAAATGTTTTAGATACATCTTTCATAGTCTTATATTAACAATATTCTTTTTTTTTTTATGGCTGTTGTGCTTATTTTCAAAGAGCACTGCATAAAAATAAGGATACTTGTCCAAAAAAAAACCTGAAATGAAGCTCAAAAGAGTTCATCTTTGCAGACAGTATAGAGACAAAAAAAACCCCAACCAATATGAAAGGTCCAAAACAAATTAATATCATTTACCAAATATGATTTGAGAATGCACAAAAACATGCTTGGCAGCAGAGTAAGCTATGATAGCAGAAACAAGTCATTCTCCAAAATAGCACAAATGAGAAGAAGGAAGCATCACAAAATTTGGGGGGTTAAAGGTAACAGTAAGACAGACCAAAGAACATTTGTGGAATAAGTAATAAAAAATAATAGTAAATCCTTTTCCAAGCCCAATGGGAGCAGGAAACATGCCACAAAGTACGTAGCACTTTCTGGGGAGTGATGTATAAGAACACGTGCAGGAGCTAAGTCACTAGCTGTCATTAAGGAAGGGAGCTCCCCATGCTGATGCTCTACTTCATGAGGGACTCAGAGAGTTGGACTCAAACCTTCACAGAGAAGGCTGTGAAACAAACACACAAAATGAACATTAACAAATAAGCAGTACCAGATGATTTCCATCCAAGAGCTCCAGGATGAACTCAAGCATAAAATAGCTAAACTACTAATTATAGCATGACATTAAAGGACAAAATATGTCTACATTGAGTCCTAAAAGCTCTTCTGAATATTCTGTGTAAAACTTACAGCTCTGTTAACTTGATCTATTTATTTGAGTACATTAGTAGAAACTGTAACTAAGAACAGGTTAGCAGGCTTGAGGATTAAACTGACATTCTGCATAAGAATCAATGTCGATTTTGTAAAGGGGACTGATACCTCACAAAGCTATTGGAGCCTTGTAAGGTGACAAAAAGCCATGGACAGGGGTCTACCCTGAAGTGCAAAACAGCCCTTACGAAGATTCTTAAGGAAACAAAGCTGCAACAAGGACAGCATGAGGAAAAACCTGGCCAATACAGAGGTCAGTAGCACACAGTTTACAGCAGACAGAAGTTCACTGGTGGAACTCTGCCAGGATTGGTACTGAAATCAGAGATGTTCAATTAAAAGCTCTAGATGGTCTATTATGACATTATCTCAAAAAAAAAGATGAAAAGGAAAGTCACCAAGTTTGCTGATAATACTTAGCTACTGAAGGTGATAAAATGACTGAATAAGACCGAACACCTAATTAAAGAGGAGCCATCACTTGTTACACAGGAAGTATTTCAATCATAATTTATTGGAGACTGAGATATTATTCCAGGGAGGTTTCACCGAAGATGTACACCTTGCTCTTACTTTCCTTTTGGCATCTTTTTTTTGACTACTGTTGTGAGTACAACCAGTCTTAGATTCTGTGGATAAAACAGCTACAGATTATAACTAGGAATTCGTATCAGCTGGAGCAGCATGAATTCCCAAGTGACTAAGCCATTAAGTTCAGCTAGAAACACGCATGCTGTTTTAACAAAACATATATTTAATAAAGAAAAAAGAAAAGTGTCACACTGGGTGAGGCAGGCACCTAACTGCACTGAGACTCCGCTTTTGCAACACATACAGAACTTCAAATTACTCACATCATTTGGCTCTTTATCCAACACGTTTAGACTCAGTTTACACAGTATAAACTAGCAGAGAGGTCACACTAGAATAATGGAGGCAGTTGTTACAGCTAGGATATTTACACAACTGTTTCTGCTGTATTATTTTGTGACAGTTCGACACTGTGAAGATGACTGCTTCTGTGTTGCTTGAACTGTCTGTGATAACAACCTCTGTCTGATCTCTGCACAGTCAGCACATCATGAACTTTCCTTTTTAAAGTAGATTTTTTCTTTCCTTCATTGGTCACTAAGATTAGGTAATTGCAGCACATATTTCACTATGTTACACCTTAAGCCTGTGGGAACAGACTAAAGCTAGTAAATTAGGTAGCAGACTACTTTTTAAGAATTGTATTTAGCCAAGAATATATGAATGTTCCGATCAGCACCAGCAATTAATAATGGATCCTCAAGGCAGCCTCAACCATATTTTTCAGTTTAAAAAAACCCAAAACACAAACCTTACGTTGGTTGAGATCTGTCCCTCCAACACAATATACTCCTTGCCATGCAATACTTTACAGCTGCCACATTAAATCTGCATTCAAAATTACTTTCCTATCTACAAAGTGGAAAAAACAGTTGTTTAAAAAAAAAAAATTAAAAATAATTAAATTAAAAAAAAAAGGTTCCATTGCAGTTCCATACATTTGATCCGTACACTGGGCAAAACAGCAGGACCCATAACAGAGAATAGAATTAGCAGAATGTGTGGATAAATATGATTAATATTGGAAGAGTCAACCCGGCTTTTTTGAAGAGAAGCCTGGAAACATATTGCAGTTTTGTAAGGAACAACAAGCACATGGCTAATGATGTTCCATCTAAGGAATTCACAAAGATTTCCAAAAGGCTTTCAAAGCAAGCCAAAATCATTCACTATGGTTTTTGCATTTGCTTTGTTTTGAAAGGAAATCAGGCAACACCTGAGATACCAAGAAAGGTATAAGCCATAGATTGTAAATCCTTGAAATTAATTTCAAAACATGTATAAAAGGTCAGTCAGGAGCAGTCAACATAGAGTTACAAAAAGCAGATCATGCTTGACCAACCTGATTTCCCCTGTGACAGAATGGCTGTCTATGCAGATAAGGACAGCGTAATGAATGTAATAGACACTGACTTCTGGAAAGCTTTTGTCCATCTCACAGCATTCCGATTTTAAAGCTGAGGAAGCCTTCCAGTCCACAAGCAAAAACACTGAATGAAGTGACTCACAAGAGATTCCTCTGGCACTATGAATACAGCACAGAGGCATGGACAGTATTCTGTACTGTTTGAACAATGTATTTATTTCATTAGATCAACATAAAAACATCCTGAACTTTAAATATATACTATAAAGAAGCAGAGTGGCTCAATGGTAAAAAGCATGCACAACACAGAGAGAAAACCAAAGAACTAGGTATTAATTTGAGCATTAAAAGGCAGCTACAGAATAGCAATCGAGTTCAGGATTTAGATTAACAGTCATTATCTATCTCTCTGTCTCCTGCCTAAAATCCTTCTTTTCACTTATTAGCAAGATCTGCTTAGGAAACCTACATGAAGTGGAGGTAGTTCAGTGATGCCCAGTTTGGTGACACTTTCTGTTTGTTTGTTTGAAGTGTTCCCTAATTCTCTGGAGTTAAGCAAGAACATGCTTGGTTGGCTCCTTTTGACAATTCACATGAACCAAGAAAGCGTCAGGGAGAATGGTGGCTAGGAAGCCAACGACATCAAATAGTAAGCAACCTGATTACCAATCTTTAATAAAGGTTAAAAACAATGGATCAGGAGGGCATATTTGTCAAAACAAAGTGTTCAAAACAAAGTGTTTTGACAGATCTGAAATACGTTTTCTTTTAAGAATTTGTCTCTTGGGCATTTTCCATTTTCATCTGGAATGGAAAAAATACAAACAACACTTTCCCACAGGACAAAAAAAAAAAAAAAGTAAGCTTTGGCTAAGCCTCTAATCAAATTACTCAGCAATTAAGAAAAAAACCACTATATCTGATGTCTTCCATCTCCTACTTCACCACTGTCAAAAGGAAGCTAGAAGGAACCATACCGGTATTCCCAGAAGAGAAATTATCTGTACCACTTGCCCAGCAGTCCCTCTGAAGCTGCATTTCAAGCACTTTCATTGATCCCAATTGTCTAGACAAACTGGTGTACTGGTGTCTGATAGCCAATTCCCCCATGTCTTTCTTCTCATAGTTGTTTTACTTTGTTTTCATGTAAGTTAATTGTTTACACACAATATTGGCCTTTTCTAGTATTAAGCACAGTTCCTACTTTCATAGCTAAATAGAGTTGTTCTAGGCTGTGCCAAGAAGCTACAGTACGCTATTCGGGTAAATTAGAACAAACAGGAACATATGTCATCACATAAAATGCAGCACTAATTCATTTTTCATGACTGGAAAAATGTAATTATAGAGCATTTCTAATATAAAAGACTTTGCTGCGTAAACTTAACAAACATTTTGCAAGTTCCAACTAATTAAAAAAATGTTTTAAAAGTGAATGGTTTTAGAATGCTGTATGAATTAAGGATGTGAGAAGAGTGACAGAATACTCATTCATACTTATTTTTAATCAACCAACTGGGATACAAAGATATTGTTTATGAGGTTTCTGAATATATCAAGATCAAAGGGAGTGACATAAAATAAATGAAAAAATAAATATAATTCTAAAGCCATTTCAATAAATTACTGGAAGTCACCAGTATGAATACCTAACAAGACTAGAATTAAGATTCAGCTAAATTATCTTAATTGAAACATAAATCCTTACTGACAATTAAATACTCTTTGCTGAAAACATAAGAAACTGAACAATAATGGAAATACACTTGGAATCAATCCTCTTGAGTTTAGTTTGGAAGCCCATTGACTGCTTCTTTTATCTAAATGCCTTGGCTAGAGAGGGGGTTTTTGTAACTAGCAGTCTAGAAGACTCGATATGGCAAGAAAAGGAAGACTAATTCCTAAAAGTGGGAATTTCTTCCACTCAAAGGAAGTTCATATGAACTCTTCTTTCTCCCTCACTTAAGCAGTTGCAGCTCAACATCTTTCCACTGTGCCCAAACCAGGGTGAACAGCTAACCTGTACAGAATGCAGGTATGGAACCATGAAGATTTTCACAGAAATGAAATCTCACTTAAAACTGTTCTGTTATTTTTAGGCTGCTAGTATCTATTAAAGAAATACCTCTACAAATAAATTTATCAGAACTACTATATTCAAACGAGTTAATCATGCAATAACATAAGCCTGGAACATTCACTTTGGTGGTAATGAGAAAAGGATTGTACTCTTAGGGCAGGCTATATGGAGAATTAATTAACACATCACAGCTGGGGACTGAATTTTCAAATGCCATTCAGAACTGCCAATACTATCGTTCCTAATTTCTCTTGTTGTTTCTCTCATTGTACTAGTATTACATGAGGTTTGCACTGAGCTGAGACAATTCTTTATTCTAGCAGCCCCGAGTAATCGTAACACTTTACTTGGCAGGTATTAGCTTTTTCAGAAAAAAAGGAAATAAAACAAATCTGGAGACTGTATAATTTGGAGAAAACTATGAAGGCAAGCCAAAAAACTTCAGAAATTATGAAGAACTTCTTAATTTCAAATAAAAGAAAACTGTTAAAACTTGCAAAAGCCATCTTTAATAGAGTCGGATAAACTATAGTACTTCAAAGCAATGACACTCAGCATCTACACTGCAATTACTTCACAGTGTGGAGTCCAAGTCAACTGTAAGGGTCCAGTTCGTATAAAGCATTCACAGAAAAGAACAATTTAAGAGCAGAGAATACAATTTAAACATACTGAGCAGGAAAATAGGCAAGCTGGATGACAGCGAACATTCCACAGGTCTCAGACGTTTAAGTATCTAAGTTAAGAATCTAACTGTCAGATAACAGGTCTGAAATTTGCCATCACTAGAAATGGAATTGTAAAAGGAAGAACCATCTTGTCTTTCAGAAGACCACCAGGGAAAGCCGAAGGGAAGAGGGTATTGCTGATCCACTACCATTTAAGCACGATGCACAGAATCCCAAAAGCACAGTGGTTTGAAAAATCAAAAACCGGTGGAGTACTGACTCACTACCCAGACAGAAGAGTTCTAATACATCCTGTCTCACCAAGGGAACATTGAGCTTTTGTAACAAGTGAAAGAAGTTATTTTACTTCACAATCTTCCTTCCTAGCAAACATTTTATAACCACATGGACTGGAGAGGGAATTCATGAAGCAGTATTCTTCAAGCCCTCTGGTTCAAGGGCTTATCTGAGATCTGTGACATCTATCTATCAATCAGCCCCTGAAGACTTAGGTGGGAGTCTGTTCTCTGATTTGGCATTAAAGAGAGGCTGAGTTACCCAAGTGGTGGTCCTTTTCCACGTATTATGAGAGATCTCTTGGAAGTTTATTTAGTACACATGATTTTTAGTCATATCTAGATTCATAAACAAGTAACTAAAAATCATCTTTCAGATACCTTACTTCCTATATAAGTGTCATTCTGGGAATCTGGCCTTTGGTTTCTTGCCCAAAAAGAGAAGACAGCAGCTGAAACCAAAAGTATACTCATAATTTCCTGATGGCTTTCATCTGTCAAAAAAGATATTTATCAAACCCAACAGTCGAGAATTTCTACAATATCATGTAGTGAGATACTGGAAGATGTTGGTTATAATCCTCCCCTCTACACTAATTTTTCAGAAAAGTAAATAGTAGTAAATAGAGTTTACATAGTGACTTAGCACTCATTCATATACTTCAGAAAAAGACTGATTGTGACAGCAAATTATTAGTCTCCAAAGCCAAAATGCATGGGTAATGCAGAAAATACAGCAAAAAACACGGATTCCTGTTTTCCCTTAGGAAGAACCCCAATGTCATACTTTTAGAACTCACTTGCCCTCCATCAAACTAGATACTCTGTTACTGCACTCCAGTCCTTTTCTCCTCATGTCAGCTCAGAAATAAACTCAAAATATTGGAGGGTAGTGGGGGAACCAATAAACAAAATAGAGATACTTAAGAGCCACTTTATTTTACAATCTATGAAGCCAAACCACAAGGGAGCTGTCCAGCTGGGCTTCCCTCCCCTACTCTTTTCTCTTAGAAAACTCTTTAGTTCTTTGAGCTTCTAAAACTACAGGTCATTAGAAAAAGTGAATGATCATTGAAGTTACTAAATAAGAAACCTTAACAATCAGTGAAACAGAGCTTTGGACTTAATTTACTTTAATGGCGAATACAGACCATACAGATACTAATACACAAAACCTCAGTTCTTACCCTTCTGTAAAAACAAGAAATATCTTTGTGATATATTACAGAAAAAACACTTTTTGTAGCTACAGCAATGTTAATTTCTTTCAGACAATAATGTAAAAAATGTAATATAAATTATATTCCACTTTGGAAAGACAGATTAGCGTCTCATTTTACACAGTTGTAATATGTTGCATTTTCAATATTGATTCTTAAATATTTGAGCTAGTTATTTTCTAACTGAATTCTGGAACATGCTAAATACTATAAAAATGTCTCGGAGGTGATTAACCTTTTATGAAATCAAAAATTTCAGGGCACACTAACTGGGGAGGTTACCTTCCACTGCCTGCAACTTCAGGACACACTGCCATCACGTCACAATTTTGTAATGACTTCGGTGAACAGGCAGGGAATAGCCTTTCTGTGCCCAGGTTTCCATGGCTCCTTCCTCTGGAACAGGGAGCCTGAACGCACTTTGGAGCACGGGCTTCAAGGAGTGCCTCTGCCCAAGAGCACATGAAAGCTCTGAGCTGGAGCCTGGTCTATGAATGCTTCCAGCTCCTGGCTGAAGACCTGGGAGCTTTCTAGAGAAGAGATAACTATGAGCAAACTGCCTGTAAAATCTACAAACTCTTCAGCGTATCGGCTTTGTCCCATCTGCTGCACAACTGCCATGCATTAAAATACTGACTGTTCTGAGCAATGTGAAGCAGACAACAGCGTGAATTTCCATCAGCAATTTATGATCACCTACAGGTTTGGGTTTTTGTGGGGGTTTTTGGTTGGATGGTTTGTTGAGGTTTATTGTTGGGTTTTCATTTGGTTTTGGTTTTTTGGGAGGTTTTTTAAGGTATTTTCCATAATATTTTTTCAATTATTGTTGGGGTTTTTAATCCTGAAACTAAACATGGGAAAAATTGTTAACCGTGAATTGGAAAACCAAAATGAAAATAAAAAACTTTTAAAATCAGCTCTTTACAGTTTTTTTCTCATACTTCCTGTGAATTAGAAATAAAGAACTGACCTGAAACTAGCACCCAAGGCCTCTGATGAGACACAGTTACATAGTTCAAAACGAATAATTCTTTTCACAGAAGAAAATAATTTTTCTTGTGTAAGAAATTTTTGCCTTTTCCCCAATCTCTCGAGATGAAGACAGGAAACTTTTTTTCACCCCTTCTCTGACTGCACTCTCTGTACTTGGACCTTTAGCGTGGCACCTTTTTGGACCAGGACATGGAAGCCTTTCTGGTCTGGGTGGAAAATGGACAGCATGTTATCCATAAAACCTGTCTGCATCCTAAATGACTCTCTGCCGCGCTTTATCCAAAAGAGATTAATAAGACAGATTTCCTCTCTGTCGGCTGCTCTGTGTGTTTGTGTTCCGTGCTGAAATCATGAAGAGCTTCAGGGCAGAATTAATAAAAACTAGATCCCAATTTTTCTTCCATTTGTTCCTGGAAACTATGTTGATATATTACATTAAATTTCATTAGTAAAAGGAACAATTTAGGATATATTAAATATCTTGATTACTATTACTTTTTAAATATCTTGTACACTTAATCTAAGATGCAGTTCAACTCTGCACCCCCCTCCACCCCCACCACCCCCACCCCCCCAAGAATTCTAATAATAGCTACACATACTCATGAAACTTTTAATACAGAAAGCATAAGAATAAGGGACTGGTAAGGAGTCTTCCATTGGGAAGACTCCAGAATTTTAACTTTGCTCATTGAATGGCATAAGCATTCAATCCATCAACTGAAAAGATGAAGTAATGAATCCATACTACACAAAAAGATAAAAATCCAGAATCTTGGGAAAGTGAGATGAGAGGGAAGGAGAACTATAGTCATATTTCTAAGTTCATAGAGCACAGAATTGCAGAGTTCAAGCTGAAGTGATGGCTTATCCTTTCCACAACAGATTTGCAAGATCAGATTTAAATCTGCTTTACAGCTTTCTGCAAGGACTCCCAATGCCCAGTGGCAGCCGGAAGGTGCAGCTGGGATTCTTTGCACATCTCCTCACTGCAGGGATTCTCAAGACCTCCAGTCTTCTCAGGTGTTCTAACTTTACAGCTCCTAAAACAGGTACTGTGGGAATAGGTATTTACAGCCATTCTTTTTCTTACAAGATACTTTTTTCCCAAAGACATTTTGGATTTTATTTAGTAAAGATTATCAAGTATCACAGGCATTTTGTCTATTCCCAGAAACAGCTTTGTCAACTTTGTCATTTCCAAACAGGTTCCTTGCAGCCCAAGAGTGAAATTCAATAAATCAATCTATAATCTTGAAGCTCATCCACGTTAGTGAGCACTTCAGTAATCAAATATTATGCATGGGTTTCACTAACATTATTTACTTTGATGTTTAAGTCTGTAATGTTAAAAAAGATATTAAATTCTCCTCAGGATAAAAAAACACATATACTGCACTTCTTATTTTTATAAACATGCCAGCACTACTCTCGTATTTAACATACTTGTATTACTTTACACAGAAAAACATCTGTCCTTTAATTCCCCACTCTCAGCACACTTTCAAATAATTCCAACTGCACAGCTCTCCAAACCTATTTTCTCCAAGCTTGATGGTAATCTTAAGTCCAGGACAATGTTTCTTTTCTACATCACATTTGGGCCCCAAATATAAACAAATTTCTTCGGAAAATGTGCTCTTTGATAAAGGAACTAGCTAGAAGAAAAGTAATGCTAAATAAATTACAATTTCTATTTCAACAGTAGACACGTCCAACCATTACAGGCATTAAAAATCCATTAAAAAAAACCCAACAAAACCTACCCAACTAAATTTAGTCCAACAACAGACCTATTTAGATATCCAGTATGCAAAACCTATTTGCTACGACATCAGACATATGCAGAAATAATAGCATTCTTTCCCTTTAGTTTGCAAAATGAACAGCCTTGGATATGAAAACACACACTTGTCAGGATGATCTCCCCAGTGTGAATGCCAGTTTTGTGGAACTCTGTATGCACTGAAGAATGTAAAGCAGTTTTTCAGGATCAAGAGAGTTTTCAAGGCAAAAAGCTCTATTTACCTCATTGAATTAAAGAATAAAGAATACAAATACATTAACACAGCAAGAAAATCCACATTACATCTGTTTTCAGTAGATTTGACTAATGTATAGCCCATTTCTACACCTAGACATTCTCCATTTTTATTGAATAAATAAATAGCAGATTAAACAGAACCCTGCTTAGATTTGCATTGCCATAGGAAAAACAACCAAAAAAACAACCCAAAACTGCAGAAGTAATGATGAAGTGAGAAAAACTACCAAGAAGTTAAGTTGCTAGGATACTGAGCACTAATGTGAAATCAGATACAGCAATTAAAGTAAAACTATACTTTCAGGATGTAAGAACAAAACCACCCATTAGTCTGAACTAAGTAATTAAATGGAATATTGAAAACAGAAGTAAATGAAAGAAAGCAGTTCAAAATACTACATAGTCAATTTGGTATCAAAAGCTTGAAAGGTCAATTGATACACCAGAACAAAGACAGAAATCAATTTGACAGTAGCAAGGACAGATTAGAGCCTACACTGTCACTTACACCGTATTTTGGAAAGTTGTAGTTCAAAAACTTTCTCGATGTTACCGAGAGGCTAGTGGTGGCACAGAACAGTAGAAGCTATGTGCTCAAACCACCCATAAAAAAAAAAACCCAACAAAACTGTCTTGGCATCTACCTGCAAAATTACTGTAGGACATTTCCAGTAGAGCTGCATGGATAATAACAAAATAGTCCACCAGAAAAATTCTGTAATAGGAAGAAGTCAGTCCCTGCTTCATCAGAATTTTAATTCCCACTTATTTTGGAAATTAAACTTAGCTTAGATCTCTAAATCAGTACTCAGATTTCCCTCCATCTTATTATGGTATTTAAGAGTACCCAAACTCTGCTTCTTTATCAGTACCAAACTAATATTAATTCAGCAATGAATCTGGATACAGCTATATGAGGTATAGAACAACTATGAGAACTTTCAGTAAATTCCCAAGGTATCAATACATTTATTAATATTTTACATAATACTTTTTATTTCCAACATATTTCATAATCTCAATCAATCATTCTCAGACTACACGTTAAGACATGATTCCTGTTTTGTTTGGGAAAAAAATGAGTATTTTCAAAATGAGGAAGTCCTCAAAAGCAAGGCTTCTTTGCTTCACTTCAGTCTCCCATTTTTTTCTCCACTTGTATCTTGGCCTATATGGTAGAAGTGAGAGATCTAACTCTTTGGGAATTGGATCAAAGAAACTGATTTGTATACAAAACCTCAAGTTTTATTGTATACAAAGTTTTTATTTGTATACAAAGCCTCTGCAAAGTGTGCCTTTCAGTGAGCTTTTATCTGCTTAAATACTATAGCTATGCAAGAAGAAATTCCTCAAAAGAGTGACACTAATTAAGAACAAAACCCAAAATAAATCAGTAAAAGTAAGGGAAATATTGAAATACAGAACTTGCTTCAACTTGTAGATGAAACAAGCACGTTGGTTTAAAGTAGTCTTTTTTTTCTAGACTCTAGTAGCATCAAGCTTGCCTTTGTATGAATATGCAAATTATTCTTGCCACATTTTCAGGATTTACAAATTCAGCCACAATGCAACAATAAATCCTTGACATATTTCTCTAGGCACCTATGATTTCTTTAGGTTATGGAAACACTGACTTCTGCATCCCAGGCATCCTAAATCTACAAGTTTCATATTTTCATTAGCTTAACTGAATTGATTTATCTGTATTTTCCATTTTATTTGACCCACTGATAGAGAGTTGAAGAAGTTTCAAGAGTGGTGACTCAAAATCTTGAAAGCTTCAACTGAAAACCCTAAATACAAAAGCTAGGTGTCCAAGATCATCTACAACTCCAGTGGCCCAATAACAAAGATAATAGTGCTCATTGTCAATACCCTAAATATACAGGTAATACTTTGAAGAACTATTACAAGTTTTAACTTCAGAAGGGAACTTCCTGCCTTGACTCTTTCAAGCAATTTTTTGGAAAGACTTGTTTACACAAGACGCATCTCTTCACTCCAGTTTCACTGTGATTGTGTCTGAAACATACAAATACCAAGAAACAAATTGGGTTCATCTTTCTCCTTACTTCATAAACACTACAATTCAATATCGCTGCATTTAAATTCCAATACTCAAAATCTTACAGAGAATAAGTTCAATATGTGAAATTTTCTATCCCTCCATGAAAATTATCTTTTATGAAATCTATGGTCCATTGAAACAATAAACTATCCAGACATAAAAAAAGTTTGTGAACTTGACAAAAAAAAATAAGGGGCTTACTTTCCAGTAAGATGTGACTACAGAAATCACTACCTTTCCACTAAAACTCATGATACAGCTAAGCACTTGAAGCACCTACATTATCACACCCTTCTTCAATGAAGTACATAAACCTTTACTCCTTCCACGTTATCCAAAACTGTCTAGAAGCTCAGCCACTGCATGTAAAACTCAAGTTACTGGTGTACATTTTCTACAGCTGTTTCACCTGTGCATCAAAACAATACACATTCCTCAATATACACAAACGTACAGCATACAGAAATCATTAAACCATTGGCCCTACAGACCAAATAAAATATTCTACTTGGAAAACTCAGACGTTTTCATAAAGAGAACCACAGATGAAAGAGAAGACACTGAAGAGATCTGTCACAGTAAGGGACAGCATACAGGCTACAAAGTGGGCAAATACCGACTACTGTTTGACTACGCACATCTAGAGCTATGGTCTACGTATAGAGTGCTGGCCTATGAAGGCTGGAAAGAGGTATTCATACAAGTCAAATTCTGGCAGCAGTTTATTCAAAACCATTATGGCAGACATTCTGATCTAAGCCTTTTCAGATACATATGGTTTATCTTTTTATTTAGCTAGGTATTTCATGATATATACACAATTCTTCCGTAAAACACAGTCAGAAGACCAAACTCAATTCTTTTTGGGAAAGGAATAGAGGTACATTTTTTTCCCTTTACAAATCCCCTTTAAGGATTTTTTTCCTAAAAAAAAGAGAAGGCTGGCCTGAAAGTATAGAGAAAGTTGTGTAATGGGTCAAGATGGCGCCGGCAGGGTCTGAGACCTTTGTCTCCCCCTTCTCCTTCCCTCCAAAGCACGCAAAAAGTTTTCTCATGATTTTTGGGAAGCGCAGCGCCAGCCCTCTCGCTCCCTGATTGGGAGCCGAGACATTTCAGACACACCTCAGCGAATGAACGTATAAACAGCGGAGTTTTCTGACTCACCCTGGCACGCACATTTGAGTTTTCAGAATAGGACCCAGAGAGAGATTTCTGACACAGGGAGAACAAAACACAGCTTGCCTCCTTTCGAGATCCTGTGCCTAAACAAAGCCTTAACGAACCACTTAAAATTCTTCTCCGTAGGCTTCGGGTGGGTTTTACATTTCCTCCGGACCTATGAAGTCGTGAAATGTTTCAGAGACAACAGCCTCCTCATTTCAAACCACGACAAGTTGACATATTATTATTTTAAATGTAATCCAAGGAGCTACATCACTAGAAGTAAATTATGTAAACTTGATAATATATTTATTTTTAACTTAACTATTCACGTGCTTAAAATCTTCCTTTCACCCAGCCCTCCCATGTGCTAAATGGAGATTGAGAACTAAAATTACTAGGAACTTAAAAGCTCTAACTTTCATGCAACTGAATTTTGGGAATTAAACCATTTCACCACGTACAACTGTCCCAACTTTAACTCTGGCACAATAACCCCAAAGGCATGCATACCTTGAGAGTAGTGGAAGCATGCGATGGCGATGGCCACAGTCCACGTGCTTCACCTGCCCCTCTGTTGCAACTTCCCTTGAGGGACTGAGGAAATTCAGGGGTCCTGGATAGTCAGGGACACGTGCGGCACAGGCATCTCAACTCCTTGGGGAGCCGCCCCTAGCCAGAGTGGATAAGGCTGAAGACCCTGAAGAGATGTGCCACATGCCATCTATTTTAATACCAAAAAAAAAAAAAAAAAGTGCCCCAGGGAAGTCCTCAAAAGCAAACAGGGTTTTACTGTTGGTTTTGTGTATTCAAGAACCTTTTGTGAAATGTATTTTCAGATAAACATGAATGTCTAAGTAGGAACTCAGTTTTAAGGGGATGTCTGCAGAAAGATTAGACAACAGCCAGACATTTTAAGTGTTCCCTGGAAACACCCCACTGCTCTAAGCAAATACTAAAGCAACTCAGAAAATTCTATGTGCACACATCTAGAAGGAGAACAAAGAAAAACATATGCATAAGGGTGTGTCATAACATTTTTCAATTTAACACTGTCCTTCAACATGTATGCTAGCTGCACCTTTACTAAAACTGTCAACATGATTGCAGTGGGTGAAAAATCATGACAAGAAAAAAAGATAAAAACTCTAAGTCCAATATTTAAGTCATCCAGATGCTCCCAATCAATAGGTGCATTAAAAGAAAATCCTGACTTCAATCATTAATGTGTTTTAGCAGACCGGTGAATAGACACCTATGAATAGTCTACAAGCATAGAAAATGAATCGGTCTACTCAGAGGCACCAGAGCAGACTAAGCATTTAAATTAATTTGTGTCGCAGCTCCTAAAACCCACAAGCAAACTTGCTGTGCCCTACCACATTACAGAGCAAATGGATGCTGTACACAGTTAGGAAAAAAAAAAAATCATCTTTCTAAACAGAGAAGGCTGACAAAGGACATACCAAATGCAAGTACAGGCATGGGCAAACAAGTGATAAAAACAGCTCAGTCTTATCTTGCAGTTTTAAGCACTACAATATAGTGGTTATAACCCCACCTTGAACATTGAATTCCTATTCTCTTAACTTATGTTTCCCATGCATGATCATTTCATTAATAGAGATCAATAATAGCTCTGTGCTTCTGTCACTTCTGGCTGTACATATTAATATGTAACCACAATATTCTCCCTGTATAATGACATTAATCTTTATGAATATGGAGTATCTTCTTACATAAAACTACTCTGCTGTAGCAATTTTACTGCGCAAAAAAAATACTGTCCTCAAAAAACAAAGAATTTTGGAGGTTTTGAACCAAGTAAACAGTCTTCATCAAATTCAACACCAACATTAATATTAATTTCATAAATAAAACCCTTCAGGCCTTGCACTACAGTTCAATAATATGCTAGCACATGGAGTTGACAACAGAGGCAGCAGAAGGAGCATTGACACTTGAAGTGTCAAAACATCTGGTTCCAAGACCCCGCACAGGGAAGAACATGTGAACTGGGGGCTGGAGTTCCAGTGAGCTGCAGCTAAATTTCAGCAAGATAATCTGTGCCACTCATTGTATCAGTAAGCGATAGCAAAAATTTTTCAACTGCATAAAAGTTATGGACCAGATGAATCCTTATGCTCTGAAACTCAAATATTTTTGTTTATTTCTATATAGGATATTCAAGATAGTAAAAACCTGCAAGTATGCATGCAAATGGATGATTTAGATATTTTGACAACAGAACTTGGGAAATTACTTTTCACTGTTTAAGGTCCAGTACTCTGAAAGAATAAGCTCTCAGCGGAATCTGTTACCCCTTCTTTTTCTCAGTTACAAGTCACTCAAATTCCCTACTCCCCAATACCCATTGTATTACAAAAGTATTTACAGTGCTGCACGTGCCTATTCCCCGCACCAACATCCTTCTATCCAATAACAAACAGCCTCTGCTTCCAACTACCATTGTATCACAAAAATAGCTCTTATAACCCAAGGGAACTTGCTAGCTGTCCAAGAGATGGACAATAAACTTTGAAGCAGCTAAAAGAAGATCACAGAGTCATCAGGCAACTGAGTGATCTAGTTGCCAAGTCACTCTCCATGATATTCGGAAGGTCATGGATGAGGGTCCTGCACCTGCGTCGGGTTAATCCTCAGTATCAATACAAGCTGAGAGATGATGTGATTTAGAGCAGACCTGCAGAAGACTTGGCATACTGGTGGATGAAAGGCTGGACATGAGGCAACAATGTGCGCTCACAGCCCAGAAAGCCAACTGCATCCTGGGCTGCATCAAAAGCAGCATGGCCAGCAGATCGAGGGATGTGATTCTGCTGCTCTGCTCTGCTCTGCTCTGCTCTGCTCTGCTCTGCTCTGCTCTGCTCTGCTCTGCTCTGCTCTGCTCTGCTCTGCTCTGCTCTGCTCTGCTCTGCTCTGGCGAGACCTCACCTGGAGTGCTGTGTCCGGCTCTGGAGTCCTCAGCACAAGAAGGACAAGAAGCTGTGGGAGAGGGTCCAGAGGACAGCCACAAAAATGGTCAAAGGACCTCTGCTATGAGGACAGCCTGAGAGAGTCGGGGTTGTTCAGCCTGGAGAAGAGAAAGCTCCGGGGAGACCTTATTGCAACCTCTCAGGACTTCAGGGGAGCTTTTAAGAGAGATGGGGACAGTCTTTTTAGCAAGGCCTGTTGCATGTTGTGGTTTAGAATTTCAGCTCCAGGGAAAGAGGGACTGCACCCCCTTATTTGGGTGCAAAAGGAGGTTTGCTGCCTTTTGTTTTGGGGTAAGGTAGCAGGGTGGAGGGGCCACAGACCTCTGTCACTCGCATTGCAAAATGCACACCCTTCACTCCCCCACACCCCCACACCCCAATTTCGTACCCACCTCTGGCCCAAGCCGTGTCCAACAACAGCTCCGCAAACAAGCCTATATAAGGTGGGGGTGAATTTTTTTTTTTGGCACGCTCTTTCATTTGGCAGAGGAAGGATGAAAGAGAAGAGGGAACCAACCAAGTAGTCACCTTGGCAACCAGAAAACGTTTTCAGATACACGCCAGGACAGGCAAGGTTCTTCCTTTGGACTGTGGCAAGTGAACTTTAAAACCTGTTGATCACTGACGACAGGTAGAAGAGGAACCGGACGGCAGGGACCTGGGATTCCAACACCCTCACCTGCAAAGCGATTAAGCACCAGCAGGGAAGACAGAGGGGTCAGAAAAGCCAATAATGGAGGCACTGCTGGAATGCAGAAAGACCTGGATATCCCCTGGAAGTCCGGTGACTTTGAGTTCTGGAACCGGGTTGGCTCGGTGCTGGGATTCACGACCCTGGAAGCAGACAACCTCGCAATGTGGACTGGAGGCAGTCAGGCTGAGATGCCTCCTGTGGGGGAACAGAGAGCCACACGGCTGGAGAAAAGCCTGTGAGGAGCATTTCCTCTGTGGAGCAAGCTGGAACTCCCTGCCAGATGATAAAAGGACAGCACTCCCGCCCCTCTCCTCTATTCCCTGCACCCCAGTGCTGCTTGCATGTGTGTTTGGGGGGGAGGGCGGGGGGGTGAGGTAGTTCAAGGTAGTAAACAGAGCAGGGAAAAAAGAGAGGGATGGAGGGAAGGTATATGTATGTATATATGTATTTAAGATCTCGCTGTTCTCTCTTTCTCTCTGTCCTACCCTAATTTAATTGATGATTTGTGGGTTTTGTTGTTTTGGATTAAATAATTTTGTTCCCTCTAGCCAAGCCTGTTTCTTTGCCTGCAGTTGTAAGCAGTTCATTCCTACCTCGACCATTTCAGTTGTTTTGGTTTTCTCCCATGAGGAGATATAACTGCTCCAGTAACAACTGTCGCCTGGGCTGCTTGGGTTTTCAAATGATGACATTTGGACAAGACAAGGGGTCATGGTTTTAAACTAAAAGAGGAGAGATTTAGACTGGATATAAAGAAATTTTTTACCGTGAGGGTGGTGAAACACTGGCACAGGTTCCCCAGAGAGGTGGTAGAAGCCCCATCCCTGGAAACATTCAAGGTCAGGTTGGATGGGGCTCTGAACCAGTTAAAGACGTCCCTGCTCACTGTAGGGAGGTTGAACTAGGTGAACTTTGAAGGTCCCTTCCAACCCAAAACATCCTGTGTTTCTACATAAAATGGGCAGAGTAGTTCTGATGATAAACCAGGAGAAGGCTGCACTCACAAAAGCATCCAGTCAGCTGCCCTCTGTACCTGCCCAAAGACAATACTGGTGTATGAGGGAGAAACCAGCCATTTCCGGCTTTGACCTACTTTGACATGTAGATAAGCATGACCATGTCTTCTACTGTTATATTTTTGCACGTTATTTTCACCCAAAAGGTCTAAGACATCAAAAAAAAGAAGTGGCAGAGAGAAGTGTTAGCTTTGGGTTTTGTTTTTTTAAAAAAAACTTCTAAATTTGGTAAATAATTTCAGACAAACTCTACAGACAGATAACAAAAGAGTATTCCTAGCTCAAGCAAAAGCCAGATAGTAAGCAGAGAAAAGCGCTAGACAGAATTTCTTCTTGATCTTTGCTGGATGACTATTACAAAATGGGGGGTTACTGCACAGTTTAGAACAACAGAACATCTCAAAACCTTATATAAATATGTATTTATACCATTATTTTAATATGTTTTTATATATGTATTTATAAAAATAATGGTATTGTTTTCTTTAATATATTGAATCTTCAAAAATAATATCTATATTTGAAATATGTTTGGTTCTTCTTTTACTCACACATATTCCACACATTGCCTTGATGAGTTGAGGTATTTGTAATGGTTACCAAAGTTCAGCACCATACTATCAGAGCAGAGTTTAATACACCAAAAGTCTAAATTCAACTATACCTCCAGTTTGCTTTTTTTTTTTTTGTCATATGTGTGGTACAGTCAAAGCACAGAATATGAAATAATAAAAAAGTATATATGAATACATTTAACTGTTCTAGCATTTGTAGTTAGGAAATATTTTTAAAGTTACTGCATATATAAAACAAATTCTATGACATTATCAAACCTGCAAATGTTGGCAGCTGTAAAATTGTTCTATGTAGCACCAGAGACAACTTAAGATGTCTTAAAATTGGAGCAAAATGATCTTTGTGTCCCAAAACACTATGCAAGTGCAAAGACATCCACAGGTCAACAGCACTCCAGCTGTGTCCTGAACTCCGAGCTCATGGATTAAACTTTCAGCAGTGCCAGGGTCATCTGGTTATGTTGCTACATCTCTGAAAGAGACAAGGAATACCTCACTTTATTTGTATGCGTTCTCACCTAAACCATTTTAATGTCCATGATTGTAAGAGTATAAAAATACACAAACAAAACAGGGTAAGCAGTTCTAAGCACATCGTATGATTGGCTCGTTTCACCTTCTCTTAAAAAGGCCCATGGCCATCGCTTTCTCGTCCTTGTCCATATTCCACAGACCCTTGTCTCCTCACCACACAATGCTGCAGCCTCTCTTCCCTCTTGTTCTGATCCAGTCTCGCTGCCATATCCCCTTCCTTACAGCTTCTGTTTTCCTCTCCTACAGGCACCATAGTGCTTCCTTATGAATTCCTCTTTGCCACAGCTCCTCTGCTGACCTTTTCCACTCCCTGAAGGGGCTGCGCCACCTCCTCCCTACCCCCTGCTGCAGCTCTATCCATCTGGTCGAGTGCAGAACCAAAGGCACTCAGAGATGGAGCTACCCGCTGCCTCAGGACCACTGTTTCTCAGAGCTGTGAGGCGCACAAAGGATGCCACAATGAAAACCCCCTGGTGAGGCACACAGCCAAATAAAAAAGGCTAAGCAACACTGCACGCTCTACCTATCACCCTTAAAAAGCCTACTGGAAGACATAGCAGTTGAAGATGCTGACTAACACCGCCACCCAACTAATCTGTAATTTCCAGAGTATTTAGAGCATATCTAACAGCTTTAAGGTGACGAACAAATGCATACTGGCAAATGAAAAATGTGATCATTTTCCCAAGCAAAAATGTTTAGAAACAACACAGGAGTATAGTGATCTTTCTGGCAACTGACACTGTTAAAATAAACAGTGATTCAGTCTTTTAATTTGTCATCATCAGTTTAATAATTTAAATAAGTAACTTTTTAAATGTACACCTGGATTTAGTAAGATTTTAACAGGTGACCTTTGTGGTAAAGACAGCAAGTAACCACAATTTTGCACTTTTTTTAGATACTACTTTCTAGTCTGCTCCAAAACTAAAGTGAGTTTTTGAAAACAGCCTGATGGAAATGGATCAGTTACCCCATCTATTGGCTTTTCTTCCTTCAGTAACTATGATGGAAAGAAATCTTCTCTAACCATTGTCTTGGTGCTTACTGAAAGAACATAATTTGAAACTGACTTGTAGATAAACGTGAATCTGTCTGAATACCTTATAATGATGTCATAAGTCAGTCATTCTGGTGTCTAACTTCCCTTAAGCACGCTGTAGTTTCTGATGAAAGTCTTCAGAAGATTTGCTCTAATATGCTCTGCAAAGGGAGCACTTTAGAAGTTTGACTAAGCAAAGGAGAAATTGAATATTGTACCTGAGCACCTACTGGATTAAATGTTCAATAACATGCTCATAAGATACTCTAAGAGAGTTTACATATACATGCACACAAGAGTATTAGCACACTTAATGCCCATATACTTGCTTATCCAATGTTTCTATATGCTATAGAAGAAACGTTAGTTCGGCGACTACAGTTACTTCAGTTTCTTCAGTTCACTACCTGCTTTCCAGAAGTTACTCTTAATGAACAATAACCTTTACAGTTGTAAACTTTCTAGGGAAAAAAGTGTAAGTCAAAAAATCTTCAGCCTCAGTAACATTACATGAAACTGCCACAAGTAAAAAGATGCCAAGACATATTTTCCTTCTTACTAAAACAAAAAAAGATCAAGCATAATTCAGTATAACAGACATTCCTAACTTTTTTTAAGTTATACATATGCGTGCATGTACACACACATTAATGCAATTTCTGTCATTAGAAGCTTTAATAAATTTAGAACTCATATTTGTTTAGATAAACCACTATAGATGATCAAGAATTTAAAACTATATGCACTAATAATCAATGAAGTCTTGTTAAATTAATCTAATGTCAATATACTGTTCCCAGGTGAAAAACAGCTTTAGTTTAGTAAAAATATTAACATTATACTAAGCAATAATTTATTTATACTTCTATCAAGTAACTTTACATGCTATTCCAAAGTCATAAAAAATTCTTGCAAGTCTGCAAAAGCTGTATTTTAAAATGTTAACCAAAGGCAGAAGTAAACCTTTATAAGTTGTCAAATAGTGAAAATAAAATGCCATCTGTTTTCCCTCTTTTGTGATTTTAACCCACAGAAGAATTCTGGAAATCCTGTACACCTTCCTTTTTAAGTTCAATCTCTGTTGACAACTCTGTGGCTTTGGTCTGTAGGCAGACACTACTATTGAGTTAATTCATTTCTAGATTTTTCCAGATATCCACTCAAAAACATCAGTACCAGTATTGGGAATAAAGAAATCTAATTGAGATGGTATGTGTGACTTTTTGCCACAAAGTATCAACTAGATGTTACATTATCTTACACATTCTTTTCTTATGTTGCCATATCAAAGTGCAGAATATAACATGGGACTGAACAACTAGAAAGCATTTCAGATTAAACTAGAGGATAAACAAAACCAAGCCTGAAATAAAGCATTTTCATTTCAGAAGGATAAAATGAAGAATTAAAGCATCTGCACCAAGCCTGCTGAAATGTGGAAGATACTTAAATTCAGCACTTTCACATGAATTTGTTTGGAAAGAGCATCTTAATCGAAGTGAAGAAACCCAAACACCTACTGGAGAAACTTCTGACTCTTCTGAGAAGAGACCTACATCATGAGACTACTCTGATCAACTTTCAACCTATCCTGCTGAAAACAAGAACACTTACAAAAAATAGAATCATAAAAACAAAACAAGGCACGAGTAAATTCATACTTACAAGGAGGATAAAAAGAATTATCAACAAGCCAAGTCTTGCAAAGAATACACAAAGAAGATTGGAGAAGGAAAAATACTTCCATCTGTACTTTTTTATGCCATGCAAATGGACTTCTGATTAAAAAGTAAAGCAAATTCCAAATTCTGCATCAGAAGCTGTAGAATATTGCCACATTGGATATATTTTAAAAAAAAAAAAAAAAACACTAATTTTTTTTTAACCACAAATACAAGGTAGGAATCAAATATTCTTAGATTGTCCCAAGACAGTAAATATTGCATATATCATATGGAAAATAAATTTTACTAGCTTATGCTTATTTCTGAAAAGCCTCAGATTGATCTTTGGACAAACTTCTTTTAACATTCTCTTATCACCACATAGGTAAGAATTAATTAAATTGATTGGTAAGTTTTATTAAGAATTAATTAATTGTTCAGTAATTAAACTTACTGATGATAAACTTCCAAAGAACTATCAGTATAGGGAGAAAGCCAAATTAACATCTAGAAAAAACTTCATGACTTGAAGCACTGGAGCAATAAAACAGTCTGAAATTAGAAATTGTAGCTATTCGTTCCTTTTGCATGCTATAGAGATTTCCTGGTTTTAGCTGACAGCTTAAGACTTGGAAGCAAAGCAAAAAAAAAATTAAAAATCACAAGTGTGAGCTCCAAATGTGACAGAGCCTGCAAATGACAAATGTAGTAATCCAGCAGCAGTGGACATTAAAAATAAGGAAGTATTACTAACAAAAAATTCCTAATCTTATTTATAAATGAATTCTTATTTCACAGAAGGGGCTGTATTATGTGGCAGCTTAGAATAGCAGATTAGTGCTGATACATATTCTGAAAACTATTAGTATAGGCTCTGTTCACAGAGGGATATTCTCTCTCTGCATTGAGGCTCGTCAAGCACACAGCATTTGGAACAGAAGTATGAGATACTTGTTACTCTGTAAGAACTGAATTGAGGTAGTCGCTCAAGTTGTTTCAAAATCAGACGCAGGAACAAACCACAGAAACAAGTACATCATGATTATTAAAGAAGGCCCATACAGAAAAAAAACTTGCCCAATTTTCTTAAAAAAAAAAAAATCAGTTGATAACCATACAGTGATATTTAATGGTCCACTCTAAAGAATACTTTATTACAGAAAGTATATGGAGCAGAAACTTGTGCAAAACATGTATTCTTAATTCTAACAAAGAACTTCAAAAATTATTTTAATCCAATTTGGTTACGACTAAACTGTGTATTGAGACCAAACTAGCTACACATAGCAGGGATCTTTGCTCTTCCATCTGAAACTGCTTATGCTATTTTCCTACACCTTACAGCTCTTTCACGGGCACCCCCTTGCCGTGGGGAAAGAGCTTGCATGCCCTTGTGAAGTTGAGAGCTATGCTGGTGGTAGCATATGCCTCCGGTAGGGTCTCCCAAGCCAGACAGGTCTCAACTGAAGGGTCAGACAAAGTGTGTCCACGGGCAGGATGGGCTCACTAGCCTTCGGGCAACCATCCTAGGAGAAGGACAACTCTAACTCCAAACCCGCGCAGATGGAGCTCGTTTAGCCCTGTAAGGCCATCCATCTAAGAGAACGATACTCTAACCAAACCTACGACCTGAGGACTTCGCTGTCACCGTCCAAGCTCGCTAGGCCCTGGCAGATGAACCTCAGGTGTAAAGGGTGGGGCCAGTCTCGCGCACGCTGCGCCTCACCTAAAAAATCCACCGCGCAGGCTTGAAGGGTGTACTCACGTTTGCAAAGCCCTGTAGCGACAGGCAAGGGACGAAACGGCAGTACCACCCAAGGAGACTGTCCGGTGTGCTCTTTGCAACCCGTCTTGCCTATCCCGCATTGGCCTTTTCAGCCATCAGCGCGCTTGCAATAAGCGTGGGCAAAGCCCTTCCCAAATCTTCGTCCGCGAAGCCAAGCCATGATGATGATGACACCTTACAGCAAGCAGTCCCCACCTCACATCTCCAATCACATGTTCTGTTTATCTCTCTTCTGCCATATTATCGAACTTTACCTCTCTCCCTCTCCTTTCCATCCACCACTTCAGAACTCTCTGTATTTTCCTATTTCTTAACTCACCATAATATCTTACATTATCATATGAACACAGCTACCACGGAATGGGAGCAAGATGAGCTTCAGACAACGCTGGTTTAGGCCTTTGTCTATGCCCTGACCAAGAAACAACAGCAAGTGCCAAAGATATTTACGTCTGCAGTACCGAATGCATATGCTATGGGTCCCATATTCCTCTTTTACAGTACTTCACAACACATAAAGTTGTGCCTACCTCTATCTAGATAATTTTCTGAAGACTTGTAATTTTAGAATGTTAACTATATTGGCATAAAGAAAAATGCCACTTGGCCAAACTGAAGCTATGAAACATTGATCAGCTCTACTACTACTTTTTTTTCCCCACTTCCTTTTTTTTGGCTAACCGTGTTCCCTTAATTTTCAATTATTTGACACTGTTTGCAGACAGATAGATCCGCTTATTCAGTTTAGCCATATGTCTAGCCGCTAGTTCAGTATTTCCCCCAAATCTGTCCTTAGCTGACAGGGAAGTACCCATCAGAAACACCAAGACGTTTTGTGTAGTTGAGCATTGTCAGGAAGGCGCACCAATTGGCAGTGAATTAATCTTCTGCCATATTGCAACACTCCTAAGGTTCTAAGCCATGCAAGCACAGCCAGCGACTCAGTGTCAATGAATTACTACTTCTCCAAATTGACCAACTCTGACTAAAAAGGCAACATAGTAAAGACTATGGTGAGGGGATCAACAGATTAAAACAAGGAGGCAACAAAACTCCTCTCAAAGGACCTGCGCGCACCCCACAACCCCTCCTTGTACCAAATGCTCTCCAGGAAGGTGGGGCTGGTTTTTCAGCTGCATTAAGACCAACACCATTACAGGAGGTGCTCTGGCTAGGTGGTCTCTGAGAAACTGCAAGACACACACACAAAGCCATTATTTCAAAAAGCAAAAGCCATCAGATGTTTTGCCATAAAGTAAAAAAAGGTCTTATGAGACCTGCCCAAGGCACTGTGAAAGAAAACTTAAGCATCATTATAAGGTGCAGGAAGTATTCAGGTTCAACTTAAAATTAGAGCAGTTGAACCAAAGTTACAAGAGTATGACTTTACCGTTAACAGTTTTGTGACAAGACATTGCTGGAGCTCAGATGAAAGCCATGTTTATAACTAAGACTGCATATGAAACTCCACTGTCAAATCTCCAGTTTACATGAAAATAGAAAATATGAACAAAAAGATTTTTTTTCTCCCATAAGAAAAGAAGATCTTCCAAATGCTTCTAGGATGTCCTCAAGAATTGAAGCCAGCTCCCTGTGTGTTGCTCTTACGCACACACACATGGATTTCAGGTAACTGATCCAGCATATGTTGCTGCTTATTTTTCAAGTAAAGAAACTGCAGCTATGAAAACCTCCTGCTTTCATTTATCTATCTTTTTCGTAAAACAGTAGGGAAGATAGTCCAAACTTGAAGAATCTTCTTTACAGACTTCTATTGTTCATGGTGGAGAGTGGTTAAAGAGGGAGACAGGAGAATGGAGAGACAGTTTTTGTTTATAAGAGACTAAGCAAAACCAGGTTTACTATGCTTTTTCTCATTGCATCAAATTCTTATAAACTTGTTTTTCATACAGAAATCAGGAGAATTTGAGAACCATTACACCAACATTACAGATAGTATAATATCATCTGAGGAAACTTGGTCCTAAATTCAAGCTTCCAAAAAAGGAAACATGAAACAAGTTCAGAAGTTTGTTAGAGAATGAGTAACAGCATTATTCTCATGAACCTTGCCTCCAGGAATTTCACCATTCTGTATCAAACCGGTTTTCTACTCCTTTCTTCTATTACTATTGTTTGCTTACATCTAGATTTTTCCAGCTAACCACAAGCAATGAAGTAGATTTCTGAACAGGTGTTCAGAAAGAGTATTTGTCTTTTCTTAGAAAGAATATTTGTTATTTTTTAGAAAATCCTAATGCTTCCCTAATTCTTTGAATCCCGTTTAAGAAGACTCTGATCTAGTAGTTTTGAGGGTCATATCATAGTCAGTCAACATAAGAAGCACTGTTACTACTTTCAGTTTAAAGAGGAAAAATTCCCTTATCTCATGAGGATCAGAGAAGCAGTGTTCCAATGCAATACTCACGTCAAGCTCAACTAATTATAGTTTGTTGCTCGCTGCTAAGACCAGTACTGTCTCAGAGAAAGAAAACGATCCAAGTTTGGATTTAATCTGCACTGGTGTCCTCTGGACTTGCAAATCTTATCCTTCTCCCTGGATGCTTACTTCATGCGTATGTGCACACTCAGGTCTGTAGATTAGCAAGATTAGTCTTTAAACTTTGGTATTAGCAAGGTGCATTCAGGAGATCTGGTTTGGCAGATCTCCTCCTTTGAGTCTAAGGAAGGTGATAGCAACTGAAATAACTACTGAAAATGTAGCAGATGTAGTTCAAATACATAACAAAACCCATACTATCATGTTTTATTAGGTGTATTACCTTTTAACCTTGCTAGTAAACAGCCTAATCTTTTACAGGAGAATTACTGCTTAACAAAGAAATCTCAAAGAATGAAAGAAAACAATTATTAAGCCAAATCGAGTGCAAAACGAGAGGCATTCCAAGTGACCTCCTGGTGTTCTAAATTTTAGGTTGTGTGAAAAGAGGTCACATTAACAGTTATGTTTGCCTCTATTTCAACTTACTTTTTTTAGGGTTAATCTCAAATGCTTGCAAAACAAGTGAAAAGCTTAAAAGCACTGAAAATATTTACATTAGACACTTTTTGTTTCCATTTGTCCAGCTTATCTTGAAGTCGAAGAAATTTCAGACTTTAACAGAACTTTAACATATGAACTTCTGCAGCTATAAAAATTAAAGAATTTAACATTGCATTTAAAGAATAGCAAGGAGACATCCACCCATTTCATAAAAATTAATTATGCCTCTTTATTGAAGAACATCTGTTTCATGCAAACAGGACAAAGGCTGGAATGTAGTACTCCTTTTCACATCCAGCATTAACCAGATGACCCATGATGACCTGGAACAACGTAACTCTGATTCTATTCAGTCTTCCATAACTCAGCTGTATTGACATCAACACTTAAAAACAAATAGTATGTATTTTTGAAGTGACTTTTATTTACAGAGAGCAAAAATAAACATTTTCAGGAGAAGTCTTCACTTTTCACTTCCAGACCACTTCAGTTCTTGCACTTAGGTTTTCTTTAGTTTTGCCCACTCTTTCTCGCCAGAAGATAACTTATGTGTGGACACTTAAAATACCAACTTTGAATGCAGTGCCAATCGAATGGTAAAAAATATAAAGTTTGTCAAAACATGTATATTCAATAAACGCAGACTATACACCATATATTTTTACTTAGATAACAGAAGAACAAGATGACTCTTTTCAAACTTACACACGTAAATTTCTACAGACCACAATGGGTACTGCACTTTTGTAAGCTGGCCTACATGTCACTCAAAACTGAAGTTCAACATGCATTTTTAGCATTCTGCTACATCACTTTATATTACGGCAAATATAGGAACCAAGACTAATGTCTAGATCTGGTTTAGTACCGTGATAGCACGAGTTGATACTAAAAAATTTCACTGAAAGGGACATGTACTAACAAAAAGTTAAATGTTTTTGTTTGCAACCACAAGAGTAATAAAAAAGAGTGTACAGAAGATGAACTACACAAGGCTAACTAGCTCAGCCACAGCCCCATGTTTCTAGTTCCTGGACTTATTTGGAGATCTCTACTTTCAGCCTCATAACTTAAATATGCTATAAGCTGATGAACTTTAACTACTCAGAAGATATACTTAATACAGAATAAGACAGGCTAAACACAAGAATAAAGAACTCTGCTTTACTTCACGCTTTTTTTCTCATGGTATTTTGTGATGAGAAAGCCCCAAAAGCAATAAGACAAAGCATTTAAAGAATCAATAGGCACAATTTAGCCAACATTTTAGGTGGATAAAAGCTTTATATATGATATCACTTTACTGAACATATTTTACGACTTGGATAATCTCAACAGACTTTTTTGGGGAGGTGGGGGAAGTGGTTTTCATTTGCTGGGATCATCTGAAAATTTAAAAACATGCACAAGCACAAACTGCTAAATATCCATTCTGGGATGCAGGTGCTGACAAATAAGCATAGATAAAATAGTCTGGTTATATGTATGAGGTTTCGATACAGCACTTACTTAAGATATACAGTTAATGCACTTCACAAGTTAAAAAAAAAAATGTCACTACTCTTGTGTGACTGAATGACTTTTCACATACTGTGACTGCATCTTTGAATTTCAGAAACAGGTATACAGCACGCACAAGGACTACACCCACAATTGAAATAGCAATTGCACAAAGTTATAGAAAACACACAAGTAATTCCACTACAGCAACAAAATCTTGATTTTATCTGAGCATTGATACCAACGCTTATGTGTTTCACAATGAAAATAAACAGAATTGAAAATAATACAGTGCCCCACAGGTGAAAAGAGACAAACAACTTCTGATTCAGTTTAGATAACTGGTTTCATGGCAGAGGAGCCGGACTTCCGAATTTTATTTATTTTTCAGTGTTTCCAGCAAAGTTTTATATACACTTAATATTCTTCAGGAGTGGCTGGCAAAAAAAACCCAAACAACTTGTTTCCTAGATATTGGGAATACTTATATACAGTCAACTAAATAATTGAATTAGGTTCATCAAATAACATGCAATAATTGCCCTATCTTCTTGATCATTTCTTTTCTGTTTTGATATAGACAGATGTACACAAACACAATTCTGTGTCTATCTTATAATTTCAATTTAATTCCACCATGGTTTAATGTTATGCACAGATAGAGGTTTTCAAGAGGAATTAATCATGACAAACACTATGACACAACTCTGAAAAAACATCTGTAACATTATCATAAACCTGTATAGCCACAGAACTCAATTTAATTAGAACTGATGAACCACGGTTAAAAAAGTTAAACCCAAAGGTTCTGAGGTCCCATTATCAGGGAGAAGGGGAAGGCACTCAGTTTACTCTAAACATGAAGTATTTCCTTTAAGTTACATAAAGAAATATTTCAAGGGTTCTTTCCCCTTGAGTTTAATAGCAAGTTACACATCTCTATGTGTTTAGTTTTAATCTGAACTCTGAAGTGTGAGTGCCTAAAGTTGTACTGAAAAACCAAACCGAAGTCATACTCTATACTGAAGTTATAATAAAGAGTTTTTCTTTAATAATATTTAAGAGTAAACAGTTACTGTATCTGTGGCAACTGAAAAATTATGAAAACAAAGTGAAAGTCTTTGAAAATACCAAAAGTACCTAAGAACTCAAAGTGGTGCAGCCACAGCAAAAGCAGAGATATTGTTATGAAAAACAAGGTAATTCTCTGCTGTGCCCTTCTCACAACCTGCATCCCTTCCATAGGTACAATGGAAGCTAGTTGTTCTTGGTTGTCTTAACAAGCCAAAAAAAAAAAAAACCAAACCAATCAAAACCAACCAAAACCAACCAAAACAAACCAAAACAAACCAAAACAAACCAAAACAAACCAAAACAAACCAAAACAGAAAACAAAAAAAACACACATAAAACTTTACTTAGTTTTGAAATATGTTTGAAATAAGAAAACCCTGGGTTGAAGTTTCAGATGAGAGTGGATTCCTCATATTTTGGCCTGAGATAGATAATTTCATATTTATTCAGACTTCTTCAACTGATTTCATACATTTAAAATATAAAGTCTTATGTCAGCACACTGCCATAAGATACTGTCAGCACACTGACATAAGAAGAACAAAGATCACTAAAAACCTAGACAGTGCAGGAAGAAGAGATGAAAGAGCAGATTAAAAGGGAATAAAAGCTGAAAATGGAATGCAAAGTTTAAGAGACATTAGAAATCAAAAAATAGATAAGAAAAAACTCCATTTTCTCACAAATGAAAATGCAAAGTATTTTATGGTTTCTTTACACTGGGGTATCTTCTTGGATTAGAAAAGTAACCTTATATATGGTGTTATCTTGCACTTCATGTATAAATTATTAACTGCAATATAAGCTAACAGAAAAAAACCTACAGTGTTAATCTCAATAATTTCAAATTGAGAAGTTACCCAAAACTCAGGACCTAGTTCAGATCTCTCCCTATACTGATAATACACGGGAAAAAAAAAACAACCCAAAACAAAACAAAAACCAAACAAACAAACAAAAAACCCAAACAAACAAACAAAAAAACACAAGCTACCATTTTTTAAAACATACTCAGAAAGCAAATCTGAGCTTTACTGATGCTTTTGGAATCACTGCATTTCCCAGAATCTACACAGAACAGATAATAAAAATTCAGCTTTATTTCTTATTGTCTCCTTTTTGAAATAATAATAACCCTCTCTCTTCCTCAGATCTGAGGCTCAACTAACATCCATTTTACTAAAAATTATTTTGGAATGTTTTAAAAATCACCAGACATTTTCAGTGTAACCACCTTAAATTAGATTCTTAAATAGTATCTGTAACTTAGAAAAACCTCAGTACAGATACAGTAGCTCTGACTCTAACGCCTCACTCCTTCACATGTTCATACTCAGCTGTTTAGAAAGGAGTAGGCTGGCGCTGAAAGACTTAGAAGTGGTCCTTTGTTTATTTATTAACAGCCCAGACCCATCTAGAACACAGTATATAAACTGTTGATTTTGTTTTGAATCAGAAGAATTGAAAAGAAGAAACTACTGAATAAATTCTCTCTCTCTTTCCAGCCAAATGCTTCTTTAGGAGGACTTTTGCATATAGGAGAACTTGATTCAGGGCTCCAGCACTTTCCTCAAAAAGAAGAAAATACTGCAGAAATACAGTATACTTCAAATATTCCTGAGTATGTGCTAATCCACAAGCTGAAATGCAGGTTGTGGGAGAAAACAAAAAATTCTTGACATAGCTAGCTTAATAATTTTCAATTAATAATATTCATTCAGAAATCTTCTGTGCACTTGTACCAAATTACAGTTAGCAATGCATAATCGATTAACGTACCCCTTTTAAAAGTAAATAGTCTGCTAATCCATGCAAATTGAACCACGATGTCTGATATACAATTTTGGAATAAGCAAATGCTAAGCACCTAATTAACTATGGGAGTGAGTTTTTATAAATAGTTTTTAATAGTACACACCAAAACCTTTGTACAAAGTCCATTAACACATACAGCATACTACTCAAATGTGGTTTCTGCTTCAGTGCCAAGAATACTTAATTGTCAGGAATTAAAAGTGACTTTTGAAATTATTTCTTTGTGCATTAGATTTGTTTTGGGTTTCTTTCCAGTTTCCAAAAATAAATCAAAACACCTTTGGCACCTTTTCTAACACTGGAACACCAATAACTACAGATGTGACACTGAAAGCTTAACCAAAATCATCATAAAAGTAATTATTGCATTTAACCCTGGCAGATATTTGCAATACTATGGGTATTATCTGCATATTTCATGAAATGTCTAATATAAGTCAAGTCAAAGCATTTCATGCTCACCCAATGAACAATCAAAAAGTACAAACCAAACTTTCTGCTTCAGATTTCTCACTTTATTGCAGAGCTTTAGAAGGAATAGGAGAGAGAAACAGCAAGAAAAATTGTTTTGGACTCCCCCATTTGTGACTATTAAAAGCTACAGCTTGTTTTTTGAATAAGTAATTACCAACTTAGAGCAAGCACATTCTGAAGTTTTACCTAGCTAGAGCACATTTTCATCACTTTTTCACCACAGAAGTACATTTTCCCCTTCTTTATCTTCCAACTGTTCTTTCAACATTTCTGTTCAAGCAGTAGTCAATGAGAGGCATTACCTACTAAAGTGCTACATACTGAAGTTGGATTCTAATCAGACATTTATTATTCTGCTGCAACATTGAACACTGATATAAAACAAATCCATCTAGATTCCAGGCAGTTCATTAAAGTCTAGCTTCACTATTTCCTATTATGGCATTAATAGCACTGAGACAAGACAGGGATTAAAATTTTATATTTTTTGTAAATGGAAGAAAATTTAATAAATTGGTTTTCTTGCTTAATTAACTGTGGTTTATACACTGCTACTACATAGTTACAGAAAATTTTCTTCCAGCTACTACTGTTGATCTCACTGTACTGTTAGCAAATTAGTCCCAAACCGTTTAAGAAACCAGCAATGGAAAATGATTCAAAGGTTCACGCATCTAATCATGCTAAACTGATGTCACCAAATACTCCCAAATATACAGCCAAGTAAAGAGTCAAAAAAATTATTGGAATTCATTCTGAAGTCATTCAAACTGAGAACAAAAGGAAGCCTATCACCACACTAAATGAAACTAAATCATTTGTTGGATGCAAAAGTTCTTCTACATAAAATAGAAAGTGTTATTAGCTCTCAACATAGCATTCTCAGTGAAATCAGAAACAGTAACTTCTTCAAATACTTAAGAGAGCTAAATTCATTCTTGAAAAGTAATAGCCTGGTCTTCTCAGACCATACTTAAGAATTCAGCTAAACTACAAAGATGAAAGAACAGCACCACCTAGTTCTCTATTTAAAAGTTTTCAAATATTATCGTCCATTTATTTATTTTTCTAATCTATACGCACATATGCGTGTGTATTCTGCAACGAAATCTGTCACATTTCCACAGGAAACAATACTAACAAGTCTGTCAGGAGTTATTAAAGTATCTGATGTAGATACTTTGCAAGTGTATTCTGTGAAAAAAAAACTTGCATATGCAAGAATGCTAGAAACGTGTAATAATACAAATATGGTTCTGAAGCACTGTAAACATGAAATGGATTGCTCATACATCCCTAATGTTACTTGTGGGACAATTTCTCTAATTTAACCATAATATTTTATTTGTATTAATTTCCCCCATACAGTAGTCTGACACTTTATAGTATGTATATGTGTTCCAGATGCAAAAATATGTTTGTGATACAAGACAATGCAAGAGCCTCAGTCATATGTTTAAAAAACTCATTAGAGCCATGCAAGTTGCTTCATATTTACTTTTCTACTCTACAAACAGTAGGAACCTTTCAGAAATGGGATAGATATTTATTAGTCGGATTGAGAGCTTTCATGTCAAGAATTTCCCGGCTAAAGAATGAGAGAGAAGTATTTAAACAATCCAGAAGTCTACCATGACACAAGAGCAGCACCAAAGAAGCTACCTACTACTACTGTGAAGACACCTTAGCCAAGTTTTACTGACAAAGCTGCTTGTATTTCAATTTGATAAGCACACAGTTATACATGTGGAGCAGTTAGTGTATTTTTCTACACATGCTACATTTTCTAAGATCTCACACCAACAGGACACAACAGCAATAGAAACCTCTTCTATTTTTACATTGAAATTCATTAGTCATCTCTGATTTCTTATACTAATATATATTGAACTAGGTATTTTTTGTAAGGCTCTTAACTGAAATAAAGCACAAGTGACATTAATACTGTGACTATGTTGGATAGTACAGCATTTTACATTTCAATGGCACGTCTTAAACAAAATGGGAGTTAACTGCTGGCTTCCTTCCTCACTTCTGTTAGTGCACATTTGAGGAATGTAGAGAGAAGTAGGGGGAAGAAAACAATCATAATGTAGAAATAGATAAACAAATCTAAGCCTCCTATCACATCCCTCCCATGTATTTTCTCCTCCAAAGGAGAGAGGAGGATGTCCTCTCATAGCTTCCACAGAATGCACTTGCCCTAAAACCTTCACTAGTTTCAATTCATTTCCTGGGGAAAAGTCACAGAAAGCCTGAAGCGTTCTGTTCCAGACTAATCTTCATGTATGTCTTGATGCTTCACAGTAAAGATTTTTGTGGTGAATCTGGAGGGGATGTCTGAATCCTTAGAGGAAGTAAGTTGCCCCATTCCTTGTTCCCCATCTATCTACATAACTACACATCATCCATGAAGGCCACTTAGGTGTTGGCATGGCATAGCTGACTTGTTGCTGAGTTGACACTTTAATGTAAACAAATTATATAGGATCAAATCTGAGACCTTTATCCTCACAATCTTCAGAAGGGAAAACCATTCATGCATACAGAGTAGGGCTACTGTGTCTCCTCACTTCAAGTCCTGCAGCAGCAAAGAGAAGAAACAGAGTTTGGTTTTCTTAACAGGTACCCTAGGCTGACAAGGGCCACAGGGAGATTACTCTGCACTTATCTGTGAACAACTTTTTGCAATTTCTTTCTGAAGATGCTTCCTTTCTGGAAGACGTTCAAATGACAAGAGATGTTAATGTCCAATTAAAAGGAAAAAAGCCTATTATATTCACAATTCATTAGTCCAAATCTTACCTTTTTCACAGTATTATAAGGCCACACTATAAAAGCCTGGAGACATCAACAACATTATTAGAAATTCGGAAGTGCAATGGAAAAGCTAAAAAATGGTAAAGTTAGGAGGAAACTGCAATGCCATGCTTACACTAATGAACAAGGTATTTCACATGTCACTTAAACTCATGAAAAGCTGCAATGTTAGTTTAAGGTTTCTTAAAAGAAGAAAAGAAGTTACCTCATTTTCACCACTATTACTTTGGATGTTAACAACAGAATTCACGTAAAGGAAATACGACAGTATATTCCAGTATATTACACTATTTTATGACCTGTCACAGATTGAAACACTCTGCTAATCCCCGATTAGTATGCAGACAGTGAGTAATATCTCTAGTCGCAGAATTTATTTTCTGATTTGCAAACAAACAGCTGCAGTTCGACATTTTTGTGTATTTAAAGACAGAAAAAATTTCTTTCAGTTGATGACCTGGAGTGTGAAAAAGCGTTCTCAGGTATCAAAGTTTTACTTTCTCTGTATAAAATGTGCAAACCACTGTTTTTCAATTATATCCATCAATGTATCACAATGAAACACCAACTATCATGTCAAGATTTAAACTTCACCTATAAAAACCATATTAACAGCCAGGGAAGAATTTTTTAAAAAGGCCTTTGGAAGGGATAAATACAAAATGAGCTGGACAGTGGAACATATTTTGTACAATCTTTTCATTAAAAAAATTTGATTGCTTCTGCTTCAACTAGCACAGCTTTTCCCCTCATTGGAGACTAAGCAGAACAGCCTTCCTGCCTTATAGCATAGCAGGGATAAAAGCAGGTCAGGTTACACTGTTAATCCAGCAGATGTAGGTCAGTTTGGGATAAATATCGGAACAAATGGAAAATACCAAGTGCCTACTACAACGGCTGCTGTGAAGCAATTTCGCCTTGTTCTCTTCAGAGCTGTCAGTCAGTCAGTCACCATTGTGGAGTTTCCAGTGCTGAACTTTGAAAAGTCAGAGTTTTAAGACTTGCATGGGTTAGTACAGCTGTGCTGCCTATTCAGCTTCTGCCAGAAGAACCAGCAACAATGCAATGCATTGCATATTGATGATCTCCAGAAAGGCGTAACTGCATTTTCATATTAGGTCACAAATTATTTTTGCATGTAATAGCATGCTCAGGTTACTTTAGCTTAGATTTGGCAACTGAATTACCATGATTAGAATACTTTTCTGATTAATATTGTGGTATATAAGAAATAAAATATAACCAAGATATTTTCAGCTCCAACTGAAGAAAACAGTCTCTCTCGCACTATTCTTCCCACCCAACAAGGAAAAAGACAGGTCAGTTAACAAACTGGTCACAGAAAGATGATGATAGAGGGAATATGAAAGCTATGCAGACAACAACTACACCGCAGATGTGATGATACACACTGTTTTACAACAAATCTAAACCTTGCCAACTGCATTCACAGAACAAAGAATAAGCTGAAGAGGAGCTCAGTAATGTATTTCTATGTGAACAAAACTTACACAGAGAAACCTTCAGCTCTGAAAGAGCTTTAAGGATTCGCATTGAGAAACACACACTATATACTAATTATTTTTCTGAAACTGAAGAGCAGCTGCCTATGGACAGTTAACATTCTTTAACATCTATGTAAGAAAAAAAGAAAATCCTGAATTGAATATTACAAAATAGAAAAAAGTTATGAATTTATAGTAATGTAAAACTATATTACAAGTGATTTGCTACTGCTTAAAATGTGAATGCTATAAAAGCACTCACACTCTCCAAGAGCCATTTGTTTAAACTAGAAAGCAGTAAATACAACTCCACTTGTGGTTGAGAAGAAATGGTCTTTCCCTCAAAAATCCCAAACTGCCAAACGCACTCCTGAATAAGGCTTACTTACATAGATCCCAAGATCTCTGTTTTGCAAATAAAAGGATGGCAAAGGATGATTTTATTGGCTAATACGGCTAATATGATTTTATTTTTCACATTTACAGATGTTAGGGAAAGGAGATAAGATGACAGGTACGCAGATATTGTTAAAGGAAGAAACAGGAAGTCTTTCAGTCCATCTACAACTACCTACATTCTTCACTAAATCCTTTTTGCCTGTTCCAAGTTCTCCATGTTAGGAAGTCCTACATGCAAAATGTTAGTATTAAAAGGGAGCACTGGGAGATACAATACACAGCCTCCAGCGTCAGCACTCTGTTTCATCACTGAAATCAATGTTCTCTGTTTCTTCCTCTCCCCTTAAAATGCTATTATGATAGTGTCCTATGTACTGAATTTAAAGCACCCATCCTGAGCTTATTGTGCATTAACTTCGGAGAAATTGTAAAGATTTGGACTTTATCTTCAATCTTTATTTATAAAATGAAGGGAAAAGATCACAAAACAGGTTAATAGTAAAAAAAAAAAAAAAAAACCTACCAACCAAAACCACAACATCAGGAACCCTTGCAAAGACATCCACATTCATGTTTGAAAATACTCAATTCTTCTCAAAATGTTTTTATTATGAAGAGAGACAAGTTGTTCAAAGGCAGATTCCTGAGAGAAATCATGATTTTACAAATTACTCTTGCCACTGGAATTTGATATTTGCCTTTCTTCCTTTCAAACACGTCAAAAACTCCTTTGGAAGAAGGGATATGCTCATGAAGATCATACTTAATATTGATGCAATCCCAGAGGAGACATGTACTAAACTATGGCTAAGAGCTTTACCATTTTACATTTGTTTTGGAACGTGTCTTTTAGAAAACATGTCAGTGGAGTTCTCTCTAGAAAAGACCCACCATTGTTTTGAGTGTGTCTAACAGAATTAGCCTGCTGGTAGATTCATGTTTTAAAACAAAATTGAAGTATTTCTTCTTTCTCTTGGAGAAGGCATTAAGAGTTCAATGACAGCATCTTCTATTTCTATGCTTTAAATATTACATGAACAGGGAACCATCACTCTAATTAACACAGCCAACCACACTCTGGTTATTCTCCTGTTCTCTCAGCAACTGCCATGTCTTTACCATATATATTCAATTGTTATCACCATTGTTACCACTAGTTTTATCACCGTTTGTGATGCCTAAGTAAGGAAAAAAAAAAAAGTAATTTGAAATCCAATCTTGAATTTACACAGTAATTTTAAAAGATTAATTCTTTGGTGGAAAAAGGGTAATCACATTCAGCACATTTTGTCAATAGTAGGATCAGGCCAGAGTGCTGGGAGAGCTAATTATGAGAACTAAGGTTTCTATAATAAAAAAATATTACTTCCAGACATTTATAATGGAATTGCAACCAGCAATTAAATAAACTTAAAAGCAGAGGGAGATTCACTGTTTTACATTTCTGAAATTAAAAAAAAAAAAAAGGTTAAAGAACTATCATGAAATTAGAAAAGAAAAATGTATTTGTTTCAATGGAGACGCTTCTCTTGATCAACGTTTCCATGGAGTTACTTCTTCAGTGAGAAACTTCAAAACTCTTGAATGGATGAGGGAAACTTGATAAATATTTTGAGTGCAAGACTGATAAATATTTTGACAGTGAGTGATGCCTGTTCAAGCATTTCTCTGAGAAGTGGTGTGGTATGGATGGAAATTCACATTGTTTAGTTGCTTCATGTTCTAAAATTGAACACGAACTGCTATGTTATGACTACCAATAGAAATACATGAAGAAATCAAAGAAAAGAATTCATAAAGTATGAACTAACCTGAGAACTAAGCAGCTAATAAGCCTATCAAGCCTTGCTTAGAAGGATGAAAGTCATATAGAGACAACCACCATCAAGCAGAGTGATACATTTTATGTTTCAGCTTGTGGGTAAAATATTCCAAATAAAGATTGTATCAAAGCTATGTCTTCTATTCTGTAATTGTCTATACCCTCACAGAACTTACAGAATTACAACAAAAGGCTTTTGACTTGCTGTACACTGTATTAGCATAACAAGTTAGCTGTCAAGACAAGGCCTGTGTACACAGCATTGGGTTGCCAAGATTTCGCTAAGAGAAATCCTACTGAAAATTCCAAACAGAATCTAGATTCACAAGATACTGAGTAATGCATGACAACTTTGTCTTAAATCAGCTTAGACAATCTGAGAAATGGATCTAGAAATCTGAGAAATAGCCATCTGCATATTTACTCAGGTTTTGTTGTTTTGTTTTGTTTTTTTTTTTTTAATTCTGCTTATAATAGATCTGGGCTCATGGAGGGAAACAAAAAAAGTCTCACCCATAAGCAATTATCTGTCTTCACTGATTTGTTGCATCAGTGATCACAGTTTCAGACAAATTAAAGTGTCCCTACGTTATTTTCATTAGTAGGCAGGTTGCAAGCATTTGAAGTGTCTGAAGAAACCACGTTGAGATTTGCCTGGTGTTGGCAGAGAACTGAAAGTAGTGTCTTCTCAGAAGCAGAGCACATTAAAGCATCAGATGCCATTTGCATTATCACACAGCAGGGGGCTACAGCAGCTACAATTCCAGGATAATCTTAACCCATATCTGTGTACTATGAATCCAAGAAAACTATTTTTAATATTACAGTTTCTCACGTGGTAACTCTTTACATTAAGAACTTACTTTTCAGGTTGCATAGAAACAGCTCAGGTGATGTATTTGAGTTATTCTAAATATATGCTGTCCTCCAACTCTTAAATTTTACCTAAGGAAAGCTAAATTCATGAAGCGGAAAAAACAATCACAATGGAACAAAAATGTAAGGCTGACAGCAAACATACGTAACAGTTTAACCCCTTGGGACATCATGTAAGTACTACTTCAGGATCATTACAGTGCACAAGCTAAGAACAAAAGCAGCCAGCGATCCTACTATTTTCACAGCAAACACTGGAGAGGGCAGAGCAGACTAATATCATACCTGAACCCAGCTGACAAACTGCTTCTCAGTTCAACATGTTATTACTCTCTCTTCCACCTCCATCGCTCCCTTTTCACAGCGAGCGGTTGACATGGGCCCTTTTACTTCTTGTTTGCCTCCTTTCTGAAGGGACTGCTTGCTGTTAATGCTATTCCACGCACAAGCTGAGAAGCATTATTCTATGTCCTCTTCCCTCGGCTGATGCTTCATCAATACTCAGATTCCTTAAGCAAGTCTCTCTCTACAGATCATGCCAGAAAGGCGCACTTCTATACAGGACACACGTCAGGGTGACTCTTTGTCACCTTGTCCTTAAACTTAATTAGCTTCAGTTTCACTAACAGGAACCATCCATAGTTACAACCCAGAAGTGCTTCAAATCCTCAGAACGAATACCTTATTCACGTACCGAGATGAAAAACCTGCATATCCCATCTCCTACAAACAGAAAATCAGAGGAATCTAACAAATACATTAAGCCACAGCACAGCTTGGGGAAGCAAAGCAAGCCAACAGGAAAAACTACTTTTAAAAGCAGGTATAAACTGCCAACAAGAAATGTGTCTAATATGGTAACTGTGTCTGCTAGTTGTGCCAAAATAAACAGCAGAAACTGAGAAAACAATATTTATGAAGTAGCTCTATCATTCTATAAGAATTTGAGATTTCGTTGGATACAGTCACTCTTCAGGACAGTCTTCTAGAAAATATTTATTCATCTTCTTCTCCATTCTCCTTCACTTTAGGAGAAAAGGATAGTAGGAATTATTTCCTCTCACTCCTATCTGAAGGTTACAGGTTCTTTATAGCCTTTCTTTTTTTTTTTCTCCTCACAGTGCCCAGCAAAAGTGCCTCCGAAAGCAGCACTCAGAGTGCCGAAGTATTTTTGATGGAAGTTTTAATCAGGAGCTGAAAAAAACACTTGTGTGAGAAACTGAAAAGAGTGAGATGTTTTATACACATGGAGAGCGAGATGGGCAACATGCTAAGCATCGCTTTTCCCCATCTGCAAGGACAGGCCCAATCTGGTTATTTTCACGCAGTCACAGTCACATTTGTATTACACCCTTTTCCTCACAACATGTTTTTTACCTGATGCAGTTCACAGAGTTACATTTTGCCTGGCACGCTCCCTAAACTGCTGTGAAAGACATCACTGTTTTTAATCACTGGTTTACTCTCAAAACTGCGATGTGCTGAATGCAGCTGATTGCATCTCAGGAAAGATCAAATCCTCCTCCTCCAGTAGCAGCCCCGATTTTATTGGTGAGAGAAAGTCAGTCCAGACGCTTCCCGCCACCCACCCCCCGCCCGCCTTCCTCTGCAGGGCAATGAATTGACAATTCACAGGGAAATGTAAAAGGCAGAGAGGAGTCAACCCCCAGGTGCAGCCCGGCACACTTGCACCAACACAGCAGCTCCTTGTGCACTGACGTACAGGGCAGCTCATAAACATCGGTAAAGAATACAAATAATCTGCCCGATGAAACTGTCCTTAGCAGTCGCCAAGCGCGCTCCCCCTTCCCTTCATGCTCCCCTCCAGAATCGGTAACTTCCTCGGGAGGTGGAGCGGGGGCAGTCGGAGCTTTCTGGCCGATGCGAGCGCGGGGCGGGTGGCGGAGGAGGGGGGTGGTGGGGCTGGTACCGGGCTCGGGTGTTTCGGACCCCCGGGAGGCTGCCTCTGCTCCCGCTGCGGGCTGCCAGCCGCTACTCCCTCCGGAGATCGCCCGACACATGACGCAGCCGGGGGATACGCGAAATACATTAAACTTGACGCGAAACAGAACGACGGAGGCCAGAAGAAAAAAAGGAAAAAAACATAATAATCTTACAAGGTCACTTAGTTTAATCGTCTCCTCGCTTCCCCCTCCCAAACGGGCATACCCCGAGCGAGGGAAGGGGAGAGGGACGCCCCGCCGTCCCCCCGCAGCCGCCCTGAGGACTGGGCGCCCGCCAGCGAGTGGCTGCGCGGTGCCTCCCTGACCCCGTTCACACCCGCCGGGGCCGCGGCGCCAGGGCCGCCTTCCCCGACCCTCGCGCCCGACCGCCACCTCCCCCGCCCCACCCCGCGCGAGGCCCCCGGGGCGGCGGGGGCGCGCAGGGGTGCTGCGCCGCCAGCCCGCCACCGCCGCGGAGGGGGAAACTCTGGGCAGCGGCGCGGGCTCGGCTGCCGGCTCGCCTCCCCCCAAAGCGGGAGAGTCTGGTCTCCCGCAGGCAGACGCGGCGGTCACCGGCACCCTCGCAGCGTGCCGCGGGTTTCCCTCGGCGGCGGCCGCCGCGTTTGACTTGGACGGATAACATTAATTCGGCGGAGCGGCGGCAGCGGTGCGGCGGTGCGGAGGAAGGAGAGGGGAATGCATCCAGTCTGGAAACTAGCTGGAGGATGAGCCGGCTGGAGCAGGATGGTGAAGCGATCCGCTTTGGAACACCCGGCTCATCCGATTACCCTACATCTATATTTTATACCTCGCACACACACAGGCATTCTCGGCGGCGGCGCGGGCGAAGTACGGACGCCACCCCCCCCCCCAACCTCCGCCACCCACACCCCCTCCGTCACCCGCCCCCCGTCACCCCGCCGGGAAGGCACGGCTGGAGCCCGCACGTTTCCCCGGGATGTTATTGCAGCGCACACGCTGCTCCTGCTGCTGCTGCTGCGGCTGCACTCGGCACTTTCGGGGGCACGCTTGCGGCGGGCGAGCGGGGAGGTGACGGGGAGTTGATGGGGTGGCTGCAGGGCTTGGCGAGCGACTGGCGGGGACGGGGAGCGGGGGGAGAAGCGCGGAGAGCGAGGGAGGGTGGGAAGAGGCTGACGGGAGAAGGGCAGCAAGGGTTAACAACCGTGCGGCGCTTTAGCGCTGGATAGCGCTACCCGAGCGGGCGCCGGGGGGCGCCCGGGGAGGAGAGGGCGGCGAGGAGCGGTGGGAGCCGGTAGAGGGGCGAGGGAGGCGGCGGGGGTGGGGAGGCGGATGGTCGCGGGTGGGCAGGGGGCCCTGCGATGACCCTCCCGGGGTCCCTCCGTCCCTCCCTCCCCGCGCGCGGGGCAGGGGTGGGGAGGAGGCGGTACCTTGTACGAGGATCCCGCAGAGGCTGTAGAAGCGCAGGAGCGCGCCGGGCTTCAGCCGCATCCTGGGGGCTCCCCTCGGGCTGGGTGGGCGCCAGGCACGCAGATCCGCAGCCTCCCGCCGCTCCGCTCTCCGGGCGCTTCCTTCCCCCCGCAGGAGCCGCCGGCGCCGCCGCCTCCGCCGCAGTGTCTCCCTCGCTGTATCCAGTGGGGTGCGGAGGAGGAGGAGGAGGACCAGGGTCGTGGGGGTGGATTGGGGAGGGAGGAGGAGGACAAGGAGGGGGGAGCGGCTCTCTCCGCTGGCTCCGGCGCCGCTGGGCAGGTTCAGGTTCCCCTCACGGAGAGATGCCGGGTGCCCCCGCCGGCTCCCTTTGCCCCTGCCGGCGTATCCGTCCGTCCGCTCGCCTCGGCTATCTTGTCCTGTCCTGTCCTGTCCCGTCCTGTCCCGTCCCGTCCCGTCCCGCCCCGCTGGCGGGCGGGGGCTGCGCTGGCTCCGCGGCACGCGGGAAGGCTGCTCCGCTCCCAGCCGCTTCCCGGCTCGCGACACAAGGGCAATCTCCGTTCGCGAGGCAACCCTGGCCTCGCCCCGCCCCCGCCTCCAGCCCCGCCCCTTTCTGCCGGGAGCCACGCCCCCGGGGCCACACCCCGGCCCTCCCTGTGCCGTGAGCACGCCCCTGCCACCGTCTTGGCCACACCTCCACCGGCACGACACGCCTCCTAGCCCCTGGACCGCCCCCTCAGGTGGGTGTGTGACTGACATTGGCGGCTCTCCAATAGAAAGTCACCGTGTTAGGCCAGACTTCCAATGAGGCGGTGACAGAGGAGGCGCGAGACGCCAGGTTACAAAACAAACGGGCTCTTCTCAGAGTCTTCGGCCGCGAGCGAGGTGCCAGACCGTACCTCCTGCGCCGCTGAGTGACAGCCACCTCAGGCCAATCGCGAGGAGAGCCGGCTCCGCGGCGTCTCCCCAGCCAATGGGCGGTGAGCGACGGGGCGGTGGGGGCTGGCGGTGGGGCGCTGTCCAGACCCGGCCCTGAAGTGGCGGCCGGCGGCGCACGCGGTGAGGTGCGGGGCTGGCCGGCAGCGGCAGCGGACGCCTGAGGAGGGCAAGCGCCACCCCGGGGCAGAGCGCGCCCGGCGGCAGGGCGGGGGTGGTGCTCCTGTCTGACACACCGGCCGCGAAAAGAGGCGGGTCGCGCGGCGGCCGGGAGAGCGCTCGCGCCCCGGCCGGGGGAGGAGCGGCAGGTGTACCTGGCCGCGCGCCCCGGCCCTTGGCGCCCCGGCTGCCGGCTGCGGCGCCACCGCTGACGGCCGATAGCGCTGCGCGAGCGGGGAGGGAGAGCCCCGGAGGCGACGGGTCGCTGGGCGGCCTCCCCGCGCGGCATGGCGGCGCGCCTCGCGTGCAGCCGCCGTCCGCGGCCGGGTCGGCGGTGGGACGGGAGGGAGAGAAGAGCGGGCGGGCGGGCGGGCCAGGCGTGAGCCATCTCCCGGCGTCCCCCGTCCTGGCGGGACGGGAAGGAGCGGGTTCCAGAGCTCGCAGGCAGGCGGGGCCGGGGACGGGTGGGGGGCGAGGCGTTGGGACGCCAGTGCGACTCCAGCGTCCTCGCCGGCTGCCCCTGTGGCGCGAGGAACTTGCAGGTGAGGGACAGGAGGGCGAACGGGCGGCCTCGCCAGGGCCGGCGCAGCGCCCGCCCCCCTCTCAGACTGCAGGCCGCCACCGGCCAGCTCCTCCGCTTCGCCGGCAAGGAAAAACGGGGGGAAGTACCCCCGAGCGGCGGCCAGGGCCAGATGCTGTGGGAAGTACCCAGCCGGTTTGCTTCGGTCCTTGCAAGGGAGAGGTAAAGCCCCTTCTCCCTCTGCTTTTCCTCCCGTCTCCCTGAAAGCAGCAGATGAAAGATCGGCTGAGTCTCCAATATCCTCAGCACTAAACATGTACGGGTACCTTCACCGCAGTAGCAGTAAGACCAGCCGCTCCTGTGAGGTACCCAGACAATGGCAATGAAGGACTCTCTGGACTTTTTGCAGTGCTGCCTGGACTCTGAATGGCTTGGAGAACCTTTTTATTTTTCATTTGAAGGCTCTCTTTGGGAGGGTGCGTAGCATTCAGCTAGTAGTCTTAAATTGCTTATGGTCTAAACGATAAGACGCTGAATGCAAGAAATCTAAGATGGCAGGTTACTTCTTCATGTTTGCGTATTTGATGTTTAACTCAATATCGTTCACCTTTTGCCAAAACCTCTTCGTGAAATCAGAGTGAGGGTATTTTTGAAGGTATTTTTAATTTGCTGGATCTGTCTGTAAATGTCTGTGGAGAGACTTGTATTGCTTTATCTCGGAGAAAGAAGGATTCCCCTGCACCCAAATGCTTATAATGATCAGATGTTTCTTCCACTTCTGGTCCCATCTTTTTAGTATTGACATTTGCTCTCCAACACGATGCACTATGTTTTGCACAGTGCCTTTTGATGTCCTGTTCTTTAGCACCAAAGAGCTTTACTGAGATAAAGAAGCAATGTAATAGTCTTACCTATAGGAGCAGGAAGCTCTTTAAAAGCTCCTTTCACTGAAGAGTGTGTGGTCTCAGATCATTAAGGAAGTGCTAACAGTTGTCAACTTCACCTTAAAGAGCTTGCACTAGAGTGGTATCTGGGAAGTTAGATATTCTGTATATATTCCACTTTGTTCATTAGCAAGTGATTATTATGCCTAGCAACAGCTGAGACTGCATCAGGATTTACTTTGAGTTCTCCCTATCTCCAACAGATGTCCGCCCACAGTATAGAATGAAATTACAGAACCACATTTTAAAGTTCTATCATCTGTATGATTTTGTAACAAACGAACATCACATACATCTCCACGCCTATAGCAGGTTACTGTCAAAGATGTTGCCCTGGAATGTTCCCTAGGACAGGGAAGCATTTGGAGTCTGTCTGGTGGCTGGGTAGATACTTGCATTACTCTTTTTTTACTGAAAAAATACACAGGAGGCAAAGATTTCGTTTCTCAAAACATATTAGAGGTCTTACAAATAGGACAAAGTCATCATTTTTAAGACAGCACTAAAAACGTCAACGAATGCATTTTTTTGGTTAGGGTAGGAAATTAAAAAAGCAATTCTGACAAAATAGGTAATTTAAACCCTTCACCAAAGCAGGACTGTAATCCATCCTGAAGTGCTTTTACATTAATTATGATAACTGGCAGCTCTGTAATTTCAACAAAAAATACTTTTGATTGTAGTCTTGCTCCAGGAAGCATTTTAGGAAAGTTACAGGTGTCTCCCCAGCTTAGCACTCAGAAACTGTGAAAAGAGGTCCCCTGGCAGATGAAGGAGTGACGCACCTGTTTGTGCATCATGGGGCTTCCAAGTCTTTGCCACTGTAGTTCTTTTGCAAAAGCTGGTCTACGTGTTTAGAAACACCAGCTGACATGGGCTCCCAGAACCCATAACTGGACATTACATCATGCCCCATGTAAGAAGCATATCGAGAAATGCTGGTTCTCACCATTCTCGTTCCAGCTCAAGTGGTTCTGAAATGAGGTGGCAATATGTTGGTAGGAAACTGGTTCATAGCGGGGGTTAGCATTACTCCATCACGCAGCAGGAATCATTACTGAACATTAGAAAATGAAACCTAGGGTTCAAACCCCACCAATAACCTTTGCAGTGGAGAGGACTATCAAGAGGTCTATATGCTGCGTATCCTGAAGTGACTTTCCTGCCCATTTTTCAAAAAGAGAAAAAAATTCCAGCCAGAAGCCCCTGGATTATATGGCCAACTATATATCTGAAAAATATACGAGTAAAGTGATTAGAACTGTGAGATATGATGTCATACTTCTTCTGATTAATGCAGCTATGTTAATTTGGCAGCTTGTGGAAATTTAATATCATGTCTTACAACATTCTGTGGCAGCTGACATCTAAACCTGACAGAAATGGGACAGAGCTTTGTAACTGGTCCGTGGAGCTGGACCCCAAGCACAGAATGCCCAGAAGCCTCATTACTTCCAGACCAAAAGGGCAACAGGGACTTTTCAGGACATACACTTCAGAACAGAGTAAAAAGTAATATCCTAAAATATCAACTGGGAGTAACGCTGAAAACCAGATGCAGAAGGTAAAGATTTTATCAGAACCAGAAAAAAGTTTTCTGTGTTATCCTGATAGCCATCAAGGTGATACAAATACTCCTAATGCTAAACAAAGTAAAAGAATTTCATCTCCAAGCATGGTTCAGAAAGACTCCGCACATTTTTCCTCTCACTGATTTGTTAAATAGCAAGGTGTCCAACTCCCCCTACACTTTCAGCATAACTCTTACATTGCGTTCTCCTGCCTCAACGTTTTTTTCTTGTTTGCTTTCACTCAAAACCCAAGGGACAAGCCCTTTCTCTAGCAGAGCAGCCAGCTTGCTTAGTTGTTTCCTCTCAATTATTCCTGTTCATCCTTTTCTAGATGGTGTAGACTACACAGGTGTTGACGAATAGCTGATGAAACTGCGTGCAGCTCTGATAGACAGCTCAGATCACTAACCGCTTCATGTCTTGGTCCACTACATGCTCTGTTAACTTGCTTGCACACTTTTTTTTCTCCTATTCAGCAAGGCTTTGGGCTGCTCTCTGAAAAGGTGAACTCCACCTCCTCTAGGAGGAGCCGTCTGTGTTGTATTAGGTTAGTATACCGCCAGAGTTTGCCTTGAAAGACAAGCAAAATCTGAAGGGATGATCATGATTTTAATTACGATCCTTGATAGCATCAGTGGTCCGTGATTGGGGAGAGGTCACGATACACAAGGGAGGCTTATACAGTTGACAAAACATTGTGGTTCTGCTGAATTCAGCAATCAGTGAAATATAGAAAGAGAGTTTAAGGAGAGAGAAGCTTCCAGTAGTAAAAACTGTGAAACATAGCTCTAGAAATACCTGGCTGGATAACAGCTGTCTCTTGCGGTAACAAGGCCTTAATTATCCTACTTTCTTAATTCTCCTACTGATTGTCGTACCTGAAAGTCACAGCATGGCTTCCCTAAGGTGGAGGGCCCTCTTATGAAGGCAACATATATCATCACAGAAAGTGCATTTCCCTGCCTGGTGCCCTTTTATGGACCTACTTGGAAATCAGAGGGTCACGTGTTCCTTGACTGATGCCTTTGGATTTGCATTTTACATTACCGCTTTACCATACTGCAGCAGCCAGGAGGGAAGCATTGGGGTTTTGTTTGTTTTGGGTGAGAAATTTTGTGTGGTGGAGGTGAGTTGCTGTTTCGTTAAATGATGTGGCTTTGGTTGAAGCTGATTGCTAAAAAAAAATTGGATAACGCTTACCAGATGCCAGCGAAAATGCATTGGTTTGAACAAATACTGTAACTACTAATTTAGTTAAATCTATCCAACTGTGAAAATATATTGGCGTGAATAAAAATATATAGACATGAAATGCCTAGCATTTTTTTTGTTTGAAAAAAATTGGCTTCAGTAAAGAGCAATTGAAGTTTGAAAATATGCTCCTGAGAAGAAATGTGTTCATTTCCATAAAACATATTGGTGTGTAAATATACAGTATGTATCAGTTCCAGAGCAATATTATGAATTCAGTGAAATTTTGTTCTGTGTTAGTTAGTAAGATGAACCAAGTAAAAAGAATTGCATGCTGCAATTACTACATATAAAATATGTGAGGGATGAAGACCCATTTATAAAGCAATTATAAATGTGAGATATTTCACTGGCTTTTGGAGGAGAAAGAAGTTTATAAAACAACACCGTCAATGCAACGACAATGCAAAGCGAACCAAGGTCAAACCAAACTGGTATCATTCTTATTTAAAATTACCTAATGTACACTTTGAGTTGGTGAAAATGATTGCAAAAGAGAATTACCAAGGGTAAGTGAAAGCAGAATTATTTTATTCATTGCCTGACCTCTCATCCATATAACTTGCGGAATGAAGACACAGAAAAAATGGTGCTGGTAACATGATCCTCCATACATTCTTGTTAGGTCCTTCTAACTGTCAACTAAGCAGCAACTACTTGAAGAAATTTCAAAGTTACTTAAAGTTACCCAAATCACAAAATTATAGAGCTATATAACTTTAACAGCTCTTATACTTTTATTTACTTGTGATTTACGTACATATAATGCGTAAAAACATACACAGTTTTGCCATAAGAACATATTACTGCATGGAGTTAATTAGAGACCAGCCATGTTTTAAGTATGCTTGGAGGAACTTGTTTACATCTAGTTTAGAAGACATCCTAGCTAACATCTTTGAAATACGTATTTATCAAACTAGCTATTGTTTTGTTATTTCTGATGCTTTGTAGTTTTTATTTGCTTTGTGTTTTATTCCTTGTGCATAGATTATGCACGTGTCTCCCCATGGGCCGCACATGATCATGGTGTGGGGCGTCAGTGGGACACACCTACCCACCCCACCTTCCTGAAACCTTCCTTCTGATAAAGCGGTATGTGGTGGCAAAAACCAGTTATTTTGGGGGGATGGGATTGGACTAGATGACCAGTGAAGATCCCTTCCAACCCAAATCATTCTATGATTCTGTGATTATGTGATGTGTTGGGAAAAAAACCTTTCTTGCACCCAGCTGAGTTGACAAATATTCAGAAACTCAGTAACAAGGAAGTTGTTCATTCTGTAGAATATAATGTCATCCATTTTACTGTCTTAAGAGTATCTTTTATTATGGATACCAGTACGTTTACAGTGATTGTCTCACACATCCTGGTAATTTAAAAGGAGGCTTTAAACATTTAGATTCAACATTTGGGTTTTTTCAGACTAAGGTTTTCACATTAGTGCATCCTTAGTTGAAAATGTTTTCAAATACAAGTCAAAGTATTTTAGCTGATCCAGAGTAAGACTCAAAGAATTGAACAAATAGGTTGTTTTGCTCATTCTAAAGACTCCTAAGATACTTGTTCTAGCACATCCATGCTTTAGAAAAAGGCTTTAAGATTTGATAGGGCCTTTCTGTCAAGAGTGTTTCTTTTGCTTTCTCTATGAAAATCACCCCAAGGCTCAGGCCCCAGGGAGGTATAAAAATGCAGACAACTGACTTAATAGATCATAGCCTTTAAAATTTCTGCACATTCTGTCTCTACTCAACATGCCCCTAAGAGTTAGATGATCTAGCAATGAAATACAGCCATCCAACCAGACTGGATGCTCTTTCTAGCAATGAGAATGAGTCCTGATGGGCTGGGCATCCCTGTGTTGCTGGCTTGCCTTTGCGTAGGAAGCAGCCCTGCTTTTGCTGTTCCCTAGCAGATGTGGTCTGAGAGAACACCGTACCCAAGAAGTGGGAAATAGATCCAGATCCTTAGATTCAGAGATTTGTGTTGTCTTTTAATCCGTTGACACTAGGCAGAATGAAAGGGATGTCACCTGGCCGAAAACAAAAGAAGGAAAAAGAGATTCAGAAAAATGTTTTTGGGAGACTAGCTCTAGAAAAAGCACAGGTGTAATGGAAGGTCAGAGTAAAAATGGGACTAGATGTTGAATGGATGAAAAAGCCTGGAATAATGCTGAGGTTGAAATCTGGAGGAAGATAAATTGTTGGTAAGGAAAAGCAAAGTAATGGAAACATGTTGTTGAGGCCCCAGGAGGAAAGGAGTGTGTAATCATCCAGGCAAGGAGTTTAGAACCAGCAGAAGGTGATGATTTGAGAAGAACCATAAGATAAATCTGAAAACAGAGTAGAGCTTCAAAGAGGAACTGAGAATCCTTGAGCACAGAAACTGGACCAAGGAGCCACGAGATGAACAGCATGAGACAAAATTAGACAAGAAGTAACAAAGGGAAGCTGTGGTGATGAAGAACCAGAAAATAAAGTCTGACAATAAAAAATCATGAGAGCAGGGAAAAAAAAAAACAACACATAAAGCATGGGAAAAAGAAAATCAAGACTTAAGTAGTGCAACTGACGTAGCATGAGCTATGAAGCCAGAGGAATGGAAAGGGTAATGATAAAAATAGCTGCTGGTGGATGAGACAGGACTAGGAGAGTAACAAAACTTCAGGTTTTAAGACAAAAAGAAGAAATGTCTCTTCCCAAATTGCTTTATAGGGCCTGAAACTCAATGTATCTCACTTTCATAATATATCTGCTTTTAGTAAATATCTGAGATTCATGATAAAGTATATATGAGGTTATCCTGTCCTCTAGGGAATAGTAATTTACTAGACTACTCCCTAACCGATGAGTTCACATGAGAAGGTGTAAAGTGGATTTAAAGATGCTAAGCCTTCTGGTGATCTGTATGGATATCAATGTGATAATATTTTTTTCCCTCATTCACCGTCATAAATTTCTGGTAAATACATGTATGTACTGTATGTAAGGATCTTACAGTTAGGAGGTGTTCATAATGAAAGAAATGAACCTGTTGGTTCTATAATCTTTATGTTGCTTTTGTATTTTCATAGGGTGAACTATTAACTATGTGATAGCCGTTCGTTCCGTCTTCTTCCACACCTTGTCCGTCTGTTGTCCTGTTCCACCCCTGCCCCTCATAACACAAAGCCTTGGTCTCATTCAGCCCAAGGAATAGCTCTAGGGATGATTCATGGTTTGGGGGAGAAGGAAGACAATGATAGATAGACTCTAATTCATTAGCTGAAAAAATATTGGAACACGTATAATCAATATGGCAGAGATGAGAAAGAAGAGGAAAAGACAGTCTTAGAGTAATTGAATGATGCCTTTGAGAATTGGATTCTGTTTCACTATGTCACAGAGCTCCTCTGTGATGTTAGGCAAGTCACTTAAACCAAATGTTTTCACGGTGGTAATAAATTGATATTAATCCTCATTTTCTCAGTTTCCAACTTCATACCAAAAAGTCATATCGGCAGAAGCGTGAAGTACTGCAGACATCCTAAAGCCAGTGTGAACTGGACTAGGAACACGCTGAGCTGTTCAATGAAAATTGGCCACTTGGAATTAGTGGTTACCTTTGACATTAATCTTAATTAAATACTTCATTATAATGTATCTGCAGAATGAGGACAAATTAAGGTTGCATAGGCAATTCTAAATCCTGGCATTTCTTAAGTCTTTGATTTTTCAATTTTAGTGATGTTAAAATGGCTTTGTATAGCTATTTAGGCATTAGTTATTCCGTTATTTAATTTTCTTTCTTTTTGTATTAGCTTATTAGCTTTGATCTAGTTACTCTTTTGAAATATTTGCCTAACACTTTTAAATCTGTTATATCTCAGAAGTGTAATCATCACAAATTAAGTCAGTAAAAGTTTCAGGATTTTTCTCCCCTGAAAAGCATGAATCTCTTGTGTTAAAGCAATAAATCACAAATGAACACAGACGTTATGATTACTAAGATAAATAATGACTTACAATGCTACTTGTTACTGGCCCAAAATATGGAAATGGCCTCACCTGTCTTTGGAACAAAAATAGTGGAAAGTATATTTGGAAAGAAACAAAACTGAAGGAATTATGCAAAATACAGCAGCTTATTAGTCTCTGTCAAACTGTACTTCTTGTTTCAGAGTAGGTGAGAGATGTCTGTTACTGTAATTGCTACATTACTTTGCAGGTAAAACTGCTATTTTTTTTTTCAAGCAGAACATTGTTATTTGTGATCATATTGAAATGTTTGTGAATCACAGAAATCTATGAAATACAAGATTTATAAGTCTGCTATATTTATTTTTATGAAGCCTCCCAGAGGTGAAATTCTGTTTCTAGACATGCAGTAACCTGCAGTTTAAAGAAGAAGCAAAGAAGTGAACATGGCATATTTTGAAATGCTCTTCTACATAACGATGCAGTATTTTGTTATATCACTTGCTGTTGCGATATAAGACAATCAAGTCAGACAGTTTTCCACTAGGTGGAAAATAGAATTAAGAATAAAAGAAAATACATGTTGCAGTATCTGCAGCTATTAGGAGGTGCATTATTTGTTTTCCCGTAGAAAAATTATGAAGTATGTGATTTAATGGGTTAGCATCCATAGTTCAAATTTCTATTGCAGTGGGATACAAGAGTTATAAAGGAAAATATTTGTAACAGAGGAGTACAAGAAACTATAAAAAGCTTTTCAAGGTGCTTGTACTTGTTAAAGCAAATCTAAGTTCTCTGATAATCCCAAAATTGGTTTGTGGCAAGTGCCTTTAGTCGCCGTTAATACTTCAGTTGGTAGATGATGGCACTAACATCAGTTTGAAATAGTGACACAGAAAGCAAGATTTTTGCTTCTTATGGGTCTGAGTTATTTCCTGAGTTTTTTATAAATATCAGGACTGTGTTGTAACCTATCGTCAGTAATTTTTAAAGTGACGGTAAGAGTAAAATGAGTTAGACTGAAAATCAGCCCTTGCTAGAGGCTGCGTATGGAACGAGTGTTAAGTAGGGACACATACGGTATGTCATTTTTAAAATTGTCTTTCTGGGTTTCAGTTGTCTGATTTGTTTCGCTTACAACAGAGATTCTTTTTTTTCTTCCTAAATTAATCGAGTTAACTGTGTCTCATTTTTTAAGATCAGAATGACTTTCATAGTACCAAACTATGGAAAATGGCTAAATGCAACTCTACTGCATGTGTACCTTTAGTTTTTCCTGTGAAAGTGTAAAGTCTGAAATTAACAAATGATATCTGAGCAGCAGGCTATCCACCAGAGGCTGGTTTCTTGCCTATGGCAGAACTCAATTTGATTTGCTTCTGTATTGATAGCTTTTGCATTTTACAGAGTACAAAACAGGTTAATTAAATAATTAAAATATTTCACTTTAACAGTATACAATAACTGTTTATTATATAAAAGGTAAGTTGAGGAGAAAAAATAAGAAACTGTTTATGTTCAGTTCATGCATTCTGTTCAGGCACCTGCTACATGAGGTAGATGGAAGGTAGGAATGGGTGCTTTTCCAATATCCATACTCCAAAGTACCTCTTGATATATGAAAATGCTTCAGCATATTAAAACTAATTATCATTATAACATTCTGAAATGTATGTCTTTCTAAAAAAAATCTTCAGATATATAAAGAAGATTAAACTTTTAGCATAGGGATTCTCTTTGTTCTTCATAATTGTTTCACATAAAACATTTCAAAAAGCAGTAACAGGTTGTAAATGGGCACCAAGTTTACTAAATGATTCAACAGAATCTGGGAAGATGTGAATCGTTCCTTTTGTGCCTCCTGTATACAAGCATGCTCTGGGCTTGCTACAGTGTGTGTGTATATGAGACACTTTGAAGTTCGCAGTAGTTGGAGTATCTGGCATTATTGTCTCTTTGTTTATATGAAAGATTATGTACTTTTCATGTGTTGTTCAGGTGTAGTTGCGTGTACTCCAATACTGCTGAAGAAATGCACAGCTTCTTGATTGTTCAAGTACTTGGTTTCAGTCCCTGCACCTTGAAGTAGATTTCTAATGTCGTGGAATCAACTTCAAGAGTGATCTTCCCTTAGGAATGAGCCTAATCTGTAATTGTGATGTGATTTTTGCATGTACATTTGCAGAAGGAGGCAGATGGGATGTAACTCATGAAAAGAACTGATACAAACACAGAATTCAGAGGGCTTTCATTACCAAAAATTCTTATGCCACTAGTTTGGAAGCCAAGGTAATCATGCAGATGAGTATTGCTGAGCATTTCAGACTTCTCAGCATAGGATAGTTGTAGCAGTTAGTAATTCGAACAATGGACCTTTGCTCCATACCCAACAAGAGGTCAATGAGCATAGCCATTGTCTTTAATTTCCATTATAGCTCACCAACTGTTGCCATTTAGACCCAACCTGGCAACTAAAGCCACACAGTCATTTTATTTCCTCCAGGAGGAGGAAACAAAACAACTACTTGAGGGTTAAGGCAGGGAATAAGAGAGGGCTAAACACACCAGTGAATGGCCACGGGCAAAAAATCCAGACTCGTCTAGGGGAAACAAAATCAATTGAATTCAGAACAACAAAACCACAACCAAATCACCAATTAAATTAGGGTAGGACAGAGAGAGAGAATAACAAGATCTTACATACGCCTTCCCCCCCAGCCCTCCCTTTTTTCCAGGCCTGGCTTTACTACCTCCCCTACACACACAGCACTGGAGGTGGGGGAGTAACACAGGATGGGGGCACAGTCATTTTTAACCCTCTGCATGAGGTTCCAGCAGCTTGCTCCATGGAGCACTTGCTCCATGGAGCACATGCCTCACAGGTTCCCTCCAGCCATGTAGCATTCCCCCATAGGAGACAGTCAGGCATGACCCCTCCAGTCCACATGGGGAAGTCTGTTTCAGGGCTCAGCTCTCCCAGTGCTGAGCCAACCTGGTGCCAAACCTCAAAATCACTGCATTTTTCAGGGGGTTCCTGGGTCTCCGCATTCTGAATCCTCTTCATCGTTGGGGTCTCTGTATTCTGTCTGTTTCCCCCCTGCCAGGGCTCGATGAGTCCGTTAACTTGCCATAGACAGACGGAAGAAAATAGCTGTACCGGTGTGCACTCAACAAACCCCTCCTGGCCACCTCGATGACCACGTGGCTGCTCCTTTTCTTCCGTCCTACCCCTCCAAAACAAAAAAGCGCGCTGGAAAATACAAGGTGTTTCCCCCCTTAAATAGGCTTATTCTCAGAGGTGCTGATTGGCGCATCCTGGGCCAGAGGTGGGGGCAAAATTGGAGCTGGAGGTGTTTTGTAACGCTTCTTACAGGAACCACACTAGCGGCCCCATCCCCGCTACCAAAATGCACCAAAGCAGAGGTGACAGCCTCCTTCCCCTGCTGCTGAAACCACTCCAGATCGTAAACTATAACACCAGCATAATGTCGATCAAGATGACCTAAAAGTCCCTGCAAGTGAAGCACTAGAACAATCTGGAACAACTACTAAGCACTGTATTTTCCTGTAGCTGCTAGGTCGAGTTTTCTTTCCAAGCCTAAACATGTTCGTGAATTTTTTGTTCTTCAGTGCAGTATATTTACCAAAGTATAACTTCGATCTCCAGTTTTTAGGGAGTTTATCAAATCCAACTTTTTTACATAAGTCTAATACAAGCACACCATTCATTAATCTTTTATACCGAGAACAGTACTAAAATCAGAAAGGCAAAGGAGTTTCCAGGATTTTTAGCTTGACCTTATGCGAGCTATGCTCTCTAGTTATGTTTTGGCTTCATTTTCTCCAGGGATTTTAGGGAAATGTTTGCTGCGTGGTGTTTTGCAGTGCGTACTGTTTAAGGAATCTCTTTAACCTCTCTAGCTGGAAGCTGTTAGAGTCCACCACTCCTTTGAGAGGTTAGACAGTCTAAGTCATCTTATTTGAAATTCTGGTTGTTATCATTAGTCATTCCCTGTTGGTTACAGTCGTAAGTAAGGCTGAAGATTTACAACTTTTACTATGTCATATGATACAGAAATCAAGTGTCTAACACTTTGAATTATGCCAATATAAGTATTTTATTTGTTGTCGTAGACTGCAAGTTGTGCTTCCAAATGTGACCATGAAACAGCTCTTTCTCAGTCTTCATTTTCATTTTATAGTGTTTTCATAGTCTCATAGTTCTGGCTATATGAATTGGCAGGATGGTGTAGTAAATTTGGAAATGTATTGCAGACATTCACGACAAGGGGGTTATCATTTTAAAACTAATTCTATAGGATGAATTATCTGATTATACTCCCTGAGGCCCATGCTAGTCCATACTGATTTATGGATTATGGAAAAAAAAAAAAAAAAGTTTATCTCATTCCTTGAGTTTCTAGAAATTCAAATGTGTTAATGTTTTGAGTCTTTAACCATTTTTGGCATGCCATACAGGAGTGAGATAATCCTTCCACAGGTTTTGGAGAAACAGAAAATGTTGCCTCGGTTAGGTGACCTTCAGAACACCACTAATGTTAATTTTCCAGCCTTTTAGTCATTCTAGCATTTGATTACCAAGCTGATGGTATTGACTGCATATTCATACTTTTGAGGAGGATGTTGCCATATTCCTTTTCATTAAGACATCTGTCTCCGAAAGTACTTGGGTACTGTAAGGGAAAGAAACAGCTAGAGAAATGAACTATCTACATAAACATGAAGAAAATGCAGGATGTTTTTGAGTTTCAGAATGTATTTAGGTTAAAAATCTACATGGATTGCAATGCAGAAAACATTTTCATAGATTGATGCTGGGCTGTATTTTAACAAAGCATACAAGGTATATAAATTTAGCCAAGTTCATGAACTTAAGAGCCTTTCTACCAAAATCATTGAGACCATTCCTCTGCTTAAAACTATACAGGCATTTAGCTATTGTTCTAGATTCTGACTGTATGGAAACTTTAAGGTGGGATTACATTGCTATGTTTATTTTTGATCCTCTGTGCTGTTACGGTGAATCTCCAGATCTTTCACACTGTGCTTTGCATAACATCATGGAGTGGTCTGGGAAATGTACAGCTGGATTTCTTCTGTATGAAGCTAAATCATAATGTAAGCTTGACAATATACTTTATGCCCATCACCAGTTCATGGGCATTTAATACACAAAACCAGACTACAGTTAGCCTAAGGAAGCCCTGCTCACCTAGATGCTTATGATATTTTCAGAATGAACACTTTTGTTGGGCGGAGCTATTCTTACTGTGCCTTGTTACTCGGTAGCCTATACATACCCTTATCTACAAGGATTTCTTCAAATGATTTGAATTGTATCAATTTCATTATTGAAAGCATAATGGGGATTTGGTGCTTTTTAGAAATACAGGCAGGACCAAAAAAGCATTAGATTTGCAAAGACTTTTGTGGACCTAGAATGAAATTTTCCTTCTTCATTGACAATTGAACTTTTCCTTCAGAAGGTTACTTGTACTAAATGAAATTTCTTTCAAAAAACTGTGTTTTCTATAGTTTTGAATTTTTTGCATATTGTGCGACTTTGTAAAAGAGTTAAATTCCACCTTATTTTTCAACACAGGAATATCAAGAACTATCAAATCCAGGATTTTTCAAGTAGCAGTTCAAATTCATTTCAATCTCAGTAGGAAAACAAGCATTTTGCCACTTCTCCCAGTGAAAGTAACCTAAGCTTTTCTTATTGTGCTGCTTGGGTCACCAATACCTGAAAAGACATCTCCTCGTGCCACAACCAAGTTGTGACTACATTCTACTTGGGACTCTGTTTGGAGAAAACTATCACTTGACCGAAAGCAGAGCATCTTGGAAAGTTGATTAAAATTCTGCAAATGGGCAAGGAGTATTAAGATTAGTATTCAGAAATACTAGGAAAAACATAAAATAATTGTAATAAACACTATTTAGAGCAAACAGATAATAGGGGGTGAATTTAAGGCTAACAGGTAAGTATTAACACATTCCTTGATGCTGTCTTTCTCCTTAGCATCTTCCTGAAGAGAATGGTATGACTGACCCTGGTTGAACATTGTGGAAATGTTGATATTGTGGCACTGAAAGGTTTAAACAAAACACTTTTTCTTTAGTTTAACTTGAATGGAGAAAAGCCTTCTTTCAGTTACAGTAGGAATTTTGTGTTCCTTTGGTTTGGAATATCATTTATTTCCTGAAAACATTATCAGACTGGATCTGTAGCTTAGGTGGTGATTCTCTCTCCTTCCCATTTTCTGCATATCTTGTTTGTCTTTCTCTCATAGCTGCTGAAATTCTGGCAATCCTCACAGCAGAGTTTAAGACTGCCGCTCCACTGACCTAGGCAATTGGCAAGAACTTGTTAGGGTGCATATTCGCTTCCTGCCAAATTCAGTCCTCTTTCTCATATATCAAGCTAGCCCCACCCACTTAACTTCCAGTATTCCAGCTAACAAGCCCATAAATTATTTGTGCTGTTGTCACTTACATTTCATGAAGAAACCTCTATGATAACCCCAACCAGGAAAGATAAATTTTTATTTATAAGAAGTGAAATTATTAGAAAAGAACAGAGATATGGGTAGTGCAACAGTTCCAGTTATATCTTGGTTTTATTCAAAATCCAGTCCTTACCCGCCTGAAACTTCATTCACAGAACTAGACAGACTCAGAAGCAGTCAAACTTATATAAGGGTATTTATGATCCAGCATTTTTTTCAAAATCCAGTGTGTCTTTTCTCTCAAATGCAGACAAGCTTCATTAAATTAGCAATATAACAAAATCTACTTGGATTGTAATTTTTACAATAATTTTTGTAAGTCAAGACAGGTAATTCTTTTTTCTTTTACTGCAGAAAGTGCAGACTTTCTCTTGAAGAAAATCTATCCTTTTAATGTACATATACCTATCTCTGTTTCTTTCTAATTTTCAGATTTCAAAAATCATAAATTTTGACGTAAAAATGCTCAAACAGTAATAGGAAATAAATTCATTGTCTTGAAATATATTGATCTGAGTCTACTATGCAATTTTTACTGGTATCAGTTAAGACTGATAAACTTTCTTTATGTTAAAGTAATATAGATAGAGATATTTTAGAGATATTTGTCAATTCAATATCAAATAATGAACATTTAATGAATAAGAAACAACAATAAGTAGTCCACAACTGAGCAATTGAGTTGTCCTGTCCTTCACTGGTGCTACTCACAGTTAATATGAGTTTATACACACGAAGAATCAGCCTAAGATCGTCTTTTTTGTTGTTGTTGTTGTTGTTGTTGTTGTTGTTGTGGAGGAAATAATTGATGTAGAAAATGTATTTATGTTTTTAATCATTTAGCATTTGCATTTTTTGGTGCATAAGGCATCTGTTACTGTTGATTATTTCATCATTGGACTGTGCAATTCAGTCTTTTGACTGTTGTATTGGTGGATTAGATATTTCTCTACATAGTTTTAAGAAGAACTTCCCTTTAGAAGTGATGTCTATGTGACCTTTTGTTATGGAAGAGTGTCGTTAAAGCATGTCCTGAATATGTCAGTTGTATAATGCAACTGACATTTAAAATCTCTCCCACTTGAAAAAGGCTTGGCAATATATGGTCAGCGATGTGCAGGAGCATCATCCACCTTCCACATGACTTTAATTGAAATTCATGCTTAAACAATCAGAAATTTCTCTGAAATTGCTGAGGTCTTCTTCTAGTATGGGTTTGTCCAAGATCAATATGCCATTGGATTTACCAATTTCTCTCCGATCTGGTGATAGTTTTGAATATTTAAATCCTTTTTCCAATGATACTGCTCTTTTGTATTTGTTGAGAATTTCTCTGCTTTCCATTTGAGGAGCTCAGCATGTGGGAAGAATATGTTGTATTCAAATTCTGATGCTGCAAATGCTGTATAGGCAGACCTTTGGTAATCTAAAAATTCCGTGTCAGGAAACTAATCTTTACAATGTTCAATGTTAAAAGTTGCTGTTCATTTTGGTATAGATACTGTTTTTCAAAAATTGGAATAGTAAATTGTGGCAAATTATGCATTTCTAAAACAGGTATGCAGTGTTTCCAACTTCAGGAGTCCTAACGTGTATGAGGTAGGCTTCTCAAATAGTAAATGTTGCCTAAAAATCAGAGCCAATGTCATGCTGTGGCACATATTAGAGAAATATTAAAAGAAAAACTATCTGGGGTGCTACTACAGCAACCCATACTTGAAATTCTAGAAAGTTTTCAAGAATGCAGCTTAGCAAGCTGAAAAGTAAACAGGCAGACAAGGACCAGTTTATGTTTCCTAATGATTTAGACTGACCAAAAAAGATGTGAAATGACAATCTAGAGCTGTACATTTTTCATGCTTTAGGAAAAGAAAATGTTTTTGCTGATCTGAAATCAGTGGGAATAATTCTAGTCTGGCAGTAGTGATGGACACAGCAGGAAGAAGAGTTATTTGCAGTCACAGAGCTAATCGCTATTAAGAGTGACTCATAAAAATTCAAGTTATAATTGCTTAGATATATCCATATGAAGAAAAAAAGAGAGAAGGTGGAATGGTACTTAAGAATTTCAATTAACATACCAGACTTCTGCATGGAAGTTATGTAGTCAAGAATATTGTTGTGTAGCAGTCTGAATGGCTTGATATCTGTAGGGAAATCTTATGGAAGATAGAAAATTCATGGAAATCCAATATTCCTCTGCCATTTAGGTCCCTCAAGAAAACTAGCTCAAATAATTTCACAGTTTCTCTTCTTTCTTTTTAGTTTTGCTTTGGTTTTTTTTTTTCCTAAGACAGATCTAAATTCTCTTACCTATTTGAATAGAAAATAGTTTTGATACTCTGCATCCCAGTGGTTTCCTTAACAAGTTCTTAGTTCTTGTGAAAGGGACAAGGGCTATACCAAATATCCAAATACAGTTTTGCTGTAACAATACTGCAGAGGAATTTGTTCTGTCTTATATGTGATGCATTCACTTATGCAGTCCATAATTCAGTATGTTTTTTCACTCATTGAATAGTATTCTGAAAGGGTTAAAACTGTATACACTGCTTCCTGAGAACTTCTGCTTGTTCAGTATTGTGGAACATATTACTGTAGAGAGAGTGTATAATAGCTTGTCCTTTTTTCCTTTTTTTTTTTTTTTTTTGGCCCTGGGCTTGTCTTACACTTTTCTACACTGAATTGCATAAGTCATTACTGCTAGTTTTTCCAGCACTTTCAAATTATATAATCTTTTTTTTTTCACGTTGATTGACCCTTCTTCATTATGTGTTTTGTTATCAACATGTTTTAGCAACTTACCTCTCATTTTTTTACCAATTGAACAAAATAGGCTGCAATGTTCTTGTGGCACTCCTTTAGTAACCTCTTTCCAACTCCAGCTATTTTCTCAATATATATTAATTTAGCTGCTGTACATGATTAGCTATCAAATAGCATGTTTTATATTGGAGAAAAATGAATTCAAACTAAAACTTTGCTGAAATCTTTTACTTTTTTCTTTCCATATCTATATGTACTACAGCCAGCACCTCTCATCCACAGATAAGCTTCCATTTCAATATAGCTGCTTTTTGTATTTCATGGGTTTTTAATCTTAAAATTAATACAATATCGGTAAAACTAGCATCATCATAGTACTTTTCCTAATTATTCTAAGCCTTAGAGAAATTACAAGGATGCTTTACTGATGTCTTTGTGAAAGTCTATTGTCCCGATGTCCTTTTCATATCTCCACAGCATGATGCACAGCTGTCCTGGATAGTACAGCTTTCAAAGGCACTAAATGAGTAAAAGATGTAGCATATGTTCAAATGTAAATGTTTTAATGGTCCCATTAACTCCTGTGGCCTTTACATGAATTGTTCCACTGAGGTGGAGTTACAGCTCTTTGTTGTTCCGTGTGAGTGGATGTTCTGGTCCATGTGGGATAATATGATGGATTAGGAGGTATGCAAGTTTATTCTTTATCTGGAACTTGCAGAAATATCTGCTTTATTATTCAGCCCCTGAATAACAGAAGACAGAATACAAAATAATAATATTTGCTTTTCGGGGTACAGAAACAGTAGATTTATATTTTTCATCTTTTTTTATTGAATTCTGCTATCTATTCAGAGAAAAGGAAAATGCTACAGGTGTGTGCTAGCTGCGGACTGTTTTAAACATTGATGTGTTAAGTTCTTTACAGCCAGCAGCCCAGTATGTAGACTGTCCTAGTGTGAATGGAGGCTCTAGCTAGCTGCTGTATGCCATCAGTGTTTGGACTGGTTGTACAGAGAATGTGACATAAATATTTACAGTGCCTCTCAGTCAACCAACACTTCTCACTTAGAAAAATAAGTTACTGTAACACTAAGACCACCCTTTTAACTCCTTCAAACAAAGTTCTGTCAAGTGGTAGTAGATAGAAAACGTAGATTAAATAATAAATTCCGATTTAATTATTTCTTTTCCAACTTTCCCAACCAGTAATATGGAATAGCCAAGAGAAACAGGGAAAAAGAAGCTTAAATTTAAAACCGTATCAAATCCCAAAAATAAGATTACATCATCATTCAACCACCTTGCTTAGATTTGAAGATATAAATTGAAATGGGAAGATTAGATGCTTCAAATTTTGCAGATTAAATTTTGCACAAGTGTTACAGCTGTTGTTTAATTTCATACTACAGTACTTTCATATGGGCTGTCTCAAACAGTATTTTTCATTCTCTAGGAAAAAAAAAAGAGAAAGCTGATGAAAAGTGGGTATATAGGTTTACCCAATATAAGCAATTTTAATTCATTTTGTTTTACATGGAAGTAAAGATGATTTGTAGTGCTGAGTTTCGAATTAGAGCAATATATGACCAATCTTTCTCATTTTCATTACATGACAGGGGATCACTTGAAGTGGGAGAGAAAATTTTTCCAGTATGCAGATGTCCAGAGAGCAAGATAACAAAGCCAGTCTAGGATTTTTGGGGGGTTTTCAAGACTGCATAGTCTATACAAGATTACAGCTGAAGACCATCCAGAAACCTATCTTATCACAGAATATGGTGAACTGATTTGTTACATTTTAGAACAGATCAATGTGTTCTATATCCTATACTGCTTTCTACTTGATTTTGTTAAACAAAGCCCTAGTAAGAGGTATAAGTTATTTTCCTTTTTGCTTTTCTTCCCTGTTTTTGTTTTACCCTGTTCATATGACAGCTGGAAACTGATAGGAAGGTTCTAAGATGGCACTGAAATTCCTCAGCAGCATCTAACAGAATCACCCTTAGCGGCTTTAAGAATCACCCTCTGGGCAGTGATACTGAAAATGTCCTGAGATAGCTGGGGAATCATGTTGGCAGTAGGTTTGTGATAGGTAGTAAATTTAGATGTTCTCTGAGGTGGAGATACAGTATTAGTTACAGCATAATATGCTACTCATATAGCAAACAATGGTGAAATCTGTTCAGAAATGAAGTTCAGAAGTTATTTTTTATGAGATTCTTCCGTAACTCTTAGGAATCAGTTTTAGCCTTGACTCTTCTGATTAATTTTGCATCACCAAGGGCTTTGTCTCATCATTATTCACCCAACCAGTCCTCTGTAAGCAAATCATAATCATGTTGTGTTTCTAGTTAGTCCTGGTGTATCTCACTTGCCAAGGCTTCTTTGATTCTACTACAATATTATTTTTCCTGGGAATTTTTTTCTGCCCTCCACTGTTGCTTATCTGATCTTTCATGGTATATTTGTGTGTATCTCGTACTGAAACCAGTATTTTATTCATTTAAGAAAACATTTTTCCCAAACCGTATCTTGATGCTATTCTTAATATTGTGATAGGTTTTCTGAGATATTGCAGTTTTTATCAGTTAAATGACGTATTGTTCTATCTCATGACACTTAGCTCACAATTATTTTATTTTGTTACAGGCTCCCCAGGGAAGTGGTCACAGGACCAAGCAAATCAGAGTTCAAGGAGCATTTGGATGATGCTTTTAGTCATATGGTTTAGTTTGAGGTAGTTCTGCAAGCAGCAGGGAGTGGAACTCGATGATTAATGAATCATAGAATCACTTTGGGTGGAAGAGACCTTTGAGATGATCAAGTCCAACCATTAACCCAGCAGTGTAAAGTCTGCCACTAAGTTCTGCCGTGTCCCTCAGCACCACGTCTATACATCTTTTAAACCCTTCCAGGGATGAGGACTCCACCACTGCCCTGGGCAGCCTGTTCCAATGCTTAACAATCCTTTTCTTAAAGAAATTTTTCCTAATTTCCAACCTAAACCTCCCCTGGCACAATTGAGCCTGTTTCTTCTCATCTTGTCCCTTGTTACCTGGGAGAAGAGACCGACCTCCACCTCAATACAACCTCCTTTCAGGTGGTTGTAGAGAGTGATAAGGTCTCCCCTCAGCCTTTTTCTCCAGGCTGAACAACCTCAGTTCTCTCAGATGCTCCTCATAGGACTTTTCTCTAGAATCCCTCACCAGCTTCGTTGCCCTTCTCTGGACACACTCCAGCACCTCAATGCCTTTCTTGAAGTGAGGGGCCCAAAACTGAACGCAGTATTCAAGGTGTGGCCTCACCAGTGTGAGTCCAGGGGGACAATCGCTTCCCTGCTCCTGTTGGCCACACTATTTCTGATACAAGCCAGGATGCCATTGGCCTTCTTGGCCACCTGGGCTCACTGCTGGCTCATATTCAGTCAGCTGTCAACCAATACCAATCCTTATGGATCCCTTCCAACTTGAGACACTCTATGATTCCATGTTTTGTTTGACTGAAGTTTCATGTATAAGGCAGTGAGAAGGCTTAATCTGGATTTCAGCAATGCTATTCAGAAACTAAACATTTAAATAACTAGTATTTTGAAGGGGGACCTGTCTGATCAAGACTCAACATTTTTAAAATGGGGAATTCCTTCATAACAAGATTTAATAAACTACTGAGGTTCTATACCTTGCTTTCTCTAGAAATGTGGTCTCGATGTGTTTCGGTAATGTAGGGAAAAGATTATCTGTGGGGTTTGTTTTTTTTTTCCTTTGCTTCTTTAATAGAGTTTTTAAGCACATACTATGCATTATATAACCTTATATAATTACTACTGGAGAAACAAAGAAAATATACTCTATATTTTGAAAGTATAAGAAGATATAACATTAAAGAATGCTTTTATTTATATTAGGGTATTGCTAATCACCTTATTGTGTCAAGAATATATTGTTGCTAGAACCTTTTTCCACTTTTACTTATTTTTTCTCTTCAGCTGTTTTGCATATTTATTAACTTCTTATCAGAGATACTTTTAATACAATTTTAAAATAGGAAAATAAATATTTTCCTGCTTTTTCTATCATGATAGATGTGAAGCAGTACATTTTCTGCATGGTGTACAGGGAGTTAGGCATGCAATTTCCATTAATAATGAACCATGCAGAAAATTTACACTTGAGAGATACATGTATAAGCATCACAAACATTAATCATGAAAGTTGTCCAGCATTCATGAGCTACTTTCTTATCCAAAAGTTGTAAGATATATAAGAATTTAATTTCACGTTGAAACAGTTGAAATTCATCTGATTTATCTTACATAAAGAACTGTCACTGTACAAAGGCAGGAAGGCTATCTCCTCTGCCATAGAATTTAGTGAACAGACAGACCCTACCACTCCCCTTATGTATGCAACTTGTTCGATACTAGTCTTTAATTAAAGATTTCATGCATGTGCTTTTCAAGCAAGTATTATTTTTGCTGTGAGAAAACAGATCTGGTGGTTTATTATGGAGCCTGTAAAACTTGGATCTGTCGCTTCATAGATAAACTACTTCTCTCAGGAATTTGTTACAATATGTCACCACTTTCTATACCTAGGTATGAGTAACAGGGTGCTCGTTTCCTTCTCTCTTTATCTAACAAGCTATCCCTCTGCATAGTTAGGCAGCATTCCTGTAAATGTGTGTTTCCTGTTAATTCCTGTATATGTATGTACTTTCCACCGTGTTACTAACTTCAATAGAGTGCACAGCAATAAACTTGAGACTACATGTTAAAATGTGAAAGATTAACACCTCATTTTTAGTAGACTGTCAAAGTCTGTGAGAAAATCTTGTGACCTTGCTGGAAAATGCTGTTTTCTTTTGGTGACTCACATTTGTAGGTGTCTCTTTACTGGGCTCGAATAGAAAGAAAATATGACCAGCTTTTTTTAAGTGAAAGTGCCTCAAAAGATTTTGAAGTCCAAATTCCAAAAAGTAGTACATATTATTTTTCAGAATGTTTACAGCCTATGTTTGAAGCCAAGCTAGTATCTGCAGTGCCTGAAGAGGTAGCTAGAGCAATCTGAAACAGTTTATGAAGCCACGTTCTTATTCCATATTACTCTTGTTCTCTTTCCATAGGTAAAAGGGAGATGTTACAAATAATCTTTTCTTTGAACCTGTATTAAAAACTGGGCTTTCATTGCATTTTTTGTGGACTTGCATTAAATTTCAGTTCTGGCTGTCATGAAAACTGAGGCTTTTGAAAAAGCTTATCATTAGTGTTAACATAGCTTACTTTAATCATAAAATACAAAGTGTGGGGTTTTATCCTTTACAACCTGTACTGATGACATAGCATTTGATATGTTACTTACAAACTATGGTTTCTGTATTAGATCTCATAGTTTGATTGGTTGATATCTTGAAAAAGCATGAGGTTTCAGATTTTTTGGAATGTTTCTCATAACTGGTAGAATTCAAGCAGAAACATTGGTATTTAAGAATGGAATTTTTTTTTAACGAATTTATTGGTGGGATTAAAAAAAAAAAAACACCTTTAAACTTTCTCAGATAAGAAGGGTACAACAATTTCCATAAGTGTCCTCGATTTTTAGGGATATCACTCAGTTTAATCTTAAAGCTACTATTTCTCCCCACGTCTTTTATTCGCTAGCTTTTGGACATTTACTTGAGAATAGAAAGAAGAAAAAGTTATAAACGGTATGCTTATTTTGAGTGCACCCCTGTCCTCTTACAATGTTGTTGCTTTCCCTCCAAGTTGAGTTGGTTTTGTTGAGCTACCTTGATTGAGTTAGCACAGGGGCGTGCAGTTTCTTGAAGAAGACAATATCAGTCTTTCTGGAGAACTCCTTTTTGAAAAAATTATTGATGAGATCAGTGGGATTGATATCAAGCAATTCAGACTTTACTTTAACCAGTACTTCTTTTCTGGCTAACCACTTTCTTCACACCACAAAAGCAAGCATACAGTTGGAATGAGTAATGCCATGTAAGTTTCTAAATTCTGAGCTGGCTGTCACTGGAGAGTCAAGCAATAACGGCGACCTCCAGGTAGCATCATTCGCAGTTGCTCTGAGACTTATTTAGGAAGAATGACAAAATAGTACTGTTTCTCTGATAGCAGTCTAGTCTGAATAATGTACCTCCTATTTCAGTGAGTTACAGAATACTGCACATGCTCCAGTGAATCTCAGTGAACAGAAGGGAGAACTAAAAAAGACAGGCAAATAACATTTAGCAGTTTAACTGCCTATAATCTTACCACAGTTTTAACAGATGGCTTCCATAGTGTTACTGTGCATCACTAAAAAGCGGGCATATAACCTTAGCTCAGTTAAATTCCAGTATTGCATTAAATACATGGTGTATTCAGTGTGGGGGATTGTGTATATAAACATATTACCTGCCTGGAAGATACATCATATGATGTTCATGTGATGACATCACAACTCTCAGTATTCAATACCAGTGTATCTTGTTAAGGTGCTGGAAGATCCCTGCCATCCATTCATACAACCGCTTTTGGTTTCTTAACCAGGCACCAGCCTTCAGGCCCTTGGTCAGTATATCCCACGACAGACTTGTTTCAGAGAATGAACAGGAAAAAACTTATTGAAGAGATCCATCTTTCTAGTAGCCATGATGCTGTTTGCATTTATGCCTCCTGTAAGAGATGTAGTTTAATACATAAATGCTTAAATAAGAGCCTATTGTCAGCAGCATGTGTTTTGTGGTCACTCAGTGGAGGAGAGGTGAGAGTCCTGTACAACAATTAGGGAACAGCAGCACCAGTTAGGTACATGTTAGTGCAGTCACACTGATTACAGATGTTTAAAGCTTCTATTGGTGGAAGCTTTAACTTCTGTTATGGTTTCAAAAAAAAAGGGAACTATAGGCAGTAGGTAAAAGTAGATCAAAGGCAGTAGGTATTTACCTGTCCTATAAGCAGAAAGGAAAAGAATGTCATGTTGTAATACTATATCTAGGACCGAGAAAATGAGACTAAGTAAGAATGTGGGGAACATAGATAATAGAAAAACAAACGTGATGGATATGGAGTGTAGAAAGACACAGTGCATTCTTGCTACATTATTTTTTAGTTGGTAATAAATGTGCATTTTTCTACTTTTTATTTATATGCATATGTGTTTGACTCAGACAACATGATTAGTTACACAGCTATCAGTATATTTGTGTATGGGAAAGCTTAGGAAATGCATAGTAGAATTCCAGTCCCTCTGGTGGATTTAAGAGGTGACTTCAAACTTCTAAAACTATAGCTGAAGAATCAAGGATAAGCCTGAAGAATACCCTTTCAAGAAATTGTGATGGAAATGTCCGCTAGACATTTGACATCTAGGTGCTTCTTTCCTCCAGCTTCATCGCGAGCCAGTCCTGGCAGCCTCTCCTACAAAGCTGGCAGCCGTGTTGAGAGGCACAGTCACAGAATGCTACCTCTTCTGTAAACAGTTTTCAAAGGAAACAAAGCCACCCTGACATTATGCCGAGAAATCGCAACTCTGCTTTCTTTTAAAGGTATAACTAAGATTGTCTTGGGAAGACAGTAATCATTTTCCATTGTTTCCTTTAAAACTGAAACTAGATTTCCAGTATTATATTCTGTTTCAAAAATTGGGGTCTGAACTGAAGAGATGTAAAATGTCATGGTCAGGGAAATTTGGCAGAAAAAAATAGAGTCCAAGAGGGATTATGTGGGGGTTCAAACAGGCTGTAGAAACACGAAGAGAAAAATTGAAGAAGGAGATTGTGAGTACTGTTGCTGCTCACATTGCCTTCCATTCATCTGTTTTCTTTTCATATTTCCTTTTCAGGATTTCCCGCTTTGTTTCTGAAGCACAGAAATCCACGACCACTTCCCTAAATGCCATCTTAATTTCAATCCATTGAATTTAATGGGAAGTATCACCTGATGAGTGGTAAACCAAGTACAGTCCCAAACTCAGTGCTAATACCACTGGGGCTTGGTGTACACAGAGTATTCATTGCATGAAGTTCAGCAAAAGATCAAGACTAAAATCATTAGTTAGGCTGACTTGAAGAATTTGGAAATCGATTCTGCAGTGACCTAATTTGTATGAAGCCTGCCCTGTGAAATTGCACATAGGCAAAGAGTAAACTTACTTGTAAGGCTAGACTATTTTCAGATTGCTGGGCCACCTGAATCAAAAATATCATCTTTGTGAGAAAATTTGTAAGTCCAGTAAAATCACTGCAAAAGAAATCACCACAAATCTCCACTAGAAGATCTATCATCACCCTTTTTTTGACATGTTAAAATAATTAAAACATAAAACTCACAGCAGGTAAAAACCAAAGTCTAAAATAGTTAGGAATTCCTATTTTTATTAATTTTAAATATTTATTTAACTAGAGATGCCACTAAATAAAAAATTATTATAACTCATTGTATGGTATTTTGATCATGCAAAGAAGGTGCTGTCACTGTGTGAGAAGAGCTACCAAGGGTTGGTTCATAGGAGGAAAGAAGGTAGGAATAGAGAGGAATAATGTATTCATCTATAGTTAAAACTCATGTTTGATTTTTTTCTTTTGGTAATTCAATTGTCCCAAACATGAATTCTCACCTTTTGCCAATTCTATATGAGAGAGACAATGAGAAGCAGAGTTACAAATAGAGAATAATGAAAAGAAAGCATTCATCATTCCAAACTGACTAGAAAATAGCGAGAATAAATCAGACAAATCAAGCATTGTGGTAACTGTTCTACAGTGTTATGCTTCTTTACACCTATTATTAATTGAATGACAATTCCTATTTACGGTGGGATACCCAGGTAATTTGGATTCCAGATGGAAGATGCTTGCTGTAAAGGACTTCAGTGTATACTACTGAGAACTGGCTACTGATTTAAGGAATAACTTATTACTGGACCCAAAAAACAAGTTGATCTCCCTTTCTCTCTTTCTTGTTTTTTTTTTTTTTCCTTTCTTTTCGAGTTATTAAAACTACTAAATGAATCCTTCTTCCTGAGATTCTATCTGCCATGGTAGCTGAAATCCCAAAACACACTGACATCCTGATCGCAGCAGAAGTGTCACAACGGGGGACCTTTGTTCAAAGGTTTGAAATTACTAACACACATTCTGGTGAAGAAATATACCTGTGGTGACATTTATGAGTACAATCTATTCAACACGAGAAATATCCAACTAAGTTAATAGTATGGCTGACAGAACCTGAATAGTCGTTTTGAGCCTGTGCATCTTTGATTTCATTAGGCTTGAATCTTGAAGGATTTGCCATTTTGTAAGATACTCTTTGAAGTTACCATAATTTTAGGTGTAATGTGAAATGCTTCTTTTCATGTTGCATGTGTACCAGTGTTTAGGCATGCTGTACACTCTCTTGGTAAGAAACAGGAGCATTCGTAGAACATTAAGTTTGACTTTCAATGTAATAGACAGATAAGATAATACTTTACTCAGCTGCACAATCATCATATTCCAGCGAGCCTGCTATATAGACAAGCATAAAATATTTGTAGTAAACCTACTTTTAATCCATTTATTTTCTTTCAAAGCATTGAAAAATAGCCACGTCTCTGCAAACACTTTTGTTTCTTTTAACATTTTGTTTCTTTTGGGTTTAGACTGTGACTCTGCCGTGCACCCTGAGTAACAGCTGTTCTCACTGAAATGGTTGTTTTGGTGTCATCCTTCTCTGCACAAAGATTTGTTTGCTATCTGTTTTCCTCTGGAGGCAGAGTCTTACTCATGATAATCCATGAAGTTTTTATTTTGTGGATACATACTCCTATCTGTAATTTTTGTACAAGAGAGATTGCTCTGTGTCTACTAGTTTTACATATGAAAAGAATATAAAAAAGATTAAATTGCCTTGGTAAGTTTCTCTTCCATTGCAATTCTCTGCAAAATACTATGGCATGCCAACAACAATGATCAGCAATATCAAGACTTTATGACTAAGTATAGATTTGTATCATTAAAATAAATTCAAACTTTGAGCGAATGACTGAAATACTGAAAATGAGAAGCACTCAAAGATGCGGAGATATAATCTATACACAGACTATTACACAGTTTAACAGAAGTGCAGTAGTAGATTAAAATTTGACTGACAATGAAATCAGCTTTACTCTCTGTTCCAGCAGAAGGGTGCTAACTTAAACTGTCAAAAACTAAAACAAAAAACGGAGGTGTGAGTTAATGATCTGTGAAAAATATATTTAAGAAGTCATAAATACTGTGTTAGGAGGCAAAAGTTCATAAGAAGTGGATCAATTTACAAACTTCATTCAGAAATGCAAGACCTGTTCAGAAAGAAATATCACAAACCTAAAAGGAGCTTTACTCACTCATTAGTGATTTGATCATAAAAAAAACCCTGAAAAGACCCAAAATATGTCTTTTTAACTCAACTATAGTCTCCATTTCAATATATAGGCAAAAAGAGAAATTCAGCAGCAGCAGAGAGAAATGCCTAAATATAGACAAAGAAAAGCCTTATGAAAATATTAATTATTAAATGGAGAGAAAATATAACAACCCCTGGATTGCTTCTGGGCATTATCTTAGTAATATAGGACTCAAAATTACTTCAAGAGATTATCTTAGTCAACTCAGTGACAAAAGAATAAATTGTGTCTAACCTTTCCCTGTAGGTTTTTTCTGAGTTATGAACTCGTTCTGGTATTTCAACATTTATTGTTAGAAAATATTCCAACATACATCTTTGCTGTAATGAAAGTTTTTTCTTGTTGATCTTACCCAGTTTCCTGGAAAATGATAGATTATGAACCTCAGTATCATGCCATTCCTGTGTTTGAAAGGAAGCCCTCCTCAAAGACTTTTGTCTTGAAGTCCCAAGACTTCAGGGCCTTGGGACAGTTGGTGAGGGAATTTGTGGCACGGGTTATTTTTTCCTCTCTCCTTCCAGTTGCAGGCAGTGACATTGGAAGGAGCAGATGGATACAGTCCATTAATACCTGGCTCCATGGCTGGTGTCACAGCCGCAGTTTTGGGTTTTTTGACAATGGGATGTTCTACAAAACACCAGGCTGCTGGTGTCAGATGGGATTCACCTTTCTCAAAGGGGGAAGAGGGTCTTTGCTCAAGAGCTTGCAGGGCTCATTGACAGGGCTTTAAACTAGACTTGAAGTGGGAAGGGGATAACATCAGGCTTGCCTGTGACAAGCTGTGGGATGACATGCCATGGTTAGAGGGACAGGATGCTAGCGAGGGCCCTCAACCTGTTCCTTTGAGGCGTGCTGGGGACACTGCAGCACAGTTGAAGACTTACAAAGATGATCTGGAGGCTCCTGACGTAACAAGAGACAACAGGGAAACATCAGTGAAAGGTCTCAAAGGAATTAAGGGGTGTTCCTCCGAAAGGTGACACAGCCAACAGCCCAGCTGAAGTGCCTCTACAGCAACATGCACAGCATGGGCAACAAACAGGAGGAGTTGGAAGCCACCGTATTGCTAAAAAGCTACAACCTGGTTGCCATTACTGAAACTTGGTGGGACAAATCCCATGACTGGAGTGTCACTATTGATGGCTACAGGCTGTTCAGAAGGGATAGGGGAGGAAGGAGGGGCAGAGGCATTCCCCTCTACATCAAGAAATGGATAGAGTGTGAAGAGCTGTTCCTGAAATACATCCATGAGCGGGTTGAAAACTTATGGCTAAGAAAGACCGAGGCAACAAAGGGAACCTTGTGGTTGGTGTCTACTAGAGGCTGCCTGATCAAGGGGAGCCTGTTGATGAACCCTTCTTTGCTCCAGGTAGAGGAGGCATCACACTCACAGGCTCATGTCCTGCTGGGGGACTTCAACCACCCCAACATCTGCTGGAAAAGTATCACAGTGAGCTGTAGGCAATCCAGGAGACTCCTGGAATGCATTGAGGATAATTTCTTAAGCCAGATAATAGACAGCCCCACCAGAGGGGGTGTGATGCTGGACCTGATGATGACCCATGCAAGTGAGCTCATCAGTAATGTCAAGATTGGAGGCAGCCTGGGCTGCAGTGATCACCCACTGGTGGAGTTAACAGTCCTGAGGGATGTGGGTCAGGCAGGGAGTATAGTCAGAACCCTGAATTTTAGGAAAGCAAAATTCCAGTTCTTCTAGGAGACCAAGAAGCAAGAGTTCTCTATCCCCAGGTCTAAGAAATCAGGCAAGGAAGGGAAGAGACCGGCATGGCTGAGTCGAGACCTGCTGGTCAAACTAAAGGGCAAGAAGGAACTGCACAGGCAGCAGAAGCAGGGACAGGTGTCCTGGGAAGAGTATAGAGACGCTGCCTGGTTGTGTAGGGGTGGGGTCAGGAAGGCCAAGGGTGCATCTGGAGCTGAAGTTGTCAAGAGATGCAAAGAATAATATGAAGGGCTTCTACAGGCATGTCAGCCAGAAAAGGAACATCGAAGAAAGCATAACCCTTCTGATGAGCAAGACTGGCAAGCTGGTAACAACAGGCAGGGAGAAGGCTGTTTTTTTTGCCTCAGTCTTCACTGATAATGTCTCTTCTCACACCTTCTGAGGTGATGGACTGCAAGACAGCAATCAAGGGGGACAAAGTCCTTCCCACTGTAAGAGAAGATCAGGTTCGTGATCAGGTTCACCTGATGAGATGCATCCCAGAGGGAATTGGCTGATGTAGTTGCCAAGCCACTCTCCAGGATATTTGAAAAGCCCTGGCCATCAGGTGAAATCCCTGGGGACTGGGAAAAGGGGAACATTGCACTGTAGTGGGTTAAGATGACGTCGGCAGGGGGCTGAGGTGTCAGTCTCCCCGCTTTTCTTTCCCTCGCAGCACGCAAAAAGTTTTCTCACAACTTTTGGGAAGCGCAGCGCCAGCCCTCTCGCTCCCTGATTGGGAGCCGAGACATTTCAGACACGCCTCAGCGAATGAGCGTATAAACAGCGGAGTTTTCCGACTCGCCCTGGCGCGGACATTTGAGTTTTCAGAACAGGACCCAGAGAGAGATTTCTGACACAGGGAGAACAAAACGCCGCTTGCCTCCACACAGCAGTAAAAAGAATTTCTTTCACAAGTACTTTCTGTTTCCTCGAGGGGGTGGAAAGGGGTACACGAGGTGTCCCCACCCCACATCAAGAGACCCACCGCCGTGGGACGTGAGAAAGACCGTACCCCATAAGTCGGTGAGGAAAGTCCAGCCAGGACCCAACGCGGACGTCGCTGTCCTATGGAGGGACAGATGAACATCCGAGAGGAAGATACGATGGGCTCTTCTACAAGTGCTGACAGGAAAGACTTTTTGCAGAAGTTTGCTTGGACGGTTCGTTTCTGGACTGGAACCTGGAGGTTAAAGACTGTCTCGCGATTCTCCTTTCCCTCCCCACTCCCCACCTCGGGCCAGCAGCCACCTGGCGGGTTCTTTGTTTAAGGGGGATGTTGATTCCATGTGGGCAAGGGAATGTATTTGTATATATCTATTTATGTATTTATTAATCTCTCTCTCTCCCTCCTTCCGACTGATCCTGTTTAACTTTAAATGATTGATTTCGGATTTTAATTGTGTTTAGCATTAAACCACTTCTGTTCCACCCCCTTTAATTTAAAACCTGCTTCACTTGTGTTTTTTTTTCTTGCCTAAGCAAAGCCCAAAACAAGCCTTAACGAGTCACTTAAATCCTTTTGTGTAGTCTTCGGTAGGTTTACATTTTCCCTGGAGCTACAGAATTCGGGAAAGATAAGAAACCCTTTTTAGAGTTAACAGCCTGGGAACTACTGACCTGTCAGCCTCACCTCTGTGCCTGGCGTGATCATGGAACAGATCCTCCTAGAAGCTCTGCTAAGGCACATGGGGAGAGGGAGGTGATTCAAGACAGCCAGCATGGCTTCACCAAGGGCAAGACCTGCCTGACCAACTTAGTGGCCTCCTACGATGAAGTGACTGCATTGGTGGACAGGGGAAGAGCTGTGGATATCATCTATCTGGACTTCTGTAAAGCCTTTAACATGGTTCCCTGAAACATCCTTCTCTAAATTGGAGAGATATGGATTTGATGGGTGGGCTTCTTGGGGGAAAGCAAATTGCTTGGAGGGTTGCCTCCAGCATGTAGTGGTCAATGGCCTGATGTCGAGATGGAGGCTGGTGATAAGTGATGTCCCTCAGGGGTCTGTACAGGGACAAGTGCTGATTCATATCTTCATCAATGACACAGACAGAGAGTTCGAGTGCACCCTCAGCAAGTTTGCAGATAACACCAAGGTGAGTGGTGCAGTTGATGTGCCTAAGGGGCCAGATGCCATTCAGAGGGACCTGGACAAGCTGGAAAAGTGGGCCCATGTAAATGAACCTCATGAGGCTCAACAAAGCCAAGTGCAAGGTCCTGCACCTGGGTCGGGGCAATCCTCAGCTGGGGAATGATGGGATTGAGAGCAGCCCTGAGGAAAAGGACTTAGGGGTACTGGTGGATGAAAAGATGGACATCAGCTAACAATGTGCCCTCACAGCCCAGAAAGCCAACTGTATCCCAGGCTGCATCAAAAGTAGCGTGGCCAGCGGGTTGAGGGAAGTGATTCTCCCCCTCTACTCTGCTCTGGTGAGACCTCACCTGGAGTACTGTGTCCGGCTCTGGACATGAACCTTTTGGAGAGGGTCCAGAGGAGTGCCTCAAAACTGATCGGAGGGCTGGAGCACCTCTGCTATGAGGACAGGCTGAGAGAGTTGGGGTTGTTCAGCCTGGAGAAGACTCCCAGGACACCTTATTGTGGCCTTTCAATACTTAAAATGGGCCGGTAAGAAAGATGGGGACAGTCTTTTCAGCAAGGTCTGTTGCAACAGAACAAGGGGTAATGGTTTTAAACTAAAAGGGGAGATTTAGACTAGATATAAGGAAGACATTTTTTCCAATAGGAGTGGTGAAGCACTGGCTCAGGTTGCCCAGTGGGGTGGTAGGTGCTCCATCCCTGGAAACATATGGGGAGAGTTGGACTAAGTGACCTTTGAAGGTCCTTTCCAACCCAAAGCGTTCTATGATTCTGTGAAATCTCTTTTCAGGAATGAACAACCACTAATTTTTCATTCTTTATTTAGCACACATACATATTTAAGCCTGCCCTCAATAATGGGTTTGCTCAGTAGTGAAAGCATGTGTTAATCTGTATAGCCTCTGAAATTATTTTAAATCTATGATGTAACACCTAATATTTATTTTTGTAGTTACCGATACTGTGATATACATTGGAAATGATTGTTTAATTTAGTGGGATTTTACATGCAGGAAATTCTTCTTTAAGGCTGATGTATTCATCTATTTTCTTAAATCTGGGAAGAATAGGGGTTATATTTAAAATACCAGAGAGATGAAAAGTAATTACTCTGAAAAGAATTATATGCCATCTGAATTCTAATTCGGCAAATTTTCTGACTTCTAAAATATTTTAATCTCTAGAAATATGGACAACAGGATTGTGATAGTCTTTATGCAGGAGGATCCTAACAGAACTAACTCGTTCTGGGATTTCCTTTATTTACTCCCAAGTATACCAGGTATTTTGAAGTCAGTGACTTCGCAGTGCAGAGGTGAAAGTACTAAGCCTGCATTCAGCAGTTACATTTTTATACCCCATGCAGGGGAACAGTAACAAAAAGCGAGGAGGACATTCCTGGAGAGAGAATGAGGTTGACCAAACCACAGGACCCACACACTGCTTAAGTTTTAGGCATTTTCATTAATTGAATATTGATGCTGTGACAAATGCCAGCGCTTACGGTAGAAATTCATGTCCCTATGCATTTTCACTCTCTCCCAAAATATTTGAAAATTTGTGAATATACTGGAAAATCTATTGATTATTTTTTGTTTGATCTTGCTTCATGTGTATTACTTCTTTCCTAAAATTGTTTTGAAGTGCCTGATTCCCGATTGCTTTTCTATGAGTGCAGATTCAGCTATATATTGCAAATAAATGTTTAGGCAGTGCTATGATTTTTTTTGTTGTTGTTGCTGACTTGTGAATTTATACTTTGGAACTCCGTCAGTTACGACATTTACTCTCTGCAGTCTTTCCAGCACCTCATGTGATTCTTTGATTATTTCTGGAAAAGTTAAAAAAAAAAAGGAAAAAAAAAAAAAGCGCTGCTTCTGCGGATGAGATGCAAAGGGCATTTACGATAATCAGCAACTGCCGAATGACAGGCTGCAGGCTGGCAGGCTGCTTCTTTAATCCGGTTTCATTTGCTAGTGCATCACTTGATCACCTTGTTCAGTGAATGTAGTGACTTGAATGTCATATCACCCAGCCTTTAGTGGTGGCTGTAGTGTTCCCACAATAGTACGTTACTGAGACATTTTTACGTATAAAAATTCCACTTCTTTCCTGTGTTTTTCTTTGCTGTAGCTATCATTGAGATGATGATTTGGACCCATTCATCTTTCTGCTCTTCTCCTGCTTTGTACTTTGCGTAGGAAACATTTCTTCTTTGGTCCTTTTGGTCAAAAAGGGGTGGTGCAATGTAAGCTGGCTGCTGCTTACTCCACGGTGGTCTCTAGGGTGCTCCATGTCTTCACCACATTTGCAAATTTGTTTGGTATACCACCCTAATGATTGTGTGATTTCCTCAAAGTCATTACAATTTTGGTCAACGTCCGTACCTTTTTGATGCTCGGTGTATTCCCTGCAGTGATGATGTTTGCATTATGCATTTCTCCCCAGCATCCTGTGGCTGCTGTGTGTGCACAGCTGGCCCCACCTGACCCCTGGCCTACCGTGTCAGAGTTCTTGCCAAGCTCCATCTGTATTGCCTCAAAGAAAAGATGTTGAATTGTGCACCTGCTCCTATTTTGAATATCCGAAGCATAAACTGAATCCTTTTTTTTTCCTGTTTTTTGTTGTCGTTGTTGTTTTGTTTTGTTTTTTTTTAAAGAGAAATAATTCTGGCTATTGTTCACTGCCTTTGTCAAGAAGCAATTCATACTTACACTACTGTCCTGTATCATCGCCTATACAGTTGACAGCTATTGGGGTGATGTAGTTTGAATTTCAGATTTTAACCGCACTAAGCATTTGTTGATGTAAACATCACCCCTCTCCTGCTCTAACCCACCCATTGGTAGAATTCTGTGCACTCTGAGCCCCGGCTGACTTTCTGGCAGCGCCTCTGCCATGTCCTCTTGACTCTGGAGCTCTCTGGAAGGGTGTCAGTGTTCACAGTTGTCTGTGTATTGGGGCTGAATTGTAATTCTCGCCAAACAGCGTCTCCCTATGTTCAGTTGTTGCTGGAATGTTTGTGTAACTACCTTCTTATTTTCAGTTAGGAACTTGTTTTATTTCAATTCTAGAGATATATTGATTAATCACTTGTTAATTAACATTGATTAATCAGTGATAATTAAGCAGGTCATAACATGCCTTTAAATGTTAACCATTTGCATACATGAATATTTAGACTTATTATTTTATATTATTTTATTATTTGATATCTAGAATAGATTTATTATCTGTGGTCTTTACTGTTAATTCATATAACTTGTACACTGTTTTTCTCTAATAATCATAATTTGGAATCATTTATCTGTATCTTTTTAATTAATTCTGTGTCAATTTCTTTTTGAGCTGCAGCGCTGATATTTTTGAAGTGAAACTGCTTTATTTCTTTTCTTTTCTTTTTTTTTTTCCTCCCCTGTGCTGCTTAGCATCTTCTGTTTGGCTTGACCCACAGCTCAACCCTGGCAGCCCAGTTTTCTGAGGGACTCCCCTTTTCCCCTTTGCAACTTCTGCAGAAAGCATGCTGAGAAGTAGATGTTTGCCTTTTGACAAAATACAGTGTTAACATTTAGGCTGTGAACTTCTTTCACAATAAATACACCTTCATTCTGTTTGCTACCTTAGAGAGTACTTTTGCTATTGCAATTTTGTCAATTTTAATTTACTGTTTCTTTAAGGATTCGTTTTCATACTTAAAATTAATAACAGTCAATATAATGCTATTTCTTTCCCTCTTCACTCCTAGTGGTTTCTTTTCAGACCTTACCTTACCAGTGTTTGTTGTTCTTTTCTTTCGTATATTTTGACCTTCATATTATAATACTTGGCCTCAAAATCGCTTCAATTTAGGATGATAGACTGGATACTGCTGTACACCTTCTTGGAACTGTTGAAGCTGTTGGCACACAGCTAGGTCTGGTGAGGATACACTGACATTTCTGCTTTAGGGAAACCATTTATTCTTCCAACACTTTGTCAAACTCTCCAGCTAGCATGCTATAGATAGAACAATTTAATTTCTTCCTATGGCTTTTTTGTTTCTTGCTACTCCTTGAAGCTGGTTCCCCGTTTATGGAACTTCTGTAGCACCTTGTTTCTCATTCTGTAGGTTTCTCGTTTGCCCTTTCTGCTGATATCAGAACCAGTTCCAAGATCCTGGCTTTGATCTTTTCCTTTCTGAGACTCCAGAAGTCAGTGCACAGGATTTGCAACAAATCCCCCTATAATTTTTTTTTTTTTTTTGTCTGCTAGGCTTGTGTGATTTATGTACAACGGAGTTCTCTTCCTACTCCTGCAGTCATCATCTGCCTTAATAGCATGGTTATGACGATGGATGCTATTATTAGTCTCATATGCTTGTATAGTATGGAACCATTATCGTTGTGGAAGAATGGGAACTGAATGAGTCAAACACATGGGTTTCAGAGGAAGAGGTCTATGAGTCACAGTACTTTATTCTCCTGTCTTTAACTTCTTAGCCCCTGACACACAGAGTGCAAACTATCTATCTCACGAAATTTCTGTGATGCTTTTCCTATTGATTTCTGTGATATGAAACTATCCTTTGAATGGCTCAGTCGCATCCAATGTTCTTTTTGTTAAAAATCAGACTCTAAATCTTAATTCATGCTTGTTACTGTTATCTAAAGATAATAGCTCTAAATCATGCATCAGTTCTGCTGTGGCTGGCTTCTCCTGTGGCTTCTCATTTTGACCGGTAAATTCCTTTAGAGTGAATTTTCTCAGTGATGACACATTTTAATTCAGGCACTATATCTATATAATATATATTTTTATCTAAATTTATGTTATATATATTGCAGTGAAAAAGAAACCTGTTTTTTTCCTAGGACTTAAAAATGGGATTATGACATTTTATTACTAATAACGTAGTTCTTGTCATATAAGAAGTTCTCCTCTTACACCTCTTTAATTCTGCATTTGTAAGATCCTATATCAAAATAATGTAAGTTACAATGTCCATGAAAGGATATATTACCAGGAGTTTCTTTACTACATTTGGAGTTTTCTCAGATCTGGTTCTGATGAAAATTTGTCTCAGTTGTCATTGTTAAGCCAGATACCTAAAATGTCAATGAAACAAAAATCTAAGAACAAAAATATTTTGGAAGGCATTTGAAAAAAGACACCATGTCTAGCAGATTATATAGAGAATCAGAGATTTACTTTGAGACCTTTCCAAGATTCAGCATATTTATATTGGAAAAAACACACAATTAATTCCAGTTAGTTTGAAGGTGCAATTGATTGGTGCATGGAAGACAGTAATAGGTGTGGGACTGGCTCCCAAATGAGAAAATACACCTCATCTGTGAAGCACGCAAGCAAAACTGTGTGAGATGATAGCCAATAAACTGGGATACTGGGGCAGGACAAGCAGCTGGGAGGGCACACGTGGTCAACTCAGAAAGAATGGAGGAGCTTAGGTGTGGGTGTGGTGAAGACTACAGCAGTAAGAGCAAACCTACAAGGAAAAAAAGAAGTGGAGAATTACTATTGGAATAGAACAGCTCTGCTTTGTCAGGGAATATGCTAGAGTTAGAGAAAAGAACTATAGTGTAACATATTACAAAGTCCTATTTCTTGCATTCTAGAAATGGGACTAGCCATTCTTCCAGTAGATTTGGGGTGTGGTGTTTGGCACAGTTTCAGTAGCAGGACAGGGGGATGCTGGCCTTTGGTGTAGTTTTGGTAGTGGGGGGTGGGTTGCTGGAGTGGCCCCTTTAAGAAGAGTCTCAAAAAGCTCCACCTGGCTCCAATTCAGCCCCGCCTCTGGCCAAGGCTGAGCCAATCAGTGCTTCTGCAAATAAACCTGTTTACGAGGGGAAATCAGTTTCACAACAGCTTTTGTTTTGAGAGCTAGCTTTTGTTTTGGAGAGCATAGGATGGAAGGAGAGGGAACCATGCAGGAAAGAGCCATGTAGTCACCCAACGTAGTAAGGAGGAGGTTGGGGAGACATGCTGGTGCAGCCTTTTCCCTTGGGACTGTGGTGAGATGGCAGACTGAGTCCCTGCAATCACTGGAGATCACTGGTGGGGACACGGTTGGGTTAGAGAGAGCTGTGGAAAAGCTTGTGTGAGAGCAGAAAGCTGTGAGGAGGTCTGTGCTGCAACAGCCAGTGGATCCTGAAAAAGGCCATGACTTTGAGGGAGATTGGCCCGGGTGTAGTTTGGTGCTGGTAGAACCGCTGCTGGTGGAAGACTTCCCTGTTAGCTGGAGAAGTTCATGGAGGATTGATTGTCTTCTGGTGAGAGGAGCACCACATTGCCTGTGACCGTAAGCAGTGAGTGAGCCGTCCCGTCCTTTGTCTTGACTGTTAAGTGTTGTATCTTCCCCTGCTGGAGGGAGAGGGTGACTGTGAAGTGCTTGTTTGCTAGCTGGGTCTAAACCATGACATGGGGGGTATTTTTTTCCTTTCCATTTGTTTATCACTCCTTTGATTAGTTTGGTTAGTTATCTAATACAAAGGCAATTACGGTCTGTTCATATATCACTCATGACCTAAAATGACTACTCATAATATCTACTATTTTTATTATTAGAAATATTTTTAATAAAGATAAAATTTCTTCAAGCTCCTCTCTGTTTCTGTGGTTTGTGTAATCTTGTGTTCAGTAGCATTGTTAATTTTTGGCATTCTCTTAATGTTTTACATATACTTGTTAAGTTTTGTCTTAATGTGGAACGTAAGCTTTTTGAGTCTATATGTGTACACTGTAAAAAGGATTTCTAAGAGTAACATAATATTTAAAACATGAACTTCCACTACAGGATTTGCCTTCTAATAACATGGACAGGTATGTTTCCAGTGAGAACCCTAATTTTCTTTGGTTAGAATTGTAGCATTGTAGGGTAATTCAGCTTGGAAGGGCCTCAGGAGGTCTCAAGCTCAATCCCCTGCTAAGAGGGGGGTTAGCTACAGGGTCAGACCAGTTTTCCAGGGGCAGTATCCAGTAATGTCTCAAACCTCCAAGAATGGAGACTGGACAATCTGCTCCACAGACTGACTGGCCTCATGGGATAAAAGGTTTATGTATGTCCAATCTGAACCTCTCTTATTTCAGCTGATGCCTGTTGTCTTTTGTGCTTCCACAATGCACCATTGAAGGACCTCACTCCATCTTCTTGGTAACCACTGCCAGGTATTAGCAGGCTGCTGCTAGGCCAGCCTGAGTCTGTCTCCAAACAAGGTGAGGTCGTGAACCAAGTCCAGGGTCCGTCTAGCAGCAGGAGATGGGACAAGAGACAGGACTCAGAGGGAATTATCCAGGAGGCAAATTACGATGTAAAATTTCAGTCAGAAAACAGGGAGAGACAAGGGTGGAGATAAGCACCCTTGATGATGCAGCTCAGGCAAGGACTAAAGGTCTAGAACTGAGCTGAAATGCAGCCCCTGGAGCAGTGGCTGAAAGATTGCAGTGGATGGAGACCCCAGGTGAAGTTGGTTAAGGTTTATTAGTGCAATGAAGGCCCACAAATATTCCCACAAAAATGAATGTAGCAGTAGAAGGTCTTGTTGCCCTTAATGTCCCTTGGCAACTCTCAACTATGACTGAGCACTGGATGTCTTAACACCACTGTTTGTATTTTGTCCCTGTTTCTGCTTCACATATGGTGTCTCTTTCCACTGCAGCACTGCTGTGAGTTTCACTGATGTCTCTGCTTGTGTCCTTAAGTATTGGGATGGACTATTCTTGTGCTTGGAGAATGCTGTCTTTGAAGACCTGCCAGTTTTTATGAGCTCCTCTGCCGTTCAGAGCTGTCTTCCGTAGGATCCCACGTACTATTTTTTCTGAGTGAGGTGGTAGCAGCTACAACTAACTGAGTGGTTTCCTTGTTCTGCACTTTGCTTTGTATGTACTTTCTTACTTGTTCTTGTTAATCAATTTGTTGTGACTTTTAATTTAGGGTAAAAATGCATGACTTTTTTACCATAAGCCAATAAATGATTCTGACTTGCCGGGTGGGAAGTACAATTAGTTAAGTCAGGTACTTTTAACAGCGAAGCACAGTTGTCTAGGGTGCCTACAATGTACTAGCTTATTTTTAAGCCTCCTGAATTCGTTGATATTAAGTTCTATGGTGTTATATATTTGTCTTATTTTCCTCTCAATACTTTCATTCTGGACTGGAAGCAAGAACCTTCTTTTCTCAAGGAACAACATCTCACTTGTCTATATATACTTTCCAGTATCAGAAATCTGAATCTTAGAACTTACTTTTGTAGTAACTGAATAATGTAACAGAACTAGAGAGTAAACATAATTTTCACTCCAACGTCATTGCCTTCTCCTGAAATCAACTTTGCCAATGTAACTAATGACTTGGCAAAATAAGGGGATTCCATGAGCCTGCACTTCATTATTATGTATTGAACAGCTGTAAAAAGTTCATGGTGACTTAGTTTGCTGTGGCTTATTTCTACATAGGTAGTTTTTTTTAAAAAAAACTGAGTAGCTGAACCTGAGAAACAACAGATTGTTCCTGGCCGTGATGAATACACACAGGAATGAAGAAGACGAAAAGAGATCTGTTGCCACCTGTTTGCATGATTCCACTTCAGGCTGTTCTTTATTTTTGCTCCCCTTTGTTGTTATGGTTGGTTTGACATATAGGGAAGAGCTCGCTAAAATACTGGGCTGTGATAGTATAAGCACACCATCTAAAGAGCCCTGGGAACTCCTACAGAAATCAGGAAGGCTCAGTGTGTTTTCCCACAAGCAAATATCGTTCCACACCCCCTCCAGTGCAGGCCAATGTCACAATGCAGCCCTTCTACTTTTAATTTCGAAGAAGTTACTTTCTGTTCCTCCTGAGGTTTATGCCTTGCGTACATGTATTCTGTGCACTGCTGGACTCAGATTTAGACTCTGTGGGTGATCTTCTGCCACCACAGGCTATTGTACATTTTGTAAAACACAATGGAACTGATAAAAGGGAAAAAGGGCATCCAGGTGAATTGCCAGAAGCAGCCCTCAGGTTTCATGAGCCTCCTGAAAATAAGGTAGAGATAAGAATATGCTTTCATTCCTTCACGCTAGCGTATAATAGTGTGACTACCTGAAACTCCTGAAGTTCTATGTTTTCAACATTAGTATCTTTCGTTTAAAGCTAGCTCTTAATTAGGCGAATATTTTGGAAAGTTTATTAAATAAGAAACACCATCCTTGATAAAATGCAGTTACATGCGTCCTTACCCAAACTGTGAACTGTTAGAACACGAATGGCTTTCATGTAATATAAGAGACTCTGTGGTAGGAGAACCTCTAAATGCTTAGATAAACTTGTAAATGTATATAAATATATGTCCCAACTATATTCCTAAATAGATTTTTCAAGGCAAGAAAACTAGGCAGAATTCTATCCCAGATAGAATGCACGATGGAGAAAAGTTTGCTTGAAACATAGCTCTGTAATTAAATTGGCAAAATGAGAAAATTGCAATTCAAAATCCAGACATTACAATAAATACGGCGGGGTGAAAGTGCTCTGTTACCTGGAGAATACTTCAAATGTTGGTTCCTCATGAGAATTTCTATGTGATACTTTAAATGTACTGTCAGATATAAAATGTAGTTAACATTTTGCTTATCTTCTTGAAAGATTATTTATCTGTTGTCCATTTACTCTTAACTAATACTTTACTGGGATTACTTCAATTCCCTTTTTGTAAGTTGTTATGTGGATGGGAAATACTTGCTCAGGTAAGCAATGCTTTTCGATATAAATGGAAATAGCTTGCGTGGGTAAATGACTGCATGGTTAGACCAATTGTTCCTCCATTTTCTTAGGTTTTTATTCTGTCTGCAAATCATCAAACATGCATCTGTTCACTCTTAGATGACTATAGAAACAAAAGAAGTTTTGTTCTTCAAACCTGCTGACACAGATTTTTGTCTGATAAGCCATTCCCTGATTCACTGGGATTTCCAAACTGATGAAAATTCAGTATCAAGTCAAGTGCTGAGAGCTGAGTTTTTTACTGAAAGGAAAAGAAAAACTCGTAACTCTCTAATAAAGCCTTAATCAGTGTGTGAATGGCTTGCCTGTACTTAATCTGTCCACCCTGAACTTAAAATATTCTCTGGTTCCACTCCTGTCCCCTTTCTTAGTCTTTCTGGATTGTCTTAGGTGATCAGACCTTGCTAGGGCTGCATAAGTCACGATGACAGCAGAAAATGCTTCAAGGATAACCCCCAAGCCCTTAAGGACACGTTGATGTGAGCAGTGGTAAAGGTGGCCTGGTTAGAATGGAAAAACTACTGGGGAAAAGAAAATGTCTGCTGAAAAATACTGCCAGAGGAAGACCTGCCAGCCTGGAAGTTGGAGCCTAGGAACTAGGCTTTTGAACCAGAAACATCCTTGAAAAGTGCAGCTGGCATCTTTGATGTACAACTGAGGGATCTAAAAGCCAGAGACACCCTGAGATACCACCAATAGGTACAAAACCGGTGAACTGAAACAGCAGCTTATCATCTGAGAAGGTGGATAATGTCTGGAAAAATAAAATTTCTATAAAGGAACAGAAAACCTCATCACCTGTTGGTGAAAATTTGAAATTAACGGCATCTATTGGCTGCTCAAAGTAGTATGTTCTATGCCCTCTTCTTATGTTATAAAAAAGGCTTTTTATCCCAAATGGAGCCTCTCTGGGAACATCCCACGCTACATATACATTTTCTTTGTCCTAATAGGCTGAATTCTCTTCAGGGTCTTTCGATGAGGGCTTGGACTCCCCGAGGATGACCGGCTGACTCCAAACTCTATGATGTGGATCACTTCTGAAAGGAGGCTCTGTCTGTTATCTTACTGGTCCTCCTTTGGGCTCCCTTTTGGGGTCAGTTCTGTTAATCGTCCCACCTCTGGGACAGTTGGGCTCCCCACTGGCATCAATTTGTCCTTCCCTTTTGGATGGTTTGGTCCCTTCCGAAATCTAATTCACTTGATATCTATTTATCTTAGGTAATATTTATCTTGTATCTTATATGGGTATATCTATCTATCTATCTCCATAAAAGTAATCTATTATATCTGCTGTTATGTTCTTGATAAGTTGCTTCGCTAATGGTAAGTTTGTAGTAAACCATAATGGTATACACCTACTTGGCTGTTGCTATTGCTGATGGTTGCTAGAGAATTAATTACTGCTATTATTGATTGTTCCTGTACCTTTGATTGATATTATATTATTGTGGATAGTAATAGGTAATAGCTTCAGACATATATAAAATATTTGCTTTGCTAGTGGTGATTTAGTGGTATTTGTGGTAATCTGTAGTAAAGTAGAAAAATTTAGAGGATAAAGCTTCTGTGTCCTTGTGTATTACGGAATATTATGAACTCACAGTGGAGATCTCTATGCACCTGCAGACTAGGTAACCCTTTAGGTTGTTACAGTTGTGCATAATTGATTGCTTGTTTGTATGAATTTTGTGTTCAGATTCAAACTCATGATTTTTTAAAACTGGACATATTGATCTATGTTAATGAATAAGTTTTACGAAAAACTCTTTAAAATCTAATGACTTTATTTTCTCCATTAACAAGATATTTCCTTTGGTGTTTTTTCAAGTATCTAAAAGAAACTAAGTGAGGTTATTAATAACATTATGTACCTTAAAGATTTGAAGGGCATTTCTAGATATAATTTTGTAGGATTGGGAATGAAAGCCAGAGATGAAGTATTCAAGCAGCATTAAGAATTTTCAGAACTTGAGTTCCAAGGCTCTTGGGAGATTACGTTTCCTTTTCCATTGCACTTGAACTCTGTCACTTTCCACCATAAAATTTTCACGTCTAATGATTTCTTTGACCAATGAGAGGAAACCAGCAGTAACTGTAAACCTTATTTTGTGACTATATCCTTCCTTCTTTGGATTGTTCTAATCTCCACTTTGCTGTGAAGAGCAATGAAATTGCCTGGAATTCTCCATCAATACCCATCTTAATATTAATGCTTATTTTTTAGCCTGGAACCATAAGACTTGCTGTGACTGTGACTCACTTACTCCACTTAACTTCAATCTGCTTCATTTTCTCTCTCTTTTTTTTTTTTCCTGGCTGCTGTGGACACACCTTTGGCTATTACCTTCCTGTGACCATTTTCAAATTTTAATTTTAGACAAATTACCGGGGAGCTACAAGTAACGATAACGATGACTCTTTCATTTGATGTAGAGAGAGTATATTACTAGAAACTTCTGAACCATGTTTTCATTTAAGATGAAATTTAGCACATAGCCTCAGTATGTTTTGTGGTAAAGAGGAAACCTCTTACACAGCAGTTTTTCTGGAAAAGTAATATAAGACTTCTGCAGAGCCAGAGAGATAGCTCAGTGTCTTCGAAAATTCTGCACTTTGTTAAGGCCTTTGTAGGGCAAAAAAAAAAGACTAGAAATTCAATGAGGAAAGTTCTAAATTTGTATGTTTTAGAAGCCTCTTAAAAAAAAAAAAAATCCTGCTGGGTTGAGAAAAATAGTTAATGTGCCAAGAGCTGTCATTGTTGTCGTTGAAGGGTTATGGTAATAATAATAAAAATGGATAGTTACATTTCCCTCTCTATTTGAATCATTTTTTTCTGAAAGTAGATGCTATGTTTTGCGTAAGTGGGTATTTCTCTCTACAAGCCCAGAGCTGACTGTTCTATCGAAAGGCACTGGACTAACAGCTGGGGAAAGTATAATTCTCTAGTTAATTAGTACACAGAACTCAAGTAATGACATTTTTGGGGTTTTTTATACACTGTTCTACTAGTGAGTCTCAGCTCTGCCGTGGGGTAACCATCTATATCTCAAGAATTATGGTTTATCTATGTATAACCATCAAGTTTTAGTCAACTTGCACTTTGCTAGTGAAGCCAAAGTCCTGAATATCTCTGAAGATAAACTGCTCTAGAGTTTTTGGTTTCATCAGTGAAAGAGCAGGTTTTGTCTTTTATAAATTTTTCTTAGAGAGGCGAAGATTTAATATGGCCCACAAAACAGGCATTAGAAGACTGTCCTGGTTAAAATTGTTGTCATTTAATTTTGAGTTAGTTTGTTTGAAATGCCATTATACCGAGAATTGACAGGATCTATTATTAAAAAAAAAAAAAGTCTTCCCACAAAAAAGGATGGGTTGATCACCAAAGACTATTTGATATGATTCAGATGATTTGGATGCATGTGGTATACTCTGTAGTTATTGATTTACATTTATTTCTTACAGTCATAAGCTTTGATGTTTTTTCTCATCATTTCATTTATCAAATTCTTTTGCGTTTTAAATGTAATATGCATAATAGTCTTTTCACTTCCATGGATATGGATTCTATCTTTATTTAATCCACACAGCTTTTACAAATAAATCTAAACTTCTAAATGAATAAAGGGGTGTTTTTCACATTGCTTGTTTATATGCAGGCAGAAATACCTTATCTGTGATTTTTTTTTTTTTTATAATGTTGTTTGTAAGCTCTGGAGATACTAATGCTAGTTTCATCTTTGTTACACTCCCGGAAAAGCTGTTCTGTGGCTTTGTGCATTGCTGACGTACAATGTTCAGAGGGTGAACATTTCCTTAGTGAAGCCAGTTGTTTAGACTTGCTATCACTACAGCTTGTTATCATTTATCCTGCTCATTCAGCTGCAAGGTTCAATCCCTGTCCATCTAGTTTCCCTAATGCCCCCTGTCTTTACTTGCCTGAATCTGTAATAACATCCTATTTTTGTGTAGTAGCAAAATCTGATTTTCACTTAGAAAGTTAATAACTGATCATGTGTGTATGAACATTTATAGCTTATTCTGTGTTATGGTGTAGTGTTTAGTATTTAGGAGACTGAAAAGTAAAGGAAGTGCAGGAGTAAAGTGAAAAGGGAGAACTGTAGAACAGAATATACCTGAAAAAAAATACAGATATTTCAAGCCAATATTTCTAATAAACTTCCTTTTCCAGTATGTGAAATAAAATGGACTTAGCTCCTGTTTTTGCTTCATCATCTGCACAAAGGGATTTGGGAGAATAAGAAAGTTCTTCACCTGACTGTGCGTGGACACCCTTAACACCGGACCCCATCATGCAGAAGTACATGTCACGTAGTCATTCTTTCTCCCATCTGCAAAAGGATGGACAAGTCAACTCTCTTTACCCCCTGAATCATCTTGATCAGAACAGCTGATCTGACAAGGAAGAGAGAGAGGTCAAGGACCACTGGGATACGCAGTGGTGTGGATTGGAAGCAATCTTCTTATACCAATATAAAATTATATAGCTTGTGGGTAGTCTTTTCAGAGTCTTTTGAGCCACCTGGGCCATGAGTTGCTGCAGCTGATTCCAGAAACAAGAGTCCATTCCACACTTGCTCAGAATAAGGGGTGAGTTCATGGTACCAGTTATTCAAGTAGGCAAAATAGACATTGCGTCCATGAAATTACCTCTATTTCTAAGAAACCTGACTGAGCAAAGAGGCAGTTATGTTACCACTATGCCTGCTCAGTATACACTGGTCTATAAAAACTACTTCTGGAATGAAGCACTGCATAGCGGAAACAGGAAGGGTTCAATCAGGTGCTTAACTTCCAATGCTGATTTTTCAAAAATGGAAGGCTGATCTGAGCTTGCAGACATACACAACTGCATCTGTGCATACAAATCTGGCATTTGTACATGAAATCATTCCATATGTGCATACATTTTTGGGAGGCAGAAGTCAGCATCCAAGTTCTTGAATGTATTCCTTAAAACCATTTCCCAATATACAGCTTCTTCAGAAAGAACAACAGTTTCTAATATTTTTTTTAAGCTAAGCATTTGCTTAACATCCTTTTCTAAGATGTATTTTAAAAAATCATGTGGCGAGATTGTCACTGTGACTGGATTCTGACTTAACTCTGAAACGACTAGAAAGTAGTGGGTTGAGAAAATGAGCTTTGTAAATTGGCAACACAGAAAATAAAAATAATTTTTACTAGCATTTCTAGAATGGAAACTATAGTTTTTTCATTGTGTTTGTCACAAATATATCTTTGATTCATAACAATCTTTTAGATATCTTTGCTGTGAGGATGTTTCATAATGGCCAGATTATTTTCAATCATATTTCACCCTTACTTTCAATGGCAGGCACTGCTGACTCTGCTTCCTTTTCTTTCCAGAAAAACATATCTGTAAAGTACTGAGAGTTTTATACTTCTATGCTGTGCTATCATGATTACCCATATGACCAGAAATTGCTATAGCTAGGGATTAAAGCATTGTTCTGGTTTGTTCTTTTGAGTTCTTAGATTGAATTTAACACAAGATCTAAAATAGCTTTTAGGTAGGAACTCTTTGTTGTTGGTATCTTAACATTTTATTTAGATAATAGACTATGGATTTTGAGCTCACTATTGGCCTATGTATAAAACTTTCAAGCCCCTTTGCCTCTGTTATGCTTCCTATCTGAAGAACACGGTGCTGAAAAGCAGAGGAAGATGACATTGCTATTTAAATCTTCTATCCCATGGTAAAGCTTTTCTGTCTGTTATCAGTTCATGTTATTTTTATGTAACACTGTATTGATGCAAAATAAAGAAATGATGGGATTTTTGAAAGACAGCTATACAGATATACAATTATTGTACCTTCTACCTATTCAAAATTTGTGTTCTAGTTAAATCCAAGCTGATCTAGTGAAATAAAAAAACCAGTAAGATCTAATACTCTGAACTTTTTTGTTGCCTATTATATGCGAACAGCAGAAATGACTGCATTTTTTATCATAATGGCTCTGTTATTGCTCAGTTGGTAAAGGACACGTATGAGAATTGCCCTGTAAATGTAACTTGTCATTCAACTGATTGAACTGAAATGTCAACAGCTAGTATAGAAGTTGCACCATACAGAGGAAACAAGTCAGAGTACCAGGCAGGACATGGTACACGGGATGTGTCCTTTACATCACAAGCGAGATTTACGTTCAGTAAGCTTTTTGAGAAAATGTGTTGCTGGTAAAACTCGCTGGTTTGTGTGATTGACAGCCTTCCCTTTTCCCCAAATACTGGAAGTGTTTGGGGGTTTTTCACACAGCATTCTACTGCCTGTGCTCCTGTTAATGCAGCTTAGGGCGCTATAGGCCTTTTTTGCTGCCAGGGATGCTGCTGGCTAATACTGAGCTTGCTGCCTACCAAGACCTTAAAAACCCTTTTTTTTTTTTTTTTTTAAAAAAATCCTTTATTATCTTTTCAGGTGCCATCATTTGGAGTAAATTCTGTCCAGAGGAGTTAAAGGATCATAAGGCAGCACCGTGAAAAAGAATCAGTAGAAAAGTAACACTGAGTTCAGTATTCCTGTACATCCCATTAACTTCCTTCCTGTTACTGATTTTTCTGGAGTCATTTCATTATCTGACAGAGAAGACAAAAGACAGCTTTTATTATCCCAGAGAATTATGATTTTTCTACCTGTTAGACTGAAGAAAAAGTTGGGCCACGTTCACATAATTTCTGTGAGTTTTACATTTATTAGAAAATCCTGTTTGTGCTATCTCCTGGGATAAGGCAGGGAGAGGTGATTTAGGAGCAAAATGCCTGAAAGAGTCTGTATTGGCAGAAAGAAGGGGAGTTATAAGCAAAAGAGAAAGGCTGACCACCCTATGCTTATGGCTGTTGATAGCTCCAAAGTTTAAAGGACCTAATAAATGATCTCTTTGTTATTCTGAGAATAAAAAGTGCTGAAAGAACCCAACCCAATCAACCAAACACCCCCTCACCTGCCCACAAGCAAAACAGAACCTGCTCCAAATAACTTTTAAATAAAACAAGAAAGCAATCCTTAATGCTAACACCAATTAATTTGCTGCAAAACACATAGCTTTTTTGAGAAAAGAGTGCTGAGTTTCCACCATTTTTTGAAGGTCAGTATTCAAAATATGAGATGTATTGTAATTCCCATATTTTTTTCCTTATTTTTTTCTATGACTTTCATGTTTATATGTAATAAACGACCAAGTCTGGTTTAGAAATCAGTTGCTTCCTTTCCTCAGATCTTTCGGAAGCATGATAGGACATACCTATTCCACATTGCAGTGCTGAAAAAAAAAAGACAACCGACATCATTCCCACAAGAGACAAATTGTAAATAGAATTGGAGCTTACTCTGAAACTGCTTGGAAGAGAAAAACCGGCAGTGAAGTGAGTGTGAGTTTGCACTGCTTTGACCTTGAAGCAGCAGCCCTGAGAACATAAACATTGACATGTAGATGGGCAGAAAAAAGTCACTGTAAGAGCCGTTGTGGTATTGAAGGAAGTATGACATTATATTTTCTATGAGATGTTTTAAACAATCCCCTTAATAACACACGAAGAAGCATAGTCTAGAAATATCATTGTAGGCTTTCAATTGAATAATGACAGTTTGAAAGTATCATCTAATTTTATATTTAATTTCTAATTTATTTTGCTGTTTCTCTATTCTTAATATTATGAAACACATTATATGTTGCCCTCATTAAGTATTTAATGGTTCTTTTAAAAAAACACCTCATAGTTTCCACATAAAGAACCGAAATCTGTAACAATTGGCTTCTTGTCATCCAGGCAGGTAATTTGGCATGAAAGAAGCAATGCTACACATGCCTTCTCGTGTTTCACAGTTTCAGAACATTAAGATGCACAGAACAGCTCAAGATACATGCTCATGCAAAATTACTCATCTTAAAATGACCATGATCCTCGTGAATCAAAATCCATAACTCTCCTCTACGACTGCTTACTTGTTTTCTCTCCCTTAAAGCGAAAGCCATTTGCTGATGAGCTACATGCAGGATATGAAGACTGAAGACTGAAATACCATTTGTTCTGAAAGTGTGTTCTTGACATAGGATATACATGAAGGACCAAACAGAAAGATGTATGTGTGTCCATCCATCCGTCTGCATGCTACTTCCCCTTCTGCCCTTTTCCTGATGTGCTCAAAGATTTCGGTCTTGGTTTTTAAGTTCAATACTTCTGTCTGAAGGACATCATGAGATTTTTTAAACACATTCTGCAGATGAGATGTCAGTTTCTCAGTTGTAGTCCATGAAAACTATTATTGCAGATTGATTGATTGTTAACTTTTTCCTAGCAGACAGTTTTATCTCACAGTAGGATCTTCTTTCCCCTTCACAGACTTGAAGTTAAAAACAAACTGTAGTTTGTACAGCTGTTATTAGATTTTCTCTTAGCGTGTGATTGATACTTGGACAAAAAACGCATTTCACTCCCTCTTTTATTTTTTTCCAAAATTTCATTTTTGCTGCTGAATGTTTCTGGAGAGAATACATTCATAATTTGTTTCTTCTTCTTCTTCTACAATATTTCTGTCTTTCAATAGATTTTTATCAACTTTTTTGGAGATACCAAGAAAACAATGTTGCATACCTGCCCACTCATTTATTTGAAAATAAAAGTTAACTGCTTGTGCTTGCAGGTTTTGCTGGTCATTTGTTTAACAGAGCCTTGGGCTGTTCAACTATTTACTATTCTAGCTGAAGGCATCTTGTGGCATTTTCATCTGCCAGGCAATATTCACCATTACCTTATTCTGTGCTGCTTGTTACCCAGGCATAATGTGTTGAGTTTATTTGTTAACATAGAAAACCTCAAATTTATTAGGCCTTTTAGACTATAAGAAAGGTAAATACAAATAATACAGTAGTCTATCACATTCAATTTTTTTTTTTTTTTTAGATATTTTGGAATGACATTCACGTGTCTGTGAAATAGGTATGAACCAGAAAAATATTCCTGGAAGGTGTTCTAGGTAAAATCAAGTAAATATTTCTCCAGACCCATGCGGTCTAGAGAGGATTCTGTCAGCTAGAAGCACAAAACCTGCAGTGATTAGGCTTTAGCCCCCAATCAATAATGAAGGCAACTGGATTTCCGTTGTCAAGAATGTATTAAATACCGCTAAGAAAGAAATATGTATTAAATCTTACCTACCTATAAACGAGTGTTTATTCCTTCCTCTATGTTATATGGAAAATTGCGTGAAGAGGTGATGTTTGTTTTGAAGACAGTGTCTCTGAGACATTTGAATTTGCTACAGACCATCAGAGGAAAGGTCTAGTGACAAAAAAAGGTAACTTACGGTGATCTACTGAATGCTGCAGCTGGGCTGCTTACAGTATTGGAACTGCCCATTTGTATCTGTACCTTTGAGCACTCTTTCCCTCCACTATAATCTGTTGCGCAGACATATGCTATTTTCAGATGTTTGGGACTATATGTTCCTTAATTTAGGAGAATGTAGGCAGCCAAGTGCGATACTGAATATTGCAAAACTCATTGTGCAACCGTGGCACATCCAATCTGTATTATTCTCTTTACATGCCTCAGGACTGTGAAACATCACAGAACATACCATGTCTTCAGCTATTCTAGAAATACCATCTCATAGTTTGGAATAAATTAGCTGCCTGTAAAGTCCTTTCTGAACCGTTAATATTTATCCATTAATGGATAAACTATTCTCTTGGATATTTTATTGTTATTTTCATAGATTACCCAGTTCACAAATCCAGCACTAAGGAGAAATACATTCAAGGAGGTATCAATAAAAATTTGGTCCAGCAACCAGCATAGTCACCCAGACGCTGTTAAGAAGTAGTAAATGTTGTTGTGGAGCAGCACCCTCCTCTTTATACACTGCTGTAATTGTGTCTGCTGTTGCAAACATTTATTGCAGTGGTGTAAAAACCAGTATGTATAATTGAAATTGGGCTCTTGGTACTGAAACTGAAACAAAGAATCTTACCTATAAACAAAACAGACAGGAAGACCACGTTGTACCCATGGTGGGATCTGGTTGGGTACATAAGATATACTCAATGGAGTAGACAATGTTTTGCATCCCACAGCGAGAGCATAAAACTAAAGCCGTTTTACTGAAGATCCTGCAAGGCTGCATTTGGCTTAAATCCATAGATACCTAATATCAGCATGGTAATGAACCTTCACGTAGCCTAAGCCTGGATAATAAAAGCTATAATAATGTCCTTACATAGTATGCTAATGTCAGTAACAGAGCTATAACATCACATTTTGGAGTTTCTCCACAGTCTATTGTTTACTCTGCCTTAAACACTGTTTTCATCCCATATTTGGTACAATTTTGGTGAGTAATGTACAGAATGGCAAAAGTTGTTCTGCTCGGGAGACTGACGTATTGCAGTTGTACAAAACGTACTGCGCTGTGAAAACAACCAAGAGCACTTAATTGCCAATATCACTGATTTACCAACAGTGTTTCTGGTGATATTGTGTCCCTAAATTAATCTATCTGAAAGTAGTCTTCCTTGATAAAGCTCTATGAAATTAGTTTGAAGTATTTGTCTTCTCCAGAGATGCTCCTGCATTTGTATTAATACAGTTTAAGAAAGGAGCTTCGTGTTTCCCAATTCCCTTTTGCACCCAAGCTCTTTAGAAGGGGTCAGCCCCAAAGCTTCCAAATACGAAATTCAGTTGGAGCTACTTGCATAGGTCCCTGAAATTCCTTGGAAATCTTTGACTTAGTGAATATTTTCCGTGTAGCTGCCTTTTAACTTGGTCCGTACTGGATCCAAATTTAAAATCTCAAAAAATGGTTTTGTTTTTTTTTTAACACAAGAAACAAAATGATACGCTTGAAAAGTTTAATGACATTTGTTATTTCGTTGTGATGTATCAAGGGGGAAATGGTTTTGAAGTATCTCTTTGAAAAAGGTGAAAAGAAAGAGGTCTAAACTTGCTTTCTCCCATAAAAAATTTGAGTTTTGATAAAAACACAATTTTCTGTGAGAATTTAATTTTGAAAAAATGACAAGAGTTTACCTGATATCATCACATTTTACAATGACCCAGCTCCTGACATAAAATAACAAACTAATAGTCTTCTTCCTTTAAAATAGTTATTCTTTCTCTGAATTCTAAGCACATGCCATACAGAGAAAAAATAGAACTCTACATCTTGAAAATGCTCACATTAGTTCAGAGGCAAAACACAAGTCATCAACCAGGCAAAAAAGTTGCATTTTTGATCTCAAGCATAGAAACCATGCTCTTACCTAGTGTCTGGAAACCGCAGTAGCAGTCAGGGTTGGCGGAGCCAAACCTTGGGTTTGTGTGACTGATAATAATGCTGCCTGTTCGGGTTGTATAATATTGAAACTGATTATGGGAGTAATACCATTCGTACATAATCTGATCTTTCGCCGTCATCAAAGTAAATGTCCAGTTGTTGCTAATTGTAAGAGCCATCTCTCTGGAGATTTTTTAGTTGGCTTTGTTTTGGGTTTGTTTGGGTTTTTTTTTTTCCCTCCCCCCCCCCCAGGAGTTTTCTACTACATGGATCCAGATATTTTGATGTTTACAACACAGTCAGACTTTCTGGATGACCACAAACAGTGTAGTAAAAGGTGGCTCTCATCTACAAATATTTACTGAGCATCCCAGTTCTTTTTGCTGTGAATGGCTAGAGCAACACACATTAAAAAAATGTAGCGGCTTGCTGTACCTTCAGGTTTGTTTCTAATTGGGTGTGTTGCCTGCAGATTTTTATCTGTGTCCTCAGGCTCAGTTATGATGACAAAACTTTGATCTTAGATATCCTTCCTGCCAGAAACATCCTCTGTGGAATTTTCAAAGTGTGTTTCTTCTGGAAGAATTATGTTTTGAGATATAATTGGAGAACTGCAGGAATTCATCTTCTTCCTGGTGGGAAGGATGCCCAGTGCTCTTTCATTGTTTCCTAGATCTTTCTTATATTCTACTACAACACCTTCTGATAGTTTTATTTTTAGGAGGCATTCTCTTTGTGATCCTCTGTGTCTTGTACATGGGGCATAAGATGTCAGTTTTCTTAATTACTGTGGTCAGTTTACTTTACGTCAGGAAAAATCTGTCTTCACACTTCATTTTCTAATTAAAATTAATATACCAAATCCAGACCTGCTGTGAGTAAGTATTGTATGCTAATTTCTCTGGACACATTAGGCTTGATGATGCACCAGAGTTGTTTTTTACTTGACAGAAGGTTAATGCAAAAAACCTTAAACCTGTTTGTATTGCTGTTGTTGGTAAAACTGCTCAGTGTCAGACAGAAGTATTCTCTTCTATTTAGTGAGAAATTAAGGGTTAAAGAAGCTTGAATTACTATTATATATGCTATTTTTTATTACAGAACATATGCATCTCAAATCTAACATCTAGCTGCTTAGTTGGATACTTTTTGTAAAAGCAGCTGAAAATAATTCTTAGTGTAACTGATAAATCTGTTTCTGATCAGGCGACTTAAGCACTGCATTCTTCCTCTCTAGTGGCCAAAATCCACCCCAAGTAGTAATCCCTTCTTTATAAGAAGAGATATCAAATCCCCTCCAACAGTTCTCTGTTGAGAAAAAGCTGCAGGCAGCCTTCTGCATCCCATAGTTGATACAAGATCTCAAATTCTAATTTCTGAAGGCTTTTGGAGGCAATGCATTACTTGGTTTGGATTGTTCTCTCCTCTGTCTCGTTCCCTTTCCTGGACAATTTATCTCCTGATGATTTGTGCATATTTTCTATCATCCGATTGGAACAAATCTCAAATGTTTTCTCTCTTCTTTCTGTAAAATGTCATCACCAACTATGGAACGTGTCTTCAGCATAGGACCTCTAGATTCTCAAATGGCGTATATTTCTGTTGCTCAAAGGCATTCTCACATAGCATCCCCTGAAAATACTTTAGAGGCAATTTAGAACAACAAAGCTTTATACATCCTTCTGATCTCATTAATTTTTAACAAAAGTAGAGGAAAATGTAACTGCTGTTCAATGTCAGGCAGGCAAACACCACTGACACTATACAGCCTGGGAAGAATCAACATTGCTTTTCAAGAGACCTGTGTTTTGACTAGTAACTCCAGTGCTCAGAAATCAGCGCAGAGATTCTTGGCACAATATTTAATATTAAGGTTAAGTTTATGGCCAGGTCCTTTATTCACCTGTGACAAGGAGGAGAAAGATGACACATCAAACAGATGCATAGAAGTGATGCATACAAAGGAGATGTCAGTGAAACTTTGGAGAAAAATATCTCCTGTGCTTGCTATGATGCTAGAAAATAAAAGACAGCTAACATTCTAAACAAAGAGAATGTTCTAAAACAGACAACATTCCCAAGAATTAAGATATCATTATTTTTGTGCCTGTTTGCTAAAATATAGCACTTTTTGCAGCTCTACATCAGTTCCTGAGATTATATGGAAGTTAAGATTTCCTAGTCTCAGAAGAAAGTACATGTGTTTAGATGAAAGTAAAATCAATAAACTCACAAGTCATAGCAAAGGAAAAGTTCTAATCTGTTTTTGTTCCCCCCACTGTTCCTGCCTTTACCTGCTTTAAAAGTCCAATAATATTAAAAAAATGATTTGGAGGTGCGATATTGTTTTCTAAGTAGGTACCCAACGTAAAAATCCTGTCTTTTTTCCTACTGAAGAATCATTACAGCTGCTGCAACTAAAATGGCTCAGGGAATTTAAGTTTTCCTTACTTGTGCCATGCATAGAAGAAATTTGATTCTTATGCTGACTTTCTTGTAATTATTCTGATAATGTAACAGCTCAGTGAGTTACCTTCATGCATTTCGAGACTCTCTTCATTTTTCAGAGATAGGTAAAGAAAGCTAGGTTTGACAATTCAGCATCACGGCAGATACAGTTCCTAGTTTATGAAAAAAAGAAGAAAAAAAGAATAAAATAACATTTTAAATGAGATTAACTATTATACTAGGGCATTTAAAAAATCAGAATATTCCTTATAAACTGGGTTGGTTCTGGCCATCAGCGACTTCTGTCAGGGACCTCAATCTTCAATTCCTTTTCTTCTGATGATGGGTAAAGAACACCCTTTTGTAGATGATTTCATCTGTCTGTTCAATCTTCTTCTCCTTTGAAGTCAGAATTATCTAATTTCTCAGTTAAATCCAATGTCAGTTTCTGGTTTTGTATGAGAAGAATTGTATAAGACACACTGAACATTCAGTGCTTCGGTAGAGTGTTTATCTTTTTGTCTCATTGATTTTGTAGACAGTTTTCCCTTCAACGTCCCTTTTCTCTTTGAGATGCCTACTGTGTTGTGGTGGCGTGGGGTTTTTTCACAATGCCAAAATAGCATCTCAGCAAGCTTTAAGATATGCGCTTTATTATAACAGGGAAACGTCTCTCTGTCATGCGTGTGGTTTCGGATTGTTTTGTCTTACAGGGATAATGCTGCTGGAGGAATGGAGATCAGATCGAATACATCGCATCAAACCTGCAGGTTCCACAGAGAACGTCTGAGCTTTGTCTGGCTTTCAGATGAAACGGCTGTTTAATTGATGCAAAACTGGAATGCCAGACAGAAAATGCTTCTTCAAGGGGCTGTAGATTATGAAGCTGAATTTCTGCACTGAAGATGCACTATCAACAGAAATCTCATTACGTAAACCCCAGACTGCACTCTGCTGTGTACTGGAGATGACACAATGAATACTCTCTCATTCTTTTGAACTGCCATTGCTAAGGCGCCTATCTAGGGTACTCGGTGATTCAGAAACCACTGGACGAATCGTTAACTTCACAAAGGCCTTTTTCAAGTCACCCAAGTAGAGGAGTACGTAATCCATAGACAAAACTACAACCCTTGGCTTCACAATTTCCCGAACCAACAGCTGAACTTATGCCGGTGAGTCAGGGTGCTAATGAGAAAATTGAACAGAGGATTCAGTGTTACTGAATAGGGTTGAAAATGCTATTTCAGTCACTCAGAGCAAACTGTACTTCTTCCCCATTTCAGATATAAACTGGTACATTATGTCAAAAATAACTTTACTCAGGGTTTTGACTCGGGATAGGGAGGGGGTATGTTTGCGACCTAGATGAGTTTGGACTGCAAAAATCCTTCCAGTGTTAAAGGATTGCTTGGATTGAGCCTGGCTGGATACCAGGTGCCCACCAAAGCTGCTCTATCACGCCCTTCCCCAGCTGGACAGAGGAGAGAAAAAAAATGTGACAAAAGGCTCATGGGTCAAGATAAGGATGGGGAGAGATCACTCACCAGTTACTGTCATGGGCAAACCAGACTTGACTCGGGGAAATTAATTTAATTTATTGCCAAACACATCAGAGTGCGCTAATGAGAAATAAACCCAAATCCTAAAACCACCTTCCCCCCACCCCTCCCTTCTTCCTGGGCTCAGCTTTACTCCTGATTTCCTCCACCTCCTCCTGCCAAGCGGTGCAGGGTGTTGGGGAATGGTGACTGTGGTCAGTCCATCACACATTGTCTCTGCTGCTCCTTCCTCCTCAGGGGAAGGACTCCTCGCACTCTTCCCCTGCTCCAGCATCGAGTCCCTCCCACAGAGGAGTCCCTGCCACTCGACTCCATGAACTTCTCCAATGTGAGTCCTTCCTACAGGCTGCATTTCTTTGTGAACTGCTCCAGCGTGGGTCCTTTCTACACAGTGCAGATCTTCAGGAACAGACTGCTCCGGTGTGGGTCCGCCACAGGGTCACAAGTGCTGCGAGCAAGGCTGCTCTAGCATGGGCTCCTATGTCCATGGGGCCACAGGTTCTGCTGGGAGCCTGCTCCAGTGCAGAATTCCCATGGGGTCACAGCCTCCTTCAGGCATCCACCTGCTCCAGTGGAGGGTCCTCCATGGGCTGCAAGTCAATATCAGCTCCACTGTGTTCCAGAGGGTTGGAATACCTCTCCTGTGAAGAAAGGGTGAAAGAGTTGGGGTTGTTCAGCCTGAAGAATAGGAGGCTCTGGGAAGACCTTACTGTGGCCTTTTGATATATTAAGGGGGCTTATAAGAAAGATGAAGGGAGACTATTTACTGGGGTCTGACAGGACAAGGGGCAACAGTTTTAGACTGAAAGAGGGTAGTTTTAGATTGGTCATAAAAAAAGAAATTTTTTATGATGAGAGTGGTGAGACACTGGAACAGGTTCCCAGAGAAGTTGTGCATGCTGCCTCCCTGGAAGTGTTTAAGCCCCAGGTTGGATGGGGCTTTGAGCAACCTGATCTAGTGAAAGATGCACAGGGGTTGGACTAGATGATCTTTAAAGGTCCTTTTCAGCCCAAACAATTCTATGATTCTATGATTCTGCCTGTATGATCTCACATACTAGATATTGAGAGCAGACTGATACATAGAGATAACTTCTTTGTCTTTCGTAATGTCTAAAAATGTGCTTTATTAAAGATGCAAGTGATAAAAGTGTTGTGATATCTTTTTAACAGAGGTATCCAGGCCCAATTTTATAGCTCCAACTAAGAACCCTTCAGAGAAGGTGTCTCGATCTAAAATAATTTTAAAATTAATAATGAAATATACCAAAGTGTCTTCTTCAGTGAAAAGGAAAATGGTACTGTGTCATAAAAACCCTACAACCTATTCATGATTCTTCTAGGACAATGTCTCCTACTGCTAATTTTTCCATATTTGGAGAAATTTCGTATATTTTCAGACCATGAGAATGTAAGAAAATGGGCTTGCAAAAAGCACAGGAAACAACTCAGGAGGATGATACTACTTTGGGTGCAAGCCCCTAGACCTGTGACCTGTAGCATAGCATGCAAATATCAGTTGCATCGTTACTATAACAGGGGATAATCATGTAGAGGTCTTTTTACATGGACAGTCTCTCCGGTTTTAATCGGTTTTGAGGGGAAGAAACTTTTCCCAGGAAAGCTTATCTAACACCTGTTGAGGTAAATTGAAAAATTACTATTGATCTGAATGAGAATGTGATCAGAACTATACCAGGAAAAATGCCACATGTATTTATATAATAGTTAATGCAGGAAAGCAATTAGTTCCTTGCTTGATAATTTGGTATAAATTTGTCAATTAATCAACAACAATTAGTGAGGTCACTTCTTCTCTAGAATTCTATCTTACGTTTTAAAGAGATTTCTTAGTTTGTCTGTATGTAACACATATTATCATTCTTCTTTTTCATGAAATGAAAAAAATTCTACAAAGCGTTATTTCTCCTTTGTATACTTTAAGGATTTAATGAATCACATTAGGAGTTAAAAATAAAGAATTAGAGGCCTCATTAAAAAAAAAAAAGATAATATTGTACTGTACTTGGACTAAGGGGATAATGCACTATATACATGAGTTTTCACCAAATATAAGACATTGCAAAGGTGACCAGAGGAAGTTACTGGAATGCCTGAGTAGTAATGAAGAGTCCAAAACCAGATGAATATCCGTATCTCCCTGGCAAACAGTGAGCTTCAAATGTTGTAAATATTATTGTACTGATTGAAAATTGACTTGCTGAAGAAGCATGCAATTGTTACAGCGGCATTTGCTTTTAAAGGACATAGTCTTCCTGTGTCTAGCTTTCCAATAAGGGATAAAACTACTTACTGGAAGCAAAACTAAACCACAAAAAATATGATAAGATACAAATCATCATCAAAGGCACAGGATCTTTTATTTTGCAAGGTGATTCCTAAATTTGAGCGTAATTTATGCACTATGTTAGGCCTGGAAAGGAAAAGAGGAAGTTTGTATAACAGGAGTCGGATGTCTTAAAATCTGAGAATTTTCTTATTCTGGTAGACTTCACTGGACATATGGGGAATAGGGCCTACTCTCTTCTGCATGTGCTGAACAGATAGAGAACAGATTGTGCTGATAGTAGCGATATCTGCTTCATAATCTCACATACGAGCTGTGACCAGTCAATCACCAGCACCATGTTCCAACAGCCAACCTAGAGAAAGGTGGTTGGTGAAGGACCATATTAACTGCCGTATCATCACCTACTTGAGCGATTTTTAAATCACTGCTGTGGTTCCAGCTGACTGGTACACAAGTCACTTGATTTGCTCAAAACTCATCACAGCAGTTATATAATAGCTGGAATTAGAGTATGGCAATAAGTAAAGAAAAAATATAAAGCAGGGAAAATTGCAAGGAACTGCGTGCTCGAAACCATTCCATGGTTTGCCTAAAGCCGAAACTGTCTTTAATGACACCAGTAATGAGGAAAATGGCAAGAGTTATGTGATTATTTATGCAAATTATTGACTTTTATCCAGCGGACAAGAAAACTGTTTTGACATCAGTGATGACAGGATACAATTTCAGCTGAAAGAGTAGCAGAGTGTTTTGCAGGAATGAGGTCTTCTTTGGCTGGACTCTATTACCAGCAAGCTGACGTATGGGAAGCTTTGACATATAGTCTAATCAGATTAACCCAGAGGAAAGATTAGTCACGAAATGCTAACACTGACAAATTGCAAATATGTGCTGATGAAAGTCACAGACACTTGCTCTTTGCCGATCTTCTTGCGTAGTATAGCACGTGACAATGAATATCAGGAACAGACACAAAAACACACGAGTCACAGATTGTGGAAGTATAAAAACTGTTGCACCTTTCAGCACCTCCGTTGTCAACATATCCATCTCCTGAGGTGCATGAGATCTTAAAGATATCTATTTTCACCTTAGGTAAGCTGCCGAGTGTATGTGCTCTCATGTCCACCTGGACGGTAGAGCATCCAGTTTAGAAGGCAGCTCTTTTATACAAACAACAAACCGCAAGGACTTCATTGTGTGATTACCCCATCATTTTTTGAAAACCAGGTTTTCTCCTGGTTGTGTGGTAGTATTAGATCTGCTCAATGGATGAGGTAGGTGTTCTCTATACTGATGAAAGTGTACTTGCAGCAAGTACCTAGAAAGCTCTTGTTTTAATTGGTAGGTTGCTTTGCTTGTGGTATAGAAGAAGCATGAGCTCTGTTGTATATGTCTTTCAGTAAACCACTACTGCAGGCTGGCTGTATCAGTAGATAACATGACCAGTTGCTGCCCCGAGGGCAAGTGACATGACACACCTTGCATCCCTATAGCTCGTTCCCCTCCTAAACTAGAGACTTATCTATAAATGAGGTGACTTATCTATACTGCCTACCAGCCCCCTAGGGCTTAGCTTCCTATGCTCGAGGTCAGTGCTGGTGTGCAGCTGTACAACCTTGGTTCAGAGTATTGTGTGAAAGAGCTGTCCCCCTTTCTCTTGGGGACTGCACTGAAGTTCAGGCCCTCAGCTTTCGCCTCCACCTGAGCTGCACTGCAGCCCCGCCTGTGCCTGGCCATTTACCCAGAGGTGGCCCCAGCCCCTGCCATTGCCCCACTGGCTCAACTTCCCATCTTGACCTGGGACCTTGCTCATCACCATGGCCTTGCCTGACGAACACTGAGCTATTGGCTGGCCCTGGGTACTGGCACCAGATCCACTCTGCTCCTCTTCCTTGGGCGTTACCGGATTGCATCCTTGCTGGTCAGACGCCTATCCTGCGCCTGCCCGGCTGTCATGCTAGCCTCCTGGCTTCCCTTCCTCTACAGAGCAGCCAGTATGGTACATACTGTGAAATTATAGCCCTTACTTACAGATTCAAAAACCGTGGTTTTCTTAGCTTTACATTGCAATTTACACAAAATATCTAGCCACAATGTATTTTCCATATCTCATAAAAATAATGCCAGTGGGTCATTTTCTTAGCAACATGCTATTAAAATAAATACCAGATTTCAGTATAGATTTTGTTTCAAAGTAATCTGGAAAATGTCCTCCTTTTATTCCGCATATGGAAATTATGTTGAATACAGGCTTGAACTTTCTCCTTCCTAACTACATAAAATAACCCCCACAATTTCTTCACAGAGTGCCTTCTAGCTGATATCAACGCTGTTGCTTCAAGAGGTAGAAATTGAAGATAGAGAGGCCTTACACACAATTTTAAAACTTCCTTCTTCAACAAGTAGTTTCTGTCACAAGGAGATAAAGAGTTTTTTCCAAGATATATGTGGCGTCCGGAAGAGCTCAGTTACACCCCAGGTTTTCTCATACTTTTTTAGTTTATCAGGCACATTTCTACTGAAGACCTAGAAGGGTTTGTTCATTCCTTTACACTATTTAATATTTTAACAACTAATTAGAAGAAAATATCATTATTGATAACATCTGTGGATGGCACAAGGATTAGAGAGCCAGCATGCAGTAAAAAGAACAAGTGTTTTGTTGTTAGTAAAATGATTGCAAATAAACAAAATGGTTTTTAGTGTGACCAAGAGTAAAACTGTAGCTTTAAGAATAAAAAATGCAGTCGTACTTGAAGGATAGAAACTCTGCAGAAGATTTGGATAATAATCAGTTGAACTCAAGTTCCCAGTGCAATGCTGTTACTTAGATGTATACTGAAAGAGGGACCAAGTTGCATTAAAGCCATTTTGACTTTTTAAAATTATTATTTACTTTTTTTTATCACTGCATTAATTGCTTCCAGAATACTATTTTAATTTCTTATTGATTGCAGTTTAAGAAAAAAGCCAGTAGCCTGGAGAAATTTCAAAGAAAAGCTAAGACGATGATTAAAGAAATGAAATATTTATCTTATAATGAAAGATCCAAGTAACATAATTTATATATTTTATGAAACAGAAGTAAGATGGCAATTTTATTAAACAATTTATTAATTGAAATTGCAGGACATTTCAGATTCATAGGACACTGGGGGAATATGTCCCATTGGAACTGAGTTCCATATATGGTCATATATGTTATTCAGATATGGTCATATTATATAATATGGTCATTAATAATATGGTCATATTATTCAGATATGGTCATATATAATGCCTTTGTTCTTTTCTAGGCTTTAAGAAAACCTGCTTGCACAAGTATATATGGTTTTAAAGCAAATTAAAAAGTGCCAGAGAACTTTCTTGACTGCCAGAATCTCAGCTGACTGTGCTGTTTGTAGCACGCCCCTACCATAGTTTTGGTCCAGTCCATCCAGCATCCTCCTGAGCGATCCCCAGGCACAGCTTGGGTGTCAGTCTGGGACAGGGAAAGTTTACAGATGACCTTTTGGATGCAGGTAGACTGCTGTGGAGGGTGACAGTCTTTCAAAAGTACAGCAGAGTCTACTCCACTCCGGTTGGCCTTAATGACAAAGAACAGTTTCAAAGGTACATACATTTTGAAGAGATGAGTCTGCATTGCTGAGTCCTCAGGCCTGAAATGTCTTCAGATCAACTGCCCATGTTTGGACAAACTCTTCTGTTTCCACCATACCATTACGCGGGTAGACATACTTAGTGATTAATTAAAAACTGACATCAGCTACTAAATTGTTTAAGTACTAGAGTTAGTAACCAGATAAGTCTTCATTTTACATCATGATTTTAAGACACATAGTATCTTAAAACTGAAGGTGAGACATTTCATACCCAAGGCGTTTTAGAGACACAGACAATTTAGAATCTCCAAAAGGGTTTGGTTCATATTTTATCAGACTTGGGACTGGGCATTAAGAGAAATCTTTTAGGTCTACCTCTTACAGTGGTCCGAAGACACATCAGGTTTATCTCTGGATCAGAGGTGAAGAGCCAACAGTCACAGAACAGATATGTGGCCTTTCTTTTCAGATCTTTGAAAAATGTAGAAAAATATGCATATTTTAGAAGTTTTTCAGACATCAGATACAATATGGGATTTCTTGGTCCAACTTCTTCTCCAAAATGAGACTGACCTAAGTCTGCTATCTTTGTTGATTGTGCAAAGCAAATACTCCTGTTCTCCTTGCATGAATCTGATACTATTAGGATACCGCTGTTAATATTGGTAAATTTATTCATCCTAGCATTTTGCCTACGTAGTCAAATCAGATGAACACTGCATTCCTAGCTTGTCTGTGAGGGACACGGCTCAACATCACAAACAACAACATTGTATCTCAGGTACAGATTAATTAAACACGATTAATTAGGAATGCTTACTCCGTTTAACTCCAGCATGGTACAACAACAGAGTTGTAGCTGCCAGGAAAATGCCATTAAAAAAAAAAAAAAAAAGTAAACTTTCAATACTGTCTACTGAAAGTACGAAATACTTCTTATACAATATAACTTTTAACTTATAAAAACAATGGTTTAATGGTATTGAACTGAGAGCAACAGTGTTTAGATAGGAACTCATATTTTCCCAAACATAATGAAATGTGCTGGGATGCTTGTCTCTTGGATGTGGTCTCTTAAGACAAGATTAGTAAAGTAACTATTATTTAATTGTTTAAAAACAAGTTATTTACCTACAAGGCTTAAACATGTTTAAATTGCAATATTGAAATTGTTGTGTTAAAGCTATGGAACCTCATAAAAGCACAGAAGTGCACTGACGCTAACTGCTCCTGAGCTGCTCTCTGCATGCCAGGCAGACCAAGCTGACACTATGCGGGATTGCTAGGGAAAAAATAAAAGTCTTGAAGAACGATTGTAACAGGCTATTTCAGAAGTAGCAACATTTCTTTAGAATCATACTGACTTGATATCATTATTTATGCTATTTGGACAGGAAAAGTGATGGTATCTGTTCATTACTTTGCCAGACTTGATTTATCTGGGCTTTTATCTCTTATGGGACCGTTATGATGGCTAATATTAATACATAATAAATCATGTATCGTTTCACCGCACAAGTGGATTTGATAATCAAAATACATATTGATATTTCACCAACACTTACAAGTACCACACTTTTGAAACGCTTTTGAAATGTTTCACTACTTGTTGAAATGTCAAAATTTGCTGTTTCCCCAGGAGTTCCTGTTGGGCATTAATAAACATTTAATAGGAACTTAGATTTGTAATAGAAAGTTTGCATGAAAAAGTGCTTAATCACTTATTTAAATATTCAGATTTGTTTTTCCTTTTATAGCTCAGTAGTCATTTAGGCATCCTTTGATATTGTTATCGTGCGCTTTTGACCAAAGATATTGTATCCAATCTGTATAAAATGTTTAAGAAAGAAGCAAAACACAAAGAGCGAATATTGGCAAAATGAATATCGTAACATGCATGTTCACAGTATTATTGTTAATTGTGCAAAGAAATGGATTTTTGCCTCAATGGAAGAAATAGAGTATGTTAAAAAAAGGTAACTGTGACCCCCCGCCTCAAGGGATAAATCACGGCTGTCATGATGCAGACCCTACTCATTTGTCTACAATAAACTCCTCTTGTTTTGTTACACTTTAGGAGAGCAAATAGATTTTGTAAGGCTGTGCTCCTGCCCGATGAAGCGGTGTGTGTATTAGGAGGAGCTGCCCCATTGTTAGGGTGGTAAAATGCTGAGATGAGTTAGAGATTGATGCTCTGGAGCTCTCCTGTCAAGGTGGCCCAGGAATGATAGACCAGGAGGATGTGGGCACCATTAGGAGAGCACAGAGTGGGTTAGAAGCCCTGCCCTCCCTCCCCAACCTGCCCTGACCTACAGCCACCAGCAAGGTGAGCTGGACCAGGCTGGGATGGGGATGGTGAGCAGGGTCAGCCACAGCCCGTCCATCTGGCCAGGATATATATCAAATACCTAATTCAAAGGTAATTTTTATTTCATTCACAGAAAACTTCTTACTGTTTTGGCAAGTAAATGATGCCTGATACTGTGGTGGTTACTGCTGTGGTGTCTCCGACTGCGTTTCGTTGGGAAGGTACCTCCCTCAGACTTTTAGTATGTCTTGCATTTAATTTCTGTCTCTTGAGATAAAAAGGCAGAGGGGAGGTCTGTGCCCCGCCACACCAGCCCCTCCGTACCTGCCGCCCAAGCTTATGCTGGGGCAGATGGGACAGGGCTGGGACTCCCGCTCCACCAGCAGAAGAAAATGCGCTTCCTCATTTTCCAGCTTTTCTCCCAAGGACTCTGGCAGGGGAGGAGGTGCCGGGTCTACAGTCACTGCAATTTTTAAGCAGTGAAGCTGAGTGAAGGCAACAACATGCCTCATTCTCTTCGGAAACCGATGTGTGCATAAGCACACGGGTGTCTAAGGTACTGCGAGTGGCTTGTCAGGGAACCAAAGGAAAGTACAAGAAGGTGCCCATTAAACAAGGTCTGAAGTAAACTCCTAGATTGATATTCTGCTTGCTTTGTTCCCGTCATTTTGTCCATCAGCCTGTGAATTACATCAATTCAGGCTCCTGAGGCCTCATTCTCATTTATAAGAAGGGCACTTCACATCACTCTGATAATATAAAGAGGCATTAAAATGGGAGTAATTTATATTTACATTATTTTTATGGCTCTGTTGCTATTAGAATGGTGTAAAGTGGCATTAAGAGAAACCACTATCGGGCTCCTTAGGGTCTTTACTTCCAGACTCTCAGGGATTACAATGCAGAGCCTAAATGACTGAGGGAACTTAAGTGAGCACATCTAAGAAAGGCATCTGTGGCATAAGGTATATTTTAGAAAGGCCAGGAAAAAGTACTGCTTTAAATTTACTAAACTCACTGATAAACACCTGGGATGTAAGATCTGCTGGAGTAATGCCATTGAATTATCTGGAAGCAGTTAAACTCTTTCACCAAGTCCAATACTGAAAAAAATGTTGTTAGCACCAGAAGGCTGTTCACCAGCCCTCAAGAATTAAATAAATTTGCGGTAAATATATTTCCTACTGGAAGTATGTTTATCGTAACACCACAGAAATCTCAGAAAAGTTGTCAAGGATTTATAATAGACACAAAATTAAAGAAGTTGGGGACCAAACACTCTGCCTGCTGACCTGGGATGTGCAGATGGGATAATGTTGGAAACGCCTGTCCTCCTTCTATGTGTATCTTCAGAATGTTTTTATAAATCCAGTGTATTCCCAAATGCTATATATATTTAAATAAATAACACATTGATCAAAGTGGCCTATTTGTGCACTTTTGTTTTCTTACAGGTAATACCTCAGCATTAAGAATTAATTTCCAGATCTCAACATCTACTAAAATCTGTGAACTCTTCAGTTGTTTCTATATTGTTGGCAACTTCTTACAAAAAATAAAGAACAAAAGTTCTTACAAACACCAACCACTTTTACCTCTAACTTTTAGTGTTTGGTGACAAGAAAAAGCATTACTAAAACAGAATAAAGAAAATAAAGTCAAAGAAATACACTTTGTCCTGCAGCTTGTTCATATCCTCTCGTTCAGTACCTCTGCTATTTATTTTCTCTCAGTATGTTTTACACGTATTAGGGCCGAATTTTTCATTACTTGCAGGTGCTCTTTCTCCATTCTGCTTAGATCACTTTGGAATTTACTATGTCTTCATGTGTGTCTTCTGTTCCTCCAGAGCCAATGTCACCCATATGATTAAGGAAGAAAGAAATGGGGGGAGAAAAAAAGTAAACCAGGCAGGGTGCACAGAAGAGCTCAGTATTCAGAGGCTGATTGACTAAAAACCCCCAAACCAACACACAAAAACTCCCTTCCTGAAATCCTAAAAGTAACTGGGCTTTGATATAGCTATGTGAACAGTCACAGAGCATTAATAAATCTCCTCATTCACGAAAAGGCATCCTCATCTTCTGACTACATTGGTTCATGGATTCATACCTATAATTCATGAACAATAATTAAACCATTTAAAAAAAAGAAACAAACCAACAGTCTGTATGCAATAATTAACACAGTCCAAGACAGGCAGATTTTCTACAGGGGAAGATGTTGAAACCACATCATATAATTATCAGTTGCTCACTCGTATTTCATAGGCATCAGAAACATACCTACACACCTATGAAACAGCAACTGAACATGTTCTGACTTTTTTTTTAATGTTTCTGATGATGTATGTACAGTTTTCTGTCACAGGTAGGTTAATAAATCTCTGCATTCCAATCACTTCCACTAACCATTCCTGTAATAAATGAAGACTGCTGGGAGAATAGAAAAGCGAAAAGCCCGCCTCTGCTGGTACTAGGACTGTGAAAACCTTGACTCCTCACAGCTACCTTCCGGAAGGGATAGCCGAGCGGTTTCTGTGCATTTGGGTGTTTTGCAACATGGATTACGTTCTGCAGCCTGATGAGTGCTGTCTGTTGGACTACTGTTCGTGGCTCTCCTGTGGGAGCCTAAGAGAACTATTCTTTCCTCAGAAAGAAGATAACGGTGCTTTTGCCCTAAATGCAATTAGAATTTGGACTTTCTTAGGTTCTCTAATGCTGCTGAAAGGTACAAACCGCCTCGAGACTCGGGCAGCGGGATATTCCTCTAGCACTCGAACCTCTATCTGCTAGGTTTATGAGCAGTAAGTAGGCACATAGAGCATGCTGCTATACTTCAAAGGGGAACAACTTCATGATGAATTCTTTCATTTTAAACCATAGCAAGAAATGTTGTCCAGCTCCTGTAAACATTTTTCTACTCATTGGAAATCCTTGATGTAAGAAAAAAATTACAGCAGAACCCATTCCAGCTCAGCTGAACAATTAACTCGGACTACTTCTTTTGTTTTCAATCACCATTCTCCAAGGAATTCTTGGACTAGTCCACTATTCGGAGATTAAAAATTTAGGACAATAAAGAACAGCAAGCAAAGTTTACGTGCCTCTTGGGAGCAAGTAGCCAGAGATTGTCGTGTCCATCAAATCTCTGCTCACATCAATAGACAGCTGAATGATCTTAAAGTAGCAGAAATTGCATTAGCTTTGTTCATATCGGTGTTTCTTGCAGCTTCACAGTCCAAGGCCAACAGCAAGGGATCACTTAAGCATCCATCACCCGTAGCGGTTCTTGCAGTACATAATCTCAAGTTCAGCCCAAATAATCTTTCATTTGAGTCTGCAGAGGCTGGTAAATTCATAACGCAATGCCTGATATTACTGGTTCAGGCTGATAAACGTATGATTGCTTGGATCCAGTTTCGAGCCTGATATTCACGTCAAATGAAAATTCTTCAAATTCACCACTACAAATAAAGCATCTAAAACTAAGTCCTAGTGAAGTAAAAGGGCCTGCCACACATCAGTGTGTGAAAATTCAGTAACAGGAATGTGAGGAAGATAAAAATATTTTTAGGAGCTATAATTTAGCATAAAGTGTAACTTGTATGTTTTAGGTATATTTGAAAGTATTTTCTGTCAAAGTATGGAAATAAGTACCTGATTCATCTTTTCCTACACACTTTTAGGAAAGCGTTTTCCTAGCAAAACATAACCCTATTTTTAGCAGGATTTTTGTAATTTATCATATAAATTTACCTCTCTACAAGTGAAAGTATATAATTGATTTACATCAAAAACCAGGTAAGAAAGTAAACTTGCATGCTCAGCAGTTGTGATGATGTATTTTACATATGTCGTTCAGCTGATTGATTGTTAGAGCAGCTCTCTGTAACAAGCAACTAGGAGCTGGATTGGTCCAGCGTGTTTTTTCCAAAGCGGCATTTTGCCTCACATTTTTTATTATAAGAATACAATTTCACATATATTTGCACTGGAATAACAGTTCACTGTTAACTACAGGAGAAGGTGACATGCTCCTTTTTCCTTCCTTGTGCTGGCTCCAGCATGCTTGGCCCTTTCCCTCAGCTGATTTGACTTACCAAATTATTTCCACTCCCCACCCCATCCCGTGTTTGTTTTATGACATTTTAACAAGTTGAGGAATCTGGAAAACTTGAGAGCCAGCAAAAGGTAAATGATGTGAGCTTGGTTGCTAATCTGAAGAATTAAGAAAAAACTAGTAAAAGCTGAATTGAAGATTTTTTCTTTTAAATTAAAAAAAACGGGGTTTATTTGGACTGATTTTTAATTTAACTAAGAATGAAATACTTTGTTATACTTTGGTATTATTTAATATTCTTCAATCTATTTTTAAAGTTTGAGGTCTGTCAAGGTTTAGGCCCAGGTAGCAACTAAACACCACATGGCCGCTAGCTCACTCCTTCCTCCCATCCACTGGTGGGATGGGGAGGAGAATCAGAAGAAAAAGGTAAAAACTCTTGGGTTGAGATAAGGACAGTTTAATAGGATGACACAAGGAGAGAAAAAATAATAATAACAATGATGCTAATAAAAGAATATATGAAGCTAGTGACGCACAATGCAACTGCTCACCACCTGGAAAACAATGCCCAAGCTCTTCCCCAAATTGTCATCCCACTTCCCCCCAGTATATATACTGATCTTGCCATCATATGGTGTCAAATACGCCCTTGGCTAGTTCAGGTAAGCTGTTCTGCCTGTGTTCCCTCGCAGCTTCTTGTGAAAATTAACTCTATCCCAGCTGAACCTGGGACAAGGTAAAATACAAACCAAATTTTCAAAACTACTACTTAAAAGGGAAAAGGGAATATTCCAAAATTATTGACATTTCTTTTTTCCCCTCGCCCTTCTCTTTTTTTCTGCAAATCTGAACTCAGAATTGCAAATAGTTTGGCTCCTTAACACTTTTCATTTTCATTGAAGTCATTAATTGGTGTAAAATTATGTGCCCGCTTTGTGTCATTATAGTTTACAATTGTTCTATGCACCAGACAGCTGCGTGTACTTTTGTGATACCTTTTATAGATGTGTTTTCATTTATCTTAAAGCTATTTGTTTGTTTCCTCATTTGCAGAACAGATCACATCAGCTATGTATTAAAAAAAAAAAAAGGAGCTTAAGCCATCCAGACCATTTTGCCAATATCAGATTTTTGTGAAATTACTTATTTGAAGCGTTGTTCTTTGGCTTTGCAATAGGAACCTGAAATTTGGCAGGAGAGTAGTCAGTAGGTCAAAGAGACTTTTGCTGTTTCTAGGAAAACTCCGCTTGATTTGGCTGGGGCATACACCTCTGAAAATCATCATTGACGTATGCTCAGTAGAGCAGAGTCAGGGGCCTGATAAGATCTTCTTGAGTGTTGTATTGCCACTGAAGCTGCTCCAGTACTAAAGGCTTTGGTCCATGCCAGATTCAGAGAAAACGCTGCCAAACTCCACTAGGCTTCCTATGCAGTCTGTGCCCAGCTGAATATTCAGGAAGGGCATACGGTTCCTCCAGCCGTTATCCAAATATCCTCTTGGTTAAGAATATGGACCGTGCTAGCCTCATACTTACAATTCAGGAGTTAGGTAGATACAGCCTCCCGCTGCCCTATTATACCGATAATTAAAGTGAAATCTTGCTGAAGTTATCCATGACAAAGCCAGGGAAAGAAGCAAGCTTGTGGTATGGCAAGGCTCCTCCAAATAAGTCCAATGCCTTTCAGCATAAAAATGCATGAGTGTGGACTGTAACTCCGGAATGTGACTCTCTCACAGCATTGTGTATTTGCAAAGTAGGGCAAATGAAGGCTGCATCGCTATACTCAATTCTAGTATTCGTTAGACCATCTGTCTTAGACCCTTATGTTTTGTTATTTAAATAATTTGTAAAATAGGATTTTTTTTATCTGCAATTTTTTGTGAAGGTGGTGAGGTAACATCCATGTATAATGATCATGCACATTTCAGCCTGGCCGTGCTAAATATCTAGAATATGTTCAATTCAGAGAAGAATCTCAATTTTACACGCTGCTTTGTTAAGGGTGACAGAGTTGTGTGGCTCTATATTTAATTTGCTTTTCCCTGAAAATAGAACAATTAAAACAAACAAAACCCAGACCAAACGCTTTAGGGCGTTAGCATTAGAGCATTTCTAGCACTTTCATTTCCCATAAACAGCATATTTATTTTGCAACTAAATAGTTCTGTTTAAAATGATATTTAGTTCTCTAGATACATTTCAGTTGTTCTGAAGAGTTTCTCGGTCAAAGATTTTCCAAGTGTATGAGTGCTGGCAATGCAGACAAGCTTCTTGTTCTGGATAACAGACCTCTTTTGCAGGGGTTCAAACACCTGGCTCACTTCTCTCTTCAGACTGTGATTTGCCCTTCTCTCCTGTGCCAATTTAGTCTCCTTGCTCTAACATTTAAACCAGCTTCACTGTCTTATTCGTGGAGATCGATCCTAATACGGTGAAAAGAAGCCTTGTTCAATTAATTGCTGGGAGCTACTTCAGTTTTCACCAGAATGAATCTTGTTGAAAATGTTCCTTCTGCAGTCTCTCACTTAACTTAGGTTCATAGAGAAACTGAGAGTGTAGTTGCTTATCTGAAACCAAAACAATGTCTTGTAATTTTGACTAATGCGTTTACATTGTGATCCTCATTCAAACCTTGCTAATGTGTTAGAACACCGACCATGGCAGTACTGTTGCAGAGAGATACTGTGTGTCTAAGCAAGTTATCTTGTCATTTCCTGGGACGGTATTTAAAAGGGGATACCAAATATCTGTTTGTGAGGAGGAAATGCTCAGTCAGAAGGGGCACTTTGAAAGTTGGGAAGTTCTGCTGGGAATACTTGATATGAATAGCATAACGTATTCTGAATGACTGAATGTCAAAAAAGCGAAGTCACCCTTGATTCATGTTCAGTTTCAAATATTCATTGAAATATGAAAAAATTAGTGTTCATATCTCAAATATGACTATTAAGTAATTGTTTTAATCAAAGACATGTCAAGAACTGTGTTCTTTCTCTGACAATGACTGCAAAAGAAAGCCTCCAGGAAGAAGGCCAACAATAGGTGACTGCTCACTCTTCATTATAGGTTATTTGGACACTTACTCCAGCAATTTGTGGATTGGGTACTCTATCTGGAAGGCAGCAATATTCCTATGTTTCCTGTTCTAGTAACTTGATAGTATATCTGGGACTTAGTATTATTGCCAAAGCGTACCTTTTCAACTTTTGTTTGTTTATTTTAAAATTTATTTTGTGAGAAAACACTCTTGACCTGCTCTCGAGAACTCTGCATTTTCAAACTTTATCTGTTAGAGTTAGAAATTACATTTAGCTTAAGATATGGACTTGGTTTTACTCCTAGCACCTCCCCAAAGCAACAGTCAAGATGTCAGGAGATTTATTTTAATGTTTGTTCAAATAACAGACTGATTCAGAGCTTTTATGTGACTATGAACTAGTTACAAATCTGTATGGCAACACCACTATGTTGGTGAAAACAATCAAATTCTGTTATCTCTTGCTCAAATTTTATAGGTCCTTCTTAAACGTATTTAGAGTTGCTTGTAAGAAAAGAGGTAAATACCTTGAAAAAAGAAAAAAATGTTTCAATCTCTGTATAGACATTCTTGTACCTGCCATATAAAAAAAACCCCCAGTCTACAAGGTTTACAATGAGCATATAGTAAATGACTGGTTCTTTTTTCTCTTTTCTTTATTCGAGCCCGTTTGAATTAAAGTCCACTTAAGGCAGAAAATACCATTATCACATTGTGCAACAATATACCTTAGTACTGATTTGAGATGAGGCTTCAATCACTACTATTTGTGAATCAATAATTCTGAAAGGCTTCAGCAGTTTTTCCATGTGGAAGCAATCTACCCCCTGCTCCCAAAGCAATGCTTTTCTTTGGGAACACGGAAGACGGCACAGCAGTTCTTCAAAAAGTTTTAAGCATTGAGACAGATCAGGCCAAATGTATTTCTGAATGCATTTACACCTGAGATTAATTCTATCCCCATTCTTGAGGCTTCATAAGTAATGTCTGTCTTTGAACTTCAAAATAAAAGCTAAAATATATATCTAAATATACTTAGAACATTTTTAATAATGCGGGACTTCCTGATAATACAGGATCAGGAAATCAGGTGTAAATTGCTATGTCTCCTATTGGCCTAGTCCAATTTAAACAAGTTAACGGAACAGACTCTATATATCAGGACTGATTTCAAAGCAAGTAAAACCACAGCTGAATTTGAAGACAGAGATTAAAAATGGGGAGATAAAAGAGCCAGATGTATAATAGATTCATTTTCCTAAAAGGGGGTTTAGACAGAGTTCAATTGCAGCCCCACAACTGAGTCAGTCTTTTCATTGATGAGCTAGAGAGTAATTAAATCTGCTCCTGAAAGGAGCTCTTTGCCTCCCTGTGTCCTGCAAGAGGTCTCACCTGATGGGTATAGTTAGAATAAACATCCCATGTGTGTAAAAGATTAGGCTCACTAGAAGCTGTAGTGTCCAAACTCACATTTTCCCCTTCCAGGCAGTGGTCTAATTTCCAGTTTACATATTTTTCTGTGTGTGCATGGGAGAGAGGAAGAGGATGCTTTCTATTCTTACCTGCTAAGTTGTTTTGGTTAGCAAGAAAACAGGAAAGATTTACTGGATCGGAAGACGTGGAATAAAAAGTTATAATGACCTTTTGTGGTGGTGAAGAGGTGAAGGGTGAAGATGTAGACTAAAATTTATTCTGTTAATTTACACTGTCTTCCATATCTTGGACATATTCCAAATATTTGCCAGTATAAAATGAACAGGGAATGCTACCGCTTCACCTCCCATGTAATGCTGTAAGAAGGAGTAAATCCTTAATTTTTACAGCATTTTCTTATACACCCATATTGCAGCGATTGACCTATAGGCCTACAGTGGAGGCCAGCTTCTCCTTCCAGCCTGCAATTAGATGCTTGAATCTGAGATGGGTTAGGTGAGGAGAGAAGGTGGTAACGTAAATCCTCGTTTTTATTTTCCCTTTGTTTATTCCAGGACACACTCTGCTAGCATTCAAGTTATTGCTAGTCTCATTCTGAATCATCCAACCCTCTCCATCTATTGTGTAAGATGTTTTGATGCCTGATTGGGACGATACGTTCATTCTCCTTTCATGCCCATGCAAACAGCCTGGCACTGAAGTGCTCAGGGTCTAACCTGTGGGTAGGTGTACAGAGAGCAGTGCAATGATGCTTAGACATGCTGGCAGGGCTCCTGAGAGCTGAATGGCCGTATTGCTAGTCCAGATTTTATTTGCCGGAGGTCTGGTAGTCCTAGAAAGCCTGAATTGAATCTGAATCAATAGCTTCTTAAGCTACTTTTGAAAAACCAGGGAAATTCTTAGGTACTGTTAGAGTACTGAGAGAAAATGTAGACAGTCTAGAAAGGTTAGCCTGACATATAAAATAATGGAAAGGTAATTTATGGGGACTGTAAACAAAATAAATAGCGGCTAGATTATAATTAATGTTAGCCAGAATGGTTTGCTCTGTTTTCCACCAAGATTAAAGGCCTGACTGATACAAGCAAACGTGTTGATCTAGTATATTTGGTATATCCAGGCAGTTGACTTGATAATACATGGCATTAAGGTTCAGAATTTTCCATATATATATATAAGGAATTGATTAGGTGGATTAAAGACATGACAGATCTTATGATCTAAGAGGATGGGAGGGTCTGTCTTGGGAACTCCAATACACTGATGGCTATATAGGTAATTCTGGCTAATCGCCTTAATGTGAGCTCCCAACAAGTCTTAACAGTACACAGTTAAGAATATGAATGGCGTTGCTGTAAAAGACAACGACTCACAATTGCTTGATAGCTAGAGGGTGAAAACGTGTACTTTTCTAAGAACTATTACCTGATTCACATTTTGAAAGAAACTCTTTCCCATCCATTTGTAGTTGTTGAGCCTTGCTCCCATATTTGGGGTGTGGGGATGGTGTTCTTAGAACCATTCCACTGAATGGAGGATTGGCATAGAGCCCAGTCACAGATTTGAACTTTTAATATACATGTCTAACTGGACAAGACTCATCAAAGCACCAGTGGAATTACTATCGTTACAACAACAACAACAAAAAAATCATGTCACACTCATTCTGACCAAAATATGGTGTGGACCACTTCATTATCCAAGAGTAAGGAAAGTGTTAACATTTTAAGCAGGATGGATATAGTACCTTATACCATAATTATTGTACTTAGGGAGAAAAAATCTGGGATGGTGCAAGAAGATGAGGAAATAACAGAGAATGAGAATAACAATAAGGATTTTATTTTTAATTTTTTTTGATTTTCCTAATAAACCTGGATTTTGGTTTTTTTTGGGAGGATATCAGTCTCCAGTTTGATTCACTCCTTTAGGATTATTTTCAAATATTGTCTCTGTGTCTAAAAACGTAGGAAGAAAAATAATGAATTGAAGGCCATATATTACAAGCTTTGGCCATATTGAAAGATATTGCAGGGCTTTCTTTTTTGCATATACTCCTTCCTGTGCATACACTTATACAACTGCAATTTTTAAGTTTCAGAACTTGACAAAATTTGAGCAAGAAATGGCAAAATTCATCCAGCTGACTCATGTTGTCAAATCTTTTTTCTAGTGCATAATATTTGAGGATTTCCTGAATTTGAGGGGCTTTGGGAGTGGTCAGAGAGGAAGGAGGAGGACGAGGAAGATGATTATTTTGTAAACATCAGAACGCATGACTATCCATACGGATTTCAGCAGATTTAAAGTTCTGAACACTTGTACCCTTGAGTGGGAAATGTGAGGAAGTTTTAATGTGAAGTTTGACTATAATTAGCTTCTCAGAACGTGTCAATAAAGGACAGTCAGTGAAACTTGATCTCCTGCAGTTCTCCAGATGGTTACAGTTATATCAATGTGATTGTATTAAACAGACAATCAAACTACACACAAGAGGCACAGATTCCATGATATTTTGCCAAGGAATTTGTGTCAGAAAGGAGCCTTTTCCATTAACAAGTCCAAATCCCTGGATAATACAGGCAACCATAACATGCAAATTATTTCAGACACCTTACTTAAAAAACCCCACAGTTAAATTCCTGTATTTGCAAGAAAGACCATACATCACAAATAAACAAATACTCCTTCATTGTAACATTTGTTTAGTGGTGAACCACATTTTATCTGCATAGCTACAAAATGTTTACACTGGGGTTTCCAGTTCATAAACCCTTAGTTTTATGCAAACTTAATGACTGTCAGTCGTGACAAAGCTTGCATTTATTGTCCACTTTTAATAATTGGTTATGATAAATACTAGTTTGTTTTGAGATACAAAGTTTCCCTTCCTTCATTGTCTATTCTCCCTGCTGTAGAAATAGTAGGCTGTAATATAGAATAAATCTTTAATAATTCAATGTTGATTAATTAAGGTCTTTTTTTTTTTTGATACACATACTCCTACTGAGAGAGAGACCCTCTGCCTGAGAAGTCCTAAGATTTCAAGGTGTTACTCTCAGAATAAAGTGCTAATTGATAAGATAAAGGGTATCAGACCTAAGTAATTAACTGTGCTAAGTGGGGAAAATACCTGTATGTTGCCCTTGGTACTTTTCTGTCTTTAAACAATTGTAAAAACACAGGAGAACATGCAAGGCATGCAAATCTTGCGTGACTTTTTAAAATTCCCTTCTCTAGCTATTCTGGTCATCATCTCCTGAAGTTTAGTGTACTTAACTTATTTAACATGCTGTATCCTTCTTTCTACTCGTTCTTTTCGGTACAGATCACATTTTCTGCAGAATTTCTTTCATATGCTTAAACAGGCCCGCCTGTTTGTGCAGGAGCTTTCAGCAGTAGGACTTTACACCTCTGTCTGGCAAAGCAAAAACACCTGCGCTTGTGCGGACTCAGCTGGTGTCAACAAGTTTCATGTTTAGTTGGAAATTAGGGATTAATTTGACCAGTGTTTAAAAGAGTGTTCTTGCATAGAAGTAATGTCTGTATTTGTGATCCTCCAATTTTTGTGCCCATATGATTACATTCGTTGGGTTATTTTGTTAACTACCTACTTTTACTGGCTTTACTTTTTGCTCTGGCTGGCTTTTTTCATCGTAATGCTCTTCAAACATCCCTCTGTAATGAGTCCGTACGTCTAGCTACAATCAACCTTCCATTAGTCACTCACCAGAGTGAGGATCCCTGATGCTATAGGCCAACAAATAAATCCCCTTTTCCTCTGAGTGTACCACACTTGAAGGAAACAAAACAGAAATGGTAAGAACACTAATTCCTACCGATTTCTAAGACCTCTAATTCCCATTAATTTGTTTGGGACAAAGGATTCTTTCACCATGTGTCTTAAAAGGACTGTTCTATCAGGTAGTATTGACTGGAGTAGTTGGGCGTCTGACTAAATGGTTTACAGAAAGTGCTCTTTAACATGATTATTGTTAAGAAGCAAATTTAGATTAGGATTTGTGCATGTGTGATCAGTGTCTTATCTCTTTTGGAAGCTTAGCACGATCTATGAGGTTTCCCAGACAGATCAGCTTGCTAAGATATCCCTCTTGACTGGAAGAAAAGATGTCTTATTACTTTCCTCATGGAGCAGGTTTAGAATTATTTATCCACTTTTAGCAATGATAATTTTTAGGTGCTGTCCCTGAAAATCGTTCCTAGATGTAGACTAAAACCTGTCCTATCTATCTGTCATGCTCCTAATATTTAGGGTGGGAAGAGAAGGGAGGAGAAACACAACTTTTCTGTGGTAAAATAGATATAGTTAGAAAAAGGTCCTATTGAATTAAAAAAAAAAATTAGGAAAGAAAAACCACTCTTTCAACGCCAGAGAGTGTTTACATTGTGAAAAGAAAAGACTTGACAGACACGACAGAGTAAGATTTTAGCTAATTGCATTTAATATGTATCCTATGTATGGGCCATGAGTTGATCACGTGATTCTATGATTTATTATGTAAATACTCTTGGAATGAAGAGGAGATGGAAAGCATGGGAAAGCACAAATGTAGGACTTCTTCAAAAACAGACCAGTTCACGTTTAAACAATATTTCATCTTCAGCAATGTGCAGAACACAGCAGTTTGATATCGCAGGGATATCTATAAGTTCCTAAGATTAATAAGGGTAATATTCAAGTTGTATTATTTGTAAAATTATTGAGGAGCTGGTTTAATGAAGGATGAGCAGTCTGAGAAAGACATCACCTATAATACTATAAAAGCTTACTGCAGAAATTCATAGAATCATAGAGTTATCTGGTTGGAATTATCTGCATCATCGAGTCCAACCATTCACCCTGCACTGCCAGGGTCCCTAAACCATGTCCCTCAACACCACATCCACGGCTTTTAAGCACTTCCAGGGATGAGGACTCCACCACCTCCCTGGGCAGCCTGTTCCAATGCTTCACAACCCTCTTTGTAAAAAAGTTCTGCCTGATATCTTACCTAGATCTCCCCTGGTGCAACTTAAGGCCATTCCCTCTCGTCCTGTCACTTGTCACATGGAAGAATAGACCAACGCCTACCTCTCTACAACCTCTCTTTAGCTAATTGTAGAGAGCAAGAAGGTCTCCCCTCAGCCTCCTTTTCTCCAGGCTAAACAACCCCAGTTCCCTCAGCCGCTCCTCATAAGACTTGCTCTCCAGACCCTTCACCAGCTTTGTTGCCCTTCTGTGGACACACTCAAGCACCTCAATGTCCTTCTTGAAGTGAGGTGCCCAAAACTGGACACAGTATTAAAGGTGTGGCATCACCAGCACCGAGTCCAGGGGGACAATCACTTCCCTGCTCCTGCTGGCCACACTATTTCTGATACAAGCCAGGATGCCGTTGGCCTTCTTGGCCACCTGGGCTCACTGCTGGCTCATATTCAACCAGCTGTCGACAAACACCCCCAGGTTCTTTTCCACTGGGCAGCTTTCCAGCCACTCCTCCCCAAGCCTGTAGCGTTGTGGGGGGTTGTTTTGGCCCAAGTGCAGGACCCAGCACTTGGTTTTGTTGAACTTCATACTGTTGGCCTCAGCCCATCGATCCAGCCTGTCCAGATCCCTCTTGTATTCTTGTATGCTGTTCCTCAGTTCTGTTACATTGCTCATGAGAGCTGTTGTACTGTGTATTTCACTTTTTAATAGGTCTTTTGCTTGAGAAAAACATAAGTGTTTGACTCCAAATCAGGGCCTTCCTTGCCATCTCAACCTCCTCTCTGCTGTATTTACGTCCCCTTCCTAGCTCTAGGTGGCAGATTGTTTAGGTAGAAGCTTGGTCTTTTCAAAGAGTATTCATCAAAAAGGGAATAAGAACCACTGATGTCTTCATATCAGATTCCTTAGATGACTTTGTTTTTTGTTTTTTTTTTTTAGCAAATTTGGTAAACTCATGCCCACTTGTGTGGACCTGTGCCCAAACAGGCTTACACTGTTATAAAGTTGGCCAATTCTCCTTCCCTTAAACATACTTGACATCCTTCAAACTGTTGCACCACAAACTGGTGATGAGAGACAATGCAGTCCTGCTGAGATACCAAATATGCACATCCAAAAACATAGAAAGAATTCAAATTTAACACAGAGGAAGTGAAAGTAGAATTTCTGATACTGGAAGGAAATACAATTGTCTTGTTAATTCATTTAGTGTCAATCGTGTCCTGATATTGTTCTAATCATTCTGATCCTCTCTTCTGTCCTGTAACTCCATTAACTATTTTTGTGGAGATGTTATTTGAGCAAGCGGTGTCTATAACTTTATGAAGACATCTGTAAAACCAAGCATGCTCATAAGTATTGGTTTGATTTCACTCCAAACCACTGGCCCATCCTAAGTTCAGATGGTAGTGTAGAATGATTTTTGGATAGAAAACATATATTAAGCCCACAAATTTTCTGTAGAGAATTTTGAACAGAATCTTGGGTTAAAAATCTTTTCTTTGCCACAATGTTCTTGCATATCCTTGTAGAAATTTTAGTGCAGAACTCTATCAGAAAACTATATTCCAGAGTATAAAGCAGATTAGATTTCCCTCATCCACTTTAAAATAAAATGAGATTAATCTCGAAGTTGTGCTCAGGTCTTTCTTCTGCCTTTTCAAAAGCAGAGCTATGTCAGATAAGCTAGATCTTACTCTAGAGGCCTGTCTCGTGTGTGACAAATCACTTTTTGCTTTCTCAAAAATCAATATTTTTCTGGAACTTGCCATTCTTGAGTAATCAGTAGCTACAAAGCACGACTACCTGGAAGAGGAAGCACATTGTTGTTGACATAGTCGCCCAGTGATTGCTTTAGTAAAACTCTGCCCCAGGCTTTTTGAGAGGTAACTTAGGAAGGAGCCTAGAAGAACAGAGTTTAAGTGACTAAGAAAATTTAAGGGAATAAAAGAGAAGATTGAGAATGTGACCATACTATAAAATAGTGATGTGATTTTTGTGAACCTGAACAAAGGCTATGGAAGTTATCTGAGAAGACAAGTCCATCCTCCGGTGATTAGACCCCAGAGCTCCAGGTCATACCTCCCCTGCTACGAGAATACAGGCTAGAAAAATGAACCATAGTTTAGACATAATGTAGCATAAGGAAAGCTAGGGAGAATGTTGAATAATTCAGAAGGAAAAGTAAGACACTGGCTGCACTGAAGTAAATTCACACTTTCTGAGAAGGGAGGGCAAAAAATTTGTGTCTTTAACTGCCTTCCCAGCTCAGCAGCGATCAAGCAAACAACAGTGGGATACATCTAGAAACTGAAGGTCAAGTTTTTCCTTTGACCAAAGTGTGAGGCTGGGATTCATATACAAACAGAAAACATTTCAGAAAGGGAGAGCTTCTTGTTTTTCTTGCAGAAGGAAAAGCGCTGAGCAGCAAGAAACTAAAGTAATAAATTTATTTATTTCATTTTGGATGGCTAAAAGCCCTCACAATCTCTTAAGGTGTCTGATTATGATGATAACACAAGAGCACAACCTTACATTTTTAAACTGTACTGCATCTATTCCCAAGAATAGTTCTCCCTTTGAAGCCGTCTCTGAAGTGCTGTGGTTCCATTCCTTTTATGGATCAAAACTTGTATCTTTGTAGGAACATCATACTAACAATCTAATGGGTTTTTTTACTTTTCTCCTCCCTTGTGATCAAGGACCCACAGGCACATGCCTATGTTGCTAAAGAATAGTTTTCAATATTTATCATATCCCTGTTGCACTGTCTCGAACAAGTGTACATATTTTTCATCTGTCAGTTTGCTACCATAAGTCAGTGCTATAGTGACAAGAAGATGTTAAAAAATCATTTGGTTTTCACATTCCACAATTTAAAGCTGTAGGTGGAGTAAATCGTGTATATCTCCTTTAAAATACTCACAGTAATCTGTTCTTAAAATAAAAGGCAAACTCTTACTTTACCAGAGGGGTGCACGGACACCCAATATTTTGCCTGAATCAGCAAATTTAGACATGCATTCCTTTCTCACTTTGCAACGTGAATTTATTTGTCTGTCTAAAATAGGGGGAGAAATGCATGTAGTAATTTAAGTTCAGTAATTAGTTGACCTTGTATCCTTAACTTGTGCCACTTCATCTTTTTCCTCTTTTTTATTACAGTGTCAGAGACTTTGCAACACACTTTTCATTTCCCACTTTAGCCCAGTTATAGTAGAAATTTCATTTTGTCACTATTACTACTTTATTATTGTTATTATTTACTTCTTTACAAATAAAGTCTTCTGTAGTTTGAGCATACTATATTGTTTTTCCATTATTTTCAGAAGTCTCTGTGGTCTATAAACTTTTCCATGGCTTTGAAAAAGCTTACTGAATATGCCAGGTGGGATAGCTACCAGACTGTAGAAGGTAATCCAACAGACTAGCATTTCTGTATTTGGGGATTTTGGTCCATCAGTATTGCTATTCTTTCCAAGACGCGGTAGTAAATTGTCAAAAATTGAGGTGTGCATAGTGTAACTGCATGGTAACCGTGACACTAATTTGTTCACAATAGAAATGGCAAATAATTAAATAAGCTAGCAGTTCTTAAATTAACAATTAAATAGCTAACGAGTGAGAGTAAATGAGTCAGGACTCATTGTTTCTGGACTCATCTTTCAGAGGGCTGCATTTGCGCACTGCATGAATCTGAGGCTTTGGAAAGAAGTTGGAAGAGGAGCAGAAGAGGGAGATCTTTGTCTTGTGAGTCATCTTCCCTAATAATGAAAAGCGTCAGAGTCAAGAATGATACAACACTACAATTTGGTGCTCATGTGAAATCACTGACAACTGCTGGACAGGGTAATTGATAACACTGGTCCATGCAAACTCTGTTAATTTAATGGCTGGATTTTCTGCAAAATTTTTATAATGCCTACTCCATTCCACTGGGAGATCATTAAAACAGGCGTTTTGCATTGATGAAGGATAAAATAGAGTTTTAAAGAACTTATCCTCTGGCAGAGTAGCAACAGACAGGATCTAACCCCATCAAATTAATGAGGACTGAAAGTCAAGGCTATTTATGACCAGGAGGTGTCAGACTAATAGATAAAAGTTGCCACTTCCTAAGTGCTACTGGATTATTTCTATTTAGTATCACAAAGATACCAGATTTTAGCTTGAATCCCAAAGAAAAAAGGACCCTGAGCTGTTCTTGTGTCCTTTGACGACATATTACGCGGAGCTAAGCTGATGAAGTTCACTGTGCAGTTGCATGTAATGTAATTCCTCTGTGTCTTAGAGGGGGTTTTATATTTTAAGTTTGTTAAGCTTCACTAACGCCAAAGTTCACTTTAAAATATGGTATAACTTGGCAGAAATCCAGTGAGCTGGAATTTAAAAGGGCCTTTAGTAACACATGACAAGGCAGTAATGAAAGACGGGTTGTTAAACCAGAGTCATCAGGGCTCCTAAACTTCTTAGAAGTTTAGCTTCCCCTGCATTCCCCCCTCCAATTCTATGAGGTCTTCTTTTAGTCACCTGCAGTTACTCAGAGATGTGAGAAGTCACCGTAGTGTGGTTTTTGTGTGGTTATGTAAACCTGCTCATACCAGAGTCCTTATTCTGTTCGTTTGCCCCGGACACTAGAAGGTAGAGCAGTTCCCTTTCTGACAGGCAAGCCAATCTTCTCCATTTCTTGAAACCACAATCTTTTCTTCCTGCCTTCCTTATTTATCCTCACACTCCTTCTGTTCCATAGTGCTCCTGTCTTTCACATATTTCATCCTTTTTTAAAAATGCCGTGTTATAAAGCATGTGCAATCCGTGGTTTATGGCCTAATGTGAAGAAGTGTCTTATTGAACCCTTCCATCCCAGCCTTCAACCCCCAGTCCTGATCTGTCCTCACCCAATCTTCTCTCACTTGCAAAAAATGACAGTTTTGTTGAATCTTTGAGAAGAAATAGTTCATCTTAATGTGTTTTGCATTTCAATTAATAAGATTGTTGCAGTTACTTTAGGTTATGACCAATAAATTGCAAACAAATAATCCCCAAGCAGTCTGTATAACATAAAATCACAGATCAGCCAGATTTTCTAAGGGTGAAAAAGCAATTCCACAAAATGCTGATGTTGATGAATGTGAAGCTTTGGGAATACAATACATGTAGACAAAATTTGCATATTTTATTCTGTTTATGAAGCATACACTACTGCAAATGCAGGAAAACGCTCCCTCAAGTAAGGGTATTCAGTGCATATTTTATTTCTATTTTTTAAAAATACTCTTTTTTAATTTTTTTTCATGTGGGTCTTCATGCAGTCCTCAGTTACAGTATGAATGTTAATGACATGTATATTTTACTTACAAGACTTACAGGGGAAAAGGTGTAAACCTTTATGAATATATTGAGATGTAACGTATAGAAAAACGGCTGCGTGATATATGAAAAGGTAACTATGGTGAAGGGATAATCATTGATTTTATTATACTCTCCTAGAAATATAATAAAAATTGAAAGCCTTTTTAATATATATATATTTTAAAAAGAGAGTGCGATTGGACTCTTGAAATATGTGTTATTTGAAGATCGAATATATCTACTCATCTACATTTAGATGCAGGATTAATTGAAAATCTACAAAGCACATTCTGGTCATCATTAGGTATTTCCTCGACTTTTGTGTTAAGATGATAAAAAGAAATCAATTACTGTATTGTAGTCTTCCAAGACACATATTTTCAATAAATATCAATACAACAATCTGTATATTGTGTGCTAAGTGGATTTAGAGTCATTCTTTTCTTTCACTGATTTGTGAAAAGCCTAGGCACTGTGAAAGTAGATACTGAATTTCTGGAAATACGGAGCAGGGATTCAGTGTCTGTATCAGTCCTTCGCCAGGTGGTAGAGCAGCTTGTTGCAGCAGTTAAAAGTCGGAGCCATATGGCTCTGATCCACTGCAACTGCCACAATGGAAAGAGAAGTTTGGAAAACAGAAAAAAGGATGAATGAGTGAGTGAAGAAGTAGTCAGTTACTTTGACGAATGTGACAGGGGCTGCTCTGAAAAACAAAATAGTCTCAATCTGTAGAGTTTGATAAGCATCTACTTTGAAAAGAACAAACAAACAGCCTCTTCCAGCTTCAGAAAGACATTTAGGCAGATGGACCCTTATGCCTGCGCGATTTCTCATCAAAATTGATGGATATATAAGCGTAAAGGTTCACATGGCCTGATGCTCCAGCCTTTCACAGGGAATAACCCAGTACGGTATGCATGGAAGCTATGGTCCAGTTCTGTCCTTGGTAGAGGAGAACTGAACCAGCTAATCTGCTTCTACATGCTGGCTGGATTCGAGGGAAGTCAAAAGAATTTTGCTGACTACACCAAATAAAGAGGTAGCCCAAATTCAGCATTTGTGTTTAAATTTCATGGATGGATACTGTTAAATATTAGTATCTTCCCTCTCCCCACCCCTTCCAACGCTTTTACACTTAATAATTTGATAGAAGAGTATCTGTGTGCCATCTTGCACCATTATAACAGGCTTCTGAAACTCTTGGCAAATACCTTAAGAGTGTTTGTCTTCTTGGATTTATGTTATGAAGGATATAATCTCCCTGACAAGGGTGAGAAGTAAGGCTAAAACATTATATAAAGAAAACAGTAACAATTGTCAGAAATACTGCCTGACAAGATGGTAAATTTGCCCCTGTTTTGCCATGAACATGACTAGACCCCACAGACTCCCACAGAAGACTGAAGAGATTTTAAAATCAGTAAGCCAGGTGTTCTTGGAGTAAAGAAGTAGAATGCCTATCCTTTGAATCTTAAACTGGCCAGATCAGAGTAAAATGAGCTCATATCCCCCTCTCTTCCTACCCACTGTGTCGGTTTCTGGGTCCTGGCCGTGTTTTCAATCCTTCGGTGCTGCTGCTTTCTGCATTGTAGCAAATACTGCCCAACCTTCCCGAGTCTTCTTGAAGGGCGATCCTGGGTCCTGGCTGCTGGCGTTGGCCTCCTCACTGCAGTCTTCGTATCAGGTGCTGTCTTTCTCCTCTGACTCTCTTGAGTCCTGCACACAGTAACCTCCTAAAACTTCTCTCAGAGCAGGCTCAGTTGCTTGCCAAGCGTCCTCTAAAGGGTTTCACCCCGTCAGTTACTTCTTCAAAAGACATAACAGAAAAATAAGAATGTACTGAGAAGATGAATGTAGACCATATCGACAGTAGCTGCCCTTGTAAAGTGCAGAATTTATAACTTCCTTCGTTTTCCAGAGTTCAAATGTGCTAATCCTCTGATGTATTTCTTCTCATAAAAGTTTATTTCTGCTTTTACGTAAGAATTTCACCCTTGAAAAAGATCCGTATGCTTGAAAGCTGTGTTATTATCTCCAAACCTTAGTTTCAAAATAAAACCTCAGTCTCTCCAAAACTTGCATGTGCAAGTAAAGAGTAGTATAGGTTAAATGCTGGTAAGATTTTTAAAAACCCAAACAAACATGGATTATGCCATTATTTTGTAAGTTGTATTGAAGCTTCTATGTTTTTTAAATTATGAGTTCCTGAATTTAGTATCACATTTTATATATATATATATAGGGTAGATAACTGGAATAGAAAGTGCCCTATCTGCACTTTGTGCTGCTGATACATTTCATGAGAGCAGCTTTAAATTGGTACCATCGAATGTTCTGACTTGAGATGTACTTAGAAAGAATTTTAGAATTTTCTCGTCTAACTAGTGATATCAATACAGTGAAGCATAAGTCTCAGAAAGACTTTCAACTTCTTAAAAAAACCCCCCAATGTACAACTAAACTTTTCTCCCACTAATTATATTAATCAGATTTTTAGATTAACTACTTAATAAGCAGTATTATATTATTTGTGTTAAACGCTAGCACTGATCCTCAGAACAAACAGGTGATAAGCACCCATGTGGCTCGAAGTCTGTTGCACCTGTCTGTTATTCCTGCATCACCAATCCACAAAGATAAGAGAGAGGAGGAGGGAAAGACGGTCTGAGAACATTTACTTTTTGCGACAGTTGAGCACTTTTCTTAGAAGCGTTCAATACGATTACATGCAACGCTTCGCAATGACCATACTTGCAATTATCTTAACAGTCCCTTTTAAAAGTCCACTGAGGATGTACCTATGTAGATCTGATTCAGTTTTGCTTTGCCTGGCCTGGTTTTTTTTCTGCAATTTTACTACAAACCACACTTTGAGATTAGAAAAGTATTAGCATATGCTTTCTCTGATAGATAGCACTTTAAATCAGTGACCTGGAGGATGAACCTGGCTGAAACTGGGTATACTTTTACATCACCTTAGAGAACTTTGTGATCTAAAACTGTATTTTGTTTTTACAGAGCCCATCCTACCTCCATTTATTTTCTTACCTCTTTTTGACAACAAAATCAAAAGGTGTATAAACTTTAAAAAATTTTAATTAAAATACAAAAGTCCGGTCTTTTGAGAAACGACAGATACTGGAAAGTGTTTGGTGAAACAGGTTCTTTAGGGTCTAAAAGTAGGGGACTATCTAAGCCTGTGATCTTGCTAATGCTTATCTAAGGATGGATCATCGATAAAAAAATTTGCACTGAATCGTCCAGATAGTACCGGATGTTCAAATTAAACAAGATGCCCAAACAGATAAAATAATTGCAGGGGTTTTTTTAAACATTTCTTTTTTAAATGCTGCTTGCTATCGATTTTAGGCTACTTGCAGGTCCAGCATTAACATATAATAATGCTAATTGTACATTTATGTTTTCTATTAAGTGTACCAAAAACTTCCCCAGTTTCATCTGTCTTCCTATAGGAGCTGAGCATCTGCTTCTCCATACAAAGATTAAATGAGAAAGTAAGCCTTGAGACTGGTTTAATGTACTTTACCTTAGAAATATTTATCTTGCTATTACGATTATTATGCAATGCTTAATCATTTCCGTGCAGCGCAATCATTCAATAATCAAAAGAAAGGGAAATGGGATGTGTTATCTAGTTGCTATTGTTAGAGAAATAACATTCCCTTCAACTGACATACAGATGGGGATTGTGGGGATAAAGAATCTATGCCTAATGTTTTAGTATTCAAAACAGGATAAACTGATGTAATGTGAAGGGCACCACAATGGCATTAATGTGTTATCCCAAATATAATTTGAGCGTAAATTCATCCACTTAAATGTTTTGTTAAAAACGTCTTATGGAATATAAGAGAAAGAATCTTTGTTTCTTTCAAAGATTTACACGAGCCTTTTCTCTTTCTCCTGAGGTCAGCTGCCTGACTAAACAAATGTACTTTTATAAAGCAAGGTGGCAGCAAGAATCTTCTGACAGAAAAAAAAAAATGGTCTACTAGGCTCATTTTTCATGAGTGCAGCAAAAAGATGAAATGTTAGCCATGACTACATTCTACCCCGGTTCCTTCTTTCTACATATTGTACCTGCCTTCACTCAATAGTACTTATTGCCTGAGTTTGTATTAAAATTATCAGATTTTGTGAAACTCATCAGTGTTTTGTACTGAAGCATTTTGGCTCAGGTGCTGAAGAAAACCACATGCTTAATATAGCTTTCAATAACTCTTTCATCGTGTGTAAGATTTAAATCATATGTGCCTGGGGATGAATTTGTAGAGGGTGAATTGGAACATCTTTTATGTCCATCTAATGTTGTTCAGTGCATATTCCTTTTTTAAATAAAGTAACTTTTATCTCTGCTGGTTTTGCCAGAAACAGAAGTCTCTGATAGAGTCCTTTACTTTAGCAAAAATGAAGATTTTCTTTTAACCATGGATACCAGCCTACAGGAATTACTTTCCCTGACATATTTGCCTTTTTTAAGAATAGTGTAGAAGCAAAAGCCATCTGGGAAACATCCTGAGAATAAGACCTCTCTACCTGTGACTGCTAGAGGGGAACTAAGCAATCTTTAGTTTTTAAAATAAAAATCAATAGAAAGCTGTCAGGTACTGGCAACTTATTTACAGGAAAAAAATTATGTCTTTCAAAATTTCTTTAGTCTTACCTTGTTGTATACATGTGGCTGGTTGCTTTAATCTATTATAGGAAACTAAATCTGCTTTAAAAATTTTTGCTTCTTGATAATTAAGGTCTTCAATTAAGATACAAGTTTTTACACACATCAAGAATTTTCTGAAAATCCGATTTTCTAAAGATATTTTAAATTCCTCAGTATTTGTTTCTGCATTTTTAAAATTTTTAATGACGCTAATAGTGTATTGTCCACGTTGTTCTGTAACTGACCTCTTTAAACTATTTCACTATGTCTTACTCTTACGTAAAACTAATGCATCTGAGTTCTTATCTTGAGACCTAGAGGACTACTAACACTCGAATGATTCTGAAAATCTCTTTTTCCATTATAAGACCTTGTTTACACTTAGGATTACTGTTATAAATATGTTCCTTGGCTAATTCTGATGAGTTCTTTCATATCGGTTTGGTAATATTTTCCTTTATTTTTCATAAGAGATGTTGGTTTGATCCTCCTTTTATTTGTGTGCGAGTATTTGTATGGAAAGCAACATATACCTTATCTAGTCATTCATGTGTATCACGTATTTTGCACAAATAAGTAAGCTAGCTGCAAGGGGATGGGTAATTAAATCCCTTGTGTGTGTGTGTGTGTTTGTGTGTATGTCTAGAACACAATTAATTGATCTCTGAAAACAAGACCAATAAAAAAGTTTTTTTTAGGAAAATTTGGCAGTTTTTTAATAGAAAAGAAACCATGATTAGAAGAGGAAAAGTTTTAAGAATCTTTGAAAATAATATGTAACTAAAAATGATAATACTACCAGAATTATTTTGATGCTGCATAATATGGAATTAACTAAGAATGCTACTATTAGTAATACTAAAAATGTGTATTTCAAGGATACAAGAATTATTCTGATGTCATGATAGGAATACGCCATACATTCAAAATTCTGACGGGGGACTTACATTCCTAAAGAAATATCCAACTTCAGTTCAATCTGAGAAAGGAAGACAGAAAGAAGAGAGAATTGATGAATTTCTGGACAGAATTCTGTGTGCCTTAACACATACACACAGAATTAGGTACTGCTGTAAAAGCATTTTATACTACACTTTTAAAAATACACCTAAAAACGTTTGAACTATCTTTTTGTTTTAAATACATGTGTCTACCCTTACACCAGAAGCTACGAACACTAAAGTAGTGACACTAACAATCGAGACATTTCTTCGTGAGGAGGGAAGCTGGGTGGGAGGGGAAGTGAGGAGGGCTTACTGAAAAGAAAAATGACTCCTATTTGTACCTCCTATACATGACAGAGAGGACTGGGAACTGTGTTATGAGACAACTTCTCTTCTGGGAAGGGCCGGTGGGTATGCAGGGGGCTGGCTCTAGCACCTTCATATCTATTGCATTTTCATATAGGTTATAGCTACTATTACTGATGCTCCTAGGGCACTCTTATCCTTAGTGGACCGTGTTTGTAATCTAACGGTGCTGACTTGATGGAACAGAGCTATATGCTGTCCTGGTTATACTGCCCTAAAATGCACAGTCCAAGGCAGCGAGCCATCCAGTGCATGCCAGTCCTGCCAGCTTTGTGCCACTAGAGAAAATATCAAATGGGTAGTACAAAAGGTTTGGCACAAGGCAGGGAATTTCTCTGTAGGAGACTGCAGAGTCCATTCATTATTACCTGTAATTTTAACAAAGCAACTTTTCTACAGATCTTGTAAAAATGACGGAATACGCTGTTTTGTTTATCCTGCCTAAGGACTACATCTAGTGATGGCATGCGAAAGCGGAAAGCAGACTAATACCACCACAAAAATTAATTTAAAAGTGATTTTGAAATTTGAAAGTAGAAAGGCTTTCACTTCACTTTCTTTTCTTTATTTATTTTGTAGTCAAAGAGAAGTTGCCAGGGAACACAGTCTGCCAGGATCCTACATGAATCCACTCTGACTCCTTTTTGGAGCAAATACAAAACCTTCTTCTAAAAGGCCTTGCCACTGCAAGCACTGTCACTCACTTCAACCTGAAAATTTCAAGCTGTCTTCCTCCCCTTTCTCCGCCAAATAGATTTACTAAATTTAAAAAAAGAACCTCTCGAACAAGAGCCTGCTTGAAGTAGAGCTCTTACGTTTAAACTGGGAAAAGCCAGAGTCTTCCTTCTACATTAAAGGTGATTGGCTACTGCCGGGGTAGTGGTACTGGGATTTGGTTTTTTGTTTGTGTTCTTTTTGTGCCATTCTTTTCTACTGACCAAATTTGAATATGCAGAAAATATTGGAATATGAATTCTGAAATTACCCACAGCAGTTACCTGCAAAAAGCAAATTTTAAAAAGTCTGATATCTGTGCTTTCTTCTGATATAATCATAATTAATATTTGTAAATGCTGGATGATAACATAATGAAGACATTGACAATGGGGGTAATACTCCAGTGGCCAAATTACTTTCAGAATTTTGTCTTGTATAAACGGCTTGAATTCTGGTCCTTGGAGGTGGGATGTTCTTACAAAGAAAAATGCATATTTTTGCATGTGTCTAGCAATACTAACTCCACCGCAGTGTCAGAACTGCTTTTCAGTGCTGTATAAACAGGCAGAGTTGAGAAAGGAAGAAAGAAAGGTAGGTCATCCAGGAAATGGGCTAATTCAGTATTGCTTTTCATCAGTTTATTTTGAGAAGCATCTTTTAAAAAGTATTTGAACTCTTCTCTGTTGGATATCTGTCAGAAACCAAAGGAGGTTATTATAAAACAAATCCCTCCAGCTGAGATGAATCTTTCCTGCTTTTTGATACAGCTGTAATCCTATAATTCTGCACAAACTGGTATTATGATAGTAATGATGTAAAATACTCAGAATATATCACATCTGATTTCTTGGAATTTGATAAAGATTGATGGGTTTAGGTGAGTGATTCTATCGTAAGGAACAACTAAGTGTGGGGCAGCATTAGCCCAGGAAGCAGTGACAAGTACTACCCAACTGACAGTGGCTTCCGCATCACAGAATGTACTCATCATTTTTGCATGTACCCAAGGCCAAAGACAATGGGTAGAGCTCCATGCAGTGGCCACTGATGGAATTCAGTGGGTGTTGAATCGAATTAGTTCAGTAGGTGTATAGGGTCATTCCTGTTGTGCAGGTCATACTACATGAGACTTGTGTGCTCCAAGATTCAATTTGAAAACTACTTCACTGAGATTTATTTAAGTAATAATATTATCTTCTTTGGATGAGTGTACTGTCTCTTCCAGAAGAGCTTGGAGCTGCAACCTAACCCAAATTATTTTAATCAAGAAATCTCCCTACCCTGCCTACGGCTGAACTCTTTAATAAGGAAGAGAAAGCTGAGAATTGGTGATAAGACTGCATACCGCATGCGATGAATCTGATGGGACCCAGAAGGATTTCGTTAGAAAACTCTTAAAGCTTGTCTTTGCTACAGTGATAGCTGCTTATAGAATAAAAATCAGTGAGTTTCAAGTGTTGCCGACACGAAGTTTTATGCCACCACAGCTAACTCTCTGAGTACCTGCGAGTTATCTGAGACGTTTTGGAGCAGACTGGGAACAGCTATTGCTCTGCAGATAAAGCCTGAAATTGGAAGCTATGACTGGCCACCTGTGTGATAAGAGTTAGGTGCTCACCATCGCCTCTACCCTCTTTCCCCACTCTCTTCCTATCCTCTCCCATCCAGGTGTGTATTGGAAAGAAACTCTGAGTTGCAAGCACAGATCATTCAGATCAAGGAGGCAAGAGGGTTAACGCTCAGCCCTCTTCTCACTGATGCCAGAATCAATTTACATTTGTTTCTCTAAATACTACTTACTTTTCCATAGATTTGTTTTTCATTGAATATTCAAACTTCCTCAGTATCTGCATAGTCTGAAATGTGCAAGTACGTAGCTGAAAATTGGAGCGTTGCTGAATTTTTATATCTAATTGAAAATAAATACATAAAGTTACCAGTTGTGCTGTCTTTTGCCTGATGGAAGGTCATTCATAATCATTTTTTTATAGTTAATGGAATGCACCGTTGTGATTATGCTGAAATCTGAATGCCTTCAGAAAGTTTGAAAACTAAACAATTGTACGTGAGATAACAGCGAAACCCATTTTCCTTTGGAGAATGACCTTTCAAAAGTGACTCGTCCACATCTTTTCAGTGATGCCAACATGTCAGCTTCACATTGTGTACAAACCTCCCTGTCTTTGCCATATGCAAATATCCTCACTAAAATGGTAAAATAATGCTACATATTGTAATATTTATTTTTTCACAAATATTCATCAGATAGTAGCTTTTAGGGGTCCTTGAATACAGAACAATGTATGTGCTGTCAGCCTAGCCAGTTGATTTTGTTGACAAAATGTCATCATTTCCTTTTTTCTGAAAAGGACAGATGATAGTGTCTTCTGAAGAAGGGAACCTCAGGCCAACTCTCAACTTACACCATCAGCAGTGACCTCTATTGTCTTACTCACAGTAGCATCAATAACAAAAGGTAATTGTTTACATACACGGGAAATGAAAAAAGGTACAATAATGTAAAGATCAATGAGATAATGTTATACTAGATCTATTATCATTTTGTAATGAAAGATTGTGCTATATTTATCAGTGCAATTTCTTCAGAAATCCTCAAATTCAATTACGATCAAGTTATAAGTCAGAATAAAACAGGGGATATGCAACCTTAAGGCCTTTCCTTTAGAAGGATGATTTATGATCACTAAAGCTTACACTTAGCAAGTATAAAATATGAAAGAAAAATACTTAGAGAAAGTACTAATAAATCCTCTTGAAGACTAATCAGCAGACTCTTCCTTCCCATTTTATTAATAATTTTTTACATGCACTAAATAAATGCTATCTTCAGAACACAGCCTGCTTCTCAGCAGTCTTTGCATATGGCAAAAAGATAACAGAAAAAAATTGCATCGATTCCTATTCAGAAAAGCATTTATGAGCCTATGAGCAAAACAGTTAAAAACTCACGCTGCTACTGGACCTTTTACATGGGATTTATGTCACTGGAATGTAAGACCAGATCGATGATAGAGGAATTACATGGCTAGATCCAATAAACTTATGCCATATTCTGGCTATCTTTACATCTTTCTAGCTTTCATTTTATATTTCACTCTAGAGAGACTATTTTTGGTCCTTCATAGCCTCATAGATAGAAATCTCTGCTTTTTGGACTTGTGTGCCTTGAATATGTCATCTAGATAGAGGTAACGCAGCCACAAAGGAAGAAAAATGCACCTGGAGCCATCCCTACCACAGATCCGAGGTGACTGCTTCCAAGCTGAGTGCAGAAGTGGCTTCAGCTTTTCTTTGTAGAATATGTTCTGAGAAAGACCACTACAATGTGATATAGTACACAGCCACCTTGAGGTACCAGAGGTGGTCCAGGTTTAAGTAAAATACCGGGTGTGTGAAGGAGGGGTGGGCAGCTTTATTATTCCCCTTGCCACCTTGAATAAGGCACTAGAAGATCTGAGGAGCTCCTCAGCTGGGCAAAGAGAATGGGGGGCGGGGGGACGGGGGGACGACAGGGACGGACACGGACACACGGACTGTTGGTGCTGCCTTGCAGGGTGTCAGCAAGGGCTCCTTCAAGCGAAGTTTCCCTCGCTCCTTTTGCACCACTCAGGGTGGACGGGGAGAAGAGGTTTATCCACACAGGCATGATTCTTCCCTTCTAGCTTACTTGCAGGATAACTCTTTGAAGAGCCAGTTAAGAGCATCTCATTTGTTCTTTATTGCTGAGTAGCTGGTTGTCAGATGCAGAAACTGACCTTTCTTAGGCACCCACCTTTATTACCCATAAAAGTAATAATGAAGTCAAGCGAGGTTTGGAATAACTGTGTAAATTAGGTAAGTGGAATCTTCCACAATGGCAGAAGAAATGGTAGCAATGCGACTGGCTCTTTTACTTCTGCCCTTGAAGTTTCTTCTGAAGCTGAGGTATTTCTGAAAGTTGTCACTGCTGAAGGTTTTCCAGTTTCGAAAGGATTTTGTGTTATGGCATTCAGCAGGCAGGCTGGAACCGGATTATAGTGTTTCTAAGGGCTAAATAGTTGAGGATAGCTTTTGGGAAGGAGCGGGGCACACAAGCACAACCAAAAGCGTTATGCCAAAACCAACAAATCACATCTCCAAATTTTCTGTTTTGTTTTCTGTCCTTTGTATTGCCAAGGACATTAAGCAGGACAGACACTTAAAAGTTCTGCTGCTGCTGTTTTGTTCTGGAATTCATGATCTTTCTTTGACTATCCTAGTAATTATCACAGCAACTACTGGTTTCTATGTAAATGAATGAAACATCACTTTCAGTAGACAGAACTTACTGAAAGAAAGAAGCAGGTCTTCTAAATGGTGGCACATTAAGAAAAAAGGATAACGAATTCTTTGCTTAGAGGAACATACTGATTTGTACATCTTTTAAATTACTGGTTTCCTGTTGGGTTATGGAAGAAAGATAAAGCATGGCAATGTGAAATAACATGTAATTTCTGAACAGATATCACACTTGGATTTAGATTTGCAATAACTTTATTTGGAATGTTTTTGGGGCTTTATTCATATCCGAGATGCTTGTGTAACACCCAGGTGTGGAATCCGTCTTGGAATCAACAATAATAAATTACAAAATGTTTCCTTCTTGATAAGGTAGCGTGAACCTTATCATGTAACTACAAAGCACAAGTTACGCAAACAACATGCAAAAACATGAATGCATCTTAAATGACATAGAAACAGACAGAATTTGAATGTTCTAACTCCCAGTCTAATACATTAGAAATTTACCATTTGAATATTTAATATTCAGCTCTCGAAATTTAAAGCAACCAGCAGGCTAAACCTCTAGAACCATTTATGTTTCAAACTTAGGTTACTGACATAGCAATGCCACGGTGTATCAGCAATGAATTCTTACCTTGTTTTCAAGAGGACAAAAAATGTAAGGTGATTTCAATTCCATAATATACACTATATTATTAAAAAGGACGGATCATTCAATTACGAAGGATACAGATTTTTCCAGTGCATTAGAGAGTTAATTTGATCACACAAATTGGTAAGCTACCTACTTACGGGAGCTAATAATGCGTTTGCTAAAATATTTATGGTGTTAAATTATTCCATAAATTGTACTGTAGTTCACCGAGATAATTTTGATATGGACAAACTATGCCAGAGATGCTAAAAACGTTGAACTTCAAACACATTTCTTGATCATTCTGATTTATATAAGAGCTTTTTGGTTTAGGGCGTGTTCAGTGAAAGATAAAAAGAAGAACTTCATATATCTTAAGGTGATAGGTGAACAAAGTGAAGCCCTATATAGAAATAGGTCACAAACTAGCATATAATAAATATTTTAATTTAGGTTGCTGTGAAATGCTGTTTGCTGTAACTTTGCAGAGAAGTAGTTCAGTAAAATAACTACAGAACTAAAATGATATATTTTCTGGCACAGCTTTCTTTGAAAGAAATGTGTATCACTTCAAATCAAAATTAATTCATTTCTTACAAATCTTACAGCGGATGTAAAACCATTCGTCTAACATGTGATCATCCCACACATACTTTAGTTTGTCATTCTTCTCTTTCTTTTTGCAGGTGTTGTTAAAAAAATGCAAAAGCCTCCACTTGCCAAGATGCATGTGTACTTAGCTATTTACAGCTTGAAACGAGAAAATAAGCCTTCTTAGAATTCTGAAAAAGTTGAGTTTGTTTTTCCCAGCTGGAGAGTGGGGTTTGCTTCTTTTTTACAAATATGTCTATGTCAGAATGTTCTGCAGCTTTATGCCAGGAAACTGCGCTGCGTGTTATGGAGTTCAATGGAAGGCAAGAGGACTGACTGCCTTTGGCAACAGCTACATCCACCTGAAGATTGAAATAGACGTGGTGATTTTTGAGAATGATTATTCCTGTGGAGTGAAAAGGTTGATTAAGCAGTGAATCTTGAGATTTCTCTATGCTGCTGCTTTTTTTTTTTTTTTTGTGTATCCCCAACAGTTGCGCGTGAAACATGACTTGCCCTCTGAAATATTTCTGTGCTATACTCCTGGGGTTGCTATGTGGATTCATATGAGTTCAAGACCATCATGCATAGAGAAAATGAGAATTTGTTCTATAACTTGAGTATTTGGGCTGGTTTGTTTTTTTTTTTTAGAATGGGGCGCGTGTGTGCCCCCACCCCGCCCCGTAAAAATGAGATTCAGAAAACCAGGACGTATTAAGGAAGCTGACTATCTTTCAAAGCATCCACCTTTATTCCTATTGCTCTCCTTTCAGTATGCAAATATCTTAATGGGGAGTCATGACGAAAGCCTAAAAATGCATAGCTACCGTTGTTTTTCCCATCATGAGTTACCGGCCTTCTTCACCTCACTCTATGCCTATACATATTCGCATTATTTTGTTCTGCATTTTTGAAAAGATTACTTTGCATCAATCCTCTGGTCTATGAGATAGGCTTTGCTCTTGAGATATGCATGATCTGACATAATCTGAAGAGGTAATACCCTTACCTGTGCTGATATGAGATAAATAATTTAATATGGGAAGCTGTGATTTAATCTCTTCAGTTAAAGCCATTTTGGAATAATCTTCTATCTTTACTTGTTGCAGCTTTTCTATACTATAAGAATGTTTTAGAATTCTGAAGCTAGACTGCTCTGAAATACATCATGTATCTTTTAAGAGCTTTTAAATAATGACATATGAGCATAGCGGGCTCACCTTCCCTGTACTAATAGAATTCTAATAACACCACGACTTCACTAATAATAAACACAATATTTCAATAACATTTTATAAAACTGTTCTCCTTTTCACCTATGAAAAATCTAGATAATCTTAAAAAACAGTGTTGGCAATTTAACAATTAAAAACGTATCTAGACATAATTACATGCACAGGTAGCAACTCCTTTTTCCCTTCTACTAGCACATCTTTTCCTTTAATTTCTCTGGTGATTCCATTTTCTCTGGGTCTCTGTATTTAACCGTAGGAACTGAGACAAGAGAAGCTGTATATTGTGGTATTGCAACAATGCGGTTTGACCTACTGTTTGTACACCTCAGACCAACTATAACGTCTAGAAAATGGAGGCGGCTCTTGCATTGGAGAGCTGCAGATGTAACAGGCAGCACACTTTGTGCCACGTTCATAACAATTAACTTCTCATACTTCTGAGATCATTGGCCATATTACTTTTAACCAACAGCAGTCTTCAGGTGTTCCTGAAATTTTCACAATGAAACCTGACACCTGATGGTCTTTCTCTACACTATGATCAACAAGTAAAATGATATATCCTACATGTATTTAGTCATCAGAATGGACATTAATAATCTATTTAAGTCTCTCTCAAGTTTGTTAAATCCTAAGCACTGAAGTTGTCCTATTGGTTATCACCTGATCTGTCTCCAGGTGGAATTATGTGAGATCCTGAGTCAGTCCCACAACTGACCACTATCAAATGGGGAGGTTTACTCTTATGCAGCTGCAGAAGCTGCTCCTCCTCCTCCCTCTTTCACATGGTGTGGTTCTGCCCCTTTTTAGGCTCTCCTCAAGAGCATCACTGAAAAGATTGATTGCACTAACCCAGCAGAAAACCATCTGAAATTGTCTCATGGAGAGACCTGATGTATGTTACAGCTAAAGCAAGGTAAACAGCGACAGCATGCAGTAGGGAACAGTGACAAAGTGTTAGATTGGCTCAAGCTGTCTTGTGTAATTTTGTTTTTGAAAGTGAAGAGACACAGCTTTTGTAGCTTGGGTATGAAAAGTAGTGTTATTTCTGTTTGGTGGGTTTTTTGTTTGAGTTGTAGGTGGTTTTTTTTTAAACTGCGTATTAGTGCTAGTACTTCTCATCCATTCAGAAAGCACACTTTGGGTTTGAAACCATTCAGAGATCCTGGAATTTGGTTGAAAAGAGATACTAAAATGTTAATGAATTTTCTTAATGTGATTTTACATCTCCCGTTATCACTTAACCTAAGTCAGCCAAACCTTTGAGAAAGATATGTCTAGTTCTGTCTCCATTCCACTTCAGAATGAATTACTGAAGATCAAAGGGTTGATAAATACAATTTTTTTTAAGAGAAAATTAAGCAGACTATTTAACCTTTTTGAACAGGGAACACTGACATATCAGGGAAAACAAAACTGGGGTGATAATGGACTATACACAGCTTTCCCCTGCCCAATGAATTCTTGCTTTCAGAAAATTATGATTTTCAAGCTCCAGCCAAGTGTTCCCAGTTTCATTTAATTCCTAAGAAGTTTTTCATGTCCCATTCAAGCATCCTGATATGATCCTGCTCTACCATTTGGTCTCTGAAATCTTCTGAGCATCTTTCCAGGTTGTCTTGCTATCAGTTTAGAAGTGTGTAGGAATACACAAGTAGCTACGAACAAAATTAAACTCCCGGTAACATGGACACTGAAATAGTTTCAGCTGTATGCGTAATTGTCATTCGTTACTGATGATTGTCACTGTGCCCTTAACAGCTGTATGTGTAAAATCTAATTTCTATATGTAAAAACTATTTTCTATATCTATCTTTATATGTCTGCTAAACTGAAAATATGACAGATTTTTTTTTGGAGGGGGTGTCAAAACAATATTAACTTCAAAATAAAGGGAAAGAAATCTTTCACAAGTAGAAATTTCCTTCTTTTCTTCTTCAATTCTTTCCTTCTTTTACCCTAAAATAACTATATTATATTTTAAATAGCTTTGTAATTTACTGTGGATGATTATTTATGCCCTTTTTCGATAAAATACATTAAATTCTCACTGGAAAAATCATGCCATGTTTTAGCAATGAATATAGCAAACACTTTTGTTGAAAGGAACATAGAGATCTAGAGTCAGACTAAATATTGACCTAGTTAAACTTGTAATATAAGCCCATGTATGTTCATAGAGCAATTAAGTGCAGACACACACATGGGTATTAGAGCAAGCACCTGTTTACCTCAGAATCAAAAGTTGCTGTACAACAATTAAAAAAAAAATTATCAAACTCAAATAAAATTACAACAATACAATGGCAATTAAAAAAACCCCCAACAGTACAGCAAAATAAAATAGTAAATATAAAGCACTGACAGAAAATCTGAGTGCATACTTCTAAAAAAACAAATTATGAAAGGCAATTTTAATCTTTTTTTATGACCCTACAAATATTTATTTTAACAGTAGGGAGGTAAGGAAATAAAACCAGCAAAAAAACCCCAGTTTACATTCCCCCCTCGTTCTATCTGTGATGACAGCAGTTACTTGGTCTCTTAGAAGAAAAATTCTTATTGCTAAAAAGTTAGGGTTTAGTTTTCTTAATTTTATCTACAATCATTGACTTCAATCAAGTTAGTTTCAGGAAAGAGTGCATAATTTCTCTGTTTCCTGCTGGTCTGCTGAAATTTTACCATCTTTTTTCTTTCTTTTTTTTTTTTTTAATGTTAAAAATCAGCTGGAATCCCTTTCTGCAACCATACTACTTGATGCTGGGAGGGATTTTTAGAAAACAGGATAATGTTATTCACAGAGAATCTTTGAACTATTTATTGCAGCGAACAGACTATCGATTGTGTTAGCATCCCTCCCACTCCATACAAAGACTCAGCATATTTATTCTACAATGAAACACAAGACATGATTGCCCTGAATATTAGCCCAACAAGCACTACAGTACTTTTCTCAACTGAACTGCCATAGAATTCACCCGAATTGATTTCTAACAATATAAATATATGTTGCTGACATTTTATTTTATCCTGTTTCAGACACAAACCTCTTTTAACATATTGAGCTTTGTAACCAAATACCTACATAAAAGGTTAATTAGAAGAAAAACAAAATGTCTGTGCTCTGTTTCAAAATCCAACCTTGCTGTAGCTTGGAGAGCGTGTTTTATAAATTGTATATTAGCACTGAAACACTGTATGGAGTTACCTTAAACTAGCACAGCACATCTGTCCACAATTTCTTCCTCTGTATTAGATTGAATGCTTATTTAAAGCTAAGTGTTTAAGCTTTAAAATACAAGCTCGTGGATACTTTTTGTTGGATTGGTTTTGATGTGCTATAAGGAATTTGTCTGTTAAATTGATGGAAACAAAGGTTGCAATGTAATGGCTACTGGTGTTGCTTGTCATATAAGGTTTATTACCTATTAAAGTTCCAGATCACATTCTTCTTTCAACTAAATTGTTGTAAGACCTACATAGCTTCTTAGTTGCTTAGGAGTTATAAGCAATGTTTTTCAGCAAATGCGCTTCTTCCTTCTTTGAGTAAGTTCCTCAATCCTATAGTCAAATTCAACCTTAGTGCAAGCTGAATGTCCTCTAGCTTACATCACAATGAATTCAACTCTTTCAGCCCATTTTTGATGGCTGTCCTTGAGAAGTCTTTCATAATGTACTGGCTATGATATCTACATTTGTTGACATTTCTATTAAATCCTACAGGCTAGATATGCCTTACTCCGCTGTGATTCAGGAGGAAATCTATTGAAGTCAATGGAGATACATGAGTTTAAATAGCTGTACAAGGAGAAATGCATCTTGTGAGTTAGAGCAGACAAGGATGAATCCACGGCCCTCATTTGAATTGCACTTAAGTCTGTGCCGTTCCCTGAAGTTTCCAGAAGTGGAAGAATGGTGTACTGACTCACTGTCATCCTGACAAGTATGGCTTTTATTAGGTCTGCAATTTAGGTTCACTATTAGAAGGGCCAGTATCCTGATTTATCAGTTTTATGACAGTGGTGTTCTTTCTGTGCTGAAGAAAGTAGAAAAATAGTTTCCTAGGTGTCCAGATGCTGAAGGGGGCAATATATCTACTGGGATTCAGGGACAATTCTTTTGGGACCTTAGACCTTACTCCATCCAAAGGAATAAATCTGAAATCTTTGCAAGATTCCTGTTTTCCATTTGCACAATGTCATTTAGGTGCAATTCCAGACAAATGACATCATAAAAGATGAGCGTAGTATCCGATTCCATAGTTGCATTAGGCTTGAAAAAGCACAGAGAAAAGGAAAGATTTTATTTGGGATATATAAACCCAAAGACATAACAGTATTTGTACAGAACCTGGAAGCCAACTCAGTGACTCCATGAGGGCATCCTTCTTGAAGAGGGCCGGTCCTTTTGAGGAGTATACTAGTGTGCAAATGGGAGGGATGGAAGAGGGCAGGGGAAATGTATAGCGTGCTCGACAATGGAATACTTGACTTACTTGCCTTGACAGAAAGTTAGGAAACCACACTGCAGTAACTATCTAGTTTTGGAGACTCTAACAATGATCAGAGTTTGATACTCTGTGCATCGTGGTGAGTTACTGGGCAAAGACTTGGGGACCCAGGTCTGTCAGGGCAATGCAGTGCTCTTCCTCCCTAACCAGCCTGCAACGAGGTGAGCTGGTCTGGGCCAGGGATGGTGATAGGCTTGACCACAGCCTGGCCATACCCAGGTGCTGCTGCAAGCCCTGAGCCCAGCCAGGAAAGCAGCCCCTGGACTGGGACAGTGTCAGGTCAGTAAACAGTCTGACACAGTCCAGTGCTTGGCTGGCAAGATCATGGTGATAAGGTAGATCCAAGGGCAAGCTAGTTTGTGGGTCAGGAAAAGAGTTTGAATCAATGGGGAAATGGTTTGGCATGGCAAATCTGCAACACATTACAGTGTGTTGCAGCTGAAGCCAATCTTAAGAGCCTCATCTTAAAAGCTGTCCCAGGGAAGAGCTGTGGATCTTGTGGAGGTTCAGCAGCTTCCTTTCATACAGCTGTGCTCTTTCCCAATCAGTCCTGAGCCCAGGTAGCCGACACTTTGGGGAAGGGTATGGTGCAGTAAAGACATTTACGCTGTGTATCTAGATGTCATATCTGCATACAATAAGATGGAAAAGCTAACAGGCGAATGGCTAGGGTGGATTGCACTCCTGTTTTGAGCAACTGCAACTAGAGGGTCTCTTGCGATTAAAGATTTGCAAGACTAACTTGGACTGCTCCTGGAGATTCTCTCTGGATGAAAACTGCTGTGGATTCTCCATCTGGTAGTAAGACAAATCTGTGATAACAGAACTAAAAACTCTGGTAAAGCATGTATTCCTGTGCACAGAAACCTTTTTAAATGCTCGCTTGTGGCTTTTTGTGTTTCCTTTTTCTTCTTCTTCTTCTTAAAATCCTTGAATTCTGAGGACTGTAGGCTTACAGTAGCTGGGTTTTTTCCATTTAGAAGTAATGCGTTTGTTTAAAGGGAGTCTACTTCTGCATTTTGCTTGCTATAATTTTCAAGGTGTGATGACTTAGTGTTTCTCCTTTTTTCTTCCTGTTTATCCATGTACTTCATGATCCTTGAAATGAGTTTAGCATTTCTACTAGTAGCTCCTTCAGAACTGGCAGTGAGTTTCAAGTCTGACCTTTTCAAAATGACCATAGCGGCTCTAACACTGGATTTCCTCCTTGCAAATGAGACCAATTTCACAGCATTCATCTATTAATATCTAGCTGGGGAGATTACTTCCTATACCAAGCAACTACCTTAGACCTTATTCTTTCCCCTTACTTTTAACGAAATTAAAAAAACCCCGAACCATGAATGCCTTCCAGTTGTTGACTCTGAAGAAACGTTTTGGGATTGGATCCCAGTAGAGCCTTCAGGATACGTATTATGAAATCTAACACTGTATTTTACTTCAAGTGTTCTGTGGGTATTTTCACTCCTTTTTTTTTTTTTTTTTTTTAAAACCGTGTTCAGCCTCCTCGTTCCCAATCCATTTACCATGCTACATAGCAAAAAAGCTCCACTTGTTAGTGAAAACCTCCTTTTAAATGCTGAGCACACAGACTTTGCATAATATGATAATAATCATTTGCATATGAAGATTATACCAGTAGAAGTGGAATTGTGCTCTCCTCTTCTGCTCAAGGCACTAACAAAGCAGATTCTGGGAAACAGTACTAAAACCAAGTGCTGTACTTTGTAAAGCATCAGTTTTTCATGTCAGCACCTACTCTTGTAGCAGCCTGGAAAATTGTGATCCACAACTCCTCTGTTACTGATCCTGTGAAAGAGCATAATAGAGGTGTAAAGTCTATTTATCCACTTGCCCAGGTATTCACAACACTGAACGTTCTCATTTGTGAACACAGCTTACTGGCTTTTACTATTAAATGAAAACTTCAGATTCTCTTTAAAAAGAATTGGTGGTGAATAGTCTCTGGGATTGTTAGTGATCAGACAACTAGGTAACTTAAGACTTCTTTAGGAGTTATTAAACGCTAAAGCCCAATTTTAAACTGTGGTGAAGTACAGGGATGGTAGGTGCTTGAAGATTCCACCTGTACATTGATATCAAGGTCAAGTAAGAACTAGCAGGTGAGCATGTCTCCTTGTTCTGCAGAGCAAGAACTGCTTCCCTTCGTCACACGGGCCAAAAAACCCAAAGCAGCCAAGAAAATGTAGCAAGAAAAAAATCCATGTTAACCATTGTTGTAGTCAAGCTGCCTGTGGTACTTCTAGATTTATGTGCTTGCCTGTCATGATGATCAAAGGAGCTGTCAGAGTGGAGCAAGTTTGAGTGAGAACATTTATGGTAAAAGAAATGTCCTTGGTTAGAAATGTCTATGTTCAGTTCGCTCCTGTTGAAGATTTGTGCTCTAATCTCGCAGCAATTCTCATAGGCTACCCTCACAGTTTATTTTCTGTTTGATCCCTTGGTTAAATTGTAATCCTATGTGTGGCGTTGCAATCATGAAAATTATGTCACAAATCCAGCATAATGTTTTTGCCGTAGGATGAGGCAGTAGAAGGAAAGTTGCTGAGGGAGGGCCAAACGTGGCTGATTATAGAAAGCTTTGATATAGGAAGATAGTTCTTAATTTCTTTGAATTTACGAAAACTTTAGTAAACAGCGTACAGACCCTAGGACAGCTGCAACAAAAAAGGCACAACTTCGTAACTGCGATAGTCAGTCTAGAAAAAATATAAATCACGTTAATTTGGCTGGAGGACTGAACGGGGACTTCTGAACTCCGCATCAGTGGATAACTCGTTTATTATATGATATTATTTTGGAGGGGGTGCTGTCTCTCCATATGTGTGTTTACAGTGCAGAGTAGAATGGGTTTCCTTTGTCAGAAGCTGAGAAAGTGCTGCTATAATATAATGCTACTGCATAGTAACTACGGCACTGCTGATAAGAAGCAGGGCTGAACACTTGTGTGCGCTCAGGTCTCCATAGCTCATGAGAATAGTAATACTGTTCCGTGTTTAAATGTTCCTTTTATTTACTGCTTTCTTTATAGACACTTGTAAGATGTTTATCATTATGTTGTCTTTTAAATATTTAAATACTACATGCTTTATAGATGTCAACACAGAGAAGGACAAGAATTAATTTAAAAGGCCCAATTCTGCAATTTTTTAGCACAAGGGTTGTACATGTTAAATTAATGACACGGAAGTACTTTAGAAGTGCGTTCACTTCAAACCAAAGCAGAGTCTGGTCCGCGCTGGTTCTGTGCTGAGTTGCCCTTTAACAATATGAGAAATGATGTTAGCTGAGAGCAGCAGAATGACCACTAGCAAGTCTCGTAGGTATTCAGCTTTAAATTTAAAAAAAAAAAAAAAAAAAAAAAGGCAATTTAACTACAAATTATAGTTTAAACTTCCAAGGAATTGTTCTTATTATCTGATGATTTAGATGCAGTATGGAACTGAGAGGGTGAATTTTTTTCATAAAGAATATCCTCTCTCCTCCTTTGGCAACTTGGATTTTGACTAGCTGTAATAAATAAAGTGATTTCCAAATTGTGTCTATGTACTGCGTTTTGATGTAGTGTAGGCATTATCTTTTATGATATTCAGTTTTGACTTCAACTGCTTATTATCATAATTTCAGACAGGCACATGTAGCTCTGTTTTATAACTAAATGAAAATCCAGATTTTTACTAAGCAAATTTTCCTTCTAACATTTAAATATTTCTCCTTCAAAATGCTGCCCTCAAGACCTTGTATATTTAGGGATTTATACAGTAGCAGAAGCAATTTATTTTTTATTTTTAATAAACGGTCCTCAAGGCACTGTGGACAGTTATAGGAGAGTTAGCAGTTTGGTCACATTTAAAGCGTTCCCTTTGAGCAGCAATAACACAACCTTGTTATTTCATTATGAAATAGTATCTGAGCTTCATGTATGTCTTGTTAGGCTGCAGTGCAAAAAACATAATCTCAAGAGGCTGATCTTTGCTAATGTACTGTGAACCCTGCGATTTTCAAATTGGCTCTGAAGTGCTCCCTTAATGCAGCCATAGTAATATAGTTCAAAGAACTCCTTTTTGTAGTGAAAATAAAATTCTTTGATACCTACAGATGTGTTTGTGGGGGAAAAAAAAAAAATCTAGAGTGTGTGTAGGTGTTTGTGTGTATATATTTTATTGAATGATCTCAGAGATCCATCAAGGTTTATATGTGTGAAACTGCCATCACTCTTGTCAAGGTCTAAGTATTAGGTGGCTTACATTACTCTTCACATACTAATAACAAATCTCATTTGATCATGTTACGCAATTGGTCAAAATACTGAATTTTAACTCTTTCTGGGCCTGTGATTGCAAACAAAGGTAGGCTTGCATCGCTTTAGCCAATGCACAAGGGATGTAAACAAAATGAAGTGTCTCAAGTTTTGCTTTTCCCACTGTAATCTGAAACATACACAGCTTAAACTGTTTGGTCTAGAGCACTGTGTGTCAAGTTTTCTCTCAAATATTTCCCTTGCCGTACTGTGTGTTGTGTAGTTTTCAATGTTTTAAAAGCATTCAGAGCACAGAGGATCCTGTTTGTGTGTCTGCTTGCTCTATATTGCTTGCGCTGAATGCTGAATTTTGTTCTAGGAAATGGGGAAGGAAGCTGATCAAAGACAGTTTTCCTTTTCATGTAGAGTGTGAGAATGGTTTCCCTCCTAGAATAATCTTATCTGTTGTTTCCAGAAACCCAGACAATATAGAAATTTGCTTTCTTAATCGTAGAACGGTTTGGATTGGAAGGGGCCTTTGAAGATCATCTAGTACAGTCTCCCTGCTGCTGGCAGGGATATTTTTCTCTAGATCAGGTTTGGCAAAGTTCTATATTCAACCTACCTTGAACACATCTAATGATCCACGGCTTCCCTAGGTAACCTGTTCAGTGTCTCACCATCCTCATAGGTAAAAATTTCTTCCCTATACTCAATCTAAGCCTACTCTCCTTTAATTTAAAACTGTTGTCCCTTGATCATATGATACAATTTAGAGTGGAAAAAGTAAAAGGAGGTGCAGGATAATAAACTTTAGACCTGTATAGAAATCTTGTACTGGAGATCACTTGATCTACTTGATCACTTGAGCTACTGGATTTGCAGGTTGATATGGAAAGGGAACTTGCAAAAGCATTAAAAAACGCTTCTAATGTCACTTCATTATTGTTCATAGGAAGCTCAGATGGAAGGAAAATTGTCCACAGTTTTCTCATCAAGTGAAGTAGGAAGAAAACCACCTAAGTTATACAATATTGTGAAGAAATACTTATGAAAGTTCCAACACCAGTAGCCTGTAGCATTTGAGGCTGCCACGATATAATTAAGTCTAGCATCCTGGGGGATAAACTGTGGTGTATTAAAAACAGCCTAGCAATATGACTCTGGATGTTCAAGAAGGAGAATGAGTAAATATATCTAACCTTGACAACTTATATCTAACCTCCAGCAGACCCTTTGATAAATAGGCTTCAAAGTGAAAAGAGTAAAATGAGAAATCTTTAGGTTTGGGAAGGTTAAGCTTATCATACCTGTCAGAGAATGTATACAGATTTGATCAAAAATGGAGAAAGAATAAAAATATATATGTATGTGTGGTTAAATGGCAACTTCCGAAAGATAAATTTTCAGTAGCATTGTATAAATAATCCCAAGCAAAGTGTTGGGCAAATACTGCATTTCCACTATGAGAAAACTTGAGCAGGAAATGCTAAGACATATAAAATAAACTGGCATGCTATGGCATATTGGATGAAGAAAAATTCAAGAAAGTTGAGGATGAGTAGAAGAAAGTAAATGAAACTTAAGAAGGGTTGCTGGCATGGCCCTTGGAAGAAGCTTCTTGGATTAAAATACACTCCCCACCCCCAATTCAGCCGCGACTCTGGCCAAGGCTGCACAAATCAGTGCCTCCGCAAATAAACTCATTTAAGAGGAAAAATGCCTTTGGGAATGCCTTTTGTTTTAGGAGCACTCTTGTTTTGGAGGGGGTTGGGCTAAAGGAGAAGTGACCACGCGGTCACCAACCATGAGAAGGTTGGGGAGACATGCTGTTACATCCATTTCCCTTTGGCCCATGGCAAGCTGGCAGCCTGAAACCCTGCCATCCTCAGAGAGCACTGACAGGAAAACAGTCAGGCTGTGGAGAGCCACAGAAAACTCCACGATGCACAGAGCGGGGGATGCCACGTGGCCTGAAGTTACTGTGAGGTATTTCCCGTAAAGAAGAGCAAGCGGCAGAAAGAGTATGGAAAGAACTGAGACTGACTGCACGCCCCATCCTGTGTCCCCCTGTGCTGAGTGGGGAGGGGGAGGTAGTAAAGGCAGGCCTGGGAAGAAGGGAGGGGTGGGGCGAAGATGTATTTCAGAGCTCGTTATTCTCTCTCTCTGTCCTACTCTAATTTAATTGGTGATTTGGTTGCAGTTCTGTTGTTTGAATTAAGTTGATTTTGTCTCCCGAAATTGAGTCTGTCTTTTGCTCGTGACTGTAATTGATGAGAGAGCCCCCCCTGTCCCTCGTCTTGACCCGTAAGTAGTTTGTTGTATTTTCTCCTTCTGGAGAAATAGAGAGACTGTGGTTCTTAGTCACCAGTCAGGTCTAAACCATGACAAAGTGTTTCAGAAGACAGCTTGTGTGTTGAAATCGGTATACTCAACCGAATAAGCAAAGAAGGGAATGATTTTTAGGTGGGAAAATGAGATAGACGCGTGAGAAATGGGAAATTACATATATAACAAAAGGGGGCAGTATCTTGACAGAATTGCAAACTAAGATATACCTTAATGAGGCAACTGTCTTGCAAATACCAAATCGGTGAGTATAATCAGCCAAGAGGAAAAGAGTGCTGGGAGGTGATAGGGTGGTGTTGAGTGTGGTACACAAGAAGAGGACTTGGAAGGTGAAAAAGGGAATACCAGGGTGGCAGATCATGTAGTAAAGAGTGAGTTCAGTGGTGCCTGCCCAGCAGCCTGCTTACCGCAGTGCAACAGGACAGGGATCTTGCTGTTTTGACCATGCCCATGTCTATCTGACGGACTCCTGCAGCCAGAAGGACTTGGGGTGCTTTTCCAGTATTGGGAATGAAACACCTGGAGGAAGCAGACTGAACATCCTGTCTTCCTAACATCTCTATTTCATCTTGAAAGATGTTTACTTCAAGTAAAGTTTCTCATTCAAGTTTTTGAATGAGATATTTTAATTTTGAACTGGCTCAGGATCTTCTAAAATAAGGCTCTTTCATTTGGTTTCTCATGACAGCAAGAGCCTTTAGATAAATCTTTACATTAGTCATAGTTCCCCTAAAGGAAGCTTCACTTGCCTTCCTTGGTGAGGAAGGCGAATGAATGATACGGTTGTTGCTGAACTTCTGAGGGTTACTGAATGTCTGGGTCTACAGGTGAATATTCAGATACCACACCTGACTCACATGGTACATCTAAAGTTTGCTTGAAATTTTGTCACTTGTCTAAAAGCATCTTTTGCAGGATAAATCCCAGTTGCTACTGAAGTTTATTAATTGGCCTGAGTTGTATCTTCTCCTTTGGGTGAAGGCAACACCAGTCATTTTGAGACACATATTTGTGATACTTGGTGGAAGAGATATGGCAGGTACGGGTGTTGCTTCGACTGTGTCCATTTTGTTATCTTACCAGTAACAAGCCAGTCACAAATTCATCATTTGAGAATGGCCATTTGTGATTGGAACATCAAGGACTGGGCATGTTCCAGTGCTGATCACTCCTTGAATGCCAACAGGAACTTCTGCTTCAGATCCGGAACTCTCTCTAGTCAAATGCATCCTTTATATTACAATTAGGGAAACAAATGCAGTCTTCCTCCCGACTCCTCAACTAGTAGGAGTTATCTGAGAAGAAAGACAGCAGCTGGTTTGTGAACATAGCCTGGTACACACAGCTTTTGCCGTCAGTAGTACCAGGCTGTAGGCTCTGTACTGACCTGACGGCACAGGATCTCAGGCTATGCGCAGAATGGCTATGGCCTCCACTGGTTTTATAATGTTTTAACAACTGTTGGGGGCTGAAGGACTGTTGAGTGGAGGTGCGAGTGCCGCCATGAGGAAGGGCCTGATCCTGCATGACTAACATCTGCCTGTGAACACAGGAGGGATGCAGGGTGGCTTTCAGCTGTGACTGGGAGAGTGAGGGCAGAGCAGCCTGGGTGAGAAAACACAGAGAAATAGATGTGACCATATCAAAGGCTGACAGTAGAGCTCCGGGCAAAGTGCTCTGATAGCTGCTGCCTTTCCCTAACAACCCCCAGTCTTCTTGAGAAAGAGTGAAGCTACCAAAGCTGTTGACCTTAAGAGCTGGAGGCACATGAGACGTGCAAGCCTAATACCAGGGAAAAGCGATGGATACTAGGAAGTTTTCATACAGCAGTTTCGCCTGTCCTATCAATGAGACACTTCTATGTTAATTAGACTGCTAAGACTAGTAAAATGTTAAAGCATTAACTGAACTATCTGTAACTCCATGTGTATACACTGTGTTTCCTTCTGCTGAGAAGTCAATTACTCTTGCTCTTTCTTACTCTTTCCTGGTCAATGTAATTCTGAACTCTTAGTGAATATATTGACAATGTCATCCATACTTTGTGTCTTACTCTACTGCATGGATATAATTGTTAAAGCTGTCTTGTAAGGCATGTTTTAACCTCTCTCAATATCGATAAGTCAAACATGAGTTTTGTTTGCAGATGGTCAGGGGTTCCCTTTGAGTAGTGCCTAAAATTTTGGTTCATCTTAAAAACAAAGAAGTTGGGGAGAGGATGAGACTTGCATGCTTCACCTCACATGCACAAAAATACTATGTGATCTTGAGATCTGCAGTACACAGAGCTGGAATTTTTTGTGTATGCGCATACGAATAAATGGGCAGCAGCTTCTGAAGAAGACCTAAAGGTATCTGTCGTTAAAGCATAACAGATGTGGATTGTATTTATGCATTAGATACAGATATGATCTTTAAAAATCTATTTGTATAAACATGTGGTTGTCCTATAATTTATTATTTGATTTTTCTTCCAGTTTTGGAGTTAATTCCTTACATAAGACTATTCAGGGAAGATTGTCAAAGAGTGAGAAGTAAATTAATGGTAATGATTAAAAATTAGGAATGAAAAGCATAAGCCAGATAATGTGCATGTAAATCAAGTCTTTTGTTTGTCCAAAGGCTAACAGTTATGAAATTTTCCATGTCAAATTTTCTACAGATAATTATATGGTATGTGAAAAGGGAAGAAAGGACTCTAGAGAAGCAAAATTTATACTTGACACTAAATTATTGAGGCTAGTCATGTATAATGAAGCCTGAAAACATTCTGAAGTAAATAATAAGGTTAGATGAATAGGGAGTAGGATGGGTAATGCGATTTGTTCCTAACAGGTCTAAGGAAACGCTAACTGGAACGAGTGATTGGAGATGTTCATACCTGTGACATTAAAAAGTAATTGTAACCACTGAGAAAATAAATCCTACTGGCATTTAAGTTTAAACGACTGAAGGAAAACAAGAATACATGAACAAATTATTTTCTTATCAAGTATCTGTAGTCTGAAATGTATGGTATCAGCCACAGTGAGAGATATGTCAGCAAACAGAAGGATGTGTCAGGGCGCAGCAGGGCCAGTGAGAGGGATTTCCAAGTACCTTTACAGTTGATGGGGAGTTTGATTAACAAAGTGAGCAAAAATCTTTCCCAGTTTTGTTTTTTTATTATTAGTCAGCTTAGCTTGATTAAGGTACTCCTCCCTGCTGTAGAAACCCCATCCTTCATCCTACATTTGGTTATAAGCAGCTTTGGAGCTAAAACTGAACAATTTGAGTAGGACTCAAATATTTTCAAGTGCTGTGTAGACACTGTTCTGAAATGTCAAGAGCAGTTTTTGTTCAGAGAAGCACAGGAGCACACATCACCTTCATACTCAAATCCCAATTCCTCAATTACCTCATTTAAATAAAACTTTTTTTATTGAATTTTAAGGAACAAAATTTCATTTTTAACAGGAGATGAAAAGTTGACAGTTTCTCCTTTAAATGTGAGAAACTTTTCTACAACCCAGTTATGTAAATCTCTCGTATGTTCCTACTGCAACAGTAACTTCTATTAACTTACAAAATATTGGGATGGAGCTTCAACTATTTTGAATTAGCATGTAAAAATTAAAACCATTGCATCAGTGCTGATATACTGGAAATCTTGCTAGAATTTGTCTCCTTACTCATTGAGTTCATAGCTGTTTTCCAAGCTAAATTAGTTAAACTAAATTAGATTAACTTAGTTAACCTTCATGGTTTCAGTTTTCAAGAGGAAGTGAAATTGTCCTGCAATGGATTTACTCTACAACATTGACAGAAAAAATTCGTTCTTATATCTTGCCTTGGGGAACATGCAATTTCATGACATCAACCCCATAAGCAAATTTAGTAAGAAAATAAAACTCTGAGTGCTTCACTTCAGATGGGAATTTGTGGTCCAAAATAGACAAAAGTGATAGAAAATCAGACAGCTAACAGTCTGATGGCGATGTGCATTTTCCTGGGATGCATCAAACAGTTTTCAAATTCTGGACCGATAATTCATGCCAGTCATGTGAAATAGTGTCCTTCATTCCCGTGAATGCGCAGGTTGCTCTCTTCCTCAGTCCTTGCTGCTAGAGCTTTTTTTCCCCTTTCATATAAATACAGCCATATCAATTTGCTCATGGACTAGAATGCTGCATTTTCAAACGGCCAGGTTTTCGGTTATGTTGCTGCATTTTCAGTATTCAACCTGGAAACATGGACAACTGTAAAAACCATTTTTCATGTTTTAAAGATGGAAAAAAATAAGGTATGACAAATAGTATTAGATAATAAATGTTTATTATCTTGGGCGAGAAAACTAATTGCATTCCAGAATATATATTTATATATTCACATAATTGTATTACATAGTAGATTTATAGTCTAGACGTTGCATATGCTACTCTTCATTGGATTTTATTGGTATTTTAGAACTTGACTAAAGTGGAAAACAGGACTAGTCCAAAGGTTGCTTTTATTGTTTCTAAACTTTTTCACACACGTATATATATATTTTTCTTTTATTTTGCTGGATACAAAAGAAATGTTAAATCAAGACATTAAGCTTTTCTCCAACAGTTTGTGAAATTTTCCAGGAATTTAGAACAGATTCCAAATCTTCATTCTGTACGGCTCAATGAATTTGAGGCATTTAGTGGGAAGGTCTTTTTCTTTACAGAACTAATGACCTTTCATTACTTTTATAGTTGATGAGGAGAAATATGTGCTTCTACTGTCTTAACTGTCTTAAACATCTAATTTTAGATGCGATGAACTGTGCCTTAGACACCACTGGCTAAAGCGATCATGTTCCAATGACTATAAAGGAAACTTAGGTAGTCTAATTCAAATTCAGATGCCCATGATAAAACAAATGATTCCACCTTTGGTGACAAAGCTTGTATCTCACTTGACTGCCTCATTTGGCAGAAATATATTCCATGTTGTCTGCATTTTTGATTGATAGTAATAAAAATACAGTAATGTAAATAGGGACCAAAATGGCTCTTATGATATATATTGCAGAAAAATACCTGGAAATAGTGTTAACTCAAAATCCTTTCATCTCAGGTAAGATGTCAGCTATTTTCTAATCTCAGTTTTGCTAAGATTATCCTATAAATTACAAAAAATAGGAAAAATACAACTTGTAATAACAGTAATCTATAGAAAATTTCCTAAAAATACAGACAAACTACTGAAGGCGAACATCATCTATTCTAAGTCCTCAATTTACAGAAGTCCCTATCCTAAATGACACATGCATTTTTAATCTGGCTTGTAACAACAATGTATTGTATGAGAGCTGGTTGCTAGTGTGAATCCCTGAGATGAGGATACCCATGTCATAGGCGCATAAAATTAAATGAAATCCACACTAGGTTTCATTAATTCTGTTAATTGTGAAACAATTTATTGTGTTCGAAACTACTTATTGTAATCAAACTACAAGTTTGATTTGTTGCACTTTCTTGCGGAAAAATTTGAGACATCAGAATTCATTTCATAATAGAGTGAAAAAGGCAGCAGGAGGGGTGGCAAAAGATTACATCCAATTCTTGCAACTGATCTTGCACCAAATCTGGAGATAAGTGGATATTAATTTACATTTTTCCTTACCAGGTAGCCCATTGCATTGGGGGAACTGTCTGCTCTGTCAAAATGCGTTTAATAAAACATTTAAGCTGAGAAGTGCTGATGTTCGTTTGGTTCCAATGAGATTAATGGTGTTCTTAAAATCAAGTGCTTAGGTAAGGTGCTGCTATTAAAGTTGTATCACTCAGCAAAGAGCAAAGCAACCAAAAATAAACATTCATGCACATGCGTAAAGGAAAAAACAAAGCAGTATAGTTTGTGCACTCTGTACAGAAAGTAAAGAATGAATACATATCCATTTGCTCTTTGGGTTGAGATTCCAAACTTTTCTTGGTGTTTTATGAAGCCTTGTTTCATTGAAATTCACATTCAGAGACTGCGTGAATAATCATCTCAATATATACTATCTAATGAAACATATGGAACAAATGCCAAGGTCAGCCTTTGTTAAGACCAGACGGCACTTCCTCCTGTTCATACCACTGAACACGTATTAGTGGAAGTTGTTCCCTTGATTCTGTTGGCACCAGTTTTATCTTTCCACTAATGTCCAAGAGTTTGTAATTTGGTCTTGAGTGTTGAGTAATAGATCTGTCCACGTAAAATAACTTGGCATATGCCCCATCCGTCATCATTTGGTTTTGATATAATTGAATCAAATTTTCCTTAATAAGAATTTTTTCCCTAATAGTTTCCTCTTGCCCACAGAAAACATTCAATAGTAAGTGTAAATGCAGATTAAATATGTGTTTCTATGTCTCTTGTGTGTTTGTTTCTTTCTTTTGTAATCAAGTAAATTACAATTAGCTTAGCCCATTCACCATTTTAACAGTTTGTTATCCAGATTGAAGACAATTATTAAGCCAAAGATAAACATTTAAAGTTGTTTTCTTTACGCTGAATTTTGCTCGCTGTACTTCTATCTGACAACTGAAGCCTGATAAATGAGAATAAATGCAATCCTAATGACTTTGAGACATTTGTAATGATTAATTTATTCAGTTTTGTTGTCAAAGTTTTCCAGTCACAAGTGAGAATATATTTTTAAGTAGGGTTAAAATGTGTTGCTATAATAGTGTTATAGTGGCTGAGGAAAGCAATTTGCAAAGAACAATAAATGCCAAAGATAGAAATCAAGTGCTCTGGCTAACAACAGAACAAAACACTAAGCTAGCAAAGAGTTCATTTAACACCAATCCAGATGGCTAGAATTTTCAGAAGAGCACATGTTTTCCAATCAGTATTGCAAACATATGTATTTTTTCTCTAATAAAGTTATGTCTCAAATTATTCCTATACAATTTGCAGATCCAAACGTTGATCCTACACTTTTCTAGCAACAAAATTAATATTTCTTCTTATATGTAGCTACACATAAATCAAAATTTGATATAGAAGGAATTGTAGTATATAGATTTATCACCAAATACATAATGACTTGTTGAGTGGAACTTGATTCTCTAGTATTTTGTGCAATTATTCTGGAAAGTGGCTAATTTGTTAATATGCTAATTTTCTGATTTTCTGTCTTCATGTTGGAAACCCTGCATGAAAGTGAAACCCAAAATTGTACACTAGAGATTCTGTTCCAATGCTCCAAAAATAAAATGAAAAAGTTATTGAAGCAGTATCAGCATTTTATGAAGCATGATGTAACTTGGTGATGGTAGCAAGAGGATCTGAAACACATTTTTGTGTGGGAAAGCACAGGTATATAAAAATTTTAGGTACTGGATTTCAGAGATATTTAAGGTTTTTTTAAACTATTATTTCAATGCATATAAATAAAAATTAAAATCTAAATGTCCAAGAAACCCACCCAAGGAAAGTCAGTATTTAGTGAAAAATGTAGACTTTCTCTTTATTTCCAATGAATGTTTTCCATTTTAATGTATCTTTTTAATAAACAAATTGCATGAAGTTTGTTTAGTTTAAACTGTTTTGGAATATTCATTAAATTATTTGTTTTGACAGTTTCCCCTCAGCAGTTGTGATCATTATTCTATGACGTGTGACACTGTGGTGTATGTTGTCTGTAATTTAATCATTTGCATTTTTTTGTCCTTGTAGCAGTAACCTTTTCAGTATTCAATGGCAAAATTGGCTCCCAGGAACTTTCTGATTAACATGCAAGAACAAAGTGTCAAGGGAAGCATGTGCTAAGAGCGTTGCATTCTGTGATTTGCAGTTTAAAAATGTGTTCCAACTTCAAGATATCTGTGCATCACATAGGGAACTGCCATAACTCCGTAGGGAAGAAACGGAAGCTTAATGTCAAATGAAAAAGTATGTTAAAGCTTTAAATAGGAAAAATTAAAAAAAAAAAAAAAGAGTATGTTCAGAATAAATTAGTCAAAATAAATTAATTTTTAATAGTACCACTTCTTTTATATCAACTGGCCACATAAGCTGGAAGAGGGTGGCAGAAAGAGCGAGCGTATTTATACCCCCAAAAGGATGAGTTTAACAGAATTATGTTTTTAGATCTGTTCTGCTTTCAGACATTTTGCTCTTTGTGTCAATTTCCTTCACTCTGATCAGCCAAATGCAGACATCTGTCCCTCAGCCCCTCCAGCCAGGGCATTGCTCTGAGCTGCATTGTCTGCTTGTATTGAATTCAGCCACGTTTTGTTTTGTCTCCTTTGTTTTCATAGTATTGTTCTCCCTACTTCTTTCTCTGGATACCAAAGCTAGTTTAAGGCAACCTCTGTCAGCGAGATCCAATTACTCAGAACCAGAAATATTCAGTTATTTTCTAGTCTAGACTATGAAGCTAAGGTTCTGCTGTCTTTGTATCCTTATGACATTACCCTTTGCCATGAGGATCCTTGCTAATCTATAACAGTGAAATTACAGACGATGCAAGGGAGTCAAAGAGCCATAGGTTTCCTGAGTTCTGGTGATGGATAGAAGTGACATTTTGAGCTAAACCCACCCAAAGTAATTTGCCATCCAAATGTTCACCCAAATTTTGAGATAAATGTTTTTAATAGTTTTTCTGAGAATGGCATAAGGAAAGGACAGACATTGAAAATATTATGGGGGGGGGAGGAAAAAAAGCCATGGATACCATGAGGAGGAGAAGAAAAATACCTGAGAGTTTTTAGGCCCCCACAAACTAGGAACATGTTTCTGTCATTTAGTCTAGTATTGAAGAAGTTTCCAGTAGTGGAGAAGTTAGAGCATTTAAACTTCCCCCTCATCCAGGGAAAAATAAGTAATTTTGATATACAGCATTCTTCCCCCAAAATGACACCAAACACCTGCGTATATCAACAAACAGCTGTGGTGGCACTTTCGGTAGGAATGAGCCAGTGGTGAATGCTGAATCAAAGTAGCCAATAGAGACTGCAACTTGTTAAAAGAGATTTCAAAAGACCCTAGAGAAAGACTATAAATTGCTTCTGATGTCACTTTTATTTTAATCATCCTGAGGTCTGAATTTCATTACGAACAGTGCCAAGCACCATTGGCCTTGAGTGTCAAAACCATCCTAACCTTCAAAACCACAAGCTTGGTCATGGTATATAGTCTCTTTGATCCAGATATTCTTAAAGAAAAGGGAAGTTTTATTCCTAGTATTCAGCAAATGTTTTCTGTTTAAACATATGCATTTATTCCCAGAATATATTTTAATGCAATTCATTATCTATAAGTGAACTCACAAATCAGTGACATATAAAAGCCATGATAGATCTGTATCAAGATATTAGTAGAGGTGAGTTACTTACTAATGGAATGCTATACGCGACACACCTATATCTTTCTCTGAAGCAGAAACCAAAGGTTGATTTTTTTTCTCCATCCACTATTTCCTTCTTCTGCTTATAACTTGTAGAAGAAAGGAGTCTGCAGTCTAGCAGCTGCCAACAATGATTCTGCACTGATCGCATTCTGCTGAGAATGCAAGTGTCCCAGGAACCCATTACTCTGAGCTGTGAACTGGTGGGATACGTTATTTTACTTACTTGTGAATACGCTTGGATTTCAAAAGAAACATTGAACAAGAAGGTGTAAATAGTTTATCTGCAAGCAAGATTTTTCAGTGCAAGTAAAAATAAGAATATGTTGTTTTGTAATGCACAGACTAGAGTAGTATGATAACTGTTATATGTTATTTCACTCAAAATATTTCAGTGGAGTCTTCATGGAAAGTTACTTTGGGATTAAACAATTGAGTTCAAAAGGCAAAGTAAACATACAATAAGATTGTTGACCTTTTTTACACAGCTCATCAGGAGAACCTTTCAGCTGGGTGTGTATGTTAGTGAGTATCTCTGATGTCAGTGTCCTTGCATGGGAGGATTACTTCTGAAAATATTTAAGATGAGTACATTAGGTGTCATACGATATTTGCTGTTTTCCTGGAGCTATTTAGAATGTTATCTCCTTTTCTTGTTTATAATCTCTAAATAAGAAAGTATCGAAAACTTTTCAATTTTTAGTAAAAATATCTGTTTTAGTGTTTCGTGTGGACTTCTGCATTGCTGTAAGCCCTGTATTTACTTCGCTGAAGAAAAGCTCTTAAAAACAGTCTTCATACACTAGTTTACATGGAATAATCTCCTGCCTCAAGAAGGGATTGCTGACAAAAGTGCTAAGTAACATGAGAAAAGGTAGCTGAATGCAGTCTCTTTGTAATTAGCATTACTTTACAGAGTGGTTTGGGTTGGAAGGGACCTTTAAAAATCATATAGTCCAGCTTGTCAAAAAAGCTTTCTTTAGGAGAGCAAATTGTTTGAAATGAGGTTTGACTTTATTTTCGAGACAAGTGGAATTTTTTAGTGAGATTTTTGCAATGAGGAACTGGAAGGGTTTTGGTTTTTTTCAGTACTTTTCAAGTGAGAGGGGTAAAAGTCAGAGACCCGAATGTGTTCTCCTAAAGCATTTTTAGGCTTTATTTCTTATATTGTGGCATGACCCTGAGAAGAGTATATAATTTAAGAACATCATGAAATCATGTCTTTGCTTATATCATTGCTCTGGCTTTGTGTCCACTTGAGTTGCATTGGGCTTGGAGACCTCTGAAGGAGAATTTGACTAGGTTAATGTATTTAATGAAGATTTTGGGTCAGAATCCGTATGAGCCTTGCACATGTGCATCACAGCGCAAACCACAGATATCCTACACAGAATTCTGCTTTTGAAATTCAAGAAGATATATCACTCCTATTCCTTCAGACAGAGTCGGAGATATATTGCAGTGAAGAAGTAAGGGAGAAGGCAGAGAAAACCATTGCTCTTGTCTACGTATTGACTTGCCAGCAGTGTTATTTTATTTTAAGCTGGCTAAGCAATGAAACTGCTTTATTAGTATATATTAAGCATGTATTGAAGCTTATACTTTGTTAAAGAAAACCATCTACTCATACTCCTGGAAATGAGTGTACATTTGCAGTAACTCACACTGGACTGCATGTTTGGCACAATTAAGCCTGAAAATTTTGTGTAACTTTGTAGATTATCATGAGATATTCAAAGCCACCTAGACATGACTAGAAGCAAGTAGATAAGATTAGAATAAATTCTAAACGATTTTTCAAAAATATTGGATTATCTAGCTGGCCTAATTCTGAAAAAACTTTGCTGATATCTACATTAAGAGTTCTTTCTGAATGTCTCCCTTAAAAGTTTTTCTGGGGAAACTCTGGATGCTTTAACCTTTGTAAGGATTCTTTATGTCTCTCCTAAGTATTTTTACAGTAGATTGCGATCTGCTAGTCTGCTGTTGTGTTGCTCTGAATTCAGAGCATTATTTTAGTTTAAAAGTCCTAGAAAGCAGGCTGTCATTTTGTTCACCATCCCATCACTCATTTACATGCCCAGCCAGGCAAGTAATGTATTTTATGCCACTTCTCCAATGACTGACCCCTCTTTGGATGAGTCGAATCATAGAAATGAGCTGTTTGATGAGCCTGAAAATATAATGGGCAAAATCAGAACATGTTTTCAGAACCCATGGAATTCTTGGACCCCACCCACAAAGATCATATAAGATGAGATGTATATTGTATTTTACAGAAATATAGATTCTGACCCACCTACGTTTCAAGTAAACCTCTTGAAACCGTTGGGTTATGGTGCCAAAAATAGAAGTGTTTGTAGCAGCTGTTGAACTGAATGAGCTGGAGTGCCTGTTGGGAAAAGCATGCAACAGTTAGACAGACAAAAATCAGAACAGCTGAGACAAACAGCTAGAACAGTCTGAGAGTCCTGGGATGTATGAAAAGGCAAAATTGCTGGATACATGACAAAGGACAGATCAGGAGACACCGGTGAACAGAAATCTGTCCTGTTGAGATTATTAGGACCGATTGCAGGACAAAGTGCTTCTTAACATGCACCAGCTGCTGCTGCTTCCCCTATCGCATGGCATGACATATTCTGGGACCATCTAATTTCCTCTGTCCTGTATTCTTGTCAATATCTCTGTTCTGCTGAATTGCTTTGGGATTTATCTTTTCATAACCTTTCTGTGTTTATGTCTTTTGCTCTAGCTCCTTCTTTTCTTCCATTCTTCACAGGATTGGACTTTATAGTCATTGTTTACATTTTCAGCCACACTGGAAAATTTAGGGTGTATAATTAGTGTTAAGCAGTGAGCTAGGTCTTTAAAATATATTGTAAAATAAATATGTTTAGGCTTTTTTGATCAATCAGTTACAATTCAGAGGACTTACGTGTAGAAAAATTTGTGTGGTGGATTCAGCATTAGAAAACCAGATGGCAAAGAAGAAATTAGAAGTAGAACAGATGGAAAATGATTGATATGAAAATTAAATAATGTTTGAAGGATCTTGGGGTCTAATGGTAATTTTAAAGACAGGAATACCTATTAAGTTTATTTTATACTTTTAATACCATATTATCTCATTTATTTTTATTTCAACTTTCCTCTGCTCTTTTAAATAGGATTTTCTTGGCTTGTAGTTTGGAATGGTTTCAAAAATTTTATTTTTAACTGAATCAGTATCTCAGAATATAGATCTCTTTTTATGATGCAATTTCATGAAGGAGAGGCTAGAAGTTTAGATTCTTCTTGGGCATAAGGCCTTACTGTTGTTCTGTTTAAGTAAAAATGTCAGGGATTATTATCTTTAGACAGTTAGCAGTGAATACAAGGCATTAGGAAGAAAACCTTCTCTTAGAAATTTGATTGTTTTAACCTCTGTACCTGTAATTTCTGTGAGAAAAATAGCTACTACCCAAATTTTTTGTAGCTTACACAGTACACTGACCTGAATAATGCATTACAGCAGATGACAGATTTGTCATGGAGCTTTGTTTGCATTACATTTGAAGCTATTTAACTGAAAAATCAGTTTAAGAAAGAATGAAGTTGACTTCTTTACAAGATTTAGTTGGCTTTTCTTTTTCTAACAATGAGGTCCATATCAGAGCAAAGGTATTAGCTTCTGTTTCTAGAGACAGAAATGGATTAGCTACCAAATGAAAATGGACAGTTTTGAATTCTTAAAAAAAACCAAACCCAACCCATAAACAACAGAAGTAACAAAACTGCCACAAAACCATGCAACAACCCTTCCTCCTTGAATCTAAACAACAAAATTGTTCTCCAAGAAACTGAATCATAGAAAGAGAAAAATATTTTGGACTGCATTTTAAGAAAAAAAATAAATAGCAGTAATAAAACCCTGTGTCTATGCACACACTGCTGTTCATTGTCAAACCGTCCTAAGTGGTGGTGAAAAGGTTTCTCTCCTAAACCAGTTTCTCTATGGCCTTTTCTTAAAAGTGAACAAAACTTGATTTCAGAAGTTTGCTAGAACTCTGTTAATTCCAGGCTTTTCTCCTGTCTCTCCTGTTTTTGTGTCACCTCAGTAAAAGTTTCTTAAAGGAATAATTGTGCTTGAATGAGAGTCAGAAAAGCAAATTACAAAAGGATTAATCAGTACATTGAAGAAGCATGAACCAAAGTGCAATTTTATCACAAGTTTAAGGCACATTTATGATACTATTAGGACTTGGGGAAAGCTAAAAAAGGACAAGACATTTTTAATATATGGCTAAGGGTATCAATAACAAATAAACAGGAAATGCGCTGTGAAGAATAACCTTATTTAAGCAGGCTGATAAGGAAAACTTTGTAGTATACTTTCACTGTGAAATGGATGAGAAAGCTGAGTCAAGTAGGAACATAGACTCATTTCTTGTTTCATGGCAGGGGTTACCTTTACTTTCTGGGATTTTGGTATATAATATTGGCATTGGTATGCAATAGCAGATGCCAAATATGTCAAAAACTAATGGAAGCACTAGAAAATTTCTTTCCAGGCAGCCTGAATTAACCCTCCAAAAGGACTCCAAGTCAAAATCAACCTCCAAGGACATCAACTGTTACATTATGGTCACAATTTTTAACATCCTCCCAAGCTGTATACGTAGATAGAGCCTTAGTTGGTAGTTACGGTCCGCTGCAGCAAATAAACTTAGGCAAGAGTTCCAATGATTCTTATAACAGAGGTTTTTAACTTTCAAACATAACTAGGTCACATAACCATGAAAGTGGCAAGCTTTGGAAAGTCTTAATCACCAAAGCTTTGGTTCTGAAAGTCATTCATAGTCATGACGACATTAGTGTCTGTGAACTTTTTAACAGCAGGAATGGTTATTACTTCACCATGAGCATCAACTCCCGGTAGCTAGCTTTGGTTGATTTACATTTTTAGATAACTGTTTGATTCAGTGTTTAGAGTATGCATTGGTTTTATTATCTTTCTGGATTACAGCCTGTCTTTTCTGGATTAGTGTAGGTAGCTGGAATAACTAATTTGAAATATTGAAACTTTAATTTCACATAAAATATCCCTCTTCCCTAAAGATTTCAGAGGAATAAGTGCATAATGTATTTTTTCTTTGTCTATACTTTCTATGGCTTGTTTTTTTAGAGTATCTGTTCATGAGATCAGTAACTGAAAAGGCAAAATAAGCACTTCTAAAAGAGTCAGAATTGGAAAAGAAATTAGAGTATACAGTCATGCAATAGTAAAACATGGCCTTAATGGAATGTATTTAAGTAGAGAGGTCTGCTTACTAACACCGGGTTTTCCTACATTCACCTCAAGAATTTTATTACAAGTAGTCCTGCTCACATCTGTGAGTACACATAAAGGCAGGCAAGTAAAACTCAAACTCTAATAAAGTAGCAGTACTCTAGGATTGGTTCAACTATAACAAGGAAAGGTATTGATAAATCTGTTAAATACTGTGTGTATTTATCAAGCTGAAAAATAAAACTCAAGCATTGATATCAATGGTTAAAGTAAAGGGGACAGTGACTCGCTTCTCTTTATGGTCCTCTCCAGATGTGGGATGGTGCAGTTCCTCAGAGATGCTATTTCAATCTCCTCTTTCTGGTGAAAGGAGGACTAACAAAGAGGAGTATCTGCAGCAGGAACAGTAAGAGGTTTTTGGCTTTCACAAATTTCCATCCATGAGGAAAACCAGCTGCAGAACTCAGTGAGAAAAGACTTTGCGATGGGTGTTGCCCTGGCTAGCAAGTAGCTGATATGGGCACTGTAGAATCAAAAGTTCAGAGCATCAGGATGCACTCTGACTTTCTCTCACCTTCTTTCATGAACACCTGTGAAATATTATCCTATCAAAACCTCATTTCAAGATGAAGAGCCTTGCAGTTTTGCTTTACAGAACTTGCCTGGGAGGGTATGAAATATTGCTACAAGCAATTTATGACAGTCATGTAATTTTTTTTAAGAGTGTGACAATATTCTACACAAAATTGCATCTATACTGACTTTGTCTTGTCAAAGTACTTCATATACTGAGGACAGCTGCAGATGTGGTGGGTTTGGAAACCCTTTTCTCAAAAACTCCTAATTATCAACCTGTTAATTTTTAAATGTATTACCTACCTTCAGCCTGTTAATAATTTGTCAATTTTTCATTAAGCTATAACCCCTTCCACTAACATACATATATATATATCAGTTGCTAAATTAATATGTAGCTATTGCAATCTCAGAGTTAAAATAATTGTTTGCAAAACCGGATAGATAGTGTACATAGGTACATGAAAAGGAAATTTTGAGGAATCTTCATTGTTGTAAGGCCAAAAAACCACCAATTTACACGTCAAAAGCTTCTATCACACTAATGAATAAGTACAGACAGGGTTAATTTTGATGGAATTACCAGTATCAACCCAAAGGGAAACTAGAAGTAGTATGCTTGTATGTATTTGTAACTGAATGGTCTGGGCAAGTTCTGGTACATAATTATGAACCGTTCCATTACATGTTTCACCATGGGCATAGATATTCTTACCTGCATCCAAGTCTTGAGAAAAGACAATTCCTTTTGATTTGTCTCATTTTATTAGAACAGAATGGAAATACATTTTTGCCTAATGCCCCAGAATCTTATGTATGTCAAAGTGCACTTCAAAAATGATGAAATTAAGTAATGAAATAAAATACTTTTAAAAAATTCAAACACATGGTGAAGATTCTCTTTTAGTTAAAAAAAAAAAAAAATCCCTGTGCCTCAGGTAGTTATGGTGGAAGTATCAATCTATCGTTTTTATTCTCTATCCAAATCTTCTTTATTAGTCAAATCATCAGTATTAGTAATTTCCAGTTACAATATCCTAGACTAAATGGACCTTTAATCTGACCAAGTTCAACCACTGGTGTCCTTTTCTGGTAGCTCTGTATATGTCTCATCTTGGAATATGGAAAAGATTCATTTATTGTCACCACAATAGGACAAGATACTTCATACTCCCTGGGTATTTTATTAAAGAAGGTGTATCTTCTTATTTCAACTCTACAGACGCTAAATGACATTTTCTGTTTTCAGTTTTAAAGTAGTGGTTAAATTGGTTCTGAGCAGTAAAAGGAATTTCTACTGCATTTCATCTTCTGAGCTGACCAGCTGAAAGCTCATATTTGAAATATATGCTTTATATCATTATTAGTATGCTTTTGTATGAAGTATGCTTTGTGCTGTTGTTAGCAAATCTAAGACCATGAATGACTTTCCATAATGACGGTAATGTACATCTATGTACTTTCCCAGCTTATTCCAACAGCGAATTTTGAATCTGTGTATTCCATTCCGAAATATTATGCCATTGTTTGACTTCTAAGTAATCTTTCATAATTTTATACCAGTCTTCAGACAGGAGCAAAAAAATCAAGACCTTATGAAATAAGAGGAAATCCTACTGTAAGACCCAGGAACATTGACATTTTGATGACTATAGTGCCTAGGGAGAATGAGATTGTGTACGCAAAGCCTGCTAGTAAGGATTAGCCTTAGCTAGTATGGACAAAGTCTGCTAATAAACTTAGTAATCTGGACTAGTTACTTGTTTAAAAGAATAACCGAAGAGTCTTGAAATATTTGTGTTAACTTCATTTTAAATAATAGTTGAACTGTAATGGTTCATATGATCTGCGGTCTGGGAATACTTCATATAACTGAAAGTCAGTAAAACACATTTAAAGAAATAGTAGTTTGGAGAACTTCCCAGATGCATCTGTTATTCTTATTTATTCAAGCTGGGGGAGAAAGATTACATTTAAGCTTTAACAATCACGCCATTTAGGTAGAGTGGGTACATAATGTTTCCTGTGATATATCTGTGGTAGATCTTCCCACGATGTATGTGTGTGTATATATAGCGCATGTATATTCCTCTTCATTATCTAGCCCAGTAAGAAACACAGAGAAGAGGTATATTTGGGGCATTTTAAGAAAATAAATGGAATCTTTTTTGAAATACTGTCATTTATGATTTCTAGGACATGATATGCATAAGCTTTGAAATGCCTGGAATTCCGATCTGCTAACCGACTGGGAAAGTTTGATTTTTTGATGACATTATAAAATCCTGTAAAATCCTGGAGAAGAAAGATATTAGAGGAGAAAAACATAGACCGTAGGGATTAATACAAGACTGATTTCCCTTGTTGTGGTGATAGATATGAAACAGCTTGTATTCACACTGCTGAAGACAAAAAATACCCTGTGACAGGTTGGCCTCACCTGCACTGCTTAATTCTAGTAGGCCTAGCACCTACTTCACAACCCTGTGCAGCTAACTAGGAGCACTCCTGTGTAGGATAACGTGGACACCGTGTTGGACATTCTCTTCTTCCTCCCACTCTGTATTATCAGGATCCTATTAGAGAAGTCTTTACCCTTCCAAACCTGTTTCATTCACAGTGCTGTGTTTGCATGTTACTCTCTGCTGCCTCTCTACCTGTTTTTTCCTGCGCTTTGCTCAAGTGGACAGGATGTCATCTTGACCACATCATGAGAGGAAATCCTGCTTGCAAGATGATGGAACATAGATATTTGATGAAGATAGCCCCTAGGGGGAAAGAGGTTGAGTGTGCACCTTCTAATGAGAGAATCACATTTAAGGCACTCTGCCAGCATCAGCATCGCAAGCAAGATTGAGCATAAACTTCTCTGAGCCTCATATCAGCTGAAAAAGGGGCACTGTTGAACCCTTGAGACTTCTCAGGCAGAGCTTTTACTGGCTAGTGTGAAATCATACCTCCACCTGTCGGATCATAATTGAGGTCTGAAAGGCTTCACCAGACTGTTGGCCTCTGAGAATTCCTCTTCAACAATCTCCATATGCCTTTCAGGGTTTTTACGAGCTACGGTCATCAATGGGATTCACATTCCATGTGGCATCCTGCCAAAGGTAAGGCTCCTGAGGCCTCCACTTTCCCCACACAAATGAACTGCAGTGTCCAGGTGTATTCTGGCTTCAGGGATCCCTTCCACGATGGTAAGACATTTTCACTACCTTTTTTCGTGAACCAGATTACCTGAAATAATGACTGTTTGGCTGCAGCAGGATCATGGTTTTGTAGCACAATACAAAGACTACAAGGTATGTTGCCAGGGAGTGGTACGGATGCTGCTTTTGGAGGACTGTCCCCCAACATAGGATTAATTTAATTTAATTTATTTTAATGATCATATACACATTATCTGCAGGGACAAGACATGAGGCAACGCTGGTCTTGGTAAGGTTTCTTTCCAGAATGAGCTAAAGGCTCTCTCCAAGCGACAAACAAGCACGTACACAGGTGGGAATATCAGAGAAGTGGGACAAAGACTAAAAGGAGAAATTAGCCAAATTGACAGTGTAGACATGGCTATAATTTAGAGAATTTTAAAAATAAATTAATACTTTGTATCTGCTAGCAAACAGCACTCATTGCAATATTGTGCCTTCTCACATAGTGCATCCCACATAACAATAATAGAGATAATAATGGTAATTATAAGAAAAATTAGTAATACTTGGCCTTTTTTTCAGAGGATTTCAAATGCTTTCAACATTGACTAATTAAATTAACAATATGCTACAAGGTGGGTAGCAGGTGTTTGTTTACCTCTCTGGACCATGTCACCCACCACAGTAATATAGCTGCTTCTACTTAAGTCTCATTGACTTCTAAATTATCATCACGCTTTTCAGCAGATAATTTTACTGCATTCTCTGCTAGCGTGTCGAAAGGTGGAAGCCCTTTCTTACATGACCTCTGTTTTGAAAACACTGGCAATTTACATGGAGGGGATTTGTGGCTCTAGCCATCATGGCTATCCAGCGTGATAGGAATGGGAGGCTGTGCAGCCACGTGAACCCAGACATGCTTGCCACATAAAAATGTGCAGAGTATTTTGGAAGGGAGACTTCAAGATCCCCTAGACTATCCAAGAAAGTCACCTCTCAGATGACTCATCTGTATAATGTTTAGTCATATGGTCAAGTATTTCCAGACCGACTTCCCAGGAAAAATTTTAATCCAGTTCTGATGAGGCTCATACATACACATGGAAAAAAACCTAAAAGCCACAGAAAAAGTTTTCCTTTTCACCTATCCCTTAAACATATATCTGCACGCACGGTAAATTTATTTTATTTTCAGATGTTAACTGAGAGATTATTCATACTGAGGCAAACTAATCTGGGATTGCAACCTGTTCTTCCTAACAATCATGGCAAATCCAGACTCTGCAACAAAATGAAGGGTTTGAGAAGGATATGAAATGACAGATGCTTGATTAAATTTTTAAAGGGTAAAGTGGAGGATGTAGGGTAAATTTAAGTAGGTTACTGAACAGTGAAACAGTGTAGAGAAGACTCAACACAAATCCCATTATTAGTTTACAAGATACGTGGGTGTTAAGTAATAATGGGATTTCTACACAGACATTTCTAATATACTGCTGTACAAATTTACACCCATGCGTTCAATGAGTTTAGGCACTGAAAATTGGAATCAGCCTTTCAGTACGTACACACTACCAAAATTAATGTTATTCTTCATTTTCTTAAGTAGCACAGCAAGATTTCAAAGAATAGAACCACATAAAAGGCCTAGTTCTAACTCTGGCACACAGGAAATTAATGACGGCAGATAATACATCATGAACTTTGATATGGACAGCATATCAGGTCCATAATGTGCCAGATCAGCTCAGCCTCCTTGCCCAGGAGAGCATTTATGCATTTATTGAGTCAGCACTGAAATCAGATCGTATGTAAATGAACACTGTCCTGAGCAGGGTCAATTTGAGCAGGTATGTCAGACTTCTTCTGACCTGTTTATATAGTCACATGAGAGACTTTTCTTCCTTACAAGTACCGCGAGTTACAGAAAGAGCAAAACAAAATCTTCCCGTGCAACCAATTAAAGAACAAAGCAGCTGCTAGAACACCTGGGTGATTTTGAATCACCATGTTTCCAGAGACTGTAGAAGACCAGATAGGATAGTGGCATCTAAATCGGAGAAACAGTATTATGTGGTAATTAACATAAAGATGTAAGGGAATATCCATTAATTAAGAAGTAAAAAGCAAGTGTATCCAGCTAGTATTAAAAAAATTGTAAGGATTAGGGATTAATAAACGTGATGTAGATGAACTCCCACAACTTTATAACAAATTTTAAAAATATTACGGGTACCAATCTTTCCCCAAATCTGAAAAGACCTCAGAGTATTTTAAACTTATTATGAATTTTTAACCTATTTGAAGCAATAATAAGTTTAAAATATGATATCTTTCTAAACTATATATATATCTTCTTGCTTATGTATTATACTGTTAAAGCACAGGCCTAATAGAATGACGTGGTAACATTGAAATTCAGCCAGTTTTAGTAATCTTCTTAATATTTATTGGCAGAAAAAAGTGACAAGTGTTCTTCTGCTGATTGCAAAATAACTACTGTATCTACAGTTTCGTAACTGTACATACTCTCTATTTCTTGTGTAAGATGTCCGTAGTAAACAGCTTCTGAAAACAACTCCCTTTTCTTCAGGTGGCCCTAGTGGCGTTATTCTGATAGTCCGCTTCCAGGAACTGTGAGCACAGACAACTAGTATTTAGATTTGACAATAAATAAATAAATAAATAAATAAATAAATAAATAAATAAATAAATAAATAAGCAGAGTTATAACTTGTGTCCTGGGCATTCGGACGAGATTGTGCCTTTAACCTTAATTAGTCTTGCTGAAATTCTCTTTAACTTTCGGCAGAACAGAAAGGTTAAGAGAGAAGAGCCATAATGACGGGTTTTTGTTAGTCCTGGAAATAGAAGAGTTCAATTATAACTTCAAGGTATGTAAGACAGCTGACAAAAGGCTGTTTATCTATTTATACATGTTCAGGTAAGAATAGGACCTTCTGATAGGAACAGTAAAATATCTGATTTGAGATTCTTACTGTTAGAAGTTCTTCATCTTTACGTCGTTTGTTGCAGAGCATTGGAGGCTTCTTTACAGACATACTGTATTTTTGAGCCAATATGACATGTCTAAGAATTTTTTCCCTTGTATGTAAGACCCTTCCTCCGTACAGTAAGAGGCCTAGGCACTGATACGTGGGAAACACCCCCATCCTGAAACAACTCTTCAAGCATTTGCTTAGTGTTCTGCGTAGGAGTGTGATTCAAGCATATGCTTAAGAGCTGTCAGAAATTCAGGCTCAGTACCTAGCCTAATACCTGAAAGAATAAAACTCCATGTGTCCTTAACCTTCCTATCCTGTTCCCATAAAAAGATCTAACTGATCAATTTAAATTGTGGTGGACTGGCAAAAGATATAGGATTAGAAATGAAGCCAACGGCAAATTTATGATAGAAACTCCATGCAAATCATACAGGATTTTAGCAGAATTATGATACATGCTGTCCAGAGGTGCTCGTAACAGTCACACTTTCAATAGAGGAACTGAAATACACTTTCAAATTAGCTGTTATATCCCCTTCATTAAAAAAGTAATAGGAGCCGTCGCCGATCTTTTAAAAGTGTTAGACTGCAGAAAGAGAAATGTAATTTAGAAGGCAGAAGTTTTCACAAGAACACCAGTTTTTTAGTCGAGAATGATATATAGCCTGCCTGAAACAGCCATGTACGAGCGGACTAGACCTGTTTTGAGCAAGATGCTAAAGAATATGATTTGCAGCGGTGGTACAGAGCTAGGGAGTTAGTAGTTCTATTTTAGCCTCTTTTTCGTACCATTAGGTTGTACTACATCTTGCCAAATCAAAGAAGATCCATCCATAAAAAACCAGAAGCTCAAAGTATCTTAAATTATTCTTCACACCCTTTTATACCGCCTGCGTGAGGAAGACTTGCCACAGCTGCATTCTGGGACTATCTTTTTAAGCGTCTCACGCCCTTCAGTGACTTGGTATTTGTTTCCATTTTAGTAATAGCTCTTCCTTAGGATATCTAACTACAAAGAAAAAAAACAGGAACAAAACCCAAAAAAAACAAAACCACATGAGAATTCAAGCAGTGCCTCCATGTTCTTTGTTATCAAGTATGCTCTTTGCAACTGGACTTTTCTTGATCATACTCTGATAGGGAAAGCGATTAGCCAAAGAAATAATGTTCTTAGTAATGTAACTGGATAGCACTGCTTCCTCAGTGTCATTGACAGGAGTCCCTGATACAGCGTTGTTTGGTCCTTTTGTTCTTTTGCTTTGAATTCATAAAAATGAAAGCTATGTAGATTTATCAGATGATTAATGTGACATTCTGCATGATAAAGCCATCTGGTTTTATGTAAATACCCCACTATTAGATTCAGTAACTTGGACACAGCAAAACCAGGTTTTCTAGAAGGGCTTTTAGATTTGGTTGGGAATCACCACGACAGAGAAAATCCATCATTCGCATAGTAGCTTGTTTTGATGCATAACTATTTCACCATCAATTGTATGTGCCTAAAGCCTTATTTAAACGTGCCTAACTCTAGTATCCAGCTACAGCTTCTTGACGTGACTCTTCGCTAGAGTAAAAAAGCTCATTGTTATCTATCATTTTCCCTCATTTATGACAATCACAGTCTTACAATATTGTCATCACTTAAATGTATGAGACAGCTTTCTAATATATTTAAGGCATCTTTTTCACTTGTCATCTGTGTGACACGCATCCCTTGTTTTCAGTGTCCATTTTGAAATCTGAGGAGGTGCAACTGGGTATAGTCTTTCACTGTCACCTTCACCACCATTATTCATGAAGATAAAATTGCTGGATTAATTCTACTCATGATTCAACTGTTCATGCATTAAAAGATTGTATTAGCCTTTTTTTTTTACCAGCCATTTTTGTTGTCATTTTTACCGCTGTAAAATTGCATTGAACTAGTTCAACTAACCATTTCAAAAGCTGGTTTGCAGAATATAGCATTCCAAGCTGTAACCGTGGTCTGGATTTTTTTGTGGGTGGTTTTTGGTTTTTTTTTTTTAGTTCTATAAAAATAATAAACTTCCTTGACTGAGTTCATCATGCAGACTAATTCACAGTCCAAAATAATTGCTGCTAGGTACAATGTATCTGCCATAAAGTGCTTTTAATCCATGAGATTTTAGAAATTTCTAATGTTCTTTCACACATTTCTCATATGGATGTTCTAGAAAATCATTCTCCCTAACAGTATTATAAGAAGATAACTGAGGATTAACTCCATCTCTTCTCCACCTTCTTTTTTTTTGAGTTTAATTCTATTCTCAGATGTGACTGTGTTTTTAGACAACATTATGGAATTGGAAATGCATATTGCATTCCAGTGGTTTTAATTAAAATTTGTTCTAGTCTCTACTACTGCTTCCTCTCACTTCGTGTAACGCGGTTTCTGAGCAATTACATGTGGGAAAAAGAAGAGCCAATACACTCAAGAGAATCAGGGCATCTGGTCTGGAATCAGCTACAGATGGGTATGTATGAACCTTAAGCATTTTTTGTGTAATGCTGGAGGAGAAAAGTGTGACATATCCAGCTTCCCAGACTTGTATTTCAGCCTTGTTATGAAAGCTAACAGCTCAACTACTAGAGAGGCCAAGTCTCTTTTGAGAAACATCCTTTATATATTGCTACATGGAACACGAAAATCAACAAACTTTGTACCAGTGTTTTGAAAATATACCGAAAATAGCATCGTGTTGCTTGGGGGACGGTTCCGAAAACATGGGCTAAATGTGTCTGTAAAGTAAATTTGTTAGATGCTAGAGTTCTGAATTGCAGATCTAAATGTCATATCTTCAGGTTTAAATGAAATTGGACTGACTGCATAGAATTGGTGGTTATACCTGTGCAAATGGGAACATCACAGCAAGAGTGGCCCCTCCATTGTGGGGGCTGAAGGAGGTTATTACAGAATTTGCTAATAGTTCTCACACATCAGTTACAAAGATCTCCTTTGAACTTTGTGCTTGTATGCAGTAGTTTTCCATCTTCCTGGATGTCTAGAGATTCCAATCCATATGTATAATTCCTGACATTTCCATGTTTTTTGCACGGGTTCTTTTCCATCACCCTATCTGTCATCTTTATGATGGTAACTGCATGCTATAGCACAATGTATTTGTATGGAACTGGCAAACAAGACTTACATTGAAGAAGAAAAGACCCTGAACGTGAACACAGTATGGAATTACGAATTTTTTTATTACAGACCAATCAATTTTTTAATCTATTTTTGATGCCAAATTACAATCAGAGATGAGATAACAATGTGTACAAGTTTTCTATTTCACAACTTCACATTTTGTTTTGTTTGCAAATTACAGGTGATCGAAAGCTTTTTTTTTTTTCCCAAAATATATTTGCAATTCACAATGTTGCACTGAGTAATATCTCTAGATTTTTTTTTCTTTTCTTTTAAAATATTTTGGGGGTTTTCTTAGCAGTGTCATTCAGCCACATTGCATGTACAATTTTTTTTTTTGCAGTGGAATATAGCACTTAGATGTAGACTTCTGATATAAATTAGAAAAAATCATTCTTGATATATTCGCACTATTTCCTTTTTAATTTCCTATCGTAGTGCACACTTGTGCTATCTTGGTTTACAAAGATGTCCAAATAATGAAGAAAATAAGAAAAAAGACAACCAGCACATACCAAGCCTATTCAATAAATTCTTGGGAAAAGATATTAGAGAGTCTAAGTTCAACAGTGTGTCCTAACTGAATTCTGATATCATCAAAGCAAGATGAACCTACAGTTCTTTGGATGTAAATGTGGGACTCAACCAGTTATATAAGCTGCCAAGCGGGAGGTCCAGCAGTCTGTTGTCAGCTCAGTAAATGAAGAAAAATTCAGTTCAGAGGAACTCAAATAATCATTTAATCAGAAAATGTCAACAGAAAAATAACATAATTTTTCTGAGCCTTAGTGGTTTAACACAAATTTAGATATCCTTGCTCTCATTTAATTTCTCAACTCTGTGTTTTGTTTTGTTTTTGTTTTTTTCCTCTTTTTTATTCATTTCTCTGATATGGAATATAACTGTTGGAGGAATATTAGGCAAAACAGTCCTGCAATCAAATACAACAAATGAGGTCACAATGTTAATGAAATACGTAGTGCAATAGTTTGTAATTTAAGCAAGAAAGCATGTACGTCTCTTTTCCTTCCAAGTTAAACATATCAAAGCAATGGACATTCCTAGTACAATGTCTTCAGCCTAAACAATCCTTGCATAACTGCATCCATAATAATTGCAGCAAGGCAGTACTAAAGCAATAGTCAACGTAAAGAGTCAGATAATAGCAGAAAAACTTGAGACTCCTGAATAAAGCAGTATGTTGCAGTAAATAAATAAATACTCTTGTATTTTTTAAAAGAGCTTTATTTTAAAAAGCATTTCATATGAGTGAAAAAAAATAACTTTGGCACATTGGAAAGATGTTTGACATGTTTGATGCAAGATATGTTCTGTTCACATACATTTATGTCTGAATTTAAACCTCCACTTCCTCGCATCCTGTATCGGTGCTTATTCCATTTTGGAGTGAGTGTACAATACAAGTATGAGTAATTTGGTAGCATTTAACACCTGTTTGCATAAAATAAAAGGTTTTCCAGATGGAAGCAATAGAAAATCAATCTGAAAGGCAAAATGATCATTACTGGAATTAATTTATGGTGCTGTTTGATGTCTCATCTAAGCTAGTGGCTAACAACCGCCAGAAAGAGTGATCCTGCTCTTCAGTCGTCACCTCTGGCCCATGCAATTGTATCCCTCCCTGTGCTCCAACAGCACCAGGCTTCAAAGCCTGCTACCAAGATAGTAAACCAGGAGAAATAATTCATGGGTTTTTCAAAATATCTTTCTGTAGATTATTGGATGACACATTTTCTTTCAGTGGCAGCTGGCTGCTAAATCGGCTAGCAAAGGGCGTCCTTGGTCTGGATCAGTAATTGTCTATCTGGCCGTATCAAAGTGAATAAGGTATGTCTGGAACACGTGAAACACCTAAACAAAACCATAAAAGCAATGAAAATGCTTGCTCTTCTGTAAATGTAAATGCAGACTGTAAAACTCTTATTCAATACTATGAAAACCCTTCTTTGCATTGTTACAACCACCACACACTGCAGAGCTCGCACAGCTGAGCTTTTGTCCATGCAAAAAGACTTCCAACCAGACTTTTCAAAGCTTTATGTTAGAATAAGGACTTCACTCAGTTCTAAGAAAATGACTATATAATGAATATCTTTAATGAATTGCCATGCTTGGTGCTTCAGGCTATTTATCCCTAAACAAGGCATAGAATTACTTACTGTTAAAGAAAATTTGTTGAAATTGATCTAGAACAATTTTATAGGGAAGAATCAATATTCCCATCTAAAGCGAAAAAGTACCCCCAACATACTACAATATGTGATTATACCAACAGAAAAGTAACTGTTGTATTCAAAGGTATTAATAAGTAATTCATATGGATGAAAAATTATCTGGCAAAATTCTTCAAAAAAGACTACTATGGAGACTTAGCTTCTATCCTTCAAAGGCTGTTTAAATGTTCTGTATTGTGAATGTCACTTTGACATCAATAGGCATCAAATTATGTAGGTGTGAGAAGGGGCCTGTAGTTTTTTAATAAGAGGCAAAGAATGTTTAAGTGCTAAGAAACTACCAGTAATACTCAAAGTAAAGTAATAAAAAAAATGTAGGTGTTTGGGGTTTTTTTAATATGGCAGAAGAATGATGGAAGATGAACCAATATTTAAAGTTTTATGTCATTCAATATATTTTGCAAGATTTGGAATGTAATGAATAGAAAATGTGATAAAATTTGAGATATGTGAAACCAGAAGAAATTTTGAGTAGTGTCAGAAAAATCACTGACAAATATAACTGAAATGTTTACTGAAAAAAACAGTCAATTTGGTTTTGAAAAATGCATGAAAATACACCACAGGAGGACTAATTTTGTCTACTTGTACAAGTTTTTGTATTACAAAATAGCTTAGGGCCACTGAGGGAAAAAAGCCCTACCCAACAAACAGCTAAGGGACCCGTTGCATTCAGTTCCGTAAAAGCTCTCCATGATGTATGGTTTGTTTGGTTTGTGTCTGGGTCAGAGGTCTGGTAGCAGGGAAGGGGGCTAATGTCATGGCTCCTGTAAGAATCTTTGAGAAGCTTCCTCTGGCTCAAAGTCGGTCCCACCTCTGGCCAAGGCTGAGCCAATCAGTGTCTCTGCAATAAACATTTAAGAAGGAAAAATCTTTGGGCAGGTTTCTTGTTTTTTTGGGAAGCTTTTTGTTTTGGAGAGGAGTAGGATGAGAGAGAGAGAGAGAGACAACCATCCCGACACTGAGGTCAGCGAGGAGGGATGGAAGAGGCACACCAGAGCAGCCATTCTCTTCAGCCCATGGTGAGACGGCAGGATGAGCCCCTGCAGCCCTCAGAGATCAACAGTGGAGAAAAATCCTGTCTGAAGCTGATGCAATCTTCCCAGCAACGGACCATTCCGGTGCGGGCCTCCCTCAGATCCACAGCCACAGAGAGGCCCGTGCTAGAAGGAGAAGTTTGTGGAAGGCTGTTTCCCGCGGGGGAGATGCTGCATGGATGCAGTGAAGAACTGTGAGAAATTTTCCCCCAGTGGAGGAAAGAGTAGCAGGAACATCATGGAACCAACTGGGGCTGACCACAACCCCCATTCCCTGCACCGCGGTGCTGCTGGTGGGGAAGAGGTAGCAGGGCTGGGACCAGGAAGAAGGAGGGGTACGGCGAAGGTGTATTTATTGAGGGTTGTTTTGTATGTATCATTGTCCTGCTCTGATTCAATTGGGGTGGCTTTGTTTAAATGAAATTGATTTTGTTATCCCTAAGTCCAGTCTGGGTCATTGTCTGTGACCCTAACTGAGGAGTGAGCCCTCCCTGCTCTTTGTCCTGAACATGCTCCTTTTGTTGTATTTTCTCCTCCCCATCCCACTGGAGGCGGGTAAGGAGTGAGCAAACAGCTGCTTGATGCTTTTGTGCTGGCTGGGCCTAAACCATGACATATGGTGATGATGTAAATCAAAACATATATAAAAGAACATCAGAATGCTTTAAAAAAAAGCACAGAAAATAACAATTAATGTAATAATTCTATCATGCACTCATAGACTGTAGCCATGATGTATTCACTTCTAGTTCTCTACTTCAAAATACAGATGGTTGAGGAGTAGGTTATTAGAATCTGGTAACACTTTGTCAGCAGAGGGCGAAAAGATTACTTCAGAGGGATGACTCGTACAAGAATTGGCATAAAAATGAGAGGCTGCAAAAAGACTTTTTTTGTCTACATAACGTTACTGTTTCAACGTGAAATTAAAACCAACAGTTCAACATTTGATACGGTAAAGTATTGCTGATTTTGTCCGTTATTTACTCTATTTTTCTAGTAGCTCTTCCGCTCCAAAATGTTTCCTAAAGATGATTTACGTATTTCCCTCTGTACTTGTTTCCAGCATAAGTTCTTCTGTTTGTTCCTGGTTTTATTTTTTTAATCTTTACCATAAACTAAGCTGATTTGATATGTTTACTTCACGTTTTATAATTACTTTGAGTGTATTTACTCTTAGACATTTCAGTACAATTTTGTTTTGCTTTTAACCTTCAAGTCTTTAAAGAGTGGTTTGTGAAAACGTTTCGCCACATCCTGCTTTCTCGCAATTTTTATTTGCTTTTTTAAAAATAAGTGTTGTCATTGTGACTTTATGATCACACAATACTTCAAGCAATGATAATTTTAATGTTAAAAGAATGAAATAAGGGGTTTGAAACAGTTTTCACACGTAGTGATTTTCTCATGTTTGTGCTGAGTTAAAATACAGTAAGCTCAATTTTTAAGGTATTGATTGTCACCATCAGTAGTCACATATTTTTAAGTTATCACACCGTAGTGATAATAAATGGCTGTGTTCTGTTCTCTTTTGTTCATAATTCAGGCAAAATATTTGGGATATGGTCTTTCAAGCATGGAGACATTTTTAAGAAAATGAAAACCTAATTTTGATATATACTTTTAAAGAACTTGCCTACCGACACAGGTACATGTGAGTATTAAGGGAACAACCGTGAGGAAAAGTCTTCATCTCAAAATTGTCTGTATTTTATCTTTTTTCTGTGCTTTATCAGTGATCTGTAAGGACTACAATTATGCACAATTAGTTGCAGTAAACAAAGCATCAATTAATACCAGGCAATTTTATTTTGGAGTTTGGTTTTTAGCAGGAGAGATTTCATATAGTAAACATTAAATTTAGTGACCTTTAAAGACAGGAAATTAACTTGTTTTTCAATAGATTTATAGTATTAGTATGAGTATTTCCTGGTATTTTTCTACAGGGTGGCAAAACAGATGTACAGGCATTTGGGAACCAGGGTTATACATATCTGAAGAGAGAACAGAAATGAAAGCAGGGAGATCTCCCCAGCTGAGCAGTAGGTATAAGCTGCCTTCTTGGAACACTCACCCCACAAAAAAATTGAGCACTATAGGAAGCTGGTCTATGAATTCCACTTCATTTGAAGAAAGGGCTAATTATGATCTTGCATCAACTAACAGTGAAATGCCCCACTTCTTGTCCTTTCTAATCCATAGGTATCTTGTCATTAGTTTTTTATTATTCCAAAAAATGAAAAAAATCAAGATTTGGCAATAATCAAGTGGAGCTGGTATATAGCGCCCTGGAGCAAGTCTGATAACAGAACCATTGATACAAGTAAATGCACGTGGCAGTCATTAGCAGAGCACTGGGTCTGAGTTAGGTTTTGGCTTGGTTGTTTTGGAGTATGTCTCCCAATATTCGGCTCAGACAGGAATTTTTTTTTTTTTCTTTTTTTAACTTTACATACAGGCACGTTTCTTATTTTTATCTGGTTTTTGGCCATACTTATTTTTGCAGTTGGTTTCTGTAAATAACAGTACAAAGATCCCATTTGCTTTGTCAGGGTGAATACGTAAGTTCATGAATTTAAGCTATTGTCCTCTCATTTTGAGGTTAGTGTCATGTTTAGTGCTTTTCTAAGGTGAGATGTAGATATAACTTTTGAAGATGGGATCTCAAGTGAAGAATTTTAATGTGAGTTGAACACTAATTTTCTGATATCCCTTAAAGATTTTGCAAGGGTGTTCATTAGGTGATTATGTGGCACAAGAAATGTTAATATATTTTGCTGGAAAAATTCTGATATTTCCTGTATGGGAATTTTTTTTTTTTAATATAGTCTTTGCAGTGTCGCGAGTACAGTCTGACCTCTGTAGAAATTTAAGATGAAGAAAACTTGGAGAAAAAGCTTAACACAAATGTTTCAGATAAGGTCCATATGATGGGGTGACCCAGACTCAAGGCAATCCACATTTCCAGTAAATTTTAGCATATTTGAATTAGCAAACCTTGCTGGTTTACACTAATGAAGGAGCTGAGGACCTCATTCTTTTCAAGGGACCAAGTCTTAGACCCTTGTTCAACATTGGCTATGTTGTGACAATTTATAAGTAAAAATAATATTCCAGTTATGCACTTTAATGCACTAATCAAATTAACTAATACTAACTCAAATACTAATTCAGTTCACCACCATGGTACGCAAGTTCACCACAAGCGATTTTATGTATCCTCGTTAGCAAAAGGTTAAAAAAGGTACAAGGATAAGCTTTTATAACCAAAAACTGTCTCCCATGGGATCCTCCTGTGTGAGCTGTGGCAACTAATGTAATCCAGTTTCTCAGGACGTAGATTTGACTGTTCTGCTATCTAGAAAGAGCTCATAAATGTTCTTGGATGCTGCCTACAGCAGCTGCTAGCACATTGGTCTTTTCCAATGATGATACTACCTCCTGCAAGTTATATGAAATTCACTGAGCCTGTTTGAGGGATTCCTTTCTGAAATCTGAACAAAGTATCCGAGTACTCATGTTTTGTGCTGCTGCAGAAAAAATAAGAACGCTGAACGGTAAGTTGCAAAGAGGAAATGGATATATTGTCAAACCCATTACAGGTAGGTTTTTTTCAAAGGATTTGCGCTGACATTGCTAACACGCAGGGTCCTAAAGGATCAGGAAATAGGCAGGGCAAAACTTAATGCTAGTGTCCTTTACTCACACAAAGGATGACTCTCAGTATTTTATTCACATTAGATTAATGTTCCCTGTCTTAGGGAATTATCTAATTGGAGATAAGCAAAATAGCTGTAATGACTTCCAATAAAGGAAGAAAAAATGAGAGCAATAAGAAACACAAGAATAAATGCAGGTTTCTTCACCTAACTGCATGTTTCTTTGTCAACACGGATATATCATCTTTAAAGGCAATAATACATTGGAACAAGTATCTCCTTTGTAAGTAAATTAAATTTAAAGAATATTATTCTCTGAAATCAATGTATCTTGTCTTCTTACACCTTAGACAATTTAGTGCGAATTATTCATGGACAAAAGGGCTTTGTTTAATGGTTGGAGAATTCTCTTCAGTTTATAATGAATAACCTAGAAAATGTGTAGGTGGGCTAGTGAGCAATCTTATCAAGTCTGCTGTAACCAAATAAAGTATTTAGATCAGTTAATTAAAAGAATTCATTAAAGGTGTATACTTGTAACAAGCAATTATTGAATAGAAAATAGCCTTAAAATGTAATCAAGTTCAACTATTTCTCTCTGTTTACCAGGATTAATTTGTCTCCTTGCCAGCATAATGTAACTTAAAGATTTGTAATTTGACACTGTATTTTAATACACAATTATTTTCTTACATTTATAATCATAACAGAATTTCCATTTTCCATTAAATTTATTCTAAGAATAAAAGAAATCCCATTTCTTTAGCTGATCTTTAATCATTTTTGTTTATCACTGGATGCTGATTTTGCTGGTGTTGTTGCAAAGTGACACCTGAAAGTTTTCCGGTATGAACAAAGCTAATGCTGAATCTGTAAGTTACTAATGCTGAACATCAGAGGCATTTTAATTTTGAAAATATTGACCCCAAGTAATGAATTATGCAAGTTATGCGCTTTTCTGCAGCATTTGTAATTTGTCGTCATATAACTTTGGTATGATTCTTAATAAATTCTTAGAAAGATTCAAAGGTTACTGACACAGAGTCCTTGAGATTCTGTTATTGCATACAGTGTTAGGGTTATTAGGTGGGAAGGATATGGGTTTCGCATAAAACAGCACTGTTTTGAATCAGAAACCAGCAATGACCCTTTCTTCTCACCAAACTTACCAAAGCAGACCAACAATAAATAAATGAAAACATAAACACTTGGTTAACACATGCTTCTCGAGGGCCACCAAGAAATTGCCGCAGATTAGTTTTGAAGGGAGCAAATTATTTAAAAAAGGAAATGGAAAATATAATAAAGAAAGTGAAAGTGAGGGGTATGATCTAGAGAATTTTTAGTCTGTGGTGAAAGTACCTAAACACTCTTTCCACACCTCCTCAGCAGCACTGATAACATTGTGAGCTGTTCTAATATCCAAAACATCTTTGCTTGTTTGTAAGATGTTGTAAAAAATTAGTGCTTCTGAATAATAAATACCTGAGATTACCCCAGACCTCTTGCTCCTTCACACCTTTGAAGAGAAGACGAGTGCAGAGCAATGCTGAGTGAAACATTGCTGGTGTCTTGTGCCGCCCAGATGTGAGCCTGCAGCAGCATAGCTGAAAGGAAGGATGTGGATGTGCTGTGAGCTTGTCCCGTAGAGTCTTCTCCTGATTTGTCAGTTTTGCAGAGGATTTTTGTTGTTGTTTTTCTATATTCTGTAATCTTAGGCTCAAGTATGAGCAGCTGTAATGCTTTCAATGGCTCAGTACTTCTGTGATATGGTGTTACAGACATACTTATCTTGTGGGTAGGCAAACTGTTAGCATTCCTCTTCCTTTTGAGGATGGAACTGTGGAGACATCTTAAATATTTTCAGTTTGATTATTACCTTGTTAAGCACAGTTACTGAGACAACTCTTTAATTTTTTGTCAAAATTCAAGCAATGTTTTATAAATTTAAAAGTGTAACTGGTCTGAAAATAGTCTTTTCCAACTTAATTTATAAACCAAGTTATAAACTGTATGTAGTCATTTGGGAAGCCCTTTTCATTTCTTAACAATTTTTAGATCATTGTCTTCCATTCTTTTTGCTTTGGCACTGACCTACTTACACATTTCTAAATACCTAATTAACTACATAATTAAGATAAATGCTTTATACTCAAATGGTTTTCTTTAAACTCATAACCAGTTGTAATGCGGGCACTGTACTACATGTTGGAATATAAAATATTTTATTGCTTGCATAGCACTGATACTAAGATGTTATTACTAGTTATCTAAATTTGCATACAAAATGTTTCTAAGTGTATCACTTGAGAGGTTTTTGCTGTCTTTGAATATATAAGTATTTGTAATTTTTTCACCATTAAGAGAAAACATGAATTTGCAATGAATAAAATATCTCCCAAGATAAAGAATCTCTTACTGTTAAATAAATGGATGCTCTACAGTGCCTTTAAAACAAGATATTCTCTGTAATATAATTATTCATGCAGTCATTTTAAAATAAAATCTTTTTTACTTGAAATATAGGGGGGAAAACCCTGCTTTTACAATAGTGTCTATGGCTTTCGGTAACATACTCTCCAACTATATTTTTCTCTGAATTATCCTTGGTAAAACCTGCTTGAATTTTCACAAGTACTCTTACTTGAAATACTACTCCTGAATAAATATTTTAAAGTGCTCTTTTTTATAGTTTTGCAAAAGATAATCTCAATGGTCTCCTCCTTTTGATAAGTCTTTTAGGATTACACGCCCATTATTTATACCATTTAGCATTTTCTTTAAGGGATTGCTTGTCAAACATTCATGAAAGTAGCGTGATCAGTACTTATATGTGTATTTCAAAACACCGCATGCAAAATGTTATAGGATGTTACAGCGCAATAGAAGCTAGAATGTGTCTTTTATTTCCTTTGTAAACACATTTACATCAAAGCAAATACAGTGCAATGCCCAATGGGTGCTTATTTGCTCTAAAATGATGGAAAACTCCCAGATGTCCCAAAAGTTATTGTCATTAACTTGATGATTCCAGTTAATGAAATAAACTACCCAAAAGATAAGATTGTATTTTTTTTCTCAGTAGTCGTCTTAGATACAAAATTGATAGCAATAACTAACACTTGGTACAAATACAAGCAAATTTTTGATAACTTGATGTCAAATGCTGATTAATGCTTATTAATGATAATTATTGAAATAATTTCTGGATAAACTTTGGAGTGTACAGTAAGATAAAACAGTATTTTAGATAATGACAGTTGATATATTGATTATAAACCTAAGGATATAAAGATTACATTTAATTTAAAATGTTTTATCTGCTCGGTCATGTGTATGTAATGTGAATTGGTAATGCATCTGCTATACTAGATCATGCTACTGAAGAGGTTATAATCCTCATATCATTTGTCCTATCCAGTAAATTTACATTATTTTCTCACCCCAGGAATTGAATTTATGTTTAATTAGGTGTAAGTTAAACATGTGCTATGTAGTTTCTCCAATTAAGACTGAAATGTACCATTCTGGTTATTATAGCAGCACTGCTTAGATTCAGATGGTGGCTGCTTCTTATGCAGCATACCAGGCATAAAATCTTTGAAGCCAAGCTAAAAGGGAATATGACAGTACATGACTCCTCTTTTTCCATTTGGAGACGTACCAATTCACTGGACACCGGAATAAATGCCATGTAAGAGAGCACCCTACAGCATGAGCACTGCCTCAGCTGAGGCACGCATAACATAATAAGGGTATAAAATATGGTCAGCTTTTTTACTAAAAATCAACTTCTTGTGTCCCAGGACACTTAAATAAAATAAAAATACAGTTGGCATTTAACAAAGCTGGTTTGAAAATAAGGCACAAAATTTCCATTTTGGATCAAAGAATGATGCTTATGAATGGCAAGGTCACTTCCAGGATCTGAAAAGAAGAGTGGCTGAGTTCACAACAACCCAAACTAGAGCCAATTCCAGTTTCTGAATTTGTTGGTCTATACAGACCTATTTTGTACGAGATGTGACATTCGTGGGACATTACATTCCAATGAAAACGCATTTCAGTGAAGATTTTTCTAAGAGGTACGCTAAGCTGAAGCTGCTAAGCTGTTTGCTTTTAGACAAAATTTAATGCACAAAAATGTGGAAAATAAGTGCTTTTCCCTGCTAATGTATGAATTTTGTAGCCATCTCTTCCGACAGTCATTAAAGCAGTTTTAATTACCACAGTAAAACACTTTGCTAACCGTTTTTTTTAATAAAGGTTCCTTTAGGTAAGTGGTGTACATTTTTCTTAATGGATAAGGTCTATTGCTGAGCAGACAGACAAAACAGATCATCAGTAGAGTAGTTTTTTGAATCCTGAAACTACATCTAGAAGACAAAAGAAAAAAAGTTTGTCTTTATAGATATGTATAAAAGACAGAAGCATGTATCTATTATATATAATAGATAACGTATAATTAATGTATAATATACAGTAGGTAAATAATGTATATGCCTATAATAATAATGTAAAATAATACACCTATATAATGGTCAGATATTTCAGAGAAATTCATCAAAGCTGGATCTGGGCAGTAAATCTACTATAAAACTGTTTGGAACGCACAGGTGGTGAGGCATGATTTTATTGTTGCATTTATTGATTTTATTGTTGCATTTATTGATTTTATTGTGGTACAGTACAAATGTGCCAGCAATAAAACAGAATATGATGATACCAAAATATGTGAAAAGGTATTTCACTTCATGCATAATGAAGAAAGTTGTTGAACCAGTATGTTAGAAATGCTTGATTTACAGAAAAATAATGACTTGTTATTTCTTACTTATTTGGCCTGTGTGACTTAAGTTTAAGAAAAAATCACAAGCTTTTCAAGTATCATTATTCAGGTCATCTTTAGCAGTAGGCATTCCTATTCTTGTGTGAAATATTGTTTGTTAATAGAGAACTTAGGTTGCCCAGGGAGGTGGTTGAGTCCCCATCCCTGGAGGTGTTTACAAGACATGTAGATGTGGCGCTGAGGGACATGGTTTAGGGACCCTGGCAGTGCAGGGTGAAAGGTTGGACTCGATGATCTTAAAGGTCTCTCCCAACCAGATGATTCTGTGATTCTATGAACTTCAGGATTTTATTTGCTACACTTGAAATATTCTAACTTAAATAATAATCCAAATATGTACAGTCACTGAAACATTTATAACTAGGATTACCCTGCATATTTGTAATAGCTGTTCCTCAAAGAACTCATCTAGTCAGTACCCAACGACCACCCCCTCCAGGAATTTTCCCTTTTCTCTTACATCACATTTTTTACGTTACCTTACACAGTTACATTTCGTACAAATGCGTCTGATATTCTGTGCTGAGACATAAGAAAATTGATTAAGTTTCTCTAGGAATGCTACCTCGTTTAGCAGCAGTTCTGCTTTGTTTTGCCAACTAAGAAATATGGACTCCCCATGCTTTATATGAGCAAAATGGGGGAAAGATTCATGCTGGTGATCTGGGAGGTGCTAAATCACCAGCCTGCTTCTCCGGCTGACCAGCGAGGAAGTGGCATATGATACAGCTTAGAGAATGATTTCTATTCATCTTCTTCAATGAGAGGTGCAATATATGGGTATATTGATTTTACTGTTCAGAAAAATCTGCACTGAATTTGCCATTATCAGCGTGATAGTTTTTTTACTTTTTTTTTTTTGGTTAATGCTTGTCTCCTAGAGTGACATTTCTGAAGTTTCATGGTGTGTCCTAATGACAAGTTCTTGGTGTAGCTAGCCCTCACAACAAAAAGAGTTTTGCCTCTCTCCTCCAGCATCTACAGTTTTTTGGTCTAATAGCCAACCTTAATTCCTACCTTTTTATGTGAATTGTGAAGCTCTGAGAAATGGCTGAGTAGCTGATACAAAAGTAAATTTCTGCTGGAAGATTTAGATTTTAAAAGAGAAGATGAAAAAAAGAGTAATGAGTCCAGAGGAAGAACTTTTTGATCCAATTTCCCAAAACCACAAGCAGTCTGTCATTTCTATTTACAGGGCAGGTATATGTCGGGTGAAGAAGAGACTATAAATATCTCTTGTTGTGTTGTATCATCTAAACGCAGACTACTGAAATCCCCACAGTTTCAAAAAGGACCTGGAGATACATTTCTCCTTCAGGAAACATTATTGGATGATGACAGCCATGATACAAACATATCACTGCAGCGCAGTTATGTTACCATGAAACAGGAAGCAAAGGGAAATAAACGGAGACAAGAAAAAGATAGATCTCCTTTATACAGTGCCCCAATCCTGCCACATCTCCCAGAGGGTGCAGCTGTACCTTGCTGTGCAGCCCAGAGAAGATTACAGTCCCTCAACTTTCTTCAGCCATCCTGAACCTCTTCCGTGTTGCCCTGGAGGAGTCAGCACATCCCCTACACATATCTGTGGTTCTTTTTCTCTTCCAAGCACGCTGTCATTTACCTTCTGTCACACAGTTGTTAGTTGCATTAAATCCATATTCTTAGTTTCTGCATTTAACTTACCAAGATGCTTTTGTGTATCTCTATTGATATACTCAGCAGTTGAAGTTAAGTGAGTCAAGTGTTTCGGGCTGTAACCTGTATGGCGGTGCAAGCTCCTATTCTTTTCTTTTTGCATGAGATGTAAAGATGGCACCTCCGAAATACCGGAGCCTCAGGAATCAAATGCCCAGCTGAGACAGACTGTTGTCTCCCGCTCAAGCATCACGAGAATCCCCAACATTGCATTTCCTGCATGAGATTCCCCTGAGGGATTAAATCCTGTAGGTGAACTCAGAGCATGTAAAACATACCACGACAAGTGCACAGCTCTCACAAAACAGCATGGCAGCTGTCATATTCATTGAAAAACATGTCTAGAAGAGTATGTAATACTTGTTTCCGACCCTTTCCCGTAATCTTCAATACCAGTGGGATACCTGGATGCTTTTCTGTTCTTTTCCTGAATATTTGCCTGTTTAAATCTCTTACCGTACACTGCGCTGATCACCAGGTTACTTACAAGTCTTGCACGTGGGAATATGCTTTCACAGCACTTACATGAAACTGCTTCACTTTCCAGAAAATAATTTAAGGATTCAGAGATAAAATGACAAGGAAAAGGAAAGAAAGAAGGAGTGAGGAGCACTGGGATGGGTGTGGGAAGATAAGGGTTTTTCTTGGAGGAGGGACTGATTTTTGGGGCAGATTCTGAGAAAAACTGCTGTGACAGTCCTTGATATACTTGCCATACTTCAAGTAGGAAATGACAACTAGCGAGTTAACTTTTTTAGTTCAGCATATGTGGGTATGAACAAACTCATGCATAAACATAAAGCAAACTACCCTTGTGGAAGAAAAGGCTAATATCTTTTTTTAGAGCATAAGTGAAAAATAGCAACCAATGAAAACTGAAGACTGCATGATCCTAATTGCTGAGAGAACGACTTATTTGTCCATGCCATCCTGGAAGGCAGAAAGCTGAGGAGTGGGTAGATATGTGAATAACAAAAGATAACTTTACAGTACATCAGCTCTGAGAGTTTAATGCACTTGTATTAAAGCATGAGTGTGTGGAGGCGTAAGCAGTGACAGGGAGAGAGCTGTGTCTGTTATGCAAGTGGAATGAAGCCAAGCACAGAAGCTAGGATTTTTTTTTTTTTTTTTTTGCCATTGACTTCAAGCTCTCCGTTTATGTGCACTCTTATAAAAGTGAATTTTCAATTCAGCTAGCTTACACGGTAATGGAAGTATACACTAACCCAATGTAAAAGATCTTAGTATTTAGTAGTAGCGTTCTTTTTGACCTTGTAAAGGGTGCTTTTGCCTCACTCACCTTAATCCCGACTTCTGCACTAAGGATCCTTTTCCTGCCTTGTCATTTTGATTGGATTTGTTGCGGGAACCTTCACTCCACTGGCTCCCCTTTCTAACATGTCAGATGCTGTGTTTCGATTCTACTTTCAAGACTCTTTAAAGCTCTTTCTTCTCCTCCTATAAACTGGTTTTCCAGTTCTGAGAAATCACTTTTGGCCCCCAACTGGTAAATGATATTAGTTGCCGTTTCTTCCCTGCTAAGTCTCCAAACAAATACTTTCCTAGCATTTCTCATTATGCAGCAGACTATCTCCATAAACATCAGCAAACTCCACAAAAGACTCCTTTGTCATGTTGTCTACGAAAAGCTGGGTATATGTTTGCTGAGACCATTGTGAGTACCCATTTAACTGTGTGTGATCCACTCGACTTCATTTTACTGATGAAAGGATTCACTGGAGACCTGCATTGTGGTTAGCTTTGATTAGACATCACCTGCCTTCTCTGGTCCTTTTCACTGTAGCTTTGACACACTTGCTTTTCTTTGACTGTTTAGTTTGTGTGAGAAGATCATCTTCCCATTTTTGTTGCTTACTAGAAAAGGATTAAACCCATCAATCAAACATCATTTTTTTATACCCATCTTCGCATCATGCAAAAGTCTGGGTTTTTCAGTAGAAATGAAAAGTATTCACTACTTCAAGAACAAATGTTGCAAGAGAAATGTCAAAGACATTTGAAAAGGTTTGAGAGAGACACAATTAATTAATTTTCTCAAAAAAAAAAAAAAAAAAAAAGATTGCAAAGGAAAGAGTAAGCCTGCCTGACTTCTAAATGGAAAGGGAAGTAGGCCTACTGGAATTAGGTACAATAGGAGCACAGTAAAAATGACAAAAATCTCAGACAATATATTGTTGTTAGATAGACCAAAACCCAGGGCAAAACCAGCGGCTGTTCTGAGAATGATGATTTGGAATATAAACTACAAATGACTTATGGAGGAGAAAGTTGTCATGCCTACAGCTGTAATGCCCACCACAGCAGCTATTTCTCATACCTTTCCCTTACACCCCATTAGCATCAGCAGCAGGAGTAACACCTTCCAGGAACTTACCATCACCCAATGAAGAAATGACTTCATGTATAGTCTTCTGTGTTGGGGATTCCACTGGTAACTGGCAAATCATCTCAAAGAGTGAGTAATATTAATAGTTTCTTTCTATGTGGTTAAAAACAGTTCTCTTAGGTTACATGAAAGCTCTTTAATCATAACACTAGTTGAGGCCATAGTGCTAGTTCTACAAGTACAGTACAGGTAGACCAAGAAATTACAGGTAAATGTAAAAGGAGTGTTATTAGAGCAGATGTATTAGAAGCATTATTAAAAGGGAAAAATAAAGGTGCAAGAAAGGAAGGAATAAGTTTTTACATGAACTTTATTGTTTTCGAGATTCTTTTGCTCTGCGTAACTGGAGACGCATTTCAGCCCTGGGGAAAAAAAACCAACTAAACAACAAATATTTAGGTAATTTTATTTTTTACCTGGTCCACAATGAAATACAAAAGGACGTTGAGTAGCTTGGCTCCTATGGAGACTGCAGGAAGAGTTAGACACCAAAATGTGACTTTCAGATTATGTTTACAGTAGAGAAAGTCAGTCAATGAGCTAACCAATGGCAAACACTGGAAAAAAAAGAGAAGTCGCTTAAACTTCTTCCTCTTCAAGGCTCCTTTCTCTACAGGCTTGTGTCCCAAATCCTCTTCTGGAAGGCATGACTGAAATCTTACATTTACAAATTGAGCTGTATTTGTTCCCTTAAGAGAAGGAAAAGATGGATCATTCTCTACTGAAGAGAAATCACTAGCCAAGAGATAAAGTATTTGGGAACTCAGTAGTGGGCATAGTTTCCCTCCATCCTACCTTTTAAATCTTTCCCTTTAAAACAAACACCGCAGAATTCAAGGGGTTTCACAGAGAGCACGAAAGCAAGAAGTCCCTTCACATTTGTCATGATGACAGTTGTTTGAGTGGAAAGCAGCAGCTCCAGTGGCTTTATCAAGACCTGATTATTCATTTTACCCAGTATCTCTAAATATGCGCCATACATCATATGGCTTTAGTTGGTAGCAATTATTTACTCTTTAAGAATTATATTAAAAAAGTAACTAAAGCCCACTTCATGTGAAAGCACTCTATTTTAAGTTCCTCTTCCTTCAGCTTATTTTGGTAAATAACACACTGTAAACCTCTTCTGTGCTAAGACATCTAATTCTATTGGATATTAAAAAACAAAATCTCCTTATTAAATTCATGACAAATTTTAACAAATTTAGCTCTAACTAACTATTTAGGGATCTCAAAGATGACAATTTTCTGACTGTTTTTCCTACAGGAAATAAAAATCTTGTTTGAGTAATATAACAAAGGTAAATTTAGAGTAACTGTTTCAAATTTCTCCATATTTTGAAGTTTATTCCTTATATGTTGCACCTGGAAAAGGAGTAATAAGACATTGCAACTATAATCTTGTTTATTTTTTTTTCTCCAAATATATTAATTGGTCTTTTAACAACAATCACATGAAGAGCTACAGAAAGATCTACAATGAGAAAACCTCTTGCATGTCTTAAAACCTCACAAGAACCTATCCACCTGTTCTTTCCACAAGCCAACAGATTTTATGTGTTATATATGTGATATCTATATGTACAATGTAAGTATTATTGTATATGGTATAAAATGTATAAGTATATATCATATATTAGAAACTTTATCTATAATGCACACAAAAAATACAAATATATATAAAAATGTACCTCAACTTCATATAAGCAACCCTAGTCTCAGATGTATAAACTGTAAAAACATTAGTTCATGATAATCTTTGATAAAAACAAGAAGAGGGAAACAGAAGGCAGTAGGATAGGGAGGAAACTGAAACACGAAATTGTCTATCTTAGAGTATGATGTTCCCCTTGTCCTAAGGTTGAGTTTTTCACACCTGTGTGCACTTCATTCAGGTTAATCCAGAACACATCCTGCTTCAATTTGTAACAAACTCAGAGATGATAACTTGCAGCTGTTCTTTTAGATATGCAGTTACATAAAATGTAGAGGCCTTTGAAATATGAAGAACTTGGATGTTTCTTGATTTTAAACTGCTGGGAGTTCAGAATAGTTATCTAATCGTTAATTTGGATGACTATGTCTTACTAGTACATGAATATGGTGACGAAGGTGATCTTTTCCTTGTAATCAGAGGTAGAGTGGTTTTATCTGTAGTACTTAAATAGGTTTCTTTTCAGTGACTATTTCTGTGATTACTTCAAGGTTTATGGAGACAATTAGAAATTATATTCTGCCTTTTTTTTTCCTTTTTCCAGGCAGTCAAAACCTTTCATTTTTTTTACGTAAAATTTGAAATTCAGAAATTTTCCTCAAAATGATCTGTATATTTTTGTTGCTAAATAATCTCACTTATTAAAGTTTTTATCACATTAAAAGCTTGACTGTCAGAAAACAGCTTATAGGGACTTCCCTCTCCCCCCCTGCCCCCCTTTTCTTATTTTTGTGTGGTAAAAATGGTTTTCTATTCATAATGAACAAATGCGTTAAAAGTCCTGTTTACTTTTCTGACAGATGTGAAAACCTGATTCGTTCCTGGCATGGATATATTTTTCCCTCCTAAGTGGTTTTAGCTTACTCATTTATTCTCCCTTCCTTAGGGAGCAAGCTGATATGAGAGGAGAAGAAAACCTACAACTAATTAAGAAATGTGTAAATATATACTGTCTCTTCACTTGGGTGTTAAAAGAAAAAATGCAAATAGACTAATTGCTGACATTGCCAATGTAAACTAAGCATTTATGAAGTCTTTGATTTTATTATGGTGCAAAAGTAGAGAAAACAACTTTTTAGTTGCTAGGTAGCAGGTTCAGCTTGTCTCAGGACAGGTTCTGTGCTGAGGAATGTAGAGTATTGTAAAGATCTTTACAACTGTGCACACTAAAAAGCAGTACTATGAAATATCTGGCAATATTTTACACCCACTCTGAAAGGTGAAACAGGGAGTCTAAAATCTCTAAGAGTCTGAGAAAGAGATTGTATTAGAGTTTTTCAAGCTGAAGAAAAAAAAGCAATTGTCCAGAAAGACTTTTGAGAAGTCAGTGAAGTTTCCCATAGGCAGGCCAGATCTATTTAAAGGAGTGTCTACTTGAAATTCTTATGAACTGTTAGAAGCCAGAATTAAGTTTCCCTACATAGTCAAAACTTTCTGATTCCTATTAAATTTGGATGCAGTTTTTCAGTGGTAACCTCCTTCTTCGAGGATCCCCTTCACTCTGCAAGATCCTCAGTTCAGTTAGTGAGCTAGCTAGACAGCCTTCAATAAATTTTACCTTTTGTTTGTACTTGTGGTGCCTTTGCAACGGACGCTATGCAAATACTCTTATGGTTAAAATGGTTTGTGTTTAAACAAAAACAAAGAAGCCAAGCTTTACGATTTGGGCAATAACAACTGTCCTGTTACTGTATGTTTGGTTGCATTTTGCCATATTCAGGGAGGAGTAGCTTCTTCAGAGAGACATAAAACTTCATGCAAGATTGCAAACAAAGAATGCGTTTCTCAGTTGTTGTGGTGGGACTGACTAAAGTTAGGATGTTTCTTTCCTACCTTCTGAGCATCACTGGCACATCATGGAGAACAGCAAAGAGGGTACATCCCTCCTCTCTTTGAAGTTATGTTTTGTGGCTTCTCAGAGCTGTAATGGGAAAAAAAAAACCCTGTAGTGCTATTTATTGCTACTTGTCCCTTTTCTTTTCTGCAGTCTTTTACTGGCTCCAGTGGTCTTCAGACTCTGTTCTCAACCACTTTATATTAATAACCTAGAAACAAGTCTGTGAACACTAAAAGCAAGCACTCGATTGTGAGCACCACAGAGCAGTGATGACAGACCTCTTGGGGAGTTCCATTAATGACTATACTATATACATACATTTTACTTCAGCTCTAGCCAGGATTGTGGATTGAGCATCCATTAGCATTTGGAGCGTACTTGGTGTATTCCTAGGGCATATCTTCAGATTTGGTTTTGTCTGAAAGGAATCCAGTTTGTTCACTTCCAGACCTCTCCACTGTGCCACACAAGGAATGACATGTGGGTGATCAGCAGGTACGCTTCAGAAATACTCTCTTGTTCTGGTAAAAGGTTTAAGTGGATGGACTTAGTGCAAACCATGCTCTTCCTTTCTATTGCTTCAACCTATAGCGACTATCTCTCCAGCATGGAAACATTTTAACCTCCCACTGAATTTATGGGGAAAATGATCAGTGAATTATTTAACACAAGCAGAAGGACTCGATTTCTTTTCTGAGAAACTGCCAAACTGTTTTTAATTACACTTTCTAAAAATCCACAGTCTGAAGCTGACATTAGCACTAGAAATTTCAGTCCATATGGTTGAGTTTGGTGAAATTAATGACAGATGAACTGCTGTAATACTGGAATGCTGAGCTGTCTAATAGACACTTGTCAGTATCTCTGTTGGCTAAAATACCAGGGGAAGGTGATATTAAAACTGTTATTCCTAAAGAGAAGCTCCAAAAGATACTGTGCTAATGAACTAAACTTGGAGTCTTAAGTATCAGCTTCCCCAGCAGTTGTTGTGTAATTCCATTTTGTGACTTTCGATGTGTTTACCTGATGCATGTAGACACACTTTGTGTGGTACTTGTACTGTAGACACAGCTAGAAATGTCAGTATTCATGAGTAGTTAAATGCCATGGCACGAATGTTTTGGCTTCTGCTAGCTCAGTGATATCTCCAGTGAACTTGATTTCAAGTTCATATTCATGGCATGTATGTGTTCACGTTTCTTGTCCACTTTGTGGAAAATGTCAGGTTTTGGTGATGGGTTGTCTTTTGCTGGTGTGCATACACAGAGTCTATGCAATACAGTCCATACTGAGGTTGCCTCGGGTACGACTAAGCGTAGAATAGTAAGTAAGAAGACCTATCAGAAATCATAAGCTTTATTGTTCATACTTCAATTTAAAGTAGCCTTAGTTCTAAGCAGTGTAAGTGGACAAATTTTTCAGCACTAAGGATTGTACAGCACCAGAGATTGCAACATCAGGAAAATCAATTGAGCCGATTTTGGAGGTAAAACTAATTCCTCGGACCACATGGACTGAGGTACAATAATGGGTTAGGTGGGACAGTACTGCCACAATTGAGACCTTATAGTTCTGTAAATAAAATGGATCTCATCTGGCAGACCAACATCCTTCACAAACAGTAGTTGCACAAAACATTTAGGAAAAACATTGTAAAAAAAAAAAAAAAAAGCCAAAAACCAAACAAAAAACCCCAACAAAACCCCGTAGTGACTAACAATGATGTGTCTCTTGGCAGTGTGTATTTCTTTATATTGCAGTACAATAGAAAATGGACTGGCTGGCTATCGAGCATGTGAGTCACTTTAACACTTCCACTGAAATACCCAGTTGTATCTGTATGGGAACATGAACTTAAAGGCAAAGGTATTTGCTAATTAAGCCTTCAAACATTTTGAAACATTGATTAGTACAATTAATCTGCCCCTGTGCTTGGAGGCAATGGGGAATTGTTGTTCTGATGGCAAAAGGTCTAACAATAGAAAAATAAAAGTGCCAAAGGTCTTGTAGAATACATATTGCCGGGAAGTGTAACTGTTTTAATAAACGGTGAAGTGTATTGTCTTTGAAATATATACATCTGTTCATTATTTATATGAATATATAAATGCAGATGCATTTACTCATTTGCATTTCTCAAGTATCTTCCATGTGGAGACTTCAGTGCTTCCCTATAGTTTAACAATAAAACATGAATGTGAGCAAGAGTGTATTATTTATGTGTATATTCGAGCAATGTCTAGAGATATCCTGCTGTAAATCAGGACGTACCCCTAATCCTTCAAAGAAAGCAAAACAGTTCAGCCATCACACTGCTAGCATAAGTCGTGCCATACACTTGCTCTAATTCAGCACACATAAAGCAGCAGTTGACGTACTTTACACATAAACTATCAGGGAAGAAAGTGGGATAATTCTCATGCCAGAAAAAGCATGCTTTCTTCCTCTTCCTCTCCTAAACCATGATTGACCACGAGCCATTTCTTCTGATAAATAAAATGGACCACATGTAAGGAAATTAAACCGAAGATTGCTCATGTCCGTGGTTTAAGGAATTCTTGCTCATCATCGATACTACAGTGCAGCTTTTTTCCTCAAGGAATCATTTTCAGTCAGCCCTGGCAATAACACTCCAGAAAGAATGAAGTTAGGCCGTTCTGAATCGGGCTTTAACATGCAAAGGCAGAACCCTCTTTAAGCAAAGTGTCACAATCTCTTCAGCTTGAGTTCTTTCAGCAGTGCTTCCAATGGATTTTTTTCTGCATTTAATGTTTGCCTAAATGTACATTTACTCTTCAGAAGCGTGGCAAGACAAAAAGAAATGCAAATGCACTATGTTTTTATTTGTCTTGTCATGAAAGGATAACAGACACATAAAGGCCAACTCTAACACTTGAGTTTTGTGTCCAGTGTTATGGTTTCTTCAGTGTAACTGAAACACAACAAGAGAACAGGCTGCATTCTGACCACGATTAGTTTATATTTTACACTTCATTTAACAAAATATTTTTTCTTGTATAAAATTCACCTTTTGTACCAAGTACGTTGTACATTGAGCTTACTGTACCTCTTGCACAATATATGATTGTTTATTATAGATGATATTTGTCTTAAAATTAGAGTTTTTAGAAGCTTTTGACATTGTTCCCTTTTGCAAGAAGGAAAACAAATGTCTTTTAATGTTACTGCGCATCCTGAGTACGTCCCCAACACTGCAGAACAGTGAGGACAATAGGCTACATATGCACACTTCCTGATTTCAAGTACTTGTCTTGAAAATATTTGATTCCTTTAATCAGAGACTCGAAACCATGGCACTCATACCGTAGTAGCTGTTGGCCTTCCTTGGTAGTCTGACTGTCTCCTGCTTAATGTACTGCAGCAAAATTTTGACTTGCAATTGTTAGTATCTATTTTACACTCATGACTCTGTAACGAACATGGAAAATGTTGGTTTTTAAAACCTAGGGATTACCGTAGACTCCTCATAATTTCTTGTTTGACTTCTAATGAAACTGGAACTGGGAAGGTGAATGTCTTCCCTAAGGTCCAGTAATGCAAAGAGTGAGTTCTGGAAGTAATTAGATCTTTAAAAAATTGGTTTAAAAATAAAAATCACACATTGTAAGTTTTGCAACTTATCAAACTGTGCTTCTTTGCTCTTATCTTCATTGGCTTAAGATTCAAACTGAGGAAGTGTTAGCCCTCAAAATAGAAGAGGTGGCCTATGCTCATATAATTTGAAAGAGTTTCGTTTGGTTAGTGCAAGTTTGTTTAACATATTAATACTGTGGACAAACTCAAATTAGTGACCTATGGCCCATTTTCCCTTAGAATTGCAGTGATGTGACTTCCTATGTCACCTATTGCAACTGTTATATGAAAGTCTAATAGATGGGTTTGCAGTGGGTTTTAAACATGATGAATCTAATGACTTCAAGGAAGATAACAATTTTTACAACCTAAGAATCTGCTCTGGTAGGAGGAAATATTGAGCTGTTAGCTAACTCTTAAATCAGTCCAGCGGATGTGGAGAGGCATGTGATGGGTTCTATGTAGAATCAATGGATTTCTGGAACTGAATTATGGCCTTTAAACATTAGGGCTTCATTGGATTTTACTTTGCTTCTTTCTCTTCCTCTCTGTTTTCTTCTCCCTTCCTTTTATTTTGTCAAGTATTTAATGTATGAGCATCATTCACAAATGTAGAAGAATGAAGCAATATCCCTCCCCCAATTTTTTTCATGTGAAAGTTAGGCTTTTGATTTTCTATTTTTATTTCTAAATTCATTTACCAAAGTGTTTGGAAAATGGGTCAAATTTGTAAAAGTCTGAAAGAATGTCACTTTAGGGAACAACATCCATTCAGCATAGAAGAGGCTATAATGGTATGTCTCAGTTTGAAATTAGAAACCTGGAATTTCCAAAAGGTTTTTTTTCTTTTGCGACTTTCTGTAGCCTCGGGGAGCATGTGAACCCACCCGAAGGCTACACAAAGGTTTTAAAGTGATTTGTTTGGGCTTTTTAAGGAAAGCAAAACCAGTGAAATACAGGTTTTAAATTAAATGGGTGGAACAGGATCGGTTTAATGCTTAAAGCAATTAAAACCAGAAATGGATCGTTAAGTTAAACAGGACTGATAATAAGAGAGAGAGATAAGAGAGAGAGGTGTTAATAAATACATAAATAGGTGTATACAGATAAATACATGTTCGCCCTCACCCCCCTCCCTGCCGTTAAATCCACATCCCCACTTAACAAACAAAGCCCCTGCCACATGGCCGGATCCCGAAGGGGGGTGCGAAGGTGGGGAGTGGTGGAATAGGAGAGCCACCATCTTTAACCTCTGATGTTCCAGCCCAAGAATGAACTGTCCAGGCAAACTTTCACAAAAGAGTCTTTCCCTCTCACCCCTCACAGGAGATGGCTCAGCGTCTTCTGTTCCACGGTCTGTGGACAGGGGTGGTGTGTGTCTCTCAGGCGATGATCCAGCTGTGTCTGGTCCCGGCAGGGCGGCTTCCATCACCGACTTACGGGGGCTGGTCCTTCCTCTTGTCCCTCAGCTGTGGATCTCTCTGTGGGGGCGGGGACGTCTTGTGTGCCCCTTCCCTCGAGGAAATGGGAAATTTAACTGCAAAAGAGTCTTACTGTGCGTGGAGGAAACTGCGTTTTTCTCTCCCTGATGGAAAACTCTCAGTCCCGGGCAAAACTCAAATGTGCGCCAGGGGAGTGTGGCAAAACTCGGCTTTTTATATGCTTAGTTGCTAAGGTGCTTGATTGACACGTCTCAGCTCCAATAAGAAGCCAAGAGGGTTGGCGCGTTTCCCCACAAAAGTCGTGAGAAAGTTTTCCTGCACTTAGGGGGAAAGGGAAGGGAGGAGACAAGGGTCTCAGCCCCACCAGCGCCAGCTTAACCCATTACATGATAAAAGCTGCCTAATGCCCTTTATGCTCATCTGTGATATTTAATTTTTAAACATACCTGCAAATTCAGTCTGAAATAAGTAACCTTCCCAAAGAATGAAACAATGTGAAGGCTTAAGTTTCCATTAATTTTCCTTAAAAAAAAAAAAAGGGGTGGTGGTGGTGGTGGAATGGGAGTATTTAGTTTATTTTGCTCCCCAAACCATGTTTTCTTGACTTACAGAAACAAAGTTTTTGGAAATCAGATTTTTAAAAAGTCAGTTTAAGATGATAGTTTCAAGACTGTCGTTCTGGTAGTAATATCAAACCAATGATTTATAAATGTGATGATTTCAGTTTCACAGTACCTATATTCATTGAAATCCTGGACTACATATCACAGATTAAATGTTAACACAGGTTTTGAAATATTATATATCCTGGAGAGACTTAATAAATTGAACATAATATTTGCATTAACACTTTCATTTTCTATATTGCATTGACTTCAACTTTTAATAACTAGTTTGAGAAGGTACTAGTCATACGCGTAGCAAAGCTTCCATGAGATGGCTGAGGAGTAATGGGTTGGGAGAGAGAACATTTTCTTTGTTTAAAAGTGCAAGGCACTAGTCATGGCTGATATGTGGTACAGTAATAAAGAAGGTGAAATAAAGTTAGTTATAGGAATAGCTTACAGCCTAGTGGTTACTGTGCTTCCTTTGGTTGCTTTGTTTAAGTACTTGTGAGATCAAGGCAAAGATACTTTACTTTGTGTTCATACTTAATGCACTACTAAGCTGTGAATTATTTCAGAAGAGAAATTTTTCCCATTGTTATTGAACAGCTGAGAATCTAATTCTTTGGTTTTGTTGTCTATGAGCACATTATATGTTGAATTTTTTAAACTTATGGAAGATCTTGGCTAAAATGTTTCTGGTTCACCTATCCTTTTTGCCTTAATTTATAGAATTTAACTAAGAAATTAAATATGAACTTCGGGTAAGGAAATCTCTGGTTTAGAGCTAGAACACTTGCTAGTGTTCCACACCATTAAAAAAGAAGAACAGTTATAACCAGTAATAACAATATCAGGTATATGATGTAAATCATTATATGTGTTTTACAAAATCAAGTTACAAGCATTAATCTTTATAATTTTTTTTCTTTGTTAAGGGACAGATTTAGACTAACCTGCCTTAAAAATCTGTTTATAATAATAGAAATTACTTCTTTTTTCCCTTTTCAATAAGGAGTAGAGTTTGAAATATGTGATAAAGTTAAGATAAAAGAACAAATTCTTGCATCATGAACTAAATTATTTTCTTGTTAAAGCTTCTACCCAGGGACTTAACATGCTGAAGTTATGCATTTTAGCTTACCACATTTTCATAGATTTTATCCCAACTTTTGTGGATACAGAAAAAAGTCCCGGATTACAGACGTTCCAATATAGCAAATTAATACTCATTAAAATGTCATAAAGGTTTGTCTGAACCAATGCTGGACAAGGTTCTGAGTTGCCACATGAAAATATGGTCCTAAAACTGTTACAAAAGCTTTTCCCAAATCTGTTTCAAACTCATTCAAGGTTGTCTTGGACAGATAACTTGTCAAATAATATTGAGCTTGCGTTTGTTTCTGAGTGCATGATTTAGCTTCATGTTTGATATATACTGCCTTTGTCTCCTTAAAGTTTGGGTTTTTTTCTATTCTGTTAGTCCAGCTAATCTTTTCTATTCAGTTTCTTTTGAGGCAGAAGTATTTACAAATTTATAAATGGGGGGTGGGGTGAATAACCACTATTTATGCATGATACTCATGCCCCCAGTTTCCAGATTTGGAGGTGATATGCATTGGTAAGAATATGACATATGTTCTGTAAATGAAATTCAATGTCTGCCGTGTACCAATCCTAATTTTCATAAACATTCATATGTTACTGAGATCTGTAAGTCCTTTGCTTATTGAAAATAAGTGAATATCCTTTTTTCTTGGCATTTCTGGGCAAGTTAATAGTGAATGCCCTTTGACCTCTCATGTTTAATAGAGACTGCGTGAGGATTGGTGGTTTCCTGACAGCAGCTGATATTTGTTCTCCTGATGTGCACACTTTTGATGTGCATTGAGCGGCTAGTCCCCCTGGTAGATGAGCTGTATCAGTTTGCAGGCTGCCCCTGCTCTACCTGGATATTTAAAAGAGCATTGTAATCAGCTCAACCTCTGTGAGAAATATATACTATTATTTTAGATCAGACTCTCCCAAACTGAAACAAAATGGTAAGAATCAATACCAGCACTAACAAAGTAATGAAGTTATCCTTCCCTAACAGTTATCAGACAGCTTGTGCAAGACAGCATATTCCATGCATTATTTAGAGTGGAGAATTCAACTGGCAATTTACAATTGCCATCAGTCTTCTGTGCCATTTGTTGGATACTGTTGTCATTTTTAAGAGCACTTGTATAATACCCTAGACCTGGTTGCAAACTCGGACTTTTGGAATCCAGTGTGCAGGTGTGGATTTTCTTCTGAAGTGATTTATTCCAAGTGCTTAATATGGTCGTCTTTTTCAAATGACTGAGTATGCTTATTGTACCTTTTCTTTTTCTTCTCTTACTCTGTTACGCTGCACATACACTTTTTTCAGATATCAGATAAAGGTCAAATTGTGTAACATTGCTCCAACAGTTGTTCAAGGTTTCAAAGACTCAAGTGCAATCATGGATTAGAAACATAATATTATAATGTCATTATTTAAATATCGGTTAGTTCTATATTATGCACAGAGGCAAAGCTGGCACTTCTGTTCATGCTCTACAGGCCAAAAGAAACTCCCTTCATTTTGTCATTGTTGTGCTTCTAAGATTTGTCTCATTTCTCTGATTTTTATACACTTCATTATAAACCTAGAAATGTCAAACACATCAGAGGTTTTTTTTAAGTTTCTACGTAATCAAAGAACTCAAACTTCATTCTGAACTTCCTGGAGCATGTGCTAGCACACACAAATTATACAGCAATCATAAATAGATGTGGAAGAGTTTTTTCTTGTATTCCAAGGGAATTTAATAAATACCTGCCTACTAGCTTTGAATCAGGACTGTTTGGTTTTGGTTCTTTTTATTGTCTCTCAACAAAATTATAGTCCAAGCTTATTGTACTTACACTCTCTTCACCTTGATTATGAATAATTTTAGTGTTGAAATAGTCTTCTTCTTTAATTCAGGTCTGTGTATTTGAGGGGAGAAGTATGCAACAGAAGATGTAAACTGATAGTTAAAAATGTTACCAAGAAACACGGAGAAAAGACCAGGCTATTTCTTTCTTTCCAAAACTTTTGTTTTTCTTTCTAACCCAGGACTTGCATATTCTCTCTATCCTCTCTTCCCACATCTCGTTTACTCATTGTGGATTAAACCTCTTTAGCTTCCTTTCAACAAAATGAGGATGTTCTATTCACTTCTGCCTCTTCAATAGCCCAGTTCTGTATTATTCTGCTTTGTTCTTACCCACTTAAGTTTCTTTTTCTCCTCTCAGTGTAGCATCCATCAACCCCTATAATCCAAAGCTTGCTCTGGATATTTGCTGTGTTAGTTTAGACTCTGTTCCGTTACCGTTTTTTCTTACTGACCAGTGGGAAACTTCACGTTTTCTCAAGAGGACTCAGCCACCACAAAATTACAGTTGGAGTTTTCTAAAAATGTTCAAAGAAATTATCTAGACTGTGGTAGGATCTTGTCTTATATCATATAAGAGAGGTTTAAATACTTTCCAAATGCACCTGAGCATTGGATCTCTGCTCTTCTAAGAGAGATTCTGAATTAATGGTTTCTGTCGTAAACATTCTCACTTAGGTAAATACTATGTGTTTTGCAGGTAGATGACAGGCTTGAGGTAACAATGGAAGTGATCCGTTTCTGTTAAATCAGTATTCAGCAAACTTTTGTCTTCAGACCTTTATTCCTCACTTTTATTTCTTACCCACAGAAAACCTTTTGTCTCTCATAGCACAAGTCCAGCTGCCAGTTTTTCATTATTGCAGAAATCCTCGACTCTCTGAAGACAGTCTCTGTTCATGACTATGACCTTCTCTAAGACTTTTTCATCTATTTCATGTCTTTACCACAGATATGGATGAAAATCTAGTCCGTTTCTATTAGCAGGATGAATGGAATTGTTCTTCGGTTGTACCCAAGCACTTCTATATTAGATCAAATTGCTTCACTGTTAGCCAGAACGTCTTTCAATTTTTTTTCCTCCCTCTATCACTGATAGTTCAAATACTGAGAAAAGTTCTACTGAAGCTGCTGATTTTTTTTCTAAAGTTATTGCTTGTTGATACCTAGGTTAATGAATAATACATTGGGTTTTTTAGGTGAAATTGTGGCATTCGATTTAAAAAATGTCAGTGTGGATTTAGACTGGAATTCATTATAGGAGCTATCTTTCAGCAGTTTGATAGCAGTTTGACTTAAAAGAAGTCTTCATGTTTTGTGCTTTTTGTATGCTAGTTTGTGTAAAAAGGGGTATCTTTTGAAGACTGTTCCAAATAAGAATGCAACGCCAACATAAGTCTACATAAGTCGACAAATATTCTTTCATTCATAATATTTTTTTTTTATAGTTGTTTACAAGAGGGAGAGCATTAACAAGACTGGGAATCTGAAGTCAGACAACTTTGTCAGCTCCAATATTATAGCAAGATTACTGTGAAAGTGAATGCTACATATAGGAAGCTCATTTTTTAATGAGTGTTTTATTCATAAAATTTCCAAGGTCAAAGTATGTCTATGATAGTAGCTTTTAAGGGAACTTTGCTCATTTGGGGTGCATGGCAAGAGATAGCAAAGGACCTCAGTCTTCTGGTATTTTAAGAGATTTTGCGCAGACAGACCAACAAAAAAAGTAATCTATCAGCGTGGTTACTGTTATTTGCCTTTTCACTCAATTAAAAGAGGGAGAAGTGTAGCATGAAACTGCTTCCAGCTTTGAGGTATGGAATTAGTGGAGAGTTTACACCTACTCTGTTCCTATGTAGTCAATTCTTCACAGCAGCTAATATGAGTACATAGGAACAGGTCAGCAGTTGCTGTGACTGGATCACGATCCTTTTTGAGCCTGGAAGTTCTTATGTTTTAAGAGTAGTACGTCTAAACTCAAGACTTCAGAAGTGATAATAACTAAAATAATAGATGTTCTTATTTATATAAAGTGCTTTTTTCACTGTGTTAATTTAACTCTCTCTCTGTTTTATTCCTCTATAGAGATTCCCTCAGGTTTCATGTATAATTTATATATTTATGATAACACGGTCCAGAAGCTTGTGTCACTTCCTACAGGCTTGCACTTCTAGAGTATTGGCAGCACTTTCTTCTCCATGGCAAGTATTCAAAAAAGATATATCCTGAAGTTTTCCGAAGTTTAATACTGATAGAATAATAGGGTTTTCTTATTTTGGTGAAATTTGTCTGATTGCTCTGGGGAGAAAGACATCTCGCTTTGAGCCATATTGTTTTATCATTTTTAAAAATATTATAATGAAAATGATGGTTTCAGTTATGAGGAATTTGAATAAATCAAGTGGTTACAAGGACTCTCACCTATATTATTTTTACTAGTTGACTGATGCACTCCCATTTTCTGTTCCTAATAATTGAAAAAGCTTCTGCCAACCTTAATAAAAATGTTAAACTGAGTCATAGATAATTTGGATCACATGATTTACTATTGCAAAGCTTTCCTTGTTTTATAAACTTTACACGTCTTAGGCATTTACTTCCTGCTTTAGCCACTCATTTACTTGATTCTCCCTGAAGGCTTCTGCATCTGCCTAAGTCAGGGAATTAAGCTGTTGCATGAAAAGAAACATAAAAGTAATCTAGTTTGCTAGCAATTAACCTGGACAAATCTGTTACTCTTCTCCAAGATCCAAGAGTTTTCGTGTTCTGGGATTGTGCTTTCTACAGGGAACAATATCATTTAACGTGTTCCCCCAGAGCCAGCAACAGTGACTTCCTTCTTCATGCTGCTCCCTACCTGTAAATCCATAATGTATTGGATAATGAACAGGAAGCTTAGTTTTAGCAACGTGTACACCTCTATAGCAAATGTTAAAAAGCTACGTAATATGTGATTAGTCATAATATTAGGCTTTCTTCTCTTTATTTAATGGATTGGTTTCCTTATTTCCAAGAAGGTGAACATTCTGAATTCCAGGTGCATCTTGAACGGCCAATTCTCCTTTCACTGTAGTAGAGTGAGAGTATTTCATTAAGCACCTCATTGAAAACAGATTCAGTCATGAAAAACATATGTGGTCTATGCTATAGAATTTCTGGGCTGAAGTACAGGGAAAAAAGGGGTATTTTTATACCTAATGCCTATTCCTTCATTTCAAGCAATCCCGAATTCAGAGAATTGGAGCGTGTTTTCTACCCCAGATATGTCTTTTTTTTGAAAATTAGGTCAAATCTTCAAACAAGGAGAAAAGTTATGCTTAAAATTAAAAAAAACCACCAAAAAAACCCTCACAAAATCTACTTGAAAACAGAATGTGTTCTGATGATTTTGACAGCAAAAAAAGGATGCTTTTTGAGATTTACATAGTTTTACAAATTTTTGACAATGTGATAGTTTTGAAAGACGTCTCTTGCTACTTAGTCTTCTTTTAAGTGTTTCCTTGCTTCTACCACAAAATATAAATTTGCAAACAAAATATAAATCCAGCTAGAGAAGGAAGCAGTGACATGACTATGAATTCTTTCACAAATAAGTAACTAGATAGGTAGACAAAGACTCAGATTAACAGAAATTGTATTTTTTCCTGAAAACAACCAACCAACCAACCCAATAACTCAGTTGAGGACATACGTATCTTTTTCATTTTTAAGAAAAACTGAGAAGCAGAGTTACATATGTGAAATCATATTTGTTGTAGCATGGGGTAATAAAATATGCATCCATTTATATTTTATATGAAAAAAATATGCAGGTTTAACCTGTAGACAGTTTAAGACTTCTGATGACCTTTTGTTTTCTTTCTTCTACTTGTAAGTTATTGAATAATGCAAATGATGTGACAAAGAACCCCACCGCTATCACAGAACATAACATCAGTGCTGGTTTTTTTAAATGCATTTTGTGGGACTTTGCAGAATGGTATAAAGATCCACATGAATTCAGCTCCTGGATACGTGACTGGTATTTGGGCAAGAGATTTGACTTTCAAGATGAAGGAAATAGAATCATCAACATTAACATTATTTTTGTACTGTCCTTGTAGGATTTGCCTTTCATGGCATGTGTGAAAACACCCCTTAGGCTAATCACATAGAAGTGCTGGGAAAAAAAGGCGTACGTGGAATAAAATTATAGTATCATGATCTTTTCATAATAGGCATTTTGGAGAAGGACAGAGAGGGAAAGAAAGGGCAATTACCTCACAGAGGAAAAAAGATCACTGTTACGAAAAAGGCTGTCATGTTTCTTGTTTTTGTTTGCCTTTTTTTATCTTAATGCACTACAGTTCAGTAATAATGTTATTGAATGATACGAAGGACACATCATCCACCTTCTACTTTCTATTTAACTGAACATATGTTCAAAGGCAAATAGTAAGATCTGGGTTTGAATCATCTAAAACATTTATTCACAGAAGTGCTATCCCTTCACAGTTATTCCAGGTCAAGTAAATTTGCCCTACAATTTTGTTAATGGCCGGCTTTAAACCAAACAGAAAATCAAACACAAACACTTACACACACACACATCCCCCCAATAACCCACATCCCCCCAAAATCATGTTGATAATCAACCGCTCACAGAAAAATCCCACTTTCGGTGTCACACGATATGCAGTATAACCTGTATCAGAAGACTTAGGTAAGTTTAGAAGAAATTTTTTAGCTAAAGATAGTGGTTTTTTCCAGTTTGGAGAAAAGGAGGAGGAGGGGTGACCTTATTGCTCTCTGCAGCTTTCTGAGGAGGGGAAGTGAGTGTACAGAGAGGTGCTGATCCCTTCTCCCTTGTATCCAGTGATAGGATGTATGGGAATGATTCAAAGCTGCGCCAGGGAGGTTTAGTCATTGGGACACGTTTCTTTACTGAGAGGATGGCTGAGCACTAGAACAGGCTCCCTAGGGAGGTGGTGGATGCCCCAAGCCTGTCAGTGTTCAAAGAGGCATTTGGACATTGACCTTAATATCATGCTTCACCTTTTGGTCAGCCCTGAAGCAGGCAGTCAGTTGGACGAGATGATTGTTGTAGGTCCCTTCCACCTCAACTATTCTGTCCTGTTCTAGGTTTTTAATCTACAAGGGGGGCTCCCTACGTTATGTTTCTATATGCTGACCATGGACAGGTTGCTAAACAATTTTTTTCACACCAGTTGCTATCTGTACCAGTTGTCTTCAATTAAAAAGTTCTGCTTTCTGTGTGGAAAACTTCATAAAGCCTGTGACAAATGAAGACTGAAGCAAATCAGTTTCCCAAAAGAACTGCTATGTGTGATTCCTTTAACCTATCACAATGAGTTGCTGAGAAACCAAAAACTTGCAGCTACAACTTTGACCTATAATCCAATGGCTTTGCTAAATCTTTTTTTTTTCCTGATGTGACAATTATACCAATGCCTCTGTTGCACTGAAAAGCCGAGTATTTTGAAGGGTAAGAAAACTGCATCTAAAGATTCCCTTATTCAATATTTGTTGTACAAATTTGTATGAACAAATAGTAAGTCTTAGTTATAATAAAAAACCTGTTATAATAAAACCCCATATATATATATATATGTTATACATATAACTTATATAAGCTATAAAAATCCTCTACCCATTCTGGCATTAAGAAAATAAGGAAATGAAATAAATACTAAATAAGCAGTAATACCTGGAAACTAAAACTAAACTGGGATGCAGGAGAGGTCTCAAGAAATGGGCAGATATAATTCTCCAAATTTCTATATAACAGCAGTCTATGATTGTACTTCCAGATATTTCAAAACAGTGCATGCAAAGTAACTTAATATTCTGACTAACACACCGACTCTTGGCTCATTAATGAAAACATGGCATATGAGAACTGAAGACATGTATAAAACCGAAGATCCAGCAGTATAGTTTGTACTTACAGTAAGAATCACAGATGTCTCTGGCATATCTGAAAGGTTCAGAAGCAATTTTTCCAGAGACAATGTTTTTAATGACCTACAAAACTGAACTTACAATACCGTATGTCCCTGAAATTCATGATGAACAAAAATGTAAATAAGAAACCTGAAGAAGTAAAGCCTATGTAAGAAATAAAATACCTAAATTTGAGTTCCTTTTATTAATCAGGTGAGAGAGATTTTTCTCCAGATCTGAAGGGTGGGGAGAATTGTGCAAACACACTATTTTTCTACTGAAAACCAGAAGTCTGGCCAAGTAACTTAGATTAAATATCTAATTTTGATGGTTAAAGTTAGGGGTCATGAAGCTAATCTAGGGTGGGATACTGTGCAAATTTTCTTTGTGAAAATGTCTTGATTTTCTTCTAGTGAGGAATAAGATTTCTTTTAAACTGTGAAAATAATTGAAGAATAAGTAAAATATTTTTAGACCAGTTTGTATTAAATTTTAACATTACCGCTCTACACAAGTTTTGTATGTGTATATATAGACAGTATACATTATTTTTATGTAAAATTATGTATATTTTAAGTAACTTCTGCTATGGCAAAATCAAATTGCAAGTCACATTAATTTTCTCTTTATTCTCTTCTTTTAGTCTAACTTCATTGTTCTCCATTTAGACTAATTCGTTAGTTTAATTGCTTTTTGAGCTGGAGAGTCAAATACACTCATTATTTCTTCATGACAACTTAGTTAGTTGTCCTACTGTAAGTGGCTGTTCTGGAAACCATAGTGTTTGAACAACTGTTGATAGTACTGCAAAAAATAAATCATGTGAAACGAAACTTACTGTGTTCTTATTGATTTTGTTACAGATGCCTCTTATTCACATGATAGTCAAACTCCACTTTGTTATGAAGAGGTTCTGTTCCAAGTAGTTCACGCATCAGTATTTTATAAGTGCAAATGTAATATGGTAGTACCTGAGACCTCAACAGCTACCCACCTAGCAGTAAAACTGCTGCTGGGTTTGCAAACTCCGGTTCGTGTCTTTATTGGAAAGAGTCCGGCTTTGTTTCACTTCAACACTCAGAAGCTGAACCTTGCTTCAATCATACAATAACAAATCACGCTCACTCTCTGGGCATACTGTTGAAAGGTTTCACTGAAAAATAACCCAACTATTCAGGAATGTATAACTATATTAGATAGTAAGTAATCCTTTATATCATAAAATAAATGCAATTGTTTAGAAGAGGCACGTGTGGTCCAAATATACATACACTTTCACATGAAAGTGCATATGAGAATGTGATCATCTGCCTCTAGCTGCATTTTTGTTGTTGGTGGTGTTCGGACTTTTGCATATATAAACACAGTGTTAATACATTTTTTTTGTTTTGTTCTGGTTTTTTGGGGTTTTTTTAAATGCTGTTTAAGGGACTTCAGGCACTCATCTTCTCAGTGGAAGGGAACTAGATGTCTCTAAATCTCAGCAGGTTTGAAAATCTTAATCATGATCTATAAATTGTGTAATAGCTGATGCCTGAATCAGCAAAAATATTTCAGAAGCTAAAATGCAGAGAGTCAATATATTTCAGTGGAAGTAAATAATACTACTGTATGAAAAGACTCGCCGAACTGAAAAATTCCCATGTATTTTACTTCTATGAAATTACACAACTCTAGCAAGTTTAAGCTGTAAGGGTTAAACAGACTTACTTTGAAAATGCAATCCAACACTGCAGCATTGCTTAGAGGACCTTTGACACACCTGAGGTTTTACATTTTCATCCTGTGATTCCTTATGAACTTCAGCAAGAGAATTTTGTAAGTGTTGACTGTCAACACAGATTTTTTGGCAGTATGAATAGTATAAGTCTTCATAGGTTAAATTGTATCTAGATTCCTTCTGGGTTAACTTCCTACTATTGAATGGCTGTATCTCTTTGCAAATAAAGTAAAAATTTGCTTTGAAAAAAACCGCTCCCATTTATGGATATGTAATAGACAGTGAACTTTTGTTTGTTTAATTTCAATTCTCTTCCTTTCTTTTTACCTTAGCTTTGTCTCATGCCATCTGACTCCTGTAGTAAATTGAACAAGTGAAAATGTTGAAATAGAAAGGAATGGAAGGACTATGCATACGGAACTAAAGTTCAGGTTCTAAGTTTTATTTCAACTATTTCCAAAGCCATAACCAACAAAAGAAATAAAGTTTTATATATGCTTTCAATAAAGTGTCTTTATGGCATAGGTGAAATACAATATACTGCCAAAATTCATTTAGATATTGTAACTCAAGATAGGGGGAACAAACATTTCACTAACAAAACAATATAAAACAACCAATATTTTGTGTAGTGATACATCGAAACAGTAAATAATATTAATGTGTTAATGAAGGAAGATATGGCTGTTCGTTTTGTTTACAGTTATAAGGTAAGATAAATCTAGTTGCTTTATATGATTCAGTTTAACAATTTTTCACCTTCTTGATCATAGAAGCAGAGTACACTGAATTGTGCTGTGTATAGGTGATTCAGTAAAGAATTTTAAACATAATTTTTTTTTTACTGTGATGCCTGAATATAGGGATATGAGCCACAAGAATAACTTTTCTCATTAAATTTTACTTTACTACTAGAAGGCTGTCTCCAAGATCCACCCCTTACTAACAGCTGAAGATATCATTCACTCATAAGAGATTTAAATGTCATTGCTTAGAAACCTATTGATCATAATTTCTAGTTTGTATAGTTTTCCATTTTCCATATCTGCAGGTAGACATACCTTAGCCACTTAAGCATGTAATAATTTCTAATGAATATTTAGACCTGTAAACAAACACAAAACCCAAACAACACCAAAATCCTCAAACTGAAAACTGCTCTTTAAGCTCCTTTCAGTATAACACTATAATTTTTAAATTAATTTAATCCGTGGTCACAGTTCAGTAAGATATAATGCAGTTCCCAAATAACAAATCTTCCATGGAAAAGAGAATAAGTACTTTAGTGGAAGAGGCAATATAGTCTAAACCACAAAATTCTCAACTAGTACTCATGGCAATTTGGTTGTTTCTTCTCCAAGACTACAGGTGATGTTCAGCAAATACTTCCCACACTGTCTCACATTTTTTTTTATATCTGGAAGGGGAATTATATTTTCCTCAGTGTTTTGAAATCAATGAGAGAAAAATGGTGCAGCTTATTTAGATGTTTCAGAATAATTTTTAAAAATCCTAAAATTAAACTGTTTTAAAAATCTGAGGTTGAAAAATGTAAACATAGATCTTCTGCCATTTGATGTTTCCTCACCAGCATCTCATTCGATTTGTAATTTGCTTCTCTGCAAGGAGATATTCCACAGTGATACAGTCTAGCAAAGGTGCAGAGAAGAAACAAAACTTTTGTATTAATATTTAATACTTTAGTTACCAATTATAATTATTAAAAATAGTTGTTTATTATTTGTTAATCCCTTATGTGTGCAATTAATTAATAAAATAATTATTATTTTAAGAATTATAATCTACAGTTTAGAAATACAGGAGCTCTTAATGTCGTTGTTGGATAGAATGATTTTCTCCCATGTTCTTTTCTCAGTTACTGTATACACTTGTGTAACAGTTGGTAAAAAAATAGATATCATTGTTTCATAAATACAAAGCACCTCTAAAATTAGTTGTTCTGCTTCCTGTTTACATATGTCAAAGGTGTTGATCAATCAAAGGTCAGTGAAAAGGCAGCCTTTATTTATTAGATTATTAATCGTACTATTTAATTCTACTGGTTTTAAATACAGGGACTTTCTGCAGGAAGTCTGACTTATGCCAAAGTGGTAAACTTAGTTCATTGACTAAAATTTTGCTTAGAAGAAACGATTTTCCTGTTTTCTTAGGAAGTCATGCACGTGATCTGTACCAGTTCTTCTGCCTCCTCAAATGCATCTTAAGAGAGGATAACTTCTAGTTCTTGGTCTACCTACTTAAACCTGGCTTACAGAAATGGAGTAAATCAGAGTATTGTGACCTGAAACGGTGTGGTGGACCTGTGTTAAAGTCAGAATAGGTTTGAACCCTTGAATGAGAGTTAGTAATGTTTTACCAGTGATTCAGAAAAGATATTTATACCAAATTTAAGTTGCTAAACTACTAGTTTCAGAGCAGACTGTGTAAGAAGGGGTTTATTACCTTTTGAAATACGAAGTGGCAATATATGTTGTGGCATAACACTTTCAATGAGATCAAATTACTTAATTATGTAGACACAATTCATACTTAATTGTGTATATGTCCTTGTGAGAAATTGATCTCAGTTTGTGTCTCATATATTTGATTTACACAAATGTCTGCCAACTTATGCAAGACTCTAAGTTAGGTACATACTATTCGTTTCCTGTAGTACTTTAATTTTTGCTAGTCAAGCTCTGTCAGTATAAGATTTGAGATGTTACAACATGATTAAAGTTTGCAAAAATTGATACTAAATATAAGCCCATGTTTGGGATTCAGAAGATAGTGATAGTCAAAGGATCTTTTTATAGCCACAAAATTTATGGACAATTTTTTTCACCAACTTCTCCAGTTTTCTATCCTTGTACTTGAAATTATGTTAATTTTTACCTTCGTACTGCTTTCAAGAATGTTGGAAATGGTTTGTTTTGACAAAATTTATAAATACAAATTACCAGAGAGTAATTAGCTGGTGTCTTTGGAATATTCTTGCTAAAGAAGAATGAAGTCATCCAGATGTCCTCCTCATCTTTGTCTATTGACCTGTTTCTGCTTCCCCCACACCCCAGCATATTTCTTTCTTGGAGATCCAGCACATTACAACAAAAGGGTTGAAGAGCTTTTAGCTATAGAAGAGATCTGTGTACTCCTAGTGCTGTGAACAAGCTGTGCTTCAAGCATGCAGCACAAGCCGTACTACCTCTACTTGCTATTGTCTGCCTCTGCCCATCTGCTGCTAATAACTTCATCACTCTCAGTCAGATTAGAAAGGCCTACTATTTAGAATAAACAATGTCCAACAGCACTTTTATGTATATAATATTCTTCAATTTTGATAGCTTCTTACGTTTTAAAATTTCAGATTGTCAATAACATTAGTCTAAGTCTGGCAATACCCTTAATAGTTCATTATATTTTTTTCCTATGCATAAGTAAGTCGCAAAGTGACTGTTCCTAGAAACCTAGACAGCTACCAGGGACAAAGTGAAGGATTCTTACTCAGAAAATCCTGATATGAGCACAAAACAAACTTGCATCTTTTATAGTCTGATTACAGATTACATGTGCATTAGTTTGTGGGCAATCTCTCAACAACAGGAGAAGTCTGTCTCAATAATTGCCCTCCAGTCAAGCCCAAGCTCATAAACTGAAGTTTCAAAGTTTAAGAGGTCTTTTTTTTATTTAAGATTATTAGCTACATTGTTGTTTAAAAACAAACAAACAATACCCTCCAAAACACAAAATCCAAGCCAATTTTACTAGTGTACAGAAATGTCACTTTTTTAGTGTACTATGTGAGCATATACTGCTGGTTCTGACAGAAAATCCATTTGATGTGCAGGTAAAAAAACCAAAGAAAATTACTTAATGGTATTGAAAATATCTCACTTTGAGAGTTGTACAGTTGAAGAATATTTCCTTTCCTGGATTACTTTTCATTAAGTCTTTTACAAAGACTTTTGCAAACTTTAAAAACTTTCATACCATCTTCAGACTTTATCACTTACCTGGTTTGAGTCACATAGTAGTATTCTGAAAGGAAGAACAAACCTGCAAGGAGAAATATGCTTAAGGAGGTTTGGAATTTACAGGAAAAAAGATATTTTAATGCAAGTGGCAGGTCCCAGGTATAGATATCTTAGGAGAGAGCAATGTGAAACTGGAAATGGAATTTTTGAATTAGAGTTCTACCCAAAGGAAAGTGTATTTTCCATGTGATGGAAATTCATAAATTTAACAAAGATTAAATGAGGAATCAAGTTGTGACAATTCATTTAAATCATTCTTGGAAACTTTCTTTAGGATATTACTGTCCAAGAAGAATAAAAGTTCTTAAGTTATATAGATAGTAGATATGTGACAATCTAAAATTCCTATTCATTTCTGCCAAGCGTAATCATCTTATGATTTGATTTGAACATTTTAGAATATGTCCTGGAATGAGATAGCCAAGGCAGACTACACACTACGACTTGGAGAGATGGCCAGTTTGGCATTGTGATGGACTGCTCAGAGATTTGAAAGTACTGGAAATGGACATGTTGCATGTTGGGAAGTAAAACTTTACAAATATTTCCAGAGACACTTTAGTCTTTCATGGAGAGTCTAACAGCAAAACACCCCCCCAAAACTCCAAGCTGACTAGAGAGAAAGAGGGGGGTATGTATAGAAAGCTGCCCATGGGGTTGTATATAAATCCAAGCCTTATAAAAACCTGGTATCTATATCCATAGATTAATTTTAATAAATAAATAAATAAGGTTTCTAACCAAATTAGTTTTTAAAGCTGGCTTTGAAGAAGAAAGATAGACTATTAAGAAATAAAGGTGAACTTCTCACTAGAACTTAGTGAAACATTAATAAAGGAATAGTTGCAAAACCTGTTTGTATCTTACATGAATCAACAGTTCCAAGTACTCGTGTGAAGGCGTCTGTGTGCATTTATGAATATAAGCAGTATTATCTAAGAAAGTTTTAAAATTTATGCTCACAGGGTGCTCTGATAATGCATGACTAAGAGGAAACTTCACAGTGATCATCTAGAAAATCTTATTTTGCTTCAGAGATAACCAGTAAGCACTGCTAAGTAGGTAATATGAGATTAAAACAGGTAAACAAAACACATTTTAAAAAAATTAAATGTCAGATAAATTTGGCAACTGCTATATTAATTTTTAAAGAATATAATTCACAGGTCAATACCATAAAATTTCCAGTGCATAGTAACTTTGTGCTTTGCAAATCTGCATTTGCAAACATAACCCCTTTTGGTTGCACACTTCAAAAAATGTAAACCAAATTCCGATATTAAATATTGTTTAGTCTTCTTTTTGGATGCAACTGTTATTGACGTTACTTATCTCAGCCTTTAGGTCTGAACAGGTATGTGTATAGACACACAGAGGAAGAAATGGGAAATGCGCTATGTGTGCAAACAAATTAACACTGAAAAAAAGTGGGAAATATGTGGTGACCGAGGATAAATGTTATACCTTAATAACCTTTTAACGAAGTTTTTACTCAAAAAAATGTCAAAAGGTATCGTTTAAGCAGCTCTACTGACAAAGTTTCAAGTTTGCAGAATGTTTTTGAGAATTATGAAATATATTATAGAGAGCTCTGTGTCTATATATAGTCATCTAAAACAGTCACTGAATACTTCAATGAAGAGTAGACAGAGAACAGTAAAACGGAATGCATGAGAGGATACCAAAACTAAAAGGAGTGCAACAGCACGTAGGACAAAGAGGACAAAAGTGCCTTCTCCATTTCCTCCACATGTATGAACAAAACCTGTCGTTATTAAGTACAGTGAGTACCTGAAGGAAACTTTTTGCTTATGTTTTGCTGACTTCCGTTGAAAGGTTGACCTTCTGTTATATTTGAAGCTCTAGAAGAAAACATTTTGAAACTCTAATTTAAAGACGGAAACTTCGGCTTTAGCTTACTATCACCCTTCTCCGACTGCTGTCTGTGCAAGTCGCATCCTGGAGCAAAGTAGATCATGGCTGAGCTGCAACCACTCCATCATTATTTAATTCCCAACTGTTAAAATCCTCTGCAACCCTTAGGCAATTTTTTAAGGAATTAATCCCTTGTCAGGCTCAGGGCTTAACAGCTTGGGGTTTTGTAACAATATTCTCTATCCCCATGCTTCATAGCAGACAGATTGTTTACTAAACAGATTAAAAACCAAGGCAGAGAAAATTAAGCCAAACCTCTAGTCTTTGTAGTTACACTTACTTTTCTAAAAATGAATGCTAAATGCTTACATGGTTTCAAAAAGAAACGGGACAAATCTGGGGGAGAAAAATAAAATGAAAGCTGCCATGTACAAAGGGACTGCCTCAGCATCAGGAATCCTTTGTCGTGTTGGAAGTTGTAAGAGTACCCTGAAAAAGTTATCACTCAGTTTTTGGCCTTTTATTCTGGAGGAATCCACTTGTGACCACTGCACGAGAGAGAATTCAGGGCAGGATGGTCTTACTTCTTTGACCATTCCTATGATTTGTCTTATAATTATACACGTTCTCACACAAATTTTAATGTGATTGAATCTATAAATATAACTTTTGCTGTGTTTTATAACATTTGTAGGAAAGTGAAATCTCTCCAATTTCATTCCATGTTCAGGTAGTAACTATATGTCAATACACTAGATTTTAGTTGCTTTAATGTTGTAAGAATTTTACAGGTTCTGACTTCCACTACTAACACTGTCCTGAAAAAAATTACATTGATGCTAAATTGAAAGATCTAATTCCTTAAGTAATCCCAAAGTATGAAAGCATTAGTAGACTTAGATTTTCAGGCAGTTTGAACCACACTAAACAAACAAACAAACAAACAAAAAAAAACCCAACAAAACTGTAAATTAGGGTCAGAAGAACGATTTCTGCTGTATTAATATCTTTAAAAGTGTTTGAATTGTCTGTGCTGACAATACTAGATAATATTTATCTGAGTAAAACTGAGAATATACTAATTTGTCATGCTGTTGAAAATCCCAGCAAGTTTTATAAAGAATTTCCGAGGTAGGAAATGAGTTACCGCCCATCTGAAAATCAATTCTATCTGGTGGTTGAGGACATTCTGAAAAATCACTATGATAAACTTTCAAATCCATTGTCAGATATTTATATTTTCAAAGATGACTTCACAAAGGATTGTGCTAGTAGGAACATGTTTAGTAAAGAATAGCTTTGAGATTTGGAGACTCTAAAGTTTTTATGACTCCAAGCAAGACTTTATGGGTTCCAAAAGCCAGTTCAGCAATCTGGAAAAGGAAATAAAATCTCTAAAAAGACACTTTGTACACGGTACTGTGCAAGGTGGCATTTATATATTGAGTCAAACAAATAATCCGTTAAGTTTTTTTATATAATCTGTTCTGGAGTGAACACCTGCAAATGACCCTCTGTGTAGTTCTTGTTTTGCCCTTACAGTGAAGAGAAACAGTTTTATGTTGCAAAGTGAATTGTACGACTATATCAAAATCAATAATGTGCTACAAGTATATCTGGGCACTTTTCCTTAAAAGCCTTTGATCTAGGATTCCCATCTGTACTTCGTCGTACCCTGCACTCAGCCATTAGACCATCAAATCACACCTAAGGAGTCTTGAGTATTGTTGAACCCCTGAAAAATTTTGAGTAGCTCAGAAAAAGGTTGCTCAGCACAGGTGTTTGTGGAATTATGATATATTAGGAAAACCTTTTTCAATGGCCTTCAAGCTGCCTAGGGAGTAAGTTCCAGAGCAACAGAATGTTTAACAGAGGAGAATACATGCAAGCAAGAAGGCAGCCATCACTTTTTACAGGGACTGTGGACATCTCACTTTCACATGTTAAGGTGCAACTCACATGAAAGTGGTTCTTGCATGCAAAGTAATAGACACCATGGCATGTTCCTCCACCTCCTTCATTAGCAGGCAAGTCAGAAAAGAGAACTTAAGACAGACTCGGTATTTGAGCAATTGCTGCAAAATGAGGCAGCGGAAAACGCTGCAGTTTCTCCAGCAGCAAAGAGTATCTCTGTGTGATCAGGATCCCTTACATCCCTGCAAATGATAGGGAAACAGGAGTCTGAAAAACATCTGAGCTAAATTATCCTGGGAACAGCAGAATGCTAGCCATTTATTTATATTAAAACGCAGTTGAATTGTGATTTTAAAGATTTCTGCATAGGTAGCCAGAGGCTGGCCCAAAAGGAACATTAACAGTCCTCCCCTCCATAAATACAAATGATGAAGTGTAGAAAGAACATACCAATATAATTCCCATCCAATGTAATTCCTCCTTAGAAGTCACTGTAACTAGACAGAGCTAGATAGATAACTAGATGAAATTGTCTCCACATTATTTAGAAGACATTTTAAATCATTTAATCATAAGCAAATGTCATAGTATTTTTGCAATCAAAACTAGAGCCTGCAGCCTGTGTACGTTAAGCATCTTTAAGGACATTACAGAAAATCTCAAATCATGACACGCTTCCAAAGTAAGGGTGGTAAGTATTTTTAGCCCCATTTCACGGATGAGAAACAGAGTGTCATAACAAGAAACAAACGGCCCAAGATCTTAAAACTCTTTGACCGAAATGTTCATCTAGCCAATCTTTCTGCTTCCGCATGTAAGAAAGGGCGGCGTGGCACCTCTCCAGGTTTTTCTTCTGCCTTTCCTCACCCTGCATCTGTGCTAGAGGCTGTAATTTAGCTTTGTAAGAGTAGCCTGTCAGGGCCTCTATTCCGTGATGCAGGCTGGTCTGATTCAAAGCCATTTCAGATCCAAAGCATTGTATTACAATGAACTCCACAAGATATTCATTGTGCTGAAAAAGTATGTGCTTTTGTTTCAATGCTTCTGTCTGCTAACTTCATGTTTTTCTAATTCTGTCATGAAAAACCATAAATAATCATTCTTTGTTCTCTGTTCATGATTTTAAATACCTAAGAGTTCCCTTTGCCAAAGTGTCAGAGTCTGTTTAGTATTGAAAGCCATCCACACCTTTGTTTTTCTTTACCTCCACCTTTTGGCAGTCTTGGTTTTAGTTGAGGAGACTGGAGTGAGTTGGTAATTCAGGATGTGACTATTCCGTGACTGTGCACGATGTCATGATGACGGCAGTCTTTTTTATTCTCTGTTCTTTTTCGTAGCTGTTTTTTTCTTATCATTCTACTTAGCCTTTGACTGTCACTGAGTATTGGGCTAGTAATGCTTTCCTAGGATTGTGGACGATAACACCTTGTTTAGTGACCATCCTCGTGTATTTCTAATGATGAGCTTTTTCCCCCTATGTACATTACCCTACATTTATCAACAGAAATGTTCACTTGCAATTTTTCCATAGTTGATCGGTACCCTGAAATCCACTGCAACTCTTAGCAGTCAGTTTTCATCATTATTATTTTGAAGAATTCTGTATCACCAGAACTCTTAGTCACCTCATTATTCACTTTCTTTTCTAGATCATTTATGTTGAGCAGTAGATATCCCAGCAAAGCTCCCTGAGGGACTCCACTGTTAAACCTCTACTTTTGTTGAAGCTGATCACTTAATCCTCCTATTTAAACTATTTATTAATTCACAAGAAGACCTCCCCTCTTGTCCCATGACAACTGAATTTTCCATGAGTCAAGATTTTATCCTAGGCCATTTTGGTTTTCAATTTTTTACAGCTAGTCTAGCAAAGCGATTTAGTACCTAATAACAGAACTCTCTATGTATTATAATACTCACGCAAAAATAAAATGCAAACACACTCCTCCCCCTCAAAACCACAGCTTCCAACACTTAGAAGCACATTCATGTGGCAAACCTTGTGGGATTTAGCATTTTAAATTATGTGGCAAGAGGTTCAAAATGGAGTTAACTAAGTTACTTACGCCATGAAGAGTCTCCTTGGCCCTACTCCTTTCCTCTAACTGGTTTACAAATGGGACATTTTCCTGCAAATCAGTGATGTAATAAAGTAAAAAAGGAAGATATCAAGCTGCATTATTAATGATAGTTTATTTCTGTTGAACTGAGTTAATTTTTGGAAACCTAATTTACTGTTCTTAAAAGCTGGGTTGTAATAAGATAACTGATACAATGCTGTAATATCCTTTAGTCCCACTTGAGAGAGAAAACTTAATATTAAATTATTTTTGACTGACAGCATTGCCATTTATCTTCCTAGCAGGAGTCAGGTGAGAACAATAAAGTGAGAGAAGCTCGCTGTGCTCCATCCATATCAGCCTGCTATCCTACTTAAAACAAATGATGTGAATAACCACAGTAAGATTGCTTGTGTTCTCTCAGATTTTTGGATTTGAATACCCATGGAGCTCCAATACACTGACAGGATCTGAAAAGTTCTCTGGGTCTGACTCTTGGTGGACTAGAGAGAAAAAAACCAAAAGCTTAGACATCCCAGGTGTCATCAACTCAATCACCAAAATTAGATGGCTGTTATGTAAATTATGCAAATATGTGACTCAACCTCTTCGTTCGTATTTGAGAAATGAAATATTTAATGATGTTGACATTTTTAATTATCATCAGGTCTCTGAGTTAACTCCTAAGTGGAATAAATGTTATTACAGGATCTCTGCAGACTGGTGGAAATTTCTGCATCATGTCAGACTTTACTGCAGCCGTACGCACTAGCTGTATTTGAAAAGTTGAGAAGATGGATAATAAGGAAAGAGCTTTGAAAAGGCACCAAACAGATTAATTAATAGGTGCTGTGAAATTGGTCTGTTCTTTGACAGTGGCCAGAACCTGACCATATTATGATGAATGTTTTTCTCGTATCTTTTCCCATACCCCAAAATTACTTATGATGTAAGTTTCAAACAAATATCACCAAACTACACTATTGTGATGGAAATGTTATGAGAACAGAAATATCATGACTGTGAACTTTTTAATTTAGATTTGTCTATCTCACAACACTAAACCATATCTTTCCTTAGATTTACTTAGTAGACAGAAAATGAGTCAAAAGATAGGCCCTTCCTAAAATTTAATTTCAGCTGTGTCATTGAAATGTCTCACAGAAGTTTCCTGATAGTAAACCTCAGCTTTTCCAGTAGCAGAAGAGGGATAATGGTGCTTAACTAATTCACAAAGACAGTAATATTATTGCTGTTGTTTGTCCTATTTTGTAAGTAGATGTAATCACCTGTGTTACACAGAACTTTCTGAGAGGAATCTGCCTATCTAAATAGAGATCTGAGAATCCTGAGGATTAATTAATTTATGTTTGCATAGTTATTTGAAGCTGTGGAGCACTCTATAGCTGCTAAATATTATCTACTCTTAACCATTAACTGTGACTTTCATAGGTACTGTATATCACAGTGCATACTATCATTGCAGCCCAGGCCCTTCTGTAAAACTCGTAGAGATATTAATTTCCCAGTAATATTCTTTCTGTCCTCTTCTCTAATCTTCATACTCTTTGCATAGCTTACCGCAAAGCAAAGCTGCCAGGTACCTGCTCATATAAAACCATTTCAGCCATTTCAGTCTAAGGATACTTTTGCTGCGTAGAAACTCTCCTTACTTCAAAGTAACAAAAGAACACTGAATGATGTAAGAAAGCTGCCTGTCTATTAAAAAAATCCTCACTCTCTCACCGTGAAACAAAGCTCCTCCAATCCCTTTCCTTCAGTGCAAGGACATGTGGCTCCCTGTGATGATCAGTGACTTCAGGTCCTTGCTGTCTCAGTGGCAGAGACACAGTCCGCTGGCCTTTGGGGCTATGGCAGGTCGTCAATGGAGCAAGTTCGAGGGTTTGGAGCTACCGCTGATGACACTTTCCCTTTGGATTTTTCCTACATATGCAGTGAGGATCTGTTAGTACAAGTGCTCTGTGTTGACCTGAATTTCATGTAGAAAATGCAGACCTCCCCAGAGAACTACCAAAACTTGATTCACACAGCTGGCCTCCCTAAGCACCAAGATTCCTGCATACTTGACTGGTAGTGGAGGGGCACAGCATCTGTCAATGAGCTTTGGTGGAGAACACCGAGTTGTAATTCATCTGACACAGTGCCATGCTCTTGCAGAATTTTTTTATGTACACTTTGGTTAGTTACTGACTTTTTCTGTTCTTCATTTCCTCATCAACAATAAAAACGAAATAATGTCCTTTGATATGTATCATGTATATATATACATATGTATATAATTTTTCAGCTTATTTTATTCAAAGCACACATTTTTACTGGAAAATGGTCAACTAAATAAGGCGATTGGAATCTCTAGATTATACTACATTAGTAGTGATAATCGATATTACAAATTCTCCATTAAATTAAAAAAAAGAAAGGGAACTATTTTGTAATTTCCAGTTGTACTGAGCATGCAGAATTGACAAGAAAGGACATTTGTAATCCATTAATTTATTAGCCAATGAAAACGTCACATTTTTATCCTATTTTTAAGAATCAAATCATTTACAAAGCTCGGGTCACTATCCTCCAGACTGTGGGACTATATCTAAACTGGACACCTCTATGTTCCTGAGCCTTCAGGTCCAGCTCCACACCCTAACTACACCCTGACTTCTAGAAGTGAGACCTGGGAATGCACCAGCCCTTTCCCCTCTGGCTCCCTGTTCCTTCCCCAGAAGGAAGTTCAGGTGTAAATTCTGTATGGGACTTGAGGGCTTAGTTCCAATAGTACCAATCTGGGTGATTAGAAATGAGGGGCATGCAGTGACACACCCCTATCACTAAGGGTAGATTTGGTCTTCAGTGATGTTATTTGCTTAAAAACGAGATATAAGAAAGACTGTCAACTGCACATCAGTAACACAAGAGGCCAAGGCATCCCTTAGTAGCTTTGAAACAAGGGATATCTGAAAACGATCCTGTCACACAACACAGAAAAGTCAGGGTGAGGTTGAAAAATTGTTTGCAACATTTCCAAGGAAAGCAGAATTAAAAAAAAACCCTTTTCTTTTCCCAAAGGAAGGATGGTGCAACTTGAGCAATTGCTCTTTATCAGTGATTGCAAAGCAATTCACAGAATCTCTGCTGCTAATTGTGACAGGAATTTTCCACTCAGGTTTCTTCACAGGGGCATGAAATTGTCCTCTAGCAGTGCTAGTTGTATAAATCTAAGGAACTAAGGCAGTCTTTTTCTACAAATACTTCTCTCCGTTGGGATCATCTTCCGACATATTGCAGACCCAGATTTCTTGGTTCATCGTTTCCTTTCTCTGATTGAGAAAAAATGTCAGTTAAAGATTTACTTTATATAAGCCTAAAATACCAGTCCCTAGCATCCTGGCTATATAGGGTGTTTCTATCACATCCTTTCAGAAATACACCAAAGTGTAGTCTAATCTGTTGAAAACAGGTAATTTGACCATGGATGATACAGTGTGAAGGGTATCCTGAAAATTTTGATTGCTCCCCGTTTTATTTATCTTGGTAGGACAGATTAGAGACTTTATAGATGGCAATCATTCTTCACATTAGCTGTCTAGCAAGGAAGGAATGAAATCTGGTCTAGAAACTTGAAGGCCTCCTTATCTGCTTCTGTAACTCAACTTTCTTCCCTTGCTACAAAGTCAAGGGGCCTCCACTGAAATTCTGCAAAGTCAGGCAGAAGAGGAAGGACCTTCATGGACGATGGTCAGGGCAATTGTTATCACATGCTTTATGTGACTCCACTAATGTTTTCAGCATTAGGACTTAGTTTAACAACAGAAAACTCTTGAATGACACCTATTTAATTGACTATTTTGTGATTTGTGACCACTAATGGTGGTCATCAATAATGCCTGATAAGCACTGTTTCAGGCTGGTAAAATGGATCCATATACTAAAATATATTGCCCTTAATCAAATGCAGGAAATATTTTTTGTTACATTAGGGTTTGCATTACTTGCTAAATTTAGTTAATGAATACACAAAAGAATATTACTGAAAAATAACTGGAAAAAATGTATTGCCTTTTTGTCTTCTACTTTCTAGTAAACTGGAGGCAGAGAAAATGACAAATGAGTAATCAGCAAGTAGATGTCTGTTTCTTCACCCGTACTTGTCCTCACACTGTGATAACTAGATAAATTATCCAGATGTTCTTCCTTGAAATTCTTGAGAGGTTTTCACACAGTTGGGATTTTCATCCTGGTGTTTTGTGTTTTGTTTTTCCTCTACATATCCTTATTTTTATACCTTAGTCAAAATAACCTATACCCACATTTATCAAATCTGCTGCCACTTCATACAAATCTAGCTAGTGATTCTAGTGAAGCCTAATGGTATTGTCAATGATATCAACGTAATAAAAAATGTGATCCATAGATTTCTTCTCTGTTTGAATCCCTTCAACACTTCTGTTATCTGTGATTGGAAACTAACACCTTATCTGCCTATCTTGTTTTCTTAATATCAATGATTGTGAAGGCTTAGATTTGCAGGTACTATTTTTGAACTGTAATATTAACACAGCTTTTATATGGTCTTTTTTATTTTTTTCCTTTCATTTCCATTTTGAAGCTGATTGGCACTGTTAAAAAATCATTCTGTTCAGAAAGAACAGTACTGAGTTGATATATCTTCATTCTTATAACATTCATAGCTTGTAAAATACTGGCCTTGCGATTATTAACATCTTTCAAGACCCAGGCATTGGAAGGAAATACAAAACATATATCTGACTACAGCATTTCAGTGAGTTAGTGAAAGGCTGACTAGTTTATGCCCCAAAGCCCACGGATTCAATAGATGTCTTTCATTTAAATGAGGTTTAGGTCAGACCCGCTGTAGGTGCACAAACACTGAAAAATCAACAACATTCTTTAACGAGGCTGAGCAGCCTGCTTAAGATGAAGTATTATGTACTCTGTAACTAAATCTGTAAGAAATGCCTGCGTTTTTTTACCTTTTTAAACAAAATCAGAGGTAACTTGAAAGAAGTAAAATGGTCAGAAAGCTGTCTAAAACTACCTGAGTATGTTAACATCAAAAGTGAAGACATCAGTGTAATTTTTATCACTGAAGCAGAAATTACGGGGTTTAGGAAGATATTTTTAATACTATATCCATACCTCAAGAACATAAACCTTATTGACAGACTTTTCTGCTTGGTCACAGACATTTTTATGTAAGATTCACATGCATTTTATGAATAAATTCCATTTTGCTGCTTAAAAGATTAGCGCGGGGTGGAAAGTGCAGGAAAGAAATCTTTTCAAGGGCATCCCTTCCCTGACTCCACTCCCTGATTTCTCTGAAGGTCTTAACTGTTTTGGACATCTTTTTTCCCCAACATTTCCTTTCTCCTTATTCCTTAGTAATGCCTCTGTCCTTAATTGCATTTCTTTATTGGGATCTTTACCTTTTTCCTGTGGTCTAAATGCCTGCTTTGTTCATATTACTTGCTGCTCTAGAATTTTTCTGTCAGCAAACCTAGAAGAAATGATAAAACTTTGTCTTTGGGGAAAGCTCTGAGTTCTTAGAGCTGATCCTATAATAAGGATATCAAAGTCAAACACAGACCAAAGGAATAAAGAAGATATTGTGGAACAGACTTGCTTTGATGGCATAATATAAACAACAAAATAGAAATTGAACCAAGGACAAAACACTTGCCAAAAAGCTTTGAAAAATCCAAGACTTGGTTCCTTGGAACATTACTTAAGTTATCTTCCATATTTCTTTACAGCTTTCTAACACTCTCCAATATTTCTAGTTTTGCTGTTAATCTTGAAGAATGAGGTAGTCTGACCTATTCCTCTGTGTTGCATACCATCGTCCCATAGGAAGTCAGGTGGATTTTATGACTGTTGATGTTCTTTCTTACATTTTAGATTCTATAAACAATACTGAAGGAAATCTGGGGATAAAGGGACTTTAAAACCAAGTTTTTGAGTGTTATAGAAAGAGGGTATCAAAGACAGCTTATTAGCTATAAGAGCAATGGCTCATCATTCTTTTGCAACCATTCCCATGAAAAGCATGTCTCTGCAAGGTGGGAAAGCTGGAATAAACGCACTCAGGATAAAAGCAAGGACGATAAAAACGAGGACTAAAGAATAATCTTTCAGGAAGAGAAACCTGTTTTCCTAACAGAGTTGCCATCCTCACCCAATTCCATTGAGAAGCCGCAGGCCCATCTTTCTCTCCTCAGACAACCAGCAGTGAAGCTCCCGTTCAGAAAGCAACAGCAGAAATGAAAGTGAACAATGGTCAGATCATTAAAGAGATGAACTCCACAGTACAGAAGTGAGACAATGAGGCCAGCTCTTTCGTGGGAGTGGATTCCAGCATACAAAGACTGAATAACGATCTCAGATCTCAACATGACTAATGGAAATCAGGGCTAGAACAAGCTCCCTGCAAAGACAAAACACTTAGAAGCGATAGTGAAGGATTAAGAGAAAAGATGTTCAGATCAAATGTTCACTGAAGCAAAGGCAGCCAGGACTGACAGGATTTCCCTATCAATGTTGCTTGACTGAGTAAGAAAAGAAGCATCTCCAAGCCCTGCCGAGAGGGAAAAGGAGTTCATAAAGTTCCACAGCCAGAACTGCCAGCCAAATCAGGGGTATTACTAAATTGTTGAGTTAGAACGAAGAATTTTATAAGCATGGCAATTGCAAAAGTAAAAAAAAGCACAGCTCAGGGTTTATGCTAATGGCATGAGAAGTGGGAAAACTTCTTAAGTTTGACGCCATCCTCTTTCACAAATTTCTTGTATGCCCTACTTTAATCCTCCTTGCTTTCTAGGAAATGGAGACAGATAAACTTGCTGTGTGTGAGTAAATATGTCCTTTAAGTATTATAAAGTGCTCAGAAAATAGGACAGTGATAAAAGTGATAAATCATATTTCATGAGGTTTTTTGGTACTATGATATAAGGGACATTCATATCCAAATTCTAAAGAGTGTACATCATGGCTTTTCCTAAAAAAAGTATGTTTCTTGATCTTAGAATTTAAAATTCCCCCAGTAAATCTAGGATCATCACAGAAACCTTTAGCGAATAAACATCCGATAACGGGTATAAAAAAAGCCCAAAACATTATCCTGACTCACCTGCCTACATTTTTTCTTTCTCTTAAAGCTGTGAAAGGCGGATGCACATATGGCTGCGTGCTTTTTACTCCTGTGAATATTTTTCCAATTCAAGGAGAGCACATCTGCTTTGTCAACTACCAGAGGGAATATAATTTCTCTCCACAAGATGGCTCCTGCTGTGAGAGACGCCAGGCTCTGAAGATTTTATTTTTTGGTTCTGCAGAAAGTAATCCCAATTCATATGGTTTAATCTGTCTACTTTCAGCTCCCGAGGAGTGATGCTTATATAAAAAAAAAAACATTGTTTTTTCATGCTGCAGTTGTTGCATGGTGCAGGATAGATAACTTTGTTATTGCTATTGCTCACACTATGGAGCAAACTCCTTGATGCTTATTTTGATCATTTTTACCAACTGTGGGTTTTTTCCTATCTAAATCTAGTACAAGTGGCCATTTCATGCCAGGGAAGCTTAATGAGAACTCCCCACTGAAATCAATGAAGAACTGTGACTAAAAATCAATGGTAACATATGTTCCAGGTTATTTTATGCTAGAATATTCTATGACAGCCTTTGGGATACAATAGAATAAGCCAATACTGGGTATTAGCTTCACAGAAATAGTATATACATGGTTTATCAATGACAGTATTTCATGGAGTTTACCAGATTAAAGGCAAAAGATAAATCTAAGAAAATACATAAAACCAGATCTGTAGAATTAAATATTCTTCTGAATGTAAGAGTGTACCCCTTGTTCCTGAATGACCTTGTATAGAGCAGAACCTGGTTTAGAACAGTTAGAACAGAACTAATTCTGTTCAGTGATTTTAGTTTTCTGCTCAGTCTAAGTAACTGTGCTTTCTGAAGTTAGTGGCACATTTTTGCAGACAGGTGGGCTGCAACTTCATCTATATGCTACGGGT